>JAIUCV010000002.1:52706007-54088468 GCA_026724425.1 Erythrophleum ivorense
CACCTCTCCCTTAGGGTTTTGCTTCTGGTTTGGGGCTGAATTTTTTGAAGTTGAATGAGGGCAAGTGTGAGGTACCACCTATATATAGGTAGGGAAAAGTGACTTTTTCAAAAATTCCAATTTTGCCCTTTGTACTTTGCATTTTTGTTTCTCCTTTGTTTTAGCTCCTTTTTGAGAACCTTCTTTCTATTATAAAATTTAGGTTCCCAGTTAAGAAAAATGGCTTTGGAATCAGTCAAATCGGAGCTAAAACCTTTCCAAATAGATTCGTCAAAGTTCAGGCACACTGACGTTGGAAAATATCCACCGGAGAGGATTTAACTATCCTGGGGCTTCCTATGGTTTTTAGGGCCTTTGAGAACCCTGGAGAACTCAAAACTTTGGTTTAAAAAGCCCTCCTGTGTGAATTCCAAAAATTGCCCGAAATTACAAAAATACTATTACATTTCGTAGGTTTTTCGTTAAAATTTGTTTCTTTATTCTAGCTCCATTTTCCCTTCCATCTGAGGCTATATTTATCATTTTTAGGAGTCTAGAATATTCCTTAATTTTTTGGGACCTTAACTAATTCATTTCAGAGGATTTGCTTTGAAAACGTGCCCGTTTCCATCGTTTAACGAAAATCGGACATTACAGAATAGATAAAGGAGAAAAAATCTTACTCATTGGGTAATATTCTTCTATCTTGTAATACATTGCAATTTGTTGGAACTAACACTAGTATACTTGATAGCACTGTGATTACTGATGCACATGATGTTGTTGATTTTGAATTGCATGATGATGAAGTTGATGAGAAAATTATTATTAAATCTCTTGATTTGGTTAATTGTGGCAACTCATTAAGCAAAATTGACACATGTGTTGATGTTCATGAGTCCTTGTGTACTGATGCACTCAATATTTCTACTCTTAGCTATGACCATAATGATCAATTCATTTCTGAGCCAGTTAATGATGAATTTATTGAGTCTAAGGTAGTAGATAACTATGGGGGTGACCTAAAATGTGATGATCATTTTTTGCAACACCATTACTTCTAGGACTCAATTCATACAATTCCCATGCCTCATCTTATGTTTGTTCTATGCAAACAATATAGTGGCATAGGGAGTTATGAATAAAATGCATTTCTCTACAGCTAAAATTTTTCTTTCGGAGTCCCGTAGGCCATATGAAAGCATCTATCACTTTCTCATACTTAAAAACATGAATATAACTCATTTCCATCATCAAATTTGGCCTACAACTCGTAGAAAGCAAAGGAGCATATGAAATACCATGTTTGCATTTTTGGCCAAGATTTCCTCTTTTTGTCACAAACTTTGGAAAATCATAACTAAATCTAGAAAAATCAAAAACATGCAATATTGGTCATTCTGGAAACCTTAGGATGTCAAATACACAACAAAAAATACGACCAGGTCATAAAATTCATCACACAGGACATTTGACATCCAAAAATCTCCAGAGTCACTGGCTGCCTGGGCTGTTGTTCAGTTTACTGATACAAATTTCTAAAATTCATAACTAATTCTATAAAAATCAAAATCACACATATTTGGTCATTATAGAAAGCTACAGATGTTAAATTGATAGTAAAAATAATTATAGGATGAAACAGATACGTTTAATCAGCTGGACCCTATGGAACAGTAACCGGACTCATGGGGCGCTACTGATACTGACAGTTAACTTCAAACATGCATAACTCACTGCTCAAGACCTTCAAATGAGGTGATATCGGTGGCCACAGAAAGATTATGACCTCTAGTTTATCATGTAAAATTTCATAAGCATTGGACACCATTTGGATATCGGGTGACACAGAATTCAAAATTGCCAGTATGAATAGTACCCATACCAGAATCCATGAAAAATCCCAAACTTGAAAATTTTCTCAAATATTCTCTAGGTCTCCGAAAATTATGATCTTTAGCTTCCCAAAAAGCTCTTAATGAGACCTAATCAAATACCAAGTTTAAGGGCAAGACTAACTCATTTGGTCAAAAAATGGTATAGGGTTCCATTATGGTCAATTTTGGCTCCATATTAGGTACCAAAATATCCATATGGATTTTCCCTTGGTCTTGGCACCTTTTGGGCAAGTCTAAGAGTACATTTAAGACTTGTGTGAGCTGCCCAAATGGTCCCAAACCTCATTGCATCTTATTTTGGCCATTCAACCCACATTATTGCACACTTCCATCATACTTTCATATTGCATAATTTGGCATCTCATGCTCAAAATGTAGGCTAGAAGTCATACATCATATTCATACATTTAAACATCATATAATATTATATTTACATGTGTCTCAAGAGTCATGGTACATTTATAACAACATATACATCAAGAAACACAATTATGGTTCTAAAATGGCTAAAGCTAGACATAGACTTGTCATTCTTCCTTCTTCATTGATGTTGGCTCCCTTCACCATAGTTACTTGGTCCACCTAGCATGTTAGATCATTGGAGAGGAGGGAATGAGATTCAAAGAATCCCAATAGCTCATCTCCCATTCAATCACACATAATATGTACAAAGCAAGCTTTTCAAATGCATGTATGGAAAAATGGAAGTCATGGACATTTTCAAAGCAACCTTGGCATGTGAATCAATCATACAAGACATTCAAGAGTTCCCCAAGTGTTTGGATTGGCCTCACACTTCTCCTCATGGATTTTGGACTTGCCTCACCCATTCTTTAAGAGCTTTGGACTCAACCATACTCTTGGGAGCCCACTTTGCTTTTGGGAGACTCTTTGCTATGTCTCAACCAAACTCAAGGGTTCTTGGCTCATCCTCACCAAAGGGAAGAGTTCTTGGCCTCTCCTCACTCAAGTAAACTCATACAAACATCATAGATTCATTTAAAACATAACATGGCATCAAGGATCATGGAATATAAAAGCATGCTAGCATACTTTTCTTAGCTTGAAAATACACATACACACATTCTAAAATAAGCTAAACACACATCCATGCATGAGAGAAGGTGGAGAGAGCTACCTTGCATAATTTCACACACTTTTTCCTTAACTTTCAAGCCTCCTCTTTCGGCCACACACCCACAATTTGGTGGAGATAGTTTCTCTTGGCCTAGATACAATTTATGGGAGCCAATTAGGTCTATGAAACATATTCTAAGGCTACATCACTTGATAAAACACTAGATTGCTATATAGACTCCATTATGGTCCATAATCACACCTAATGAAGCAACACCCATCAAATGACTTCTAGGCCTCATTCTTTCTTTTCAATTATGATTCTTGACCCCTTTTAAACCTCTTGGAGTCATCACATCATTAAAACAAAGGGTCTAGCATCATGTTGCTTCTTTAGGTCTTAATATAGAACCTATAGCACCAATTCACTTTCTTTGAGTTCTAAATTTTTTCTAAGGCCTCTACTTATCTTCACTCATCACATATGACTCAAGAATAGCCTTAGAAAAATTTAAAACTCTCCCTAGCTATAGGAACTTGCCTAGGCCAAGACTATGGGGGGAAGAAGAGTTCATGGCCTTCTTGATTTTTCCTTGATGGGAGACACACTTGGGAGGCTTCTTAGAGGTCTTAGGAGCTCAATCAAATACTCATATATGCTAGGGAATGCATGAATCAAATCCGTTTTTACAATCCCTTCAAATGCACTACACTTTTTCTACTTAGAGTTCATTAATTTTTCTTGCAATTTCTTTGCTTTCTTGGATGAGAGGTGTATGTGGGAAGCTCTCTAGGGGTCTTAGGAGCATGTTTAAACATTTAACTAAGTCTAAGAATATTCATATAAAATCAGATTTGCTAGGGAGCATTTGGATCCCTTATGGTTTTATCTTGTCTCCTAATGCTCCTTTCTTGATTCTATTGGTTCCTTCTTAATCTTTGCTATCTAAAATCTCTAATCCCTCCATAAATTGGGTAGAAAACAGCCCATAAGAATTGGGCTCATGGTGCTCAAATTCGTGCAAGAGGAAGGGGGAGGAAGGAACTACAAAGAATGAAAGTTTTACCTTATTTTTTTGCTTTCTCTTGGTTGCTTTTCACTTGGCTAGCCTCCCCTCACCAAATTCAAAAATTCCACCTCTGTTCTGCCTTTAAAACAGATTTAAAAGCACCATCAAACCCATAGAAATAAGGAAGAGAAGGAGGAGAAGTGACTTGCTAAGGAGAAAGCTAGATTTTCCATAGAATTTCTTACCTTTTCTTGGCTTTTTCTCCCTCCAAGAGTGCTCCTTCTTGTGTGCCTAAGAGAACTGATTTTCCTCTCTATTTTGGGCAGAAGAAAGATGGTGAAAAATGAGGGCAAGGGAGGGCGTGAGAAAGAGAGTGTATTAAAAGCAAAAGAATTCCAAAAATTCCTATTTTGTCCCTCATTTTTGGCATTTTCGTTTCTAATCCGTTTTAGCTCCTTTTTGAGAACTATCTTTTCTATCATAAAATTTAGATCCTCAATCTTATAACTGTCCCGGGGCTTCCTATAGTTTTTTGGGCCTCTAAGAACCCCGAAGAACTCAAAACTTTCATTTAAAAAGCCCTCCAGTGAGTTTTTCAAAAAGTGCCCATATTTACGAAAATACTACTAGCCTTTCAGCAAATTTTTTGAATCACCTTGGCCTTGATTTCTAGACAACTCAAGGCTCAAATCCTCATTTTTCATTATTTAGAATTTTATCATAATTTTATTTGGCCCCAATTCCTTTTATTTTGGGGATTTCCTTTTATATTTGGCCCATTTCTGACATTTAAGGAGAAACCAAACATTGCGTTTCTCACGTTTACGGAGGGACCGGATGTTACACTATTCTTAGTGTGGAATTGGTTGATAAGCCCATTGATGATGCATCTCTTGATTGTGTGTGTGTTGGAACCACTACATGCGATAGATCTCCCAGATTAATTTTTTCATTGAGACTAATGAGTTCTTCACATATTTTGATCATCATGATTCCTTACTAGTATGAGATGATATGACTGATGAAGTAGTGAATGTAGCATGTGATAATGATATAGATAGTGAAATTGTTGAGCAAGTTGCTGTTGATGATTCAGACTCTAATTTGAAATGCTTATGTGATGAATTGCATACAAGTCCTATGTATGCTGAGATTGATGAGTTTTTTAGGTCTGATAAGTCTCCTGAATCCAAAGAGTCCTTTGTTTGCATTAAAATTGTCAATGAGATTGATTTTGCTGATTATACTAGTATTGATAAGAGTATGCATAGTGATAGTGCTAATATTGAAAACCCTACTAATGCTTGGGTTATTGTTGATACTAGTGAAAGACTAGATTTAGTTGTTGATCATTGTTAAGAATCTTGTGAGCCTACTAATGTCTCTTTGGTCAGGGAAGAAATTATTTCTTTTTCTGAGAGTCTTGAATAGATCCTTGAAGTTGGTGAAGTGGTTCCCAACAAGCCACAGACTCCTTCAACTGAGAAGAAGCAATTGCCATATGCCTTGAACTTGAAAGGCTATGAGAAGTTGCAATTTAACTCTTTTGTAGATGTAATGACTCTTACTAATAGGAGTCTAGTTGATTTTATTGGTTTTGATTGATATTTAGAAAGTCTAGAGTCTAGTGTTTTTAGATTTGATTTTAAAATTTCTTTCTTTAGCTTTAAATATCCTAAATTTGATTTTTCTTCTTTTACTACTTTGAGATATGCTGAATATGACTTTCTGAGATTACTGATGGTTGAGGAAGTCTATGAATCATCCCTAAATGATCAATCAAAATGCTTTAAAGTAGTGAGACTTAATTTTGTTGAATTGAAAAGAAATAAAGCTGTTTTAATTCTGGTTTTTGATACTTATGATTAGTTAGTCTTTTATAGTGTTATTTTTAGTTTAGCATTTAGTTTTCTTTTCTTTTTTGCATTATTGTTCATTTTGTTTCTGCTTTGTAGGTAATAAAAGGTTCCTAACTAGCTACATGGGAATTTGATCTACCATTGAGATCTTCGATTCACATTCATCCAGTTGTATACTTTCCCTTTCAATTCTTTATATTATGCTATTTATTTGTTATTGGATTATGTGTTGGCATTAAGGAAATGCAACATTTAAGTATGGGGGGAGAGTCATTTCATTCCATTTCATCTTCTAAAAAATTTTTGAGGAATTTTTTGAAAAATAGGGTGATTTTTTTTTAAAATTTTTCTGTGAAAGTTGCAAGTTGAGATGATTATAGCTTTGATTCACTTAAGACATGATAAGTGATAAATCTTGTGTTTTGATTCAAGTGAAGTGGCAATGAATTTGATTTCAATGAATTATTTGATAGCCATTAGCTAGTGAAGATTTAAGCCATATTTGTTCGATTCTAGTGTGTATTCACCTATTTTTGCATTCACTCTACAACTTGTCTTGATTCTTTGTTAAGACCACATTTGTATTCGCATGCCTGAAAATGATAAGGCATTCATTTCTTTTATAGCTACATAGCCAAAAAGCCAACCCTACATGTATTCTTTCAAATGTTTAGCCACTTTGGACCTTGATTTTCTTTTCTTGTTGAACCTATAGCCATGAAAAATGAAAGTATATTCCCACCTTGTTTTAAGATGCCTTAGGAATTTCAAAGAGCATAACATCTAATTAGAATGAGAGAATGTATGTCTTGCATCAATTTAGGCCATGGCTATTAAAGATTGAGGAAATTGTTGTTAGAAAAAATGGAAAGAAAGAAGGGATAGAAAAGCAAAAGAAAAGTAATAAAAAGAAAAAAATGAAAATAAAAAAGGGAAAAGGAAACATTAGAAAATCAAAACAAAGTAGTGTTTGAATTTTATTCACATTTACTATTATTAGATGAAAATATGGCCTTGAATGCACATTCTTTCCTATCATTGGTTACATTTTACTACTCTTGAAGTTCTAAGGTATCTATTTGTTTTCCCCATATTTTTGTATCCATTCATTTCATTTCCTTAGCCCCTTTACAACCCTAAATAAAGTCCTATTGATTTGTGCATTACATTCGGTATAGGTGGTGGAGACTTAGAAGCTTGACAAGTTTATGGTAGTGAACTTAGATAGGTGGAATTTGAGTGAAACACATTGCCTAAACACTTGAGAGTTGAGAGAAAACACTAATCTATATGAGAGGCTCTACATTTTTTATATTGCCATAGAGCTTATTTCTTGATGCCAGTGAAGTTAGCTTTAATTGTTAAAGTGATGAAAAGTTGTGATTATCTCTAGCTTGTAATTTTTACACTTTCTTTTCCATTTTCATTTTTCACTTGCCATTTTGCTAGGCTTTCAATTCATTCTTTTATCTTGGATTTTATGTTTTGCCTAGGAATGCAAAAGTTTAAGTGTGGGGGAATTTGATAAATGTTATTTTTATATCTTCTATTCCTCCTAACTTAGTCATTTTAGTGTCCAAATATGGCTTTAGGGCTTTAATGAGGTAGAATTTGATTTCATTAGCCATTTATGCACTTTATGAATCAATTTGCAAAATTATTAAGTTTTAATGCATGCATTTCTTTTAAATAATTTTGTGGATATTTCTACTTAATATTTTCCAATCTTTTCGTATTGGCTTTGGGCAATTTAAATCTAAGGGTTGGAGGAGAATTTAGGAGATGATGGAGGTTTTAGAAGAAGGAAGGAGCTTATGCAATTTATTCATATCCATTTCATTTAGCAGCTCACTTGTATATGGTTTCTTGTTTTTCCACATCACCCACTCACACTTTCAGCTTCACATATCATTCACGAGTTCAGCCCATCAATCATATAATGCCATTCACTCCATTTTCTAGCCCAAACCCAAATGGTTTCTCATTTATCCATGCACTTGTCCAACCATTCACTCACACTTTACAACACTCTCACATTGGACCCACATCTCCCACGTATGTATTATTTTTGATAAAGCATGCACCCATATCATTCATTCATTCATGCATGGGCACATGAGTTCTTCCACGTAGCATGAGTCCACACTCAACCAGAACAAACATGCCAAAGAAGCCTCACATTAACACATGTGCTACGGGTAAGGGAAGAAGAAGCTTGAAAGAAGGAAGAAGCCTATGTTTTTAAGAGGCAGAACACGAAGAGAAAAGCTGGCTGGGTGAGCTCCAGAGATGCAAAAAAGGAACTTGAGTTAACATGGAAGAATTGAATGAAATGCACGAAAGAGAAAAAACATGTATGAAGAAGCTACATATGCAAAAACAAAGAACTAGCCATAGCTAACACACACTAGAGCAAATGGATGAAGAAGGAACATAAAGAATGAAGAAAAGAGTAAGAGCTATGGGTTGTCTCATACAGAATTGCATGTGGAGAAGGAGTAGAACAAAGCATGAATAAAAGTCTCAAGTTGCAAGAAGAAGAAGGCTTGAGAGGAGAAGGAAGCCCAGGCTAGATAGAATGTGGCTGGAACAGACATTGAGCAACATAAAGAATCAACAAAGCAAACCACACAAAAGATGAGTCTCAAGCTGCATGAAGAAGGCAAAGCTATGGTTTTAATGTGTGAAGAGAAAGAAGGCACAAAGCCACAGGCTACAAAAAGAAAAAACACATGAGTAGAACGTAGAAGTTGACGTGGATTACTACGAGTCTTATGTGAAAGAAATGAAAGCAACAAACATCATGCAGAGAAAAGAAGCTACATGTTGAGATAAAAAGAAGCATGCAGAGATAAAACTTGGGGTTGATGTGAAGAATATGAAGACGTGAAAAAAATGCAAAGAAGGGTAGCTAAAATAAATAATACGAAAAACGAGCATGCAGAAGATATGGGCTAGAATTCACATGGAAGAACCAAGCATAGGAAGAAGTTTACGTGGAAATAACTCACGAGAAGTAACAAATGTCCAATTCACATTCCATGAGCATTGAGAAGAAGAAGCTACACATTCTTGTGTGAAGAAGAGAGGCCATGAGTTCCAATAGCTTAGAGCACTCACACACATAGCAAAAAGAAGCTATGGGGAAGCCCACGAAGAGGATAATTTCACGTGGAATATTATAAAAGAAAATGAAGTGGGGTCCACACTTATACACACATGCATGTGGCTATGGGCAATGAGAAAGAATGAGAGGCAACACGTGAAATTATTAAAAATTCACATAAGAGCATCCAAGACAAGGCCATTCATCGAATAAAAAAGACGCTACATTCCATCGTCTCACATCATCCACATTCCATTCTTCATCCACTCCATCCAGTAACCACACTGTATCCATTTTACACTCTATTCTCCACCATCGCCTTCCATCTAATGAAGCATTAAATCTCCATTTGTGATTAGCTTGGAAAAAGGATCCTTGGTTGAAGCTTGAGTCCATAAAATAGCAACAAATTTCAGCTAAGCTTCCTATTTTCTTTTCTCTCTTTCTACATTGATTTTTGTTATTTTATTTGCTCTGTTAAGCTTGTAATTGACTAGGTTAATGTAGTTTATGATTAGTAGCTAGTTAGACACTAATTAGGAGAGCAATTGATGTTTAATTGGTTAATTTTAATGTTGAATTTTCATTCTCCTGCCATTTTATATGTGTATAATCAAGGTGTTTAATGAAATGCATGTGAGAATTGGTATGCTTAATTGTCTAATTTGAGGAGTCTTTGAAATTTAGTTGGTTAATTAAATCCTTTATAGTGTTAATTCAGAGACTAATTGATCAATTAATCATTCAATTTAAGTGTCCATCAATCTTAAAGGCAAGAGTTTGCGATTTGATGTGGGGTTGAGGTTTCAATTCAACATTATCTTATTAATTTCTTGAATCTTGAATGGTAATTCAAGATCATTTTCCATAGACATAATTAGGGACTCTTAGACCAGAATTAATCACAATTGAATTAGGATATGGATAGTGGATACCAAGGAACAAATCCAAAGCTAGTCACTAGTCCATCATTCAACCATAATTTATACAATTAGGTAGAAATTATGAATTTTGTTTCAATTTAATTCTAGTTAGTTTGATTAGACCAAAACCCCTTAAATTAGGTAATTCTAGCATCCTTATACACTTAGAAACCCAATTAAACATTGAATTCCATTTCCAAGGGAGATGACATAGGTTGTGCCACTAGCTATATATATTTTACATTCTAGTTTTATTTTGAGGGTTGTACAACACAACCTATCACTAATTCACTTACTTGGCAAGCCTATGTATGCTATGTATAAGTTGTTCAAATGTTAAAGATATCTCTTGAATGATTGCACATGTCAATATGCTTATGCATGCATTTGTAAGACTTGGTTTGCATACTTTATGTGTGATTGAAAGGGAAATGAACTATTGGGATTATGTGAATCTCATTCCCCCCTCTCCAATGTCCTTAGATGCTAGGTGAACCAAGTGGATAAGATAATGGGAGCTAACAACTTGGAAGATAAGAGATTGACAACCATTTGCATAGATTTTGTTACTTTATCGCCATATGAATGGCAAATATTGTAACCTATTGTTATATATGTCCTATAGCCTTATGAACATGTGTAATTAGGCTAATGTATTATGTACAAATGAGAAATTATGGTATGTGAATGTTACAATGTATTTTGGCCATAGAATGACAAGATTAGCTTTATGGAAATTAGTGTATGAATGGAAGTGGAACAGCCAAATTAAGATGCATGAGATTTGGGACCACTTGGGCTATTCATACAAGTCATATTCATGCTTTAAAACTTGCATAAGAGGTGTCAAACATCAAAGAAGACTATTTGGACACTTTTGGTACCTCATATAGAGCAAAAATTTATCATATTAGTGAGTTATTGTACTTTTTGTTCAAATGAGCTCTTCATGATCTAAAATTTAGCCTAGAGCTTGTTAAGATCTTTTTGGGAAGCTAAAGTGCAGAATTTTTAGAGGTCTATGGAATATTTGATGAATTTTCAAAGTTGAGAATTTTTCTAATTTTGGTTCTGTGCACTGTTCACTCTAGTATGAAATTAAACGCTATCACTCCCACGGCAAATGATGTCCAATTGCCAATAAATTTTTCAAAGAGAAACTAGACTTTCCTAGTGATTTTTTTCCAACTAGAAGCACTTCATTTGATGTCTAGAGAAGGAGATATAGATTTTTGAAGTTTCTATCCTATATTAGGCATATAGTTAGACCTATGTTACTATTTGATTAGTTTTTGAGGTTTAGACGTACCTAGACTAGTCTAAAGTTATCTTTTCCCTCTCACTAATATTTATAGCTTTTTAGATTGTTACCATTTTCATGGATTAGATTTTTGTGGAATTAATTGAACATTTTTGAAATTCATAGCAAAAATATGTATCAATACCAGTAGCTAGTCAAACCTTTGTAATTTTTTGAATGTCAAACATTTTCTACTCAATATTTAATGACCTGGACATCTTTTTATCATAAAGTATACATCTATGTCTTTCAAGAATGGTAAAGAATGCATGATTTCAATTTTTCTAGAATTAGTTATGATTTTTCAAAGTTTGTGACAGGAAGTGTGAAATTTTGGCCGAGGCAACATCATGGAATTTTATGTGTCTCTTGCATTTGCACAAGTTCTCGGCCACTTTTGGTGATGAAATTGAGTTGTATCTATGTAATTAAATATAAGAATATGATACATGAGTCCATATGGCCCATAGGACTCTAAAAAAAAAATTATGTATAGCGCAATGTAAGAAAACTCAATATTTTAATGCCATTTTCTTACTTCCCTATGTAATGCTTGGCATGAGACTTAAAATTTGCATGAACCTAAGCTAGAGATCTATCATGTTATAGAAACTCGAGGCAAAACTTAAGAATTTGTGATGTTTGGCTCTTGGTCCGTAGTTCATGTGAAGTTTTGAGATCTTTATGTTTTGTATGAATGAAAAATAATTAAAAATTGTTGTTGGTTAGTTCACGGGGTCCTAGAGACGAGAAATGAATTTTTAAATCCCGACACAATGTAATTTAATTCATTATTTTAATGCATTTTCTTGGGATTGTTTTTGATAAATTGTGTAATCCCACTTGGATAAAGAAAATCGATGATAGAAATCATATGGTGTGACATAATTCAATTTTGAAATCACTAGTTATTACATTTTATCTCCAGTTTTGGGGTATTCTTAGGCACTTAACCACATTTACAGATGTTGTAATTAACATCCTAATCTTAATAAGTCACAATTCATTTCACTTAGGGGTGCTCCTTCATTAATTGTCTGGTTTAAATTTCAGTTTCTATTAATTTGTATTGCCCTTTTCTGGCCCCATGACTTCAATTGAGTACTTTATCCCACTCTATCAAGACATTTTTGATTTATCAAATCATGCTATATTACAAAATCAAACCTAGATTCATGATCCTTACGACTTAAAATATCTAAATGTATTAAAAAGGGATCAAAACAACTTGATTTTAGTCCCTTCCTTGCTTAGGTTGAAAATTCCCCCTTTGTGTTCTAACTTTTTTTTTTATATTTCAATGCAAACTAATGGTAAATATGGGATACTCATGGCTTAAGGCCTTTGAATGCACTAAGATTACATGAGGAAAACTCTTCCTTATCATTTTTTCTCTCTTGGCTGAAACATTATGGGCTTAAGGTGTAAAGTCTGACATTGGAAAGGAAGGACCTAGGCTTGGGCCTTATAAGTGTGAGTAGTACTCTCCCCACATGGATGCATTTTCTAGGGAGCTAATGGGAGAAGCTATCTTTTAGGAAGAAAAACTGGGAGAAGCCATCTACCGGGGACAATATCCACTGGGCTTTGTAAGGTGTATGGTATCAGAGCCAGCCAAGCTGTATGTGTAACCCAAGGACAGGTTGGCCCCTTTGCCCCAAAGGGGGGTAGATTGTAAAGTCCCACATCAAAAAGGAAGGACCTGGGCTTGGGCATTATAAGTGGGAGTTGTACTCTCCCCATGTGGATGCGTTTTCTTGGGAGCTAATGGGAGAAGCCATCTTCCAAGAAGAACAAAACCTTGAAGCTAATGGGAGAAGCCATCTATCGGGAACAATGTCCAAGGGGCTCAATAAATGAAACACCATAAATTCTTGTCTCATTTCATACTACCTCTATGTTTCATATCAAGCAATTCACATGAGAGGCAAGAAAAGCGCATTAAATAATGAATATTTTAGCGTTGCATCACGTATAAAATTTTCTTTTAGTGTCTCGTGGACCGTATGAGCTCATACATCACATTCTCATATTTAATTATATGGACACAACTCATTTCCATCACTAAAATTGGCCTAGAGCTCCTGCAAAGCAAGAGAGTACATAAAATTCACATATGTATTTTTTGCCAGAATTTTTTCACTTCCATCACAAACTTCGAAAAATCATAACTAATTCTAAAAAATTAAATGATGTATTCTTTGTCATTCTAGAATGTTATAGATATCTACTTTATGCAAAAATATGTCCAAACCATGAAACATAAAAACATAAGACATTTGACATTGGAAGAGGTGCAGAGATTTGACTGGCTACTGGTACTATTATAGCTTTTGCTACAAATTTTAAAATATTTAATTAATTCCATAAAAATATAATCTATGTAAATGATACCAATTTAGAAAGCTACAAATGTTAGCTAGAGGAAAAAAATAATCCAGACCAGTGTAGGCTTGCCCAGACCTTGAAAGCCAATCAAACAGTACTTGAGGTCAATTTGAGCGTTTGTACTGGGTACAATCTTTAAAATTCTATATGTCCCTCTCTAGACATCCAAATGGTGTGATTCTAGTTGGCATAAGTCATTAGGAATGTCTAATTTATCTCTATAAAATTTCATGGCAATTGGACATCGTTTGGGCCCTGAGTGATAGAAATCATTTTCAGACCAGTATGAATAGTAACATGACCAAAACTAGAATTTTTTTCAACTTTGAAAATTTTATCAAATATTCTCTAGACCTCCAAAAATTCTGTTATTTAGCTTCCCAAAAAGCTTTCAACAAGATCTAAATTCATGCCAAATATCATATCAAAAAGAGCTCATTTGGACAAAAAGTGGTATAAGTTTCTAAAATGGTCAATTCTTGCTCCATACAAGATACCAAAATGTCCAAATGGCTTCCCTTGGTATTTGGCACCTCCTGGGCAAGTTTAAAAGCATGATTATGACTTGTATTAGCTGCCCAAGTGGTCCCAAACCCCATGCATCTCAATTTGGCCATTTCACTTCCATTTGTACATAATTACATAAAGCCATTTAAGAAGCTAGTTTGCCATAACATACTCATTTTACATTCTAATGGTTACATAACATAATCTCTCATTTATATATAACATATTAACATAATTACATATGCTCATAATATCCTAGGACATACACAACCATGAGTTACAACATTTGCCATCTATATGGTCTTAAAGAACAAAATCCATACACTTTGATGTCATATTTCTATCTCTCATGTGATTGGCTCCTATTTCCTTGCTCTCTTAGCCCACCTAGCATATTAGAACATTGGAGAGGAAAGAAGAGATTCAAAGAATCCTAATAGCTTATCTCTCTTTCAATCACATATAAAAGATGCAAAACCAATCTTACAAATACATGCATGGGCATATTTCATAACACGAACATTCAATAACCAACTTTAGTATTTGAAAAAGTCACATATAGCATACATAGGCTTGCTAAGTATGTGGATTAGCCTTACCCATTCACTTGTGAATTTTGGCTTTACTTCATCCATTTTCTAAGAGGTTCTTAGCTCAACCTTGTTCTTGGGAGTTAACCTCACTTTTAGGAGACTCTTTACTTTGTCTTAACCAATTCTAAGGGTTCTTGGCTTATCCTCACCATAGTTAAGGGTTCTTGGCTTCACTACACTCAAGCAAACCAAAGCAAGTATCATAAACATCATTTGGAAATATAATGTATCATCATGGTACCATGGCATATGAAATCATGCTAGAATACTTTTCATGGCTTAAAACACACATACACATATTCAAAGATAAGCTAAGCATACATTCATGCATGGGGGAAAGAGGAGTGAGCTACTTTGGATGCAACCACACACTTTTTGTAACACCATAAATTCTAGATCATTTCATGTCATTCTTAAGCATTATATCATAATCCATATAGGTTTCTCATAGAAAAAGCAAGGAAAATGGGATTATTTTCACTTTGTGTCATATCTAAAATTTGCAATCAGTGTCACGTGGACCGTGTGAGCTCATGTTATATATCCTCATATTTAAATACATTATTATGACTCATTTGCATCACAAAAACATGACTAGCACTCATAGAAACCCAAATGGAGCATGGAAAGTGGGAGTCCATTCTCGACCAGAATTGGCCTCTTTTCTGGGCAAACTTTGGAAAATCATAACTAAATCTAGGAAAATTGAAATCATGCAATCTTGGTTATTCAAAAAATCTTTGGATGTCTACTTCACACTAAAAATATGCCCAGATCATGACATTCATCACAGAGGACGTTTGACATCCAAAATGGTCTAAAGGTCTAACTAAATTCTAGAACTATCACAGAATTCTGTAGAAAATTTTGAAATTTTCCAATTAATTCTAAAAAAATTCAATCCATATAAATGATACCAATATGGAAAGCAGTGGATGTTAACTAGAAAGGAAAAATATCTTTAGATTAGTTCATCAATCCCAAACCTCATAATTCAATGGAACAATACTTCAGGCAAATTTATTGATACTAGATAGAAATTATAAAAATTCATATCTCCCTCTCTAGACCTCCAAATGAAGTGCTTCTAGTTGCATGAGTTGCTGTGATCATCTTGTTTCTCTGTATAAAATTTCATGGAAATTGGACATCGTTTGAGCCTCGTGTGACAAAATGCAAATTTCGACCAAATGAATAGTGCAGCAAACCAGAAACCATGAAAATTGGCGACTTTGAAAAATTATCAAATATTTTGTAGACCTCCAAAAATTATGGCCTTTAGCTTCCCAAAAATCTCTCAATGAGACCTAATTACATGTCAAATCTCAGACTAAGACTAACTCATTTGGCCAAAAAGTGATATTTTATTATGGTCAATTTTGGCTACATATAAGGTACCAAAATGGCCAAATGGATTTCTCTTGGTCTTGTCACCTTTTGGGCAAGTCTAAAAGTACATTTAACACTTGTGTGAGATGCCCAAATGGTCCTAAACCCCATGCATCTCCTTTTGGCCATTCAACCTATACTTATGTACATTTACATCACACTTCCAAATTGCATACTTAGGCATTACATACTCAAAATATATGCTAAAGTTTATACATCATATCCATATATTTAAACATCACATAATATAATGTTTACACATGTCTCAAGGGTCATAGACCATTTACAACACAATGTACATCAAGAGACATCATTATGGTTCCAAAATGGCAAAGACTAAGTATATGGTTATCAATCTTTCTTCTTCATTGTTGTTGGCTCCCATTGCTATAGCTACTTGGTCCACCTAGCAAGTTAGATCATTAGAGAAGAGGGAATGAGATTCAAAGAATCCCAATAGCTTATATCTCTTTCAATCATACATAATATATGTAAAGCAAGTCTTAAAAGCGCATGCATGGACATAATACAAGTCATGGACATTCAAGAAGCAAGCTTGGCATGTAAACAAGTTATACAAATCATTCAAGAGCTCACCAAGTGTTTGGATTGGCCTCACACTTCTCCTCATGGATTTTGGATTTGCCTCACCTATTCTTTAAAAACTTTAGACTCAACCATACTCTTGTGAGCCTACTTTGCTTTTGGGAAACTCTTTACTTTGTCTCAACCAAGCTCAAGAGTTCTTGGCTTATCCTCACCATGGTGAAGAGTTCTTGGTCTTTCCACACTTAAGTAAACTCAAGCAACCATCACACATTCATTTGAAAACATAACATGACATCATGAAATCATGGTATATGGAATCATGCTAGCATACTTTTCATGGCTTGAAAATACTCATACACATGTTCTAAGACAAGCTAAATAAGCATCCATGCATGAGAGAAGGTGGAGAAAGCTACCTTGCACACATTCACACACTTCTCCCTTTGGATTCAAGCCTCTTCTTTTGGCCACACACCCACAAATTGGTGGAGATGATTTCTCTTAGCCTAGATACAATTTATGGGAGCCAATTATGTTCATGAAACACATTTTAAGGCTACACAATTTGCTTAAGCCTTGGATTGCTCTATAACCCCCATTATGGTCTATAAATATACTTAATGAAGAAATACCCCTCAAATAATTTCTAGGCCTCCTTTCCTTTCAATTATGATTCTTGACTCCTTTTAAGCCTCTTGGAGTCATCACATCATTAAAACAAAGGGCATTATGTTGCTTCTTTAGGTCATAATATGGAACCTAAGATATCAAATCACTTTCCATGAGTTCTAAATTTTTTCCAAGGCCTCCCCTCATTTTCATTCATCAAATATGACTCAAGAATTGCCTTAGAAAATTTAAAACTCTCCTTAGCTATATGAACTCCCTTTGGCCGAGCCTATGCATGGTTTAAGGCTCCTTGGAGTATGCTTTGTTTTCTTGAAGGAGGAAGCTTGTGGGGAGCATCTTAGGTGTCTTAAGAACTCATTTAAACTCTTAATTAAACCTAGGAATTATCACACAAAATCAGAATTTTGAAGGTGCACATAAAACCCTAGAATTTGCATCTTGAAATCTAATAGTTTTTTTATAATTCCCTTTGCATATTCTTAATCTCCACACCCTTTTTCCCTAGATTCATGCTTGTTATGCCTAAAAATCATCTCTTCCTATGGTTTTCTCAAGTGGGGCGAAATGGTAGAGGAGGGAACCAAAGATGACAACTATAAGAAGAGAAATTACCTTGTTTTCTAGCTTTTTCTCCCTTGAATCTTGTGTTCTTTGAGCTCCTCTCTTCAAATCTGAATTTTTTCTCAATTTCTCCCTTAAAACAGATTTATAAACTTCATTATAATCATAGGAAACAAAGGAGAATGGAGGAGAAGAGGTTTGGAAGAGAAAGAGCATGAAAAACCATGAAAATCCATACCTTTCTACCTTGAATTTCTCCTCCTTTTCTTCCTCCTCTTGTGTGCCTCATCCCCTAGGGTTTTCCTCTGGTTTTGGGCACAACATGGTTGTGCATAATGAAGGGAGAAGAAGGGTGCATCATATATATAGGTGGGAGGAAGTTGCACTTTTCAAAAATTCCCATTTTGCCTTTTGTTCTTGGCATTTTTGTTTCTCCTTCGTTTTGACTCTTTTTTTAGAACTGTCTTTTACATTATAAAATTTATGTTCCCAATTAAGTAAAATGCATTTGGAATCACTCAATTTAGAGCTAAAACTTTTCCGAACAAACCTGTCATAATTCAGGTACACTAACGTTAGAAAACGTCCACCGAAGGGGATTTAACTGTCTTGAGACTTTCCATGGTTTCTAAGGCCTTTGAGAACTCCAGAGAACTCAAAGTTTTCATTTAAAAAGCCCTCCTGTGTGAATTCCAAAATTTGCTCAAAATTACGAAAATGACATTATGTTTCGCAAGCTTTTCGTACAAAATTGTTTCTTCATTCTAGTTCCATTTTTCTTTCCATCTGAGCTTGGGATTCTCATTTTTAGGAATCTAGAATGCTTTGAAAATTTTTTGGGACCTCAACTACATCATCTTGGGGGACTTCCTTTTATATATGGTGAGTTTCATTCGTCAACAAAGAAAGTGTACGTTATGTTTCTCACGTTTTCTTTCGTTTTCAAAGAACTAGATGTTACACTTTATCTCTTGAATTTCCTCTTCCTTCTTCGGCCTCACACACACAAAGGTGTAGGGATGATTTCTCTTGCCTAAACATAATTTATGGAAGCCAATTAGGTTTATGGAATTAATTCTAAGGCTACACAACTTACTTAGACATTAATTTGACCTATAAACCCTTTTATGTTTCCAAGAATGCACTTAATGAAGCAACACCCATTAAATAAATTCTAGGCTCCATTCTTTCCTTTTATACATAATTCTTGACTCCTTTTAAGTCTCTTGGAGTCATCACACAATTAAAATCAAGAGTCTAATTACATGTTGCTTCTTTAAGTCATGTTATGGAACATATAAGGCCAACTCACTTTCTATGGTTTCTAAACTTTTCCCAAAGACTCCTCTCATCTTTACTCATCATATATGACTCAAAAATGGCCTTAGAACAAATTAAAACCATCCCTTGGTACTCAAACACCGTTAGGCCGAGAGTAGGAAGTTTTATGGTCTCCTTGAACTTTGCTTGGTTTTCTTGATGGAGGAAGCACATAGGGAGACTTCTAGGGATCTTAAGAGCTCATTTAAACTCTCATTTAGGCATAAAATCAAGGTACCAAATTAGGTTTTACAAGGAATATATGAAATCCTAGAATTTGCATCTTGAATTTCTACAGTTATTTGTTAATTTTCTTTGCATATTCTTAATCTTCACACCTTTTTTCTTAAGAATCACCCTTATTTCTGCCTAAAAACCAAGCCCTCCTAGGACTTCTTGAGAGGGATGAACCATAGAGAGAAGGGAAGCAAAGGGTAGCAACCATGGAAGAAGAAATTACATTATCTTTCTCTTTTTTCTCACTTGAATCTTGTCTTCTTTGGCCTCCTCTCTTCAAATCCGAATTTTTTCCTTAATTTCTCCCTAAAAACAGATTTATAAACTTCATTATAATTATATGAAACAAAGGAGAATGGAGGATAAGAGGTTTGGAAAGAAGAAAGCATGAAAAACTACCAAAATTCCATACCTTCAAGCCTTGAGTTCTCTTCCTCTTCTTCTTCCTCTTGTGCACCACTCTCCTAGGGTTTCTTCTCTAGTTTAGGGTTGAAAAATATGAGGCTAAGTGAATGGGAGAGTGGGTTGCCCTATATACATAAGTAGAGGAAGAATGACTTTTCAAAATTTTCTATTTTGCCATTCGTTTTTGGCATTTTTGTTCCTAATTCGTATTAGCTCCTTTTTGAGAACCTTATTTTCTATTATACAATTTAGGTTCCCAATTTAGTAAAATAACTTTAAAATCACTCAAATAGGAGCTAAAACCTTCCTAAATGAATTTGTCAAAGTTTGGGTGCACTGACATTGGAAAACATCCACCGAAGGGATTTTAATTGTCCTAGGGTTTCCCATGGTTTTTCAGGCCTCTGAGAAACTCAGAGAACTCAAAACTTTCATTTAAAAAGCCCCCTTATGTTAATTGCAAAATTTGCACAAAATTACAAATATATTATTATGTTTCGTAAGTTTTTCATTAAAATATGTTTCTTCATTCTAGCTCCATTTTTCTTTCCTTCTGAGCCTAGAATTCTCTTTTTTAGGAGTCTAGAATGTTACTCAAATTTTTTGGGACCCTAACTAATTCATTTCAAGGGTCTTGCTTTGAAAATGTGCATGTTTCTATCGTTTAATGAAAATCGAACATTACATAAGATTCCATGGTTAGTAATTTTTCTTAGCTTTATACATACATTATTTTAATGCTCTTTGGATGTAAGTTCTTATTGTAACATCTGGTTCTCTGAAAACAAGGGAAAACATGAGAAACATAACGTATGGTTTCTCTGTAAACGAATAAAACTCACTGGATATAAAAGGAAGTCCCCCGAAATAAGATAGTTAAGGTCCTGAAAAATTTGGGAAGTATTCTAGACTCCTAAAAATGAGAATCCCAAGCTTAGATGGAAAGAAAAATGGAGCTAGAATGAAGAAACAATTTCTTATGAAAAATGTATGAAATGTAATGGCATTTTCTTAATTTTGAGCAAATTTTGGAATTCACATAGGAGGACCTTTTTAAATAAAAGTTTTGAGTTTTCTAGGGTTCTTAGAGGCCCTAAAAACCATGGGAAGCTTTAGGACAATTAAATCCCCTCTCGTGGACGTTTTTCAACGTCGATGTACGCAAATTTTGACGGGTTCGTTCGGGAAGGTTTTAGCTCCAATTTGAGTGATTCCAAATGCATTTTATTTAATTGGGAACCTAAATTTTATAACAAAAAAGAAGGTTTTCAAAAAGGAGCTAAAACAAAGGAGAAACAAAAATGCAAAATATGAAGGGCAAAATTAGAACTTTTGGAAAGTCACTTTCCTACACCTATATATAGGTAGCGCCTCACACTTTCCCTCATTTAACTTCAGATTTCTCTGTCCCAAACCAGAAACAAAATCCTAGGAGAGAGGTGCCCAAGAGAGGAAGAAGAAGGAGGAAGAAATCCAAGCTTAAGGTATGTTTTCATGATTTTTCTTACTTTTCTTCATCCACACCTCCTCTCCTCCCTTCTCCTTTGTTTCTTTGGATTAAAATGAAGTTTATAAATCTGATTCAAGGGAGAAATTCAAAGGAAATTTCGGATTTGAAGGGAGGAGCTTGGAGAAAGCAAGATTCAAGCCAAACTGAGCAAGGAAACAAGGTAAAATTGCATCCTATGGTTGATATCTTCCATCACCCTTCTTCTCCATTTTGCCTAACCCTAGTAGCTATAGGAGGATCTGATTTTCAAACCCAATCAAGCATGAATCTTAGGTATTTGATGAAGAAGAACAAGAATATGCAAAGAAAACAACAAAATAACCATTAGATTTTAAGATGCAAATTCTAGGGTTTTTTGTGCACCTCCAAATTCTAATTTTGTGTGATGATTCCTAGGTTTAATTAAGAGTTTAAATGAGTTCTTGAGACACCTAAGATGCTCCCTACAAGCTTCCTCCTTCAAGAAAACAAAGAAATCTCCATGTAGGCCAAAGTTGCCCTGTGTCTCAGCCAAAGGGGGTCCTTGTAGTTAGAGAGAGTTTTAAATTTTTTTAAGGCCATTCTTGAGTCATATTTGATAAATGAAAGTGAGGGGAGGCCTTGGAAAAAATTTAGAACTGATAGAAAGTGATTTGGTGTCTTAGGTTCCATATTATGATCTAAAGAAGTAACATGAGGTTAGGCCTTTTGTTTTAATTGTGTGATGACTCCAAGAGGCTTAAAAGGAGTCAAGAATCAAATTTGAAAAGAAAGAATGGGGCCTAGAAATTATTTGAGGTGTGTTGCTTCATTATGTACATTTATGGACCATAATAAAACTTATAAAGCAATCTAGTATCTAAGCAAGTTGTATGGCCTTAGAGATTATTTCATGAACCTAATTGGCTCCCATAAATTGTATCTAGGCCAAGAGAAACCATCTCCAGAATTTTGTAGATGTGTAACCAAAAGAGGAGGCATGAATTCCAAGAGAAAAGTGTGTAATTGTGTGCAAGGTAGCTCTCTTCACTTTCTCTTATGCATGGATGTATGCTTAACTCTTAGAATGTGTGTATGTGTATTTTTAAGCCATGAAAAGTATGATAGCATGATTTCATCTGCCATAGTTTTATGATGACATATTATGTTTCATATGATATTTTGATGTGTGCATGGGTTTGCTTGAGTGTGGTGAGGCCAAGAACCCTTAGCTATGGTGAGGATGAGCCAAGAATCCTTAGGTTTGGTTAAGACAAAGCAAAGAGTCTCCCAAAAGCAAAGTAGGCTCCCAAGAGCATGGTTAAGTCCAAGAATGCATTAAAAAAATGGGTAAGGCAAGTCCAAAATCCACAAGAAATTGGGTGAGGCCAATCCACTTACTTGGCAAGCCTTTGTATGCTATATATGACTTTCTTGAATGATGAAAATGATTCTTGAATGTTTGCACATGTCCACATGCCATGCATGCATTTATGAGATTTGTTTGTATCCATTATGTATGATTGAATGGGAGATGACCTATTGGGATTCTTTGAATCTCATTCCCTTCTCTTTAATGATCTAATATGCTAGGTGGACCAAGTGGACATGGTGATGGAAGCCAACCACCTTGAAAAAGAGAGATTGACAACCTAATGCATAGTTTTTAGTTCTTTAAGGCCATATTTGTGTCAAAGAATGTACCATGATGTATATGGTCTATGACCTCTTAAACATGTGTAATTATGATATTATGCCATGTATGAATGACAGAATATGTTATGTAGCTACTAGAATATAAATTGAGTACATGGTGGCAAATTAGCTTTATGAATGATATGATGGAATTATGCATATGTGTGGATGAAATGGCCAAAATGAAATGCATAAGGTTTAGGACCATTTGGACAGCTCACACAAGTCCTAAATGTGCTTTTAGACTTGCCCAAAAGGTGCCAAGGGCAAGGGAAAACCATTTGGTCTCTTTGGTACCCTATATGGAGCTAAAAATAACCATAATGGAACTCTATGTCACTTTTTGGCCAAATGAGTTCTTCTTGATTTGAGATTTGGTGAAATTTAGAGATTTTTGAGGTATTTTTAGGAAGCTAAAGACCATAATTTCTAGAGGTCTACAGAATATTTGATGAATTTTCAAAGTTGGCATTTTTTTCGGTTTTGGTCTGCTGCACTATTCATTTGGTCTGAAAATGTATTTCATCACACAAGGCCCATATGATGTCCAATTGCCATGAAATTTTATACAAAGAAACTATACATTCATAGTGACTTGTGACAACTAGAAATGCCTCATTTGGAGGTCTATAGTGGGAGATATGAATTTTTGAACATTTTATCCAAAATCAGGACCCTTACCTGACCAGAGTTACTATTCCATTGAATTTTGAGGTTTGAGTTGCCTGAGCTGGTCTGGAAATATTTTTCTCCCCTAGCTAACATCCACATCTTTCCATATTGGTATCATTTGTATGGATTGGATTTTTTTGGAATTAATTGGATATTTTCAAAATTTTCTATAGAATCTGTGACAACAATAGGAGGCACTTGACCTATGGACCTTTTCAGATGTCAAATGCCCTCTGTGATGGATTTTATGGTCTGGGCATATTTTTAGTGTAAATTAGACATCTGTAACTTTCCTGAATGGCTAAAAATGTGTGATTTCAATTTTTTTTTTGAATTAGTTATGATTTTTCAGATTTTGGCCAGAAAAGAGGCCAAATTTGGCCAAGAATGAACCTCTATATTCTATGCTCCATTTCGATTTCCATGAGTTGTAGGCATGATTTTATTATGTAAATGAGTTGTATTGATGTATTTGAATATGAAAATGTATAGTATGAGCTCACACAGTCCACATGACACTAAATGAAAATTTTAAACATGACGCAATGTGAAAATACTCATTATGCTAGTCCATTTTTCTTTACATTCTCATGTAATTGATGAAGTGAAGCCTATGAATGTCGTGAAATGAGTTAGAATTTATGGTGTTACACTTATAGTATATTTGGTTTCCTCAAACAAGCTCTTTTACAAAAAGTAATGGCCATAAACTTTACCTTTTTTATAGACCAAACCCACCCTAAAACTTTCATATGGAAAAGATGATTTTCAAAAAAGAGCTAAAACAAGCCTAAGTGGAGGAATTGAAGAGGAAGGGTATAATGGAAATTTTTGAAATATTTATAAGCCACCTCTTTTCTTCCCTGTTTTAGCCACGCCACCCCTAGAGACTTCTAGTTAACTTATTTGCCCTCTAAACTAAAAGCTAGAGTCGCCCAAAAGGAAGAAGAAGGAGGAAAGAAGGCTAAATATGAAATTGTCCCTTTCCATGGTCTTACCTTCACCAAATTTGTTCTTATCTTTAAGCTCTTTCTTTTGGTGGTTTTAACTTCTTAAAAGAAGTACTTTTGTGGCTAGTTTCTTGGAAGAAGGAGAGGATCTAAATTCCCCTCTTGAAAAGCTTTAAGACTAGGTATGTTTCATCATAGGAAATTGCTTCTTCTTGTCTCTTCTTCCTTCTCCATGTTTGGGCAGCCCTAGGTGTATTTAAAGGGAGATAATTTTTGGCCATAACAGAATAGGAACAAGGGTTTTGAGCATGGAGAGTTAGATTATGGCATTGGAATCAAGCAAAAAGTTTTAGAATTCAAGATAGTGAAATTAGGGTCTTAGTTGTACTTAAGAAGCTATGGCACTTTATAAGGGAAAATTAAACCATATGAGCGTATAATTAAACTAAACAAAAGCCAAGGAATGTGAATATGTATTAAAATTGAAGAAGAAAGCAACCAATTTTTCTATAGCTCTTATATGGGTGTGGTTTCGGCCAAGATAAGGATGGAGCACCTAGGGAGTGTTTTCTTCAGTTCTAATGAATTCGAAGACTTAGATATGATGAATAAATAATTATAAAACTATTGGATTGAATTTAGGAGCCTTAGGTTGTAAGTTGAACTTTTAGGGACTAAATTAGGTTAAAGAAGCAAGTTGGCTTTAGACCCTTTTAGTCAAACATATGATAATTCAAATGAGTTTCCCTAGAATTATAAAACTTATAGTAAGTAAGAGTTTAAGTTTTAGAAAGTAAAATACCAAGGTTACTTCTTGTTGAACCTAAAATAGCCATAAACTTCATGTTAGACGTTAATGGGATTAAGATAATGGGACCTAGAATAGATTCCAGATTGATGTTTGTAAGCCAAGTTAGTTCAAACCCACCAAATTATGAGTGTTGAGTCAAGGAGTGACAAGAAAAGTGAACTAAGAAGTAGGTTAATGGCATTTTGTGTAACACCTTAGCTTCTTACCTTTTGCTACATATTCTATAGGCTCATGATTCCCATTGTCAAGAAAATAGTGTATTTAATGTAATAAAATAGTGTAACAAAAAGCCCATTTAATTCATTTTATACTTCATAGACCATGTAAGCTCATAAATATCATTTTCCATCCATAGCATATCCATATAAGTCAAAAACATTACATTTCAACTCACACATCTTGGATTTGGAACCATGCTTCACCAAAAACCAAAATTGCTCTCAGGTTTGCTGTCACAAATTTCTAATATGAACTTTGGAAATTCATAACTAATTCTAGAAAAATTGATATCAGGCATATGATAGCTTTCTAAAAAGCTTTGGATCTTAACTAATGGCTAAAAATAGTTGAAGATTAAGACAAAAAGTAACAATTTAGGGTCCATGGTGGGTTAAAATAGCTCAATCTAAACTTAAGCCACTTGTTACCTTAGTTTGCAAGTAATAAAGGTTTTGACCAATTTTATCAACTCTGGTAATTTAGTAGCCTCATTCAATCATATAATGATAAAAAATATCTTACCTTCTTAATATACTACTAAATATTTAAACTCTTGATTTTCCTTTATTACACTATGAGAACTCTTTTTGGTTGTCCTTGAATTGGATTTTAACCATTTTGAAACTCTCTTCTCATCTAGTTAGGCTTTTATCACCTCTCATCACTTTTCATAATCTTATCCCCAAGTCTAGCTTAGCATAAAAATACTGAGTATTACACCAGTCATTTCTTTGTAACACCAAATACCTAAATTTGTTATCATCCTTTTAATTGGTTATTATTGAATGAGTATAAAGGGTACAACAATATATGCCTTGTGTCCACATTTGTTAAAAAGATAAAGAATAGTTAATTCATAGGGATCCATCAAATTGGCCCAACTAGTAAACAACAAGAGATGTATGCATTATATGGATAGAAAACAAATGGTTAAGATTGTTTAATAGCAATATTTCTATCATTAAATGTTGCAATCTGTGTTTTTTAATGCCATAAATGATAGGAACATAATGCCAACAAAGATTTCTAATTCTGTAAAATGTTAACATCCATATCCATTTCAAAATAAAATTTAGTTCACATTTTAATATTCCAAGACTCAAAGTCCATAATAAATTCTCAAGAAAAAATTAACTTTTGCATAATTAACACCCAATGGATCTCTTCTTCACTGTAAACATTATATAATTATTTTAAATTTGGAGTAGTCAGAAATGTCAATGTAATGGAAAAAGCTTCAACCATAAGCTTACATGGCCATTTAATACAATAGTTTGTACCCTTAAATGTTATAATCCATAATCTTTAATGCCATAAAACATAACAATTTAATGCCATAAAAGATTTCTAAAGTCATAAAAGGTTTCTAAGTCCATAAATAATATGCATTTAATAATGAAATTTATTTCATATTATGATATTTCAAGACTTAAAAGCCACAATGAATTCCTAAGAAAAAATTAATTGCTGTATAAATAATACCTTACGTATCTCTTCTTCACCATACAAAGTATACATCTCTTTGAAATTCAGTGCGTTGAGAAACTTCAAAGCAATGATGAAGACTTCAACTATCAATTTGGCTTGCCTTGTTTTGTTTTTGCATATAGCACCAGGCAACTCATTTATGTATTACCCTTTTTCCCTTCCCATTTCATCAACAAATGGTTGATACAAAACATATTAAGGTAAAAACTGCTTATAAGCTTAAATTTTAGCACGATTACAACTTTGAAGCACAACCTTAAAAATGTATCATTTTACTCCTCTAATAGGTGGAAAAAATAAAATTGTTACATATTAGTTAAAACTATTTTAAAAAAGTCAAGTAATTGTCATGTGATGCTTATGTCCCTATTATCCTACCCAAGCATCTTCCCACATAATTTTGACTAGAATTTTCCTCAAATTTCTAGGATATTAGTTATAATTATTTTGTAGTATATTTACTTTTCATGACAATTTTAAAAATATAAAGCACCATATTTTAAAATTTGTATATACAAAAATTAGTTCAAATTATAATCAACGGGTTATATGTATTTTTCAAAAGACAAAAAGAAGACTATGCACACTTGTGTATGATATTTTAGTTTATGCATACAATGTATAATTTATACAAATTGATGTCCTCCTTTTTTTAATTAATGAAATTTATGAGAAGTAATTGAGTTATATGTATATACCCTTGAAATGTCACACTTCTGTGAAGTAATGAACCCATTAATGGTAGTGGGTTACTCATGCATAAT
Organism: Erythrophleum ivorense; assembly: GCA_026724425.1. Lineage (NCBI taxonomy): Eukaryota > Viridiplantae > Streptophyta > Magnoliopsida > Fabales > Fabaceae > Erythrophleum > Erythrophleum ivorense. The sequence continues at coordinate 52,733,806 of JAIUCV010000002.1, forward strand.
CTCAAGTTTGTGGTCTATTATCAAAATTTGAAGATCAAACATTATCTATACATAACCTAAAGTTCAAGAAAGTTTTATACAATTTAGCTTTAATGAAATTTGTGAGAAGTAATCAAGTAGTAGCTATTCTATGGTTTCACGAAAAAATTAGTAAAATGAACTGATAAAAGAAGACAAGAAATGTAGGTTGGGGATCAAGAGCACTAACTAAATTAAGTGGTGGAGTATAGACACCAATCCTAATAAAGAATGCTCTTCTGATATTGATTGTGAGTCTCATCACTTTTGCGGCAAAAAACCTATTGGAGGCTGTGTTCGATATATTAGTAATATTTTCCAATGTGTTTGTCCCAAGTTTGGAAAGGACCTTTTTAAGAAACCCTGAATGCTTTTCTTTTCAAATTGAAAAACCATCATTCTATATGTGGTGTCCTATGTTACTTTCATATGATAATGAGATGATCTAACAAATTTCATATTATCTCTTCAATTTATTTAGTATTAAGCTCTTAACATGTGTCAATTCATTAAACACTACCAAAATGATGGGAATGGGCATGGAAAATGCAAAACACTAATTGATTAGTTTGTTTTAGCTTGCTCTAATTATGAAATTTTATAAGCAAAATTTATTTATACCAAAATATCCTCAAATTTATGAAATAATTATCTTTTAAAATGTTATAAATAAAAAATCATTTAGTAGAAAATAATTAATCATAATAACAATATCACCTTCACAAGATAGGTTTTTTAATATGAAAATTTAACCAATTAAAAGACAATATACTTTAGAATCAATTAAGCTTATTCTTTTAACCCAAAAATTAATAATATTATCATTATTAAAATAAAATTTTTAAGCAATACTTTCTTTTCTATAAGATTAATTTTTATAAAAATTCAATATTGTCCTTGAAATTATATCAGTGAAAATGGGTTTGGTTTCAAGAGAAGCAATATTATTAAATAATATTTCTAAAACCAAAAAAAAAAAAGAGAACAATTATCCATATTTTTATTTCTCTTATTGCTCATACAATTCTTCTATGTTAAATTACAAACTTGGATGGTAACTTGGCTTCTAAACAATAACAGGAGTTTTTTGTAAGTTACTAAGCATGATAAGTTATGAATGAAACTCACAAGACTTAGCATTAGAAAAAGAAAGTTGTATAAAGCAGTAGTGGGCAAGTTCCTTGACTAAGTCCAACACTTCTTTCAATATTTGTGATTAGTTGTAGCAATTATAAGTTCATGCTTTAAGATGCTTAAGTTTCCTATCTATTGCATGAAAAGAATTCAATATCACACATTAACCATTGACTACTTTGGAATTTGAATTACCGTCATCGAAAGCTTGAGCTCACAAGATTTTTTTTTTTGTTTTTAAATAAATACTAAAGAATAAAACACCTAATGTGGGTATTACCTAAACAACATGCATATTAGCTACTTAAAGGCACTGGCTCTGGAGCTTGAGCTTTCTATTTATGGGGATCTACTGCGACCCCGTCTCATGGGATCACATGACCTAAGAATTTCACCTCGGTTAGCCAAAACTCACATTTACTCAGTTTGGCATATAATTTCTTCTCTTTCAGAATCTCTAGGGCTAATCTTATATGCCACTCATGCTCCTCAAAAGATCTAGAGTACACTAGGATATCATAAATAAAGACCACAACAAATTTATCTAGATAAGGTCTGAAAACCCTGTTCATGTAGTCCATGAATACCGCGGGTGCATTCGTCAGCCCGAATGGCATCACGAGAAACTCATAATGCCCATATCTAGTCCTGAAGGCCGTCCTTGGGACGTCTTCAGCTCTTACTCTCAGTTGGTGATATCCAGATCTAAGGTCTATCTTGGAAAAGACAGATGCCCAGCCAACTAATCTAACAAGTCATCTATCCTAGGGAGAGGATACTATTCTTGATGGTAACTTATTGAATTCTCTATAATCTATACACAACCTCAAGCTACCATCTTTCTTTTTCACGAACAACACTGGAGCTCCCCAGGGTGACACACTAGGGGCGTATGAACCCTTTCTTTAATAGCTCCTTTATCTGCTTTTTCAATTTAGCAAGCTCGGTAGGAGCCATCCTGTACAGAGCCTTGGACACCGGTCCAGCTCCAGGCACTATCTCTATGGGGAACTCTATCTCTCTCTCAGGAGGTAGGCCACTAAAATCAAAATCTTTAGGGAAAACTTCTGGGAATTCCCTAATGATCGGGATCTCCTCTATCCCTTCTTCTACCTCGACTCGTATAGAGAAAAAGACTAGAAACCCCTGACACCCTTGCTCTAAGTATCTCTCAGCTTGGGCAGTGGTCATGAAAGATAGTTCGGCTTCTATCCTAGGTATGGTCCCATAAGAAGGTACAGATACAGTGCGGTGTTCACAATCAAGGATAGCATTATTGGCAATCATCTAGTTCATACCCACAATCAACTCAATGTCATGGAATGGCATACAAATCAGGTCAATGGTAGTATAACAATGATTAAACTGGACAATGACATTTTAAACAAGCATGGGAAGTAATAACATGGCCTCCAGTAGGTGTGGTGATAGATAAATCAAATGGTAGAGTACTAACTGCCAGATCCAAACGTCTCACACAGTATATAAGATATAAACGAGTGACTAGCACCCAAATCAAACATAGCAATCACAGGAAAATTGTTCACTATGAGCATACCTCGAATAAGACTGGGAGACGGTCTTATTCTAGGTATGCTGAGAAAGGGCAAACACCCTGCCCTGGGTCTGTGGCCTGGGAGGAGGCGGTCTAAGTGGAGGCGCTGAATATGCCTGAGAACAGTTCTAGCAATATGCCCCAGCTCCCCACACTTGTAGCAGATCACTGTAGATTGTGGGGCGATGAATGATTGAGTCCTCAGGGGCTGTGGTGTAACACCATATATTTCTAGCATGCTTCCGATCATTTCTAAGTCTCACATGATCAATTGAACAAAAGGAAATGAAAAATGACATTAAAATAATGTCTTATTTCGCGTTACGTCGCGTATAAAAATTCCATTCGGTGTCACACGGACCATATGAGCTCATACAACACGTTCTCATATTTAATTACATACATACAATTCATTTGCATAACCAAAGTTGGCCCACAACTCATGGAACTCAAAGGGGACCATCAAATTCACACTCTTATTTTCGGCCAGAATTTCAGTTTTTCTGTCACAAATTTGGAAATTCATAACTAAATCCACAAAATTCGAAATCCAACAAAATTTACCATTCCAGAAAGCTCTGGATGTCTATCCCATGATAAAAATTCAGCTCATGAATCATTAAGGGGAGAACATTTGACATCCGAAAAGCCACTGGGGTTGCTGCTGTCTGGGCCACTGGTTCAGTTTACTGATAGGAAGTTTCAAAATTTGTAACTAATTCTAGAAAAATTGAAATCATTCATTCTTTGCTATTCTAGAAAGCTACACATGTATACTTTATTCTAAAAATATTCCCAGGCCATGAAACATAACAAAGAAAACGTTTGACATGCAAAAAGGGGTTAAGGTTCGGACAGCTACTGGTACCAATGCAAGTATCTGCTATGAACTTCGAAAATGTCCAATTAATTCCACAAAACTCCAATCTATGTAAATAATACCAATTTAGAAAGATATGAACGTTAAATTTATGGTAAAAATAGACTCAGACCAGAGAAAGCACGCTTAGCTACTCAAATTCAATGGCACAGTGACTCAGGTCATGTTGAGCTACTACTACTGTCCCAGAAATTCAAAAATTCATATCTCTCAGCTCAGACCTCCAAATGAGGTGCTTCCAGTTGCTACAAGTCACTGTGAATGCTTAGTTTCGAACTATAAAATTTCGTAGCCATTGGACCACGTTTGCCCCTCGGATGACACAATTTCAAAACTGACCAAATGAACAGTACCAGTGCAAATCCGAAATTCTGATACCAATGTTGAAAAATCATAGAAAATTCCACAGACCTCCAAATGACCTGATCTTTGGCTTCACAAAAAGCTCTAGGCAAGATCTACTTGCATGTAAAATTCCAAGTCAAGAAGAGGTCATTTGGTCAGATTTTGCCATAGCTCAAGCTTATGGCAATTTTGGTCCCAACAAGAGGCAACTTTGGTTCAAATGAGCCATCCATGGTTCCACACACATTTGAGCAACTTAGAAAGCATAAATATAGCATAAATAAGTCCCTCATAAGGTCTAAACTCTCATGCAACTCAAATTCACCATGCCACTTCCATAAACATGCATACACAAATGGGCTCCCAAATGGTCAAAATACATAATTCTACTCATTAGACTCTATTCTTGATACATACACTAACTTTACATAGTTTTACACTTGTTCAAAGTGTCATGGCTCAAAAATAATATTTACATATCTACTTTTACATTCTAGCCATCATAGTATATCAAAATAGAAAGGTTTGCCAAGAGATGGAGATTTAAGCTCCTTGGCTTCCATCCTTTGGATCTTGAACTCCACCTAGAACATATGAGATAAAAGAAAGGAGGGGGTGAGATTCATTGAATCTCAATAGCTCATACACCTATTCAATCACATTTTCAAGGCATATAACATGTCAAGGGTATAAGTAAGCAATTACTCAATCGATGAAGCATTTAATTTCCACATTTTTATGTCACAAACACATGTCAAGAATAAGAATGAGCTCTAGGGACTTTTGGATTGGCCTCACCCTATTTCTAGGACTTTTGGATTGCCTCACTCTTGGTTCTTGGGACTTTTGACTTAGCCTCATCCACCCAAGGGACTTTTGGCCTTGTCTCACCCATGCCATGAGACTTTTGGCATCTCCTCACCCACATTAAGGGACTTTTGGCACTACCTCACCCTTATGAGCCATTTCCATCATTCAAAGACATTCAAGAAAGCATATTGGTACCAAAATAGCAACATAGCATCAAGTGGCATGTCTCAAACATATAAACATACACACAAGCACACAATGACACCATATGCAACAAGAAAATGCAATAAGAAAAGGTGGAGAGCTACCTTGGTGCAAATTCAAGCTTTACTTTGCTTGTTTCTTCTCCCTTTCGGTTCCACAAACACAAGAAGGTGGAGTTGGATTTCTTTGGCCTATTCACAATAAACAACACTAAATTATACTCTTGGAACAAATTATGACATCCAACTCACTCTTAAGACTACACTTTGGTCTATTTGTCATAATATGGTTCCATTAAGGGCCTAATGAAGCAACTACCATAATTAACATTCTTGGTTCCATTCTCTTGCCATATTTAGACCTCTTGACCTCATTTAAGGTCCTTGAAGCCATCACACACTCACTTTCACAAACCTAGGTCCATGTTGCTTCATAATGTTACATTATGGAAGCCATTGCCTCATCTCCCAACCTAAGGCTTCTAAATTTTTTCCAAGGGTTTCTCCTATCTTCTTTTATCATATAAAGTCCTAAATCAAGCTTGGAACCATTTAAAATACTCCCTAGCTATCTCTAAGGGTCTTGACCTAGTTATGCTTCCATTAAAAACCCATAGAGTTTGGGATTTTTCCTTAATGGATGGGGCACTTGGGAGGCTCCCTAGGAGTCTTAGAAACTCAAACAAACACTCATATATGATGGGAAAGTCTTGAATCAACCCAGATTTTAACTTATGTTCAAGCAGCGTACACTTTTCCAACTTGAGTTTTACTAGTTTTTCATGCATTTCTTTGGTATAATCCATCTTTCCATGCCTTAGTTTGATGGATTCTTTTGGATTATAAAACAGAAACTCTTCCCTCTTCATGGTTCTGGTTGAGACATCCTACCATGGAAGAGGAGAAGGAGAAAAAGAAGCAACAAAGGGAGAGCAACTACCTTGCAATCAAGCTTCCTTCAAGAGCCCTTCCTCTTCCCTCTTTCTCCTCCTTAAATTTTGAATTTCCCTCCTCTGATCTGGACCCAAATCAGCACCAAAAAATACATTAAAACCATGGAAAGATGAAGCAAGAAGGGGAGGATGAAGTTTCAAGAGGAAAGAGCATGAAAACCTTACACTTTCTCACCTTTTCTTTAGCTTTTCTTCCTCCAAAATTTTCTCCCTTTGTGCACCTAAGACAGCAGCTCCATTTCTGAGTTTTGGGCAGAAGAAAGTCGGTTTAGAGAGGGGGGAGCTGAACGTGGCTTAAAAAGGAAGTTTGGAAGCTTCTTTGTGCACTTTGTTTCCATTTTTGCCCTTCCATAATGGCATTTCTGGTTTGGCTTCGTTTTAGCTCCTTTTTGAGAACCTTCTTTTCCATCATAAAATTAAGATTCCCAATTTGATGAAATGCCTTTGGAATCACTCAAATCGGAGCTAAAACCTTCACGAACGAACCGGTCAAAGTTTAGGGGCTTTACCAGTCCTGGGGCTTTACCATGATTTTTTGGGCTTCCCATGGTTTTTGGGGCCTCTGAAAACCCTGGGTAACTCAAAATTTCCATTTAAAAAGCCCTCCTAGGTGTTTTTCTAAAATTGCACTTATTTACGAAAATGCCACTGGCCTTTCGGCAAATTTTTCGAATCACTTTGACCCTAGTTTTTGGGTAACTCAAGGCTCAAATCCTCGTTTTCTATTATTTAAAATTTTATTCAAATTTTATTTGACCTTGAATCACTCATCTCAGGGGACTTGCTTTTCAAACCGGCCCGTTTCAGCGATTGTACAACGTACCAGGCATTACATGTGGCCTCTTCCCTTTTTGTGGTTTTCTACTTCATTGCACCTTACTCTTCTTCTTATTGGTAGGTGCAGAGCTAGCTCCCTCTTCGGGTCGCAGCCTCTTCAGTTCCGGAGCCCCTCTCTGACCAGATACTGTGGCAGTAGGCATAAAGTCCCTCAAATTATTCTCAATCACTCTGCTGATCTCCACAAGGGCATTGAAATTCTTGATCCTCTGTGGAGTCACTCTATCTCTGATCAAGGGCTTCAACCCGGTCTCAAACTGCTCACACCTCCAGGGCTCATCATCGTATCTCTGGAGGTAGGAAGAGTACCAAGATAGCTCAATAAATCGGGCCACATACTGATCAACTGTCATATCATCAGTCTGTCTCAACCCCATGAACTGCATCTCCTTTTGCTTCCTCACTAAGCTAGGAAAATATTTTTCATAAAATTGCATTAGAAAGTTCTCCCAGTTGATTTGCAAATTCTTTGTCTCCATTAGAGACTTCGTGCTACGCCACCATCTATCTGCTTCTTTCTGTAACATGAAGGTGGCTAACTGGGCCTTTTGCTCAGAGGTTCAATCCATAACTGAGAATATCTTCTCAGTCTCCATCACCCAGGCCTCTGCCTTATCAGCATCTAACTCCCCGTCAAACACCGACGGGTTGTTCTTTCGGAATTGATTCAGTTGTTTTTTAATAGATGGTAGAGCCTGAGCTGGTTCCTGAGGAGGTGGGGGTGGAACACCGGAAGGGGAAGGCTGGAGTGCACCGGAGGTGGAAGGCTGGGGTGCACCGGAGGTGGATGGCTGAGGTGGAGGCGGTGGAGGGGCCTCTCTCCTGGCTTCTTCTTGCCTAGCCAAGGCTTCCTGTAGCTGCATAATCATCTCATGCTACTGCTGGATCATATAGTGTTGTTGGGCTATGACATTCTCAAACTGTTCAACCCGCTCCTTTATGGCCCGCACTAGATCCTCAGACTCAACCTCGGGTTCTCGAGGTGGTCTGCCTCTGCCTCTCCGAGTCTCAACCATCTTTACTGAAAGAAAAACCACAGCTTTTAGCCCACAACATAATTTTAACACACATACATAGATATTCCACCCAAAAACCACCCGAAAATAAGCCAAATATACCATCCGAGAGTCAAATGTTGAGCAAAAGTGCCTGAACCTTTGCTCTGATACCATAAAATGTAACACCATATATTTCTAGCATGCTTCCGATCATTTCTAAGTCTCACATGATCAATTGAATAAAGGGAATGGAAAATGATATTAAAATAATGCCTTATTTCGCATTACGTCGCATATAAAAATTTCATTCGGTGTCACACGGACCATATGAGCTCATACAACACATTCTCATATTTAATTACATACATACAACTCATTTGCATAACCAAAGTTGGCCCATAACTCGTGGAACTCAAAGGGGACCATCAAATTCACACTCTTATTTTCGGCCAGAATTTCAGTTTTTCTGTCACAACTTCAGAAATTCATAACTAAATCCATAAAATTCGAAATCCAACAAAATTTACCATTCCAGAAATATCTGGATGTCTAACTCATGATAAAAATAGTTTCAGCTCATGAAACATTAAAGGGAGAACATTTGGCATCCGAAAAGCCACTGGGGTTGCTGCTGTCTGGGCCACTGGTTCAGTTTACTGATTGGAAGTTTCAAAATTTGTAACTAATTCTAGAAAAATTGAAATAATTCATTCTTGGCCATTATGGAAAGCTACACATGTCTCATTTATTCTAAAAATATGCCCAGGCCATGAAACATAACACAGAAAACGTTTGACACATGAAAAGGGGTTAAGGTTCGGACAGCTACTGGTACTGATGCAAGTGTCTGCTATGAACTTCGAAAATGTCCAATTAATTCCAAAAAAATCCAATCCATGCAAATAATAACAATTTGGAAAGATATGAACGTTAAATTTATGTAAAAATAGACTCAGACCAGAGAAAGCACACTTAGCTATCCAAATTCAATGGAACAGTGACTCAGGTCGTTCTGAGCTACTGGTACTGTCCCAGAAATTCAAAAATTCATATCTCCCAGCTCAGACCTCCAAATGAGGTGCTTCCAGTTGCTACAAGTCACTATGAATTCCTAGTTTCTAGCTGTAAAATTACGTAGCCATTGGACCATGTTTACCCCTCGGATGACACAATTTCAAAACTGACCAAATGAACAGTACCAGTGCAAATCCGAAATTCTGATACCAACTTTGAAAAATCATAGAAAATTCCACAGACCTCCAAATGACCTGATCTTTGGATTCCCAAAAATCGCTAGGTAAGATCTACTTGCATGCAAAATTCCAAGTCAAGAAGAGGTCATTTGGTAAGATTTTGCCATAGCTCAAGCTTATGGCAATTTTGGTCCCAACAAGAGGCAACTTTGGTTCAAATGAGCCATCCATGGTTCCACACACATTTGAGTAACTTAGAAAGCATAAATATAGCATAAATAAGTCCCTCATAAGGTCTGAACTCTCATGCAACTCAAATTCACCATGCCACTTCCATAAAGATACATACACAAATGGGCTCCCAAGTGGTCAAAATACATAATTCTACTCATTAGACTCTATTCTTAATACATACACTAACTTTACATAGTTTTACACTTGTTCAAAGTGTCATGGTCCAAAAATAATATTTACATATCTACTTTTACATTCTAGTTATCATAGTATATCAAAATATAAAGGTTTGCCAAGAGATGGAGATTTAAGCTCCTTGACTTCCATCCTTTGGGTCTTGAACTCCACCTAGATCATATGAGATGAGAGAAAGGAGGGGGTGAGATTCATTGAATCTCAATAGCTCATACACCTATTCAATCACATTTTCAAGGTATATAACATGTCAAGGGTACAAGTATGCAACTACTCAATCGATGAAGCATTCAATTTCCACATTTTTATGTCACAAACACATGTCAAGAATAAGAATGAGCTCTAGGGACTTTTGGATTGGCCTCACCCCATTTCTAGGACTTTTGGATTACCTCACTCTTGGTTCTTGGGACTTTTGACTTAGCCTCACCCACCCAAGGGACTTTTGGCCTTGTCTCACCCATGCCATGAGACTTTTGGCATCTCCTCACCCACATTAAGGGACTTTTGGCACTACCTCACCCTTATGAGCCATTTCCATCATTCAAAGACATTCAAGAAAGCATATTGGTACCAAAATAGCAACATAGCATCAAGTGGCATGTCTCAAACATATAAACATACACACAAGCACACAATGACACCATATGCAACAAGAAAATGCAATAAGAAAAGGTGGAGAGCTACCTTGGTGCAAATTCAAGCTTTACTTTGCTTGTTTCTTCTCCTTTTCAGTTCCACAAACACAAGATGGTAGGGTTGGATTTCTTTGGCCTATTCACAATAAACAACACTAAATTATACTCTTGGAACAAATTATGACATCCAACTCACTCTTAAGACTACACTTTGGTCTATTTGTCACAATATGGTTCCATTAAGGACCTAATGAAGCAACTACCATAATTAACATTCTTGGTTCCATTCTCTTGCCATATTTAGACCTCTTGACCTCATTTAAGGTCCTTAAAGCCATCACACACTCACTTTCACAAACCTAGGTCCATGTTGCTTCATAAGGTTACATTATGGAAGCCATTGCCTCATCTCCCAACCTAAGGCTTCTAAATTTTTTCCAAGGGTTTCTCCTATCTTCTTTTATCATATAAAGTCCCAAATCAAGTTTGGAACCATTTAAAATACTCCCTAGCTATCTCTAAGGGTCTTGACCTAGTTATGCTTCCATTAAAAACCCATGGAGTTTGGGATTTTTTCTTAATAGATAGGGCACTTGGGAGGCTCCCTAGGAGTCTTAGAAACTCAAACAAACACTCACATATGATGGGGAAGTCCTGAATCAACCCAGATTTTAACTTATGTTCAAGCAGCCTACACTTTTCCAACTTGAGTTTTACTAATTTTTCATGCATTTCTTTGGTATAATCCATCTTCCCAAGCCTTAGTTTGATGGATTCTTTTGGATTATAAAATAGAAACTCCTCTCTTTTCATGGTTCTGGTTGAGACATCCTACCATGGAAGAGGAGAAGGAGAAAAAGAAGCAACAAAGGGAGAGCAACTACCTTGCAATCAAGCTTCCTTCAAGAGCCCTTCCTCTTCCCTCTTTCTCCTCCTTAAATTTCGAATTTCCCTCCTCTGATCTGGACCCAAATCAGAACCAAAAAATACATTAAAACCATGGAATAATAAAGCAAGAAGGGGAGGATGAAGTTTCAAGAGGAAAGAGCATGAAAACCTTACACTTTCTCACCTTTTCTTTAGCTTTTCTTCCTCCAAAATTTCCTCCCTTTGTGCGCCTAAGGCAGCAGCTCCATTTCTGAGTTTTGGGCAGAAGAAAGTCGGTTTAGAGAGGGGGGAAGCTGAATGTGGCTTAAAAAGGGAGTTTAGAAGCTTCTTTTGTGCACTTTGTTTCCATTTTTGCCCTTCCATAATGGCATTTCTGGTTTGGCTTCGTTTTAGCTCCTTTTTTAGAACCGTCTTTTCCATCATAAAATTAACATTCCCAATTTAATAAAATGCCTTTGGAATCACTCAAATTGGAGCTGAAACCTTCCCGAACGAACCGGTCAAAGTTTAGGTCAACCGACATCGGAAAGAGTAAACCGGAGGGGCTTTACCAGTCCCGGGGCTTCCCATGGTTTTTGGGGCCTCTGAGAACCCTGGGCAACTCAAAATTTCCATTTAAAAAGCCCTCCCTCCTAGGTGTTTTTCTAAAATTGCACTTATTTATGAAAATGCCACTGGCCTTTTGGCAAATTTTTCGAATCACTCTGACCCTAGTTTTTGGGCAACTCAAGGCTCAAATCCTTGTTTTCTATTATTTAAAATTTTATTCAAATTTTATTTGTCCTTGAATCACTCATCTCAGGGGACTTACTTTTCAAACCGGCCCATTCCAACGATTGTACAACGTACCGGGTGTTACAGAGATCTCTTAGCCTGGGATGTGGTCATAATAGATAACTCAGTCCTCATACTAGGTACAATCCCATACTCAGGTAAAGTAATGCGTCTGTAGCTACAATATAGTATGGCATTATTTGCAGACATCCAATTCATGCCAATGATTATATCAATATCAACAAGGGGTATACAATACAAATCAAATTAAGGATGGTAAGGCAGTGATTAAACTGGATCACATAATTCAAACAAGCATGTAAGGTAATGGCTTAGTTTCCCGTAGGTATAGATACATGGAAATCATATGGTAGTGTATGTATACTCAGACCCAACCTCCTAGCACAGTCATATAATATGAAAGAATGGCTAGCACCCGAATCAAATAATGTAGTTACAAAAAAATCATTTATTTTAGTAGAACCTTAGATTAGACTCAGGGACTGGCAAGCCTCCTGCCGTGACAGGGCAAAAACTCTACCTTGGGTCTAAGGTCTGGGAGTATGAGCCATCTCCCTTTGCTGTGTAATCTATAGAGGAACTTGGGTGCAGTCCTTAGCCACATGTCCAGGCCTACCACACCAGAAACATACATTCTGCCTAGCATAACATGGTTTAGTTCTATGGTTCTTGCCATACTAGGGACATGTGATAGGTGTGAAGCTACCTCTGCTGGATTGAGTCCTCCTTTTCTTGCCTCTTCAGCTCCACTGGCCTTTGCCACCTCTCCGGCTAGTAACTACAGCCTGTGATCCTTCTCTAGGTCTCTTTGGCTTAGGGAGGGGTGGTCTGGCACTAGAGGTAGGTTGCATCGTTCTAAGATTCGCCTCTGTCACTTTGCATATCTTAACTAAGGTATTAAAGTACCTGATTCTCTGTGGCACTACCCTATCTCTAATCTCAGGGAGCAAACCTTTCTCTAGCCTATTTGCTCTCTATCATTCATCATCATGCCTCTGCAAGTAGAAAGAGTATCAGGAGAGATCTACAAATTTAGCCATGTATTAGCCCACGGACATCTCTTCTATCTATCTCAGAAGTATAAATTATGACTCCTTCTTGTCCCTGACTGAGCTGGGGAAATACTTCTCATGAAAAACTTGGAGGAATGCCTCCCATGTAATCGAAAGTTCCTCTCCCTCAAAATAGGCTCAGTGCCCTTCCACCAATAATCTACCTTTTTCTATGATTGAAAAATAGCCATCTTGGCTTTCTACTCAGACATGCATTCTATCACCTTAAAGATCTTCTTTAACTACATAATCTAGGCCTCGGCTTTCTTTGTATTCATTTCATTATTAAAGGTGAAAGGCTCAAATTTCTTGAACTAGGGATGACCTGGCTAATAGAGTGTGGTTCTTAGGCTAGAGGCATCTAAGTTGGTGGAATGGGAGCAACCATCTGTATGTGTGGCTGCGAGCCTGAATGAGTCACCCCTGAATGCTTAGGACGATCTAAGTGGTGAGGTGGCTATAGAGAAGGAGGTGTAGGGCCTTAGTTGTCTATCTCAGCAAGCCATTCCTGTAACTGCATAATAATGGCCTGTTGCTGATCTAGGTGAGCCATAATAGACTGTAAGGCTTTAACAACAAGATCACTAGGCTCGGCTATCTCTCTCAGCAAGTCATTCCTATAACTACATAATAACGTCCTGCTGCTGATCTAGGCGAGCCATAATAGACTGTAAGACTCCTGCAACTGGATCATTGAGCTTGGCTCTATCATCTCATAAGCCTCTCTAGAGGGCCGACCTTTCCTAGTATTCACCATAGCTCTAAAACATTATAACAAACTTTAACATGAAAAGGGAACGCTTCCACTATTAACACACTCAATTCATCTACAAACAAGCTCATATACATCTAAGCAACTTATAAACACAAGCCACAACCTACATTAAGAGCCTGAGCATTTGCTCTAATACCAAAAATGTAACACCATAATTTCTTAGGTCATTTCATACTATCTCCATGGTTAACATCATGCATTTCATGGGAGAACCAAGAAAATAGCATAAAAATGCATATTTTAGTGTTGCATCGCATATGAAAATTTTATTCAGTGTCACGTGGACCATATGAGCTTATGTATCATATTTTCATATTTAATTGCATGGATACAACTCATTTCCATCACTAAAAGTGGCCTAAAACTTGTGGAAACCAAAGGGAAGCATAAAACACATATATGCATTTTTGGCCATAATTTCCTCACTTCTGTCATAATTTTTGAAAATCATAACTAATTTCAAAAAAATTGAAATGACACATTATTTGCCATTCTAGAAAGATACACATGTCTACTTTATGTAAAAAATATTTTTAAACTATGAAACATAACACAAATGAATTTTGACATTCGAAAAGTTCCAAAGGTCTGACTGTTTATTGGTACTGTCATAGGTTTTTGCAGCAAACTTCAAAAATGTCCAATGAATTCCAAAACCATCCAATCCATTCAAATGATACCAATCTGGAAAGCTAAAGATGATAGATAGAGGAAAAAAATAACATTAGACTAGTTCAAGCATGCTTAGACTTCGAAACCTAATCAAATAGTACCTGAGGTCAGTTTGAGCGCCTGATACTGGGTAAAATTTTTAGAAATTCATATCTCCCTTTCTAGACATCTAAATGGGGTGTTTCTAGTTGATACAAGTCATTGGACATTTCTAGTTTCTCTTTATAAAACTTTGTGGCAATTGGACATTATTTAGGCCTTGAGTGACATAAATTATTTTCGGACCAATATGAATAGTAACATAACCAAAATTAGAATTTGTCCAAGCTTTGAAAATTCATTAAATATTCTCTAGACCTCCAAAAATTCTATTATGTAGTTCCTAAAAAGCTCTCAACAAGCTCTAATTGCATAAAAAACACAGATTATCAACAAGCTCTAATAGGCTTTCAATATGGTCAATTTTTGCTCCATATAGAATACTAAAGTGTCCAAATGATTTCCCTTTATATTTGGCACCTCTTGGACAAGTCTAAAAGTATGAATATGAATTGTATGAGCTACCCAAATAGTTCCAAACCTCATGCATCTCAATTTGGCCATTCCACTTACATTTATACACTAATGCATCAAACTTCCAAGAAGCAAAATTTGCCATTTTACACTCAATATACATTTTAATGGTCACATAACATAATCTCTCATTTTTACATCACATATATACATAGTTATACATGTTCAAGAGGTCATGGGTCTTATATAATAATAGATTACATTAATTATCATTCATAAAACCTTAAAGTAGCCAAATCCATGCACTTTAGTGTCAAGCTTTCAATTCTCATATGGTTGGCTTCTATTCCCTTGCTCTCTTGGTCCACCTAGCATGTTAGAACATTAGAGAGGAGGGGATAAGATTCAAAGAATCCCAATAGGTCATCTCCCATTCAATCATATATAAAAGATGCAAAACAAGTCTTACAAATACATGCATGGGTATATTGACGTATGCAATCATTCAAGAAGCATTCTTGGCAATTGAAAAAATCACATATAGCATACATAGGCTTGCTAAGTATATGGTTTAGCCTCATTCATTCACTTGTGGATTTTGGACTTGCCTTACCCATTCTTTAAGGGGTTTTTAGACTCAACCTTGCCCTTGGAAGTCAACTTCACTTTTGGGAGACTCTTTACTCTATCTCAACTAATCTCAAGCAAATCAAAAGGAATATCATAAATATCATTTAGAAACATAATGCATCATCATGGTACCATAGAGTAAGAGCTCATGCTAGAATATTTTTCATAGCTTAAAATACACATACATACATTCAAAGACAAGTAAAGCAAACAATCATGCATGAGAGAAGGAAGAGAGAGCTACTTTGGATGCAAGCATACACTTTTTCTCTTGAATTTCCTCTCCCTTCTTCGTCCTCACACACACAAAGGTGTGGGAATGATTTCTCTTGGCCTAAATATAATTTATGGAAGCCAATTCGGTTCATAGAATTAATTTTAAGGCCACACAACTTGCTTAGACACTAGCTTGGCTCATTAACCCCTTTATGTTTCCAAGAATACACCTAATGAAGTAACACCCATTTAATAAATTCTAAGCTCCATTCTTTCCTTTTAAATATGATTCTTAACTCCTTTAAGGCCTTTTGGAGTCATCACATAATTAAAATAAAGTGCCTAACTACATGCTACTTTTTTCAATCTTCTAGGGATCTTAGGAGCTTATTTAAACTCTCATTTAGACATAGAAATCAAGGTATCAAATCAGATTTTACAAGGAACATATGAAACCTTAGAATTTGCATCTTGAACTTCCATGGTTATTTTTTAATTTTCTTTGCATACTCTCAATCTCCATACTTATTTTTCTAAGAATCATCCTTGGTTCTGCCTAAAAATCAGGCCCTCTTAGGACTTCTTAAGTTAGGCGAAACATAGGAAGAAGGGAAGCAAAGGGTATCAACCATGGGAGAAGAAATTGCCTTATTTTTCCTTATTTTCTCACTTTAATTTTGTCTTCTTTGGCCTCCTCTCTTCAAATCTAAAATTTTTCCTTAATTTCTCCTTTAAAGCAAATTTATAAACTTCACATAATCATAGGAAACAAAGGAGAATGGGGGAGAAGAGATTTGAAAGGAAGAAAGCATGAAAAAGTACTAAAATTCCTTACCTTCAAGCCTTGATTTCTCCTTCTCTTCTTCTTCCCTTGGTGCGCCACTCTCCTAGGGTTTGTTCTCTAGTTTGGGGTAGAAAAATATAAGGCTAAGTGAATGGAAGAGTGGGATGCCCTATATATATATAGGTGGAGGAGAATGGTTTTTTCAAAAATTCCTGTTTTGCCATTTGTTTTTGGCATTTTTGTTTCTAATTCATTTTAGCTCCTTTTTGAGAACCTTCTTTTCCATTATAAAATTTAGGTTTTCGATTTAGTAAAATGCCTTTGGAATCACTCAAATCAGAGCTAAAACCTTCCCATATGAATTTGTCAAAATTCGCATACACCGATGTTGGAAAACATCCACCAGAGGGGTTTTAACTGTCTTGGGGCTTCTCATAGTTTTTAGGGCCTCTGAGAACCCTGAAGAACTCAAAACTTTCATTAAAAATCCTCCTATGTGAATTCCGAAATTTGCTCAAAATTATGAAAATACTATTACGTTTCGTAAGTTTTCTGTAAGAAATTGTTTCTTCATTCTAGCTCTGTTTTTCTTTCTGTCTGAGCCTAGAATTCTCATTTTTAGAAGTCTAGAATGTCACTTAAACTTTTTAGGACCTTAACTATTTCATTTCAGGGGACTTGCTTTGAAAATACATCTATTTCCATCATTTAATGAAACTCGAACATTACAAGGTCAGCCATCAAACTCCTCCTTTCAAGAATCTAAAACCATCAATAGAAAGAGAATAAAGAGAGGAGAAAGTTTTATAACTATCTTATTGCAAAATTCTATGTATTTTCATACCTTTAGGCCTTAGTTTCATTTCTCTTTCTTCTCCCATTTTTTCTCGCCATTTTTAGTTTGGTTCAAGGCTAGAATATCATATCTAAATGGAGAAGACAGCAACATGGTTGTTATATGAAGCAAAAAGGTGGTGCTTTAACCTTTTTTAAATATTTCCATTTTGCCCCTTTTCTTCGGCTCTTCCATTGATGCTCGTTTTAACTCCTTTTTTAAAACTGTCATTTTCATATGAAAATTTGCTATCATTTTTTAGAGGCCCTGAGAATACTAGTGGGATCAATTTTATCATTTAAAGATCCTTTCTTTAAATTTCTGAGAAGTTTGCTCAAAATTACAATTTTTGCCACTGAGTCCCGTATTAAGCCGTTTAGCTATTTCTGTTCTAATTTCGGGCCACCTCTAAATCCTTACTCTTATTTCTAGATACTCTATTTATTAATCTAGCTTTAGCCTGCCTTATTTCATTTCATTCTAGGGGTCTCATTTTGTAATCTCATCAGTTTCAATCAAGTTCTAGGAAAACTGGATATTACATTTCTCTTCCCTTTAAAAAAATTTCGCCCTCGAAATTTAGTGATATAAATATTACCATGCTTTTCACATACTTGTTCTGGGTAGTCTTTCCATTCCCTTTGCCTAGCTTTATTTACTTTTCTTAGAGGTTAGGCTCTTTTAGGCATCTTTCTACTAGTGAATTAACATTACTAACTTTACTATATATGATTCTCTTTCTTTAGGTTATTTCTATAGAGTATATGACTTGTTCTTGTTGTGAGGGAACTAACGTCTAATGCGAAACATATTCTATTAACTTTGGCCTATTATTGGGATAGCTTATTATTTCATATCTGATTAGTTTTAACCCAATTTATAAGGGTTAAACTTCCCTGCTTAGTGGACTTGCTTGTATATGCAATTGGAGATATCTTATTAGTGTCAAATCTCCAAAACATATTCTAATGGCTTTCTACAAAGTCTCTTATCTTTCTCTATTCATTGCAAGCCATCACAAATTTCTACCTGCCTATTTAACTTATTTAAATGTTTAGTCAACTACTTACTCTTACCTTCTTTCTTACTAACTCATCCCATAATCAAGGTTGATATCTCTTTCTATCATAGGCCTCATATTTAAAACACTTATTGGGATCATAGCTTTTTTAAAGAGCTTCTATTCTTAATTGCCCCAGTTTCCTCACTTACTATTATACTTGCCTTCTTTGGCTTGAATTTTGCTTTACTCTTTTTATCTGCTTGAGAGTAAGTACTATTCAGTTTCTCAATTTTATAACTGACTAGCATGACTCTTAGCTTTTTGTGCTAATATTGAAGAGTGACTATCACTGACTAATACTGTATTCATGTGGGATACTGACTTTTCATAGTCTCATCTACTAGAGACATGGTCTGCCACTTACCTTATCATAAAGAATTGTACTTAACCCTTGTCTAAATACATGACTCTGGCATATAGGGATTTCTTTCTTCCTTGGTCAGGCTTAATAATTACTAGGTAGTAGTTCATCTAACTATAACTTTGGAAAGCTACTTCCTTGCTTTCCTCATCCCACATACTATGCTCATCTATCAAAGAAGTCTAGTCAGTGGCTTGGTTATTTGACTATAACCCTAATATCTCTATAGCAATAGTTTACTGTTTACTAGGCCTAGGAAGTCTCTAATCTCTAAGATGGAAACTATTTAAAACTGTACTAGTCTTTGAGAATAAATTGATTTGTAAAAACTATCTTAGGCCATCATCTCCCAAGAGAATTACTATACTATAATTGTGGGTTCTCTATAACTCTGTAGAATCTACTGTGATCCTTAGGTCTACTATGACCTCTTAAAGCCCTGCTAATGTTTATTGCAACTTACTATCTATGCTAGGATCTACTGCTATCTATCTTTAGGAGATTTCAAAGCCCAAGATCACTATATCTATAAATAAAAAGCATACTCACTAAGTTTAACAATTGCTGCTCATAATCTCCACGGCTAAACTCAGATGTCTACTATGCTCTTTATATAAAGTGGGTTCTATACCATCTACTTCTCTGTTGATCCCATAGTAATGATTCTTAGGAGTATTTTGACTTTCACTTACTACTCCTTATAGGGTCATCAAGTTCCCACTTCTAGCCTTCTCATCATGCTTTATTTCTTTACTCTCACTAACTTGTTTTACTTTACCTATATTCATTCTGTCTTTTCAATCTTATTCTGCAATTCCTGACTATGCCTATTGTAACACCATAATTCTGAGACTCAACTCATGCAAATTCTATGCCTTATCTCATTCTAGTTCTATAGGAGGTAATATAATGGCATTGGAAATCATAGATAAAGTTGCATTTTGCCATTGGTAAATTTTTCATTGGATGTCCTGTGGGCCATATGGACACATCCATCTCATCCTTGTATTTAAATATACAAATACAACTCATAACAAGCTCAAGAAGTGGTCTATACCTCGAGCAAAGGGATGATATACTCAAAAACATAGTGTGCAGCCTCGAGTAGCATTTCCGTAGTCTATGCTTGAACTTTGAAAAATCATAACTAATTCTAAAACAATCAAAATCAAGCACACTATACTATTCTGAAAATCTACAGATGTCTACTTTATACTAAAAATAATTTCAGACCATAAAAGAGACTTCTATCTACCAAAAATTGATGGAACAATACCAGAGGTTGATTGTCATTATTGGTACTGGCCTCTAACTTTAAAAATTCTTATCTCCCTGCTCAAAGGTCCAATTGGGGTGATCTTATTGGACATAGAAAGTTTATTGTGTCTAGTCTATGTTTGTAAAATTTCATGAGTATTGGACATCATTTGGACAATGAATGATGCAGCTTAAGTTTCTGAACATATGAATAGTATTTGCATCAGTTTAGCAAAAAAATACCAACTTTGGAAATTCATAATTAATTCCACAGAGCTCCAAATAATCTAGTCTTTAGCTTTTCAAAAAGATGTGGGTAAAGATATATATACATATATATGTTCCAAATTTCATGGACAAATTCATTCATTTGGTCAGATCTTGACATTAGGTTGCAAAATGACCAAAGGGGTCCAAATGGTCCATTTCAAGTTCTAAGGCAACTATGACCACTTGAGTATGTGGAAATGCACTAAAATAGATCTCTAAACTTGTCTCAAAGGTGCATAAACCCATAAATAAAAAACTCACTCTCTCACCCCATGCCATACATAAGGTGTCATATGCTTGAACTTGTCATTCAATACCTAAAAACTATATTATCATTCATTTGGCATTAAACCTCATTCATACATCAAATAAATGGATATTTACACATGTTAAAATAATTATACAACAATTTCATTATGGGATTCCATTATATGCCATGTGTATGGCTACAAAAGAAACAAAACTAGGTATTTTCATATACTTTGATGTCAATCTTCTTCTTCTAGGCTTGGTGGCTTCCATTACCTTGCTCAACTGCTTCACTTAGCAAGTTAAGACATTGGAGAGGAGGGGATGAGATTCAAAAAATTCCAATAGCTCATTTCCCTTTCAATCATGCATAAAAGTATGCAATACAAGCCTTGGAAATGCATTCATGGGCATATTAAAATGCATGAACATTTAAGAAACATCCTTGGCATTTGAACAAGTTATGCATGGCATACATAGGCTTGCCAAGTAAGTGGATTAGCTTCACCCATTTACTTATAGATTTTGGACTTGCCTCACCTATTTTCTTTAAGAGGTTTTAACTCAACCTTACTCTTGGGAGTCAACCTCACTCTTAAGAGACTCTTTACTGTGTCTCAATCAATTTCAAAGGTTCTTGACTCATCCTCACCATGGCTAGAGGGTTCTTAGCTTCTCCACACTCAAGTAAACTAAGGCAAGCATATAAAACATCATTTGAGTGCATAAAACATCATTATGGTACCTGGTGTAAAGTTCGATTTTCATTAAACGATGAAAATGTGGGCGTTTTTAAAGCAAGTCCCCTAAAATGAATTAGTTAAGGTCCCAAAAAATTTGAGTAATATTCTAGACTCCTAAAAATAAGAATCCTAGCCTCAAACGGAAGGAAAAATAAAGCTAGAATGAAAAAACAAAATTTGACAAAAATCTTATGAAACGTAATGACATGTTCGTAATTTTAAGCAAATTTTGGAATTCACAGTAATTTTAAGCAAATTTTGGAATTCACACAGAAGGCTTTTTAAATGAAAATTTTGAGTTCTCTAGGGTTCTTAGAGGCCTTGAAAACCATGAGAAGCCCAAGACAGTTAAATCCCCTCTGGTGGACATTTTCCCAATGTCGGTATACCTGAACTTTAATGGATTTGTTTGGGAAGGTTTTAGCTCTGATTTGAGTGATTCCAAAGGCATTTTACTAAATTGGGACCTAAATTTTATCATGGAAAAGATAGTTCTAAAAAAGGAGCTAAAATGAAGGAGAAACAAAAATGCAAAGAATGAAGGGCAAAATGGGAATTTTGAAAAAGTTATTCTCCTCCACCTATAAATAAGTGGCGCCACCCTTCCTCATTCATTTAGACACAATTGTTTCTGCCCAAATTCAGAGGAGAAGGCTAGGGTTTAGGTGTACCAAGGAAAGAAGAAGGAGAAGAGAAATCAAAGGCTTAAGGTATCTTCTATCCAAACCTCTTCTCCTCTATTTTCCTCTATTTCCTTTGATTACAATGAAGTTTACAAATATGTTTTAAGGGAGATATTAAGGGGAAATTTCGATTTGAAGAGAGAGCTTGGAGAAAGCAAGATTCAAGTGAGAAAAAACAAGAAAACAAGGTATTCTCCTTCTATGGTTGCTACCATTGGTTCCCTCCTTTCTCCATTTCGCCTCATCTAAGAAACCCTAGGAGGATTTGATTTTTAGGTAGAACCAAGGGTGATTGTGACAACCCTATTCTCTAATCATTGTAATTATGGTTAAATATACGATTAATAATTAATAATCAAGGTTTAGAGTCATTACGATTTATCATATTATGAAAATATAGGAAAATTCGAACCTTGATGTTAGAGCTCCACTAAACAACCACAAAGGTTAGAATTACATAAAAGAAATGTATACTATCAAGAGGGGTTTGAGATTCATCCATTAATCAATTTTTATACACAAAAACCTCCCACAAGTGTTCTCATATCATTTCCTAGACTTACCATTGAAGAAACTGGGGTTTCTAGGCTAAAGGTAGGAGTTTGGGATCCTACACCGCAGGCCTAACCTTTCGTGTTGTAGCTAAGTTAGGTACTGGAATCATTGGGCAATTTATGTAAATTTATCACTATGACGAGTTGGATCATTGCTGCGGCCAGCCTACGTGGTACTCGCGGCGAAAATGCCTCCTGGAGCTACTGTTCTAAGTCCCACAACTCTGGCCTCTGTGCAATACACTCGCACCGCAACGAGTCTTGCTACTATACAACCCTTAACTAGTTTCCTCGACTTAAGCCATGGCAGGACCTATTACGCGCAGCCAGGTTCTGTTTTGTCACCCTCTTGGGTGATTTTTTTTGTGCTGAGTCGCGCTGAGATTTCTCAGCCGCAACGCTCCTCACCATTATCACTCCCCAGGTCAATTTTCTGTCTTGCACCATGGCAAGATGCCTCATGCCACAGTGCCTCTTACCTCTATCACTCATTTGGCCACGGTGAGACTTCTTAGCCGTGGCGTCGCCTTCCTATAACTACAGCTCACAAATTTCATCCCTACACTCCAATTCTCATCTTAGGAATACCCTAGGACCACTTCCTCTCATTTTATAGACTTTAATGGATTTATCTACCTTATTCACCCGGTTATTCTACTATTACCAATTCAAACTTAAATGTAATTTCACTCCTCCAACTACCCAATATCAGCAAGTCCATAAGGTAATAACGACAAGAATTTATGAGCTATCATCAATTAACATTTGATATACATTCCGTTAGAGCTTTCATACATCAATAGTTTATATCAACATCTAATACATTGCATGATTACAATTTCCAATGGTAAACCATATCATAAATTCAACAAAGCTCATATATCAGATACTATAAGTTCATACATCAACCCAACTATAATGAGACTTAACTCCTTAATGGATACATTCCAGTCAATCAAAATATAAACGCCTACACTTGGCAACATGATTACATGATGATACTATGTAAACTAATAACAAAATTGCATCTATTTTACTCAAGTTAGCCTAAGTGTAGCTTCCTTTACACTAGCTAGAGCTCGTGGATTTTCATCCACTTGTTTCCCCTTATCCTTACCCGAAGAGCCGTTCACCTGAAAGTATAATTCCATGAAATAGGGTGAGATGCAAATCTCATAACCAAGGCAAGTTCCATCATATATTCCAGTTTAATCAACATATATGCATGATTTCATTTAAGCATCATAAAACATATCAGTCATATCAGTAAATGAAACAATTAGGCTATCATGATAACCATCCCATATTAGTAATCATATTTTCACATGTTAAAGGCCAATAACACTGGGAAAGACCCATCCATGGTACCTACTTTCTATTGAGCACAACCAGGGCTCAGTACATTTAGGGTTTGATCATAACCCGGTGCTCGATCGAAGCACATACACTGGTGGCAGCTACACCACAGCTCCACCATGGACTTACAAGGTCCAACACAATACAATTAGATAGCCAACCAATTCATTCAGCATTTTCAAATCATTCTTTACAACAAATATGAAAATACAATAGATATATGCATGGAATTAATATAAACCCAGTTACCTCATTTGTAGGACAAATTGCAAAAGCCACCAATGGTACAAAAATCTCCTTATAACCCATAACATCAGAAGATTACTACTTTAATTCATAATGTATAGCAGCAACAAGTACCTAAAATTAAAATACTAAAAACTACTTAGAGACATTTACCCAGCACCACAAATCCCTAAATTTGGATTGAGTATGTCCTTTACCAAAACTTCAATATATCACCCAAATTTCTAAGCAATTTTGTACATAATTAACACTCATACTATAATCAACTATGGGGGTCTTAAACTAACAGAAAATACACTAAAATGGATAGTTTACACTTACCTAACCCTTCCAAGCTCCGAATTTCTCTTATTGTTTATTGTGTTCTGCAAAATGGCAGTGGCTAGGTTAGTTTTTAGGATTGAAGTTAGGTTTTAGTTGGGTCAAATGTGGGTTATGGGCTACTCCAAGGATCCAACTCCAAATGGCTTCAGATTTTAGTTTTCTTAGGCTAATTTTATGCATTGGGCTGCCGAATTTTAATTAGATTGGGCCAAGTTTGAAGAGCTCAAGGATTTAAGTTTGCACAAGGGTTATTGGGCTATCACTAGGTACTCTCTCTTGGGCCAAGTCTCATGATAAAAAGATTAGGTCTGCACTTAAAATTATTAGGCCTCCAGTAGTCTTAACCTTGGCCTACTTAATTTAATTTAGGCCTAAATGGGTTTATAACTCAATTAAACCTCAAACTATTAATAATTTATCTCTCTGAAATTATAATTCACTTAACTCGTCTATTATCCTATATTAATTATTGTTAATTATCCAAAATCCATGATTAACACCTTAATTAATTTTGGGTGTTACAGTGATTCTAAGAAAAAAGGGTGTGGAGATTAAGAATATGCAAAGGGAATTAACAAAAGTCATTAGATTTCAAGATGCAATTTCTAGGGTTTCAAGTGCACCTTGTAAAATATAATTTGTACATGATTCCTAAAGTTAAATAAGAGTTTAAATGAGTTCCTAAGATCCCTATAAGTCTCCCCATCTGCTTCCTCCTTCAAGAAAACTAAGCAAAGTCCAAGGAGGCCAAAATCATACATAGTCTTGACCTAGCTAGGTTTAGGTGCCTATGGAGAGTTTTAAATTCTCTCTAAACCCATTTTGAGTCATATAGATGAATAAATATGAGAGGAAGCCTTGAAAAAATTTAGGAAGCTTAGAGAATGAGTTGATGCTTTATGTTTCATAATATGACCTAAAGAAGCAACATGTAGTTAGGCACTTGGTTTTGATTGTGTGATGACTCCAAAAGACTTAAAAGGAGTCAAGAATCATATTTCAAAAGAAATAATGGAGCCTAGAATTTATTTGAGGGGTATTACTTTATTACGTGCAATTATGAAACTATAATGAGGTTATAAGTCAAGTTAGTATCTACGCACATTGTGTGCCCTTAGAATTAATTCCATGAACCTAATTGGCTTCCATAAATTGTGTTTAGGTTAAGAGAAATCATCCCCACACTTTTGTGTATGTGTGGCCAAAAGAGGGAGCTTGAATTAAAGAGAAAAAGTGTGTAATTGTATTCAAGGTAGCTCACTCCTCCTTCTCTCATGCATGATTGTTTGTTTTACTTGTCTTTGAATGTG
Source organism: Erythrophleum ivorense (assembly GCA_026724425.1). Classification (NCBI taxonomy): domain Eukaryota; kingdom Viridiplantae; phylum Streptophyta; class Magnoliopsida; order Fabales; family Fabaceae; genus Erythrophleum; species Erythrophleum ivorense. Next base: position 52,759,375 of record JAIUCV010000002.1, read on the forward strand.
TGTATGTATATTTTTAAGCCATAAAAGGTGTTCTAATATGATTTTGATTCGATGGTGCCATGATGTTACAATATTGGGTTTGCTTGAGTGTGGTGAGGCCAAGAACCCTTAGCCATGGTAAGGATGAGCCAAGAACCATTAAGATTGGTTGAGACAAAGTAAGAGTCTCCCAAAAGTGAGGTAGACTCCTAAGAGCATGGTTGAGTCCAAGAATCTCTTAAAGAATGGGTGAGGCAAGTCTAATATCCATAAGAAATTAGGTGAGGCGAATCCACTTACTTGGCAAGCCTTTGTATGCTATGTATGACTTTCTTAAATGATGAAAATACCTCTTGAATATTTGCATATGTCAACATGATCATACATGCATTTATGAGACTTGTTTTGCATTCATTATGTATGATTGAATGGGAGATGAGCTATTGGGATTCTTTGAATTTCATCCCCTCATCTTCAATGATCTAACATGCTAGGTAGACCAACTAGACAAGGTAATAGATGCCAACCACCTTGAAGATGAGAGTGTGACATCCAAGAATATGATTTTTGCTACTTTAAGGCCATACAAATGGCAAATGATGTAACCAATGGATGTATATGTATTATGATGTCATGAACACATATAATTATGATAATATGTTATGTATAAATGGGAGAATGTATTATGTGATCACTAAAATGAAATTTGAGCATATTATGACATTGTAGCTTCCTTAATGGTATTATGGAATTGTGTATAAGTGTGGGTGAGATGGCCAAAATGAGATGCATGAGGGTTGAGACCATTTGGACAGCTCACACAAGTCTTAATTATACTTTTAGACTTGCTTAAGAGGTGCCAAACCCCAAAAAAAGCCATTTGGACATTTTGGTATCCTATATAGAGCCAAAATTGACCATAATGGAATCCTACATCACTTTTTATCCAAATGAGCTCTTCTTGATCTAAGATTTAGTATGAAATTAGAGCTTGTTGAGATATTTTTGGAAAGCTAAAGAACATAATTATTGGAGGTCTACAGAATATTTGATGAATTTTTAAAGTTGGCAAATTTTTTGGTTTTGGTCATGTTACTATTCACTCCGGTCCAAAAATGGAATCTATCACACAAGTCTCAAATGATGTCCAATTTCCACGAAATTTTATATGGAGAAACTAGACATTCCCAGTGAATTTTTCCAACTAGAATCACCTCATTTGGATGTCTAGAGATGGAGATATAAATTTTCAAAAAATCTATCCAGTATCGGGAACTCTAGCCGACCTTAGTTATTATTTGATTGAGTTTAGTGGCCTGGCATGCTTGAATTAGTCTAGAGTTATTTTTCCCTCTATCTAACATCTACAGGCTTCTATATTGGTATCATTTTCATGGATTGAATTTTTGTAGAATTAATTGGACATTTTTAAAGTTTGCTGCAGAATTCTGTGACAGCACCAGTGGACAGCCTGACCTCTAGACAATTTCAAATGTCAAACATCCTCTGTTTTGGATATTATAGTCTAGACATATTTTTATCATGAATTAGACATGTGTATCTTTCCATAATAACCAATAATGTATGATTTCAATTGTTTTAGAATTAGTTATGATTTTCCAAAATTTGTGACAGAAATGAGCAAATTCTGGCCGAAAATGAATATGTATATTTTTTGCTTCCAATTGATTCCCATGACTTGTAGGCCACATTTGATGATGAAAATGATTTTTATTAATATAATTAAATATGGGAATGTATTGTATGAGCTCACATGATCCACATGACACCGAATGAAATTTTCATACATGACGTAATGTAAGGAAATGTATTATTTAATTCCCTTTTTCTTGCTCTTTCATGGAATCTATGAATGTAAAGCATGGGAATTGTAACAACCAGAAAAAGAAAAGAAAAGAAAAGAGAAAAGAAAAGGGAAAGAAAAGAAAAGCTAAAAATTTTCGAAGGCTGAAAATTTTCTAAGTCTGCTAGCTACAGCCTAGCTATAACGAATGTACCTGTTCGCTATAGCGAGAAATGGGCTAGCTATAGCGAGAGAGCCTTCTCACTATAGCGAAAATGCTTCTAGCTATAGCGAGTGCGGACATTACATACAAAAAACTAGGGAGTTACTCATCGTAGCGACGCCATAGCGAAGGCGAAGGTCTGGGACTGATACGAGCTCGTCGTAGCATGGGTTATGGCTCGCTATAGCGAGGGTTAGTCTAAAAAAGCGTAAAAAGAGATATTTTGACTTTTTAAAAGCTTCCAAACTTTCCTTTCTCTTAGAAACGACCTAAGCTTCGACCAAGGAGAGAGAAAAGAGCTATGGAGAGAGAGAGAGACCTAGAGAAGCAAGGAGACCAAGCAAAGAGGTGAGTAATCTTTAGATTTCCATAGCTTTTCTCCTTAGCATGTTGTTCTCCTCCTTTTGCCTTCTCTTTCTATGGTTTTGGAAGTTGATTTGGGTTTGGTTCAGAAGAGGAAAGTGGAAAACTACTATAAAAGAAGGGTAGAACTCATATATCTTCATTTCTTCTTCCTTGCTTTCTTCTTTGAGAGCTTGAGAGAGGAAGGAGAGTGAGTAAAGTTCTAGAGAGAGAATCCCTAGATCTTACAAGGGTAGTGGGGGTTTTGTTTCGGTGAAGAGCCCCTTTAGCTTTGTGAGTACTTATTTAAGTTATGAGAGAATGATTTGGTGCTCTTTGTTATGCCTAGGCTCAAAGGAAGCAACTCCATCTAGTTGTGAGTGTGAAATCAAGACAGGAGAAGAGAAATTGAAAGGGAAGATTTGTGTTAGCCGATAAGGTAGCTCTCTACTCTTTCCTTGTTGCATTCTTGGATGTGTAATAGTCATTGTAGGTTGGTGTATGTGCTTGTATGATGAGATATGCCATTTGATATTGCCTTGATGCATTAGTACCAATATGCTTATGATATGAATTGTGAAAATTGCTTGGGTGAGGTGGTGCTGAAAGTCCCTTGAGACGGGTGAGGTGGAGCCAAAAGTCCCTGAACCAAGAGTGAGGCCAATCCAAAAGTCCCAAAACTCGGGTGAGGCTAGACCAAAAGTCCCTAGAGCCTATCCTTGGCATTGATATGTTATCATGGCATGAAACACATATGTTGTGTTATTGTGACTTGTGTGCATGCTTGACTAGTTTATATGCCTTGATTGCATCTTGAATGAGTATGAGCTATTGAGATTCCCCCGAATCTCACCCCTTTCCCCTCCCATCTTAATATCCAGGTAGAGCTTAAGGAGAGTCAAGCATACCTCATGGAGCCTAGTAGAGTATACTTAAAGAAATGTATAGTTCTTTTGATGTATAAGGTGCCAAAATGAATATGCACTTATTATTTTTGAGTTGTAAATGTGGGAACACATGTAAATATATGTATAGATGATGTATGGATTGTTTAAAGAGCCAAAGTAATGAGAATGTAGAAATTGGCCCTTTTGTGGCTTACATGTGCTAGTGTATTATGTTTCGTAGCATAGTGGTTTTGAAATGTATGATGTTATGGATCACTTAGACATTTCATATATGCTATGTTTGTACTTTCAAACTTGCCCAAAAGAGGCTAGAGCATGTGGGAGGTCATCTAGACCCATTTTGAACCACATGGGATGCCAAAACTGCCAATTGGGTGAACTCCGTCAAAGTATGACCGGATGAGCTCTTCTTGAAATGGAATTTTGTATGCCTATAGAGTCCATTGAGGGCTTCTTTAGAAGCTAAAATGGGTAATATTTGGAGGTCTAGAGAATATTTGGTGAATTATTGAAGTTGGAAAATTTTAATGGTTTGGTCATGGTACTGTGCAATAAGTCCGAAAATGAATCCATGTCATTCATGAACCAAATGGTGTCCAATTGTCATGAAATTTTATGAAAATAAACTAGATATCCACAGTGACATATAACAATTGGAATCACCTCATTTGAAGGTCTGTAGAGAGAGAAACGACTTGCTGAAGTTCTGTATCAGCATCAGGGAAGTTTTTGACCTTTGTTAGTGTTCCATCGGTTTTCGAGGTCCAAGAACTCCTGAAATGTCCTGGACTTATTTTTTTCCTCTAGTTAACATCTGTAGCTTTCCAAATTAGTATATTTTTCCCAGATTGGATTTTTTTGAAATTAACTACGAATTTTCAAAGTTCATGACAGTAAACTGCACCAGTATCAGGAGCAGCCGGACATCTGTTTTTTTTCGATGTCAATGATGGTCTAAACGTTGAGATTATGGTTGAGAGTTATTTTTAGTATGAATTTAACATCCCAAGCTTTCCAGAGAGCTATTATTTTCTTGATTTTCATTTTTCTAAAATTAGTTATGATTTTCCAAATTTGGAGCCAGAAATCTGACATATGGGCTCATTTGAGAAATTGCTTTTTCTTGGTTTTTGGCTTCATATCCATGGTTTGTGAGTTGTTTGAGGTTATGTACAAGTTATATAAATGGTGTTTGAGTAGAGAGTATGAATGATGGGTTCACGGGACCCACGGGCAAAATATGACCGATTAAACCCCGACTTAAAGTTATAAAATCCCACGGTTTAGGTCATTTTCCTGGGAAATCATATGGAATCAAGCGTAGAGGGAGATGAACTGGAGATAAGTTATTATGGTGTTACAGGAATATTGTGAAATGAGCTAGAAATATATGGTGTTACACATGGCATATGAAATCATGTTAGAATACTTTTCATAGCTTAAAACACACATACACACATCCAAAGATAATGTAAGCACACATTTATGCATGAGAGAAGGTAGAGAGAGCTACCTTTACCACACAAGCATACTCTTTCCTTGAGCCTTGAGTCCTCTCCCTTGACCTCACACGCACAAGGAGGTGGAGATCATTTCTCTTGGCCTAGACACCTCATATGGAAACTAATTATACTTTTGAATCAAATTCTAAGGCCATACATTTACTAGAAAAGCTAGGTGGTTCATATAACCCTTTTTATGGTTTTATAATGCACTTAATGAAGCAACCTTAAGAAAAAATCATCTTAGCTCCATTTTCTTCATTCATTTATGATTCTTGACTACATTTAAACCTCTTGGAGTCATCATGCAATCAAATCAAGGAGCCTAACTAGGTGTTACTTCTTTAAGCTATAATATGAAACCTATGATACCATCTCACTTTTTGTGGTTTTTAAAATTTTTTCAAGGCTTCCTCTCATCTTCTTCCATCATACATGATTCAAAATTAAGCTTGGGACAATTTAAAACTTCCTCTTAGTACTCTTTCTAGCTTAGGCTGAACTTATGCTTCATATGAGTACCAAGTAGACTTGCTTCATTTTTTAATGGAAGATGCATATAAGGAGCCTTCTAGGGATCTCCAGAACTCATATAAATACTCATTTGAGCCTAGGAACGATTACATCAAATCAGATTTTCAAGGGAGCCCATGAAACCCTAGGTTTGCTATCTTAAAAATCAATGGCTTTTACTTGAATTTCTTTGCATATTTTAAATTCCCACACCTTAATTCATATGATTCATTCTTGGTTCTACCTAAAAACACTTTCCCTTTGGCTGGGTATAGGGAGGACAAATTGCACACAAGAAGGCCAAGAGAAGTGAAGCATGGAGCCTAAGATTTTCACCTTGATTTCAAGCTTTCCTTGAATGCTTTCCCTTTTCTTCTAGCTCTCCTCTCTAAATCCGAAAATTTCCCTTTGATATAAACTTAAAACATTAAAAACCTCAATAAAACCATGGAAAGAAAGAGGGGAAGGAGGAGAAGAAGTTTATTAAAGGAAAGTGCTTAAAAAACTAAGATTTTCATACCTTTCTTGTCTTGTTTTTCCCTTCCCTCTTACCTCCTCTTATGTGCCATTTTCCCTTGCTCTCCCTTCTATTCTTGGGCAGAAATAAGGTTGGTTCTAAGAGGGAGAGAAGGAGGGCGTGAAATAAGAAGGGTTCTCTTGAAACTTCTTTTTAAAAAATTCTAATTTTTCCCTTCATTCTTGACATTTTTGTTTCTAATTTGTTTTAGCTCTTTTTCGAGAACTGTCTTTTCCATTATGAAATTTAGGTTCCCAATTTATTAAAATGCCATTGGAATCACTCAAATCGAAGCTAAAACCTTCCCAAATGCATCTGTCAAGGTTTGAGCTCACCGCTGTTGGAAAACGTCCACCGGAAGGGTTTTAGCTATCTTGGGGCTTCCTATGGTTTTCAAGGCCTCTGAGAATCCTAAAGAATTCAAAACTTTCATTTAAAAAGCCCTCCTGCGAGAATTCCAAGATTTGCTCAAAATTACAAAAATACCATTACATTTTGTCAACCTTTCATTACATTTTGTTTCTTCATTCTAGCTCTATTTTTCTTTCTGTCCAAGTCTAAGATTCTCATTTTTAGGAGTTTAGAATGCTAAATAATTTTTTGGGACCTCAAATCACTCTATCCAAGGGACTTCCTTTTGTATCAAGTGAATTTCATACGTTTACCAAGAAACTGTATGTTATGTTTCTCATGTTTTCTCTCGTTTTCAAAAAATCAGATATTACACCCATATTCTACACTCACCTTTAGCACTAAGGCATCTCACATAGCAAGTGTGTCTAGCATCTCTTATAGGATAAGTACTATATGCTAGTCCTTTTTCATTTCATTCAGTTATATCATAAGGGACTCATACTACACATGCTGAACTCGTGCTATTTAGCTTTTAAAATTCTAATGCTACCAGCACATTCCTTTACATCATTTTATATTGAGGATTCACTTTTAATACTTTTTTTTATAGTTCTAGCATTATTAAAATCCTTTAGCTTCCTTTTCTTTAGCTTATCCTTTAACTTAACTAACTAGGATACTTTTTTATCATCGGGACACTCTTTAAGGTTGATGTTATTATTTGCTGTACACTTAAGTTACATTACTACTGAGTTGGCCAGACTCAATATCATGTAACTATCATTGCACGCAAACCATAGCGTCAATCACTAATACACAGGTGCATCATGACCATGCTCAAGCCACTACCACCAATATATTACAAGTTTCCCAATAATCTAAAGTACCCTTCTATTACTTCTTTATATCTTTCTTTATATCATATGGCACTCAAGGAAGAAAGGCAACTCTTCCTTTAATCTCTTGTATAATTTACTATTCTATCCCAAGGTCATTTTATGTTGCCCAATTATCTCTACTTAGGGCATTACATCATATCTTATGGACAATTATACCAAGGATAACAGTGCTTTCTAATGCACTCATTTGTACTACCTTTTTATCTATTTTTAATTTATTATGTCCTCAACTCTAACATTGTCACATGCTTTCTTTTTAACTTTTGCTATCTCTTTACTCATATGAAAGGGTTATCTCTTACTCATGTATCTCTTTATTGTTTTTTTGCTTATCAATACTCAAGAGCATTTTCATACTTTTCTGGGTTCACCTTTGCTTACTTACTTTCTATAAAGATTGAGGGGGTCTAACTCATCTTATTCTCACTCTCTATTCTTATTTAAACCGTTCCTCTTAGAATAAGCTTATTTCATGTGAAGCCCAAAACTTGTCTTCATCAAGGCTCTCGAGCTTACATTGCTACTTTGCATAAACTTGGAATTCACCTTCTTAAGTGGCTTTTATTTTGTATAGCTTCCCTAGGAGCACTGAAGCACTAGTTACTTGCCTCCACTTCTTTATATATTCTAATTAGGGACTAGGTTTCTTTTTACTTAGACTTTCTGCTTTCATCTTTAGGAGCATAGTTAACTAATTTTAGGGTTTTATTAACCCGATTTAGGTCACATATTCTCAATGTCCTAAATCTACTTTACCAGTAACTTTATCTTCCATTCAGTACTTTTATTACTTGTGTGCTTTTACATTGCACTAGTCTTATATTAAGGAAGCTTGTCTGATTATGTGCTAAATTCTTATCTATCTACTTTTACTATGCTTACTATATTAACTTCCCTTTAGTCACTACTAAAGTGAGGGTATCTTTTTCTATGTACTAGTTTCTTAACTCTTCCTTTACTATCACACAAAGTAGCATTTTAGGTTGGAGTCAATACCTTGTGGGTGGGTTTCTACAACCTTACAACTTCTGTGTCTAACAATCTAACTCTAGTTGTTACTCAATCTAAAATATCATCAAGCTTAGTCATAAAGTATGTTATTTTCTTTCTTAAACTCATACACTAGGCTTGCTATTCTTTTATCACGTATTTATTTTCTATAAGCCTGTTAAATGAGTCATTTATTGATCTTTTATCTCTTTCAAACTATAGCCTTAACTTTTCTCTATTTTACCCATAGCCATTTATGTAACACCATATATTTCTAGCATGCTTCCTATCATTTCTAAGTCTCACATGATGAATTGCACAAAAGGGAATGAAAAATGGCATTAAAATAATGCCTTATTTCGCGTTGCGTTGAATTCTATTCGGTGTCATGCGGACCATATGAGCTCATATATCATATTCTCATATTTAATTACATAAATACAACTCATTTACATCACCAAAATTGCCCCACAACTCGTGAAATTCAAAGGGGAGTATCAAACTCACACTATTATTTTTGGCCAGAATTTCAGTTTTTCTGTCACAAATTCAGAAATTCATAACTAAATCCAAAAAATTCGAAACCCAACAAATTTTACCATTATAGAAATATTTGGATGTCTAACCCATGCTCAAAATAATTTCAGCTCATGAATCATTAAGGGGAGAACACTTGACATCTGACAAGCCACTGAGGTCACTACTGTTTGGGCCACTGGTTCAGTTTACTGATATGAAGTTTCAAAATTCATAAATAATTCTAGAAAAATTGAAATCATGCATTCTTGGCCATCCTAGAAAGATACATGTCTACTTTATGCCAAAAATATGTACAGGCCATGAAATATAACACATAAAGTGTCTGAAATGCGAAAAGGGGCAAAGGTTCGGACAACTACTGGTACTAATGCAAGTGTCTCCTATAAACTTCAAAAATGTCCAATTAGTTCCACAAAAATCCAATTTATGTAAATGATACCAATTTGGAAAGATATGAATGTTAACTTTATGGTTAAAATAGACTCAGACCATAGAAAGGACATTTAGCTACTCAAATTCAATGGAACAGTGACTCAGGTCGTGCTGCGCTACTATTGCTATTCCAAAAATTCAAAATTTCATATCTCTTAGCTCAGACCTCCAAATGATGTCGTTCTAGTTGCTATAAGTCACTGTGAATTCCTAGTTTCTTCTTATAAAAGTTTGTAGCCATTGGACCACGTTTGCCCCTCAGATGGCACAATTTCACAACTGACCAAATGAACAGTACTAGTGCAAATCTGAAATTCTGATACCAATTTTGAAAAATCATAGAAAATTCCACAGACCTCCAAATGACCTGATCTTTGGCTTCACAAAAATCTCTAGGCAATATCTACTTACATGCAAAATTTCAAGTCAAGAAGAGGTCATTTGGTCAAACTTTGACGTAGCTCAAGAATATGACAATTTTGGTTCCAACAAGAGGCAAATTTGGTTCAAATGAGCCATCCATTGTTCCACACACATTTGAGCAACTTAGAAACCATAAATATAGCATAAATAAGTCCCTCATAAGGTCTGAACCCTCATACAAACCAAATTCACCATACCACTTCCATAAACATACATACACAAGTGGGCTCCCAAGTGATCAAAATACATAATTCTATTCATTAAACTCTATTCTTGATACATACACTAACTTTACATAGTTTTACACTTGTTCAAAGTGTCATAGCTCAAAAATAACATTTACATTTCTACTTTGACATTCTAGACATCATAATGCATCAAAAATGGAAGGATTTGCTAAGAGATGGGGATTTAAGCTCCTTGGCTTTCATCCTTTGGATCTTAAACTCCACCTAGATCATATGAGATGAGAGAAATGATGGGGTGAGATTCATTGAATCTTAATAGCTCATACACCTATTCAAGAACATTTTCAAGGCATATAACATGTCAAAGGTACAAGTATGCAACTATTCAATTGATGAAGCATTCAATTCCCACATTTTTATGTCACAAACACATGTCAAGAATAAGAATGAGCTCTAGGGACTTTTGGTTTGGCCTTACCCCATTTCTAGGACTTTTGGATTGCCTCACTCTTGGTTTTTAGGACTTTTGACTTAGCCTCACCCATCCAAGGGACTATTGGCCTTGTCTCACCCATGCCATGAGACTTTTGGCATCTCCTCACCCACATTAAGGGACTTTTGACACTACCTCACCCTTATGAGCCATTTCCATCATTCAAAGACATTCAAGAAAGAATATTGGTAACAAAATAGTAACATAGCATCAAGTGGTATGTCTCAAACATATAAACATACACACAAGCACACAATGACACATATGCAACAAGAAAATGCAATAAGAAAAGGTGAAGAGTTACCTTGGTGCAAATTTAAACTTTACTTTGCTTGTTTCTTCTCCTTTTCAGTTCCACAAACACAAGGAGGTGGGGTTAGATTTTCTTGGCCTATTCACAATAAAAAACACTTAATTATACTCTTGGAACAAATTATGACATCCAACTCACTCTTAAGACTACACTTTGTTCTATTTGTCACAATCTGATTCCATTAAGGACCTAATGAAGCAACTACCATAATTAACATTCTTGGTTCCATTCTCTTGCCATATTTAGACCTCTTGACCTCCTTTAAGGTCCTTGAAGCCATCACACACTCACTTTCACAAACCTAGGTCCATGTTGCTTCATAAGGTTATATTATGGAAGCCATTGCCTCATCTCCCAACCTAAGGCTTCTAAATTTTTTCCAAGGGTTTCTCCTATCTTCTTTTATCATATAAAGTACCAAATCAAGCTTGAAACCATTTAAAATACCCCTAGCTATCTCTATGGGTTTTGGCCAAGTTATGCTTCCATTAAAGACCCATAGAGTATGGGATTTTTCCTTAATGGATGGGGCACTTGGGAGGCTCCCTAGGAGTCTTAGAAACTCAAACAAATACTCACATATGATGGGGAAGTCTTGAATCAACCCATATTTTAAACTATATTCAAGCACCCTACGCTTTTCCAACTTGAGTTTTACTAGTTTTCTATGCCTTTCTTTGGTATAATCCATCTTCCCATGGCTTAGTTTGATGGATTCTTTTGGATTATAAAATAGAAACTATTCCTTCTTCATGGTTCTGTTTGAGACATCCCACCATGGAAGAGGAGAAAGAGAAAAAGAAGCAACAAAGGAAGAGAAACTACCTTGCAATCAAGCTTCTTTTAAGAGCCTTTCCTCTTCTCTCTTTCTCCTCCTTAAATTTTGAATTTTCCTCTTCTGATCTAGACCCAAATCAGCACCAAAAATTGCATTAAAGCCATGGAAAGATGAAGCAAGAAAGGGAGGATGAAGTTTCAAGAGGAAGGAGCATGAAAACCTTACACTTTCTCACCCTTTCTTTGGCTTTTCTTCCTCCAAAATTCCCTCTCTTTGTGCACCTAAGACAGCAGCTCCTTTTTTGAGATTTGGACAGAAAAAAGTCAGTTTAGAGAGGGGAGGAGCTGAACATGGATCAAAAAGAGACTTTGGAAGCTTCCTTTGTGCAATTTGTTTCCATTTTTACCCTTCCATAATAGCATTTTTGGTTTGGCTTCGTTTTAACTCCTTTTTGAGAACCATATTTTCTACCATAAAATTTAGATTCCCAATTTAATAAAATGCCATTAGAATCACTCAAATCAGAGCTAAAATCTTCTTGAATGAATCGGTCATAGTTTAGGTCAACCAACATCGAAAAGAGTACACCGGAGGGGCTTTACCGGTCCCGAGCCTTCCCATGGCTTTTGGGGCCTTTGAAAACCCTAGAAAACTCAAAATTTCCATTTAAAAAGCCCTCCTAGGTATTTTTCTAAAATTTCTCTTATTTATAAAAATGCCACTGGCTTTTCGGCAAATTTTTCGAATCACTTTGACCCCCATTTCTGGGCAACTTAAGGCCCAAATCCTCATTTTCTATTATTTAAAATTTTATTCAAATTTTATTTGGCCTTGAATCACTTATCTTAAGGGACTTGCTTTTCAATCGGCCTATTCCAGTGATTGTACAACGTACCGGACGTTATAGTTTATCTCTTACATTAGCTTGAATATGACCAACAAGGCTTTTTATTCTGAAATACACTCCATCACCTGGCAAACCTTTTCTAACTACATGATCCGAGCCTTAATTGTCTCTATTTTCAGACTACCATCAAGGCTAGGGAATTCTACATTTTACATTACTCATTCATTAGCCAGATGGTGAATTGAGGCTATCAGGGCTCTATGGAGTGATGCTTGTGGGTTCTGACTTAAGGGAATAGCTTTTTAGACTTTCTAATTCATCCAGACATTAGGGTGTCATGGCTAAGGGAGTAACTGTCTCATGTTTTCCCCTCTAAACTTATTTCCTTCACAGCTGTAGTTTTACTTCATGCTATGCTACATTATTGCCTGTCTCTGCATCAGGCAAAATAACTCAAAATGGTCTGAGTGTGGTGATGAGGGAGGATTAAGCCTTTTGTTTTTCCCTTTGGGCAAGCCTCTCTCTTATAGCTACATCATAACCTTTTGTTGCTAGTACATCATGGCTTGCTACTAATCCAAGTAAGCCACAATAGCCTATAGGGCTCTAGCCATAAGATCAATTGGCTTTGCTATAGAAACTCTAGAGGCCTACCTCTCCTAGTGTTCACCATCTTATTTGATACCATTCTAATATAACTTAACATAAAACATAAATATAAGCCACACTTTAGCACCCAAAACATCTTATATAGGTCATACATAACTGAAAAAAAATCACATTCTCAAACCATAACTAGCAATAGGATGCCTAAACCTTTGCTCTGATACCAAAAATGTCACACCATCACATACCATATGCCATAATTTACTACATTAGAAAACCTTGTACTTATTTGTTAGAAAACCTTATTGAAAAGGTCTCAAATTTTATATTGTAGAATATAAGATCTTGTTGACAAGATATTGAACCTTGTTGACAAGATATTATCTTAGCTCTTATATTGATAAGGTTTAAAGCCCCTTATCCCCTACAACTTATCTAACTAACTCTTGCATATCAATTATGTAGTTTCAAGAAAAAAAAAGTCACATCCTTTCATAAGTTTCCAACATCTACATTGGGCCACTTAAAGGTCATCTTGAGCTATAAGGGTCCAACCTTCATTCTTTTTTTCCTTAATTCATTTTCATCATAAACAAGTTGGTTCATACTCATTTTATCATGCCTAGCTCATGGAACCCAAGAACCCGAAATGACAACAAAAGCCCTAAATCTACAAATTCATAACTTCAACTATATAGCTCCAAACCATGCAAATTGGGTGTCTATCAAAAGTTTAGGATGTGAAAAACATGTAAAAATTTTAGATGAAATTGAGTTCATTTGCCTTGCCAAATACAATGCAATAGTAACCTACTACAGAAAGGAGGGCATATGATGGACCTGAACTTTAAAATTTCATATCCTAGGCTACACAGCTCTTTTTTAGGTGATCTCAGTGGCCATGGAAAGCTTATAATATTTATTCTTGAAAAATTTAATAACCAGCTGAGCTCATTTGGCCTATGAAAAACATAGCATATCAGATGCTACTATAGTGTTTGGACATCATCAGATCCTCATTTTCAAAAATTCATAACTTCTTCTATACGACTCCTTTCCATGTAGACTCAGTCGCTCTAGAAATCTTGTAATACCAGCTATATGCCTATAAAATTCCATGAACATTAGAGTTCATTTTCCCCTTCAAATCCACTAAAAACCAGAACTGCCATATGAATAGTACCAAGGACTGTTCTACATAATTTTGGAACTTTGAAAATTCGTGGAATATTGTGTGGACCTTCAAAAATAATGGTTCTTAGCATCACAAAAAACTCTCTTGAAGGTCTATATGCATGCCAAATTTCAAACTCCAACTAAGTTATTTAGGCCACTTTAGGTATAAGAGTTGTTTAGGGTCTTTTTATGTCTAACCATGGTATCTTTTGGGTCATTTGGCATCCAAATGGAATTCTTCCACTTGGAGAAAGTTTTAATCATCATAAATAGAATTTATAACTATTCCATATCATGTCAAAACACTTGGATCAAAATTTGACTCCTTGACACCCAAGTACACACACGCATACTATATGCAAACATAGGCAAAATTACATCTTATTGGGCATGCTCTACCACAAGGAGCTATATACCCACATTCTCATACTCATACATAAGTTCTCATTCAAAAACATGATATTATACATTAGTAACCATCATCCATACATAATGGTCAAGTTATACATACACACTTTCCAAAATTTAGACTATTTACATTATAAACTTTATAATATATAATCCATGCCACTCTTGATACATAAATTACATCTGAGCATACATAGTGCTTCTAGCACATAACTACCAATATCTAATCTTCTCATCTTCCTTGCTTTGGCTTGGTAGCCCTGAAATGGTTAATGGGAGTATGGGGGTGAGATTCAGGGAGAATCTCAGTAGCATGAACTCATCCAATTCAATGCACACAAGAATGCTATAAGTGAATGCAGTGTATGTGGTGCAAGAGTGCTATGCACATGCATCATGTAAATCATATGCATCACATAACATGAAAACTCATTCATTTCTAGTCATGGCAACATTATAAAACTAGTTAGGCTTTACCAATCTCAACTTAGGGCTAAGAAAGAGCTACTGTGCTCAATTCCATACCATGGAGAGTTAGGAGCCATCACATAAACCTTTTATAAACATAAGGTGCTTATAAAGCTCATATGAAAATATAATAGATCATACTTCATGAAAGCATCAAGCAACTACACATACAAGTATATCAGCTCATCCAGGCACTTAATTACATGCAAGAAATGGAGAGAAAGCTACCTTAAGACTTGTAGAGGTTCTAGATGCCATGACGCACTTGTTCTTGCTTTTCTTTACATTCTTCTCAGGTTCACATGCACAAAAATAATGGAGTTGCTTTAGCTTGGCCTAAACACATTCATTCAAATGCATGGCAACCTATTAGAACCTATTCTAATTCATTTCCTTACTACATAAGCTTATGAATACTTAACATACAAATTTAAGCTACTTTAAATGCCTTAAGAGGGTACTCTCATAATTCAACCTCTAGGCCTCAAGATCTCTCTTGATATGAGTCATAAGACTCTAATGAAACTTATTAGGGTCATCACATGCAAGCCAAAGCATGGCTAACACTAGGTTGCTTCATTAATCCCTTTATGAACCTTAAATTTTCACTTTTCAAAATAAGGCTCCTAAATTCATACCAATGGTTCCATTAGTGTTCATTGCTCATATTTAGACCATTTAATACCTTAGAATTCATGAAAGCACACCCTAGGCACTTTATCTAGCTTTAGGCTAAGACAAGCTACAAGGAAGGGCCAATGGGAGTTTTCTTGCTTCCTTCATAGATTTTGATGAATGGCTATGTTCTCTACCTTCTCTTTAGCTTAATTATGGTTTCATATAGCTTAAAATACTCTTATATAATTCTAAATCTTCTATTGTTCACTTGAAACCCTGGGTGACATACCTGCTTTTTATGACTTTCTATGATGTTTTCTTTGTACAATCTTATTCTCCTCCTTTGTAAAATTTTGTTTCTATCAAAATTTTTTTATTTCAAGTTCTCTCCTCTGCCTCTCTCTCTAGGTTGAAACATAAGGAGGATGAAATTCCAAGGAGCATTAAGTTTTCTAACTTAAGGCATACCTTATTTGAAAGCTTACTAAGTGGTGATTCTCTTACTCTATTTGGTTGCTCCAAACCTCCACTTTTTCTCCTAAGGTCAGCCATCAAACTCCTTCTTTCAAGAATCTAACACCATCAAGAGAAAGAGAACGAAGAAAGGAGAAAGTTTCATCAATAACTTATTGCAAAATTCCATATATTTTCATACCTTTTTGCCTTAGTTTCATTTCTCTTTCTTCTCCCATTTTTCACGCCATTTCTGGTCTAGTTCAAGGCTAGAATATTATATCTAAATGGAGAAGATAGCAACATGGCTGTTATATGGAGCAAAAAGGTGGTGGTTTAACCTTTTCTAAAAATTCCCATTTTGCCCCTTTTCTTCGGCTCTTCCTTTGATGCTCGTTTTAGCTCTTTTTTTAAAACCATTTTTTCCCATATGAAAATTTAGGTTTTCTAGTTTATTAAAAATATTTTCCTCTAATTTTATGGAGTTCGGAAGCATCCCGAATCATTCGGTTAAAGTTTTGGTCAACTCTTTGTCGAAAACGCACATCAGGAGATTCTTAACTGTTCTGATGGTTTCCATCATTTTCAGGGGCCCTGAGAACCCTAGTGGGCTCAATTTTATCATTTAAAAATCCTTTCTTTAAATTTCTAAGCAATTGCTCGAAATTATGATTTTTGCCATTGAGTCCCGTATTAAGTCGTTTAGCTATTTTTGTTCTAATTTTGAGCCACCTCTAGATCCTTACCCTTATTTGTTGATGCTCTATTTGTTAATCTAGCTTTAGCTTTCCTTATTTCATTTCATTCTAGGGGTCTCATTTTATAATCTCATCATTTTCAATCAAGTTCTAGGAAAATCGGATATTACATTGTGCACCTCTAGTTATTATGTAGTTGTCACATTCCGAACTTCCTGTAACTGTTAACACAACCCATATTAATTCACTCAGTGAAATAGCATGGAAGGAAGGGATTTTAATGATTTTAATTATTTTAACCTATTCGACACCATCACCACACAATAGCATAAGCATTCACTTGGTTACTTAGAATTATGTTTAGTTATGGGAATTAGCATAATCTACATTGCCGTGGGGATTAGGTATCATACACAATTTGTGTATTAGATGGGAGTGATATATATGTATATATTAATTGACCATGGCTTGCTTCTTCTTTAGATATGAGTATATGTGATAGATGATAATTGATGGCATTAGGGAATACATTCAGCCGTGGAGGAGCTAGGAATGAAGGTTGCATGTAAATGAATGGCTTAAATAATCTAGGATGAGGACACCTCATGCTTGCACCACCCACCTTCATCTATATATATATATTAAAGTGTGATTAATATAGATTAAATGAGAGTAAGACACATCTGCTGCCACCTAGCCATTTGCACCGATTCATGGAATGATGATTTGCCTTCATGCCACCTAATTACATTGTGAATTGCCGGTGCCGTATTTGGTGTGATAGTAGGAGCTAAATATTGCTTTAATATATATATAGATTAAATGAGAGTAAGACACATCTGCTGCCACCTAGCCATTTGCACCGATTCATGGAATGATGATTTGCCTTCATGCCACCTAATTAAATTGTGAATTGCTAGTGCCATATTTGGTGTGATAGCAGGAGTTACATATTGCTTTTAATATATAGCTTAGATGAGAGTAAGACACATATCTGCTGCCACCTAGCACATGCACCGATTCAAGGAATTGTAATTTGCCTTCATGCCACCTAATAGAGGTGAAAAAGCAGGAGCTGTCCATTGCATTAATTACCATTCACTTTAACTCATCTTAGGTGGAGGGAAGTAGTGGAAAGAAGGAAGAAATTTCGGACAGCCATAGAAGAGGAGAGAAGAGAAGAAAAACCAAAGTACAAGGACTCCATAAAAAGGTAAGCTTCGAGTTGCTTCCTCGTTCTGGACTGGGATGTTTTGGCCTTTGTAGAATTAGTTAGAAAAGGATTTCGAAGCCAAAATTTTTATAACAGGTTGTCCATCCCTCATACTTGAAATCTGGAAAATTATAGAATTTTTGGAACAAGGTAAATTAAAGAAACAACCCACTAATTCAATTTAGCTTCTGTACGGGACAGCTTGGGGCTGATTTCATAAAGAATTTTGTTAAATGGGTAAACGAAGGAATTAGTGCATGAAAATTGGTGGGGAGGTAGCTAAGACGTATCACGTCAGGTTTACAAAGTCTTAGAATTTTCTGGGCTCATTGGGTAGGATAACAAAGCCAGAAACAGCAAGGGCAGTGTACAACGAGCTCAACTGAGGTAGTGACCAAAACAGTAGGAGTTCAGGGACTATCCCTGGGAATTCTTGAAAACTGTTTCTGTGGCTTATAATTAACATAATGAGGGGTCACTCTGCCAATTTTTACGATTTTTGGAGGTCATTTAGTGGAGGAAAGAAATTTCACAAAAACAGGTCCGAAAATGTAGTTAAATTGAGACTGTGGTAGTTTTCATTCTTTTGCTGTTGTAGTGTGACTTTGCATGGAAAATTGAGAATCCAGCTTAAAAATAAGGGCTAAGGACTTAGCTTTATAGAACTAGACCACATAGGAATAACTTAGATAGTAACTAATGAATGAGAAGGAAAAGAAAGCAAGGATGTGATTGTTTATAATTGGGAATTCCAATAGTTAACTAGCGAAAGGGATTTAGGAATTTCCTATGGGGGGATTAGTAATTTAATTGCAATGTAAATATTAACCATGACTCATTCTTAATTAGTACAATGCATGATTGAAATTTAGGAAGGCCATTGGGACAACCCGAGCTAAGGAATAACGTGACAAAACGGCAGTGACGAAACAGGTAGTTAACATTGTACTCATTTTGCTATTTATGTTAATGCACTGGATGAAATCCCGAAGTCCCTATGCTGTGTTTGGTTGCATGTATATCTACTAATATGACTCTATGAGTACTAGATTGCTGTTATTGGCCAATAACCGAAGTACAGTAGCCTAACGAATGAATATATGCTGCTACGTAGCCTAACGAATGAAAATATACTGCTACGTAGCCTAACGAATGAAAATATGCTGCTACGTAGCCTAACGAATGAGAATACGCTGCTATGGTAGCCTAACAAATGAGAATGTGCTGCTGCCTAGCCTAACGAATGAGAACATGCTGCTACCTAGATATTACATGCTCCGACACCGAAATATGCATCGAATGTATCCTGGATAGTAATCCGTGCTATATTTATATATATGTTTCTTGAGTACATTGTTAGCTACTGAGATTTTATCTCACTACAAATTGACTATTTTACAGGTATTAACTATGCTACGAATGGAGCCAGACAAATAGAGAACAAACAAACTGACCAATAGATTACATATAGACTGTAATTGGTCTTCTGAATCCTTTAAACAAGGGTTGAATGTAAAGTTTGACTACAGTGAGGATGTAACATTGTAGTATAAATCTCTCTTTTGATTTGTATAAATATTATACATGAGATATCTACCGTAAGTTAACTGTAATGTTTATTAGGGCTACCGAACTCCCGATACAAGTAAACTCCTATGTTTGCATTACATGAAATTGATTATGATAACCATGGAAGTAGTTCTAGCACATTAGCATCATCAACTTATGGTTTTCTTGTGAAAATGATGAAGGTTGTCTAGGTATGACAATTATCTTTTTAGGTCTGGGATCTTGTTGATAGGATTTTGGACTCCACACTAAGGAAATTAAAGACCTTGTCGACAGGATCTTGGATTTCGCCTTGTAAAACATAAGACCTTGTCAACAGGGTCTTCTGTTAGTAGTACAAGATCCTTTCATATGGTAAGTTATAGTGTATGTAAAGTGTAGGTGTGATAGTAGTAATGTATATGACTTGAATTTAAACATACTTACATAATAACTACATGAGTTTTTAGTAGTGAAATAGAACTTCAGGCATTGTGATTTTAAGTTTTATCCAAAATGAATGAAGGAAAGGGGAAAAAAAATCAAGAGTGATCCTAGTGTTACAATATTAAATACATTTAGATCCCAGAAGCCATTAATTAATTTATAGTTGTCATCCATTTTATAATTGTTATAATAATAAGTATGTGAAAAAAATTATAGTTTTTTTTAAATAACAAAGAAACATACAAAAAACTTAAACCCTAAACAACAAAAAGATATGTCCTCTTAAAATTGAAAGTAAATCCTAGAAACTAGATTATCCAAAATTAATAAAAACATCAAAGAAGGAAACTACAACAACAATGTTCAAATATCTTGTTAGAAAACTTGCAAATTCATGGGAACTTGATGCTAGTCTTCAATAGTCAACATTGGGACTTTGGAAACAACAAAAAACACATTAGATAAGCTTAAGGATTGATAATCAATTCCTATTGAAAAGAAAGCATAAAGCATGTTCAATTTCCTTAAATAAAACTTTGAACTTATTTTGACAATACTTGTCAATCTAGACTCACTTCCAAAATATGGTGTGACCAAACCATATCAAGATTAAAACTCAATGTTTCATCTACTAGGTATTTTGTTTAGCAACCTAGAATATTATTTGCCAATAGCCATTAACACAATGACAATCCTAGATAGAAATACCAAAATCATGCAACCATTGACAAAACTAGTGAGGAGTTGCATGAAAATATTGTTTACTAAGATGATGAATCAATTGTAGTGCAAATTCAAGTCCATAATTAGGATCTTAAAAAATTTTCTAATTATGACAATACTAAAGAACATAACATATAGCAATGAAAACTATCATATACCTATCACCTTTCAATGTAGCCCATTGTTTTTGCTCAAGCCATTTATGTACTTGCATCAAGATATTTGACAGAAAAAATTGTTCAACTCACAAACCCAAAGGAGAACCAAACTAGGCAATGTGAACAAAGAGGCATAATTAAAAAGATGATTAACTGATTCAATTGACTTATGACAAAAAGGATAGCACTCCTCAATAAGTAAGTGATGTGTAACACCTTAAATAATGATAAGCTAAACTAAGCATTTAATTTACCAATTCTAGATAGAATATAATAGAAGCATGGAAATTAGTCTTTAAGTGTCTAAAATATAGACAAATTTAAAGTTTTGAAACAAATTTACTTCACCTATGCTCATATATTCATCCTTGGGGTTTATTTTAAAAAACAATTCATTATTTAAGAATTTATAAGAATATTAACTAGCTAGAAAAGTACCCTAGTACAATGAGTTTCATTTACTTATCTTTATACCAAGATACACAGAAATGCTAGTTGGCTAGAAAATTCTCAAGATACCTCTTATTAAGTCTAGCCTTCTTATATTTTTATTCTAGGTTGCCCACTAGATTACTTGAAGGAATCCTTATCAAACTTGCATTAAATCTCTTAAGTTGCATAACTTGGTATTAGGTATGCCTAAGGTAAAATTCATTCCCTTAACTAAATCTTTTCTTATAATCTTTACAAAACAACATTATTAAAGTTATATCAGCTTTATAAAACTTCCCTAATATAATAATTCATTTAACTAAGTTTACTTCCATTAAACATCTCTTAAACATCCAATAAGAAATCTACACATATAGCCCAAAAAGCATGATAAATGGTCACTTCAAAAGTCCATTTTTGGACCTTAACTCTACTATCCCTTTATGGTTTTAAGCTAACTTTTATACACTTTCTTAAAAATTTAGGTTCACCACTAGGGCTCCCAAACTACCTTAAAAACAAGCCAAAACATCCCCTTATGTTAGAAACAAAACCATGATAACAGTGGTAGTCAAATTGCACTTTCAAGCCCTATTAGTGCTTATAACTCTTCCATATCCACATCATTTCAAATTAGGACTTTTTGCCACTTTCTTACATATTCATCATTGGAACATATAAACCATGCAAGAATTGACTCAAAATAGCACCTACCCTTTATGATAGAAAAACAAATCAGTGATAGTTTTCAAAGCTTGAACTAAGCATCAAATTTTACTTTCTCCTAAAACCTTTCATCTAGGACTCAGACCCAAGTCTTTATATGGTTAAAAAAAATTTTATACACCTATGGAACACTTCAAACTATGCCATAATAGTCCCAAAGTAGAATGGACATCAATGATAGCAAAAATCAATAAAAGGCACACAAGTGACATATTTGATTTCTCTTTCACACGACTACCCACTTTTGAACCTCTTTTAATAAGTATTAAGTACCTATTTAAATGCGTCCTAACCTATAGCTCTTCAAAATTATGAAGAATATCAATTTTAGAATATAGCACAACCCCATGCAACACTAAAAAGCCATGACAATAAAGTGACAACAAAAGTGACTTTTAAATTATCACTTGACAAGCCTACACTCTACTATAGCATCCTAAATTCTCCAAGTTTCACTCTTGTAACTTAATAATAGTCTAGGACAAAAGTTTAGGCCATTTAATACTCAAAACTAGTAAAACTAGGATTTTGAACTAACAAATGATATGTCCAAAATGCATTCTACCACTCCATACACTTCCAAACCACTTAAAGCAACTTTCAAATACCTAAAGAAATATGTCCAAACACAAAAATTCCAAATAGAAACATGTAGAACAAAATATGACTACCTTAAAACTTATTTTACCCCTAAATATACATAGCCAAAAATTTTAGTCTTCTTATTATTTCAGTTCCATATATCCAAAATTCACAATTTGAGTCCAATGGACTCTAAATCACCTCCCACAACCTTTAAACACTAAAATAAAATTGCCCAAGCTATTAGGACTCAATTCATGAACTAATGATAACAAGTTATCATGCAACTCCGCACATATAACGTAGAAATATTACCTATCAACATTACCCCTCTTTCTTTGTCACCATTAACATACTGAATTCAAACTCTACACATACATGGAAGCCTACATCAATACCATTTAACTAAACATATAAAAGTCATGCACTATGTACAATTTCCAATAATATCCTTGACATTCCAAATTTAGCATTCATGCTTATTTATAAATAATCCTACACTTGGCAATGAAATATGCAATATGGTATGCTTTGTAGAATATTATACAATTACATAAGATTTATCATTCACAACCATATTGACTTTGATAGACAAGGCATCAAAATCTACATAAACAACTAAACGAATGTAATTGGCTTCTGCTAGTTACTCCTTGCTACTAAGAGATCCTTAACTTGAAAAGTGTGGCCCACAACTAAGATGAGATATAAAATCTCAATAACCAAAGGTAATTCCCATCAACATTCATATAAGTAAAACAAGTGTAAAGTTGTATATAGAAAAATCATTAATTCATCATGCCATATTCAACATATTGAAAGGAACAAATTTGCCAATAATTCTCATAGTCATTGGCCAATAACTCTTAATGAGTAAGACACTCTAACGAGGTCCACTACATTTCAAAAATAGTTAGGACATATTGCGAGGTCTATATGTAATCCATTGTACTAAAACTCATCCATGAGGTTCACGATAGTCATTAGGACACACTTGTGAGGTCCATGAAGAAATATGCACAATGGTTAAACTTAAACATGACATTATATAAAACATCAACAAGTATATACAAGCGTTAAACATGATTTCATAACAAATATGAATAGAATTAAATCCCAATTACCTTAAATATTCTTTTTGCTTTTAAAATAGCTATTAACATACTTCAAGTAAGCAACTTAAGCCCAGATCAATTATAGCTAGTCATCATACACTTGTAATTCCAAAGAAACCTTAACTCCTAACTACCAAAATTACTATAAATCAATTATTCTACCATAACCAAGCTTCTTAGAGCTCTAAACACTTGTTCCAAGCACCAAAGAAAAAAATCCAAGATTCTATAATGGGTCCTCCTAAATTGGCATATGTAAGTAGCTTAACCCAAAAAGTCAAGTTTATATATGAGTTTTAGGTAGAATGATGCCATAAATAAAGGGAAAACTTATACTTATGCCTTAGTTCAGCTTCTCCTTCAATTTCTTAAGTCAAAACACTCAAAAATCTCCATTTTCAAAAATCTAGATTTTCATAAACCATCACTAAATCATAAGTTGTTTAACTTAAAAGAAACAGGAGAAGGAGTAAAATGAGTTTTTCTTCACTCACTTGAGTCGAATCTCACCTTTTTCCCACATATCAAAGCTTCGAAGTTGCAAGAACTCAAGCGTCCTCTCTTCTCTATGTTTTGTATGTTCTTTATAGTGTTCCTGACGTGGGTTGCAAGAAATGAGAGCATTTTAGGGTTTAAGTGAATATTTTAAGTGAAATCGGTCATAGGTAATGGATTTGCATTATAGGCTTTTTCTATATTTAATGGGTTTCATTTTATTTCCTCTCTTTATTCCTTTTAAACTTGTTTTGATTATGTTTTAAGGAATAATGGGTTATAATTAATTTCTTTAGGGTCAATTATCAATTTCCATTCAAATAAATTTTAAACATATAAATGAATTATTTTTCTTCATAATTTTCTTATTTATTTATTTTTTCCCAAAATTTCCATTATAATCATTTTCCTCAAAATAACAAATAAATCCACAAATTCATAAGATAACTTAAATCTCAAATGAAATTAATCTCCTATTAAATCCCATAAATAAAATTATTTCTTAAATAAACCATTTTCCTTTACTAATTTCCTATTTATCTATTTTTCCTCAATCTTCCTAATTTACTCATTTTCACTCTATAATTCATATTGATTATTTTTAGGATGTTACATGATGCATACAAAAAATAGATTTTAAAAGAAGAACATTCCTTAATAATTGCCATAAAAAAAACAACCACATGGGATGGAAGTCAAAGTCTCCATAAATTATCCTAAGCCATAAATGTCAATTGAATACTAGAAAGTGAGTCCTAAATTAATAACCGATACCTGTCTGATACCTTATACCTAGCAAAAGAATTACTAGTCGAGGCAAAAAAGTCCACTTAACTTGTTATAGAAAAAGATGTCTAGACAACTACTAAACCTACTCTGAAGAATATAATTAGGCTAAACCTTGTATATTCCAGCTTCCTTAGTAATGCTAAATAAGATCCCCTTCCAAATCCAAGATGTGACCAAATGAGTAGTTAAATGACCATCAAAACAAGTTTGGTAATATTTAAGCCTCAAAACATAAGTAAAAAAGAGATGACTCATCCAAAACTAACCACCAAATAGGTTTTACCAGTTGGGCCATATTAAACAATTTGATTAAAAAAAAGGACCCCCAAAAAGGTGGCACAACATACCTCTAATCATTTTAGTATATGCAATTTTAGTTTGGACTCAAAATAACCCCAAAAAATTGCCCTGCTTCATGTCTATTTTATGGAGGTATTTCCTTTATAGCTTAAAACAAGATAATAGATATAATAATGTAGGCCTAAGAATCTATTTAATTAAAGTAATTTGACCTACATAAGACAACAACATAGACTTCAAAGCTTGTAATTTTTTATCACTTTTATCCAACACTCCCCTAAATAACTAAGTCGTAACTTGGCCTATATCAACTAGTGTACTCGAGAACTTTCCACGACAAGATTTAAATTTCACACCAAACACACTAGACAACAACTTATTCACTCGACATGGTACACATCGACTAAACAAAATAACTAATTTTCCTAGATTAACATGATTGTAATTTAACAAAATATCATGGACCTAATGACACATAGGTTTTGTAGCTTAGAAAAACAACAAGTACCATTAGCATACATTAAGTATGGCACTGGTTTAAAAGAACAAGAAACCTGAATACCCTTCTATGGTTTGGTGTGTTTTACCTTATAAATCATACAAGATAAAACATTAGCACATAAAATAAATAAATATGGAGAAAGAAGATCACCTTGTTAAAAGCCCTTGTTGAGGTATAAACAATTCCATATGATGACCT
This sequence comes from Erythrophleum ivorense, assembly GCA_026724425.1. Taxonomy (NCBI): domain Eukaryota; kingdom Viridiplantae; phylum Streptophyta; class Magnoliopsida; order Fabales; family Fabaceae; genus Erythrophleum; species Erythrophleum ivorense. Next base: position 52,785,075 of record JAIUCV010000002.1, read on the forward strand.
TTCACAATCACCTAATATGAGATAATATTAGGACATTGCATTATAAGATGAATCCAATGTGATAAAAAGTGCATTTTTCACACAACAACTTCAAGGAAACTCCATCACATGCTTTATCAATATCTTACTTATGTGAACACTAACCAATTTGATTATAATTCTATGATACAACTTATGTAACAATTTCATAGTTAAAATTATATTATCTAAAATCAATCATTCAAGTAAAAAAAATTTTGATTTCATGCAATGACTGCCACTAGAGTGTCTTTCAAACCATTACAAGTAACCTTGGAAATTAGTTTATAAATCATATTATATAGGATAATAAGTCCATAATCCTTAAAAGATAAAGGATTCTTACATTTGGGTAATAAAATAATATATGACCATTGATGCCTTCAATAAATACCCATGATGGAAAAAAACTCAAAACTATATATCTATATCAAATCCCTTTTATCCATGCCCCAATAAAATTGATAAAATTTAGCAGGAACACTAACAGGATCTAGGGCATTACTAGCTCTTGATGGAAAAATAGTTTGTTTAATCTTTGCTATCATAACATTAGTGAGGAGATTTTGAATGTGAATTTGAGATAGAGTAAAGAGCTCAAGTTAATTTAACTTTTTCATAATATGATCAATTGACAAATCAGAATGAGAGGTGTGACGACTTTAACTTCTAATCATGGTAATTAAGTTTAAACATGTGATTGATAGTCATAAATCAAGGTCTAGCACCATTTAAATTAGTTAATTTAGGAAAAAGTGAGGAAATTTGAACCTTAATGTTATTAAAATCATTAACCAAACATTTACAAGCATTCAAGTACATAAGTGAAACAAATCTCCAATTAAAAGCCTTTAAATCTATTACCCATTAATTGTTAACTCTCAAGAACCCTTTACAAGTACTTTTAAGTCATCCCTTGATGTTGTAATAGGAAAAACCAAAGTTTCTAGGTTAATATGAGAGTTTGAGAACCTTCGCTACAGTTAATGATTTCGCACCGTGGCCAATTACTCTTAGGTTCACTTCTTACATCTTCATAGCGCAACAAGCTTATATAACGTTACGACGAGAGGACCTCCTAGAGCCTACCTCGCTTGCCTCTCACTATTGGCCACGACCAATTCATATTTTCTTTGTGGCTAATTCCTCTTTGGAATGCTTGACACATTTTTACAAAGTTTGCTATGGCCAATTCTCCATTTCACCATGGCGAATTACCCTCTAGACTACTTCCAGTTTGACCTTTCACATTTCACTGAGGTGAATTCCACTTCTTGCCATGGCAAATTGCTCTCTGGTACTCTCCTTGGGCAACTTCACTTCTATTAGCCACGATCAAACACCTTCTAATCCTACCACTTCTAAAATTTTGTCTCCCACACTCCAACTCTCCCTCTAGTGACACCCTAGGGTCACTCTACCTTAATTTGTGGGGCTCTAATAGCTTTAATTTACCTAATTTACCCGGCTTATCTATCATTACTAGTTCAAGACTTAAACGTTAATTTCTACTCATCCAACTACCATATATCAGCAAGTTCATAAAGTAATGATAGCAAGAATTCATGACTATCAATAATTATCATTCAAATACATATTCCATTTAAGATTCTATACATCACTAGTTCAAGTCAACATCTAATGTATCACATGATGACATTTCTAATAGTAGACCAAATCACAAATTCAACAAAGTTCATAGCATATGTTAGAAGTTCATACATCAAATATCCATTTAATAGGAGGCTTAACTCCTCAATAGATACATTCTAAGTTGTCAACATACAAAATCTTATACTTGGCAACATGATTATATGTTGATGCTATATAAAAGAATAACAAAGCTTGTATCTACTCTACTCAGATCAGCCCAAGTGTAGCCTCCTCCACACATGGCTGGAGCTCATGGATTTTCATCCACTTACTTCCTTTTATCCTTATCCGAAGGGCCTTCACCTGAAAGTATGACCCCATGAAATGGGGTGAGATGCAAATCTCAATAATCAAAGGTAAATTTCCATTTATATAATCCAATTTGATTAACATATATGCATGAATCAAAATGAGCATCAAAATCATATCAGTCATAACAATAAATGAAATGATTAGGCTACCATGATTACTATCTCATACTAGCAATTATATTTCCACATGCTAAAGGCCAATAATACCGAGAGACGCCCATCCACAGCATCCACTCCCTAATGAGCACAACCAGGGCTCAATGCATCTGAGGTCTGATTATAACTTGGCACTTGATCAAAGCACATGCACCATAGCTCCACCATAGACTCATAAGGTCTAAACATAATACAACAAATAGCTAATCAATTCATTTAGCATTTTCGAATCTTTCATGTGTAATAAATAGAAAATTAAAGTAGATATATGCATGGAATTACAAAATCCTTAGTTACTTCACTTGTGGATAAATTTCTAGATAACCAACAACAATGCTACCTTAACCCAACTACTATAAGAGAAAATTCAGATTGAATGTTTTCTCCACCAGAAACTTCAATGTATCACCCTAAATCCTAAGCAAATTCATGTAAAATTAATACTTATACTACAAATCAACCATGGGGGTCTTAAACCATTAGAAAATATATCTAAAATGAAAAGTTTATACTTACCCAATATCCTTTCTAGCCTCTACCTTAAAAAATCCTCTCTAAGAAAATACCAAACAAACATATTTTAGATTTTGGGTATGATGAAAATGCTCTAAATGAGAAGCCAATTGGGTCAAATTGAAGAGAAAGAGGAGGGGGTCAAGTTATATAACACTCACCTTGGCTGAATCTTACTCTAAGAGTGGGAAATGATAAAATTTTGCTACTGACCCTAGCCTCCCCTTTGGACCTCAAAATTTGCCTTATGTTTCTTATGGTTTTGCAAAATAAGGGGTGGCTAGAATGATTTTTAGGGTTTAAGTTAGGTCCTAAATGGGTTCTAGGTTGACCCAAAGGCCAAATCCATATGGGTTTGGATTTTATGCTTGTTAGGCCAGATTTCATAAGTTGGGATATAGAATTTTGATTAGGTTAGGCCAAGTTCTAAGAGTCCATTTAGTTTGGGTCTACATAAAGGATGTTGGGCCAATTATAAGAGTTCATGTAAGTTTGGGTCTTAGGCCTCTATCTCACTAAATTAGATTAGACTATCACTAGATGCTCTCTTTTGGGCTAAGTCTCACAATAAAAGGTTGGGTCTGCACCTAAAATCATTAGGCCTCCATTAGTCTAACCATGTACTACTTAATTTAATTTGGGCCTAGATGAGATTTCTAACCTAATTAAATTTTAAACCCATATTAATAATTTATCTCTTTATAATTTTCGTTCTCATAACTTGCCTAATTATTCTATATTAATTATTCTTAATTAATCCAAATTCATAATTAACACCTTAATTAATTTTAGGGTGTTACAAGAGGCAAACACTTGCTAAAAATAATCTTATGTAATAATTTCAATATGCCACAAGCCTTAAACTTAATTCCCTTTATTATTATGAATTTTAGAAGTAAAATAATCAATTTAACTTTTTTTAACAAATTATGAAAATATTGAATATTACGATCCCTATGCACTGACCATACTTGCCTCGTCTTTTAGGCCCATAGTGTTTTTTCACAATTATACCAAAATTTCAAATTTTGATGACACGTTCACTCAACTATTACCATATCCTCATTTGGAAGTCTCTCTTGACTGTGCAATAGCTATCTTCCTAAATCCTTAATATGTTGTTTGATGTTACCACTTAAGACTTACTCCAATAATGAAGAGCTTACCTAAGATTAACTAATTTACTAACAACCTTATAAGCATAAGAACCATTCACTTATTCATTTTAGACACTATTTACAATATGCTTACATTATAGAAAATTAAAATGAAAGTTCTAAAAATGGAGGGATGTTTCTTAAATGAAGGTAAAAGATAATTATAAAACACCAATGGGGTTTGATCAGAAGCTGCTAAAGTGAGTGTCTGCAATCCTGAATGTGAATATAACCTAAGCCATTTACATAGCATTCAATCTAGTTGGGCCCAGATAGCATCATCACCCTAACTATCATTAGTCCATGTGTACCACACTCTACTTAGTCTAATATCTACAAATTGACAGGTATCTATCACCTCCTCAAACTGACTCCCACCCTTAAGAGTCAATAACCTAGGAGAAGAGTTTAAGAGTAGATAATCATACCAATCAGAGTATCTCAAAAAGTGGCCACCACTATAATCAACCACGTGCCAACTAAAAACCTAGCTATAACAAAAATAATTGAAACCATTTGGACATTCTAATAGACGTTTGATCAATTTCCATAAAAAATTCCATAAAAAAGAAGAAAATCCAAATTGTATGTATATATTAACATATATAACTATCAAACTATCGTGTCTTTACCAAGGCCACAACAATTCTAACTAAGAATGATCATGGCAACTTTGGAAGCTTTTGCAAAGAGTTTTCAAAAGCCTTTCAAGCGTGTAAGCTAATAACTCAACACATTTCTTATCCTCCAAAATAAGATTAAGAAAAGGCATAATCTTTTATTTAACCACTCATGTGAATGAATAATCCTTCCAACTACTTTTTCAACTAGAGGAAACCATATGCCTTATTATAGAGAAATCTATTAACCTAATGTTAGTTAAGTATGTTATAGTAATGTCTCAACTACTAATGATGGAAGGAATGCATAAGAATGCCAACTCATAACAAAAGCTAGAATTAATGAGATCGGTATGAAATCAAGCCCACACCAATGAATGAGAAGACCATAACATATAGTCCATATGCTAAAATGCAAATGGAAATAAACTCTATGCTACAAGAAAAAGAGCCCTACATTTCATTCATGCAAATCCAAAGCCATGACTCATCTCCATTTTTTGGCCCACCCAATTAGAGAACATGTAGTAAGTGGAAAAATTCAAATAAATCTCAAGCTAGCCTAATAGCATATAAGGATACCCATTGCCCAAAGAGAAGATTGAATTATAAAGTGTATCGAGATGAGTTGTGGAAAAAGCTAGGGCCTACTGCATTAAATTCAATTAACCATGATAACCATTTGAAGCCACTAAAAAAACAACCTACACGCTCTTACTTAGCTTGGATGTCAACTCATGTAATAACGCCTCATTAGCAGCAATATCTTCATCCATAGGCACTTCCCAAGTTTGCACTGAAAGCATTATCGTCCAAGTTAGTGATGGGACATGAAAGAGATGATACATTAAACTTAACATTGTAACACCATAATGACTTAACTCCAACTAATCTCCTTCTACGCTTGATTCCATATGATTTCCAAGGAAAATGACTAAAACTGTGCTAGTTTACTACTTTAAGTCAGGGTTTAACCAGTCATATTTTGCCCCGTGGGTCTGTGAACCCAACATTTACATTCTCTACTCAAAATCCATTTATAAAACTCATACATAGCATCAAACAACTCATAAACCAAGGATATGAAGCCAAAAACAAAGAAAATGCAATTTCTCAAATGAGCCCAAAAGTCAAATTTTTGGCTCTAACTTTGGAAAATCATAACTAATTCTAGAAAAATGGGAATCAAGCAAAACATAGGTCTCTGGAAAGCTATAGATGTTAAATTTACACTTAAAATAACATCCAACCACAATCTCAATGTTTGGACCATGTTTAAATCAAAAAAAGAGACAGAGGTCCAACTATCCCTGGTACTGGTTCAACTTGCTGTCATGAACTTCGAAAATCCATAACTAATTCCAAACAAATCTAATCTAGGAAAAATATACCAATTTGGAAAGCTACAAATGTTAACTAGAGGGTAAAAATAAGTTTAGATCATTTCAGTAGCCCTTGGACCTCAAAAACTGATGGAATAGTAACAAAGGTCTGATGGCTTCCCTGATACTGACACAGAACTTCAAAAAGTTCATTCTCCCTCTACAGACCTTTGATTGAGGTGCTTCTAGTTGGTATAGATCACTGTAGATATCTAGTTTATACCCATAAAATTTCATGACAATCAAACACCGTTTGGTCCATGAATGACACAGATTTATTTTCGGACCTAGTTGCACAATACAATAACCAAAACCAGAAAATTCTCCAACTTCAACAATTCAAAAAAAATTCCCTAGACCTCCAAATATTACCCACTTTATCTTCTTTGGAATCCCTCAACAAACTCTAGAGGCATGCCAAATTTCACATCAGGAAGAGCTCATTCGGTCATACTTTGATAGAGCTCACAAATTCGGTAGTTTTGGCACCCAAAATAGTTCAAAGTAGATCCAAATGGCCTCCCACGTGTTCTAACACCTCTTGGGCAAGTTTTAAAGTATAAACATAGCATATATGAAATGCTCAAGTGATGCAAATCATCATACATTTCAAATTCACTATATTACGGAACAAAATATACTATTACGTATAAGCCACAAAATGGCCAAATTTCACATTTCCATTGCTTTGGCTCACTACATAGTTCATACATCATTCATATATACTTTTACACTTGCTCAAATATTTACATCTTAAAAATATTAGGTGCATATTCATTTTGGCATCTTTTTACATCAAAGAACCTAAAAAACTATACAACTCCCTAAGCATGTTCAACTGGCTCCTTGGTGTGCACTTGGTTCTCCTTGAACTTCACCTAACATGTTAAGATGGGAGAGGGAAGGGGGTGAGATTCAGGGAATTTCAATAGCTCATACTCATTTAAGGAAGCAATCAAGGTATATAAACAAGTCAAAGCATGCAACCATTCACAATTACACAACACATGCTTTTCATGCCATAGTTTCATATCAATGCCAAGAATAAGCTCTAGGGGCTTTTGGTCTAGCCTCACCTAAGTTTTGAGACTTTTGAATTCACCTCACCCTTGGTTTAGGGACTTTTGGCTCTACCTCACCCATCTCAAGGGACTTTCGGAACTACCTCACCCGAGCAATTTTCACATCTCAAAACACAAGCATATTGGTACCAATGCATCAAGGCAATAACATATGGCATGTCTCACACAACAAGCATTTACACAAGCATACAATGACTATATACATCCAAGAATGCAATAAGAAAGAGTGGAGAGCTACCTTATCGGCTAACACAAGCCTTTCCTTTCAATTTCTCTTCTTCCTTCTTGGTTTCACAATCACAACTAGATATAGGTGCTTCTTTTGAGCCTAGACACACAAAGAGCATGGAATTACTCTCTTATCAACAATTATTCACAAAGCTAGGGGTTTCTTCAGAGTAAACCCTACAAATATAAGAAATTAGGGGTTTCTCTCTCTCGAGAGTTTCACCAACTCTCCTTCCTCTCTCAAGCTCTCAAGAAAGAAAGTAAAGAAGAAGAAGTGAAGATACATGAGTTTCTTGTTCATTCTTGACTAGAACAGAGCTTTCTTACTCAACAACCCATGGAAAGAAACCTTAGAAGGAGAAGAACAAAATCAAGAAGAAGAAGCATGAAAAGCTTTAAAGGATCTTACCTTTCTTCCATAGCTTACCTTCCTTCTCTCTTAGTTTCTTCTAGTTTCCCTCTCTCTCTCAAGCCTTTTCTTTGCTTTGGACAAAGCTTAGGTTGGTTTAAAGGAAAAGAATGAATTTGGATGCTTTAAGAAGTCAAATTCTCTTTTTTTACGTTTTTTCGAATTAACCCTCGCTACAGTAAAGAATAACCCTCGCTACAGCAAGCACGTATCAGTCATAGACCCCTGTTTTCTCTATGGCGCGGGCTACAGTGAGCAACTCCCTGATTTTTTGTATGGGATGCCTGCACTCACTATAGCTAGAAGCATTTTCGCTATAGTGAACAGGCACCTCGCTATAGCTAGACCCTTTCTCGCTATAGCGAACAGGTACATTCGCTATAGTTAGACCCCTTCTCGTTATAGCTAACAGATTTAGAAAATTTCAGGACTTCAAAAATTTTTAGCTTCCTTTTTTTTTCTTTTCTTTTCTTTTCTTTTTTCGGTTGTTACATTTCTACCCCTCTTAAAAGAAATTTCGTCCTGGAAATTTAAATACATACATTAAGGGAATAATTCTGGATATCTTTACCTCATTTCATCCTCTAATTCCCAAGTTGCTTCCTCAGATATCAGGCTTCTCCATACCACTTTCACTAGAGGAATATTCTTGCTTCTCAGCTATTTCAGCTTAGCATCCACAATTCTCTCTAGTTTCACTACATAGGAAAGATCTTCCTGCAATTATACATGCTCATATTCTATGACATGTGAGGGGTCAGGTAAGTACTTTTTCAATTGGGAGACATGAAACACATTATGGATTTGGGCTAGGTTAAGAGGCAAGGCTATCCGGTAAGCCACAGGTCCAATTTTCTCAAGAATTTCAAATGGACCAATATACCTAGGACTGAGCTTTCTTACCCTCATCGACCGACCTACTCCTGTCACTGGAGACACTTGAATGAACACATGGTCTTCAATCTCAAACTCTATTGGCCTCTTTCTCTTACGGCATAGCTTTTCTGCCTACTTTAGGCTGTGAGGAGTCCCTTTCTAATCAATTCTATCTATCAGGTGGTCTGGTTTATAATGCTCCTCTCACCTAGCTCGACCTAACACAGAGGTGATCTGCATTTTCTCCCATACAAAGCCTCATAAGGGGCCATGTGAATACTGAAATGGTAACTGTTATTATAAGCAAACTCTGCTAATGGTAAATACACATCCCAGTTGCCCCTCATTTCTAACACACACGCCTTTAACATGTCTTCTAAGGTCTGGATGGTCTTCTCAGTCTGACCATCTATTTGGGGGTGATATGTAGTACTAAACTGCAACTTGGTCCCTAAGGCGTGCTGCAATGACCTCTAAAAGTTCGATGTAAACCTGGGGTCTCTATCCGAAACTATGCTACTGGGTACTCCATGAAGTCGCACTATCTCTTTGATATATAACTAGGCTAATCTCTCCAGTGTATGAGTAGCCCTAATAGCTAAAAAGTGTGCGGACTTTATCAGTCTATCCATAACTACACAAATAGCATCATGTCCAGAGGATGTCCTGGGTAACCCCATAACAAAGTCCATGACTATACTATCCCACTTCTACTTAAGGATATCTAGTGGTTGCAACAATCCAGCTGGTCTTTGATGTTCTATTTTTACCCTCTGACACACTAGGAATCTAGCCATATAATCCATCACATCACTCTTCATCCCCGGCCACTAAAAAATTTGTTTCACATCCTCATACATCTTGGTGGCACCTGGGTGGACAGTATACTTACTCTTATGTGCCTCTTCTAAGACACTTTCTCTCAACTCATTTTGACTAGGCACATAGATTTTATCTCGGTATAATATCATAACATCCTTAGACATCTTAAAATTTGAGGTCTTACCTTAGGAGATCTCATTCCTGATCTATCTCAGGAACTTATCCTCTCTTTGGGCATTTAAGATCTGGGTTCTCAATACATTCTCAATTCAGGTTTCACTCAAATACAATTTATCCGATACCACCTGACAAGAGAGGTTCATGTTTCTAAACTTCTCTAGGAGCTCTTGCTCCCTAATCATCATATGGGCTACATGGATGGATTTCCTACTTAGGGCATCTACCACCACATTGGCCTTACGCGGATGATATTTCAACACATAATCATAGTCTTTCAGAAACTCCATTCATCTCCTCTGTCTCATATTAAGTTCCTTCTGGTCAAATAGGTATTTAAAACTCTTATGGTCACTGTAAATCTCTATGGTAGCACCATACAAATAGTGTCCCCAAACCTTAAGAGTAAACACTACGGCGGCCAACTTCAGGTCATGCGTGGGATAATTCTCCTCATGAGGCCTCAACTGCCTAGAGGTATATGCCACTACTCTACCCTGCTGCATCAACACACATCCTAACCGTTTGCCCGAGGCATCACAATAAACCATGAATGGTTCACCAGGGTCAGGGATAATCAGTATAGGGGTAGTGGTCAAACAAAGTTTCAACTCTTAGAAACTCCTCTCACATCTATCATCCCACACAAATGGTGTCTCTTTCCTAGTTAGCCTCATCAGTGGTAAGGCCATATGAGAAAAGCCCTGAATAAATCGTCTATAGTACCCTGCCAAACCTAGGAAACTCTTAACCTCGGTGATCGTTCTAGGTCTATCCCACTATAACACAGCCTCAACTTTATGGGGATCAACCGCGACCCCATCTCGTGAGATCACATGACCTAAGAATCTCACCTCAGTTAACCAAAACTCACATTTACTAAGTTTGGCATATAACCTTTTCTCTCTTAAGGTCTCTAGGACTACTCTCAAATGCCTCTCGTGCTCCTCAAAGGATTTGGAGTACACTAGGATATCATCAATGAAGACCACCACAAACTGATCTAAATACGGTCTGAATACCCTATTCATGTAATCCATGAACACAGCAAGTGCATTCGTCAACCCGAATGGCACAAGGAACTCATAGTGCCCATATCTCATTCTGAAGGCTGTCTTGGAGACGTCTTTAGTTCTCACTCTCAACTGGTGGTATCCAGATCTAAGATTTATCTTGGAAAACACAAATGCCCCACCTAACTGATTTAACAAATTATCAATTCTAGGGAGAGGATATTTATTCTTGATGGTAACTTTATTCAACTCTCTGTAATTGATACACAAACGCAAGCTATCATCTTTCTTTTTCACAAATAACACTGGAGCTGCCTAAGGTGAAACACTAGGGCAGATAAATCCTTTTTCTAACAATTCCTATATCTACTTTTTCAACTCAGCAAGCTCGACGGGAGCCATCCTGTAAGGAGCCTTGGACACCGGTCCAGCCCCAGGCACTATGTCTATAGGGAACTCTAGTTCTCTCTCAGGGGGTAGACCACTAAAGTCAAAGTCTTTAGGAAAAACCTCCAGAAATTCCCTGACAACTGGGATCTCCTCTATCCCTTCCTCTACCTCAACCTAAATAGAGAAAAAAACTAGAAACCCTTGACATCTATACTCTAAATGCCTCTCAGCCTAGGTAGTAGTCACAAAAGATAACTCAGCTCCTACCCTAGGTATGGTCCTACAAGCAGGTAAGGAAATGGTTCGGTGTTCACAATCAAGTACCGTATTATTCGCTGCTAACCAGTTCATACCAACAACCAAATCAATATCATGAAAGGGCATACAAATCAAATCAATAGTGGTATGGCAATGATTAAGCTGAACAGTGACATTTAAGCAAGTATGGGAAGTAACCACGTGGCCTCCAGTGGGTGTAGTGATAGACAAGTCAAATGGCAAGACACTAACAGCCAGACCCAATTACCTCACACAATCATAGGATATAAACGAGTGACTAGCACTCGAATCAAACATAGCAACTACAAGAAAGCCATTCACTATCAGCATATCTCGAATCAAATTAGGGGATGCACTGGCTTCCTGCTGACTAAGGGCAAACACTCGGCCTTAGGTCTGCGACCTAGAAGAAGGCGCTGTGTCCATCTAAGGACAGTGTCTAGCAATGTGCCCCGGCTTCCCACACTTAAAACATGTCACCGGAGATTGCTGGAATGATGACTGGCTTCGAGGAGGCGACATCGACTTGCCCCATTGTGGCCTTCAATTCCATGGCCCCTTGCCTCTCTTCTTGGCACTGGGTGTCACACTAGAACCCTCTTCCAGTCTCGGTCTTTTCAATTTCGAAACCCCCTTCTGACTAGCTATAGCCACAGCAGGTATGATAGCTCGCAGGTTAGTCTCAATCACCCTGCGGACCTCCACAAGGGTATTGAACTTCCTGATCTACTATGGGGTAACTCTGTCGCTAAGTAGGGGCTTCAACCCAGTCTCAAACTGATCACGTCTTCAGGGTTCATCATCATACCTCTGGAGGTAAGAGGAATACCAAGACAGCTCAATGAACTTGGCCACATATTGGTCCACAGTCATCTCATTCGTCTGTCTCAAGCCAATAAATTCCATCTCTTTCTTCTTCCTCACCAAACTAGGGAAATATTTCTTATAAAAATCGACTAAGAAACTTTCCCAAGTTATCTGTACATTCTTGGTTTCCATCAGAGGTCTCGTGCTACACCACCATTTATCAACTTCCTTCTGTAGCATAAAAGTGGCTAGCTGAGCTTTCTGTTTGGTGGTACAATAGATCACTAAGAATATCTTCCCTAGCTCCATAACCCAAGCCTCAGCCTTATTCGCATCCAACTCCCCATCAAACGAGGGTAGGCTGTTTTGTCGAAACTGCTTCAACAGTTTTTGGATAGGCGTCTGGGTCTGAGTAGCAATAGGCTCCTAAGGAGGTGCAGGTGGAATGCTAGACGTGGATGGCTAAGGTACAGGGGCTTCTCTCCTGGCTTCTTCTTACCTGGCTAGGGTATCTTACAGGTGCATGATCATATCATGTTATTACTGGGCAATATACCTCTGTTGTTCTAGCATCTCCTGGTGCTGGCCTATCATGGCCTCATACCGGTCAAGCCTCTCTATGATGGTCCGCAGAGGATCCTCAGGCCCAACAGGAACCTCTGGCTCAGCTCTCCGAGCCCTGGGTGGCCTACCTCTACCCCTACCTCATCTAGTCCCAACCATGTCTGAAAAGAAGTAGCAACTCTCAGTTCACAAAGATATCATAAGCACACATGCATATGGATGCTACCACTTCCATGGCAATTCACACCAAACACAAGCAAATCACATCATTCAAGAGCCCAACATCGAGCAAAAGTGCCTGAATCTTTGCTTTGATACCAAAAATGTAATGCTCTAATGACTTAACTCTAACTAATCTCCCTCTATGCTTGATTCAATATGATTTCCAAGGAAAATGACTAAAACTATATTATTTTACTATTTTAAGTCAGGGTTTAACTGGTCATATTTTGCCCCGTGGGTCCTATGAACCCATCATTCACATTCTCTATTCAAACTCCATTTATAAAACTCATACATAGCATCAAACAACTCCTAAACCATGGATATGAAGCCAAAAACCAAGAAAATACAATTTCTCCAATGAGCCCAAAAGTCAAATTTTTGGCTCTAACTTTGGAAAATCATAACTAATTTTAAAAAAATGAGAATTAAGCAAACCATAGCTCTCTAGAAAGATCTAGATGTTAACTTCACACTGAAAATGAGCCCAACTACAATCTCAGCATTTAGGCCATGTTTGATATCAAAAAAGAGACAGAGGTCTGGCTATCCTTGGTACTGGTGCAGCTTGCTATCATGAACTTCGAAAATCCATAACTAATTCCAAAAAAATATAATCTGGGAAAAATATACCAATTTGAAAAGCTACAAATTTTAACTAGAGGGAAAAAATAAGTTCAAATCATTTTAGTAGCCCTTGGACCTCGAAAACTGATGGAATAGTAACAAAGGTCGGATGGCTTCCCTAATACTGATATAGAACTTCAGAAAGTTCATTCTCCCTCTACAGACCTTCGATTGAGTGCTTCCAGTTGATATAGGTCACTGTGGATATCTAGTTTATACCCATAAAATTTCATGACAATCAAACACCGTTTGGTCCATGAATGACACAGATTTATTTTCGGACCTAGTTGCACAATACAATAACCAAAACCAGAAAATTCTCCAACTTCAACAATTCGGAAAATATTCTATAGACCTCCAAATATTACCCACTTTCACTTCTTAGGAACCTATCAACAAACTCTAGAGGCATGCCAAATTTCATATCAAGAAGAGTTCATTCGGTCATACTTTGATGTAGGTCATAAATTCGACAGTTTTGACACCCAAAATGGTTCAAAGTGGGTCCAAATGGGCTCCCACATATTCTAACACCTCTTGGGAAAGTTTTAAAGTATAAACATATCATATATGAAATGCTCAAGTGATACAAATCATCATACATTTCAAATTCACTATGCTACGGGCCAAAATATACTATTATGTATAAGCCACAAAAGGGCCAAATTCCACATTTCCATTGCTTTGGCTCTCTACATAGTTCATACATTATTCATACATACTTTTACACTTACTCAAATATTTACATCTTAAAAATAGTAGGTGCATATTCATTTTGGCACCTTTTTACATCAAAGAACCTAAAAACTATACGACTCCCTAAGCATGCTTAACTAGCTCCTTGGTGTGCACTTGGTTCTCCTTGAACTTCACCTAACATGTTAAGATGGGAGAGGGAAGGGGGTGAGATTCAGGGAATCTCAATAGCTCATACTCATTCAAGGAAGCAATCAAGGCATATAAACAAGTCAAAGCATGCAACCATTCATGATTACACAACACATGCTTTTCATGCCATGGTTTCGTATCAATGCCAAGAATAAGCTCTGGGGACTTTTGGTCTAGCTTCACCTGAGTTTTAGGACTTTTGGATTGGCCTCAACCTTGGTTTAGGGACTTTTAGCTCCACCTCACCCGTCTCAAGAGATTTTCGACACTACTTCACCCGAGCAATTTTCACATCTTAAAACACAAGCATATTGGTACCAATGCATTAAGACAATAACATAAGACATGTCTCACACAACAAGCATTTACACCAGCATATAATGACTATATACATTCAAGAATGCAACAAGAAAGAGTGGAGAGCTACCTTATCGGCTAACACAAGCCTTCCCTTTCAATTTCTCTTCTTCCTTCTTAGTTTCACAATCACAACTGGATAGAGTTACTTCTTTTGAGCCTAGACATAACAAAGAGCATGGAATTACTCTCTCATCTACAATTATACACAAAGCTAGGGGTTTCTTCAGAGCAAACCCTATAAAATATAAGAAACTAGGGGTTTCTCTCTCTCTAGAGTTTCACCAACTCTCATTCCTCTCTCAAGCTCTCAAAAAAGAAAGCAAAGAAGAAGAAGTGAAGATACATGAGTTTCTTACTCATTGATGACTAGAACAGAGCTTTCTTACTCAACAACCCATGGAAAGAAACCTTAGAAGGAGAAGAATAGAATCAAGAAGAAGAAGCATGAAGAGCTTTAAAGGATCTTACCTTTCTTCCTTAGCTTCACTTCCTTCTCTCTTAGTTTCTTCTAGTTTCCCTCTCTCTCTCAAGCCTTTTCTTTGCTTTGGACAAAGCTTAGGTCGGTTTAAAGGAAAAGAATAAATTTGGATGCTTTAAGAAGTCAAATTCTCTTTTTTTACGCTTTTTCGGATTAACCCTCGCTACAATAAAGAATAACCCTCGCTACAGCGAGCACGTATCAAGCATAGACCCTTATTTTCTCTATGGCGCGCGCTACGGTGAGCAACTCCCTAATTTTTGTATGGGATGCCTGCACTCACTATAGCTAGAAGCATTTTCGCTATATTGAAAAGGCATCTTGCTATAGCTAGACCCTTTCTCGCTATAGCGAACAGGTACATTCGCTATAGCTAGACCCTTTCTCGTTATAGCTAACAGATTTAGAAAATTTCAGGACTTCAAAAATTTGTAGCTTCCTTTTTTTTTTCTTTTCCTTTCTTTTCTTTTTCTGATTGTTACATTTCTACCCCTCTTAAAAGAAATTTCATCCTCGAAATTTAAATACATACCTTAAGGGAATAATTCTGGATATCTTTACCTCATTTCATCCTCTAATTCCCAAGTTGCTTCCTCAGATATCAGGCTTCTCCATACCACTTTCACCAGAGGAATATTCTTGCTTCTGAGGTATTTTAGCTTAGCATCCACAATTCTCTCCAGTTTCACTACATAGGAAAGATCTTCCTGCAATTATACATGCTCATATTCTATGACATGTGAGGGGTCAGGTAAGTACTTTTTCAACTGGGAGACATGAAACACATTGTGGATTTGGGCTAGGTTAGGAGGCAAGGCTATCTGGTAAGCCACAGGTCCAATTTTCTCAAGAATTTCAAATGGACCAATATACCTAGGACTGAGCTTTCTTACCCTCATCGACCGACCTACTCCTGTCACTGGAGACACTCGAATGAACACATAGTCTCCAATCTCAAACTCTAATGGCCTCTTTCTCTTATCGGCATAGCTTTTCTGCCTATTTTGGGCTGTGAGGAGTCCCTTTCTAATTAGTTCTATCTATTAGGTGATCTGGTCTACAATCTCAGGTCTTATCATACTCCTCTCACCTAGCTTGACCTAACACAGAGGGGATCTGCATTTTCTCCCATACAAAGCCTCATAAGGGGCCATCTAAATACTGGAATGGTAACTATTATTATAAGCAAACTCTGCTAATGGTAAATACACATCCCAGTTGCCCCTCATTTCTAACACACATGCCTTCAACATGTCTTCTAAGGTCTGGATGGTCTTCTCAGTCTGACCATCTATTTAGGGGTGATATGTAGTACTAAACCGCAACCTGGTCCCTAAGGCGTGCTGCAATGACCTCTAAAAGTTTGATGTGAACCTGGGGTCTCTATCCGAAACTATGCTACTGGGTACTCCATGAAGTCGCACTATCTCTTTGATATATAACTAGGGTAATCTCTCCAGTGTATGAGTAGCCCTAATAGCTAAAAAGTGTGCGGACTTCATCAGTCTATCCATAACTACACAAATAGCATCATGTCCAGAGGATGTCCTGGGTAACCCCATAACAAAGTCTATGACTATACTATCCCACTTCCACTCAGGGATATCTAGTGGTTGCAACAACCCTGGTTTTTGTATGAGATGCCCACACTCATTATAGTTAGAAGCATTTTCGCTATAGCAAAAAGGCACTCTCACTATTGCTAGACTCTTTCTCGCTATAGCGAACAGGTACATTCGCTATAGCCATCCCATTTCTCGTTATAGCTAGCAGACTTAGAAAATTTCAAGACTTCAAAAATTTTCAGCTTCCTTTTTTTTCTTTTCTTTTCTTTTCTTTTTTCGATGTTTACAAACATCTTCCATTAGCTCTACACATTCACGAAGCTTATTGCTATGTAGCTCACCAAGATAGCTCCAAGCACTCTGAAAGAGCTAACAACTTCACCACCTTATCATCTATGATGAGAGATTGAATGGGAGAAACACCTTAGTTCCCATCATTTTGATTGTGAGACACATTGATAGCAAGACTATTAACATTAACATCACATTGCAACTCCATAGAAGGATGGTGTATATGTAAATCCTCTTCAGGGTTAACTTTAATCAAATCACTGGAAGCAATGATGCAATTGACTTATAAGATATAATATAACTCGAGTGAGGTTGGCAAGAAATTGTTAGATCAAATAAAGAAACTGGAGTAAAATCCTTCACAAAATAATAGCTTCCCTAAGAAGTTTCCAACCACCTAATTTCAGTGATCTTTTTGAATATGCATTTTGTATAAAAAGTAATATTGAATACAAATGGGAACTAAAAGTCTTTAACAAAACCCACATCATATTATTGAAAAATCCAATCTTTGTGCACATGAATAGCTTGTTGTACCACTTGCAAGGCTTAATCACAATCCTGATCCATATGACCCATATGGCCACATTAGCAACAAATTCGGAATAACCATTTATATCAATAGTTGACCCAAATTCTATGACCATTATCCAGCGTAACTTGAAAAGAAATCAACAATGAAAGAGAAGGATAAATCAATACCTTGATTTGCATAAATCTTATATTATGTGTGGGACTTTCCATACCATTATACTCCCTAAAAGCACTTAACATATTGCAAAAAAGTCAGCCACACCATCATTATAGTGCTCAAAAGGAAGGCCCTAGAGATAAATCCAAAATGGCACCTAGGAAACCCAAAGCCTTGATAGAACCATATTAGGCTGCAACTTTTCCACAACTAAGAAAATTCTCTACAACCTAGGGACCATTACAAAGAACATACTTCTAATCTTAATAATCCTCAAACTAAAGCAAATAAATATTTTTATCTTAAACAATAACCATAACTTGCCCTTAAATTTGCCAAGCAGAATTAAGGATCTTCTATACCCTATGAATTGGGAATTCCTTAATAACCATGAAGATACCTAGCGAGTAGCTTCCCTAATATTGATGGGACAAACTAAGTATGAAGTATCAACCTGAACATACAACCCCTAGATTGGCAATTGAAAACTAGAGAGGCTTCGGCCAACTAAAGCTCCCACACCTTTTTGAACTTATGGTCTCATAACTAGTGTCACTATTTTCTGGCCATTAATAGCCCATTGCAAACTGATATTGTTGATAAATAGCATGAAATAGTCACATACCCAAATGAAGACACCACAAAACTAGATATGCAAAGGCCATAGAGAGCTCAACATAGACCATAAACAAGATAGCAACAATAGTGAGAAGAAATAACTCTAACACCTTGACCAAATTTGCTGGCATATATCGACCCTTAAACCACTTACATAAGAGGCTAAGAAGAAACCAAGCACAAGCACAGAGCTCACTACCTCTAATTCTAATGAGAAGAAGGAGCATTTTCTCTCTCCAAAAGTGGGATTCTAGTCCTTATAATTAATTTGCTTCCCATCTCCCAAAAAATTTGTAGTTAAAACTACTTTAGAGGAGGTTGGATAAGACTACCTTTGATTTTTACTTAGTTATCTAACTGTTCATTTAACTGTAGAATTCGCAATTAAAGTTTGGCACTAAACAGTGGTTTTGTGTAATATTATCGTTAGAATAAGTGTGTTAAGAATGAGTAAACTTGTTCTTGTACCATATAAACTATCTTTTGTATATATCTTAATTTACAATTATAAATAGACATTGCTAACTAAGAATCTTCCATTTAGACTAACCTTTGTTTCTCTGGCATTAAAGCATGTGCAAAGGAAGACTAAGGTTTCAATTGTTTTCAGGGTTAGAGCTTCGACCATTTATATATAGAGCTTGGGCCTTCTTTTTCCTAAAGTGTGAATTGTCACACCATCACATACTATATACTATAACTTACTATATTAAAAAACCTTGTACTTACTGTCGAAAAACCTTATTGACAAAGTCTCAAATTTTACATTTTTAAATACAAGATCTTATTGACAAGATCCTTAACCTTATTGATAAGATATTATCTCAGTTCTTATATTGACAAAGTTTGATGCTAACTTATCCTTAACAACTTATCTATCCAACTCATGCATATCAATTATGGAGTTTTAGTCAGAAATCATATCCATTCATAAGTTTTCGAAGTTTTCAACACCTAAAATAGGCCATTTACAGGTCATTTTGAGCTATAGGGGGTCCAAACTTCATTCTTTCTTTTTCTTAATTCATTTTCATCATAAACAATTTTGTTCATGCTCATTTTATCATGTTTAGCTCATGGAACACACAAAACCTTCATGGGACTCGAAATGACAGCATGCACATAAACTCTGCACTAGCTTTGAAAATTCATAACTTGAGCTAGAGTTCTAAATCATGCAATTGAGGACTCTCTGGAAAGCTCATGACATAAGCTATATGCTGTAAACATTTTAGGTAAAATTGAATTCATTTGCCCTGCCTAAAGTAATGGAATAGTAATTTGTTGTAAAAAGGAGGGCATGTGACAGACCTAATCTTTAAAATTCCATATCCTGGGCTACACAACTCCATTTTAAGTGATTTTAGTGGCCATGGAAAATTTTGAGATGAGATTTATGTATTGTAAAAATTTCAAGAGCATCTATGGCCCACAAAAAACCTTACATATCAATGGCTACTACAATACTCGAACACAATTAGACCCTTAACATTAAAAATTCATAACTTCCTCTGCACAACTCCTTTTTATGCAAACTTAGTGGCCCTAGAAAGCTTATAATGCTAACTATATGTTTATAAGCTTTCATGGGCATTGGAGTTTATTTGACTATTCAAATCCACTAAAACTAGAACTGTCAGATGAACAGTACAAGGATTGTTCTGCATAAACTTTGGAACTTTGGAAATTTGTGGAATATTCCATGGATCTCTAAATATTATGGTTTCTGATAGAAAGCTTTCTTAAGGGTCTATGTGCATGCAAATCATAAACTCTAACTAAGTCATTTGGGCCACTTTAGGTATAGGAGTTGTTTAAGATCTTTTTAAGCCTAACCTTGGTATCCTTTTGGGCCATTTGGCATCCAAATGGAATTCTTCCACTTGAAGCAAGTTTTAATCATCCTAAATAGCATTTCTAACTATTTCATATCATGCCAAAATACTTGAATCAAAATTTGATCTTTAGCACCTAATTAACACATGCTTTTCAATAATGTTCCATGCATCATCTTAGTCATTTCTTGCCAAATCATACATTCACATAACTAACATACATGTTCTCATACTCATATATAAGTTCTCATCCACAAATAGGATATTATACATTATGTGGCATCAAAGTTATCCATTACACATCAAATACATTATCCATGCCATTCTTGATACATAAATTACATTTTAGCACATATAGTGCTTCTAACACATCATTCCCAATATTTAATCTTCTGATCTTCCTTGCTTTCGCTTGATAACACTGAAATGGTTAGTGGGAACATGAGGGTGAGATTTAGGGAGAATCTCAGTACCATAAACTTATCTAATTCAATACACACAAGAATGCCATAAGTGAATGTAATGTATGTGGTGCAAAAATGCTATGCACATGCATCATGTAAATCATATGCATTGTATAAAATGAAAACTCATTTATTTCTAGGCATGGAAACATCATAAAACTAGCTGGGCTATACTAATCTCAACCTAAAGCTAAGGAAGAGCTACTACGCTCAATTCCATGTCTTAGGGAGTTAGGACCCATCACATAGACTTTTCATAGACATAAAGTGCTCATAAAGCTCATATAAAAATATAATGGATAATATTTCATGAAAGCTTCAAGAAACTACACACACAAGCATATCAACTCATTCAAGTACTCAATTGTATGCAAAAAGTGAAGAGAAAGCTACCTTGTGGAGTTAAGAGCCTCAAGCTACCACTAACTCCTAAATCCTTCTCTTTTCTTTGATCTTTCACCATATCCTTCTTGGACTCATACATACCCAAAGTGAGTTTGCATTGGCTCAGCCTAAACTACATCAGTTATAATACAAAGCACCCATTAGGATATGTTCTAACTCATATTACTACCATATAGAGTTAGTAAAAATCAAAAGGGCATTTAAAATACTTTATGTCTCCTTAAGTAGCAATTCTTACATTTCACTTTCTAGGCTCTTAAGCCTCAATTGTTATAAGTCATAACTCTAATGGAACTCATTGGAACCATCATATACATGATTACACCAGACTATGGCCACTTACTTCTTTAGCCCCTTTTTTAACCTTAAATTTTATTTTTCTCAAAATAAGGCTTTTAAATTCAATCCAATGGTTTCATTAGTGTTTATTTATCATAATTGGGCTTCTTAAAACCTTAAAATCCAATAGAGCTCTCTTTAGGTGCTCCAACCATGCTTGGCCAAACCGATGCCATATAAAGGGGCTAAGGGAGTTTTGCTCGTTTTCTTGGGCTTTCTTAATTTTAACTTTATTTCCATGACACAAATAACTTATAATAATCACATAAAACTTGTTTGGATAGCCCTAACCACAATTCCATGATAGCATCTCAAATTCTCAACTTAAGCTACACATATGGCAAAAATTCAAGAATACATATCTATGAAAGTTAACATCACTCTAACTCAATTTTCATCTATAAAAAAATACTCCAATAAGTCTTTAACTCCAGCAACAATTCTTCTCTCTTATATTATCTCTCTTTGACTAGCCCATGCACATACAAGATCACCAAATGTACAAATCTAACCATTTCAATTGAACCCATAAGAAATAATGTTTAAAACACCCATTTATGGTCTTAAAACCAAGAGAAATATCATATGTTTTTAACACTACCATGGACAAAACTTAGGGCTCTAGGGTTCAACACAAAACTGAAAATCTTGCAACAAGATGCATATAGGTGTAAAGAGCACTTTACCTTGAATCTTTTTCTTCAAAGGAGCATCCTCAAAATTTGAACTTTAGCCTTAAGTTAGCCATGAAAATAGGGAATATTGGGATGAAATTTACATCAAAATGAAGCTCTTAGTGAAAGGAATAATTTTGCTAACTAGGAGAAAGTGAAAAGAGACAAAAATCCTTACCAAAATACAAGCTTTTTGTTTCTCTCTACCTCCATCTCTCTTAGACACCATTTTTGGTATGATATAAAGCTAAAGAGTCATTTTGGAAGGGGGGAAAAGCTGACTTGATTTTATTAAAAGGTAGAGAAAGAATTTTATAATAGTTCCTAAACTATCAATTGTATCCCTCCACTTCCGTTGCTTTGTTTGAGCTCGTTTGAGCTCCTTTTTTAGAACTATCTTTTCCATATGAAAATTTGAGTCCTCTAGTTTATTAAAGACATTTTCTTTCAATTTTATGGAGTTCAGAATGATCGAAAATTATCCAGTCAAAGTTTCAATCAATCATTTGCTGAAATTGCACATTAGAAGAGTTTAAACCATTTTAATGGTTCTTATGGTTTTCAAAGCCTCTGAGAACCCTAGTGAGCTCAATTTTATCATTTAAAAATCTTTTCTTTAAATTTTTGAGAAGTTGCTAAAAATTATGATTTTTGCCACTGTGTTCTATATTAAGCCGTTTAGCTACTTCGGCTCTGATTTTGGGCCATCTTTGGTTCCTGGCCCTAATTTCTAAATACTCTATATATTAATCTAACTCTATCTTTCCTTATTTCATTTCATTATGGGAGTCTCCTTTTATAATTTGACCGATTTTGGTCCACTTCTAGGAAAACTGGATGTTACATGAATGGGGTGTTAAATAAGTGTTGGATGCTTGAATATTTTTCCTAATTTTGCCAAGTGAAAATCTATTTTATCATATAATAAGCTTTAAAAATTTTAATGTATTTGTATACTATCTAAAGTGTTAAATATTTGTATCAAAGTTGTTTATAGGAGGGAAATATATTTTGGATGATAAAAATGATGCTTGGTTATGTTACTTCTTGAATATAAGTTTTGGTGTGTACCAAAAAGAAAAATTCTCAATCCTATAAACAAAAGTCCCATTTTTGTGGAACAAAAATCTCATTCCTTATAGATAGGATCCTTAATGAACAAAATCTCCAAACTAAATGAACATGAACTACACCACTTTTGGCTGATCACAATAGTTTTGTGGCAACATTGCAAAAGTATTATCTAAAAGGGAGTAGGAAATGGTTTTTTAAGTGTTGCAAAAAGAATGTATTTTATAAAATAATTTAGATGCAACACCTTAAAACCATTTCTAAAACTCAAATAAGAAATGCCTTTTAAGGATTTTTTTTTTCATTTTAAACAATGGCTTAAGTATGTAGTTTATAAAATTTAATTTTGTGATGTGTCAAAACCATTTCCAAAAATTAAATAGGAAAGGGGTTCAATGTTATCTACACTTTTCTATTTTATGCAACATTTTTAGTATATATCTTATAAAATCAAATTTTGCAACAAATAAACAATGCTTTCAAAACTTAAATAAAGAATAGTTTTAAGGCAACACTTATCTTTTTTAAATTTAAGGAATAATTTAAGTAGCTTATGAAATTTAATTTTGCAATATATAAAAACTATTCCTAAAACTCAATTAGAGAATATGTTTTAAGTATTGTCTATTTTTTTATTTTGAGTAATAGTTTAAATGTATAGTTCATTAAATTTAATTTTGTAGCAAATAAGAATCATTCCTAATGAATTCTTATAGTCTCTATTTTTTTAAAATTATTTATAAGCCACTTGGGGCTAGTCCAAGTGGTAAGGGTGGGGTGGGGGGTATGGATAGCGTCAAGGATTTGATCCCTCCAATATACAACAACAACAATAACAAGGCCTTTTCCCATTAGGTGGGGTCGGCCACATGGATCAAATAATGCCATAAAGTTCTATTATAAATCATATCTTTAGATAGACCATTTAAATCTAAATCTTTCTTAATAGTTTCGCCTATAGTTTTTCGTGGTCTTCCTCGACCTTTAATTATTGGACTACTCTCTATCTTATCTACTCTTCTTACTAGAGCTTCTATAGGTTTTCTCCATACATGTCCAAACCATCTAAGACGCGATTCCACAATCTTTTCTACAATAGGTGCAACCCCAACTTTCTCTCTAATGTACTCATTTCTAACTCTATCTAATTTGATATGTCCACTTGTCTAATGCAATATTTTCATCTCTGCGACATTAAACTTATTCTCCTATTGACCTTTTATTGCCTAACACTCAATCTCATACAACATAGCTGGTCTTATAACTGTACGATAAAATTTACCCTTAAGTTTAAGTGGCACTCTCCTATCACTAATAACATTTGAAGAACTTCTCCATTTCATCTATCTTGCTTGAATCCTATGATTTACATCTTTCTCTACTTCCCTATCATGTTGTATGATAGACCCAAGATACTTAAATTGAGTGACTTGTGGTATAGTGTGTTCTCCGATTTTCACTTCTACACTAAAATTAATGTGCCTTTTACTAAACTTACATTCCATATACTCCATTTTACTTCTACTCAAACAAAATCTATGATCTTCTAAAGCAAGTCTCCACATCTCTAACTTATCATTTATTTTGCTCCCTCGACTCTCCAACTAGGACTATATCACTTGCAAAGAGCATACACTATGGCATCGACTCTTGAATATGTTCAGTAAGCATATCTAAAACTAAAGTAAAGAGATAGGGGCTTAAAGTTAATCCCTGATGTAAGCTAATAGTTATCAAAAAATTCTCAGTTACCCACCTTGAGTTCTCACACTAGTTATAACCTCATCATACATATCCTGAATTGCTCGAATATATGCAATATGAACTCCTTTTTTCTCTAAAGCCTTCCACAAAATGTCTCTTGGCACCCTATTATATTCCTTTTCTAAATCAATGAACACCATATGTAAATCTTTTTGATTCCTTCGATATTTCTCCATTAATCTACGTATAAGTATATCGCTTCTATAGTCGACCTATTAGGCATAAAACCAAATTGATTCTTTGTAACTTGAGTCTTTTGCCTTAATCTTCATTCAATAACCCTCTCGCATAACTTCATAGTGTGGCTCATGAGTTTAATTCCTCTATAGTTTGCACAATTTTGTATGTCCCCTTTGTTCTTATAAATAAGAATTAAAGTACTTTTCCTCTACTCATCTGGCATTCTCTTAGATCTCATAATCTTATTAAATAACTTTGTGAGCCAATTTATACCTTCACTCCTAAACATTTTCATACTTTAATAGGTATATTATTTGGTCCTACTGCTATACCAATCTCCATCTTTTTCAAAGCTTTTTCTACCTCCACCTCTCAAATCTTATGATAAAAAGTATAATTTTGATCTTTTTCTATAGTGTCTAGGCTATTTGAATGCAATGAAAACCCATGTCCTTCATTAAAAAGCCTATAAAAATAGCACTTCCACCATTCTTTAATATTCTATTTTGTGACCAAGACTCTTCCTTCTTCATCTTTAATACATCTCACTTGGTCAACGTCTCTTGTCTTTCTTTCTCTATTTTTAGCAAGCTTATAAATACTTTTTTTCCTAACTTTAGTACCTAAGGATTGATATAACCCATCAAAAGCCCTAACTTTCACTTCGCTCACTATTTTTTAAGTGTCTTTCTCAGCTACTTTATATTTTTTTCAATTTTTCTTACTTTTACACAAAGACCATGCTTTGTAACATTCTCTTTTAACTTTAACCTTATCTTGTACGCTTGTATCCCACCACCAAGATTCTTTATCCCTAGGTCCAAAACCTCTTGATTCCCCAAGTATCACTTTTGCAACCTTCCTAACCTCTTTAGCCATCTTGTTCCACATATCATTTGCACTCCCTTGTACCTCCTATGATCCATCCTCCAGAATCCTTCTTTGCAAGTTTTTTTCTTTATCACCTTTCAATTGCTACCACTTTATCCTTGCCATCGTATCTTGACATTTACTTTTTACTCTTCTTTTAATTCGAACATCCATCACTAAGACCCTATGTTGTGTCATCAAACTCTCCCTAGGTATAACTTTGCAATCCATGCAAATCTTTCTGTCCACTTTCCTTAATAGAAAGAAATTAATTTGAGAACATATCCTCCCACTTTTATATGTGATAAGATGCTCTTTACGCTTCTTAAAATAAGTGTTAGTTATAGTAAAATCAAATGCTAATGAGAAGTCTAAAATAGTTTTACCCTCTGTATTTACTTTTCCTAAACCATATCCTCCATGTGAATCCTTGTAACCTTTAGATATACTCCTAACATGATCATTAAGATCCCCTCTTATGAGAATCTTCTTCCTAAAGGTATTCCCTGAACTAAACCTTCTAAATCCTCCCAAAAATTTATCTTATAGTGCTCTTTTAACCCTACTTGTGGTGCATAAGCATTAATAACATTAAAAGTTTCTCTTTCCACTATAAATTTTAACACAATAATTCTATCTCCTAATCCTTTTACATCCACCATGACATTTTTCCAATCCTTATCCACAATTATACCTACTCTATTTTTAGATTTAATCTTACTAGCGTACCGAACCTTAAAACCTAAAGTGTCTAACTCCTTTGCTTTTTCTCCTACCCATTTAGTTTTTTGTAAGCACATAAAATTAATCTTCCTCCTAATCATAGTATTTATTATTTCTATTGATTTACTAATAAGTGTACCTATATTCCAAGTTTCAAGACGAATCTTACTTTCGTGAACTAACTTTTTTACCCACATTCGTTCACAAAAATATAAGAACCCTTATTTATTTTTCACTACACCCAAGCGGCGATACAACGGCTCTTGCTCATTTGACATTGTACCTGAGCTATACAGTGTGTTGCTTACAGGCAATGCCCTAGCATTAATGTTAATATATTGTTGATCCATATCATAAAGATTTGACAGAATTTTACGTTGGTTGTCGACTGCCTAACACAACCCTCTTCTTTTTTTCGGAGTTGGGACCGGCTATGAAATGATTTACATTAAAGCACAACATAGGCAGAGTTCCCTCCAATATAATATCAAAAAAAATATTTATAATAACACTTGTTCATGAAATAAAAAATATTTTTTCCTAAATTGACTAAATGGAATAATTTAAAAATTTTATTCATCAAAATTTATCACAAAATTGATAAAGAAAGTATTTATACATAGCTCTATTTAATTTTTCAAAATGGAATAAAAATAAATTAAAGCATACATAAAACTAATGAGGCCATTCAATTTTTTATCAAATTTAATTTAATTTTTTCTTACAATTTTTATTTAAATTTTGGTCAATTTAATCTATTGTTCTCTTTTGCATCATTTGTGTGTGATTAAATTTAGGAAAAACTTTAGGCTAATGATGGATCCATTGAGCAAAAAATAAAATTTGGCTCAAGGCCTAAGTTTAAATTAGCTTATATATATATAGTTTGAGATTAGGTACTTTTAAACTAAATACAATTATTTTAAAATATTACCAAATATTTTCTATGATAATTTACTATTTAAAAGTTACCAACTTTTTTTAATCTAATAAAAATGAATTAAAATATAAAAAATTTAAATATTATTATAAAATAATTTAGACGAAAAGGTGAAAGAATAAATTTTTGAACATCAATATGAAATTGAAGAAATTTTATGCAAGAAAAGGAAAACAAAAAAAGGGAAGACCTATTGGTTCCTATTACTAAAATAACCCTAGTTGTGCTTCTCCCATTCCATAGTGGTGCCCCCACCCCCCAAATGCAAAAGTTTAGTATTTATTCTCAACATCATCATTGGCCACTATATGAGTTTTTTACGCATCGTCTCTCCTTCGTGCTTTGATTGCCCATGTCATTGCGTAGGCAAATTTTGCCCAAGGTCATCGTCCTTGGCGACAACAGGTATGTTCCTAGGGTTTCTCCACAACACTTCAGATGCTTGTCTATATATATATATATATATGTATTTTTGCTTTCTTTGGTGTTAGTTGGTTTAAGTAAGGAGTGTCATACCATACTTCATTAGCTTCTTTGGACTAGAGTTCATACATAATCTTACATAATGCCAAAGAAAAGGAATAAAAATAATAGTATTTTCTTGTGTTACGTAGTATTTTAAACATTAAATTTTTGCTCCAAGGACCCTGTGGACTCCCCAATATCCTCCTCTACTCATATTCCATCTAAACAAATCATAAACATTTCAAAACATTCCATGAACCACAAATTTAGAACCAAAAACTAAAAAAATTGTAATTTGCTCTCGGGTTTAGCTGAAAGATGTCTAATACCAACTTTAGAAAATCATAATTAATTCTAGAAAAATCAAAATCAAGCAAATGATAGTTTTCTAGAAAGTTATAGATGTCAACTATAGGTTACAAATCATTCGAGACCGTGAAAGCCTAGCAGGACCATGATTGACAATGGAAAAGGACTAAAGGTCCTATTGCCTAGGTTTGCCATTACAAGTTACTGATATAAATTTCAAAAATTCATAACTAATTCTTAAAAAATCAAAACCTTAAAAATCATACCATTCTAAAAAGCTATAAATGTTAACTTGAGATTAAAAATAATTCCAGACCAAAATAGAAATATTTAGCCTCTAAAAACTTATGGAATAATAAAAGAAGTTTAGCTGCTCCCTTGATACTAATATGGAATTTCAAAAATTCGTTTCTCTCTTTATATAAATCCAAATGAAGTGCTCTTAAGTGCTACTGAAATTTTATAGGCATAAACTAGATATGATAAATTTTAAGCCAATTTGGCACTTTTTATTAGCCTAGTTTATGCCTATAAAATTTCATAGCCACTAAACAACAATTAACTCACAAGTGACACAAGCAAAGAATCTGACCATTTGTACAGTAACAATGCCAATTCTATCAAAATTTTCCAACTTGAAAAATGCACAAAAAATTCTCTAGAATTCTAAATAATATAAATTTTAGCTTCCTAAAAAGCTCTAGATGAGACCTATATACATGACAAATTTTAAGCCAAAAAGAGCTCATTTGGTTAGATCTTGACATAACTTAAGGATATAGCAAATTTGGCACCATTTAAGGGTCAAAGTGGGTCCAAATGGCTTATTAATTTATCTATCACCTTTTAGGCAAGTTTTAAAGCATAAACACAACATGTATGTGCTTCCCAAGTGGTCCAACACATCATACATCTCAAACTCACTATACTACATACAAGAATACACAATCAAGGATAGGCCACTAAGTAATCAAAATGCATTATCTCATTCATTTGGCTACCACTTTGATTCATACACTATCTTTACACATCTTTTACATTTTCCTAAAGGCTCACATCTAAAAAATAGTATGTACATACAACCTTTAAAAATCCATTACATCAAAATTTACAGTAGTACTAAAATATAACTAATCATACTCCACAGCTTGCACTTTGGTCTTCTTGAGCTCCACCTAAACATGGTTAGATGGAAGAGGAAAAGGAGTGAGGTTCAAATAATCTCAATAACTCAAACACCTATTCAAGTAAGAAATCAAGGCATACAAACATGTCAACATACACAAGTAGGCATCCAACCTCATTAAGAGTCATTCAAACCATAATTTACATGCCATGGAAACATATTAAAGCTAAAAGTAAGTTCTAGGGATTCTTGGTCTAGTCTCACTCTATTTTTGGGACTTTTATTAGCCTCACTTTTAATCTAGGGACTTTTGACATGGCCTCACTCATTCATGATACTTTTGGCTTTTTCTTACCTATGCCTAGGGACTTTTGGCTTCACCTCATCCATTTCAAGGGACTTTTGGCACCACTTCACCCTTAAGAGCAAATTTCATAACCTAAAACATAATTCAAGCAATATATTGGTACCAATACAACAAGGCAACATCAAATGGCATATCTCATAATATAAATGCACATACAGGCATACAATGACCATCATACATCCAAGAATGCAAACAAGAAGGAGTGAAAAGCTACCTTAGCAATTAAACACAAGCTTCCCTCTTGATTATTCTTTTCCCCTTTTGGTCTAACACCCACAAATAGATGGAGCTTGATTTCTTTGTCTTAGGAATAACAAATAGGATTCAATTATACTCTTGGAGCAAGCCATAACATTAAATACACACCAAGGAAGAATACTTAGCTCAATAGTCACATATTAGTTCCATAAAAGGCCTAATGAAGCAACTACCATAATTCAAGCTCTTGGCTTCATTTTATTCTTATATCTAGGCCTCTTGATTCCATTTAGACTCCTTGAAGTCATCACAAATTCATTTCCAAGAGTCTAGATGCAAGTTGCTTCCTAAGGCTGCATTATGGAACCTATACCTCTAACTCTCAATCTATAGCTTCTAAATTTTTTTCAAGGCTTCCTTTTATCTTTTTCCATCAGATAAAGTCCCAAACCAAGCTTAGAATAAATTAAAGCACTCTCTAGTCCTACCAACCATGCTTGGCCGAGACATAGAGAAGAATTTGAGCCCATGAAGTTTGCAAATTTTTCTTGATGGAAGGTGTAATGTCCAATTTTTGTCAAACGACGAAAATGGATATGTTTTCAAAGTAAGTCCCTCAAAATGAATGAGTTAAGGTCCTAAAAAAATGTATGTAGCATTTTAGACTCCTAAAATGAGAATCCCAGGTTCAGACAGAAAGAAAAATGGAGCTAGAATGAAGAGACAAATTTTAACGAAACGTTGATGAAACGTAATGACATTTTCATAATTATGTGCAAATTTTGGAAAAATCACATAAAGCCTCTTTAAATGGAAATTTTGAGTTGGCCAGGGTTCTCAAAGGCTTTGAAAACTATGGGAAGCCTTGAGACAGTTAAAACCCCTCTGGTGTACGTTTTCTAACGTTAATTAACCCAAACTTTGACCATTTCATTCGAGAAGGTTTTAGCTCTAATTTGAGTTATTCTAAAGGCATTTTATAAAATTAGAAACTTAAATTTTATGATGGAAAAGACAGTTCTCAAAAAGGAGCTAAAACGAACCAGAAATGAAAATGCCAAGATGAAGCGACAAAATTGGAATTTTTGGAAACTATTCCTTAAACCTAGCTATAAATAACTACATGCCCCACCTCCTCCTTCACTTAGCTCATTTTGTTTTTGCCTAAAACCAGAGAAGAGAGCAAGGGATTGAGGTGCACAAGAAGGAGAATAAAAGAAGGAGAAAAAACTAAGGAAAGGTATGAGTTTTCATGGGTTTTCATGCTTCCTCTTTAACAAACTCCTTCTCCTCCATCTTCCCTTCTTTCCTATGGTCTCATTGAAGTTTTTGGATCTGTTTTGAGGTCAGAACAGAGGGAAAATTTAGGATTCAAGCCATGAAAGGTGAAAAACAAGCAAAAAGGAACTAAGAAACTAAGGTATCTTGCCATTTCCATGCTTAATCTTCCTTCTTCCTCCTCTTGTGGGTGGTTTGACCTACGTAAGGCTAGCCCTAAGGGGTTCAGTTTCTAGCTAAACCAAGGGTGAATCTTAGAAATTTGAGTGTGGAGAATAAGAATATACAAAGAAAACAACAAACTAGCAATTAGAATTTAAGATGGAAAAGTTAGGGTTTCATAGGTTCCCTTGACAATCTGATTTAATAAAATAATTCCTAGGCCTAAATGACCTAGAACTCAAATGATGGAAATTGCTTCATTAATTGCATTTTGGAACCATAAATGAGCTATAAGACAAAGCTAGTATTCCAAATGAATAGGTAGCTTTAAGAATGGTTCCAAGAGCATAATTGGTTCCTATTTTATGTGTTTAGGCCAAAGGAAACAAGCCTCCCATCATTGTAAGTGTGTGGCCGAGGAAGGGAGTGCATTTCTAAGAGAGAAAGTGTGCTTGTGTGACAAAGGTAGCTCTCTCTTCTTTCTCTCATGCATGGATGAATGTTTTTCTTATCTTTGAATGTGTGTATGTGTGTTTTAACCCATGAAAAGTGTTCTAGCATGTACCTATATGTCATGGTACCATGATGTTATATTATGTTTTCAAATTATATTATATTATGTTTTCATGTTGCATTAAGTATGTCTACTTGGGTTTGTTTGAGTGTGGTAAAACCAAGAATTCTTAGTCATGGTGAGGATGAGCCAAGAACCCTCAAAAGTGGTTGAGATAAAGCAAAAGGTCTCCCAAGAGTGAGGTTGAGTTCAAAACCTCTTAAGAAAATGGGTGACGCAAATCTAAAATCTATAAGAGGATGGGTGAGGCTAAACCACTTACTTGACAAACCTATATGTGTTTTATATGCCTTTTTGAAATGCTAAAATTATTGCATGAATGATTACATGATTCATGATATCTATGCATGCATTTTTAAGACTTGAATTGCATTCTTTATGTATGATTGAACGGAAGATGAGCTATTGGGATTCTTTAAATCTCATTTCCTTCTCTCCAATGTCTTAATATGCTAGGTGAACCAAAAGAGCAAGGTAATGGAAGCCACCAAGTTGGAAGATAAAATATTGACAAGGGAATTGTTATTTTGTTCATTTTTTAGCCATATGAGTGGCAAGTGTTGTAATCCATTATTGTATATGCTATATGACTTCATAAACACATGTAAATATATAAATGTATCATGTATGTATAAGATTTAATGCCATATGTATGATAGAACACAATTTGGGTATGAAATGGCAAGACATGATATATGCATTCTTGTGTATAGCTTAGGGTGGATGAGTGAGTTTTGGATTTCTTGGTTTGTGCACCTTTAATGTAACAAACATAATTTTTTGTAAAAAGATGAAATGAGTTGTATAAAAGTAAGTCTTTTGAAATGAGATAGATAATGTCCTAAAAATTTTGGATAGAGTCCTAGGCTCCTAGAAATAATAATTCTAGGCTCAGACGAAAAAAAACAACGCTAGGCTGGTGAAATAAATTGTGACAAAAATTGATAAAATGTAATGGCATTTTTGCAAATAAGTGTAACTTTTGGAAAAACAAGCAGGAGAAATTTTTAAATGGAAAATTTGAGTTGGCTAGGGTTCTCAAAAGCCATGAAAACCATGGGAAGCCTTAGGATTGGTAAAGCCTCTCGAGTGTATGTTTTCTAACGATAACAAGGCTAACGAATTCATTCGAGAAAGTTTTAGCTTTGATTTGAGTGATTCCAAAGGCATTTTATTAAATTGGGAATCTAAA
Organism: Erythrophleum ivorense; assembly: GCA_026724425.1. Classification (NCBI taxonomy): domain Eukaryota; kingdom Viridiplantae; phylum Streptophyta; class Magnoliopsida; order Fabales; family Fabaceae; genus Erythrophleum; species Erythrophleum ivorense. The sequence continues at coordinate 52,818,208 of JAIUCV010000002.1, forward strand.
TTTTATAATGGAAAAGACGATTCTAAAAAAGGAGTTAAAATGAAGCCAAAATGAAATTGCTATTACAGAAGGATGAAATTGAAATTTTTAAAAAAGTGAGTTTCTTGAAGTATCCACACACTTCTCCCTTTTTTCTCCTCTCATATAGCACGACTTTCTTCTGGCCAAAATACATAAAAGGGACAGCTCTCTTAGGTGCACAAGAAAAGGAGAGAAGGAAGGAAGAAACCAAGGAAAAGGTAAAGAATTTTATGAAATTTTATGCTTCTTCTTCTTCCAATCTTGCTCCTCTCCTTCCATGCTTTCTTTCTATGGTTTTCTTGAGATGGTTGGTTTTGTTTTTGGTCCAAAACTTAGAGGGGCAATTTGAAAATTTTCAGAAAAGGCAAACCAAGAAGAAGAAGCTTGAAAGCATACTTGAAACCAAGGTAATTGCTTGTTGTTGTTGCTTTTTCTCCTTGCTCCATGGATGTGTGTATTTTGGCCAAGAATAGAACCAAGAGAGAGGAGGATTTTATATCCAAAAATAAGAGGAGAACTAGGGTTTTAGACCATGATGAAGAGGAATATGGCAAGAAATTGCAAGAAAAACCAAAGGAAACAAAGATAGGAAAGTGTAGGCTTCTTTAGGGTTTTATGAAATCTGATTTGGTATGAGTATTTTCTTAGCTATTTGAGTGTTCCCTTGAGCTCCTGAGACTCTTAGAAACCTTCCCAAATGGCTCTCCCTTTAAGGAAAATTTTGAAACTCTATGAACCTCATTATTGCCCTATGTCTTGGCCAAGCAAGGTTCCATAGGTTAGGGGATGTTTTAATTTGTTCTAGCCTTGGTTGAGGACTTTATATGATGTTAGAAGGTGGGAGAAACCATTAGAAAAAATTTAGGAGCCATGGATTCGAAGATAGGACAATGGTGTCCATAATGGTGCTTTGTGAAGCAACTTGATTCTAAGCTTGTGTAAATGATTGTGTAAGGGCTCCAAAGACTTTGAATGAGGCCAAGAGACCTAGAAATGGAAAGAAATAAGAGCCTAGAGCTTGAATTGTGAAGGTTACTTCAATAGGCCATTTATGGAACCATTATACCACTTATAGAACCAAGTGTGTATTTAAGAGTAAGTTTAGTGTCTTGGCTTGCTTCAAGTGCATAATTGTGTGTTAATTGTGATGGTTAGGCCAAGAGAACATACAACCACTTAGGTGTACTTGTGAGGCCGAAAAAGGGAAGGAGCAAACCAAGTAAAGCTTGCATCAAGTTAAAGGTTGCTCTCTACCTTATTCTCTTTGCAATTTTGTGCATGTGTATGTCTTTGTGTACTTGTGTGTGTCTATGTGACTTGAGAACATGTTACTTGATGTCTTGAATTTGTATTGGTACCAATATGTTTTCTTGAATGACTTTGATTGTGGAAATGGCTTATAAGAGTGAGGTGATGCCAAAAGTCCTTTAGTGAAGGCGAGGAGATGCCAAAAGTCTCGTGGCATGGGTGAGACAAGGCTAAAAGTCTCTTGAATGGATGAGGCTAAGTCAAAAGTCCCTAGGCCAAGAGTGGGCAAATTGAAAAGTCCTAAAATTGGGGTGAGGCAAAACTGAAAGTCCCTAAAGTATGTTCTTGAATTGTAAATGAATTGGTAGCATGAAAGTATGTATTATGCATGCTCATGTTGAGACATATTTTAAAAGTGTGCCTTTGATGTATGTATTCCTTGAATGTGTGTGTGAATGGGTGTGTGAGTTATTGAGATTCTAGGAATCTAACTCCCCTTTCCTTCATTATCTTGAAATGCCTAGGTGATGTTCAAGAAGCAAGGAATGCAAGCCAAAGGTCTTGAGAAGCTACACTTTGACAACTATGTAGTTTTTCTTGTACCTAGATACCAAAGTGGATATGTATATGATATTTTTGAGTTATAAACCATTGAACAAATGTAATATTATGTATAAATGATATATGAACATTGTATGGTGCCAAGACAATGGAAAAGTGGAAGTTAAACCCTTGTGTACATACTTGGATACATGCATTCTTAAGCATGGGATAGCCAAATTAAGATACATAGTGTTTAGGACTACTTGGGCTACTCCTACAAGTCATATTTATACTTTTAAAGTTGAAGAGGTGCCAGATCCAAAGGAAAGCCATTTGGACCAAAGTGATGCTTTATGAGAGGCAAAATTGACTATATTGTGAGGCTACATGACGTTTTATCCAAATGAGCTCTTCTTAATCTGAAATTTGTCATGCATCTAAGGCTTATTGAGAGATTTTTGGGAAGTTAAAGTGGGTATTATTTGGAGGTCTATAGAATTTTTGGCAAATTTTTGAAGTTGGCAAAATTTTTTTATGGTTAGTGTACTGTTCATCTGGTCTAGATTTTGATCTATGCCAATCATGGGGAATATGATGTCCAATTGCCATGAAATCTCACACGGTGAAACCAGACCTTTCCAGTGATGTGAACCAATTAGAAGCACCTTATTTGGATGTCTAGAGTGGGAGATATTAATTTTTGAAGTTATTGTTATGTTCTAGGTGCACCTCTAGACCAGTGTTACTATTTGATTGATTTTTAGGGTCTGAATACTCTTGAATTGGTCTAAAATATTTTTTCCCTCTAGTTGACATCTGTAGCTTTCCAAATTATTATAGATTTCATGGATTGGATTTTATAGAATTAATTATGAATTTCTAAGATTTGTATCAATAAGCTGTATGAGATTTCTAGACAGTTCGACCTCCTTGTCTTTTTTGTTATCAAATATGGTTCAGATGAGATTTTCATGATTGGGACTTATTTTTAGTGTGAATTTAACTCCCTAAGATTTCCAACAAGCTATGGTTTGTGTGATTTTGATTTTTCTACATTTATTTATGATTTTTCAAAATTGCCCCTAAAATCTGTCACTGTGTTGCTGTGAAGAATGAAGGGAATTTTGGGTTTTTTGACTCTTGATCAATGGTTTGTGCTAATTTTTGAGAATGTTATGATTTTTATGAAGGGAAAATAATTAGAAAATATTGTTGGTGAGTTCATGGGGTCCCGAAGATGCAAAATGAAAAATTTATCTGCTACACAACGTAATTTAATTTATTATTTTAATGCATTTTCTTGGGATTTCTTTGATGAATTGTATAATCCCACTTGCAAGAAAGGGATCAATGTAAAACCATGAATTTCTAGCTTTTCTTATGCTATCTCTATGTCTCATACCATGTATTTCACGAGAAAGTAAGAAAAATGGCATTAAAATAATCACTTTCTTTGCGTTCGTAACGTATGAAGTTTTTATTCAGTGTCCTGTGGACTGTGTGGACTCATCCAACTCATTCTCATATTTAATTATACTAATACAACTCAAAACCATCAAAGGAAGTGACCTAGAACTCATGCAAGTAGATGGAACACACAAAATATCATAGTGCAGCCTTGGCTAGAAAATTCAATTTACTGTCATGAACTTTGAAAAATCATAACTAATTCTAGAAAAATCAAAATTATACATTATTTACCATTCTAGAAAGCTATATATATCTACTTTATTCTATATCCAGACCTCAATAAGGGCTATTAGCTATCAGAAATTGATGGAATAGTACCAGAGGTCGACTATCATCCCTTGTACTAACCTCTAACTTTAAAAATTCATATCTCCCTGGTCAAAGGTCCAAATGGGATGATCTTAGTGGCCATGAAAATATTATCATATCTAGTTTATGCCAATAAAGTTTCATGAGCATTGGACATCATTTGATCATCGAATGACATAGCCTAAGTTTCTGACCATATAAACAGTACCTGTATCAGTTTAATAGAAAAATGCCAATTTTGGAAATTCATAATTAATTCCATAGAGTTCCACATAATTTTGTCTTTAGCTTTCCAAAAAGATCTGGATAAGATCTATATGTGTGCCAAATTTCATGGGCAAATACGTTCATTTGGTTAGATCTTGACATTGGGTTATGAAATGGCTCATTTTGTATTTTACAAAGGATCCAAATGGTTCATTTTGAGCTCCAAGGCAACTATGGCCACTTGAGCATGTGGGAATGCACCAAAATGACCTTCTAAACTTGTCTCAAAGGTATATAAATCCAGAATTTGAAAACTTACTCTCTCACCCTATGCCATACACAATATTACACAAGGCTAGTCTTGCCATTCCATACCCAAAATGCACTACACCATTCATATAACATTAAATCTCATTTGTATATGATACATTTACATAATTACACATGTTCATAAGGTTATATGACATATACAATAATGGATTACAATATTTGCCACTCATATAGCCATAAAAAAGCAAAATCTATGCACTTTGGTGTCAATCTTTTACCTTCCAAGTTGATGGCCTCCATTACCTTGCTCACTTGGTCCACCTAGCATGTTAGAACATTGGAGAGGAGAGAATGAGATTCAAAAAATCCTAATAACTCATCTCTCTTTCAATCACACATAAAATATGCAAAACAAGTTTTGAAAATGCATGTATGAGTACAAGGAACAATATGAGCATTTAAGAAGCATTCTTGGCATATAAGTAAGTCATATAAAGCATACATAGGCTTGCCAAATAAGTGGATTAGCCTCACCCATTCACTTGTGGATTTTGGACTTGCTTCACCCATTTTCTCTAGGAGGTTTTGACCTAACCTCACTCTTGGGAGATATTTTGCTTTGTCTCAACCATTTCTAAAGGTTCTTAGCTCATCCTTACCATGGCTAAGAGTTCTTAACTTCTCCACACTCAAGCAAACTCAAGTAGACATCTTAGGCATCATTTAAAAACATAATGTATTATCATGGTATCATGGAATAAAAGCTCATGCTAGAATACTTTTTATAGCTTAAAATACATATACACACATTCAAAGACAAGTCAAGCATATATTTATGCATGAGAGAAGGAGGAGTGATCTACCTTTGTTGCAACCATGCACTTTTCCTCTTGAAACAATGCTTCCTTCCTCGGCCTCACAAACACAAAGGTGTGGGATTTGCTTCTCTTGGCCTAAACACAATTTATGGAAGCCAATTAAGTTCTTGAAGTCATTTCTAAGATTATATATTTACTTGGAACTCTAACTTTGCCTTATGGTTTATTTATGGTTCCTAAATACACCTAATGAAGCAGCATCCATCAAATGAGTTCTAGGCTCCATGCTTTCCTTTCATATATGATTATTGACTCCTTTTAAGCCTCTTGGAGTCATCATACAATTAAAATAAAGAGCCTAACTACATGTTACTTCCTTAGGCCATATTATGGAACATGTAAGGCTATCTCACTTTCTATGGTTTCTGAACTTTTTCCAAGACTTCCCCTCATCTTCAATCAATATATATGACTTAAAAATGGGCTTGGAACAAATTAAAACTATCCCTAGGTACCTCATCCCCTTTAGGTCGAAACTAGGCTTCTTCTTGGCACCCATGGAACTTGCTTTGTTTTCTTAGTGGAAGAAGCATATGGGGAACCTTCTAGAGATCTTAGGGGCTCATTTAAACATTCAATTAGGCCTAGGAATCATGGTATCAAATCAGATTTTTCAAAGAACACTAGAAACCCTAACTTTGCTATTTTAATTTTCCATGGTTCTTTTGTTGTTTTCTTTGCATATTCTTAATCTTCACACTCCTTTTCCTAAGATTCACCTTTGGTTCTACCCAAAATCCAAGCCTTCTTGTAGCTTCATGAGTGGGACGAACCAAGGAGAAGGAGGGAGCAAGGGGTAGCTACAATGGAAGGAAGATTTATCTGGTTTTTCCTTATTTTCATGGTTATTTCTTCCTTACCTTGGCCTCCTCTTCAAATCCAAATTTTCCCTTCTGTCCTTCCCTCACAACAGATCCAAAAACTTCAATAAAAGCATAGGAAAGAAAGGGAAAGTGGAGGAGGATAGATTTGCTAAAGAGAAAGCACGAAAAGACCAAGAAAATCCATACTTTTTGCCTTGTCTTTCTCCTTCTCTTCCTCTCCCTCTTGTGCCCCTCACTCTTAGGGTTCCTCCTCTAGTTTAGGGTAGAAACATATGTGGCTAAGTGAATGAGGAGGTGGGGTGTGACACCTATATATAAGGAGGTTAAGAAAGACTTTTCAAAAATCGTAATTTTTCCCTTTCGTCTTGGCATTTTCATTTTCGATTTATTTTAGCTCCTTTTTCAGAACTATCTTTTCCATTATAAAATTTAGGTTCCCAATATAATAAAATGCCTTTGAAATCACTCAAATCAAAGCTAAAACGTTCCTGAATGAATCCATTAAAGTTCAAGTTAACTAGTGTTGGAAAAACATCCACTGGATGGGTTTTAACTATCTCAGAGCTTCCCATAGTTTTCAGGGTCTCTGAAAACCTCAGAGAACTCAAAACTTTCATTTTAAAAGCCCTATTGTGTGAATTCCAAAATTTTTTTTTGTTATTCTAGCTCTGTTTTTCTTTCTATTTGAGCCTAGGATTTTCATTTTTAAGAGTCTAAAAATGTTACTCAAATTTGTTGGGACCTTAACTAATTCATTTTTGGGAGACTTACTTTGAAAATGCACTGGTTTCCGTCATTTAATGAAAATTAGATATTACAATCAATGTTAGAAATAATATGGTATTACATTTCAGACAAGTTTAGTAGACCATTTTGGTGCTTTCCCACGTGCTCAAGTAGCCATGGTTGCCTTAGAAACCAAAATAGACCATTTAGACCCCTTATGAGACACATAATGAGCTATTTTGTAACCTAATATCAAAATCTAACCAAATGAACGAATTTGCTCATGAAATTTTGTATGCATATAGATCTTATTGGGAAGCCAAAGATTAGATTATTTGGAGCTTTATAGAATTATTTATGATTGTTCAAAATTGGAATTCTTTTGCTATTCTGATGCAAATATTATTCATATGGTTAATTCCTTGGGCTATGTCCTTCGAGGGCCAAATAGTGTCCAATGCTTATAAAATTTTACAAGAATAAACTAGACATGATAAGATTTTCATGGCCATGAGATCACACCAATTAGACCTCTAAACAAGGAGATATGAATTTTTGAAGTTGGAGGATAGTACTAGTAGCGATAGGCGACTTTTATTACTATTCCATCAATTTTTGGTAGCTAGATGCCTCTATTGTGGTCTAGAATTATTTTTAGTATATAGTATACATATGTAACTTTCTAGAATGGTATAGTGTGCTTGATTTCAATTTTTTTAGAATTAGTTATGATTTTTCAAATTTCATGTCAGAATTCTAGAATTTCAATTCGAGGTTGCACACTTTATTTTTATGTATCCACTTCCTTTGCAAGAGTTTTAGGCCACTTCTTGAGATGGTTATAATTTTTATTTATGTAATTAAATATGAAAATGAGACAAATGTGTTCATATGGTCCACGGGACTCCGAATGAAAAATTTATGCATGATGCAGCACAAATTAATTGATTATAGTTAAGGGTTTTTTCCTTGAATTCTTGTGTTTGTATGGAAAAAAGCCAAAAATTCATATGAGATGAGCTAGAGAATTATGGTGTTATAGAAGCGGCACTTGGGAGGTTTCCTAGGGGTCTTAGAAACTCAAGCAAATACTTACATAGGCTAGGGAATTCTTAAATCAAAATAGATTTCACACTTCCTCCATGAATTCCTAACATTTTTATCTCAAGTTTCAATGGCTTTTCTTCAATTCTCTTTGCATTTCCTAGGTTTCCATAGCCTAATTCCTAGGATTCTTGCTTACTCTAGGTCAAAAATTCCTCCTCCTCCCAAGCTCTCTCTAAGGTTTGAACCATCACACACATGAACAAGGGAGGAAGAAGCAACAAAATAAGATGTACCCTTGGTTCCTTAGCTTCTTCAAGAGTCTCTTTCTTTGCTTTATCTTCCTTATTGAAACTCTAAACTTTCTCCTCTGAACTAAGGCAAAAACAGACCCAATTTATCCATCAAAACCATGGAAAGAAAGAGCAAAGAGAGGAGAACATGATATATATAGGAAATTCCATGAAACCCCCTTAGTTTTCTCACCTTTTTCCTTGATTTCTTCCCTCTCTTTTCTCCTCCTATGGTATACCCCTTTTCAACTAAGCTCTCCCCTAGCCTTGAGTAGAAAATAAATTTGTTAGAAGAAGGAGAGAGTGGGACGCCTCTTATAAAGAAAAAGGAGATAAAAATTGTTCATTAAAATGACGTTTACGTCTCGCGTTCGTGGCATTGTTGTTTTAAATTCATTTTAGTTTCTTTTTTGGAACCATCTTTTTCATAAAAAAATTTAGGTCCTCAAACTTATAAAATAGGTTTGGAATCATTCAATTTAGATTAAAAACCTTCTTGAATGAAAATGTCAAAGTTCAGGTTAACTAATATTCAAAACCATATACCAGAGGGGTTTCAACTATCCAGGGGTTCTCATGGTTTTTAGAGCCCCTGAGAACTCTGGAAAACTCAAATTTTTTATTTAAAAATTCCTCCCATGGGTTTTTCAAATGTGTTTCATATTTACAAAATGCCACTATACCTTCGGTAATTTTATTGAACTACTCTGGCTCTAATTTTTAGGCAACTCATTGCTCGAATTTATATTTTTTATTATTTAAAATTTTATTCTAATTTTATTTAGCCTTAAATCATTCAATCCAAGGAACTTTCTTTTCAAACTAATTTATTATGATATTTTTACAAAATACAAGATGTTACAAGGAGTATGGTTCAAGCCAATGATTAAGCCAAATATGGTAGGCTGTCGTTTGAGATAAATTCACCTGCCTTGGGACCTAGTGAAGATGAGGGTTACGAGTTCAAGATTTATTGAATCAAAGGGAGCTGATGCAGTTAGGTTACTTTCTCTTATTTGCTCTATCTTTTTTCTTCCTCTTTATTCATTTGTCTTTTTCACTTTAGATTCTGATATGGGTATGCCACATAAGGTTTTGATATAACATATTGATTCCCCCATTTTCTTTTATTCTTTATAGCTTCTCTTTGTTTTGTAGTCTTTATTTATTTATTTATTTATTTTGTAGCATATATTCTTTTATCAAAAAGATTCTATGGAGCCCTGAATATGTTCAAAATTCTAAAGCCACAAAATGTATTTCTTGCTCTGTAATTAAGCATTTTACAACAACAACAATAACAACAAAGTTTTTTCCCACTAAGTGGGATTAGATACATGGATCGATCAGTGCTATAAAATCCTATCATAAATCATATTTTAAACAAAATATTTTAGTCTAAATCTTTCTTAATAGTTTCTCTTATAGTTTTCCTTGATCTCCCTTTACCTTTGACTATTAGACTATTCTCCATCTGATCTACTCTCATAACTGGGCCTTTTATAGGTCTCCTCCACATATGCCCAAACCATTTAAGTCGTGATTCTGCAATTTTTTCCACAATAGGTGCGACATTCACTTCCTCTTTAATGTATTCATTTCAAATTCTATTTTTTCTAGTGTGTCTACTTATCCAATGTAACTTTTTCATCCCTGCAATATTGAGCTTATTCTCTTGTTAACTTTTTATTGCCCAACACTCAGTTCCATACAACATTATAAGTTTTATTGCTGTGCAGTAGAATTTACCCTTAAGTTGGAGTGGTACTTGATAAATATGATTTTTTATACACTTTATTCTCCTTAACTTAAGCATTTTAATAGATGAATAATGCTTAATGGATTTACTTAGGTGGAATTTGATTTTAGTAGCCATTCTTTGCACTTTAGGAAATAATTTGTAAATTTTTAAAATTTTAATGCATAAATCTCTTTGAAATATTTTCTTTGTAAATTCTTGTTTCTTAATATTTTGTTTTGTTTTATTCTACTTCATTTTTACTTTATATGCAGATTTTAATGGGAAAATAATTTACAATGAAGACGAATTAATGGCATGTGGAAGGCTCTTTAGGAGGCTTGAATCTAATGTAATGAGGATCAAGTCATTTCTCATGTTGATGAGGAACATGGATGAAGCAAGGTGTAGAAGCATGAGAAGGCATGTGTGTGTGGGAGGAAAAAGCAGGAGTTGACATGGGAATGAATGGGAAAGAAGAGAAGAAGCTTGAGAGGAGAAATATGAGCTGAATCACGTGGGAAGCTTGGGCAGAATGAAAAGAAGAAGCAACGTGGAATATTATAAAGGAAATAAAATGGGATTCACACCTATTCATATCAAGAACAAAGAAGAAAAGCTATGGGCTGCAGAGTACATGAAGGAGGAATGAAAGAGAACCTTGTATGGAGAAAACACGAATGAAAACCACATGAATAGTAAAAGGAGCTGCAGTTTCAACTTGAAAGAGCTGAGGGGAAGAAGGAGAAGCTGGACTGGATGAAGAAGCATACTCAAGCAGCCCTTCACTTAACATTAACACATATGCATGACTCAAGAAGGAAGCCATACGTCTAGCTTATAGCCAACTCTCACACCAGTCATGGGTTTTAAAGGAAATTACAACACCAAAAATAGAGGCAGCATTGAGAGGAAGAAGCTCCTCATAGAGAACAACACACACACCCATGGGTTCATCAAGAAGATGCATTGAATGAGCTGGGAGTCTAGGCAAAAGTTACATGGAGAAAAAGCACATGAGAAACTTGAATTTCTCATGGAGAAGAGGCAAAATGTGTATTTGAGAGAAGGAAGAAGCATGAGAGAAGAAGTATGAGCTGGAGATTAAAGAGAAGAAGCTTCAAGCACTCACGAAAATAGAGAAGAAGAATAGTTAACAAGTGATATGGAAAGTGACGTGGGAAACATTTAGAAAATGACATGAATAGTGTGTGAAGCCTTGAGCTACTAGTTGTAGAGTGCATGAGCTGATTTTAAATAAGCACGTGACACATAAAGGAGAAGAAATACACATGGGCAGCACATGAAGAAGAGGCCAAAAAGTAGGAAAAAGGACAAACTAAATAAATGTGAAACAAAAGAGCTAATAAGCTGGACAATGTTTAAGCACATAAAAAATAAATAAATGAAGTACGTGATAAGCACGTGAGAGGCTGGAGGCTGGGGTACAGAACCATTAATCCTTCATCCACTCCATGGATCATATTCATTCCATGCTACACTCCATCCAGAGACCACACTCCTTCATATCGTAGCCATTTTCCCATTCCATCTTCCATTCTCCATCTCCATCTCACCACCACCATGAAGCATTAATCTACCTTGTGATTAGCTTGGAAAAGGATCTTGGTTGAAGCTTGAATCCATGGAGAAGAATATATAATTTTGGCTAAGAATTTCCTACTTTCCTACACTCTTTCTTTTTCTTGTATATGCTTGGTTGAGATGTATTTGATTGAGATTGGTGTAATTGTAATTAGTAGCTGATTAGATACTAATTAAAAAGCCTTTTTGTTGATTAATTGGTTAGATTAAATACTAAATTTTACACTTTCCTTTAATTTCATATGTATGCCATGAAGGTGTTCGATGAAATGCATGAGTGAAATTATGAGCTTTATTGTTTGATTTAAGGATTCCTTGGAGTTTGGTTTGTTAATTAAATATCCCAGGGTATTAATTCAGAAGCTAATTAATCAATTAATCATTTAATTCAAGTGTTTATTGATCTTAAATGCAAGAGTTAGCGATTTGATGCGAGGTTGAGGTTTCAATTCAACATTATCTTATTAATTTCTTGAATCTTGGATGGTAACTTAAGATTATTTGCCGTGAACATAATTAGGGATTCTTAAACCAGAATTAATCACAATTGAATTGGGATAAGGATAGTGGATACCAAGGGGACGAATCCAAAACTAGTCACAAGTCCATCATTCATTCATTAGCTTGTGCAATTAGGTAGAGTTTAGAAACTTGATTTCAATTTAATTCTAGTTAGTCTAATTAGATCAAAAACCCCTATAAATTAGGTAGTTCTAGGATCCTTTAACACTTAGAAAACTTAATTAAACATTGAATTCTTCTAAGAGAGATGACCTAGGTTGTGCCACTAACTATATATTTAATGCAACCTAGTTATATTTTGAGGGTTGCGGGACACGACCCGTCAAAATTTGTCGCTGTTACTGGGGATTTGGATTCTCAATTGTTCGAGAAAGTTTTTTAAGTATTTTAACTATGTTTTAGCTCTTTTTTTTGTTTGATTTTTCCCCTGTTTTGAACTTGGATTTTGCTAATTTTAGTGTTACATGTCAATTGATCCACTTGCTAGAATTTTTGTTTTAAGTGCCTAGAAAATTCTCAAACATTGTTTTCCAAGGTTTTTGGGTGTTTTGAGCAAAAATAATAGAAAAACTATTAGGTGCACCATTTTTTGGCCAAATTCCAACGTTTAAGGCACTTTTTTTAATTTTTTAGTATTTTTTCAAATTTTTTAAGACTTTTTCAATTTTTCTGGATTTAATTTCTTTATTTTTTGTGAGTTTCATTTTGAGTGATTCACTTCTATTTTTGAGTGTTTTTTATTCCTAGATAATTGTTAGCTTCATTTGATTTTTATTTTCTTGATTTAGGATTAATTTTGGTCATAATTTCTTAGTGATTTTTCTTGTGCTGATTCCTTATAGGCAACAAGTTATTTTTGTAGTTAGGGAAAAAAAGAAAAACTATATTGCCAACACTAAGAAAATGGTTGCATATTCATTATAGAAAACATTTTTTTGTTATTGCTGAAACAAGCAACAGTTGAAAATTGTTGCCTAAGTTGCTAGTTGAAAACTACTACTTATTGTTTATGTGATGGGATATTACTATTGCCTAAAATGGTAATAGCTTAACACTGTTTCCTATTACTTGAGAATCATTACCTATTGTTTAATTAAAGGAAAGATTTTCAAAGGACCTTTGCCTTAAACAATAGGTAATGGCAAAATGTAATACAATAAACAATCATTGCCTAAATGATTAGACAATGGTTTTGGCATTATAAACAACAGTTTTATAGCATTACTTAATGCTAAAAATGTTATAGTGAATATTTCCAAATTAGATAAAGAGAATATCCAAACTACTAACATTTTTGTAATAAATAAAACAATCACTCAAGTCAATTTCCCTCTTCTTTATTTGCCTAAGACTCCTCAAAACTTCTCCATTTATTTGTTAATTTTCATATCTCATCATATCTTATTCATTTTCTCTCATTTTCTTCACTAGGAACTCCTAAAATAGTTGAAACCCCTCTGGTGAGTCATTTTGGCAAAAAGATGACCAAAAATTTTGACCGAATAATTTGGGAAGGTTTTAAATCTAATTTGAGTAGTTTCAAAGGAATTTGTATTAAGTTAGAGAGCCTAAATATTATGATGGAAAAGTACAGATTTTGAAAAGAAGTTGAAATGAGCTTAAAATAAAAAAAGTCAAGAAAAAAGGACTAAAATGCAAAAATAAAAAGTAGTTAAAGTGACTCCTCCCTTCCATATAGCACGTGGCCCTTTCTTAATCTGATTAACCAGCCATTTTTCTATCCCAAAATAGAGTAGAGACCAACAGCCATTCACACACAAGAAGAAGCTTCAAGGAAGAAGAGAAACAAGACAAAAAGGTATGAAAATTTAAGGAAATTCGAGCTTCTTCCTTCTTTAAAGCTGCTCACCTCCTCTTTGCCTTCCTTCCTATGGTTTTTGTGTGTGATATGGTGATGTTTTGGGTCTAGTATAGAGAAAAAATGTTGGAGTTTGGAAAAGAGGAGTTCACCACTTGGAAAAGCACTTAAGAGAAGTTAGAAACCAAGGTAACTTCGTTGTCTTTCATGCTTCTTCCTTCTTGCTTCTTTTAGTGTGAGTTTTGGCCAAGGAGAGAATAGCCAAGAGGGATTGAATATTAGGTAGAACCAAGAATGAATCATGTGCATTAAGGTATGGGAATCAAGATTATGCAAAGAGAACAAAGTAAGAACCATTAAATGGCAAGATGGAATTGCTAGGGATTCAAGAGCATAACTAAAAATTTAATTTAATCCAAGAGTTTCTAGGCCAATGTAAGTGTTTGTATGAGCTCTTAAGATCCCTAGAGACCTTCTCACATGCCACTCCCATCAAGGAAAGATAAAAAACTCTGTGGGCTCCAAATGGTGGGCTAGCTTTAGCCAAGGCAAGGTTAATAGGCTAGGGAATGTTTTAATTGGTTCCAAGCTTGGTTTAGGGCCTTATGTGATGAAAAAATATGAAAGAAAACCTTAGAAAAGTTTTAGGAAGCCGACGAAGTGAAATGGTAGCATAAGTTCCATATTAGGATCTAAAGAAGCAACAAGTAGTTAGGCTCCTCATTTTGATTGTGTGATGACTCCAAGAGGTCTAAGTGGAGTCAAAAACCATAGATGAAAGGAAAGAATGAAGCCAATAACATGATTTATGGGTGTTACTTTATTAGGTACATTTTGGAACCATAAATGAGCCATAAGACCAATCTAAGATTTAAAATGAATGTGTAGCTTTAGAAATTACTTCAAGAGTATAATTGGCTTCCATATGATGTGTTTAGGCTAAAGGAAGCAAGTTCTACCTACTTGTAAGTGCTTAGCCAAGGGAGAGGAACCATTTCTAAGAGTTAAAGTGTGTCATTATGTCATACCTTATTTTATAACACTTTTTCTACTACAATTACCTCATATAAAACTTAGAGGAGTCAACGGAAACCTGAACTGATAAAAATTTTTCATTTTAAAACTTCCTCATACAATTTCACTATGCATTTAGTCATTTCCAAATTCTTATTTAACTTTGAAAATACATACTTAATTATAGAAAAATCGTATGAGATTAATTCAGGGCTCTACTTCAAGCTCTTTAAGCCTTTTACATGGGAAAAAATGCTTCCTTAGCAGAGCACATATGAATTCATATAAAGTTCCCCTTACAACAAATTGGACAGTTTTACTCTTCACTTGAAATATTGTTATTATTATTTTGCCTTTATATAAGCAGATGCATTTTTGCATTTTAAGCTCACCAATCATATTTTATTTACTCAAGGGCTAATTATATTCATGACTTTCCATTCCATACCTAAGTACCTTACAATATCATAATATAACTCATACACGCAGTAATCTAAAATATGTAATTACATGACAAAATGTGATACATAAAAGTAAGGTCCTCAATTTATGTCTCGACATTCTTTGATTTTTCTTTGCTTGAACTCAGACCTAGCATGGGTTGTATTTAGGGTGAGATTATGAAATCTCAGTAGTAGTAAACTAATCTCATTCACAAGCAAGCATGTAAGTACATAACATGATGCCAGTCAAGATGCCACATATCGCATAGCAATACAAGGAATTTCATACAAGGCCAAGCATAATCTAAGCATACATGTCTCATCTTATAGCATAAATGACAACTTGATATATCATAACACTCATTATTATACAAACATACAAGCTTAAAGAAAGAGAGAGGAAAACTACTACCTTAGCAAACTTTGCTCCTCAATCCTTGGGACTCGATTTACTTGCTTTTGGAGTTCCCAAAACAACATCAAACCCTATAATCATAATGATAATTTATTACAATCAACACATAAATCTTAGCTTCTAAAATAGGATGACCCCTTTTAAACTTAATGGGACGATTGGAATTGGAAAAATTCAATTCCTTTCCTTCCCATTCACTATGGCCGAATAGTATGCCTTTCTTGGCCAAAATTTAAGAATTTTATCCCATGAGTTTTGGGGGCATTCCCATAGGTATTCCTAGCTAAAAAACACCCTTTTGAATCCATTGGAATAGATAAAATCATCAAATTTGAACCCAACATCACGTTTTGGTCATCACATAATCTAGCTCCGTTTTAGGCTCAAAGTGCATTTCTTTGGTTCTAAAAATTCCATAGCCTTTTCCTTTATGTTTTAGGACTTGAAATTTGGTATACATGACTTTAAGACATCAAGAAAACACCATAAAAAGTTTGGGAAAATTCGGACAGCATCTCCCCATGCTTTCTATTTTCCCAAAAATTACAATCTTTGTATTTTCCAAAGTCTCAGCACATAACAACAATAACTAAGCTCATATGGCCTTCATGTTCAACATATAAACTTCATTTCAAGGCCTTCATATTCAACACATAAACTCCATTTCTAATGATTCATATACTGTCCAAAAATAACTCATGGCTAGGGTGTAACAAAACTACCTTAAAGCATGTGATTTACAAGTATAAGATGGAGAAAACTTACTCTTTAAGCTTAAGCCTTGCTTCCTTTGCTTTTCTCACACTAAAATCCTTTCTCTTCCCACTTAGAGCAACATTTCACCTTGAAGAAAAGATGAATATGCAGCTGCCCTTTGGAGGATGGAGAAGATGAAGAAATTTGGTGAAGAATAGTGGTAGTTTTACTTGGTTTCACTTCATCTTCCACTTTTTCTCTCTATCTCTCTCTCTCCACGTTTTTATCTCCTCCTCCCTTGTGTGTGGCGTGAAAATGGTGGAATGGAGGTGAAGGAGATGACTTAGGATGAAGTTAAAGGGTCATACTAAATTTGGACTCTTGGATCAACCTTTTCAAGATCAAATCCTAGCCTTCCATTCCTTTTTCTTTTGATTTTCTAATTTCATAACTAAATATCTTCTTTCAAGAATCCTTGCCCACACACTTGGATGCCTTTTCTTAGCCCTTAAGTTATGGATAGTAACCATGGTTAATTTCCTTAACTCATTTATGGTCTACTTTTAACTCAACCATAGTTAGTTTCTAACTTAACCATGGTGAATTCTTTAACATAACTAAAATTATTTTCTTCTCTCCCTTTCATTTTGATATTTATATTTGGGTTTCATCTTCTCTAAAACCCTAATTATATCTTCTCTTCTCTTTTTGGGCTTTTGGAATCAGCTATTAGGCCTTACCGCAGTCTAACATCGGTGTTTGGGCCCAATTAAGGTTTTACGGTACAATACATACCTTTAGACTTCCTAAAATTTACAAATATTATTTCCTCCACTTTCTGGCCATACTGAGCTTCAAACATGGATTAGGGGCCCTTAACCTCAATCCTCACAAAATTTTGGTGTCAATCGGACACCCGAGTCTATAAGTGTAATTTTCACCGTTCTGTATTATGATTGTGCTATAAACTTTTCCTTTACTACAATTCTGTCTCTGAAACTCCTTCAGGGTTTCTTAGCCCTTTAACTATTTTTATTTCTATAGTTGTTAAGACTTCTTTTTTCTATTTTGCTCATGGCTACTGATCAGGCTAACCAGATCCCAGACCGGATCTTGCCTGCCCATCCGGACAACTTGGTATCATTGGACCCATCTCATCAAACTGAGTTTAACCGTGGATCACAGATTTCTGAGATTCTTGTCCAATTTTTTGATATTTGTGCTTAAAGCCACAAATAGAGGGTGAAACTAGGGTTCCCTGAACTTTAGGGCAATTTATACATTTTGCCCGACATATAACTTTTCTTTGCATTTTGGTCCCTAGCTCATTCATACTTGACTTCGGAGGCTCTTCAGGACCTTTTTCTGATTCCTTTTTTTTCATCTATTTTAGCCCCAATTTTAGAGCACCTCTGGCCTTGACTCATCATTATTTATGGTCCAAAATATTATTCTAATTTTATTAGACCTCAATTTATTTTATTTGGGGGACTTCCTTTCATATCCGGTGAATTTCGTACGTTGACGGAGAAACCATATAGTACGTTTCTCGCGTTTCCTTATGTTTTCTTGGATTTTTAGAAAATCGGATGTTACACATTACAAGCAAAGTAGCTCTCTCCTCCTTCTTTCATGCATGCTTGAGTGCTTTTCTTGTCTTGAATGTGTATGTTTAAAGCCATGAAATACATTTCTAGTAAGCATTCACATGCCATGGTATCTTGATGCTTTACTTATGTATTAAAATGATGCTTTGATGAATTTCTTTGGTTTGCTTGAGCTTTGTGAAGATAAAAGTCCCTTAGTTAGGGTAAGGATGAGCCAAAAGTCCCTAAAGTACGGTGAAACAAAGCTAAAAGTCTTTAGCAAGAGTAAGACTTAGTCAAAAGTTCCTTCAAAATCGGTGAGGCAGGTCCAAAAGTCCCAAAGAGAGTAGGTGATGTAACACCATATATTTTGAGCTCTCATTTCATGACATATCTATGCCTCACATCAAGCAATTCATACAAGAGGCAAGAAAATGGCATTATTTTAAAGCATTTCTTAGCATGGCGTCGTGTATGAAAATTTCATTCAATATCACGTGGACCTCATAAGCTCATACATCACATTATCATATTTAATTACATGGATACAACTCATTGGATCATCAAAAGTGGCTTACATCTCAAGAAACTCAAAGGGAAGCATAAAACATGCATGTTCATTTTCGGCCAGAATTGTCCTCATTTCTGTCACAACTTTGGAAAATCATAACTAATTCTAGAAAAATAGAAATCATACATTCTTTCCATTTTGGAAAGCTACACATGTCTACTTTATGCTACAAATATGTCTAGACCATAACATCTAACACAAAGGATGTTTGACATGTGAAATGGTCCAGAGGTTAGGCTGTCCACTTGTGCTGTCACAGAATTCTGTAAAAAATATAAAAAATATCCAATTAATTTCAAAAAAATCCAATCAATGTAAATGATACCAATCTAGAAAGCTATGGATGTTAGATAGAGGGAAAAAATAACTTTGGACTAGCTCAGGTATGCCCAAATCTCGAAATTTAATCAAATAGTAACAGAGGTCAACTGGAGTTCTTGATACTGGATAGAATTTTTAAAAATTCATATCTCCCTCTTTAGACATCCAAATGAGGTGATTCTAGTTGGAAGAAGTCACTGGGAATGTCTAGTTTCCCTGTATAAAATTTCATGGCAATTAGATATCATTTGAGCCCTGTGTGACAGATTTTATTTTCAGACCAAATGAACAATGCATCAGACCAAAATCAGAAAATTTGTCAACTTTGAAAATTCATCAAATATTTTATATACCTCCAAAAAAAATTTCTTTAGCTTCCCAAAAAGCTCTAATGTTATGCCAAATCTCAGATCAATAAAAGCTCAGTTGGATAAAAAGTGATATAGGGTTCTATTATGGTCAATTTTGGCTGCATATGGGATGTCAAAATGTCCAAATAGCTTTCCTTGGGGTTTGGCACCTCTTGGGCAAGTCCAAAAGTATAATTAGGACTTGTGTGAGCTGCCTAAATGGTCCCAACCCTCATGCATCTCATTTTGGCCTTCTCATCCACATATATGCATAATTCTATAAACTAATTCAAGAAGCTACATTGCCCATACATACTCAATTTGCATACTAGTGGTCACATAATACATTCTCCCATTTAAACACAACATATTATCACAATTACATATGTTCCAAAGGCTATAGACCATTTACAACTCACCCATTCTTTAAGAGATTCTTGGACTCAACCATACTCTTGGGAGCCCATCTTGCTTTTGGGAGACTCTTTGCTTTGTCTTAACCAATCTCAAGGGTTCTTGGCTCATCCTCACCATGGCTAAGGGTTCTTGGCCTCACCACACTCAAGCAAAGCCAAGCACACATAAAAAAATCATATAAGAGCATATTGTAAACATTATGGCACCATGGAATTAAAGTCATGGTAGAACACTTTTCATGGCTTAAAAATACACATACATACATTGAAGACAAGCTAAGCACACATCCATGCATGAGAGAAGGTAGAGAGAGCTACCTTATACACAATTACACACTTTTTTCCTTTGAATCCATGCTCCCCTTTTCGGCCACATATAGACAAAAGTGTGGGAAAGTTTTCTCTTAGCTTAAACATAATTTATGGAAGCCAATTAGGTTTATGAACTTAATTCTAAAGCCATACAATTTGCTTAGACACTAGGGTTAGCTTATAACCTCATTATGGTTCCATAATTGTACCTAATAAAGCAACACCCCTCAATTAAATTCTAGGCTCCATTATTTCCTTTCAAATATTATTCTTAAGTCCTTTTAAGCCTCTTGGAGTCATCACACAATCAAAACCAAGAGCCTAACTATATGTTGCTTCTTTAAGTCTCATTATGGAATATAGAGCACTAACTCACTTTCTATAGTTTCTAAATTTCTCCCAAGGCTTCTCTTCATATTCATTCATTATATATGACTCAAAAATGGGTTTAGAAAAATTCAAAACTCTCTCTAGCTACACAAACCCCTTTAGGCTGAGGCTATGGAGAAAATGGGGTTTCTTGGAGTTTACTTTATTTTCTCAAGGGAGGATGCATATGGGGAGCCTCTTAAGGATCTTGGGAGCTCATTTAAACTCTTATTTAGACCTAGGAATCATCATACAAAATCATATTTTACAAGGTGCAATTGAAACCCTAGGTTTTACCTTGAAATTTCATAGCCTTTTCTTGAATTTCTTTGCATATTCTTACTCTCCTCCCTTAAATTCATGGAATTCACTCTTGGTTCCCCTCAAAATTCTAGCCCTCTAGCATCTAAACACATGGGGTGAAATATGGAGAAGAAGGGGGGAGGAGTAGCTACCATGGGATGCAAGATTTACCTTGTTTTCTTGTTTTTTCTCACTTGAATCTTGTGTTCTTTAAGCTCTTCTCTTCAAATCCGAATTTTACCCTTTAAAATAGATCTATATACTTCATTATAATCATAGGAAATAAAGGAGAATGAAGGAGAAGAGGTTTGGAAGAGAAAAAGCATGAAAAACTACTAAATTTTCATACCTTTAGCCTTTGATTTCTCCTCCTCTTTGCCTCCCTCTTGTGCGCCACTCTCCCTAGGGTTTTGCTCTGGTTTTGGACAGAAATTGGTCGTGCAAAATGAAGGGAGAAGAAGGGCACATCATAAATATAGGTGGGAGGAAATTACACTTTTCAAAAAATTTCATTTTGTCCTTCATTCATGGTATTTTCTTTTTTTTTTCTTCATTTTAGCTCCTTTTTGAGAACCGTCTTTTCCATTATGAAATTTAGGTTCCCTATTTAGTAAAATGCCTTTGGAATCACTCAAATCCAAGCTAAAACTATCCTGAATGAATCTGTCAAAGTTCGGGTATACTAATGTTAAAAAAACATCCACCAGATGGGTTTTAGTTGTCCCAGGGTTTTCCATGGTTCTCAAGGCCTCTGAAAACCTTGGAGAACTCAAAAATTTCATTTAAAAAGCCCTCCTGTGTGATTTCCAAAATTTGCTCAAAATTACAAAAATACCATTACGTTTTGTAAGCTTTTCATAAGAAATTGTTTCTTTATTCTAGCTCCATTTTTCTTTCTGTCTAAGCCTGGAATTCTCATTTTTAGGAGTCTAGAATGCTTCCTAAATTTTTTGGGACCTTAACTATCTCATTTTGGGGGACTTTCTTTTGTATTTGGTGAATTTCATTTGTTTACAGAGAAACCATACATTATGTTTCTCACATTTTTCTCTGGTTTTCAAAGAATCAGATGTTATAGGTGAGGCAAAACCAATGCTTTGGCAAGCTTATGTATGTTAATTATGTTCTTATGAATGAAGAAAAGCGTTATGTATGATTGAGAATCCATGTTTGGCATACATGCATTTAGACTAGAAATTTGCATCAAGTATGTGTGTTTGAAAGGGAGATGAGTTATTGAAATCTCTATAATCTCATTCCTCCCTCTCTTTTGCCATATAATGTCTAGGTGGACTAAGTGAGTAAGGAAATGGAAGCCACCAAGTTAGAAGATGAGAGAATGACAAGAAGAGTGTTATTTTGTTCATTTTGTAGCCACTTTGATGGCATATGATGTAATCCCATAATGAATATATTGTATAATCATTTGAATATGTGTAAATATATGAATGCTTGATGTATGTGTGAGAACTAGAGCCAAATGAATGATATTGCATGGTTTTGGTACTGAATGGTAAGAGTAGCATATATGTAATCTTGTGTATATCTTGGGATGGACGAGTGGAATTATGAAATTTGGATTATTAACCCTTTAAGACATGTTTGTTAGAGTGTTTTGATACTTTCCCACGTGCTTATATGACCATAGGAATAGGATAAGCAAATATGGGTCCTTTGAAACCCTTATGAATCATAAAAATTGACCATTTTCAACCCTATGGTATAATCTAACCAATGGATGAATTTGTAACACCATCATTTCTAACTCATACCCATCATCCCTTGCATGCTCATGTGAGATATAGTAAGAATAAAGTGAGAACTTCCATTGGATTCATACACTTTCTTGCATTGCGACATGGTTAAAAATTTATTTCAATGTCACATGGACCGTGTGAGCTCATGTTATGTATCCTCATATTTAATTTCACCATTACAACTCATTTCAATCCCAAAAACATGCTTTCAACCCATGGAAACCAAAAAGAGATATGGAACATGTATATTCATTTTAGGCCAAACTTGGCCTCATTTCTGGGCAAACTTTGGAAAATCGTAACTAAATCTAAAAAAATCAAAACATGTAATCTTGGTCATTCTGGAAATCTTGGGATGTTTACTTCATGATAAAAATATGTACCAGTCTGAAATCCCACATACAGGACGTTTGACACTCGAAATGGTCTAGAGGTCGGACTAGGTCCTGATGGTGTCACAATTTACTGATATAAACTTCAAAAATGTCCAATTAATTTCAAAAAAATCCAATACATGTAAATGATACCAATATGGGAATATGTGGATGTTAACTAGAGAGGAAAAATATCTCCAAATCAGTTTATCAAGCCAAACTCTCATAAATCAATGGAACAGTACTTCTGGTTAGGCAAGATGACTGATACTGGGTAGAAACTTTGAAAATTCATATCTTTCTCTCTAGACCTCTAAATGAGGTTCTCCTAGTTGCCACAAGTCACTGTGAATATCTAGTTTCTCCCTATAAAATTTCGTAGCCATTGGACCACGTTTGCCCCTCGGATGACACAATTACACAATTGACCAAATGAACAGTGCATGTGCAAATCCGAAATTTTGATACCAACTTTGAAAAATCATAGAAAATTCCACAGACCTCCAAATGACCTGATCTTTGGCTTCCCAAAAATTTCTAGGCAAGATCTAGTCACATGCCAAATTTTAAGGCAAGAAGAGGTCATTTGGTCAGATTTTGACATAAGGGGGCAAAGTGTCGATTTCCTTTGCTAAATGAGGGCTCCAAGGGTTCAAATTTGCTTCTCCTACTCCTAAGGCTCTATGAGCACATGGGAAAGCATCAAAATAGGCTATCAAATATGGGTCAAATGTCTAACAACCCAGATTTGCAAAATTCACTCTCCCACACCAACACATATACCATGTACATAATGCCAAGATCTTGCTATTCATATCAAAAACTTGCTCCATTATGCACTATAGTTCTAATTCTCATACATATACAATAAGTACATCCATTTACAAATATTCATAAGTGCCTATAACATGTACATCATTAGATTACATCTCTTAACAACAAAATGGTGACAAAATGGCTCTTTCACAAATCCTTCACCAATTTCTCTAGCTTCAAGCTTGGTGGCTCCCATGTCTTTGTTCACTTGGTCCACCTAGCATGTTAGGATAATGGAGAGGAGGGGATGAGATTTAAAGAATCCCAATAGCTCATCTCTCATTCAATCATACATAATATATGCCAAGCAAGCTTTTTAAATGCATGTATGGAAAAGTGGAAGTCATGGACACTTTAAAAACAACCTTGGCATGTGAATCAATCATACAAAACATTCAAAGTTTACCAAGTGTTTGGATTGGCCTCACACTTCTCCTCATAGGTATTGGACTCGCCTCACCCACTCTTGAACACTTTGGACTCAACCATACTCTTGAGAGTCCACATTACTTTTAGGAAACCCTTTGCTTTGTCTCAACCAAGCTCAAGGGTTCTTGACTCATCCTCACCCAAAGGAAGAGTTCTTGGCCTTTCTACACTCAAGCAAACTCATACAAACATCATGGATTCATTTAACACATAACATAGCATCAAGGATCATGACATGTAAAGGCATGCTAGCATACTTTTCATAACTTGAAAATACACATACATACATTCTAGAACAAGCTAAATACACATTCATGCATGAGAGAAAAGGGGGAGAGAGCTACCTTATAGGCTAACACAACATTCCCTTTCAATTTGTCTTCTCCCTTCTTGATTTCACAATCACAACTAGGTGGAAGTGTTTCTCTTGAGCCTAGACACACAAAGAGCATGGAATTACTCTCTCATAACTCAACACTTATTCATAAAGCTAGGGGTTTCTTCCCTACAAAGAATATGAGAAACTAGGGGTTCTCTTTCTCTCTCTATAATTTCACCAACTCTTCCTCTCTCTCATGTTCTCAAGTTGGTGGAACCAACATACCTAGGGAAAACAAAAAAGTAAAGCTACATAAGTTCTAACCTTCTTCAAGAGTGGTTTTCCACTTTCCCTCTTATGAACCAAGCCTAAAACATATCTAATTCAAGAACCAAAACCATAGAAAGAGAGGGCAAGGAGAGAAGAACAAGATTCTAAGAAGAAAATTTAGGGAAATCTCAAGTTATGTTTATCTTTTTCTTGTTCTCCTTCATTATCTAGGTGTCTCTCTCTCTCCTCTACCTTTTTCTCTGCCTTGGATGAAGCCTAAGTCAGTTAAAAGGAGAAGGAATGAATTGGGGCACTTTAAGAAGTCAAATTCTCTTTTTTCACATTTTTTTGGACTAACCCTTGCTATAGCAAAGAATAACCCTCGTTATGGCGAGCACGTATCAGTCCCAGATCCCTATTTTTGCTATGACCCTCACTACGGCGAGCAATTCCCTGATTTTTGTATGGTATGGCTACACTCACTATAGCTAGAAGGCACTCTCACTATAGCTAGACCATTTCTCGCTATAGCGAATAGGTACATTTGTTATAACTAGGCCATTTCTCGCTATAGATAGTAGACTTAGAAAATTTTTAGCCTTTCAAAAATTTTTAACTTTTTTTTTTGTTTGTTACAGAATTTCCTTATTAAATTTGGCGTGTATGTAGAGCTCATTTAGAGCTTTTTGGGAAGCTAAAGTGTAGAAAAATTGGAGCTCTACAGAATTAATTATGAATTTTTAAAGTTGTCATTTTTCTGCTGTCCTGATATAAGCACTATTCATATGGTTAGTTTGGGTTTTTATGTCATCTGTGGGCCAAAAATGGTCCAATGAATATGAAATTTTATAAGCATAAACTAGACATTTCCATGACTTATAGGAACTAGAAGCTCTTCATTTGGAGGTCTGAGCAGAGAGTTATGAATTTTTGAAATTCTATGTCATTATCAAGGATGCTAGTTGAGCTTGGGTATTGTTCCATTAATTTTTAGTAGCTAAACATATTTTTCTTGGTCTAGACGCATTTATCATTAAATTTAACATCTGTAACTTTCCAAATTGGTATAGTTTACTGGAATTTTATTTTTGTGGAATTAATTATACATTTTTGAAATTTATATCAGTAACTTGTATCTGAAACACTAGGTAGGCTAACCTATGTTGCTTTTTTGTGTCAAACATGGTCCAAATGATATTTTTATGGCTTAGAATTATTTTTATATAAATTTATCATCTAGAGCTTTCCATAACGCTATGGGTTACTTGATTTCAATTTTCCTAGATTTAGTTATGATTTTCCAAATTTGCACAAAAAATATGTGAAATTGGACCTGAGATAGACTTGTATTATTTTGTGTAAATATGCTATAAGCTTGAGTTTATGGTAACTTTTTGAGATGGCTTTGGATTGTATATGTGTAATTAAATAGGATAATGTGATGGATGAGTTCATATGGTTCATAGGACACAAAATGAAAATTTTATCCGCTACGCAATGCAAAAATAATAGAATATTTTTATTGAGTTTTCTTAGAAGAATTGTGAGATCAATGGAAGGAGGCTAGGATATGGTTAAGGCAAATTAGTTAAATATGGTATTACATTGAGCAAATTTTAGGAAACTCACATAAAAGAGTTTTTAAGCCTAAAATTAAACTCACTATGATTTTTGGAGGTCCTGAAAACCATAGGGATTGTCAAAATCAGTTAAGACCCTTTTGGTACATTGAATGTGTCAGACAATGCTGAGACTTTAGGCAGATTTATTTTTCACCATTTTAAGTCATCTAAACCCCAAAAATAATGTTTTTATGTGAAAGGGCATCCAAAAATTTGTAAAGAGCAGTCAGATTTTGAAAGCCTAAAAAATTAGTTCAAACAAAATAAATTGCAAGTAAGGGCAAAATGGTTATTTAGAAAAATTATAAAATGAAGATTTTTAAGATATAACTCACCATCTTCTTCAACCTTCTAATTTAAGATTTTGAGCTCTTCCATGGCATCACACATGAGGGAGGAGAGAGAGTGAGAATAAGCCTCCGTTTAAGTATGTAAAAGACCCTGTTTCATCTCATACCAGTTATGAAAGTCGTTTCTCTCTCGAAGAGCTTTTTAATGGTGGGTTGCTTTTCTTTAAAACTTGAAGATCATATTTGACCTAAGCCAAAAAGGAGCTCTTTCCAAGAAACCAATCAGTAGAAATTAATCTATGCAAAGAATACTTCGTATTAAGGTAAGATTTCATTTGAAACAATTACAAATCCTTGTGTTTCTAGACCATGATAGCTTCGCCCAAGAGAGAGAAAGTGAGAAGGGGATTTTTTCATGAATTATTGATGGAACCAAAGGTTTTAGCATGCAAGGATTTCATATCTAGCATTAGTTTTTCTTGAATCATGAAAAGAAGCATTTCAGACCATGTTATGTAATGGTTCGACCTAGGTTACTTCAATGGCTAACCATGTTTTTTTTTTTCCATTCCTAATTAGTATATTTAGATGTTTTATAATGCAAGGAACAAGAATCTAAGCTTAGAATCGATTGAAAACTTGAAATTCCTAAGTTAGGGTTTTATGGAACCTAATTCGGCCAAGGATGAATTCAAGGGGTTAGGAAGTTGTTTAATTGATTATTAGGCTATGGATAGTATTAAAATGATATAAGAACAATAGTGGAAGCATTAGATTGAATTTAGAAGCTAGATTTTGAAAGTTGAAAATTTAGAAGTCACGAAAGAACAAAATGGAATTTATTGATATTAAGTTTGTGTGAACAAGCTTGCAATGCTTCTAATCAATTTTAATATGGCTATATAGATTATATATGGCAAGATTTTGAATCCCAGAAGTTGCACTTTTGATGTTATTCCTTGACGCTTAGGCTTCCATAATGAGTTCATTATGTAGAAAAGTGAAAAATACCAAATAAATAGTGCCAATGAATAAATGAATAGTAAATGTGAAATTTGTTTTTTGAATTATGAATTCTAAAAGCACCAGTTGGTCTAGGATTTAAGCTTAGTGAAATTAATCTAGTGAAATTTCTAATCTAAAGCCTAAGTGATGAACCCATCATAGGGAGCTAAAATCCAAAAGGGATTTCATATATTCAAGCCCTTGAATATGGTCAAATTTAAACATTTTAGAAGGCATTTTTCCACCCCATATGCATGTGTCTTGGAAGTACATAAGAAGGGGTTCTAAGTGCACTCTAAGTGGCCTAAAGTATAGTTGAAAGTCAAAGAACCTTAATATAAATGTTTTGTATAAAATTTGTTGTAATGTACAAAGAATGTATATGGATTATGTTTAACTCTATCATGATGTATTATGTATATTAGTACACCATAAACAGTGATGTATAACACCAGCTTGAGTTACTTAGTTACAATTGATATTTTATGCCCAAGTTACAATATATGACACTGTTATTATCTGTATTTTTTCTATGTTTGTTAGTTTGGGCTATAATGTGACCATTTGATTGGTCTGGATGGTCAATTTTATAAGAGGAAACTCTATCAAATTTTCCTTAGAATATTATGTACATTTACTTTCGATTATAAAATTGTTTGGACTTGGAAAGTATGAAAAAAAATAAGTACATGAATTTCATAAATTTGAATTCAATAATTTTCTTTCATTAGTAAATAGATTTACAATTGAATTATAGAAGTTAAATAATAGCTAGATAGCTAAGGTGTTACATATTTGGTATCAGAGTAATGGTTCAGGCATTGATACTTTATGGTGGTTGAAAATGTATATCTTGTTTGGAAAACTTGATATATATGTTGGATTGAGAAATTTTGAATGACTTAGATATCTGTGATATCTATGGGACATGTGTTGAAACCTCTAATTTTTCATATGGTAACAACAAGGAGAGGTAGACCAGCTAGAGTTCCAGCAAGACAAGAACTAGAAGACCTTATAATAGGAACTCTATGGGAGATTGTCCAATGCTTGGATTAGCAACGAGCAATGTTATTGCAACAACAGGAGGTGATCGATCTCATACCATGTGAATTCTAGCATCCTCTTACTCATTTATGGTGGATTACACATGTTATAAAGGAGTTCCAAGAAAATACACTAAAAATAATGAATTTAATGGCGTTACGTTAGGGTTAAAAATTTAAATTTTAATCCGTGGACCCTAAAGACTTACCAACAACATTCTCTAATTATTTTCCATCCATACAAATCATAAACATCTCAAAATTTTGCACAAACCATGGACCAAGAGTTAAAAACCACAAATTCTCATGTTTTGCCTTAGGTCAGAATTTTAGTTTCCTGCTAGCAACTTTGAAAAATCATAACTAAATATAGAAAACTCTAAATCAAGCAAACCATAGCTTTATAGAAAGATTTGGATGTTAACTTTACACTAGAAAAAATTTCAAGTTATGAAAATCTCATATGGACCATGTTTGACAATGGAAAAGGCACAAAGGTTAGGCTATCCAAAATTACTAATATAACTTATTGATATAAACTTTGAAAATGCATAATTAATTCCAAAAAAAATTCCATTTATACAACCTATACCAATTTGGAAATTTGTGGATGTTAGCTAAAGGGAAACAATAGTTTCAAATCAATTCAAGAGCATTCAGACCCCAAAAATTGATGGATTAGTGTTGGAGGTTTGACTATGCACCTAGAATAGAATAGAAAATTCAAAATTTCATATCTCCCTCTCTAAATATCCAAATGAGGTGATTCTAGTTGTCACATGTCACTAGGAAAGTCTAGGTTTGTCTTGTAAAATTTCACAACAATTGGAAATCGTTTGCCTAATGAATGATGGAGATTCATTTTTAGACCAAATGAATAATACATGGCCAAAACTAGAAAAATTGTCAACTTCAAAAATTTTCCAAAAATTCTATAGACCTCCAAATATTACCCACTTTAGCTTTCCAAAAATCTCTCAATAAGGTCTACATGCATGCCAAATTTCAGACCAAGAAGAGCCCATTTAGATAGTTTGTACCATAACTTACCATTATGGTTAATTTTGCCTCTTATAAGACACCAACTTGGTCTAAATGGCTTCCTCTTGTGTTTGGCTCCTCTTGTGCAAGTTCGAAAGAATAAATACAACTTATATGAACTGCCCAAGTGGTCTCAAACATCATACATCTCATTTTGGTCATTCCACATCTAAGAATACATTAACACATACATGCCATCAAGTGTCAAGTTCTCTCATTTGCATTGATTTTGTGCCGCAATTGGTCCATGCATCATTTATACATAATATTACATTTGCTCAATGATTTACAACTCAAAAATAATATGTACAAGTCCACTTTGACATTCATTTGCAAAAGCAACTACATAATTGACAAAGTGTAACTTCTCAAGACCTTTGGCTTGTATTTCTTGCTTCATGAGTGCCACCTAGACATATTAAGATTTAGAAAGGAAGGGGAGTGAGATTCATGGAATCTCAATAGCTCACACACCTATTTACACACACATTCATGGCATATGTACATCAAAGGCATAAGCATGGAAAGTAGGATGACCATAAAGCATGCAAAGTCACAACTCCATGCCACTAATTCACATTTAATTCAAGGATATGCTTTAGGGACTTTTGGTTTTACCTCACCCTATTTCTAGAACTTTTGGATTTGCTTCACCCTTAGCTTAGAAACTTTTGACTTAGCCTTACCTATCCAAGAGACTTTTAGCCTTGTCTCACCCATGCTTTAAGACTTTTGGCATCTCCTCACCTTCATTAAGGGACTTTTGGCATCACCTCACCCTTATGAGCCATTTTCCACAATCAATTATATTCAAGGTAACACATTGGTACCAATGCAATCTCAAAACATCAAGTGGCATGTTCTCAAGTTACAAAAGCATACACATGCACATAATGACATATATACAACCAAGAATGCAAAGAGAATGAGGTGGAGAACTACCTTAGTATTTATGCAAGCTTTGCTTAGTCGTTTTGTAACATCCTTAAAATTAAGATTTTCTAATTATTTAGTATTTTATGTAATGAATTTATTAAGCTTTAATAAAAAGAATTTGAATGAAATAGCTTTATATATAAGAAGTATAAGTTGAATAGGACCCATAAGAATTTTTGAGATTTTAGGGGGTCCAGGGGCAAAATTGTCATTTGCCACCCAGACAAACTTTGATAACTTTTTTTAGAAGGAATGGGAATATTAGGGGAATAAACAACCCCTAAAACTCCTTCAAGGGTTTCTTAGCCCTTTAGCTATTTCTATTTCTATAATTATTACAACTTCTTTTTCTATTTAGCTCATAGCTACTGATCGGGCTAACCAGATCCTAGACCGGATCCCGCCCAACCATCCAGACAATGTGGCATTATTAGACTTATCTCATCAAATTGAGTTTAACCGTGGGTCATGGATTTATGGGATTCTTGCCTGATTTTTTTATATTTGTGCCTAAAGCCACGAATAGAGGGTGAAACTAGAGTTCCCTAAACTTTCAGGCAATTTATACATTTTGCTCGGCATATAACTTTTCTTTACATTTTAGTCTCGGCTCCTTCATACTTGACTTCAGAAACTCTTTGGGACCTTTTGAAAACATTAAATGGGACCCACGTAGGGACAAATAATATTAAAATATAGTAAAGAACTTAAAAAATACAGATTAAATAAGATATTGTGAAAAACCAGGAAAATAGTGGTAATTTTGTAAGTCTAATGGGGGAAGAGCTGACATGGCATAGAAAGCTAGGAAGGTGCTGATGTGGCACCATGTAGAAAAGAGAGAGATGAAGTGGCGCCATATGTGAAGAAGAAGCTGGAAGTTGAAAGAGAATTTTGGAAACTGCATGAGCTACGGAGCGATTACACAGGCTTGTGTCAGCAAATCTTAGAAATCTCACACATTATGAAAAGTTACTGCTAACTTCAGCAGCATTAAATGCAATCTTATCTTCACATATTATGAAAAAGTAACTAGGGTAATCTAATGGTTAATATTCATCCGTAAAACGTGATACGATCTAAATCATTGATGCAATCTAATGGCTTAGATTTCTTCACCTTTTTAAGATCAAACTACGACCTTTGATCTAATCCTAAGGCCTACATTTTTTCTCTTATTTCAAGGTTAAATCTTGACCATTCATGTAATCTAAAGGCCAAGATCTTCCACTTTAAATTTAATTAAATCTTAACATTCATAACTAGTATATATATGAACCACTCACACACTTTCATGCCATTTTCTCACACACAAAATACATACTAAAATTTGCCCAAGACAAAGAGAAGGAGAAGGAGCTTGGCCTAAGGAAGAAGAAAAGAGAGAAGGAAAAGCCATCGGGGGAAAATCAAACATTGCAGAGCTAAGTTAATATAGATAGCCTTTCTTCTTCTTGGTTTTTCTTCTATTTGTCTCTAAGAATTCTTCTCTTCTCTTTCTCTCTAAATTTCGTACATGGCATGTATGACAACCCTAACTCCTAATCATTGTAATTAAGGTTAAATACGTGATTGATAGTTATAAATTGGGGGTTACAAGACATTGCAACTAATTACATTCAAAAAATACAAGAAAATTTGAACCTTAATTTTATTAGAGTCATCAATCATATAATTACAAGCACTGATGTATATCAAGGAATCAAATATTCATTTATAAGCCTTGGATTCTACTACCAATTAATTCCAACTCACAAAAATCTCCTCCCAATGTCTTTAAATCATCCTTTGGGGTTACCATATGAAAAACTAAGGTTCCTATGTCGAAATAAAGGTTTCAGGACCTTCGCCGCGGCCAACCTACATGGCACCGCAGCGAAGAAGCCTCCTGGAACTTACCTCACTCGCCTCTTATTATTGGCTGCGGCCAATTCCTCTCTGGAATGCCTGGCTCATTTTCATAAAAGTTTGCAGCGGCCAATTAATATTTAGCCCTGGCGAATTACTGAGTGGCTTGTTGCACAACCCTCAAAATAATACTAGGTTGATAAAATATGTAGCTAATGGCACAACCTAGGTCATCTCCCTTGGAATTGGTGTTCAATGTTTAATTAAGTTTTCCAAATGTTAAAAGACTCTAAAAATTCCTAAACTAAGGGGATTTTAAACTAAGTAAAATGAAATTAAAATAAAATTCCTAAATTCTACCTAATTGGATGAATTATGAATGAAAGATGGTCTTGTGACTAGCTTTGGATTTGTCCCTTGGTATCCACTATCCTTATCTTAATCTAATTGTGATTAATTCTAGTCTAAGAATTCCTAATTGTGTTCATAACAAATTATCTTGGGTAACCACTCAAGATTCAAGAGATCAACGATCTAATGTTGAATTGAAACCTTAACTCCGCATTAAATTGTTAAATCTTGTCTTTAAGATCTTGAACACTCAATTTGATTGATTAACTAATTGATTAGCCTCTGAATCATCCTAAATATTTAATTAACCAACTAAACATTAAGGAATCCTCAATTCAAACAAATAATTTCACTCATGTATTTTATCGAACACCTTCGAAGCACACATGGGAATTCAGATAATATTGAAATTAATCAGATCAATTAATCAACAAAAAGGTTTCCTAATTAGTGTTTAACCAGCCACTAATTACAATTATACAAATTCCCTATCAAATACATCTTAACCAAGAAAATATATGAAAGAGAAAAAGTATAGAAAAATAAAGAAATTCTTAGCCAAAAGTTCTATGTTCATCCATGGATTCAAGTTTCTCCAAGGCTTCCTCCTAGCTAGCCTCAAGATGGATTAGAACTTCATTTGAGTGGATGGAAGATGGAATGGAGAATGGGATGGGTGAAGGATGGATTGGATGATGGCCGTGGATTGCTTAGAATCTCCCCTGGAATGGATGAATGAATGAATATATATAGATAAAGAATTCCGAAAATATAGATACGTAAATGAATTAGATTGTGGGTTTGAATGGATCAGAGGCGTGAATGGGCTGGAGTCTGGATGATGTGAATCAATGGAGATGCGTGAGATGAATGGAATCAAGCATGAATGACGTGATGGATTGGATGAAGGCTCTCACGTGAATTTTAATGATTCCACGTGCTCTCTCTTTTATTTCTGCATGCATGTGTAGCTTCTGCTTATTCTGTTTAGCTTCTCGCTGACGTTAAAATTGTGGCCTTCCCTCCTTCTTTGCAGCTCAACATCTTAGTGCCTATCCGGTACCTTCTCTTCTTCTCAAAAATGTACTAGAACCCGCACTTTCCCACGCTTGTTGCTCCTTTGAAATTTGATCATGAAACTCGTTCTTTTTCTCCTCCTACAACCAGATCTCCCTCGTTTTTTTTTCTCTCACGTGGCTTTCTTCATGCTTGCTTATTCATGCAGTGTCTTCCAGCTTCTACCCAAGCTTCCATGTGATTCAGCTCGCCTTTCTTACGTTTCTGCATGCATTTTCCTTCTTATATCACGTTCCTAGCTGCTGTTCCAGCTCATTAATATCTCACGTGCTCAGCTCATGCATCGTGCTCTATTTTTAGCCATGTTTCTTCCAGCTCTATTCCAGCTTATGTGCAGCTTCTTTCATGCATTCTGCTCCATGTCAGTTTATGTGTAGCTTCCATATAAAACCCGTACAAACATGCAGTAGCTTCAGTCACTCATGTTGCTTCCACGTGTTTTCCACGTCTTGCCTTCATGCAGTTTTATACCAGTGGCACT
Organism: Erythrophleum ivorense; assembly: GCA_026724425.1. Classification (NCBI taxonomy): domain Eukaryota; kingdom Viridiplantae; phylum Streptophyta; class Magnoliopsida; order Fabales; family Fabaceae; genus Erythrophleum; species Erythrophleum ivorense. Next base: position 52,852,183 of record JAIUCV010000002.1, read on the forward strand.
TCTTCCTTCTCCTTCGAGTTCAAATGAGTGTGTGCATGTGGTAGCCTCTTTCTCCACCAGACCTCGTGGCCAGTTTCTTCTTAAGTCATGCATGTGTGTGGGTGTTTCTTCTACGTTGCATTAAGCACCCAAGCTTAAGCTTCTCCTCTGCTCCACGAGCTTCTTGCTTTACCCGAATCCAAAATGTGGCTTCTTCTTTGTGTAGCTACATTGTAGCGTGTTTGTTCTCTTAGCTTCATTCATTCATGTTGCTCTTCCTCTGTTCCAGCTGCAGCTCATAACTACTTCTTTGTTTGTTTTTTTTTTCTCATAAGTATATGGAAGAGTGGGTGGAGGAAAGGCTAATGCAATATGAGTGAACTGGAGCCCATGCAAGCCTTGTGTTCTTATGAGTGGGTGGCTGTTCACATGCTTTCTTCCATGCAAATTTATTTCATTCTTTCCTCCCATAACCCGTAGCTTAAATGGGTGCTTTCTCTTTTTCTCTTCTTTGTTCCAACCATGTCAACTCTTGTTAACCCATTTATATGAAGAGTGAAGTTGCATAAGTTGAAGCCTATCTCTCCTTTTGCTCTTCTTTAAATCAATTTTCTATTCAAGCTCCAATTACCCATTAAAAATCTACACAATTAATAGGAAATTCTTAATAGGACAAATTCACAAAATCATTTAAAGAAATTTAAACATTAAAATTCTAAAATCTTGTAAATAATTTCCTAAGATATAGAAATGGCTTCTAAAACAAAACTTTATCTAATTAAAGTCTTAAATCCATATTTTACTATTAAAATGCCTATATTTAGGAGAATAAAACAGATAGAAATATATGTTTATCAATTACCCTCTGGACGACTCCCAGTTTTGCCTCTTATATTTCACCACAACCAATTCCACATTTCGCTAGAACGAATTGCTCTCTGGTACTTTCCCTGGGCAACTTCGCCACTATTGGCTGCAGCTAACAATATTTTGGCTGCGGCCAAATGCCTTCTGATCCTACTACTCATAAAACCTTGTCTCATACTCTCCACTCTCCTTCCAATAACCCGCTAGGGCCACTCTACCTTAAATTATACAGCTCTAAGGGTGTTTATGTACCTTATTTACCCAGCTATTCCACCATTACCAATTCAAAACTTAAGTATGAATTCCTACTCATCCAGCTACCATATGTCAGCAATTTCATAGATTGATAATAACAGAATTACATAAGCTTCCAACAATTAACATTCAAGTATACATTCCGTTAAGGATTCAATACATCACTAATTCAAATCAACAATATAATATATCATAGGATTTCATTACTCAAATAGTCAGGTTCACCAACCAAAATAAGTGTCAAAGTTCATACATCTATCAACAGCTAATATGAAGCCTATTTCTCATTAGTTACAATGCATATTGTCAAAATATAATCTCCTACACTTGGCAATATAGATACATGATGATGCTATACAAGGGTTAACAAAATTAGCATATACTCTATTCTACTCAAACCAAGTGTAGCTCCCTCACACCAGGCTTCAGCTCATGGATGTTCATCCACTTGCTTACCCTTATCCTTACCCGAAGAACCTTCACCTGAAATGTTTAACCCATAAAACGGGGTGAGATACGAATCTCAGTAACTAAGGCAATTCCATCATATATTCTAGTTTAATTAGCATACATGCATAATTTCACATAAGTATAAAAAAATACCAGTCATATCAGTAAATGAAACAATTAGGCTATCATGATTACTATTCTATACTAGCAATCATATTTCTACATATTAAAGGCCATTAACACTGGGAGAGACCCGTCCATGGCACCTACTTCCCATTAAGCACAACCAGGGCTTAGTACATCTGGGGGTTTGATCATAACTTGGTGCCTGATCAAAGCACATGCACAGGTGGTGGCCGCACCATAGCTCCACCATGGACTTACAAGGTCCAACACAATACAATAGATAGCCAACCAATTCATTCAGCATTTCAAGGCATTCATGTACAGCAAATATGAAATTAAAATAGATATATGCATGGAATTAATATAAACCCGATTACCTCACTAGTAGACAAATTTGCAAAGGCCACCAGTGGTACAAAAATCTCCCCAGCCACTATTAATTCCCAAAATTCGGAATGGAGTTGTCCACTAGCAGAAACCTCAATATATCACTCTAAATCCTAAGCAAATTCATGAAAATTTAATACTCATACTATAATCAAGTCATTAGGGTCTCAAATCAGCAGAATTACCTCAAAAAGAAGAGTTTATACCTTCCTAATGTTAGCCCTAGCCTCAACCTACGAATTTTCACCATGGAAACATCATATAGCAAGTTTCAGATTTTGGGTGTAGGTGAAAATACTCTAAATGAAAAACTAATCAAATCAAATTAAAGAGAAAAAGAAGGGGATTAAGTTATATTGCTATTACCTTAGCTGATTTTGAGCTTGGAAGTAAGAAAAGGGGGATTTATGCTAAGAATCTTAGAGCCTCCTTTGGACCTCCAAATTTTAAGATGTGTGTTTGTGTTTTAGCAAATGGGGAAGAGGCTGAAGTATTTAGGGTTTTGGTTGGATTTAAGTTGGGTCTAAGATGGGTCATGGGCTACTCCAAGGTCAAACTCCAAATGGGCTTCATATTTTAGCTTTGTTGGGCCAATTTTAAGGTGTCAGGCTGCAAAATTTTATTGGGCCAAACTTAGTTTTAAGAACTCTATGGTTTTGGGTCTGCACAAGGTTTATTGGGCCATTCCTAGGAGCCTATACAAGGTGGATCTTAGGGCTCTATCACATTGAATTAAATTAGGTCTATACCTAGCTTATTGTGCCTCCATTATCCTCTTATCATGATCTCCTATATTAATTTGGGCCTAGATGAAATTTTTATCCTAATTAAATCTCAAACCCATATTAATAATTTTATCTTTCTAAAATCTCCTTTCACTTAACTTGCCCAAGTATCCCATATTAATTATTCCTAATTAACTTAATCCATGATTAACACCTTAATTAATTTTTAGGGTTTTACAGCATTAGGAGATGGGAAATTTTGTTGTTTCCATGAATTCTAGCCATGAAAAGATAGAGAAATCATATATATGGCTTATGGATTCATATGATTCAAGAAAATTCCTATTCTTGACAATTTTTCTACAAATCAAGAAGCTTTGTATTTCAAGATGCCATTGGAGAAATTGAAGAGAAAATAAATAGGGAAGTGATGGAAGAAAGCCTAAGGAAGAGGAAGATTAATACAACTTTGATTTTCATGAAGAAATTGGCAAGGAAACCCTAGAAATTTATCTTGAGAAAATTGTAGAATCCATATGAAATCTCTAGAAATTGATTGAGGGCTTTTGTTTATCATCCTTGAATATGTATGTGTGGCTATTTGGCAACATAAAAATGAAGCGAAATCACATGTCTTCTTAGATGTATAGATTCAGCCAACATATGTACATATACCTAGGGAAAAGTTTTCTTAAATCCAACTAAATTAGGTTAATCTACATGAAAAATAAGGCCCATGGTGAATTTTTGGTGAATTATGGATCATTCTATAAAAATTCAAATTTTTTAGAAAAAGTGTTGACAAAGATATTCTTGAATTTTCCCTGATGATATTTGATATGTTTTGCACGATTATTGTGATATAATATGTTTTATGTGCTGTTTGGATTATGCTGATATTTACCTTATAAATTTTGGAGCTCATTTATGATAGTTGAAAATTTACGTAGCTTTATGTCAAGAATGAAATATATGATAACATGTATTTTGGAATTGCACTATTTACTATGTTGATATATCGTTTGATTTCTTGACATGAATAATATGTTATTTACTACTTGATTTTATAAGTATGGGTTATTTGGTAAAGGACTGACTAATATATATATGGCAAAGTAGCCTTATCCAGGGGATGAGCCCTGTGTGTGCCAGAGTTGGCCATTGGGTAGCTGCTATTGTGTTAGATGTCCAATCTTAAAGACACTTTAAAATATCTAAACCACTAATCCTCAGACTCTAGTACGCTGTCATGTTATCGAGATTATTTATACACAGAGTTGTGCAAGGCAGTTCTTTCCCAAATATACCTCTATGCCTTAATCAAATGATGGCTTGGATGATATTTTATATGACTTTCCTTGGGTACCTACTAGGGGACGCCTCAGTAAAGGAAGCAGGGGTGAACCTTCTATGTCATGGTAGTGCAAGATGAGCTAGGCTTAAGCCTATTGAAGCCAGTGTGACATGGTCTGAGTGTTGGTCTTGGCGGTCTCTAAGGCCTAATGGTCAAGTGAGAGAATAAATATTGTTTGCGATATTTTTTATATTCTATATATGTGGAAATCTCATGAATGCCTCGCAACTACTGAGTATCAATTATGTTAAGACAATCCTTGTATTTTATTCATATCCTATCTTTAGATGTAACATGCCTATTCACTTTACTATTTCATATTCACGTTAGATATTGCTAACAAGTATATCTCTCTGTTTATATTGTTCGGTAAATTAATTGTCTTACCACTATATTGTTTATTGTCTGTTAAAAGTACTTGGCTCTTCTTCATAGATATTATATGGTATTAATCCTGTCTATGTTACTGAGAAAATTATTTCTCACTTTAGTGTAGTTTATATTTTTCTTACATGCCAATCTATTGAGTGATCCTAGAACTCCAGGTGGAGTGGACCCCGTTCCCATTCATGGGATGGGTCTTCATCATCCATAATATACACATCATATCATGTGATGATATTGTTCAAGCTGTACCAGTATATTTTGTGTTCCCCAGAGAACTGGAGCTCCACACATTTCCAGTGGGTGGAGTTGACCCTTCTGCTGCTCTATTTGCATGAACAGAGGCCCAGTTATTGGTACTGACCCTTTTGTTATCTAGGGGACTTTCTTTTTGAATGGTTATAGGATAGATTCCCTTTTGATGTGATGTGACTTATATGATCCCGTTAGCTTATAAGGGAACTCTTGAACTAATTTGTATAAGTTACAGTGTATTTTCATTATTGTTGTAGTCCACTACGCTATTAATTAGATTTTATTGTGAACGAATAATTAAAATAGAAAAAGTAATTAAACTCAAATAAGGAATTCTTCACAAATATATAAAATAAAGATGGGTATTAGAAGAGGTGTTACACATTATCCTTACCTTTTTCAATCCCACAAGCACACCTAGGTGGATTGGAATTCTCTTGGCCTAATCATCATAAATAGCACACAATTACACTCTTGAAGCAAGCCAAGACACTACACATACTCTTAAGACACAATTAGTTCCATAGGTCACATAATAGTTCCATAAGTGGCCTATTGAAGTAACTTTTATAATTCAAACTCTAGGCTCTATTCTCTTCTCATTTCTAGGCTTCTTGATCTCATTCAAGGTCCTTGGAGCTATCATCTACTCACATACAAGAGCCTAGACATGTCTTATTTCATAAGGCTCCATTATGGATACCATTGTTTCATCTCCTAAACCATGGCTTCAAAATTTTTCCTAAGGGTTCCTCCAACCTTTTACCATTATATGAAGGCCCAAACCAAGGCTAGAACAAATTAAAACACTCCCTAACCTCTCTTACTAACGTAGGCTAAGATATACACACTAAGGGAGGTTCACGGAGCTTTTGATTTTTCCTTGATGGGAGAGCCATTTGGGAGGTTTTCTAGACATCTTAAGAGCTCAATTAAACACTTACATAGGCTAGAAAATACATGTACTAAATTAGTTTTTACAAAACCCTAAAGGGTTCTACACTTTTCTGAATCAATTTCCATTAGTTTTCCTTGCAATTTCTTGGCATATTCCACTTCCCCATGGTCTAAAACCCTAGTTCCTCTCTTGTTTTTGGGTATACAATCCCTCCCCCATATGGTTTTGGTTTAGGCCAAAATACACACCAAGAAGGAGTAAGAAGAAGAACCAAGTTACTAAGACATCTACCTTGGATTCAAGCTTGTTTTCAAAATCTCTTCTTCTTGGTTTGCTTCTCCTTAAGCAATTCAAACCATCCCCCCTTGTTCTGGACTCAAAACAAAACCAAACCATTTAATAAAACCATGGAAAGAAAGCTTAGAGGGAGAAAAACAAAATTGGAAGAAGGAGAAGCATGAAATTCCATGAATTTACCTACTTTTTTGTTGATTTTCTTCCTCCTTTCTCTCCTTCTCTTGTGCGCCTAAGAGAGAGCTTTCTTTTTTTGTTTTTAGGCAGAAGGAGGTTGACCTAAAGAAGGGTAGAGAAAGGGCATGAAGTGTGTGGAAGGTTTAAGAATAATCCATGTACAAAAATTCCAATTTTACCCTTTTATTGTGGCTTTTTCGTTTTAGGTTTGTTTTAGCTCCTTTTTGAAAAATGTCTTTTCTATTATCAAACTTAGGTTCCTAATTTAATAAAATGACTTTGGAATCACTCAATTTGAAGCAAAAACCTTATTAAACTAATCCGTCAAAATTTGGGTTCACCGTCATTAAAAAACGTGCACCAGAGGTGCTTTAATTATCTTGGGGCTTCCCATGGTTTTCAGGGCCTCTAAGAACCCCAGGCAACTCAAAGTTTCTATTTAAAAAGCCCTCCTATAAGTTTTTTCAAAAGTTGCACATATTTACAAAAATGCAATTCACTTTGTCAGTTTTCGTCACAATTTTGTTAGTTTCCTTGGTGTCTATAATTCATATATAAACCATTATATCCTTGGAATCAAAGGAAACTCTTCATAGGTACTAGTTTTCCCTCTTGGCTAAGATACACTCTTGTCTAAGGAGGCTGTAATAACCCAGAAAAAGAAAAGAGAAAAAGAAGTGAGAAAAAGGAAGGGAAAGAGAAGCTGGAAAATTTTCGAAGAGCTGAGAATTTTCTAAGTCTTCTCGCCATAGCGAGATATGGAATCGCCATAGCGAGAATGCCTCTTCGCCGTAGCGAATATGTTCCTAGCTATAGCGAGTGCGGCATTCCATATAGAGACCAGTGAGTTGCTGGCCGTAGCGAAATTGTTCCTAGCTATAGCGAGTATGGCATTCCATATAGAGACCAGGGAGTTGCTCGCCATAGCGGCGCTATAGCGAAGGCAGAGGTCTGGAACAAACACGATCTCGCCGTAGCGACGCCATAGCGAAGGCAGAGGTCTGGAATAGACACGAGCTCGCCGTAGCGAGGTCACTAACTCGCTATAGCGAGAGCGGTCCAGAAAAGCGAGAAAAAGAGAATTCGACTTTTTAAAAGCTTCCAAATCTCTTCTTTCTTCTTCTAACCGACTCTAACTCGTCTTAGGAGAGAGAAAAGGGCGGGAGGAGAGAGTGAGAAGCTGAAGAGAAGAGGAAAGCACAAGAAAGGTATGAATTTTCATAGCTTCCTCTTAGTAAGTTGCCTTCTCCCCTTTTTCCCTCCTTTTCACGGTTTAAATGGTAGAAAATGGTTAGGGTTGAGTCTGGTTCAGAGGAGAGAGAGTGGGAAACCATTCTTGAGAGAGATTAGAAGTAGATAGTCTTCTCTTTCTTGCTTTTCCCCTTTCTTAAGAGTTGAGAAAAGAGAGGGATAGCTCATGGGCCTTAGAGTGAGGAAAGACCTAGAGTGAGAAGCTCAGTAGAGCCAATTAGAAGAGATCCCTAGCTTAAGAATTGAGTATAAGGTATTAATGCCATGCTTTTGTGTGGTTAGGCTCAAGAGGAAACTCTCCCATCTAGAAGTTGTTGCGAAAACCAACAAGGGAGGAGTCAAGTGTCAGAGCAAATTGAGAATAGCTAGCAAAGGTAACTCTCTTCACTTTCTCTCATGCATAATTGTGTGTTTACATTGTCTTGCTTGTGTGTATGAATGAGATGAGCTATGAGAAGTGTGTTAGCATGATTATGTGATATGATTGAGATGATGTTTTAAATGCTTGATTGGTATGCTTGAGGAAATGGAAAAGCCAATAACCCTGAAGCCAAGGTGAGGATGAGCCGAAGCCCTAAGTTGGTTGAGCCATGTCTCCCAAAAGTGAGGTTGACTCCCAAAGAGTAAGGGTGAGTCTAAATACCTCTAAAAGTATGGGAAGGCAAATCCAAAAGCCATAAGGGAAGGGGTGAGGCCGATCCAAGTACTCAGCGAGCTCTTGAATGTTATCCATGGCCATTTTACATGTTTCAAATGTTTTTCATCATGTTTTATATGCTAACATGCCATACATGCATAATGAGACTTGTTGCACGCAATGTATGTATGTTTGAATGAGAGTTGAACTACTGAGATTCCATGAATCTCACCCTCCCTCTCCACCATCCAACCATGCCAGGCGGCCCAAGTGAGATTAGGGATGGGAGCAACCACCACCAAGCATGAAGCTAGAGATAGAAGTTAATGAAGAAGAGTGTAAAGGCTTTTTGCCATATGTTGTATTATGAGAATTGTACATGAGAAATGTAAAGCAATGATGTAGCTTATGTACATTTATAGTTTTTGCAAGATAATGTATATATGAATGATGAATGTATGAGAATGAGGTTTATGAAGAATGAGAAAGTAACTTTTGATATGAAATGCTCAAAGTAGTATAGCTTATATGGGTGCATAAGTGGGCATGGAGTAGTGAGTTTCCCCAATCTAAGTTATGAGACACTTGAGGCATGATTGATAGCTCCTAAAGACGCTTTCTCATGTGCTCAAAGAGTCATAGAAGTAGAAAACTTAAGATTGGACCCCATTAGCCACACTTTTGGCCAAGAAAGGGCCATTTTGCACATGATGTCATAGAATAGCCATATGACCTCTTCTTGCTATGAGATTTGACATGTAGCTAGATTATGATTAGAGCTTTCTGGGAAGCTAGAGTTCATGTCATTTAGAGGTCTATAGCATTTTCTATGAGCATTCAAAGTTGACATCAGAAATTCGGATTTCAGAAAATCACTGTTCATTTGGTCAGTTTTGAAATCATGTCATCCGAGGGGCAAACGTAGTCCAATGGCTACGAAATTTTATACACAGAAACTAGATGGTCACAGTGACTTGTAGGAACTGGAAGCACCTCATTTAGAGGTCCAGAGAGTGAGTTATGCAATTTCGAAGTTCCTGCCCAGACTCAGACCCCCAACCAGACCCGAGGTACTGTTTCATCGGTTTCCGGGGAATTGGCTTGGTGGACTGATCTGGAGATATTTTTCTCCTCTAGCTAACATCCACATATTTCCATAGAGATAGAGTTTATGAGCATTGGATTTTTTTGGAATTAGTTAGACATTTTCAAAGTCCATATCAGTAAACTGTGACAGCAAAGAAGCCCTCTCTGACCAGTGAACTATTTCGATGTCAAACGCAGAATGAGTGAGAGATTGAGACTTCTAATTATTTTTAGCATGAACTAGACGTCTCAACCTTTCTAGAATGACCCAGATCATGCAGATAATATTTTTCTGCATTTAGTTATGAATTTCCAAAGTTAGCCCAGAAAAGAGGCAAAATCTGCCACTAGCGAAAATGCATGTCTCCAATCCCTTTTTGCTTTCCATGAGTTCTAAGCATATAGTAGGGATTGAAATAAGTCTCAATAGAATACTTGAGCATGAGGAACCATAGAGAGAGCTCAACCGGTCCATGTTACTTCTAAGTGGATCTCTACCCACACATAGTGCCATAGAAAAAGCAAGCATAAGGTAGAGAGTTTATCTCCCTTGTGAGTTCCGCATATGTATATGAGTAAGAGGGCACGCTGGGTATGAGCTAGAGGTTAAGGTGTTACAGAGGCCATGAAGTTTTCTTCCATTTCCTAGGAAATTTGCCATTTGTGAAGGTGTCTTGAGAACTTAAACAAGGTTTTACACAATCTAAATCATCACTAAAAGTTCCATAAATCCCTAGGTGTAACCAAAACCCTAATGGCCATAACTTATTATCTATAGGTTCTTTTTGAATTCTAATTGCTTTATATGATTCCATATACTTCAAAACCCTAATTTGTAATATCCTATTCTCTAAAAGCGAGAGAAAACGTGAGAAACATAACGTACGATTTCTCTATAAACATATGAAATTCACCTGATACAAAAGGAAGTCCCCTGAAATGACTTAATTAAGGTCTCAAAAAATTTGGGAAGCATTCTAAACTCCTAAAAATGAGAATCCCAGGCTCAGACAGAAAGAAGAACGGAGCTAGAATAAAGAAACGAAATGTAACGAAAGGTTAACAAAATGAAAAAGCATTTTCGTCATTTTAAGCAAATTTTGAAATTGTCATAGGATGGCTTTTTAAATAAAATTTTTGAGTTCCTCAGGATTCTCAGAAGCCTGAAAAATCATGGGAAGCCCAATGATAGTTAAAACCCTTTTGGTGGATGTTTTCCAATGTCAATTGACCTGAACTTTGATTGATTCGTTCAAGAAGGTTTTAACTTTGATTTGAGTGATTCCAAAGGCATTTTTTTAAATTGGGAACCTAAATTTTATAATGGGAAAGACAGTTCTAAAAAATGAGCTAAAACGAGTTAGAAACAAAAATGCCAAAGACAAAAGGCAAAATGGAAATTTTTGAAAAGTCCTTCATAAACCTCCCTATATATATGAGACACCCCATCTTGCCCTTCATTTAGCCACACTTGTTTCTGCCCTAAACTAGAAGAAAACCCTAAGGGATGAGGCGCACCAAAAGGAAGATGAAGGAAGGAGAAAAATAAGGTAGAAAGGTATGGATTTTCTTGGTTTTTAATGCTTTCTCTTTAGCAAACCTCTTATCCTCCATTTCCCTTTCTTTCCTATGATTTTATTGAAATTTAGGGATCTGTTTTGAGGCCAAATCAAAGGGGAAAATTCGGATTTGAAGAGAGGAGGGCAAGGAAAGTGAGAAGCAATCAAGAAAAGCCAAGGAAACAAGGTAAAATCTACATCCTATGGTAGATACTCCTCCCCCCTCCTTCTCCCTGCTTTGCCCTATATATGTAGCTACAAGAGGGCTTGAATTTTAGGTAGAACCAAGGTTGAATTCTATAAATTTAATGGAGGAGAGTAAGAATATACAAAGAAATTCAAGAAAAGGCCATGGATTTTCAAGGTGGCAAACCTAGGGTTTCATGGGTTCCCTTGAAAAATTGATTTGATGTAATTATTCCTAGGCCTAAATGAATGTTTAAATGAGTTCTTAAGATCCCTAAAAGTCTTCCCATATACATCCTCCATTAAGAAAATAAAGCAAACATCCATGGAGGCCAAATGCTACATAGTCTCGGGCTAAACGAGATGGGACACCTAGGGAGAGTTTTAAAATTTTTCAAACCCATTTTTGAGTCATATATGATGAATGAAAATGAGAGGAAACCTTAGAAAAAATTTTGGAGGCCTAGAAAATGAATTGGTGTCTTAGGTTCCATAATATGACCTAAAGAAGAAACATGTAGTTAAGCTCTTTGTTTTAATTGTGTGATGACTCCAAGAGGCCTAAAAGGAGTCAAGAATCATATATGAAAGGAAAGAATGGAGCCTAAAACTCATTTGATGGGTGTTGCTTCATTAGATGCATTCTTAGAACCATAAAGGGGTTATAGACCAAGTTAGTATTTAAGGAAGATGTGTGGCTTTAGAATTAACTCCATAAACCTAATTGGCTTCCATAAATTGTGTTTAGGCCAAAAGAAACCAGTCCCACATCTTTGTGTGTGTGAGGCTGAGGAAGGGAGAGCAAATTCAAGAAGAAAAGTATATGATTGCAACTAAGGTAGCTCTCTCCACCTTCTCTTATGCATGAATATGTGTTTACATTGTCTTTGAATGTGTGTATGTATGTTTTAAGCTATGAAAAGTATTATGGCATGAGCTTTTATTCCATGGTGCCATGATGTTACATTATGCTTTCAAATGATGTCTAATATATGTGCTTGGATTTGCTTGAGTGTGGAGAAGCTAAGAACCCTCTAGCCATAGTAAGGATGAGCCAAAAACCCTTGAAATTGGTTGAGACAAAGTAAAGAGTTTCCTAAGAGTGAGGTTGAGTCAAAAACCTCTTAAAGAAATGGGTGAGGCAAGTCCAAAATCCACAAGTAAATGAGTGAGGCCAATCCACTTGCTTGGCAAGCCTTTGTATGTTATGTATGACTTGTTCAAATGTTAAAGATGTCCCTTGAATGATTGCACATGTCAATATACTCATGCATGCATTTGTCAGACTTGGTTTGCATACTTTATACGTAATTGGAAGGGAGATGAGCTATTGGAATTCTTTGAATCTCACTATCTCCTCTCCAATGTTCTAACATACTAGGTCGACCTAGAGAACAAGGTAATGGGAGCCAACAACTTGGAAGATGAGAGTATGACATCAAAGTGCATGGATTTTGCTTCTTTATGGCCAGATGAGTGGCAAATGTTGCAATCTATTATTGTATATGACCTATGACTCCATGAACATATGTAATTATTGTGACAACCCTAACCTCTAATCATTGTAATTAAGGTTAAATATGTGATAAATAACTATAAACCAGGGGTTACAAGATATTACAACTAATTACATTCTAGAAATACGAGGAAATTTGAACCTTAAATGTTATTAGAGTCATTAAATATATAGTTACAAGCACTCATGTACATTAGGGAAACAAACCTTCATGTATAAGCCTTTGATTCTTTTACCGATTAGTTTCAACTCACTAAAAATCTTCTACCAATGTTCCTAAGTCACCCCTGGGGGTTACCATATAAAAAACAAAGGTTTCTAGGTTAAAATGAAGGTTTTAGGATGTTTGGCACAGCCAATTTCCCCTTAGCCGCAACCAATTCCTCTTGGCTTCACCCCTTGCATCATTACCAATTTCCCCTTAGCTATCGCCACGGCGAGTTGGATGTTCGTTTTGGCCAACCTACATGGCGCCGCGATGAGGAAGTCCTCTAGAACCTACCTTGCTTGCCTTTTGCTATTGGCCGGGGCTAATACCTCCTTTCACCGTAGCCAATTTCCCCTTTCACCACGGTGAATTTCCCTCTGGACGACTCCCAGTTTAGCCTCTCATATTTCGTCGCGGCTAATTTCACATTTTGCCATGGCTAATTGCTCTCTGGTACTCTCCTTGAGCAACTTCGCCACTATTGGCTGCGGCTAACAATATTTTGGCCGTAGCCAAATGCCTTCTGATCCTACTACTCATAAAACCTTATCTCATACTCTCCACTTTTCTTCTAATAACACTCCAGGGCTACTATACCTTAAATTATGCAGCTCTAAAGGTGTTTATGTACCTTATTTATCCAGCTATTTCACCATTACCAATTCAAAACTTAAGTATGAATTCCTACTCATCCAGCTACTATATGTCAGCAATTTCATAGATTAATAATAACAGAATTACATAAGCTTCCAACAATTAACATTCAAGTATACATTCCATTAAGGATTCCATACATCACTAATTCAAATCAACAATCTAATATATCATAGGATTTCATTACTCAAATAGTCAATATATCATAGGTTCACCAACCAAAATAAGTGTCAAGGTTCATACATCTATCAAGAGCTAATATGAAGCCTATTTCTCATTAGTTACATTCCATGTTATCAAATACAATCTCCTACACTTGGCAATATAGATACATGATGATGCTATACAAGGGTTGACAAAATTACCATATACTCTATTCTATTCATACCAAGTGTAGCTCCCCCACACCAGGCTTCAGCTCATGGATGTTCATCTACTTGCTTACTCTTATCTTTACTCGAAGAACCTTCACCTGAAATGTTTAACCCATGAAATGGAGTGAGATACGAATCTCAGTAACCAAGGCAATTCCATCATATATTCCAGTTTAATTAGCATACATGCATAATTTCACATAAGCATAAAAAAATACCAGTCATATCAGTAAATGAAATAATTAGGCTATCATGATTACTATTCTATACTAGCAATCATATTTCTACATATTAAAGGCCATTAACACAGGGAGAGACCCGTCCACGACACCTACTCCCCATTAAGCACAACCAGGGCTTAGTACATCTAGGGTTTGATCATAACTTGGTGCCTGATCAAAGCATATGCACGGGTGGCGGCCGCACCATAGCTCCACTATGGACTCACAAGGTCCAACACAATACAATAGATAGTCAACCAATTCATTCAGCATTTCAAACCATTCATGTACAGCAAATATGAAATTAAAATAGATATATGCATGGAATTAATATAAACCTGATTACCTCATTTGTAGATAAATTTACAAAAGCCACCAGTGGTACAAAAATCTCCCCAGCCACTATTAATTCCCAAAATTCCGAATGGAGTTGTCCACTAGCAGAAATCTCAATATATCACTCTAAATCCTAAGCAAATTCGTGAAAAATTAATACCCATACTATAATGAAGTCATTAGTGTCTCAAAGTAGCAGAATTACCTAAAAAAAAAGAGTTCATACCTACCTAATATCAGCCCTAGCCTCAACCTACGAATTTTCACCATGGAAACATCACTTAGCAAGTTTTAGATTTTGGGTGTAGGTGAAAATACTCCAAATGAAAAACTAATCAGATCAAATTAAAGAGAAAGAGAAGGGGATTAAGTTATATAACTATTACCTTGGATGATTTTGAGCTTAGAAGTGAGAAATGGTGGATTTATGCCAAGAACCCTAGAGCCTCCTTTAGACCTCAGAATTTTGAGATATGTGTTTGTGTTTCAGCAAATGGGGAAGAGGCTGAAGTATTTAGGGTTTTAGTTAGGTTTAAGCTAGGTCTAAGATGGGTCATGGGCTGCTCCAAGGTCTAACTCCAAATGGGCTTCAGATTTTAGCTTTGTTGGGCCAATTTTAAGGTGTTGGGCTGCAGAATTTTATTGGGTCAGACTTAGTTTTAAGAACTCTATGGTTTTGGGTCTGCACAAGGTTTATTAGGCCATTCCTAAGAGCCTATACAAGGTGAATCTTGGGCCTTTATTACATTAAATTAAATTGGGTCTACACCTAGCTTATTGGGCCTCCATTAACCTCTTATCATGATTTTCTATATTAATTTGGGCCTAGATGAAATTTCTATCCCAATTAAATCTCAAACCCATATTAATAATTTTATCTTTCTAAAATCTCCTTTCACTTAACTTGCCCAATTATCCCATATTAATTATTTCTCATTAACCTAATCCATGATTAATACCTTAATTAATTTTTAGGGTGTTACAATTATGCCAATGTATCATGCACAAATGAGAATTTATGTTATGTGAATGTTATAATACAAATTGGATATAGAATGGTAAAACTAGCATTATGGAAATTAGTGTATGGCATGGGGTAAGAGTGTGAGTTTCCAAATTCTGGGTTTGTGCACTTTTGAGACAAGTTTAAAAAGTCATTTTGGTGCAATCTCATGTGCTCAAGTGGTCACATAAGCTTAAGAAGCAAATTTGGATACTTTGATGCTAGTTGAGACCATAAAAATGACCAAATTGGAACCCTATAGCACAAACTGACCAAATGGATGAATCTTCCCATGAAATTTGGCAAACATGTAAAACTCATTGAGAGATTTTTGAAAAGCGAAAGTGTAGAAAAATTGGAGCTCTACAAAATTAGTTATAAATTTCAAAGTTGGGATTTTTCTGTTGTTCTAGTGCATTTACTGTTTATATGGTCAATTTGGTATTTTGTGTCATCTAATAGTAAAATGGTATCCAATGCTTGTGAAATTTTATAGGCATAAATTAGAGGTTATAAGATTTCTATGGCTACTAAAACCACCTCATTTGGAGGTTTGAGTAGAAAGTTATGAATTTTTGAAATTTACTATTAGTACCAATAGTGCCACTGGACCTCCAGTACTGTTCCATCATAATTCAGTCCTTAAATGAACTTGGCATGATCTAGGATATTTTTCCCTTAGATTTAACATTTTTAGCTTCTCTAATTAACCAAATTTTCATGATTTGGATTTTTTTGGAATTAGTTATGAATTTTCAAAGTTTGTGACAATAAGCTATGATAGTAGCCGAGACAACTGTGACCTTAGGTTCTTTTTGAATATCAAACATCTTTTTCTTGATGTTCCATGAACTAGAATTATTTTTTCTATAAATTAGACATATGTAGCTTTCTATAATGGTAAAGAATTCATGATTTTGATTTTTCTAGAATTAGTTATGATGTTTCAAAATTTGTAACAAAAAACATGCAATTCTAGCTGAGGCTACACTATGGAATTTTATGTGTTTCTTGCACTTGCACGAGTTCTAGGCCATCTTTGGTGATGGATTTGAGTTGTATCTATGTAATTAAATATAAAAATGTGATACATGAGTCCATATGGCCCATAGAATTTTGAAAAAAAAATTTATGCATAGTGCAATGCAAGAAAACTCAATATTTTAATGCTATTTTTCTTGCTTCCCTATGTAATACTTGGCATGAGACTTAAAATTTGCATGAGGCAAAGCTAGAAATCTATGGTGTTACACAATTCTTATTAATGTTAGATCAAAATAAAGTCCCTTACATATACAACTTATTCTGGCTAAAACATGAAGGTAAGAGGAAGCCAAGAAGAAGCACTTAGGTTGTGCTTTTCTTACCTTATTTGCAAGCTTTTCAAGAGAGCTTTTCTATGCTTCTAAGCTTCCCTTAAAAATCTCCCTCTCCTCTATTGAACTAGTCACAAAGTATGTCCAAATAAATCATCAAAACCATGAGAAGAGAGAGGAGAAAGAGGAGAAGAAGTTTAGTGAAGAAGAAGGCATGAAAAAGTGTTGAATTCTTACTCTGTTAAGGCTTCTTTCTCTTCCCTTTGCTCCTTCACTTGGTGCACCTCTTTGAGCTACCCTTGAATCTATTTTGGATAAGAGGAAAGTTGGTTAGGGTGATAGGTAGAAGTGGGATGTGATTTTAAAGGGGTGGAGGTTCACTTATAACATTTTTCAAAATTTCAATTTAGTCTCTCATCTTGGTTCTTTTCATTTGGACTCATTTCAACTCTTTTTTGAGAACCATCTTTTTCATCAAAAAATTTAGGTCCTCTAATTCAAATGCATTTGTTTTCACCAAAATTGGATTTAAAATCTTATTGAATGATTTAATCCAAGTTTTGATCAATCGACATTCTAAAATGCAAATTGGAGGGGTTTTGACAATTCTAGGGGTTCCTATAGTTTTTAGAGCCTCTAAGAACCTTGAAAACTTAATTTTCCTATTTAAAGATCCTTCCTTTGATTTTTCTAGAAGTTGTCCAAAATTATGAAAATGCTATTGGCCTTTGTAACTTTATGTTTGGGCGTTTTGGCTTTGGTTTTGAGCTAATCTTACGCTCTAATCCACATTTTAAAATGTTCCAATTAACATCCTAATCTCATTTAACCTTAATTTACCTTGCTTTAGGGTATTCTCGTATTAGTTTATCGGGTTCAGTTCAGTTTTTGAATTACCGGTTATTACAACATATGCTATATTGCATTGCATCAGTTATATGACATGTTTTGCATGTTATGTTTGATAAGCTGATGTTATGAGCTAAAGAGGGGTAATGTGTCATAACCCAAATTCACTAAAACTAAACTGAAATCAATTAGATTATAAAAGGGAACCCCTAGAATGAAATGAAATAAGGTAAGATAGAGTTAGATTAATAAACAAAGTATCAAGCAATGAGGGTAAAGATTTAGAGGTCACCTGAAATTAAAGCCAAAATAGCTAAATAGCTTAATACGGAACATAGTGGTAGAAATTGTAATTTTGAGCAACTTCTCAAAAATTTAAAGAAAAGGTTTTTAAATGAAAAAATTGAGCTCACTAGGGTTTTCAGAGGCCTTGAAAACCATGAGAACCACCAGAATGGTTAAAAGCCTTCTGGTGTGTGATTTTGGCAAAACGTTAACTAAAACTTTGACTAGATGATTTGGAATGGTTCCAAACCCCATAAAATTGAAAGAAAATATCTTTAACACACTAAAGCACCTAAATTTTCATATAAAAAAGGTAGTTCTAAAAAAGGAGCCAAAATGAGCATAAATGGAAGGCCCGAAGTAGAAGGGTAAAGTGAGAATTTTGTAAAACCTCCATGGTGTGAAGAATGAGGGAGGAGAAAGAAAGGAAAAACAAGAAAGACAAGTATGAAAATGACATTTTTTTCATACTCTTTCCTTTACTAATCTGATTCCTCTTTTTAAAAGCTTTCTTTTGATGGTTTTAATTCTTTGAAAGGACCATCTTTATGGCTAGTGGGTTGGAGGAAGGAAGGAGTTTGAAGAAAGCAAGCTAACCATGAGATTCTCCATCATATAAGGAAGCTATCCAGGTATGAAACCATAGAGGATTTTCGTATTTCTTTATTCCTCCATTACTCCACAATTTTGGCTAGCTATAAAACCTTTTGAAGGGAGTGTGTTTTGCATGGAAACAAGATAGAACTAAGGGTTTTAAAGTATGAGAAACAATAATATGTAATTGGAAGCAACTAAAAACCTATAGATTGCAAAATATAGCAATTAGGGTTTCAAATGAACTATAGAGGATTTGGAACCGTAGAAGGGTATTTTAAGGTATATGAAACCATAATTAAACTAAAGATAAGCTAGAGAACATAGCCATGCATCAAAATCTAAGAAGGAAGGAATAAGGCTCCAAGTTGCCTCCATGCATGATGTGTCTCAGCCTAGGAACACTTAAAGTGTAACACTCTGGAAATAATTAGTAGTAATCATTTAGGGATTATGAAATCATTAAGAGGGATTTAAGAAAAATTTATAAGGAGATAAGAGTCTTAAGGAAAATGGAAAATTTGAACATTTTAACATAATAATTATTAATTAGATAATTTTGAGGGAAATAAAATAATGATTATGGATTTAATATGATTTAGGCCCATGACTAATTTATATGTGCCAAGAATATTATTAGAAGCCTAGTCTTATTCTTTTGAAGGCCTAACTTCATCTTTATATGACCTAATCTCATCTTAAGAGGCTTAGCACTAAAGGAACCCACTCAGCATTGGCCTAACCTAATTCTTAAAAGCTTAAAACTCAGAAAATAGGCCTAAGTGCAACATGGACCCTTAAATCAGCCCAAAACCTTAATAAACTTTTTTGTTTGAGGCCCAATAAGCTTACACTAGAACCCAAATGAATTTTTAGGCTTTTGGGTTAGTACATTTCTTCTCATCCCTAAGAGTTTTTGCAGCCCACCGCACTTAGCATTGACCCAACAAATAGGAAAGAGCCCAAATGGACCTTGGGCTAATGGGTCAGTCGATTCCTCATTAAAAACCCTAAGTGTAATGTCTCATTTTCGTAAAAATAATGAAAACGGATATGTTTTCAAAGCAAATCCTTGAAAATGAATTAGTTGAGGTCTAAAAAATTTAAAATTGTAATCTAGGCATTAAATAATAAATTTAGGAGGCCAGAGATACCTTGAAATAGAGGCTAAAATGACTAGATGAAAATTAATGACATGGTACAAAATGTAATGGCATTTTTTGTAATTTTGGGAAGATTTTAAAATTCTCATAGAAGGGATTTCTAAATGGAAAAATTGAGTTCTCTAAGGTTCTTAGAGGCGCTAAAAACTATGGAAAGTCCCGTGACAGTTAAAACTCCTCCGGTGTATGTTTTCTAATATTGGTTGACCCAAAATTTAACCCTTTCGTTCAAGAAGGTTTTAGCTTCGATTTGAGTGATTCGAAAGTATTTTATAAAATTAGGAACCTAGATTTTATGATGGAAAAGATGGTTCTAAAATAGAAGCTAAAATGAATCGAAAACAAAAATGCCAAGATTTAGGGACACAAATGAAATTTTTTAAAGAAATTGTTTCTTGAACCTTTTATAAGTTTCATGCCACTTCTTCTCCCTTCCCCACTTATATTTTTCTGCCAAAAAACAAAGAGAGAGACTAGAAAATTTAGGCACACAAGAAAGGAGAGAAAGGGAGGAGAAAAACCCAAGATAAAGATATGAAATCAATAGAATTTCTTAGTCTTTCCTTTAGCAAAGTTGTTCTTCTCCTTCTCCTTTTTCTTTCTATAGTTTTGTTAAAGTTTTTGGATCTTTTTTGAGGGCAGAACAGAGGGGAGATTTTGGAAATCCAAGGGGAGAATCCAAGCAAAGGAAGAAGCATCTAAGAAAGGCTAGAAATCCAAGGTGATTTGCTACTTTCTAAGCTTGAATCTTCTTGTTCCTCTTCCCCTTCATTTCGCCTCATGTAGGACTATCTAAAAGGAGTTAAATTTCCAGCTAAACCAAGGATGAATCTTAGAAAAATGAGGGAAGAGAATAAGAATATGCAAAGGAAACAACAAAATAGCCATTAGATTTCAAGATAGAAAAGTTAGGGTTTCATGGGTTCTCTTGAAATTCTAATTTGATACAATAATTCCTAGGCCTAAATGAGTGTTTGGATGAGCTCTTGAGATCCCTAAGAAGCTCCTCACATGCATCTTCCATCAAAAAAACAAAATAAACTCACTTGGTACTCACACGGAGCATAATTTCGGCCTGGGCTAGAAAGAGTACCAAGGGAAAGTTTTAAATTGTTCCAAACTTATTTTTGAGTCATATATGATAGGAGAGGATGAGAGGAAGCCTTGAAAAAATTTTAGAAGCCATAGATAGTAAGATAGTATCTTAGGTTCCATATTAGGGCTTAAAGAAGCAACACCTAGCTAGGCTCCTTGATTTGATTATGTGATGACTCCAAGAGGCTTAAAAGGAGTCAAGAATCATGAATGAATGAAGAGAATGAAGCCAAGATCATGTTTCCATTGGGTTGTTGTATTAAGTACATTATGGAACCATAAAAGAGCCATATGAACTACCTAACTTATCTAATGAACATGTAACTTTAGAATTTGGTTTAAGAGTATAATTGGCTTCCATATTATGTGTCTAGGCCAAAGGAAACAAGTCCCACCTCATTGTGTGTGTGTGGTCAAGAAAGAGAAGCTAAATTCAAGAAGAAAAGTGTGCTTGTATGACAAAGGTAGCTCTCTCTTCTTTCTCTCATGCATGAGTGGTTGTCTATCTTATCTTTGAATGTGTGTATATATGTGTTAAGCCATGAAAAAGTGTTTTAGCATGATTTTATATGCCACGGTACCATGATGTTGCCTTATGCATTCAAATGATATCTTGTGCACTTGCTTAGGTTTGCTTGAGTATGGTAAAGCCAAGAATCCTCTAGCCATGGTGAGGATGAGCCAAGAATCCTCTAGAATGGTTGAGACAAAGTTTAGAGTCTCCCAAGAGTTCAAGGCCTTTAAGAAAAAGGGTAAGGCAAGTCCAAAATCCTTGAAAAGAATAGATGAGGCTAATCCACTTACATAGCAAGCCTATATATGCTTTGTATGACTTCTTGAATGCTAATAATGCTTCTTAAATGACTACATACTCCATGATATTCATGCATATATTTTTGGACATGGATTTGCATTCTTTATATGTGATTGAAAGGGAGAAAAACTATTAGGATTCCTAAAATCTCATTCCTTCCTCCCTACATGTCTAAATGTCTAGTTGGACCAAGTGAGCTAAGGAATGGAAGCCACCAAGTCTAGAGAATGAAGATTGACAACAAGTTGTTGAAAATTGCTATTATGTAGCTATATGAGTGGTATGTGATGAAATCCACTATTGTATATATTGTACAACTTCATGAACATATGTAAATATGTAAATGTACCATGTACAAATGAGATTTGATACCATATGTACAATATTACATGATTTAGGTGTAACATCTTAAAATTAATTAAGGTGTTAATCATGGATTCAGATTAATTAAGAATAATTAATACGAAGTAATTGTAACACCATATATTTCTAGCATGCTTCCGATCATTTCTAAGTCTCGCATGATCAATTGAACAAAAAGGAATGGAAAATGACATTAAATAATGCCTTATTTCGCGTTACGTCGCATATAAAAATTCCATTCTGTGTCACACGGACCATATGAGCTCATACAACACGTTCTCATATTTAATTACATACATACAACTCATTTGCATAACCAAAGTTGGTCCACAACTCGTGGAACTCAAAGGGGATCATCAAATTCACACTCTTATTTTCGGCCAGAATTTCAGTTTTTCTGTCACAACTTCGGAAATTCATAACTAAATACACAAAATTCGAAATCCAACAAAATTTACCATTCCAGAAAGCTCTGGATGTCTACCCCATGATAAAAATAGTTTCAGCCCATGAATCATTAAGGGGAAAACATTTGACATCCGAAAAGCCACTGGGGTTGCTGCTGTCTGGGCCACTGGTTCAGTTTACTGATAGGAAGTTTCAAAATTCGTAACTAATTCTAGAAAAATTGAAATCATTAATTCTTGGCCATTCTGAAAAGATACACATGTCTAATTTATTCTAAAAATATGCCCAGGCCATGAAACATAACACAGAAAACGTTTGACACGCGAAAAGGGGTTAAGGTTCGGACAGCTACTGGTGCTGATACAAGTGTCTGCTATGAACTTTGAAAATGTCCAATTAATTCCACAAAAATCCAATCCATGCAAATAATACCAATTTGGAAAGCTATGAACGTTAAATTTATGGTAAAAATAGACTCAGATCAGAGGAATCACGCTTAGCTATCCAAATTCAATGGAACAGTGACTCAGGTCGTGCTGAGCTACTGCTACTGTCCCAGAAATTCAAAAATGCATATCTCTCAGCTCAGACCTCCAAATGAGGTTCTTCCAGTTTCTACAAGTCATTGTGAATGCCTAGTTTCTAGCTATAAAATTTCGTAGCCATTGGACCACGTTTGCCCCTCGGATGACATGATTTCAAAACTGACCAAATGAATAGTACCAGTGCAAATCCGAAATTCTGATACCAACTTTGAAAAATCATAGAAAATTCCACAGACCTCCAAATGACCTGATCTTTGGCTTCCCAAAAATATCTAGGCAAGATCTACTTGCATGCAAAATTCCAAGTCAAGAAGAGGTCATTTGGTCAGATTTTGCCATAGCTCAAGCTTATGGCAATTTTGGTCTCAACAAGAGGCAACTTTGGTTCAAATGAGTCATCCATGGTTCCACACACATTTGAGCAACTTAGAAAGCATAAATATAGCATAAATAAGTCCCTCATAAGGTCTGAACTCTCATGCAACTCAAATTCACCATGCCACTTCCATAAACATACATACACAAATGGGCTCCCAAGTGGTCAAAATACATAATTCTACTCATTAGACTCTATTCTTGATACATACACTAACTTTACATAGTTTTACACTTGTTTAAAGTGTCATGGCTCAAAAATAACATTTACATATCTACTTTTACATTCTAGTCATCATAGTATATCAAAATATAAAGGTTTGCCAAGAGATGGAGATTTAAGCTCCTTGGCTTCCATCCTTTGAGTCTTGAACTCCACCTAGATCATATGAGATGAGAGAAAGGGGGGGTGAGATTCATTGAATCTCAATAGCTCATACACCTATTCAATCACATTTTCAAGGCATATAACATGTCAAGGGTACAAGTATGCAACTACTCAATCAATGAAGCATTCAATTTTCACATTTTTTATGTCACAAAAACATGTCAAGAATAAGAATGAGCTCTAGGGACTTTTGGGTTGGCCTCACCCCATTTCTAGGACTTTTGGATTGCCTCACTCTTGGCTCTTGGGACTTTTGACTTAGCCTCACCCATCCAAGGGACTTTTGGCCTTGTCTCACCCATGCCATGAGACTTTTGGCATCTCCTCACCCACATTAAGGGACTTTTGGCACTACCTCACCCTTATGAGCCATTTCCATCATTCAAAGACATTCAAGAAAGCATATTGGTACCAAAATAGCAACATAGCATCAAGTGGCATGTCTCAAACATATAAACATACACACAAGCACACAATGACACCATATGCAACAAGAAAATGCAATAAGAAAAGGTGGAGAGCTACCTTGATACAAATTCAAGCTTTACTTTGCTTGTTTCTTCTCCTTTTTGGTTCCACAAACACAAGGAGGTGGGGTTGGATTTCTTTGGCCTATTCACAATAAACAACACTAAATTATACTCTTGGAACAAATTATGACATCCAACTCACTCTTAAGACTACACTTTGGTCTATTTGTCACAATATGGTTCCATTAGAGGCCTAATGAAGCAACTACCATAATTAACATTCTTGGTTCCATTCTCTTGCCATATTTAGACCTCTTGACCTCATTTAAGGTCCTTGAAGCCATCACACACTTACTTTCACAAACCTAGGTCCATGTTGCTTCATAAGGTTACATTATGGAAGCCATTGCCTCATCTCCCAACCTAAGGCTTCTAAATTTTTTCCAAGGGTTTCTCCTATCTTCTTCTATCATATAAAGTCCCAAATCAAGCTTGGAACTATTTAAAATACTCCCTAGCTATCTCTAAGGGTCTTGACCTAGTTATGCTTCCATTAAAACCCCATGGAGTTTGGGATTTTTCCTTAATGGATAGGGCACTTGGGAGGCCCCCTAGGAGTCTTAGAAACTCAAAAAAACACTCATATATGATGGGGAAGTCTTGAATCAACCCAGATTTTAATTTATGTTCAAGCACTCTACACTTTTCCAATTTGAGTTTTACTAGTTTTTCATGCATTTCTTTGGTATAATCCATCTTCCCATGCCTTAGTTTGATGGATTCTTTTGGATTATAAAACAGAAACTCTTCCCTCTTCATGGTTCTGGTTGAGACATCCTACCATGGAAGAGGAGAAGGAGAAAAAGAAGCAACAAAGGGAGAGAAACTACCTTGCAATCAAGCTCCCTTCAAGAGCCCTTCCTCTTCCCTCTTTCTCCTCCTTGAATTTCGAATTTCCCTCCTCTGATCTGGACCCAAATCAGCACCAAAAACTACATTAAAACCATGGAGAGATGAAGCAAGAAGGGGAGGATGAGGTTTCAAGAGGAAAGAGCATGAAAACCTTACACTTTCTCACATTTTCTTTGGCTTTTCTTCCTCCAAAATTTCCTCCCTTTGTGTGCCTAAGACAACAGCTCCATTTCTGAGTTTTGGGCAGAGGAAAGTCGGTTTAGAGAAGGGGGAGCTGAACGTGGCTTAAAAAGGGAGTTTGGAAGCTTCTTTTGTGCACTTTGTTTCCATTTTTGCCCTTCCATAATGGCATTTCCAGTTTGGCTTCGTTTTAGCTCCTTTTTGAGAACCGTCTTTTCCATCATAAAATTAAGATTCCCAATTTAATAAAATGCCTTTGGAATCACTCAAATTGGAGCTAAAACCTTCCCAAACGAACCGGTCAAAGTTTAGGTCAACCGACGTCGAAAAGAGTACACCGGAGGGGCTTTACCAGTCCCGGGGCTTCCCATGGTTTTTGGGGCCTCTGAGAACCCTGGGAAACTCAAAATTTCTATTTAAAAAGCCCTCCTAGGTGTTTTTCTAAAATTACACTTATTTACGAAAATGCCACTAGCCTTTCGGCAAATTTTTCGAATCACTCCAACCCTAGTTTTTGGGCAACTCAAGGCTCAAATCCTCGTTTTCTATTATTTAAAATTTTATTCAAATTTTATTTGGCCTTGAATCACTCATCTCAAGGGACTTGCTTTTCAAACCGGCCCGTTCCAGCGATTGTACAATTTACCGGGCGTTACAGTAATTAGGTAAGTTATGTGAATGAAAATTTTAGATAGATAAATTATTAATATAAGTTGAGATTTAATTAGGTTAGAAACCTCATCTAGGCCTAAATTAAAATTTAATAGGCCATAGTTGGAGACTAATAAAGGTCTAATGATTTTAAGTGCAAACCCAACCTTTTAATGTGAGACTTGGCCTAAGAGAGAGCACCTAGTGATGGCCCAATCTGATTTAGTGAGATACGGGCCTAAGACCTAACTTACATAAGCACTTGTAATTAGCCCAATACCCCTTATGCAAACCTCAACTAAGTGGGCTCTTGAAAACTTAACCCAACCCAACTAAAAGTTTGAATTGTTGAAGTTGGTCCAACAAATTACAACTTCATCCCAACAACTAGTGGGAGCCCAATAGGTCCTTGGGCTAATGGGTTAACCTATAAGCCATTTAGAACCCAACTTAAAACCCTAAAAACCAATTTAGCCACCCCCGTTATGCAGAAACACAAGAAATAAAAGGGAAATTCGGAAGTCCAAAGGGGAGGTTAGGGTTCTTGAAACATTTCCACCATTTTCCACTTTTAAAGTAAGATTCAACCAAGGTAATAGTTATATAACTTAATCCTCTCCTCTTCCTCTTTAATTTAACCTAATTGGCTTCTCATTTGGAGCATTTTCACCATACCCAGAATTTGAAATGTGATTGTTTGGTATTTTCTTAAAGGATTTTCAGAGCTAGAGGCTAAGAGGGATATCAGGTAAGTGTAAACTCTCAATTCTATTATATTTTCTACTAGTTTAAGATCCCTATGGTTGATTTGTAGTATAGGTACTAATTCTGTACAAATTTGCTTAGGAATTAGGGTGATATATTGAAGTTTCTAGTAGAGGACATATTCAATCCGAATTTAAGGATTTGTAGTGGCTGGGTAAGTGTCCTCTGGGTAGCCATTAGTATTTTAATTGTTTGGGCACTTGTTACTATTGTACATGATGATTTAAAGTAGTAATCTTCTAATGTTATGGTTATAGGGAGATTTTGGCACTGTTGGTGGCTTTTTAATTGTCTGCAGAATAAGGTAACTAAGGTTCATGCTAATTCCATGCATATATCTATTTTAATTTTGTATTTGCTGCATGATTATGATTTTGATGCTAAATGAATTAGTTGGCTATCTATTATTTGTGTTTAGACCTTGTGAGTCCATGGTGAAGCTATGGTGCGGCTGCCACCCATGCATGTACTTCAATAGGGCATTGAGTTATGATCAGACCCCAGATGCACTGAGCTCTGGTTGTGCTCATTAGGGATTAGGTGCCATGGACGGGCCTCTCCTAGTGTTATTGGCCTTTAACATGTGAATTGTGATTGCTAATATGGGATAGTAATCATAGATAGCCTAATTGTTTCATTTACTGATATGGTTGGTATATTTTTTGATGCTTATATGAAATCATGCATATATGTTAATTAAACTAGAATATATGAATGGAATTTGCCTTGGTTACTGAGATTTGCATCTCACCCCATTTCATGGGATCATACTTTCAGGTGAAGGCTCTTCGGGTAAGGATAAAAGAAAGCAAGTGGATGAAAATCCATGACCTCTTACCATATGTGGAGAAGCCTACACTTAGACTAATTTAGATAGAGTAGATGCTAAATTTTGTATTCTTTTGTATAACATTATCATATAATCATGCTGCCAAGTGTAAGTGTCTGTATTTTGATTACTTAGAATGTATCTATTGAGGAGTTATGCCTTATTTTGGTTTGGTAATGGATGTATGAACTTATAACCTCTATTATGAACTATGTTAAATCTATGATATGGTTTACTATTTGGGAAATGTAATTATGTGATGCATTGGATGTAGACCTAGACTAGTGATGCATGAAATCTTTAATGGAATATGTATTTGAATGACAATTATTGGTAGCTTATGAAATTCTTGCTATCATTAATCCATAAACTTGCTAATATATGGTAGTTGGATAAATAGGAATTAACACCTAAGACTTGGATTGGTAAAAATAATAAGCTGGGTAAATGGGGTTGGAGAAAGCCATTAAAGCCCCCACAATTTAAGGTAGAGTGTCCCTAGGGTATCACTAAGGGGAGAATTGGAGTGTATGAGACAAGCTTTAGAAGTGGTAGGATCAGAAGGCATTTCACTATGGCCAAAATAGTATTAGTCGTGGCCAATAGAGGTGAAGTTGCCCAGAGAGGGTACTAGAGAGCAATTCTCCATGGCGAATCATCGTGGTGAGAAGTGGAATTAGCCGCGGTGAAATGTGAGAGGCCAAATTGGAAGTCGTCTAGAGGTTAATTCACTACAGCTAAATGGGAATTGGCCGCAATGTACTTTTATGAAAATGTGTTAGACGTTCCAGAGAAGAATTAGCTGTGGCAAAAGGGGGAATTGACCACGACTAATAGCAAAAAGTGTGTGAGGTAGGCTCCAGCACAAAGACATTTAGCCGAAACCTGAGAGTAATTGGCCGCAGTACAAAGACATTTAGCGGCGGCTAACAGTCCTAAACTCTCATTCTAAACTAGAAACCTTGGTTTTTCCTATGGTAACCTCAAGGAGTGACTTGGAAACACTGGTAGAAAATTCTTGTGAGTTGGAATTAATGGGTAATAGAATCCAAGGTTTATAAATGAAGGTTTGTTTCTCTTGTGTACATGAATACTTCTAATTATTTGGTTGATGACTCTAATAACATTAAGGTTCAAATTTCCCTACATTTTTTCAAATGTAATTAGTTGCAATGACTTTTAACCTTGAGTTATGATTAGTAATCACATATTTAACCTTAATTACAATGATTAGAAGTTAGGGTTGTCACATTAGGTATGGAATGGCAAGAACTAGCATGTACATTCTTGTGTATGTCTTGGGGTGGATGAGTGATTTTATGAAATCTGGGTTTGTGCACTTTTGAGACAAGTTTAGTAGACCATTTTGGTGCATTCTCACGTGCTCAAGTGGCTATGGGAGCTATGAAATCAAATTTGACCCTCTTGAACCCTTTATGAGACACAAAAATGATCATTTTGCAACTTAATGTCAAGATCTAACTAAATGAATGAATTTGCCTAAAGACTAAATTATTTGGAGTTCTGTGGGATTAATTATGATTTTTCAAAGTTGACATTTTTCTGTTGAACTGATATAAACATTGTTTATATGGTTAGTTTCTTATGCTATGTCGTTTGAAGGCCAAATGGTGCCTAATACTCATGAACTTTTATAGGGATAAATTAGACATGATAATATTTGTATGGCCACTGAGATCACCCCAATTGGACATCTGAGCAAAGAGATATGAATTTTTGAAGTTGAGGAATAGTACCATTAGCGATAGATGACCTTTGTTAGTATTCTATTAGTTTTTGATAGCTAGATGTCCCTACTATGATCTAGAATTATTTTTATCATAAAGTAGACATCAATAACTTTCTAGAATGGTATATTGTTCTTGATTCAAGTTTTTTAGAATTAGTTATGATTTTTCAAAGTTTATGATAGAAATATGGAATTTTAGTCTGAGGCTGCACACTTTATTTTCATTAATATACTCCCTTAGCTCAAGTTATTGGCCACTTCTTGAGCTTGTTATGAGTTGTATTTGTGTATTTAAATATAAGAATGAGATGGATGACTTCATATGGTCCACGAAAGACGGAATGGAAAAATTATACATGACGTAACACAATTTTAATGGTTTTTCTTGGAACTCTTCTTTTATGTATGAAAGGAAGTCTAAGGATAATATGAGATGAGCTAGAGAATTATGGTGTAACATTTTATTGGTATCAGAGCAAAGGTTCAGGCTCTTTAATGTGGATTGTGGCTTTTGAATATGAGTTGCCATGATGTATATGAGTTATTCTTCAATGAATTGAGTGTAATAGTGGTGAATGTGTTCCCTTTGATGATAAAGTTTGTTAATGATGTTTCAGAAAGATGGTGAACATTAAGAGAGGTAGGCCTTCTAGAAAGGCTCATGTAGATGATAGAGCCGAGCCTAGTGATCTAGTAGCTGGAGCCTTACAAGCTATGATGCCTTACCTGGATCAACAACAGGCCTTGATTATGCAATTATAGGAACAGCTTGCTGAGAGAGATAGTCAGGGCCCCACATCTCCTCCTTCACAACCACTATATCACTTTGGTCATCCCGAGCACTCAAGGGCGACTTATACTAACCCACAGCCACACATACAGATGGTTGCTTAGACTCTACTAGCTCAGACATCTTTAGTCCCTGAGCAACCTCTACTAGATAGATCATTACTCAGTTCAAAAAGTTCAGGCCTCCCACCTTTGATGGTGAGATGAATACAGAGAAAGTTGAGGCCTAGATTATGCAGCTAGAAAAAATATTCTAGGTGATGGAGTGTAACTCTAAGCAGAAAGCCACCATGGCTATTTTCCAGTTAAAGAAAGAAGAAAATCATCAGTGGAGGGGCACTGAGTTTATCTTGAAGGCTAGGAACCTTCTGATTACTTGGGAGGCATTCCTCCAAGCCTTCTATGAGAGATATTTCCCTAGCTCCATCAAAGATGAGAAGGAGTCAAAGTTTGTACTCTTGAAATAGATAGAGGGAATGTCCATGGACCAATACATGGCCAAGTTTGTAGAGCTCTTTAGATATTCCTTATATTTACAAAGATATGATGACGAGCGCTGGAGAGCAGACAAGTTAGAGAAAGATTTGCTACCTGAGATCAAAGACGGGGTGGTTCCATATAGAATTAGGAACTTTAATACCCTAGTTAAGATTTGGAAAGTGACAGAAGCAAATCTCAAAATGATGTAGCCTACCTTTAGTGCCAGACCTCCCCTCTTTGAGCCTAAGAGACCTAAGGAAGAAACATAGGCTTCAACTATTAATAGGAAAGGTAGTAGAAGTTAGTGGAATAGAAGAGGAAAGAGAAAAAAGACTCAATCTAGTAGAGGTAGTTTCATACCTATAGTATGTCTCTAGTGTGGTAGGAATCCCGAGAATAGATTATGTTATGCGGGGCAAAATGTATGTTACAGATATGGTAGGCCGAGACATGTGGCTAGAGATTGCACTCAGGCTCCTTAGCAGTTCTCTTAGTAGAAGGAGATGGCTCCTGCTCCCAGACCTTAGACTCAGGATAGAGTCTTTGCCCTGACACAGCAAGAGGCTAGCAGGTCCCCGAGTCTGATCCAATGTACTATTAAAATAAATGATTTTTCTATGTCTGTATTATTTGATTTGGGTGCTAGCTACTTTTTCATATCATATGACTATGCTAGGAGGTTAGGTCTGAGTATGCATATATTGCCTATGACTTGCATGTATCTAATCCCACAAGAAATAAAGCCATTACCTCCCATGCCTGTTTGAATTGTGTGGTCAAGTTTAACCATTGTTATACCACTCTTGATTTGATATGTATGCCCCTTGTTGATATTGATTTGATTATCGGTATAAACTGGATGTCTGCAAATAATGCCACACTTGATTGTTCCTGTAAATGTATTATTTTATTTGAGTGTGGGGCTATACCTAATATGAGGACTGAGTTATCTGTTATGATCACCTCCTAAGCTGAGAGGTCTCTAGGGCATGGTTGTTAAGGATACTTAGTTTTATTTTCAGTTCAAGTTAAGGTAGAAAAAGATATAGAGGAAAATCCAGTAATGAGAGAGTTCCCAGAGGTATTCCCTAAAGAGATTAGCGGACTACCCCTAGAGAGAGAGGTTGAGTTTCTTATAGACATTGTACCTGGAGCGAGTCCAGTGTCTAAGGCCTTGTATAGGATGGCTCCCACTAAGCTAACTAAGCTTAAAAAGTAGATAGAGGAACTTTTGGAGAAGGGTCTAGGAGCTCTAGTCTTATTAGTAAAGAAAAAAGACGGGAGCCTTAGACTATATATAGACTACTGGGAATTCAATAAAATAACCATTAAAAATAAATATTCTCTCCCCCACATAGATGACCTCTTAGATTAGTTAGTAAGACCATTAGTGTTTTCTAAGATAGACCTCAAGTCAGGACATCATAAGCTCAGGATAAAAGGTTGAGAATACTCCTAAGAATGCATTTAGAACTAGATACGAGCATTATAAATTTTTAGTTATGCCCTTTGGGTTAACGAATACACCTATAGTATTCATAGATTATATGAACAAAGTATTCAGGCCATACTTAGATAGATTTGTAGTTGTCTTCATAGATGAAATCCTCATCTATTCAAAAAGTAGAGAAGAACATGAGTAGCACCTGAGATTAGCCCTAGAAACCTGAGAGAGAAAAAATTGTATGCTAAACTTAGTAAATGTGAGTTCTGGCTCACAGAAGTTCAATTCCTAGGTTGTGTGATCTCCCAGGTAAGGGTTGCAGTAGATCCCCATAAGGTAGATACAGTGTTATATTGGGAGAGACCTAAGACAGTGACAAAGATCAGGAGCTTCTTAGGTTTAGTAGTAACCAAGGTCACTTGGCACTACTGGTACTATCATAGAACTTTAAAAATTCATATCTCCCTAATCAAACATCCAATTAAAGTGATCTTTATGGCCATAGAAAGCTTATCATGTCTAGTTTATGTTTGTAAAATTTCATGAGCCTTGGACACCATTTGGCTTTTGAATGACATAAGAGAAGAAACTGACCATATAAATAGTAACTATACCAAAACAACTGAAATTTGGCAACTTTGAAAATTCATAATTAAATCCACAAAGCTCCAAATAATCTGTCTTTGGCTTCCCTAAAAGTTCTAGATAAGATTTATATGTATTCCAAATTTCATGGGTAAATTCGTTCATTTGGTTAGATCTTGACATTGAGTTCCAAAATAGTCATTTTTGTGTCATCAATGGGTCTCAAATGGTCCAAAATAACTTCTAAGACATCCATGGCCACTTGAGCATGTGGAAAAGCACCAAAATGGTCTATTAAACATGTCTTAAAGGTCCACAAAACTAGATTTCACAAACTCACACTCTCATCCCAAGGTATACACAAGAACACATAAGCTCATCTTTAGCATTCAATATCCAAATCATGCAATATCATTCATATAGCCTTATTTCTCATACATATATAATATATCCATGTATTTTCAAGTGTTCATAAGCTCATACATCAAATACAATATTGGATTACATCATATGCCATTTATATGGGTACAAAATGGATATTTCCATACATTTTATTGTTAATCTCCTTCTGACTTCCATTTCTTGGCTCACTTGGTCCACCTAGTCATGTTAGACAGATGGGGAGGAAGGGATGAGATTCTAAGAATCCCAATAGCTCTTCTCCCTTTCAACCACACATAAAGAATGCAAATATAAGTCTAAAAATGCATGCACAGACATCATGGCTTTCATAATCATTCATGGAACATTTTTAACATTCAAGGAGTCATACAAAACATACATAGATTTGCTAAGCAAGTGATTTAGCCTCACCCATTTTCTTAAAGGCTTTTAACTAAGCCTTACTCTTGGGAGAATTTTGGCTTTGTCTTAACCATTCTTAGGGACTTTTGGCTCATCCTCACCCTAGCTAGGGGGACTTTTGGCTCCACCACAATCAAGCAAACCCAAACATATTCATAAAGTATCATTTAAGTGCATAACATAACATCATGGTACATGCCATATAAATACATGCTAAAATATTTTTCATGGCTTGAAACACACATGCACACATTCAAAGACAAGATAAACATCCACTTATGCATGAAAGAAAGAAGAGATAGCTATGTTTGTCACACTTACACACTTTTTTTTTTGAACTTGGTTCCTCTTCCATGACCACACACTCACAAGAAGGTGGAACTTGGTTCCTTTGGTCTAGACACATAATATGAAAGCCAATTACACTCTTGGAACAAATTCTAAAGCTATATATTCATTTCAAAAGCTAAGTGGTTCTTATGGTTCAATTATGATTCCATAATGCACCTAATGAAGCAACCTTAGGAAAACATGATCTTGGCTCCATTCTTTCCATTCATCTAAGGTTCTTTACTCCATTGAAGTCTCTTGGAGCCGTCATACCTTCATTTCAAGGAGTCTAACTAGGTGTTGCTTCTTTAAGCCATAATATGAAACATATAACTACATCTCACTATCCATGACTCTTAAAATTTTTCCAAGGCTTCCTCTCATTGTCTCCCATCATATATGATACAAAATCAAGCTTGGAATGAATTAAAACTATCCTTTGGTACTCTTTCTAGCCTAGGCCGAAGTAATACATGAAGAGAGCACCAAGTGAGTTTGTCTTGTTTTCTTGATGGAAGATGCATGTGAGAAGCCTTCTAAAGATCTTAGGAGCTCATTCAAACATTTATTTTGGCCTAGGAACTCTTGCATCAAAACATAATTTTGGTGGAACACTTGAAACCCTAACTTTTCTATCTTGAAATCTAATGGTTATTTGATTATTTCCTTTGCATATTCTTGTTCTTCTCCCTCATTTTCCTAAGATTCACTCTTGGTTTGGCTAGAATTTCAACCCCTTAAGGTTGGTCTTATATGAGGCAAAACACACATGAGGAGGAAAAAGAAGAATCAAGCTTGAAGCATAGCAAATTACCTTGTTTCCTTGGTTTCCTTTGCTTGCTCTTCACTTTGCTTGGCTTCTTCTCCTTGAATTCAAAAACTCCCTCTTAGGTCTAACCTCAAAACAGCCCTAAATACTTCAATAATTCAATAGGAAAGAATGAAAGATGGAGGAGAAGGATTTTGCTAAAGAGAAACCAAGAAAATCCATGAAAAATCATACCTTTTCCTTGCTTTTTCTCTTTCCTTTCTCCTATCCCTTGTGTGCCTTACTCCCTTGCTTCTTTCTCTAGTTTAGGGCAAAAATGAAATAAGCTAAGTGAGGAGAAGAGTGGAGCATGGGGTATATATAGCTAGGGTTCAAGGATTTACTTCCAAAAATTCCAATTATGTCCTTTAATCTTGGTATTTTCATTTCTAGTTCGTTTTAGCTCTTTTTTTAGAACTGTCTATTCCATCATAAAATTTAGATCCTTAATCTTATAAAATATCTTTGGAATCACTCAAATTAGAGCTAAAACCTTCCCAAACAAAAGGGTCAAAGTTTGGGTCAACCAACATTAAAAAACGTACACTAAAGGGGTTTTAACTGTCCCTGTAGCATTCGGTACTTTGATGATAATGATTAAAGATGGCATACCATGAAATAAAAGCATTTTTAGAAAAGTCCAATAAGGATAAAAAGGACCAAGCCTAAATGACAAATAGAAGAAAGGCTCAATAATTTAAAGTTTAAGCCGAAGTCCAATAAGAAGAAAAGATTATGCCTAACAAGTAAAAAAAGGTTCAAAAATAAAAAGAAAGGATCAAACCCAATAAGAAAGAAAGTCTAGAAGCCCAAAAAAAAAGTCTAAAGGTGGAAATTGGGCCAGTAAAAGTCAAGACTAAGCCCAATAATGAATTAAAAGAAATTGGGCCAATTAAATGGGCCCTTAGGCATGCAAATGGAGGGAAAAGTTAAAAAGCAAAACCCTAAGATCACAATGGCCCATAATTAAAGAGATTTGATCCAATGGTGGACTTGAAACAATAATTAAATTTGTTTCAAACTTTTACCACCTCCCTCCACCTATAAATACCCCTTCCCACTCCCTCATTTCTTCACCAAGTTTCATCCACTCAAGAAAGAGAAGGAGAGGCAACATAAAGAGAGAAGGAGGAAAAAAATTATGTAATTAAATTTAGGACAAGCATACAAAATGTTAAAGTTAGGCCCCTAAAAGTCAAAGTAAAAGGAAAGTAGAGGGGAGCTTGGGTTTTAAACTAATTAAGCTATGATAAACCTTGTGTTGATGATTATATATGACTATGAATATTTAGGATTTGATATTTGTGGAGACACATTTGAAAAGGAATCACACCAAGAACTTGGAAGAATCCAAGGTAGTACTCTTACCTATTCTTGTTTAAGTATTGGTTTGATGATTGATGAAATGTTGATGGTTTGCCATAATGTTATGAATTTAAATGCTCACATGTCTTGATGCTTGATATATTTCATGGCCATGTATAGATATCTTTGCTTGAGCATGTATGTTTAAGGTTATTATGGCTAAGCTATGCTTTATAAATGATGTAAGCATGCTTGAATATGGATGGGTATTGTACTATCGAGATTTCCCCAAATCTCATCCCTAAAATTCCCACTTTTAGGTGCAAGCACATCTAAGGGCAAAGGCAAGGAGATAGCAAGTTGATTCATGAAGATTTATTCCTTGTTTTATGCTATGTTTTGTGGAAGCATGAATGTTCATGATTTTGTTGACCAAGTTGTAAAATTATGTGAAAAACCTTATAAACATTTACTTGGTCTATGGGCTGTAATGTAGACCCCTTATTATGTCTAATTATAATTGGAATGAACTCATGGATGTTTATGGCTTGGAAGTATGCTTAGTTATGCAAAAGTTTTCATGCTGCGAATCTATTTGGAATCTGAGTAACATTGATGTTTCATGGAAAACGTCCAAGTAAATGTTGGAATTAGGTCACAAGATTTTTGAGGTAAAAACTATACATCTTAAGCTTTCCAACAAGCTAAAAATCAAGTCATTTGGATCTCTGTAGCCTCAAATATGATTCTTACACGTTAGTCATGAAGTGCTAGATAATCATTGCTGAGTCATCTGAACTGTATCTCACACGATTTATACCACTGTTTGAGCGTCTACATGAGCTCCTAGTATGTTAAAGAATACATTCTAAGATTTAAATGAAGTCATAATTTGCCTCATTTGGATCTGTGTACCAAAAGTTATGATTTTTCAAAGTTAGGGGTCAGATTCTGGAACTTTACTGTGTCAATGAATTGAACAGCTTTTGAAAAGGAATAAACTAAATCACTTGGCATGGAATATGAATCGGAACATCTTTTTTCCTTAAATTCGACTCATGAAGCTTTAAGTAGAATTTTGAAGCACATGAAAACAAATTTTATAGATTAAGTTATGAATTTTTGAATTTGAGAAAGAATCTAAAAGTTAACCCGATATTGTGTTTCGTGATATTATGGTTTAAGGATATAGATTTTAGAGATTGCAAAGGTTCAAATCGCATTTAGAAATAGGTCTAAATGACTATAAAGGTTTGGAATATAAGATGTGACATGTTTGGTATCATAGCAAAGGTTCTGGCACATGGTTAGAAACTTTTACTGTTAGTAAAAGAATAGTTTATAGATTTATAAGCTTTAAGATTAATGTTTGCATTCCTAAGTCCTGATCATAGTAGAGATCAACTAATTTCTGTGAACAATAAAGTATTGAATTGTAGGAAGATGAGCTATTCAAGGAATGCTAGCCAGTGTAAGTTTGATTCCACTGTGAACCAAGTATTTAAGATACCTTTGACTCTTGAAACTTGGTCCCAAATTGACGGAGAGGAGAAAATAAAAAGGGATCCATATCTAGCCAATTTTACCTTTGATACTAAAACTAAGGAGGAAGATCTGAAAGAGGATCCTAACTAGGCACCTAGCTTTATGGACTCCAATAGCATGGAGATCAAAGAACAAGGACAAGAGGTAGAGATGGAGATCATTGATGTAGAGGTTATGAGATGGGATGAACCTATAATGAAGGAACAAGATGTAAAGGAAAGATTCTTTGAGATCTATGACAAGGTCAAGGAAGAACATGATGACATCATAGTCGCTTATATGGATTTCATGGAATGAGCTAGAAGGTTGTACGAGATTGCTGAGATCGATAGGTAAGAGTTAAAGATAAAGTATAGATAGAAGCCCTCTTTGATGTACTCCCTAAGGAGGAGCTGTGGTCCCTCATTATAGAAGAAATAAGAGAAAAGAATTTACACACTTTTAATGAGAATTGGAGGGAGTTGTAAAAGTGGGCTAAGTGGAAGCTTACTTAAGCTAAAAGTTAGTATTTTATAATGTACTAGTTAGAAGTGATGAACTGAGTCTAGGAAGTTTTGATAAGTGTTGTATACCTAAGTAGTCGAATCTAGACACTAGAATGAAGATATGTACGGCTATATTAAATATTGTATGAATGCACTATGAATATATAGTTTTTGATATTGATCGACATGCTTAGTGTAAATATACTTTCTAGAAATAAGTAAATAAATATGATACTGATTAAGTAAGTTTTAGATTAAAAGAAAGGATGGTCCATACGAGAAGGTGTGCACAAAATATATCAGGAAACAACGAAAGATCTCCCTTAGACCTTATTCAAATAATTATGGATAGGTTAGATGAACAACAAAGGATGATGAAAAGACTTCAAGAGGTTTTAGGGTTATGAACTGCACCATGGAACTAAAGGCACAAATGGCTACCTTTATCTTAGAAGAAGAAGCTGATCATGGGTGGAGGAACATAGAGCTAATATTTAGAACAAATAATACACCCATCATTTGGGAAGTGTTCCTGGAAAAATTCTATAAGAAGTACTTTCCACGGTCAATGAGGGATGAGAAGGAAGCTGAGTTCCTTACACTAAAGTAGAAAGACGATGAGCCTTTTGATAAATATTTGGCTAAGCATATACAACTATCAGGGTATTCTACATACCTACAGCAAATCAATGATTAAAGATGGAGTACAAAAAATTTACAAAGGCAGTTGAAGGCGTCTTTAAGAGAGAGAATTGCTCTTATGTAGATTCAAACCTTCAATGTCCTTGTAGAGGTATGCAAGATAATAGAGAATGGCCTCAACCATAAGGTTATATCTCAAGAGCCCTTGAAGACCATCAAGATAATGGAAGAAGGAACCTTTAACAACAATAACAGTAACAATAAGAAGAAAGGAAAGAAGCCATGGAATGGAAAGAAGTTCAAAAGATATGGAAAGTGAGGAAGTCACAACTCACAAAGGAGTGCAACTACATAATGCACCCAATGTGGTAAAAATCATAGAGATAGGCCATGCTTACTGGGAACAACCATCTGCTATAGATGCAGCTAGACACTACGCATGTAACACCATACTTTTAAGATTCAATTCATGCAATTCTCTACAGGTAAAATTTTTCTTTTAGAGTACTGTGGGCCATATGGACTCATCTATCACATCCTAACATTTATTTACATAGATACAACTCATTTTCGTCCCCAAAATTGTTCTAGAGCTCATATATAGGAAGGGGATACATAAATTCATGATAGCTATTTCGGCTAGAAATTTGTCTATTTTGTCACAAACTTTGAAAAATCACAACTAATTCTCAAAAAATCAAAATGAGGTATTCTTTATCATTCTAAGAAGTTACACATGTCTACTTTATGCTACAAATATGACCATACCATAAATCATCACATAGAGGACGTTTGACATTCAAAAAAGGGAAGAGGTCTGGCTAGCTACTGGTACTATTATAGGTTTCTGCAACAAACTTTAAAAATGTCCAATTAATTCCAAATAAATCTAATTCATGAAAATGATACAATATGGAAAGATAAAGATGTTAGCTAGAGGAAAACCAGTTCAGGCACATCCAAGCAGCAAAAACTAATCAAACAATATATGAGGTCAGTCTAGATGCCTGATACTAGGCAGAATTTTTAAAAATTCATATCTCCCTTTTTAG
The DNA here is from genome assembly GCA_026724425.1 of Erythrophleum ivorense. NCBI lineage: Eukaryota > Viridiplantae > Streptophyta > Magnoliopsida > Fabales > Fabaceae > Erythrophleum > Erythrophleum ivorense. The sequence continues at coordinate 52,891,386 of JAIUCV010000002.1, forward strand.
ACCTCCAAATGGGGTGATTCTAGTTGGCACAAGTCACTGGGAGTGTCTAGTTTCTTTCTATAACATTTTGTGGCAATTGGACATCATTTGCCCCTTGACTGACAGATTTCATTTTCAGACCTGAGTGAATAGTACACCTGACTAAAACTAGAAAATTTATCAACTTTGAAAATTTATTAAATATTCTCTAGACTCCAAAAATTCAATTCTTTAGCCTTCCAGAAAACTCTCAATATGTTTTACATGCATGCCAAGTTTCAAATTAAGAAGAGATCATTTGGTCCAAAAGTGACATAGCCTCATGAAATAGTCATTTTTGCCCCTATTAAGAGTCACTTTGGTCTAAATGGCCTCCTCTTGAGTTTAGCATCTCTTTGGCAAGTTTAAAAGTATGAACATGACTTGTATGAATTGCCCAAGTGGTCTCAAACCTCACAAATCTCAATTTGGCCATTCCACTTCTATTATTACACTAATCTATTTAACCATTCAATAGCTAAACTTGTCATTCAATACCCAAAACATGCTATCTCATACATTTGGCATCAAATTTCATTCATAGATCATACATTTAGGTATTTACATATATTCATATGGTTACATAACAATTTCATCATGGGATTACATCATATGCCATATGTATGGCTAAAAAGAAGGCAAAACTAAGCATATTCATATACTTTGATGCCCATATTCTTTTTCTCAACTTGGTGGCCTCCATTACCTTGCTCAATTGTTTCACCTAGCATGTTAAGACATTAGAGAGGAGGGGATGAGATTCAAAGAATCCCAATAGTTCATCTCCCATTTAATCACACATAAAGCATACAATACAAGTCTCACAAAAAATGCATGGGCATATTAACATGTGCAATCATTTAAGAAGCATTCTTAGCATTTGAAAAAGTCATACATAGCATACATAAGCTTGCCAAGTAAGTGGATTAGCCTCACCCATTTACTTGTAGATCTTGGATTTGCCTCACCCATTTCTTTAAGAAGTTCTTAGACTCAACCTTATTCTTGGGAGTCAATTTCACTTTTGGGAGACTCTTTACTTTGCCTTAACCAATTTTAAGCATTCTTAGCTCATCCTCACCATGGCTAAGGGTTTTTAGTTTTACCATACTGAAGCAAACCAAAGCAAATACCATGGACATCATTTGGAAACATAATGTATCATCATGGTACCATAGCATATGAAATCATGCTAGGATATTTTTCATAACTTAAAACACACATACACACATTCAAAGACAAGTAAAGCGAGCAATCATGCATGAGAGAAGGAGGAGTGATCTACCTTACTTGCATTTTGTAACACCACAAATTCTAGCTCATCTCATGCTTTTAAATGACTTGATATCATGAAAGATGTAAGTTTCTCATAGAAAGGCAAGGAAAATAATGATTATTTTCGCATTATGTCGTATCTAAAAATTCATTTCAATGTCACGTGGACCGTGTGAGCTCATTCTATGTCTCCTTATATTTAATTACATTATTACAACTCATTTGTATCATAAAAACCCACCTACAACTCTTGGAAACCGAAAAGAGCCATGGGAAATGGGTATTCATTCTCGGATAGCACTAGCCTTATTTCTGGGTGAATTTTGGAAAATTATAAATAAATCTAAAAAATCACAAACATGCAATATTGGTCATTCTAGAAATCTTAGGATGTCTACTTCACACTAAAAATACGATCAGGTCATAGAATTCATCACACAGGATGTTTGACATCCAAAAAGCTACAGAGTTGCTGGCTACCTAGGTTGTTGTTCAGTTTACTAATACAAAATTCTGAAATTCATAACTAATTCTATAAAAATTGAAATTACATACATTTAATCACTCTAGAAATTTACAAATGTTAAATTGATAGTAAAAATAATTTTAGAATGAAATAGATACTTTTAGTTAGCTGGACCCTATGGAACAGTAACCGGACGCATGGGGAGCTTCTAATACTGACAGTTAACTTCAAATATGCATAGCTCACTGCTCAGACCTTCAAATGAGGTGATCTTGGTGGCCAAAGAAAGCTTATGACCTCTAGTCTATGAATATAAAATTTCATAAGTATTGGACACCATTTGGCCATCGGGTGACACATAATTCAAAACTGCCAGTATGAACAGTACCCATACCAAAATCCATGAAAAATCTCAACTTTGAAAATTCATCAAATATTCTCTAGGCTTTCAAAAATTATGATCTTTAGATTTCCAAAAATATCTCAATGAGACCTAATTGCATGCCAAATTTTAGACCAATACTAACTCATTTGGCCAAAAAGTGATATAGGGTTCCATATTGGTCAATTTTGGCTCCATATGAGGTACCAAAATTTGCCAAATGGCCTTTCCTTGGTTGTGGCACCATTTGGGCAGCTTACACAAGTCTCAAATGTGCTTTTAGACTTGCCCAAAAGGTGCCACAACCAAGGAAAGGCCATTTGGCAAATTTTGGTACCTCATATGGAGTCAAAATTGACCAATATGGAACCCTATATCACTTTTTGGCCAAATGAATTAGTGTTAATCTAAAATCTGGGATGCAATTAGTTCTCATTGACAGCTTTCTGGAAAGCTGAAGATCATAATTTTTGGAGATCTAGAGAATATTTGATGAATTTTCAAAGTTGGGATTTTTCATGGATTTTGGTATGGGTACTGTTCATACTGGCGGTTTTGAATTCTGTGTCACCCGATGGCCAAATGGTGTCCAATACTTATGAAATTTTACATGAATAGACTAGAGGTCATAAGCTTTCTGTGGCCACTGAGATAACCTCATTTGAAGGTCTGAGCAGTGAGCTATGCATGTTTGAAGCTAACTGTCAGTATCAGTAGTGCCCCATGAGTCTGATTACTATTCCATAGGGTCCAGCTAACTAAACGTATCTATTTCATTCTATAATTATTTTTACTATTGATTTAACATTTGTAGATTTCCAGAATTACCAAATTTGTGTGATTTTGATTTTTATAGAATTAGTTATGAATTACAGAATTTTGTATCAGTAAACTAAACAATAACCCAGGCAGCCAGTAACTCTGTAGCTTTTTAGATGTCAAACATCATGTTTAATGAATTTTATAACTTGAACATATTTTTAGTTTAAGTAGACATCCTAAGCTTTCCATAATAACAAAGATTTCATGTTTTTGATTTTTTTAGATTTATTTATGATTTTTCAAAGTTCGCCCAGAAATGAGGCTAGTGCTGTCCGAGAATGAATACCCATTTCCCATGGCTCTTTTCGGTTTCCAAGAGTTGTAGGTCGGTTTTTGTGGTACAAATGAGTTGTAATAATGTAATTAAATATGAGGAGGTATAGTATGAGCTCACACGATTCATGTGACACCGAAATGAAATTTTAGATACGACGTAACACAAAAATATTCATTATTTTCCTTGCCTTTCTATGAGAAACTTACATCCTTCATGATATCAAGTCATTTAAAGGCATGAGATGAGCTAGAATTTGTGGTGTTACAAATTTACACACTTTTTTCTTAAGTCTTGAATCCTCTCCTTTGACCTTACACACCCAAGAAGGAGGAGATTATTTCTCTTAGCCTAGACACATCATATGAAAGCTAATTATACTCTTGAAGCAAAGTCTATGGCCATATAATCACTAGAAAAGCTAGGTAACTCATAAGGCTCTTTTATGGTTCCATAATGCACTTAATGAAGCAACCTTAAGAGAACATCATCTTGGCTCCATTCTATCTATCCATTTACGATTCTTGACTCCATTTAAATCTCTTAGAGTCATCACACAATCAAATTCTAGGAGCCTTTCTTGGTGTTGCTTCTTTAAGCCATATTGTAGAACATATAAGGCCATCTTGCTTTCTATGGCTTCTAAACTTTTTCCAAGGCTTCCTATCATACTCTCCCATCATACATGATGTGAAACTAAGTTTAGAAGGAATTAAAACACTCCTTAGGTGCATGAACTTTCCTTGGCTAAAGCTATACTTCCATAAGGCACCAATGGAGTTTCCTTGCTTCTTTTGATGGAAGAATCATGTAGGAAGTTCTCTTGATGTCTTAGGAACTCATATGAACACTTAGACATCATAAAATATGGCTAAGGTTCATGATAGAGTTCAAGGTACAATCAAAACCCTAACTTTTCTATCTTGCCAAATCATGGTTTTTACTTGGATTTCTTTGCATATTCTTACTCTCCTCCCTTAAATTCATAGAATTCATCCTTGGTTCTCCTCAAAATTCTAGCCCTTTTGCACCTACATATATGGGGCAAAATAGGGATAAAAAGGGGGAGGAAGTAACTACCATGGGATAGAAGATTTACCTTGTTTTTCCTTATTTTCTTGCTTGATTCTCACTTCCTTTGCCCTTCTCTCTTCAAATCTGAATTTTCCCTCCTTGGTCTGACCTTAAAATAGCACCAAAAACTTTAAGAATACCATAAGGAGAAAGGGAAGAAGGAGAAGAAGAGATTTCCTAAGGAAAAGACTAGGAATTTCCAAGAATTTCTTAGCTTTTTCTTGAAATTTTTCCTTCTCCTTTGCCTTAGTCTTGTGCGCCTCCTTCCCTTGAGTTCTCTTTGGCTTTTGGGCAAAACTTGGTTGACCAAAATGAAGGGAAAAGAAGGACGCCTTATATATATATGGGTTTAAGAAGGACTTTTTCAAAAATTCTAATTTTGCCTTTTATTCTTGGCATTTTCATTTTTATTTCATTTTTACTTCTTTTTTAAAACCTTCTTTTCCATTATGAATTTTAGGTCCTCAATTTAGTAAAATGCCTTTGGAATCACTCTATTTGGAGCTAAAACCTTCTCAAACGAATCAGTCAAAGTTTGGGTTAATCGATGTTGGAAAACCTTCGCCGGAGGGACTTTAACTATCCCGAGGTTTCCCATGATTTTCATAGCCTCTGAGAACCCTAGAGAACTCAAAACTTTCATTTAAAAATCCCTCCATACCCAATTCTAGACCACACAAACTTTAACATATTATACAAAAAGACCTTGTACTTGTTGACGAAAACTTTGTTGACAAGGTCTCAGAATTTACACTACAGATTATAGGATCTTGTCAACAAGATCTTGGACCCAAGTGATGAAATGTTATCTTAGCCCTTAAATTAACTTGTTCCACTGCCATACTTCATGCTATTTCCAAGTCTCATGTTATGGAATTCACAAGAATACAAGAAAATAGCATATTAAAGTGAATATTTTAGCATTACGTCGATATAAATTTTTTATTAGTTTTTGAAGAAACCGCACATTACGTTTCTCACATTTTCTCTCATTTTCAAAAAATTGGATATTACAACGCATGGGAATGTACTCAGGAGGAAGGCAAAAGACCACAGACTCGAGGGCAAGTTTTGCCCTATCACAGAATGAAGCTCGCCAGTCATCAGATATGATCCAAGGTATACTCAAGATAAATGATTATCTTGTAATTGCAATTTTTGATTTAGGAGTTAGTCACTCATTTATATCTTATGACTGTGCTTGGTGTCTGAGTCTGATTATAAGTAGAATGCCTTATGATCTGATTGTTTCCACTCCAATTAGAGTTAAAGTAAGGACCTCCCGAGTATGTTTAAACTGCATTGTCCAATATGAACACTGTAGTAGTACTATAGACCTCATCTGTATGCCTTTCCATAAGATAGATGTCATGATTGGCCTAAATTGGATATCCGTAAATAATATCCTATTAGATTGTAAAAATAAAACCCTAGTACTACCCTAAATTGAAACAGTCCCATGTATAGAGGGGAAGCTTAACTTTGTGAATGTAGCCAGGCAGAGAGATACTTGGAAAAAGGATTTCAAGGGTATGTAGTGTTTTTCTCTGTCCAAACTAAAGTTGAAGGAGGTATTAATGCAATTCCTATAGTCAAAGAATTCCCTGAAGTATTTCCGAAGGAGATTGGTGGGTTACCCCCTAAAAGGGAAGTGGAATTTTCAATTGATGTTGTGCTTAAAGTAGGACCAATATCTAAAGCCCTATATAGGACCGAATGAAATGGCTGAATTAAAGAAATAGATTGAGGAGTTGTTAGAAAAAAGGCTTATTAGACTAAGTCTGTCTCCATGGGGTGCTCCAGTGCTTTTTGTTAAAAAGAAAGATGGAAGTTTAAGATTGTGCATTGATTACAGGGAATTGAACAAGGTAATTGTAAAGAATAACTTCCGACTTCCGAAGATTGATGATTTACTGAATCAACTAGCTGATGCTTATGTGTTCTTTAAAATTGATTTAAGATCAGGATATCATCAGCTAAGGGTGAAAGCTAACGATGTTCCAAAAATGACATTCAGAACCAGGTATGGTCATTATGAGTTTCTAGTAATGTTGTTTGGACTTACCAATGCACCTGTTATTTTTACGGATTACATGAACAGAATCTTTAGGCAGTTCTTAGACAGGTTTGTTGTGGTCTTTATTGATAATATTTTAGTATACTCCAAATCTTTTAAAGATTACGAAGAGCATTTGAGAATTGTCCTAAATGTTTTAAAATAAAATTAGTTATTTGCTAAACTTAGTAAGTGAAAATTCTAGCTCACAGAAGTTAGGTTCTTAGGTCATATCATCTCTTAGAATGGGCTCACAGTAGATCCTAATGAAGTGGAAGTGGTTCTGAGATGGGAAAGGCCTAAGACAATTATTGAGATAAGGAGCTTTCTAGGTTTAACAGGCTATTATAAATGGTTTATACAAGATTTTTCTCAAATTGCTTTACCATCGACAAGGCTAACAGGAAAGAATCAACCTTTTGTGTGGGACGAAAAATGCGAGAAAAGTTTTCAAGAGTTAAAAAGGCGGCTTACCTCAACCCTTGTATTGATCATACCAGACTCTAGTCAGACCTACATGGTCTATACTGATGCAAGTAAGAATGGATTGGGTTGTGTGTTAATGCAGGAGGGAAGGGCAGTTGCCTATGCTTCAAGAAAATTGAAGCCTCATAAGGAAAATTATCTCACACATAATTTAGAACTCGCAACAATGGTTCATGCACTAAAGATATAGGGCACTACCTTTATGGGGCAACCATAAAGATTTATTGTGACCACAAAAGTCTCAAGCATTTACAAGATCAAAAGGAATTAAACTTAAGACAAAGAAGATGGATGGAACTACTAAAAGATTATGATTATGAGTTAAAGTACTACACGGGCAAAGCTAATGTTATAGTTGATGCCCTAAGTAGGAAGGCGGTGCATGTGGCTAGTGTAATGATAAAGGAACATAAACTATTAGAGGATTTTAGAGATGTGCGTTTCATGAACACTACATATTTGGGAAATGTAAGGTTGGGAAATATGAATTATTGAGAAACCATAATTGACAATGAATTAGGAGATCAAGTGAAAGTAGCTCAGAAAGATGATATGTTTGTACGAATGATTCATGAAAAAAGGAGTAGAGGAAGAGCTTAAGAGTTTGAGATCTCAGTTGATGGAATACTGCAATACCGAAAAAGGGTTTATATTCCTTCAAAGGTAGATCTAAGGCAGAAAATTTTGGAAGAAGCACACAAGAGTAGGTGTACCATTCATTCAGGTGTGGTGAAAATGTACCACAAATTAAGGAAATGTTTCTGGTGGCCTAGAATGAAAAGAGATCACTTAGTTTGTGGCTAGATGTTTAACATGCCAAAAGATGAAGGTGGAGCATCAAAAGCCAGCTAAACTACTGCAACCCTTGGACATCCCAGAATAGAAATGGGATAGTATATTTATGGATTTTGTCATGGGCTTGCCAAAGACGACTATAGGAAATGATGTTATATGGGTAATAGTTGATCGCTTAATTAAGTCAACTCATTTCCTACCCATCAAAGCCACCCATCCGATGGATAAATTAGCTCAGTTGTATATGAAGGAAATTGTAAGGCTACATGGAATGCCAAACAATATAGTGTCTGATTGAGATCCTTGGTTTACCTAAAAGTTTTGGAAATCATTGTAGGAAGTACTGGGCAAAAAATTGAGGTTTAGCATAGCCTATTATCCACAAACTGATGGACAAACGAAAAGGACCATCCAAACCTTAGAAGACATGCTAAGGTCTTGTGTGTTAAAGATGAAAGGAAACTGGGATGCATACTTGTCATTAGCAGAATTTGCATATAATAATAGTTATCATTCTAGTATTCAAATGGCATCATATAAGGTATTATATAGGAGGAAATGTAGATCCTCCTTATGTAGGATAGAACTTGGAGAAAGGAATTTGTATGGCCTAGATTTGGTAGATCAAACTACAAAACAGATTGAAATGATTAGAAAGAAACTTCTAACAGTTCAAAGTAGGCAGAAAAGTTATGCTGATAAAAAAAGAAGGCTGCTAGAATTTGAAGTTGGAGACCATGTCTTTTTGAAAATATCTCTGACTACTGGGATCGGTCAATCTATCAAAGTTAAAATGCTAAACCCAAAGCATATAGGACCGTTTCAAATTCTATCTAGGGTGGGACCTATAGCCTACAAGATAGCTTTACCTCCTAACCTAAGTAAAATCCATGATGTCTTCCATGTTTCCCAAATAAAGAAATATCATCCAGACCCAGCACATGTTTTAGAATATAAAAATATAACCTTTTCAGGTAAAACTAGAAAGGGTCATAGATTATAAGGTGAAGCAGCTCAGGAATAGGAGCATTCCATTAGTCAAAGTGGTTTGGAAAGGATTTTCACCCTATGAAGCTACTTGGGAAAAGGAAGATGACATGAAGGAAAAGTATCCCAAGCTGTTTATATGAAGTATGTCTTAAATTTTGAGGGTGAATTTTATTTTAAAGGGGATAGAATGTAACATCCAGTACTTTGATGATAATGATTAAAGATGGCATACCATAAAATAAAAGTATTTTTAGAAAAGCCCAATAAGGATAAAAAGGACCAAGCCTAAATGAAAAATTGAAGAGAGGCCCAATAATTTAAAGTTTAAGCCCAAGTCTAATAAGAAAAGACTAGGCCTAATAGATAAAAGAGGTTTAGGCCTATTGGGAAAAAAAGTTCAAAAATGAAAGAAAGGATCAAGCTCAATAAGAAAGAAAGCCTAGAAGCCCAAAAAAAAAAGTAAAGTCTAAAGGTGGAAACTAGGCCAGTAAAAATCAAGACTAATCCCAATAATGAATTAAAAGAAATTGGGCCAATTAAATGGGCCCTTAGGCATGCAAATGGAGGGAAAAGTTAAAAAGCAAAACCCAAAGGTTAATGGCCCATAATTAAAGAGATTTGATCTAACGGTAGACTTGAAATAATAATTAAATTTGCTTCAAACTTCTACCACCTCCTTCCACCTATAAATACCCCATCCCATTCCCTCATTTCTTCACACCAAGCTTCATCCACTTAAGAGAGAGAAGGAGAGGCAACATAAAGAGAAAAGGAGGAAAAAGGTATGTAATTAAATTTAGGACAAGCATACAAAATATTAAAGTCAGGCCCCTAAAAGTCAAAGTAAAAGGAAAGTAAAGGGAGCTTGGGTTTTAAGCTAATTAAGCTATGATAAACCTTGTGTTGATAATTATATATGACTATGAACATTTAGGATTTGATATTTGTGGAGACACATTTGAAAGGAAATCATACCAAGAACTTGGAAAAATCCAAGGTTACTCTTACCTATTCTTGTTTAAGTATTGGTTTGATGATTGATGAAATGTTAGTAGTTTGCCATAATGTTATGAATTTAAATGCTTACATCTCTTGATGCTTGATATATTTCTTGGCCATGTATTGATATCTTTGCTTGAGCATGTATGTTTAAGGTTATTATAGCTAAGCTATACTTTATAAATGATGTAAGCATGCTTGAATATGGATGGGTATTGTACTACTGAGATTTCCCCAAATCTCATCCCCAAAATTCCCACTTTTAGGTGCAAGCACATCTAAGGGCAAAAGGAGATAGCAAGTTGATTCATGAAGATTTATTCCTTGTTTTATGCTGTGTTTTGTGGAAGCATGAATGTTCATGATTTTGTTGACCAAGTTGTAAAATTATGTGAAAAACCTTATAAGCATTTACTTGGTCCATGGGCTGTAATATAGACCCCTTATTATGTCTAATTATGATTGGAATGAATTCATGGATGTTTATGGCTTGGAAGTATGCTTAGTTATGTAAAAGTTTTCGTGCAGTGAATCTGTTTGGATTCTGAGTAACATTGCTATTTCATGGAAAACGTCCTAGAAAATGCTTGAATTAGGCCACAAGAGTTTTAAGGTAAAAACTAGACATCTTAAACTTTCCAACAAGCTAAAAATCAAGTCATTTGGACCTCTGTAGCCTCAGATATGATTTTTACAAGTTAGTCATGAAGTGCTTGATAACTGTTGCTGAGTCATCTGTACTGCAGCTCATACGATTTCTACCGCTGTCTGAGCATCCACATGATCTTTTAGTATGTTAAAGCGGACATTCTAATCTTCAAATGAAGTCATAATTTGCCTCATTTGGATCTGTGTACAAAAAGTTATGATTTTTCAAATTTAGGGGTCAGATTCTAGAACTTTACTGTGTCAATGAATTGAAAAGTTTTTGAAAAGGAATAAACTGAATTAATTGACATCAAATATGAACTGGAATTTATTTTTCCCTTAAACTTGACTCTTCAAGCTTTAAGCAAATTTTTGAAGCACATAAAAAAAATTTTATAGATTAAGTTATGAATTTTTGAAGTTGAGAAAGAATCTAAAAGTTAACCTGCTATTGTGTTCCACAATATTATGGTTTAAGGATATAGATTTTAGAGATTGTAAAGGTTCAAATTGCATTTAGAAAGGGTTCAAATTGCATTTGGAATGACTATAAGGGTTTGGAATATAAGATGTGATAGCCCTGGGGCTTCCCATGGTTTTCAAGGCCCTTGAAAACTCGAAAAACTTAAATTTTCCATTTAAAATGTTCTTCCGTGAGAATTCCAAAATTTGTCCAAAATTATGAAAATGCCATTATGTTACATAACTCTTCCATTAACTTTTGTCAGGTTATTTTGGCCTCTATTTCAAGGTACCTCTGGCCTCCTAAATTCATTACTTAATATCTAGATCATTATTTTAAATTTTCTAGACCTTAACCAATTCATTTTGGAAGACCTACTTTGAAAATGTATCTGTTTCCTTTATTTTTTTTTACGAAAATCGAACATCACAAGAATCATGATATTTGGGAGTCAGGAGGTCTAGAAAATGATGCATATTAGTTATGAAAGCCTTAAAATTCATCTAGTATGAGTGGTAAGTGTAATATCTGATTATCTGAAAATGTGAGAAATATAATGTACGATTTATTTGTAAACGTACAAAATTTATTAGATGCAAAGGGAAGTCCCCTAGATAGAGTGATTGAGGTCCTGAAAAATTTATGTAGCATTCTAGACTCCTAAAAATGAGAATCCCAAGCTCAGATGGAAAAAAAAATAGAGCTAGAATGAAGAAACAAATTTAAATGAGAGTACCACAGGGTGTTGCAACAGGAACAATATCATCGGAGGCTCTAGGAAAATGCCCTCGGTGGGGAGGGATTCTCCCCCACTTATAAGGCCTTAGCCCCAGGGTCTCCTACTCGATATAGGACATTACATTCCACACCCTTGGGGCCAACCCATCCTCGAGTTGCACACACGACTAGGCTGGCTTTGATACCGATTCACTACTGAGCCTCTAAAGATACTGTCCCCGTTGCGACACCCCATGGTACTCTCATTTCCCACGTGGTGGGGTTTTGTCCTGAGGAGATCTGCCATAAAGGGATCCTTCCTCAAGCACGCTGTCAATGCGGAGAGCTTTGCTCCCATTTATAAGGCCTTAACCCCAGGGTCTCCTACCCGATGTGGGATATTACATTCCACCCCCCTTTGGGCCAACCCGTCCTCGGGTTACACATACGGCTAGGCTGGCTTTGATACCAATTCCCTACCTAGCCTCTGATGATATTGTCCCCATTGCAACACACCATGGTACTCTCATTTCCCACGTTGTGAACACCGTATTTTGTCTAAGCATGCTCCAAATAATAATAAAATTAAACTAATAAAAAATTAAAAATTAAAAAATTAAAGGAGAAGGAACCTAAAAATAGAATTAAAAGTAAAAATAAAATAAAATAAAAGCCAATTAATCCAAAGTTAAAATAAAAAATAAAAAAAATAAAAAATAAAAAAAAGAGTAACAAAAGTTTAAAATAAATGGAATTAATGAAAATCAAAATCAAAATAAAAATCAAAAGAGACTAAAAAAAGAGAGAGAAAGAAAGAAATGAATTAAAAAAAAAAGTAAAAAACCCACAAAGAGAAAAAGAGAAGAGATTAAAAGCAAGTTAATTCAAAATCATAAAAAAACACTAAAAATAATTAAAAATAAATAAAAAAAATCATTAAAAGGGCACTACAAAAAAAAAAGAAAGAGAGAAAAATATATACAAAAAAAAAGAGGGGGTTAAAATTTTGAAACATAACTTAGGAGAGCCCAAATCAAGACCAAAAAAGAGAAGAAAAAAGAAAAGAAAGGAGAAAGCCCAAAAGGAGTAGGCCTGTTTCTGGACCCCCAGCTGAATTGGGCTAGAAATAAAAAAAACAAAAAAAACAAAAAAAAATGAAAGAAAAAAAAGCCCAAAGAGAGTAGGCCTGTTTCTGGACCCCCAATTGAATTGGGCTAGAAATAAAAAACAAAAAAAAATGAAAGAAGAAAGCCCAAAGAGAGTAGGCCTGTTCCTGGACCTCTAGCTTCTGTAACCCGAATGAGAACCCATAAACTCGAAAGGAAGTAAACCCGAAGGAGCCAAAAAAACCTAAACGCTGTTGGTCCCCCCTCTGCTCTAGCTCTCTCCCGCAGGCATTTCAGATGGAGTTGTACGAGAGGTGAGTGCTGGCACTGAAAATGGGTGGAGCAGAGAAATGAGAGGAGAACCCGTACGTGGAGCAAGCGCTGTGGTGCGCGAGCGAGAGTGAGGGCCACTCTCGGATTTGCTATAAATAAAGAAGGAGAGAATTAGGAGAGAGAAGGGGGGATTTCTGGTTTTGAGGAGGCAGAGTGGGTACCGAGAAAATTTCTAGAGGGGTTTTTCAGGGAAGAAGAAATCGAAAAGTTTTCAGAGGGTTAGAGGACACTGAGGGAGAAAGGGTTTTTCCGAAAGAAAAATCGAGCGGGGAAGTTGAGAAGAGGAGGGGGTTTTTTCTTTCCGAAAGGCGATCAAAGGCAGCATTCGGGGAAGCAAAGCAGAAAATTGAAAGGTTTTAGAGGAGGGTCAAGTAAAGACAACAATTGGAAGAAAATCGAGTTGAGAATGGGTAGCAGCAGCATTTCGATTTAAGGGGAACTTCATTCGACTCTCTAAACTCCAAAGGTATACTTCCTCTTCATTTTATTATTCATCCCGAAATTCTAGGATATGGGTTTGCTCTGATTCTGGGTCTTGAATTTAGAGGTCTTCGTGCCCTAAAAACGATTTGGGTCGTTGCCTACTGGGTGTCGATCACTCAAGTTTTCTAGATAATCAGTGTTTGTTCATTCCCCCCTCTTGCTGCATGATCCTGTTTCCCAGTGCTATAAACATATTGACATGTTCTCTGTTACATTAGTAAGGGTGAGTTCATTTTGGTTGTCAGGTTAGGATATTGGGGCTGAATTACTTAATTGCTTAAGGTTACTGTTTAATAAACAACCTCTGATGATAGAGTCTTTGAATGAATTTCTGTGAGGCTTCTGAATATGAGGTCAGAGTTAGAATCCTCGAGGATTATGAATGGCCCTGTGTATATGAGTTTACCTCTGTATGAAAATAAGGATAGCTTTGATTGAGGGCTATTGCTAGTCATACTGTTGAGTTGAACATATTTTCTGATTTCGATTTTTTGTTTTCTCGCACAAAATATGTAATTAAGATGTTGTCATTTATGTGCATAGAGTCGTACGTTGGACCTTCCATGATAAACACATGTAGTCTGGTTGATTGGCTGCTTATTTCCCTGTTGTGTGACATTATTCTGCCTCTTGTATGAAATTCCGGGTTTTAGATACCTTAGCTAATTAAAATATGGGACCTTCCCCTTTTTGTTCATTGGTTATTCAAAATTTATTTGCTACTACTTTACCTGTTTACTTAATGCTTGAGTTTGCTGGGTTTCCCATTTGAGAGGAAGTTAAGCTTCCAGTACATGCGGATTGGTTATCCCCTTAATGCAAGGGGAAGGAAGAAACGTTTACTCCCGGACGCCGAGAGAAGGAAAATAATGAGCAATTAGAGTCGGGTTGTACATTGTACATTTGGTTTTCGCTTTTTCTTTTTACCTTTTGTCTTTCCACTCTTGTAAATTGGTTCAAGAATGATGTAGTAAGTAAATTTAAACACTCAGCACACACTTGCAACTTAATCTTTTAGTTTATTGTTGTTTATTATTTTGATTTCATTTTTATTTTTTTTTTATTTTCAATTTTTTTTTATTTTCGCATTAGATTGTCGTGTGGGATATCTTGTCCCCTCAAGCATATGGTCACAAACTAAAAGCCATGTGTGGCAATTAGGCCTCCTTGGTGCTTTTTGGGCTTCAAATTTATATTATGACATTTTGGGTTTCAATGACCCCATTCAATAGAGCCCTTTAAGAAAATTTCCAAAAAAGAAATAAAAAATTAAAAGGGGATTAAACTTTTTTGTAAAAAAGTCATTTTGAGTCTTAAAAAATATTTTATCCTTTGTCTAAGAAAAAAATCTTTTGCAAAAAAAAAAAAGAACTCAGTAAATTTTTCTTTTAGAATTGATTCCAAAAAAAAAGAAAAAAAAGGAAAATCAAAATTGAGAACAAAATAAAACCAAACCAAAAACAAAAATAAAAACAAAAAGAAAAAAAAAACAAAGACAAACACAAGACAAAAAAAAGAAAAAAGAAAACAAAACAAGAAAGCAAAAAAAAAAAGAGAAACTAAAACAAAAACAAAAAAATGAAAACAAAGAAAAATAACAAAATGCAAAAAGGAAAAAATAGAGCCCAAAATAAAAAGAAGAAAGAAAAATAGAAAACAAAAAAATGATAAGAAAATAGAAAACAAATAATAACAAAAAAGAGGATAAAACAAAAAACCAAAAGATAAGATTAAAAACAAACAAACAAAACAACAAAATAACAAAAAAGAACAATTGAAAAAAACAAGGGAGAAATATGAATTAAAAATCAAGAAAATAAAAAGAAAACAAAAACAAAAAGACAATTCAAAACAAAAACAAAATAGAATTGAAAAAAAAAAAGAACAACTTAAAAAGAGGAAAAGTGAATCGAAAATCAAAAAAAAAACAAAAGAAAAAATTAAAACAAGAGATAATAAAAACAAAATAAAAGAAAGAATAACAAGGGGTAATAAAAACAAAAAACAAAAATCAAATGAAAAGCAAAAAAATGATAAGAAAAAGAGAGGAAAATTTGAAAAAACAAAACAAGTGAAATTAAATTTCCCTTTAGCAAATTAAGACACATCAACCAATTTTAAACTTGTTTTATTTGTAAAAGGAAAAAGTAATTTTTATTTTCTTTGTGATTTCAAAAAGTAAAAATAAAAATAAATAAATAATAAAAAAAATCAAAACAAAAAAAAAACAACCAAAACAAAATTTAAAAAAAAAACTAAAAAACAAAACAAACTCAATCAAGAATTAAAAAAAAAATCAAACAAAAATCAAACAAAACAAAACAAAACCTCAACCAAATGCAACTTTCAATCGAACTACGTGGGCTTTGATCCCTCCTGAAGGGTACGTAGGCCCTAGGTTTTTATCCTAGGTCAAGTCCGCCCTTGTAAATAAAATATTTTTTCTTTAAATTCCTTTTCTTTCCTTTTTATTTCAATTATTAAATTTCTTTGCGTTTTACTTTAACATTGATTTCCTTTTCTACTTTCAACTTTAGTTCCTTTTCTTTCTTTATTCCTATTTTGCATGTGATTTGTAGGGAGAATTAAAATAGAATTTAGGCCATTTTATTTTTGCACAACTGACTTAGGGTAACTGTTCTTAGTAACGGGTGTAGTGGGGTGCCTAACACGTTCCCCACTCACAATCGACTCCCGGATTCGTTTTCTGGTTTGTAGACCATTTTCCAAAAAAGGGCTTTTCCAAAGTGTTGCCTTTTCAAAAAATAAAATTTTGGTGGTGACTCCTGAACCCTATCTATTACACCTATTTTAATTTTTAAATTTCGGTTCTCAATTTCATTTGAGAAAATCGAATTTTACTTGAGTTTCTCTGTTAAAGGCGCCACGGGGTCGCATTTTCGGGTGTGACACACGTGGTGGGGTTTTGTCCTGAAGAGATCTGCCATTCAAGGATCCTACCTCAAGCACGCCATCAGTGGGGAGAGCTTCACTCCCACTTATAAGGGCTTAGCCCCAGTGTTTTCTACCTAATATGGGACTTTACATTCCACCCCTCTTGGGGCCAACCCATCCTCGGGTTGCACACACGGCTAAGCCTGCTCTGATATCAATTCCCCATAGAGCTTCCAACAATATTATCCCTGTTGCGACATATCGTGGTACTCTTATTTCCCACGTGGTGGGGTTTTGTCCTAAGGAGATCCGTCGTTCAGGGATTCTCCCTCAAGCGTGTCGTCGGTGGGGAGAGCTTCGCTCCCACTTATAAGCCTTTAGCCCAGGGTCTCCTACCCGATGTGGGACATTACATTCTACCCCCTTTGGGGCCATCCCGTCCTCAGGTTGTACACACAGCTAGGCTAGCTCTGATACCACTACCCCACAGAGCCTCGGATGATATTGTCCCCGTTGTGACATCCCGTGGTACTCTCATTTCCCACGTGGTAGGGTTTTGCCTTGAGGAGATCTGCCATTCAGGGATCCTCCCTCAAGCACGTCGTCGATGGGGAAAGCTTCGCTCCAACTTATAAGGTCTTAGCCCCAGGGTCTTCTACTCGATATGGGACATTACATTCCACCCCCCGTGGGGCCAACCCGTCCTCGAGTTGCACACACGGCTAGGCTGGATATGATACCAATTCCCTACTAAGCCTCTGACGATATTGTCCTCGTTGCGACACCCCATAGTACTCTCATTTCCCACGTGGTCGGGTTTTGTCCTGAGGAGATTCGCCATTTAGGGATCCTCCCTCAAGCGTGCCGCCGGTGGGGAGAGCTTCGTTCCCACTTATAAGGTCTTAACCCCAGGGTCTCCTACTCGATGTGGGACATTATATTTTATCCCCCTTGGGGCCAACCCATCTTTGGGTAGCATACACGGCTAGGCCGGCTCTGATACCACTGCCCCACAGAGCCTCCGATGATATTGTCCCCGTTGCAACACCCCGTGGTACTCTTATTTCCCACGTGGTGGGATTTTATCCTGAAGAGATCTACAATTCAGGGATCTTCCCACAAGTGCGCCGTCGATAGGGAGAGCTTCGCTCTCACTTATAAGGCCTTAGCCATAAGGTCTCCTGCCCCAATGTGGGAATTTACATTCCACCCCCTTGGGCCCAACCCGTCCTTGGGTTGCACACACGGCTAGGGCGGCTTTGATACCAATTTCCCATAGAGCCTCTGATAATATTGTCCCTATTGCAACATATCGTGGTACTCTTATTTCCCACGCGATGGGGTTTTGTCCTGAGGAGATCCATAGTTCAGGGATCCTCCCTCAAGTGTGCCGTCGGTGGGGAGAGCTTCGCTCCCACTTATAAGCCCTAAGCCCCAGGGTCTCCTACCTGATGTGGGACATTACATTCTACCCCCCTTGGAGCCATCCTATCCTCGGGTTGCACACACAGTTAGGCCAGCTCTGATACTACTGCCCCACAGAGCCTCGGATGATATTGTCCCCGTTGCGACATCTCGTGGTACTCTCATTTCCCACATGATAAGATTTTGTCCTGAGAAGATCTGCCATTTAGGGATCCTCCCTCAACCACGTCGTCGGTGGGGAAAGCTTCGCTCCCACTTATAAGGCCATAGCCCCAGGATCTCCTACCCGATGTGGGACTTTACATTTCATCCCCCTAGGGGCCAACCCGTCCTCGAGTTACACACACGGCTAGGCTGGTTTTGATACCAATTCCCTACCGAGCCTCTGAAGATATTATCCCCATTACGACATCTCATGGTACTCACATTTCCAACGTGGTGGGGTTTTATCCTAAAGTGATCGGCCATTGAGGGATCCTCCCTCAAGCACACCATCAGTGGGGAAAGCTTCGCTCCCACTTATAAGGCCTTAGCCTCAGGGTCTCCTACCCAATATGGGACTTTACATTCCACCCCCCTTAGGGCCAACCCATCCTCGGGTTGCACACACAGCTAGGCCCGCTCTGATATCAATTCCCCACTAAGCCTTCAACTATATTGTCCCCATTGCGACGCCCCATGGTACTCTCATTTCCCACGTGGTGGGGTTTTGTCCTAAGGAGATCCACCATTCAGGGATCCTCCCTCAAGCGCATCGTCGGTGGGGAGAGCTTCACTCCCACTTATAAAGCGTTAGTCCCAACGTCTCCTACCAGATGTGGGACTGATACCATTCCCCACAAAGCCTCTGACGATATTGTTCCCGTTACGACACCCCGTTGTACTCTCATTTCCCACGTGGGGGGGTTTTGTCCTGAGGAGATTCGCCATTCAAGGATCCTCCCTCAAACGCACCGTCGGTGGATAGAGCTTCGCTCTCACTTATAAAGCCTTAGCCCCAAGGTCTCCTACCCCGATGTGGGACTTTACATTCCACCTCCTTTGGGGCCAACCCATCCTTAAGTTTCACACATGGCTAGGCCGGCTCTGATACTAATTCCTCATAGAGCCTCCGACAATATTGTCCTCGTTGCGATACCCCGTGGTACTCTTATTTCCTACATGGTGGGGTTTTGTCGTGAGGAGATTTGCCATTCAGGCATCTTCCCTTAAGCGCGGCGCCGGTGGGGAGAGCTTCGCTCCCACTTATAAGGCCTTAACCCCAGGGTCTCCTACCCGATGTGGGAGATTTCATTCCACCCCCTTTGGGGCCAACCCGTCCTCGAGTTGCACACATAGCTAGGCTGGCTCTGATATCAATTCCCCATAGTGCCTCGGACGATATTGTCCCCGTTGCGACACCCTGTGGTACTCTCATTTCCCACGTGGTGTGGTTTTGTCCTAAGGAGATCCGCCATTCAGGGATCCTCCCTCAATTGCGCCATCATTGGGGAGAGCTTCTCCCCACTTATAAGGCCTTATCCCTAAGGTCTCCTACCTAATGTGGGATATTATATTACACCCCTTGGGTGCCTACCCATCCTCAGGTTGCACACACGGCTATGCCGGCTCTGATACCAATTCCTCACAGAGCCTCCGACGATATTGTCCCCATTGCGACACCCCATGGTACTCTCATTTCCTATGTCATGGGGTTTTATCCTGAGGAGATCCACCATTCAGGGATCCTCCCTCAATCGCGCCGTTGTTGGGGAGAGCTTCGCCCCACTTATAAGGCCTTAGCCCCAGGATCTCCTACTTGATATGGGACATTACATTCCACCCCCCTTGGTAGTAATTTGTCCTCAGGTTGCACACACGACTAGGCTGGCTCTGATACCAATTCCCCACAGAGCCTCCAACAATATTGTCCCCGTTATGACACCCCGTGGTACTCTCATTTCCCACGTGGTGGGGTTTTGTCCTGAGAAGATCCACCATTCAGGGATCCTCCCTCAAGCGCACCGTCAGTGAGGAGAGCTTCGCTCCCACTTATAAGCCTTTAGCCCCAGGATCTCCTACCAGATGTGGGACATTACATTCTACACCCCTTAGGGTGAACCCGTCCTCGGGTTGCACACATGGCTAAGCCAGCTCTGATACCACTGCCCCATTGAGCCTCCGACAATATTGTTCCCATTACGACACCCCGTGGTACTCCCATTTCCTACGTGGTAGGATTTTGTCTTGAGGAGATCTTCCATTCAGGGATCCTCCTTCAAGCACGTTGTCGGTAGGGAAAGCTTCGCTCCCACTTATAAGGCCTTAGCCCCAGGGTCTCCTACCCGATGTGGGACATTACATTCCACCACCTTGGTGCCAACCGGTCCTCGGGTTGCACACACGGCTAAGCCGACTCTGATACCAATTCCCCATAGAGCCTCCGAAGATATTGTCCCCATTGTGACACCCCGTGGTACTCTCATTTCCCACGTGGTGGGGTTTTGTCCTGAGGAGTTCCACCATTCAGGGATCCTCCCTCAATCACATCGTCGTTGGGGAGAGCTTCGCCCCCACTTATAGGGTCTTTGCCCCAGGGTCTTCTACCCGATGTGGGACATTACATTCTACCCCCCTTGGTGCCTATCCATCCTCAGGTTGCACACACGGCTAGGCCAGCTCTGATACCACTGCTCTACAGAGCCTTCGACGATATTGCCTTATTGCGACACCCTGTGGTACTCTCATTTCCCACATGGTGGGGTTTTGTCTTGAGGTGATCTGCCATTCAGGGATCCTCCCTCAAGCGCACCGTCGGTGGGGAGAGCTTCGCTCCCACTTATAAGGCCTTAGCCCCAGGGTCTCCTATCCGATGTGGGACATTACATATATGATGGGAGAAGATGAGAGGAAGCCATAGGAAAAATTTATAAGCCATAAATTGAGAGGTGAAAGTATAGGTTCCATAATGTGACTTAAATAAGCAACATGTATCTAGGCTCTTGGGAATAAATTTATGATGACTTCAAGAAGCCTAAATGGATTTAATAGACCTAGATATAAGAAGAAAATGGAGCCAAGATCTTGAATTATGGTAGTTGCTTCATTAGGCCTTTTATGGAACTATTATATAACCATAGAAAAAAGTGTGCTTCCTTATTGTGTGAGTAATGCTAGAACTTGTTTCAAAAATGTAATTGGATTCTATTTGTTGTGCCTAGGCCAATGGAATCAAACTCCATCTATTTGTAAATGTGTGACCTTGAGGGGAGAAGAATAGTCAAGGAAAAAGATGTGTTTTGCACCAAGGTGGCTTTCCACTCCTTCTTATATGCATTCTTGGCCATATGAATGTCATTGGATGCGTATATGTAATTGTATTATAAGACATGCCATAACTGTTGTTTTGTTGCTATGGTACCATTATGTTTTCTTGATTGGCTTTTGTAATGTGAAGTATTCTCTAAGGGTGAGGTTGTGCCAAAAGTTCCTTGAAATGGATGAGGTGAAGCCAAAAGTCTCAAGGATGAGTGAGACTAAGTCAAAAGTCCCTAGACCAAGAGTGAGGCTAGACCAAAAGTCCTTAGAATTTGTTCTTAGCTTTGACATGTTGCTATGGCATGGAAATTATGGATTGAATGATTCTTGTTTATGTTGGATACATACTTGTGTTTCTTGACATGATTATATGTCTTGGTTGCTTACTTGAATGGGTGTTTAAGCTATTGGAGATTCTTTGAATCTCACCCCGTTTCCTCTTCCATCTCACTATGTCTAGGTAGAGCTTAAGGAGACAAAAATAGAAGCCAAGGAGCTTGATTGGCTATACTTTGACATTAGTGTGTAGCTTTGATGTAATTAAATGTCAAAGGTTATATGTATAAACTATTTTTGAGATGTAAGCCATTGGGCAAATGTAAAAGTATGTAAATATAGTGTATGAACCAAAGTTGAAGGCAAATGAATGAGAAAATGTGTTTTGACCATTTGAGAGCCCATTCTTAAATGTGTATTTATGCATGTGGCATAGTGAGTTTGAGATGTGTGTTAGTTTGAACCATTTGGAAAGCTTATATATTCTATGTTTATGCTTCCAAACATGCTTAAGATGTTGTAAAGTGGGTAGGAGGCCATTTGGAACAAGTTTGACCCTTGCATGGTACCAAAATTTTCATATTCTTGAGCTTTGTCAAACTTTAACCAAATGAGCTAGTCTTGAAATGAAATTTGGCATGCATATAAGCCTTATTTAGAACTTCCCATAGAGCTAAAGAACACCTAATTTGGAGCTCTAGAGAATTTTTTTATGATTTTTCAAAGTTATCAAAATTTGACAAATTTGGCAAATGTATTATTATATGGTCAGTTCCTTCACCTTTGTCATTGGTGGTACAATGGCTATAAAATTTTATAAACATAAACTAGACATGATAAGCTTTTTTTACCCCTAAGATCACCCTATTTAGAAGTCTATAGAGGGAGAACCAAATTTTTGAAATTTCATATCAGTATCAAGGATGTAGTTAAACCTTTGTTATTTTTCCATTAATTTTCATAGACTAAACGCTTCTATTTTGGTTTGAAATTATTTTTTATCCTCTAGTTAACATCCATACCTGTCTAAAATGGTATGGTTTGCTAGGTTTTGATTTTTTTAGAATTAGTTATAAATTTTTGAAGTTTATAACAGTAACTTGTGATAGCAAACCTAAGCAATTGGACCTTTATTGTTATTCTATTGTCAATTATAGTCCAGTTGACGTTTTCATGGCCATGAATGATTTTTACCTATAGCTGAAATTTAGAGATTTCTAGAAAGCTATCACATACTTGATTTTAATTTTTATAAAATTAATTATGACTTTTCAAAGTTGATGTTAGAAATCTGGAATCTGGACCCAAGAGTATCTTCGCATTTTTCTAATGTGTGGCTTATAATCCAAGAAGCATATGCCATTTCTTGATGTTTATGACTTGTATGGATGGATTATAAGTAGAGGATGATATAGATGGGTTCGCATGGTTCACATGGCATGAAATGAAAATTTCGAGCCCTACGTAACACAAATTTATTTATTAAATCTATTATTTTTCCATGTGAAAGTGCTAAATCAAGCTCTTAAAATGAAGTCAAGCATAAGTAAGTGTCTATAGAGGCTAATAAATTATGGTGTCACAATGTGTATGCTTACTTGAAAGATGAAAGAGCTATTGGGATTCTTTGAATCTCACTCTCCTACACTTTCTATCTAACCTTGTCTAGGTAAAGCCCAAAGAGCAAAGAATAGGAGCCAAGGAGCATAATTTGTAATACTTTGACAATAGGATAGTGTTTTATGTAAATTAATGTCAAAGTATGTATGTACAAGTTATATATGAAATGTAAACCTTTGAGCATATACAAAAGCATGTAAATATGTTGTATGAACCTAATTTGCAACCATATGTATGAGAATGTATGATTTTGATATCCTTAAACCATGATGTCTATGTGTATAAATGCAAGTTGGATGGTGGATTTTGTAACGCCATATTTATCCAGCCTTTCTTATTCATATCTTAACTTCCTTCTCTTGGCATAGCAAATTCTCAAGGAAAAACTCAATTAAAATAATGGCATATTTTATGTTGCATAGTACTTAAAATTTTCATTCTGCATTCCATGGACCATAATAACTCACCCATATCATCCTCCAATTAAAATACATTCATACAACTCAAAACCATCTTAAAATGTCACATGTATAGTAGAAAAAATTTTTAAGGCATAAATATACACACATATTCAAAGACAAGAAAATACCCAAAGATGCATGAGGGAAAGGAAAGAGAGTTACCTTGAATGCAAGAACACATTTTATCCTTTGGAGTTCCTTCCTTTCCTTCCCCAAACACCTACAAAGAGGTGAAGTTTGATTTCTTTGGCCTAAATACAACAAATGGGATCTAATTACACTCTTGGAACAATCTTTAATGCCACACACACTTTAGAAAAACTTTGGCACTCATGTGGTTCAATTATGGTTCTATAAAGCACCTAATAAAGCAACACCAAGAGTTTATGATATTGGCTCCATTTTATGCTTCAATCTATGATTCTTGACTCCATTTAGATCTTTGGAGCCATCACACAATCAGTTTGAGGAGCCTAGCTATATATTGCTTCTTTAAGTTACAATATGGAACCTACACCTCCATCTCACTTTCTAGGCTTTCTAAAAAAATTTTTAAAACTTTCTCTCATACTCTCTCATCATATATGATGTAAATCTAGGCTTAGAAAAATTTAAAACTCTTCTTTGGTCCTCCTTCTAGTCTAGGCCAAGGCATTGCTTCCTTAAGGAGTCCATGGAGTTTGTTTCGTTTCTTTGATGGGAGATGCATGTTGAAGGCTTCTTTGGTGTCTTAGGAACTCATACAAGCTCTTAGACACCTTAAATTATGGCTAGAAGTCTTCCTACAAACTAAGGTGCAACTAAAACCCTAGTTATGTATATTGAAAAATCATGGTTCTTTCTTTGTTATCTTTGCATATTCTTATTTCTAACACTCTAATTCTTAAGATTCATGCTTATTTTGGTTCAAAACTCATCCCCCCGTTGGCTATCCTAGGAGTGGCCAAACCATACACAATGGAGGAAAAAAAGAAGAAAGCATGAAAGGCAATGATTTCTACCTTGATTCAAGTCCTTTTCAAGAGTCTCTTCCTTTGCTTTGGCTTTGCTCTTCAAATTCGAACTTCTCCCTTCTAGTTTGAGCTTAAAACAAGAACAAATACCTTAATATAACTATGGGAAGAAGGAGGAGAAGGAGGAGAATAAGTTTACTAAAGGGAAGACCAAGAAATTCCATGAAATTCATACTTTTCTTGCCTTGGTTTTCCTCTTCTTCTTTCCTTCTCTTGTGCGCCTCTCTCCCTTGGTCTCATTCTCTATTTTAGGAAGATGGAAAGTCGGTTGAATGCAGAGGAGAGTGGGGCATGAGTTTAAGAAGTCAAGGGATTAAAATTTGTTCCTAAAAAATTCCTATTACATCTTGCTTTCTTGGCATTTTTGTTTTAGGTTCATTTTAGCTCTTTTTTTAGAATTATCTTTTCTATCATAAAATTTTAGTTTTTAATCTTATAAAATGCCTTTAAAATCACTCAATTTGGAGTTAAATCCTTCTCGAATGAAAGGATCAAAATTTAGGTCAACTGTCATTAGAAAATGTATGTAATACCATATTATTTCTAACATTTATCCTTCTCTTACAAGTGGGAATATGCACTTTAGCAAAGAGATCTCAAGAAAATGTATTAAAATAATGTATTAAATTGCATTACATTGCATAGCAGATAAATTTTTTTATTTCACATTTCCAGGACCCCATGAACTTATCAATAACATTCTCTAATTATTTTCCATACATACAAGTCAGAACATTCTCAAAAAATGGCACAAACCACGAAGCAAGGGTCAAAAACCCCAAAATTTCTTCATTTTTTGCAACTATACAGTGACAAATTTCAGGGGCAATTTTAAAAAATTATAACTAAATGTAAAAAAATTAAAATCAAACAAACCATAGTTTTCTAGAAATCTCTATATGTTAAATTCACACTAAAAATAATTCCATGACATAAAAATAGTTTTAGACCACGTTTGACAATGAAATATCCACAAAGGTCCGGTTATCCCTGGTACTAATATAGTTTATTGTTATACACTTCAAAAATGTCTAATTAATTTTACAAAAATCTAATCCATGAAAATAATACCAATATAGAGAGCCACAAATGTTAGCTAGAGGAAAAAAATAACTCCAAACTAGTCCAAGTATGTCCAGGCCTCGAAAACTAATCAAACAATGACATAGGTCCAACTGAAGGCCTGATACTAGATAGCAACTTCAAAAATTAATATCTCTCTCTCTAGAAATCCAAAGGAGGTGCTTCTAATTGGCACAAGTCACTGGAAAGGTCTAGTTTCTTCTTGTAAAATTTTGTGACAATTGGACATCATTTGCTCCATGAGTGATAGAGTTTCATTTCAGACTATAGCTATAGTAACAGTGACCAATTCAAAACAATTTTTCAACTTCAAAAATTCACCAAATATTCCATAGAACTCCAAAAATTCTCAACTTTAGCTTCTAAAAAAGCTCTCAACAAAATCTAGATGCATGCCAAATTTTAGACCAAGAAGATCTAATTTGGACAAAAAGTGATATAGCCTCACAAAATGGTCACTTTTGCTCCATATGAGATACCAACTTGATTCAATTGGTCTTCTTTAGTGTTTGGCACACCTTAGGCAAGTTTAAAAGCATGATTATGACTTTTAGAAACTACCCAAGTGGTTCCAAATACCATGCATCTCATTTTGACCACCCCACACCCAAAAATACATACATTTAAGTGTGCATCAAGTGTTCGATTTCCATATTTCCATTGTCTTGGCACCATACAAGGTTCATATATCATTCATACATAATATTACATTTGTTCATAGCTTTACATTACAATAATAACATGTAAAATATCACTCTCACATTGATACACAAAGAAAACTACAAAAAGGTTTAAAGTATAACCCTTCAAGGCTCTTGGCTTACTTTCTTTGCTTTTTGTGAGCCACCTAGATAATTCAAGATGGAAGGGGAAAGGGGAGCGAGATTCCAAGAATCTCAATAGCTCACACACTTATTCACACACACATTTAAGGCATATGTACATCAAAGCATATGTATGGAAGGTATGGCAATCATAAAGTATGCAAGGTCACAATTCTCATGCCACTCATTCATATTCAAGTTAGGACCATGCTCTAGGGACTTTTGGTTTTGTCTCACCCCAATTTTAGGACTTTTGGATTTACCTCACTCTTGGCCTAGGGACTTTTGACTTGGCATCACCCTTTCAAGAAACTTTTGGCCTTGTCTCACCCATGCCATGAGACTTTTGGCATTTTCTCACCTTCATTAAGAGACTTTTGGTATCACCTCACCCTTATAAGCCATTTCCACAACCATAGTCATTCAAGAAGACACATTGGTACCAATGTAAAGTCAAGGCATCAAGTGGCATATCATGAAGTCACAAGAACACACATAAGCATACAATAACATATATATGCACACAAGAATGCAAAGAAAATGAGGTGGAAAACTACCTGGGATTTATGTAAACTTTTCTTAATCCTTTTCCTTCCCTTTTTTGGTCCTACAAGTGTACCTAGGTGGAGTAGGGTTCTCTTGGCCTAGCCACTGTAAACAACACAAAATTACTCACTTCAAGCAAGTCAAGATACTAAACTAAAGCTTGAATACATACTTAGTCTTATAAGTGGCATAATGGTTTCATAATTGGCCCAATGAAGCAACTCTCATATTTTGAGTTCTAGGCTCCATTCTCTTGTTATTTCTAGGCTTCTTGGACTTATTTAAGGTCCTTGGAGCCCTCGCACGTTCACTTGCACAATTGGAAAATCAAGTTGCTTCTTAAGACACCATTATGGACACCATTGCTCCATCTTCCAATCCATGGCTCCTAAATTTTTTCCAATAGTTTCTCCCATCTTCTAACATCATATAAAGTCACAAACTAGGGCTAGAACAAATTAAAACACTCCATAGCTTTATAAACTAGCCTAGGCCAAGATATGCACCAAGGAAGGAGTTCACAAGCTTCTTGATTTTTCCTTGGTGGGAGAACCACTTGGGAGGGTTTCTAGAGGCCTTAGGAGCTCAAGGAAACATTCAAATAACCAAGGAAACATTTACACAAAATCAAATTTTACAAACCCCTAGAAAACTCCACACTTTCCTAACTTGATTTATATTGGTTTTTCTTGAAATTTCTTGTCATATTCCATCTCCCCATGGCATAAAACCCTTGTTCCTGTCTTGTTTTTGGACAGAACTTCCCTCCCCCATATGGTTCTAATTTAGGCCAAAACTCAAAGCAAAAGGAAGCAAAGGGAAGAAATAGTTCAAAGCATGAATTACCTTGGATTCCAACTTAGTTTCAAGAGTCTTTCCCCTTGGTTTGCTTCCCCTCAAGAATTTCAAACTTCCCCCTCAATATTTTGGATTAAAACAGAACCAAATAGCTTAAATAAACCATGGAAAGAAAGCCTAGAAAGAGAAGAGCAAAGTTAGAGGAAGAAAGAGCATGAAATTCTATGGATTTACCTATCTTTTCCTTGATTTTTCTCCTCCTTTTCTTCCCCTTCTTGTGTGCCTAAGAGAGCAGATCATATTATGTATTTTAGGCAGAAAATTTCGTGTTTAAAAAGGTGGGAGAAGAAAGGAGAAGTGTGTGGAAGTTTCTAGAAGCATACTTTTCCAAAAATTTTAATTTCATCCTTCTATAATAGCAATTTTGTTTCGGCTTCATTTTAACTCCTTTTTGAAAACCTTCTTTTCCATTATAAAATTTAGGCTCCTAATTTAATAAAATTTCTTTGGAATCACTCAATTTGGAGCTAAATTTTACCAAAGGGATCCGTCAAAGTTTAGGCTCACTGATATTGAAAAACATACACCGTAGGCGCTTTATTGGTCTCGGGGCTTCCCATCATTTTTTAGGCCTCGAGAACCTTGAGCAACTCAAGTTTTCCTTTTAAAAAGCCCTCCCATGTGTTTTTCTATAAGTTGCACTTATTTACGAAAATGTCATTATGTTTGATAAGTTTTTGTCACAAATTATTTCCTCGTCCTTGTAACACCATAAATTTTTAGTTCATTTCATGCTACATTTATGTCTCACATCATGCAACTCACATAAGAGGCAAAAAATAATGGCATTAAATAATGAATATTTTAGCATTGCGTCGCATATAAATTTTTTATTCAGTGTCTCGTGGACCATGTGAGCTCATACGTCACATTCTCATATTTAATTTCATAGATACAACTTATTTACATCACCAAAAGTGGCCTACAACTCGTGCAAAGGCAAGAGACACATAAAATCTCATGAAGTAATTTTGGCCAAGATTTTCCATTTTCTGTCACAAATTTTGGAAAATCAATACTAATTCTAGAAAAATTGAAATCATGCATTCTTTACTATTTTGGGAAGCTACACATGTCTACTTTATGTTTAAAATATATTTAGGCCATGAGACATATCATAGAAAATGTTTGACATTTGAAAAAGTGCAGAGGTCTAGCTGGCTACTAGTACTATCATAGGTTTCTATTACAAACTTTAAAAATATCTAATTAATTCCACAAAAATTCACTCTATAGAAATAATACTAATTTAGAAAGCTAAAGAAGTTAGCTAAAGGGAAACAATAACTCTAGACTAGTTCAGGTACGTCTAGACATCGAAAACAAATCAAACAATAACTAAGGTCTATCTGAATGCCTAAACTGGGTAAAAATTTTAAAAATTCATATCTCCCTCTCTTGACATCCAAATGGGGTGCTTTTAGTCGGCACAAGTCACTAGGAATGTCTAGTTTCTCCTTGTGAAATTTTGTGGCAATTGGACATCATTTTCCCCATAAGCGATAGAATCTAATTTCGGACCAGTGTGACCAGTACCATGAACCAAAATTAGAATATTCCAATTTTGAAAATTCGTCAAATATTCCATAGAACTTTAAAAATTCTACACTTTAGCTTCCCAAAAAGCTCTCAATAAGCTCTAATTGCATGCCAAATCTCATATCAAGAAGACCTCATTTGGAAAAAAAAGTGGTATAGATTTCCAATACGGTCAATTTTACTCCATATACTAAATGTGTCCAAATGAGTTCCCTTAATGTTTGGCACCTCTTGGGCAAGTTTAAAAGTATGAATATGACTTGTATGAACTTCCCAACTAGTTCCAAACCTCATGCATCTCATTTTAGCCATTCCACTTCCATATATACACTAATACATCAAACCATTCCAGAGCTAAACTTACCGTTACATGACCAAAATAGCAATTTTCTGTACATATAACCTTAAATCTCATTTATATATGATACATTAGCATAATTATACATGCTTATAAGGTCATAGGTCATATACAACCATAGATTACAACATTTGCCACTTTGATGGCCTTAAAGAAGTAAATTCCATGCATTTCAATGTCATGCTCTCATCTCTCAAGTGGTTGGCTTCCATCTCCTTGCTTTCTTAGTCCATCTAGCATGTTAGAACATTGGAGAGGAGGGAATGAGATTCAAAGAATCCTAATAGCTCATCTCCCTTTCAATCACACATAAAGTATGCAATATAAGCTTTGAAAATGCATGCATAGACATGTTAACATATGTAAGCATGCAAGAAACATTCTTGGCATTTGAATAAGTCATACATAGCATGCATAGGCTTGCCGAGTAAGTGAATTACCCTCACCCATTCACTTATAGATTTTGGACTTGCCTCACCCATTTTTTTAAGAGGTTTTTGACTCAATCTCACCCTTGGGAGTTAACCTCACTTTTAGGAGACTCTTTATTTTGTCTTAACCAACTTTAAAGGTTCTTGGCTCATCCTCACCATGGCTAGAAGGTTTTTGGCTTTTCCACATTCAAGCATGCATATAACACATCATTTAAATGCATAAGACATCATCATGGTACCATGGCATATGAAATCATAGTAGAATACTTTTCATTGCTTAAAACATATATACACACATCCAAAGACAATGTAAGCACATATTCATGCATGAAAGAAGGTAAAGAGAGCTACCTTGTTTGCATTTACAGACTTTTTCCTTGTGTCTTGAATCCTCTCCCTTGACTTCACACACCAAAGAAGGTGGAGATCACTTTTCTTGCCCTAAACACATTATATGGAAGCTAATTATACTCTTGAATTAAATTCTAAGGCCACACAATCAGTAGAAAAGCTAGGTGACTCATAAGACTCTTTTTTAGTTCTATAATGTACTTAATGAAGCCACCTTAAGAAAACATCATCTTGGCTCCATTCTATCTATTCATTTATGATTCTTGACTCCATTTAAACCTCTTGGAGTCATCACATAATATATTCTAGGAGTCTAGCTAGGTGTTATTTCTTTAAGCCATATTATGGAACATATAAGACCATCTCACTATCTATGGTTTCTAAATTTTTCCCAATGCCTCCCCTCATCTTCATTCATCATATATGACTTAAAAATAGGCTTGGAACAAATTAAAACTATCCCTAGGTACCTAAACCTCTCTTGGCCAAAATTAGGAAGCAATTTGGCCTTCTTGGACTTTGGTTTGTTTTCTTGATAGAGTAAGCAAATGGGGAGACTTCTAGGGATCTTAAGAGTTCATTTAAACTCTCATTTAGGCATATAAATTAAGGTATCAAATTAAATTTTATAAGGAATATATGAAACCTTAGAATTTGTATCTTGAATTTCCATGGTTATTTCTTAATTCTCTTTGCATATTCTTATTCTTCATACCCTTTTTCCTAAGAATCACCCTTGGCTCTACCCAAAATCCAAGCCCTTCTATGACTTCTTGAGTGGGGTGAACCATAAGGAGAAGAGGAGCAATGGGTAGCAATTATGGAAGAAAAAATTACCTTGTTTTTCCTTATTTTCTCACTTGAATCTTGTCTTCTTTGGCCTCTTCTCTTCAAATCCAGATTTTTTCCTTAATTTCTCCCTTAAAATAGATCCATATACTTTAATATTTTCATAGGAAATAAAGGAGAATGGAGGATAAGAGGTTTGGAAAGGAAAAAGCATGAAAAACTACCAAAATTCCATACCTTCAAGCCTTGATTTCTCCTCCTCTTCTTCTTCCTATTGTGCGTCACTCTTCTAGGGCTTTTTCTCTAGTTTAGGGAAGAAACATATGAGGCTAAATGAATAGGAGAGTTGGGTGCCTTATATGTATAGGTAGAGGAAGAATGACTTTTCAAAAATTTTCATTTTACCCTTTGTTCTTGGTATTTTTGTTTCTAATTTGTTTTAACTCCTTTTTGAGAACTATCTTTTCCATTATGAAATTTGGGTTCCCAATTTAGTAAAATGCCTTTGGAATAATTCAAATTAGAGCTAAAACCTTATCGAATGAATCAGTCAAAGTTTGGGTGAACTGACATTAGAAAACGTCAATCGGAAGGTTTTTAACTGTCCTTGGGCTTTCCATGGTTTTCAGGGCCTCTAAGAACCTCTAAGACTCAAAAATTTCATTTAAAAAGCCTTCTTGTGTGAATTTCAAAATTTGCTCAAAATGACGAAAATGTTATTAGGTTTTGTCAATCTTTCGTTACAATTCATTTTTTTATTCTAGCTTTATTTTTCTTTTCATCTGACTCTATGATTCTCATTTTTAGAAGTCTAGAATGCTTCCCAAATTTTTTGAGATCTTAACTAAGTCATTTCAGGGGACTTCCTTTTGTGTCTGGTGATTTTGTATGTTTCATAGAAACCATACATTACGTTTCTCATGTTTTCTTTCATTTTTGAAGAATCAGATTTTACATTTCTCCCCCCTTAAATAAATTTTGTCCTCAAAATTTGGGGTATGCTTTCCTCTTACTCTTTTATTTTCAAATTAATTGCTCTTTTTTTTTCCTTCTTCCTAACTTTATACGCTTTTCTTAGTGATTAAACTCGTTTAAATTTTCTCTCAATTAAGAAATTTTATTATTACTAGCCCTTAATGAAGGCTCTATAGTTATAGAATACATGCTAGTTCTTCTTATAAGGGAAAGAAGTTTTGGCTCTAGAGGCCTATTCTAGGAGAGCTTACTAATCATATATCATTAGCTTCAACCTGTCTGTAGAGGTTAATGCTCTTTTCAGTAGACTCATTTACATATCTTAGGAGGTGACTTATTTTGTATCCAATCTCCTGTATCCTCTCCCAATGGCTTCTCATAAAGTCTCATCTTCTTTTTTGATCATTACAACCATCAGAGGTTTCTATCTGTCTGTTTACTTATTTACATGTACCGTCCACTGTTCATCTTTGCATTCTTTCTTACTAACTCATCCCATGATTACCATTCACATTTCTTTCTATCATAGGCCTTATATCTCAATTACTTACTGGGATTACAACTCCTTTGAGGAGTTTCTACTTTTAATGATCCCAATTTCTCTATTTATTACTGCATCTGTCTTTGTAGGCCAGGACTTTTCCTTACTTTCTTTGCTTACTAACAGTGGCATTTTATAGTCCCTCATTTCAACACTGATAGGCCTAACATATGTGTCTCATACTGGCATCGAAGAGCTACTACCACTGACTACGGCTGAGCTCTGGTGGGATGCTAATTATACTCACAGTTTCGATTACTGGAGGCATACTATACCACTTACCTCATGTAAAAACTACACTCGATCCTTTTCTGAATACATAGGCTAGCATGTGGGGGTCTTTATATCCTTCAATCAGGGCAAATATCTATTGGATAGTGGTTCATCTAATTCTAACTCTGAAAAGCTACTTTCTTGCTTTTCTCATCCCATACATTATGCTTATCTCTCAAGAGATCTGGTCAATGGTCTAACAATCTGAGTAAAGCTTTCATATCTCTATGATAACGGTTTACCAGACATAGGAGATCTCTAGTCTCTAAAACAAAAGCTAACTGAAACTGTATTAGTCTTTGAGACTAACTACTCTGTAAAGACTATCTTAAGCTATCATCTCACTAGAGAACTATCATGTTGTGACTAGGGCTCTTTGTAACTCTGTGAGATCTACTGTGACCCTTACTCTCAGAGCCCTACTAGGGTCTACTGTGACCCATTGTGCTATGCTAGGATCTACTATGATCCATCTTTGGGAGACATCAAAGCTTAAGATTACTGTGTTTGATAGTAAAATATATACTGACTAAGTCTGGTAACCATCGCTCATAATAATTGAGGCAAAACTCAGAAGTACCTTAAGCTCTTCATGCAAAGTGGGTTCTATGTCATTTGACTCTCTATGATCCTATCATACTAATACTTAGGAGCCTCTTAATTTTTGTTTATTGCTCCTCGTGGAATCTTTAGATTTCCACTTCAGTCTCTTTTTACTTGGGCTTTCTTTTCTTACTTTATTGACTTACTTACTTTATGTGTACTCGTTCTAACCTTCCTCTCATATCTTGAAGTTTCTAACTATACCCACATTCTATTTTTAAGTGCCTTAGCACTAAGGCATCTCACATACTGAGTGTGGCTAACATTTCTGGCAAGAGAGAGGCTATGCATTAGTCCCTATTCATTTCATTTACATATACTATAAGGGACTCAGGCTATGCATACTGGACTCATGCTATCTGAATTTAAATATTCTCTATTGGGGATTCCTCTCTGCATGCTTTCCTTACTATTTTAGTATTCCTGGAATCCCTTTACCTCCCTTTTCTAACTTATCTCATTATCTAGTTAACTAAAATACCCTTCGATTATCAGGGACACTTTGGTGATTGATGTCATCATTTGCTACGCACTTAAGCTATATTACTATTAGGTTAATTAGACCTAATATCATGTAACCATTGTTGCAAGCAAACCATAACATCAAACACTAATACACAGGTGCCTCATCACTGAGCTCAAAGCCACTATCACCTGTATATTACAAGTTTCCCAACAATCTAAAGTATTCCTTTCGTGCTTTTCTTTATCTGCCCTATTCTCGTAGGATACTCAGGGAAAATAGAATTCTTTCTTTACTTCATCCTGAGGTCATTTTACATTGGCCGATTATTTTTACTTCAGGTACTATCATGCAAAAAAGGCATGTATGCTAAGGATAAGTGTGCTTCCTCAAGTATTCAAGCACATCAACTAGATATTTTTTTTTAACCTATTATGTCCTCGGCTTGAACACTATTATAATTTCTCTCTTTTTTACCTTTATTATCCTTTTACTTAGGTAAAAGGATGTGTTACTACTGGTTGTTTCTATTACCAATTTAGGTTTCTTTGCACTCAAGAGCACCTATATTTTCTTGGGGTTCCTCTAATTGTTCACTCTCTATAACATCAAAGGGCTCTACTTTTTCTTATACTCTTACTTTGTTCTAACTAGATTGTCCCTCGATAAGAAGAATTTTATTTCATATAATCCTAGGAATTTCATTCTATGGTGCTCTTGGCTTATACTATTTCCTTGCATAATATAAGACTCGCATTCTTAAGCGTTCTTTAGTTCCCTCGAGCTTCCCTAAGGGTACTAAGGCACTAATTGTTTGTCTTAGCTTATTTCTACATTCAGATCAGAGCTAGGATTTCTCTCTATTCAACATCATTAGTCTCATCCCCAGGAGCATAGTGTACTATTTCTAGGGTTCTGCTAACCCAATCCAGGACACGTACTTTCACTGTCCAGATTCTACCTTACTAAAAACTTATGCTCTACTGGGTGCTCTAATCATTCGTGTGCCTTAACCCTATATTATTCTTATATTAGGGAGCCCATCTAACTAGTTATCTGACCCCTATCTGTTTATTTTTCTATGCTAAATTTACTCATTTAATTACTACTAAAGTGAGGATATTTTTTCTGTAGCTAGTTTCTTAGCTTTCCCTTACTTCCCTTATTATTGTACTTTATAATTCAGGGGCTTTATCTAAGGGATTTTACTAACCACTACTAGGTGGTTTTGCTCCAACTCAGGATGTCTCATCTTTCCTTTCTCGATCTAGAAACAACTTTCACTGAGCCGTTCATTTACATATCTCACTTAGAACAATGCTACTGGTCATCTTCCCTAGGCTTTAGCTTATGCTCAGCCTGGGCTAGCCATCTCATTGGACTTATAGCTTACTATAAGCCCTATTAACTCATAGGCTCACGATTACTTAGTGCTTTTTGAACTATCCTCATTCTCTTCTGGGTCTCTTTCACTGGGCTACTCATACTTACCTCTAGGTGTCACCTATGAGGTACACCCCTCTGGGACACTCAGTATATGCCGCACTACCAGTAGTCTTACCTTATGTTAATTTCAAGGCTACATTAACATCCTATCAACAGGGTCTATGATCTTATCAATAAGGTTTCATATATTGTCGTGCAAGATTCAAGACCCTGTCAACAAGGTTTTTCTGAGAGTATGTACATGGTTTTAAACTCATCATATTAGCTCATCATAGTATTCACAGGGTTAATATTCTAGGTTAGAGTCAACACCTCATAGGCAGGTCTTAACAACCTTACTATCCTTGTGTTTAACTTTCTCTAATGCTAAGCTTTTTTTCAGTCTCAACTACTAAGCCCATTAATCATCTATTACTTACTGACCTTCCATGACCATTTACTACTATCTTTCTTTACTTACACTAGGGATTGCCGATCTTTGTGGATTGACTGATCCCTTAATAGTTCATTCCTTAAGTTGGCCTAAATATGACCAACAAGGCATTCATACTATCATTCGCCGTGGCTAACACATCATTCACCGCTGCTAATTAGCTTTGGGTTCACCCTAGTTTTCTATCTAAGTATTGGCCACGATTAACTTCTTAATTGGTCGCGGTAAGGAATTCTCTGGATTGGCTTGCTGCTTCATGAAATAATTAGCCATGGCTAATGGCCTCTTTTGGCTTGCTTTTTCATGAGTTAAAATTTCATCTTTAGCTACCAACCCGAGCCTCATTGCCTCTATATCTAACTCGTTTTCAAGCTAGAAGGTTTCACCTCTTGCTTTATTCTTGTATAGCTAGCTGTCACCTCTGGGCTATCGAGCTCTAAGGGGTGTAGCTTGTCGCTCAACCTTTGGCTTGAGGGAATTAACCTTTTAGGCTTTAAAACTTATCTAGACATTTAGATGTTGTGGCTAAGAGGTGACTCTTTTTCTCACTTCCCTTCTACGTAGCCGTAGTCTCATCTCATATTGTACTACATCATTACTCATCTTTGCATTATGCTGGACATTTTTGAATGGTTTGAGTATGTTTACCAAGGAGAATTAGGCCTCACATACTCTCTTTAGCAAGCCTCCTCATATTAACAAAATCATTTCTCCTCGTTCATACCTAGGGCTTGCTATTGATCTCGGTGAGCTATCACATCTTATCAAGCTCTAGTCATCGGATCCCTTAGCTCTACTCAAGCTATCCTAGAGGTCAGCCTTTCTTGGTATCTACTAGCTACTCTAAGACCATCATACAACTTACTCATCATGAACATAGCCACAAATTATTTTCACACTCCCAAAATGTCTTATACAAGGCTCTTCATAGTTATACAAGTCCTTCACATAGCCCTAATCCTACATGCTCAAGCCAAATCTACTTTGAGAGAGCCTAGAACTTTGTTCTGATACTAATAAATATAACACCATAAATTTCTATCTCATTTCATGCTATATCTATGCCTCACGTCATGCAACTCACATAAGAGGCAAAAATAACGAATATTTTAGGGTTGCTTTACGTATAAATTTTTCATTCAGTGTCCCATAGACCATGTGAGCTCATATAGCACATTCTCATATATAATTACATAGATACAACTCATTTACATCACCAAAAGTGGCCTACACCTCGTGCAAAGGCAAGAGATACATAAAACCTCATGAAGTAATTTCAGCCAACATTTTCCCTTTTCTGTCACAAATTTTGGAAAATCATAACTAATTTTAGGAAAATTGAAATCATTCATTTTTTACCATTTTGGGAAGCTACACATGTCTACTTTATGCTAAAAACATGTCTAGGCTATGATACATAGCACAGAAGATGTTTGACATTCAAAAATGTGCAATGGTCTGGCTAGCTACTGGTACAATCATAGGTTTCTGCTATAAACTTAAAAAATGTCCAATTAATTTCAAAAAAAATACAATCCATACAAATGAGAAATTTACAGATGTTAGCTAGAGTAGAAAAATAAATTTAGACTAGTTCAGGCACGTCCAGACATTGAAAACTAATCAAACAATAACTGATGTCCGTCTAAACGCCTGATACTAGTTAGAAATTTTAAAAAGTCATATCTCCCTCTCTAGATATCCAAATGGGGTACTTTTAGTTGGCACAAGTCACTGGGAAAGTCTAGTTTTTCTATGAAATTTTGTGGCAATTGGACATCATTTTCCCCCTAGGCGATAGAATCTAATTTCGGACCAGTGTGAATAGTACCATGAACCAAAATTAGAATTTTTTCCAATTTTGAAAATTCATCAAATATTCCATAGACCTTTGAAAATTATACAGTTTAGCTTCTCAAAAAGCTCTCAATAAGCTCTAATTGCATGCCAAATCTCAGATAAAAAAGAGCTCATTTGGAAAAAAAAAGTGGTATAGGTTTCCAATACGGTCAATTTTGCTCCATATTAGATACCAAGTGTGCCTAAATGGTCTTTCTTGGTGTTTGGTACCTCTTGGGCAAGTTTAAAGCATGAATATGACTTGTATAAACTGCCTAACTAGCTCCAAACCTTATGTTTTTCATTTTGGCCATTCCACTTCCATATATACACTAATACATCAAACCATTCAAGA
This sequence comes from Erythrophleum ivorense, assembly GCA_026724425.1. Lineage (NCBI taxonomy): Eukaryota > Viridiplantae > Streptophyta > Magnoliopsida > Fabales > Fabaceae > Erythrophleum > Erythrophleum ivorense. The sequence goes on from JAIUCV010000002.1 coordinate 52,929,470, forward strand.
GCCAAACTTGCCATTACATGACCAAAATGCATATTTCCATACATATAACCTTAAATCTCATTTATACATGATGCATTAGCATAATTATATATGCTTATAAGGTCATAGGTCATATACAACCATAGATTACAATATTTGCCACCTTGATGGCCTTAAAGAAGTAAATTTCATGCATTTTAATGTCATGCTCTCATCTCTTAAGTGGTTGGCTTCCATCTCCTTGCTTTCTTGGTCCACCTAGCATGTTAGAACATTGAAGAGCAGGGAATGAGATTCAAAGAATCCTAATAGCTCATCTCCCTTTCAATCACACATAAAGTATGCAATACAACCCTTGAAAATGCATGTATGGACATGTTAACATATGTGAACATGCAAGAAATATTCTTGGCATTTGAACAAGTCATACATAGCATACATAGGCTTGCCAAGTAAGTGGATTAGTCTCACCCATTCACTTGTGGATTTTGGACTTGCTCACCTATTTCTTTAAGAAGTTTTTGACTTAACCTTACTCTTGGGAGTCAACTTCACTTTTAAGAGACTCTTTACCTTGTCTCAACCAACTTTAAAGGTTCTTGGCTTGTTCTCACCACGGAAAATCATACTACAGTACTTTTCATGGCTTAAAACATATATACACATATCCAAGGATAATGTAAGCACACATTTATGCATGAAAGAAAGTGGAGAGAGCTACCTTGCTTGCATTTACACACTTTTTCCTTGTGTCTTGAATCCCCTCCCTTGACCTCACATGCCCAAGAAGGTAGATATCACTTGTCTTGGCCTAGACACATTATGTGGAAGCTAATTATACTCTTGAATTAAATTCTAAGGTCGCACAATAACTAGAAAAGCTAGGTGACTCATAAGGCTCTTTTTTGGTTCTATAATACACTTAATGAAGCAACCTTAAGAAAACATAATCTTGGCTCCATTTTATCTATTCATTTATAATTCTTGACTCTATTTAAACCTCTTGGAGTCATCACACAATCAATTCTAGAAGCCTAGCTAGGTGTTATTTCTTTAAGCCATATTATGGAACATATAAGACCATTTCACTATCTATGATTTCTAAATTTTTCCCAAGGCCTTCCCTCATCTTCACTCATCGTATATGACTTAAAAATGGAATTGGAACAAATTAAAACTATCCCTAGGTACCTAAACCTCTCTTGGGCGAAATTAGGAAGCAATTTGGCTTTCCTTAACTTTGGTTTGTTTTCTCGATGGAAGAAGCATAGGGGAGACTTTTAGGGATCATAGGAGCTCATTTAAACTCTCATTTAGGCATAGAAAATAAGGTATCAAATGAAATTTTACAAGAAATATATGAAACCCTAGAATTTGCATCTTGAATTTCTATGGTTATTTATTAATTCTCTTTGCATATTCTTATTCTCCACACCCTTTTTCCTAAGAATCACCCTTGGCTCTACCCAAAATCCAAGCCCTTCTATGACTTCTTGGGTGGGGCGAACCATAAGGAGAAGAGGAGCAAGGGGTAGCAACCATGGAAGAAGAAATTATCTTATTTTTCCTTATTTTTCTCACTTGAATCTTGTTTTCTTTGGCCTCCTCTCTTCAAATCCGAATTTTTCCATTAATTTCTCCCTTAAAACAGATCCATATACTTCAATATAATCAGAGGAAATAAAGGCAAATAGAGGAGAAGAGGTTTGGAAAGGAAAAAGCATAAAAAACTACCAAAATTCCATACCTTCAAGCCTTGATTTCTCTTCCTTTTCTTCAACCTTTCTAGGACTTTTTCTCTGGTTTAGGCCAAAAACATATGAGGATAAATGTGTAACACCATAACTTCTAGCTCATTTCATGCCATTCATAAGTTTGAGATTATCAATTCCACAAGGGCATATGAAAAAGCGGATGAAAATAATGGATTTCTTCGCATTGTGCTATATTTAAAAATTTGCAATTGGTGTCACATGGACCATATGAGCTCATACTATATATTCTCATATTTAATTACATCAAAAAAACTCATTTGCATCACAAAATCATGCCCACAACTCATGGAAACCGAAATGGGGCATGGAAAATGGAAGTTCATTCTTGGCCAGAATTGGCCTCTTTTCTGAGAAAAATTTGAAAACTCATAACTAAATCTAAAAAAATATAAATCACGAAATCTTGGTCATTATGGAAATATTAGGATGTATAATTTACACAAAAAATAGGCCTAGATCATAAAATCCATCAAAGAGGACGTTTGACATCCAAAATTGTCCAAAGGTCTGACTGAATTCTGGAACTGTCATAGAATTCTATAGAAAACTTTGAAAATGTCCAATTAATTCCAAAAAAATACAATCTATGTAAATAATACCAATATGAAAATCTGTGGATGTTAGATAGAGTATAAAAATATCTCTAGATTAGTTCATTAAGCCCATACCTCAGAATTCAATGGAACAGTACTTCTAGTTGGGCAAAATTACTGATACTGGACAGAAACTTCAAAAATTCATATCTCCCTCTCTAGACCTCCAAATGAGGTTTTTCTAGTTGGCATGAGTCACTGTGATTATCTAGTTTCTCTGTATAAAATTTCATATCAATTGGTCATCATTTAGGTCTTGGGTGATAGAATGCAAATTCGAACCAAATGAATAGTGCAGCAAACCAGAAACTATGAAAATTGTCAACTTTGAAAAATTATCAAATATTTTGTAGACCCCTAAAAATTATGATTTTTAGCTTTCCAAAAAGATCTCAATGAGACCTAATTTCATGCCAAATTTCAAAACAAGAATAACTCATTTGGCCAAAAAGTGACATAGGGTTCCATTATGATCAATTTTGGCTCAATATAGGGTACCGAAGTTACCAAATGGATTTCCCTTGGTTTTGGAACCTTTTGGGCAAGTCTAAAAGTACATTTAAGACTTGTGTGAGTTGCCCAAATGATCCCAAATCTCATGCATCTTATTTTGGCCAGTCAACCCATATTTATGCACATTTCCATCATACTTTCACATTGCATAATTTGGCATCTCATGCTCAAAATGTAGGCTAGAGGTCATACATCATATTCATACATTTAAACATAATATAATATCATATTTATAGAAGTCTCAAGGGTCATGTTATATTTACAACAACATATACATCAAGAAACACAATTATGGTTCCCAAAATAGCTAAAGCTAGACATAAACTTGTCATTCTTCCTTCTTCATTGAGGTTAGTTCCCTTCACCATAGTTACTTGGTCCACCTAGCATGTTAGATCATTGGAGAGGAGAGGATGAGATTCAAAGAATCCCAATAGCTCATCTCCTATTCAATCATACATAATATGTGCAAAGCAAGCTTTACAAATGCATGCATGGAGAAAATAGAAGTCATGGACATTTTAAAAGTAAACTTGGCATATGAACAAATCATACAAAATATTCAAGAGCTCACCAAGTGTTTGGATTGGCTTCACACTTCTCCTTATGGATTTTGGACTTGCCTCACCCATTCTTTAAGAGCTTTCAACTCAATTATACTCTTGGGAGCCCACTTTGCTTTTGGGAGACTCTTTGTTATGTCTCAACCAAGCTCAAGGGTTCTTGGCTCATCCTTATCAAAGGGAAGAGTTCTTGGCCTCTCCACACTCAAAGAAAACTCATACAAACATCATATAGTCATTTGAAAACATAACACGGCATTAAGAATCATGGCATATAAAGACATGCTAACATACTTTTCATAGCTTGAAAATACACATACACACATTCTAAAACAAGCTAAACACACATCCATGCATGAGAGAAGGTGGAGAGAGCTACCTTGTGTACACTCACACACTTTTTCCTTGAAATTAAAGCCTCCTCTTTCTTCTATACACCCACAGTTTGGTGGAGATGATTTCTCTTAGCCTAGATACAATTTATGGGAGCCAATTAGGTTCATGAAACACATTCTAAGGCTACATTACTTGATAAAACACTAGATTGTTCTATAGGCTCTATTATGGTCCATAATTGTATCTAATGAAGTAACACCCCTCAAATGATTTCTATGCCTCATTCTTTCCTTTCAAATATGATTCTTGACTCCTTTTAAGCCTCTTGGAGTCATCACACCATTAAAACAAAAGGCCTAGCACCATGTTACTTCTTTAGGTCATAATATGGAACCTAAGGCACCAAATCACTTTCCATGAGTTCTAAATTTTTTCCAAGGCCTCCCCTAATTTTCATTCATCAAATATGACTCAAAAATAGCCTTAGAAAAATTTAAAACTCTCCCCTAGTACTTAAACCCTCTTTGGCCGAGACATGCCTAGGTTTAGGGCTTCTTGGAGTTGTCTTTGTTTTCTTGAAGGAAGAAGCTTATGGGGAGCACCTTATGTGTCTCAAGAACCCATATAAACTCTTAATTAGACCTAGGAACTATTACATAAATTCAAAATTTGAAAGGTGCACTAGAAACCCTAGGTTTTGCATCTTGAGTCCTAATGCCTATTTCATAGTTTTCTTTGCATATTCTTATTCCTCTCCATCAAATACCTAAGAATCATGGTTGGTTGGGCTTGAAAATCATATCTTCCTAGGGTTCTTAGTGTAGGTCGAAATGGAGAAGAAAGGAACATCAACATAGCTACCATAGAATGCATTTTTACCTTGTTTCCTTAGTTAGTTTGGCTTGAATCTTGCTTTCTCCAAGCTCTTCTCTTCAAATCCGAAAATTTCCTTCTGTTCTTCCTTCAAAATAGCCCTCAAAACTTTAGAAAAATTATGGAGAAGAAAAGGGAAAAAGAGGAGAAGAGATTGGTGGAGAGAAAGCATGAAAATAATCAAATTTCTATACCTAAAAGCTTGAATTTCTCCTCCTTCTTCTCTTACCTTGGCGCGCCACTCTCCTAGGGTTTTGCTTCTAGTTTGGGGCTTTAAAATCTGAAGTGAAATACGGGAGAGTGTAACAACCAGATAAAAAAAGCTGAAAAACTTTCGAAGGGCTGAAAATTTTCTAAGTTTGCTAGCTATAGCGAGAAATGGCCTAGCTATAATGAGAGTGCCTTCTCGCTATAGCAAAAATGCTTCTAGCTATAGCGAGTGCGGGCATCCCATACAAAAACCAAGGCGTTGCTTGTCATAGCGTGCACCATAGCGAAAACAGGAGTCTGGGACTGATACGTGCTCGCCGTAGTGAGGGTTATTCTTTGCTATATCAAGGGTTAGTCCAGAAAAGCATAGAAAAAGAGAATTTGACTTCTTAAAGAGTCTAAATTCATTCCTCTTCTTTTAATAGACCTAAGCTTCAACCAAAGGAGAGAAAAGAGCTATGGATAGAGAGAGAAACCTAGAGGAGGAAGGAAGAACAAGAAAAAGGTAAGATTTACATGTTGTTATTTTCTCTTTGCCATTTCTTCCTATGGTTTTGGTCGTTGAAGTAGTTGGGCTTTGAGCTTGGTTCAGAAGAGGGAGAGTGGAAAACCCCTCTTGACGAAGACCAAAACTCATATATCTTTACTTCTTCTTCTTTGCTTTCCTTTCTTGAGAGCTTGAGAGAGAAAGGAGAGTTAGTGGAATTCCAGAGAGAGAAACCTTAGTTTCTCTTCATAAATAAAGTGTTAAGAGGGTAATTTCGTGCTCTTTGTGTGCCTAGGCTCAAGAGAAGCACTCCCATCTAGTTGTGATTGTGAAATCAACAACGGAGGAGACAAACAGAAAGGGAAAGCTTGTGTTAGCTGATAAGGTAGCTCTATCCACCTTCTCTCATGCATAGATGTGTGCTTACATTGTCTTACATGTGTGTATGTATGTTTTTAAACCATGAAAAGTATGCTACCATGATGATGCCTCATGTATTTCAATGACGTATTTTGTGATTACTTTGGTTTGCTTGAGTATGGAAAAGCCAACAACCCTCTAGCCATGGTGAGGATGAGCCAAGAACCTTAAAGTTGGTTGAGACAAAGTAAAGAGTCTCCCAAAAGTGAGGTTAACTCCCAAGAGTAAGGTTGAGTCTAAGAATCTCTTAAAGAATGGGTGAGGCAAGTCCAAAATTCACAAGTGAATGGGTGAGGCTAATCCACTTACTTGACAAGCCTTTGTATGTTATGTATGGCCTACTCAAATGTTGAAAATACTTTTCTTATGATTTCACATGCTAATATGCCCATGCATATATGTGTGAGACTAGTAATGCATGCTTTATGTATGATTGAATGAGAGATAAGCTATTGAGATTCTTTGAATCTCACTCTCCCTTTCCACCATCCTAACATGCTAGGTGGACTAAGTGAGACAAGAGATGGGAGCCACCAAGCTTGAAGCTAGAAAATTGGCAAGGGAGTTGTGAAATAGTTATGTTGTTACTATTTTGTAGTTAAGTTAAAAGATGTACTCTAATGATGTACATGATGTGGCATGTATGAATACTTGTAAATGAATGTATTTATCATATATGTATGAGAATTAGAACCATCTTGAATGATGTAACAAGTTTTGTTATGAATAGCAAGATCTTGGCATTATGTACATGGTGTATGTTTTAGTGTGGGAGAGTGAGTTTTGCAAATCTGGATTGTTAGACATTTTAGCCATGTTTGATAGCCTATGTTGATGCTTTCCCATGTGCTCATAGGGCCTTAGAGGTAGGAGAAGCAAAGTTGAACCCTAATAGCCCTCTTATAACAAAAAAATTGGTCACTTTACCGCATAATGTCCAAGTCTGACCAAATAACCTCTTCTTGCCTTGAAATTTATCATGACAAGATCTTGTCTAGAGCTTTTTTGGGAAGCTAAAGATTAGGTCATTTGGAGGTCTGTGGAATTCCCTATGATATTTCAAAGTTGGTATTAGAATTTCGGATTTGCATCAGCACTGTTCATTTGGTCAGTTGTGAAATTGTGTTATCCGAGGGGCAAACGTGGTCCAATGGCTAAGAAATTTTACAAGAATAAACTAGACATTCACAGTGACTTGTAGCAACTAGAATCACCTCATTTGGAGGTCTAGAGAGGAAGATATGAATTTTCAAAGTTTCTGCCCAGTATCAGTCATCTTGCCTGACCAAAAGTACTATTCCATCGATTTCTGAGAGCTTGGCTTAATGAACTGATCTGGAGATATTTTTCATCTCTATTTAACATCCGCATCTTTCCATATTGGTATCATGTGAACACATTATATTTTTTTGGAATTAGTTGGAGATTTTTGAATTTCATATCTGTAAATTATGACAGCATCAGGACCAGTCCGACCTCTAAACCAATTCGCTTATCAAACGTCCTATGTGTGGGAATATGCATGTCTCATACCTCTTTTTGGTTTCCATGGGTTGTAAGCTTGTTTTTGGGATTGAAATGAGTTGTAATGGTACAATTAAATATTAGAATTCATAGCATTAGCTCTCACGGTCCGTGTGACACTAAAATGAATTTTTAACCATATTGCAATGCAAGAAAGTGTATGAATCCAATGGAAGTTCTCACTTTATTCTTTCTCTATCTCACATGAGCAAGTAAGGGATGATGGGTATGAGTTAGAAATGATGGTGTTACATCTATTGGTATCAGAGCAAAGGTCCAGGCTCTCACTGTGGGTTGTGGCTTGTGTTTGTGAGTTGTCAAGATGTATATGAGCTTGTTTATGGATAATTGAGTGCATGGCAGTGGCATGTGTCCTTATTATGTACTAAAGCATGCTTATATGTTTCAGAAAGATGGTAGACATGCACCAAGGTAGAGGTAAAGGAAGAGGTAGGCCTCCTAAAGTGACTCAGGCTGATGAATCCGGGCCTAGTGATCCAGTTGTTGGAGCCTTACAGTCTATTATGGCTCGTCTGGATCAATAGCAGGTCGTTATCATGCAGTTACAGGAATGGCTTGCTGAGAGAGATTGTCAGGGCCCTACACCTCCTCCTCCTCAGCCACCTCCACACTCAGATCATTTCGAGTACTTAGGGGCGACTCCTACAGATGCGCAACCACACATGCAGGCTATTGCCCCAATTCCACTAACTCAGATGCCTCCTGTTGAGCAGCAGCCCTCGATCAAAAAAGTGATCACATAGTTCAGGAAATTCGGGTCTCCTGCCTTTGATGGTGAAATGAATGCAGATAAAGCTGAGGCCTAGATTATAGAGCTAGAGTAGATTTTTGAGGTTATGGAGTGCACGTCTGAGCAGAAAGCTAAGATGGCTGCATTTCAATTACAGAAAGAAGCAATTTACTGGTGGAAGGGCACTGAGCCTATTCTGAGAGCGAGGAATAGCCTGATCACCTGAGAGGCATTCCTCGAGGCATTCCATGAGAAGTATTTCCTTGATTCCATCAAAGATGAGAAGGAGTCAGAATTTATCCTGTTCAGACAAATTTCGGGGATGTCCGTGGACCAGTATGTAGTGAAGTTTGTTGAGCTCTCCAAATATTCTTCATACCTACAGAGACATGATGATGAGAGATGGAAGGCAGATAGGTTAGAGAAAGGCTTGCTCCCTGAGATTAGAGATAAGGTAGTGCCATAGAGAATTAGGCACTTCAATACCCTTGTAGAAGTATGTAGAGTAACAGAAACGAATCTTAAGAGGATGTAGCCTACCTCCAGCGCCAGACCACCTCTTCCCCTCCCTAAGCCCAAGAGACTTAGAGATGGTTCCCAGCCTGCAGTGATGAGCCATAGAGACGGAAAGAGTTAGTGGAACTAGAGGGGCAAGAGAAGGAGGACTCAGTCTAGTAAAGGCAGTGCTCCACCGATCATGTGTCCCTAGTGTGGCAGGAATCACGGTACCAGACTGTGCTATGTAGGGCAGAATGTGTGCTTTAGATATGGCAGGCCGGGGCATATAGCCAAAGATTGCACCCAGGCTTCTCCACAGGCCCCTCTACAGATTACAGAGCCAAGGGAGATGCCTCCTCCTCCCAGACCACAGACCCAGGGTAGAGTCTTTGCCCTATCACAGCAGGAGGTTAGCTAGTCCTCGAGTCTGATTTAAAGTACTATTAAGATAAATGATTTTTTTGTAATTGCCTTATTTGATTCGGGTACTAGCCGCTCTTTCATATCATATGACTGTGTTAAGAGGTTGGGTCTAAGTATGCATACATTGCCATATGAGTTACATGTATCCACCCCCATTGGAAACCGAGCCATTACCTCCCATGCTTGTTTGAATTGTGTGATCCAATTTAATCATTGCCTGACCACCTTTGATTTGATTTGTATGCCCTTCATTGATATTGATGTGATCATTGGTATGAACTGGATGTCTACAAATAACACCACATTAGATTGTAGCCATAGGTGTATTACTTTACCTGAGTATGAGACTGGGCCTAGTACTAGGGCTGAGTTATCTGTCATGACCACCTTCCAGGCTAAAAGATCTATAGGGCATGGTTGTCAAAGGTATTTGATTTTCTTTTCAGTTCAGATTGAGGTAGAAGAGGGTATAGATAAGATTCCTATAGTGAGAGAATTCCTAGAGGTATTTCCCAAGGAGATTAGTGGACTGCCCCCAAAGAGAGAGGTTAAGTTTCTTATAACCATTGTATCTAGGGCAAGTCCAGTGTCTAAGGTCCCGTATAGAATGGCTCCCACCGAGCTAGCAGAGTTTAAGAAATAGATATAGGAGCTGTTAGAGAAGGGTTTCATTAGACCTAGTGTCTCACTGTGGGGAGCTCCAGTATTATTTGTAAAAAAGAAAGACGGAAGCCTTAGGCTATGTATAGGCTACCGGGAACTCAATAAAATCACCATTAAGAATAAGTACCCTCTCCCTTGCATAGATGACCTTTTAGATCAGTTAGTAGGAGCGTCAGTGTTTTCCAAGATAGACCTCAGGTTGGGATATCATCAACTCAGGATAAAGGTGGATGATATTTCCAAGACAGCCTCTAAAACTAGATACGGGCACTATGAATTCTTAGTTATGCCTTTCGGGTAGACAAATGCACCCGCAGTTTTTATAGATTACATGAATAGAGTTTTCAGGCCATATTTAGATAGGTTTGTAGTAGTCTTTATACACGACATCCTCATCTACTCGAAAAGTAGAGAGGAACATGAGCAACACTTGAGATTAGCCCTAGAGTTCTTGAGAGAGAAATAGTTATATGCTAAACTTAGTAAATGTGATTTCTAGCTCACTGAGGTTCAGTTTCTTAGTCATGTGATCTCCTAGGCAAGGGTTGCAGTAGATCCCCATAAGGTAAAGGCAGTATTACAGTGGGAGAGACCTAGAACAGTGACAGAGATCAGGAGCTTTCTAGGTTTGGCAGGGTATTATAGGAGGTTCATTCAGGGCTTTTCTCAATTAGCGATGCCACTAACCCAGCTTACTAGGAAGAATGTGCCATTTGTGTGGAATGAGAAATGTGAGAGTAGTTTTCAAGAGTTGAAGCACAAGTTAACCACAGCCCCAGTTCTAGTACTCCTTAACCCTAAAGAAACTTTTATAGGGTACAGTGATGCCTCTAAGAAAGGGTTAGGATGTGTACTTATACAGAAAAGCCGAGTGGTAGCTTATGCTTCTAGACAGTTGAAGTTTCATGAGGAAAACTACCCCACACATGACTTAGAGTTAATTGCAATGGTATTTGCTCTGAAAATATGGAGACACTACTTATATAAGGCAGCAATAAAAATTTACAGCGACCACAAAAGTCTTAAATATTTATTTAAACGTAAAGAGCTAAATATGAGGCAACGAAGATGGTTAGAATTTTTGAAAGATTATGAGTTTACATTGAAATACCATCCTGGTAAGGCTAATGTGGTAGTTGATGCCCTAAGTAGAAAATCCATACACATGGCCTGTATGATGATCCGAGAGCAGGAACTGATTGAGAGATTCAGAGACATGAGTCTCTCTTGCAAGGTGTGTTCGGGAAAATTATTAATGAGTGAGACCCAAATAGAAAATGACTTGAGGGATCAGATAAGAGAAGCTCAGCAAGTAGACGACCATGTAAAGAAGATTAGAGCCTAGATAACCCAGGGTAGTGTCCAAAAGTTCAATCTGTTTGAGGATGACATAGTGAGGTATAGGGATAGGCTGTATGTGCCCAGGAACACTAAGATCAAAGAGAAGATATTAGACGAGGCACATAAGAATAGATACATCATCCATCCGGGCAGTAATAAAATATACCAAGATTTAAAGAGAATGTTCTGGTGGCTCGAGATGAAAACAGACATAGCAGAGTATGTCTCATGATGTTTAGTATGCCAGAGAGTAAAAATAGAACATCAGAAACCAGTTGGGTTATTTCAGCCCCTAGATATCCTAGAGTAGAAATGGGATAGCATAGCTATGGATTTTGTCATGGGTTTACCCAGGACATCATCGGGGTATGATGCAATATGGGTAATAGTGGATAGGTTAACAAAATCAGCACATTTTCTACCTATGAAAGCCACTTATACCCTAGATAAGTTAGCCCAGCTGTACATCAAGGAGATAGTTTGACTGCATGGTATGCCTAAAAGCATAGTATCAGTTAGAGATCCCAGATTCATATTAAATTTTTAGAGATCATTACAGGATGCTCTAAGCACCCGACTTAGATTCAACACGGCCTACCACCCTCAGACGGATAGACAGATAGAGAGAACCATCTAAACCCTAGAGGACATGTTGAGGGCATGTGTGCTAGAAATGAAAGAGAACTGGGATACATACTTGCCTTCAGCGGAATTTGCCTATAATAACAATTATCATGCCAGTATACAAATGGCACTGTATGAGGCATTATATGGGAGGAAGTGTAAGTCCCCAATGTGTTGGTTTGAGCTAGGAGAGCAAAGCCTCATAGGCCCAGAATTAGTGGACCAGACCTCTAGACAAATAAAAACCATCATAAAGAAACTTCTGACAGTCCAGAGTAGACAGAAAAGTTATGCAGATAAACGTAGGCAGCTGTTAGAGTTTGACAATGGAAACCATGTCTTCATTAGGGTATCTCCATTCACAAGGATAGGTCGGTCCATTAAGAGTAAAAAGCTCAGTCCAAAGTACATAGGTCTTTTCCAGATTCTTGATAAAGTAGGATCTATGGCATATAGACTAGCTCTTCCTCTGAACATAAGCCAAGTTCATAACGTCTTCAATGTTTCCCAATTGAAAAAGTACTAGCCCGACCCCTCACATGTTATAGAATATGAGAATGTGCAGTTACAGGATGATCTATCATATATGGTATCATCAGATCGGATTGTGGATGTTAGACTCAAGCAGTTACAGAATAAGACGATACCGTTGGTGAAAGTGGTTTAGAAAGAATTGTCTCCTGAGGAAGCCACTTGGGAATTAGAAGATGATATGAGGAAGAAATATCCAGAACTCTTCCCATAAGGTACGTTATTTAAATTTCGAGGATGAAATTTCTTTTAAGGAGGGTGGAATGTAACAATTAGAAAAAAAAAAGTTGAAAAATTTTCGAAAGGCTAAAAATTTTCTAAGTCTGCTAGCTATAGCGAGAAATGGTCTAGCTATAGCGAGAATGCCTTCTTGCTATAGAAAAAATGCTTTTAGCTATAGCGAGTGCAGGCATCCCATACAAAAACTAAGGCGTTACTTGCTGTAGCACACGCTGTAGAGAAAATAGGGGTCTGGGACTGATACGTGCTCGCCGTAGCGAGGGTTATTCTTTGCTATAGCAAGGGTTAGTCCGAAAATGCATGGAAAAAGAGAATTTAACTTCTTAAAGAGTCTAGATTCATTCCTCTTCTTTTAACTGACTTAAGCTTCGACAAAAGGAGAGAAAAGAGCTGTGGATAGAGAGAGAAACCTAGAGGAGGAAGGAAGAACAAGAAAAAGGTAAGATTTGCATGTTGTTCTTCTCTCTTTGCCCTCTCTTCCTATGATTTTGGTTGTTGAAGTAGTTGGGCTTTGAGCTTGGTTCAGAAGAGGGAGAGTGGAAAACCCCTCTTGAAGAAGACCAAAACTCATGTATCTTTACTTCTTCTTCTTTGCTTTCCTTTCTTGAGAGCTTGAGAGAGGAAGGAGAGTTAGTGGAATTCTAGAGAGAGAAACCCTAGTTTCTCTTCATGAATAAAGTGTTAAGAGGGTAATTTCATGCTCTTTGTGTGCCTAGGCTCAAGAGAAGCACTCCCATCTAGTTGTGATTATGAAATCAACAAGGGAGGAGACAAATAGAAAGGGAAAGCTTGTGTTAGCCGATAAAGTAGCTCTTTCCACCTTCTCTCATACATAGATGTGTACTTACATTATCTTGCATGTGTGTATGTATGTTTTTAAACCATGAAAAGTATGCTAGCATGATGATGCCTCATGTATTTCAATGATGTATTATGTGATTACTTTGGTTTGCTTGAGTATGGAAAAGCCAACAACCTTTTAGCCATGGTGAGGATGAGCCAAGAACCCTAAAATTGGTTGAGACAAAGTAAAAAGTCTCCCAAAAGTGAGGTTAACTCTCAAGAGTAAGGTTGAGTCTAAGAACCTCTTAAAGAATGGGTGAGGCAAGTCCAAAATCCACAAGTGAATGGGTGAGGCTAATCCACCTGCTTGACAAGCCTTTGTATGTTATGTATAGCCTACTCAAATGTTGAAAATACTTTTCTTATGATTTCACATGCTAATATGCCCATGCATATATGTGTGAGACTAGTAATGCATGCTTTATGTATGATTGAATGAGAGATAAGCTATTGAGATTCTTTGAATCTTACTCCCCCTTTCCACCATCCTAACATGCTAGGTGGACCAAGTGAGACAAGAGATGGGAGCCACCAAGCTTGAAGCTAGAAAATTGGCAAGGGAGTTGTGAAATAGTCATGTTGTTACTATTTTGTAGTTAAGAGATATACTCTAATGATATACATGATGTAGCACATATGAATACTTGTAAATGAATGTATTTATCATATATGTATGAGAATTAGAACCATCTTGAATGATGTAACAAGTTTTGTTATGAATAGCAAGATCTTGGCATTATGTACATGGTGTATGTTTTAGTGTGGGAGAGTGAGTTTTGCAAATCTGGATTGTTAGACATTTTAGCCATGTTTGATAGCCTATGTTGATGCTTTCCCATGTGCTCATAGAGGCTTAGATGTAGGAGAATCAAAGTTGAACCCTAATAGCCCTCTTATAACATAAAAACTGGTCACTTTGCCCCATGATGTCCAAGTCTGACCAAATGACCTCTTCTTGCCTTGAAATTTTTTATGTGACTAGATCTTGTCTAGAGATTTTTGGGAAGCTAAATATCAGGTCATTTGGAGGTCTGTAGAATTCCCTATGATTTTTCAAAGTTGGTATCAGAATTTCGGATTTGCATCAGCACTGTTCATTTGGTCAGTTATGAAATTGTACCATCCAAGGGGAAAATGTGGTCCAATGGCTACAAAATTTTATAGGCATAAACTAGACATTCACAGTGACTTGTAGCAACTAGAATAACCTTATTTTGAGGTCTAGAGAGGAAGATATGAATTTTTAAATTTTCTGCCCAGTATCAATCATCTTGCCTGACCAGAAGTATTGTTCTATCGATTTCTGAGAGCTTTGCTCGATGAACTGATCTAGAGATATTTTTATCTATAGTTAACATCCACATATTTCCATATTGATATCATTTTTACACATTGGATTTTTTTGGAATTAGTTGGAGATTTTTGAATTTCATATCAGTAAACTGTGATAGCATCAGGACTAGTCCGACCTCCAGACCAATTTGCATGTCAAACGTCCTATTTGTGGGATTTTAAAACTTTGATATATATTTTTAGAATTAAGTAGACATCCTAAGCTTTCTATAATGACCAAGAGTGCATGTTTTTGATTTTTCTAGATTTAGTTATGAATTTCTCAAATTTGCACAGAAATAGGGCCAAGTGCCAAAAATGAATATGCATGTCTCATACCTCTTTTTGGTTTCCATGAGTTGAAAGCTTGTTTTTGGGATTGAAATGAGTTGTAATGGTACAATTAAATATGAGGATGCATAGCATTAGCTCACACAGTCCATGTGACACCGAAATGAATTTTTAACCATGTCGCAATGCAAGAAAGTGTATGAATCCAATGGAAGTTCTCACTTTGTTCTTACTCTATCTCACATGAGCATGTAAGGGATGATGGATATGAGTTAGAAATGATGGTGTTACAGAGAGTGTGAGGTGCCACCTATATATAGTTAGAGCAAAGTAACTTTTTCAAAAATTTCAATTTTGCCCTTCATACTTTGCATTTTCGTTTCTCCCTCGTTTTAGCTCCTTTTTGAGAACCGTCTTTTCCATTATAAAATTTAGGTTCTCAATTAAGAAAAATGCCTTTGGAATCACTCAAATCAGAGCTAAAACCTTTCCGAATGGACTCATCAAAGTTCAGGCACACTAACGATAGAAAACGTCCATTGGAGGGGATTTAACTGTCCCGAGGCTTCCCATGATTGTTAAAGACTTTGAGAACCTCGGAGAACTCAAAAATTTCATTTAAAAAGCCCTCCTATGTGAATTTCAAAAATTTCCCGAAATTATGAAAATACCATTACGTTTTGGAGGTTTTCTGTCAAAATTTATTTCTTCATTCTAGCTCTATTTTTCCTTCCTTCTGAGGCCACAATTCTCATTTTTAGGAGGCTAGAATGTTACTCAAATTTTTTAGGATCTTAACTAATTTATTTTGGGGGACTTGCTTTGAAAACGCGCCCATTTTCGTCGTTTAACAAAAACTGGACATTACAAAATGAATGAGAGAGTGGGGTGTCCTATATATATAGGTGGAGGAAGAATGACTTTTCAAAAATTTTCATTTGACCCTTTGTTCTTGGCATTTTTGTTTCTAATTTGTTTTAGTTCCTTTTTTAGAACTGTCTTTTCCATTATGAAATTTAGGTTCCCAATTTAGTAAAATGGCTTTGGAATCACTCAAATCGAAGCTAAAACCTTTATGAACAAATCAGTCAAAGTTCAAGTCGATCGATATTAGAAAACATCCACTGGAGGGCTTTTAACTGTCTCGGAGCTTTCTATAGTTTTCAGGGCCTCTAAGAACTCCGGAGAACTCAAAAATTTCATTTAAAAAATCCTCTTATGTGAATTCCAAAATTTGCTCAAAATGACAAAAATGCTTTTACATGTTGTCAATCTTTCGTTACAATTCATTTCTTCATTCTAGCTCCATTTTTATTTCTGTCTGAGCCTAGGATTTTCATTTTTAGGAGTTTAGAATACTTTCCAAATTTTTTGGGACCTTAACTAAGTCATTTCGTAGGACTTCTTTTTGGTATCCTGTGAATTTTATATGTTTACGGAGAAACTGTACATTATGTTTCTCATGTTTTCTCTTGTTTTTGAAGAGCCAAATATTATAGTCCTAACTCCATTTTTCTTTTTTTTTTGTGCCTAGAATTATCATTTTTAGGAATTTAGGACTCTATCCAAATTTTTTAGGACATTACCTAGCCCATTTCAGAGGACTTACTTTTATACAGCTAATTTCGTCATTTGACGAAAATTGCATTTGTTACAATGTACACCAAAATGATTTTTAGGGTCTCTGAGAACTTCGAAAAGCTTAAATTTTTTACTTAAAAAGCCCTCCTGTGAGTATTTTAAAAATTTCCTAAAATTACAAAAATGTCATTCCATTTCATAACTATTTCATTAAATTCTATCTAGTTATTTTGGCTCTAATTTCAAGGTACATCTAGCCTCTTATTTTCATTATTTGATGTGTAGATTATTATCCTAATTTTTCTGCACCTTAACTTTCTCATTTTGGAGGACTTACTTTTCATACGTGTTCGTTTTTGTCATTTTTACAAAAATCATACATTATAGATTTGAGCTCCATGGTGATTTGGACCCATTGGGATGCTTCTATATGCTGTGTTTAAGCTTTTAGACGTGCTCAAATGGTCATGATATGTATAAAAGGCCATTTGGTACCATTTGATGCCAATTTGATCCCAATTTTTACCATATTCTTGCCTTAAACCAAAATTAGACCATATGGACAAATTTTTGCATGAAATTTGGTAGCTATATAGATCTCATCTAAATCTTTTCACAAAGCTAAAAAGCACTATTTTTAAGCTTTGTAGAATTTATGATTTTTCAAGGTTGTCCAAATTATGTAGAAATTGTCACTGGTACTGTACATATAGTCAGTTTGGTTTTTTGTGTCATTCAGGGGCCAAATAAAGTTCAATTCTCATGAAATTTTATAGACATATATTAGACATCATAAGCTTTCCATAGCCTCTAAGAGCACCTAATTTAGAGCTATGTAGAGGGAGATATGAATTTTTGAAATTTTGAGTTTGCTACAAAATGTGTTCCAGACATAGTTATTGTTCCATTAGATTTTCATGAATTAAATAATATTGTTTTGATTCAAATTTTTTATGGTAGTTAGATTTTCATCAATTAAATAATATTGTTCCATTAGATCTCATCTAAATTTTTCATAATTTGCATGATTTGGTTTTTTCTAGAATTAGTTATGAATTTTTAAAATCCATATCAAAATATGGATACCATGGAAAATGCATGTTTGATCTTGAAATTGCGGTGCATGGTCCAAACCCAAATTTCATGCTTCAAATTGTGATGTTTCTGATTGAATAAATGTGTTAAGGATGGAAGATGAGAATGGTAAGGCCAAATGGTCTATTTGACCATAAATGAATTATTTTGGCCATTGATAACGGTTATTTCCGCTGTTAAAAGTGTTAATTTGGTAAAAATGGATACAATTGCCATTTGTAATATAACTTAAGGGATATCTTGATATGGTGTGACACATAACCCTTATTTCTATTAGGTTCTAACCAAACTCAAACTCCCTCTATGCTTTCTCTCTCTAGGTTGAAGGACGAAGGGGATGGAACTTAAAGGAAAGGCAAATTTTTTACTTTATATTATACCTTGTTTGAATGCTAGTCAAATAAAGGTTCTTATATCACAATAAGTTGCTTCAAATTCCTTCCTTTCATTAAGTGCTCGTCCAACAAAATCTTTCTTTCAAGAAACCAAAACCATTAATAAAAAGGGCTTAAAGAGGAGAAGAAGATCAAAAGCTAACATACCATGAAATTAGGTACTTTTCCTTACCTATTTTGTTCTTTCTTCCCTTCTCTTTCCTCCTCTTTCTCATGTCCTTTGGCTACTAGTTTTGGAGTGTTTGGGTCAACTCTAACATGATGGAGGGGCTGGCGTGACTTTATAAGAACGAAGGAGGTGTTTTAGAACAAATTTAAAAATTCCATCTATGTTCCTTTGCTTAAACCCATCTGTTTGAGCTCATTTTTTTATCCATTTTGAAAACCATCTATTCTATAATAAAATTGAGGCTTCCTAGTTTATTAAAAACATTTATTTTGAAATTTCTAAGATTTAAATTAATTTTAAAAAGCTTAGTCAAAGTTACAATCAACCATTGTCCTAAACTGTATACCGTCAAGGATTTAACTATTCTGATAGTCCTTATAGTTTTTAGGACCTCTGAAAACTCTAGTGAGTTTAATTTTGGAATTTAAAAATCTTTTCCTTGAGTTTCAAAAATTTTGCTCAAAATTATAATTTTGCACTGTTAAATTGGTTTACTTTATTTAGCGACTTAGGCTCTGGTATCAGGTCGTTAGTGATTTTATAACCCCTTTTCTTATTGTTTTAATTAATATTCTACCCTTATTTGTCCTTAGTTCATTTTACTTTGGGTCCTCTTTCATTAACATATCAGTTTTAGTTTAGTTTAAATGTTGGATGTTACATTCTTAGTAGCTAATAGAGTTATAAAACTTACACTTTCAATTATAAACATAAAGCTTTCACAATAATTTACTTACTATAAGATGCATACATTTTTCATAACTTTTGCTATGTGAACTATCAAACTTTTACAACCATTCACATAAATTTATTTTATATAACCAAAGCATTTTTTCATTGTGTAAACTCATTTTAAACAACCTTGATATTGAAAATCATATGCTCAATCACAACATACAGTATATTGCATTATTTTATCCCATACTAGAATAAGAAAGCAAATATAACATCAAGTAATAAGTAACATATGATCCTTAGTATCCTATGATACCAGTGGCCACTACCTCTAGGATGTAGGCTTCAACCTACTCCATCAACTCCCTTTTGGCACTAACCCATAAGTAAATAACATAAAATTGCTTTTTTCTTTTTTTGCCCTCTAACTTCAACCTAAAGGCCTTTTTTGGCTTCAACCCGTAGGTAAATCATGAGCATAGTTTGCAAACATCATAGTCAATTAAAATTATTTCATTTCAAGAGTACAACATCATTCCATTTCATATTCTTTCCATCAAATACGTTAGTATAAATCATTGTTTCAATATATCATTTCATCCAATTCTTGAAATATAATTAAAATTAGTTCATAAATCAATTTCATAGAATATGAGAAAGCATCTAGAATTATATTTATGGAACTAGCTCCCTTGTAAAGATGCTAACACAAGCTTAAGCTGTAACACCCCATAATTAATTAAGGTGTTAATCATGGATTAGGTTAATTAAGAATAACTAATATGGGATAATCGGGTAAATTAAGTGAATGGAGATTTTATAGAGATAAATTATTAATATGGGTTTGAGATTTAATTGGGAGAGAAATTTCATCTAGGCCCAAATTAATGTAAAAGGTTATGATAAGAGGCTAATAGGGGCCCAATAAGCTAGGTGCAAGCCTAATATAATTCAATCTAATAGAGGCCCAAGATCCACCTTGCATAGGCTCTTAGGAAGGCCCAATAAACCTTGTGCAGACCCAAAACAATGGAGATCCTAAAACTTGGTCTGGTCCAATTGAAATTTCAGCAACCCAACACCTTAAAATTGGCCTAACAAGGTTAAAAATCTGAAGCCCATTTAGAGTTAGACCTTGGAGCAACCCATGACCCATATTTAACCTAACTAAAACCTAACTTAAACCCTAATGCTTCAGCCTTTTCCCCACTTGCTGAAACATAAAAATACAACTCAAATTCGGAGGTCCAAAGGGGAGGCTAGGGTTCTTGGCCTAAATCCACCATTTCTCACCTCTAAGCTCAAAATCAACCAAGGTAATAGTTATATAACTTAATCCTCTCATCTTTCTCTTTATTTTAGTCTGATTAGTTTTTCATTTGGAGTATTTTCACAATACCCAAAATCTCAAATGTGGGTGTTTGGGGATTTTCTTGATGAAATTCATAGGTTGAGACTAGGGCTGATATTAGGTAAGTATAAACCCTCCATTTTGATGCTTTCTTTGCTAGTTTGAGACCCCCATAATTGATTTATAATATGGGTATTAATTTTCTACAAATTTGCTTAGGATTTTGGATTAGATATTGAAGTTTCTGGTGGGGGACATACTTAATCCGAATTTGAGACTTGTAGTGGTTGGGTAAGTGATTCTTAAATAGTTATTAGCATTTTAAATTCTTTGGGTACTGATTGCAACTGTTAATGATGAATTAGAGTAGTAATTCTATGATACTATGGTTATAGGAGGATTTTTGCATCATTTGTGACTATTGCAAATGTCTACAAGTGAGATAACCGGGTTTATAAAAATTCCATGCATATATCTGATTTAATTTCATATGTTGTTGTACATAAATGATTTGAAATGTTGAATGGATTGGTTGGCTATCTATTGAATTGTGATTGGACTTTGTGAGTCCATGGTGGAGCTATGGTGCTGCTACCACCCATGCATGTGCTTCGATCGGGCATCGGGTTATGATCAAACCCCAGATACACTGAGCCCTGGTTGTGCTCAATGAGGAGTAGGTGCCGTGGATGGGCCTCTCCCAGTGTTAATGGCCTTTAACATTTGGAAATATGATTGCTAGTATGGGATAGTAATCTTAATAGCCTACTTGTTTCGTTTACTGATATCACTGGTATTTTGCTGTTGCTTATGTGAAATTATGCATGTATGTTAATTAAACTAGAATATATGATGGAATTACCTTAGTTACTGAGATTTATATCTCACCCCGTTTTATAGGATTAATATTTCAGGTGAAGGTTCTTTGGGTAAAGATAAGGGTAAGCAAGTGGATAAACATCCATGAGCTGAGGCTGGGAGTGGGGAGCTACACTTGTTCTGAGTAGTATAGAGTAGATGCTAATTTTGTTAACTTTTGTATAGCACCATCATGTATCTGCATTGCCAAATGTAAGAGATTGTATTTTGTTAACATGAAATGTAACTAATGAGTAGTAGGCTTTACATTAGCTGTTGATGGATGTATGAATCTTGACACTCATTTTGGCTAGTGAACTTATGATATATTGACTATTTGAGTAATGTAATTCTATGATATATTGATGCATGAAATACTCAATGAAAGTATAATTGAATGACAATTGTGAGAAATTGTAAATCTGTTGATATAAGACCAATGAATGAGTAGGAGAATCCATCTTTAATGGTAGGATGGGTAATGATCTAATGGCTAGGGAATTCAGTAGATAAGTGCTAATAGAACGTTATAATAAGTGGTAGAGTGGCCCTAGAGAGTCCCTAGATAGAGAGTGAAGAGTATGAGGCAAAGTTTTAAGAGTAGTAGGATCAGAAGGCATTTGGCCGTGGCCAAAATATGGTTAGCCATGACTAATAGTGGCAAAGTTGCCCAGGGAGAGCACCAAAGAGCAATTCGCTGCAGCGAATAGGGAATTGGCCTCGGTAAAATGTGAGAGGCTAAACTAGGAGTTGTCCAGAGGGTAATTCGCTGTGGCGAATTGAGAAATTGGCAGCGGTGAACTTTTGTGAAAATGAGTCAGGCATTCCAGAGAGGAATTGGTCGTGGCAAAAGTAGGTGTTGGCCACAGCCAATAGCGAGAGGCGAACGAGGAAAGTTCCAAGAGACTTCTTCGCCGTGGCGCCATGTAGGTTGGTCGCAGCAAAATTAGTAGCGATGTGAGGGGTGAAGCCGAGGGGAATTGGCTGCGGCTAAAGGGAAATTGGCCGCGACGAATGTCCTAAAATCCTTATATTGACTAAGAAATCTTGGGTTTCCATATTGTAACCCCAAGGGATGACTTGTAAACATTGATAGAAGATAAATGTGAGTTGAAATAATAGGTAAGAGAATCAAGGCTCATAAATGAATATTTGTTTCCCTGAGGTACGTAAGTGTTCGTAATTATATGGTTGATGACTCTAATGAAAATAAGGTTCAAATTTCTCCATATTTCCACAACGTAATTAGTCTTAATGACATGTAACCATGGATTAGGGTTGTTAATCACGTATTTAACTTTAATTACAATGATTAGAAGTTAGGGTCGTTACATAAGCAACTCCATTTTGATCACAATCTAGCAATCTACAATAATAAATATAATTTGATCATAAATTAATATATATATATATATAATTTCCAATATTGCATAATTCACTAATTAATCTAATATAATTTAACTACTTACTACTTCCTTAACACTCCTAAGCCTTGCCTCCACCAATATCACACTATCACACATTTGCATTATACTTATTAATCACCCAATCATGCCCAACCAATAAAGAATACATCTAATTATCCAATGAAATCTATCTAATATATAAATGAAAAATTATAGGACAAGAATTATACCTCAATTCACCTCTTAGCATACTTCCAAGTCTTAGAAATTTTATCAAACATCTTGAGTCCACTAAAAATTAACAATATAAATTTATTATTTAAATAACCAATAATTAAATAAAATCTAGTGTTTAGGATAGAAATTACACCTTTAGTGATCTAAGAAAACACCCAGCACTCCATTGAACCTCTAAGCCACATGAAAATCACTAACTCTTCCACCTTGCAAAGCTAACATCATCAAATTAAAATTCCAATCAGCTTAAAAGAAAGTTTAGAAGGAGTAGATTATATGTTTCTTAACTTACCTTGACTAATTCCCATAAATCCTCTTCAAAATGAAGCTTAAAGTCTAGTATTTATGGAGTGTCTTCATCTTTTATATCCACTTTCTCTCTCCTTAATTCCAAAATGATATCTTACTCTCTCTCCCTTACACTAGACATCTATTTTTTGGGGTGTTATTTGTAATGTCCCACATCGGGTAGGAGACCCTGGGGTTAAGGCCTTATAAGTGGGAGCGAAGTTCTCCCCACCAGTGACGCATTTTCCCTTGGATTGGGGAGGAACAAAACCCCACCACGTGGGAAATTGGAGTACCATGGGGTGCCGTAACGGGGACAATATTGCTGGAGGCTCTGTGGGAAATTGGTATCAAAACCGGCCTAGCTGCATGTGCAACCCGAGGACGAGTTAGCCCCAAGGGGGGTGGAATGTAATGTCCCACATCAGGTAGGAAGACCCTAGGTTAAGACCTTATAAGTGGGGGAGAATCCCTCCCTCCCGACGACGCACTTTTAGGAGACAAAATCCCACCATGTGGGAAATGAGAGTACCGCGGGGTGTCGTAACGGGGACAATACCGTCGAGGGCTCTGTGGGAAATTGGTATGAGACCCTAAAATGTAACACCATATATTTCTAGCATACTTTCGATCATTTCTAAGTCTCACATGATCAATTGAACAAAAGGGAATGGAAAATGACATTAAAATAATGCCTTATTTCACGTTATGTCGCGTATAAAAATTTTATTCAGTGTCACACGGACCATAAGAGCTCATACAACATGTTATCATATTTAAATAGATACATACAACTCATTTGCATCACCAAAGTTGCCCCACAACTCGAAGAATTCAAAGGGGACCATCAAACTCACACTATTATTTTCGGCCAGAATTTTAGTTTTTCTGTCACAACTTCAGAAATTCATAACTAATTCTAGAAAAATTGAAATCATTCATTCTTGGACATTCTAAAAAGATACACATGTATAATTTATATAAAAATATTTCCAGGCCATGAAACATAACACATAAATCGTTTGACATGTGAAAAAGGGTAAAGGTTCGGACAGCTACTGGTACTAATGCAAGTGTCTACTATGAACCTCGAAAATGTCCAATTAATTCCAAAAAAATCCAATCCATGTAAATAATACCAATTTGGAAATATATGAATGTTAAATTTATGGTAAAAATAGACTTAGACTAGAGAAAGCACGTTTAGCTACCCAAATTCAATGGAACAGTGACTCAGGTCGTGCTGAGCTATTGCTACTGTCCCAGAAATTCAAAAATTCATATCTCTCAACTCAGTCCTCCAAAAGAGGTGCTTCTAGTTTCTAAAAGTCACTATGAATGCTTAGTTTCTAACTATAAAATTTCGTAGCCATTGGATCACGTTTGCCCCTCGGATGACACAATTTCATAACTGACCAAATGAACAGTACCAGTGCAAATCTGAAATTCTGATACCAACTTTGAAAAATCATAGAAATTCCACAGACCACCAAATGACCTGATCTTTGGCTTACCAAAAAGCTCTAGGCAAGATCTACTTGCATGCAAAATTTCAAGTCAAGAAGAGGTCATTTGGTCAGACTTTGCCATAGCTCAAGCTTATGGCAATTTTGGTCCCAACAAAAGGCAAATTTGGTTCACATGAGCCATCCATTGTTCCACACACATTTGAGCAACTTAGAAAGCATAAATATAGCATAATTAAGTCCCTCATATGGTCTGAACCCTCATGTAACTCAAATTCACCATGTCACTTCCATGAACATACATGAACATACATACACAAATGGGCTTCCAAGTGGTCAAAATACATAATTCTATTCATTAAACTCTATTCTTGATACATACACTAACTTTACATAGTTTTACACTTGTTCAAAGTGTCATGGCTCAAAAATAACATTTACATATCTACTTTTACATTCTAGTCATCATAGTATATCAAAATAGAAAGATTTGCTAAGAGATGGAGATTTAAGCTCCTTGACTTCCATCATTTGGATATTGAACTCCACCTAGATCATATGAGATGAGAGAAAGTAAGGGGTGAGATTCACTGAATCTCAATAGCTCATGCACCTATTCAAGCACATTTTCAAGCATATAACATGTCAAAGGTACAAGTATGTAATCAATCAATCCATGAAGCATTCATCTTTCACATTTTTGTGTCATAAACTCATGTCAAGCATAAGAATAAGCTCTAGGGACTTTTGGTTTGGCCTCACCCCATTTCTAGGACTTTTGGATTGCCTCACTCTTGGTTTTTGGGACTATTGACTTAGCCTCACCCATCCAAGGGACTTTTGGCCTTGTCTCACCCATACCATGAGACTTTTGGCATCTCCTCACCCACATTAAGGGACTTTTGGCACTACCTTACCCTTATGAGCCATTTCCACCATTCAAAGACATTCAAGAAAGCATATTGGTACCAAAATAGCAACATAGCATCAAGTGGCATGTCTCAAACATATAAACATACACACAAGCACACAATGACACCATATGCAATAAGAAAATGCAACAAGAAAAGGTGGAGAGCTACCTTGGTGTAAATTCAAGCTTTACTTTGCTTGTTTCTTCTCCTTTTCGGTTCCACAAACACAAGGAGATGGGGTTAGATTTCTTTGGCCTATTCATAATAAATAACACTAAATTATACTCTTGGAACAAATTATGACATCCAATTCACTCTTAAGACTACACTTTGATCTATTTGTCACAATATGGTTCCATTAAGGACCTAATGAAGCGACTACTATAATTAACATTCTTGGTTCCATTCTTTTGCCATATTTAGACCTCTTGACCTCATTTAAGGTCCTTGAAGCCATCACACACTCACTTTCACAAACCTAGGTCCATGTTGCTTTATAAGGTTACATTATGGAAGCCATTGCCTCATCTCCCAACCTAAGGCTTCTAATTTTTTCCAAGGGTTTCTCCTATCTTCTTTTATCATATAAAGTCCCAAATCAAACTTGGAACCATTTAAAACATTCCCTAGTTATCTCTAAGGGTCTTAACCTAGTTATGCTTCCATTAAAGACCCATGGAGTTTAGGATTTTTCCTTAATGGATGGGGCACTTGGGAGGCTCCCTAGGAGTCTTAGAAATTCAAACAAACACTCACATATGATGGGTAAGTCTTGAATCAACCCAGATTTTAACTTATGTTCAAGCACCCTACATTTTTCCAACTTAAGTTTTATTAGTTTTTCATGTGTTTCTTTAGTATAATCCATCTTCCCATGGCTTAGTTTGATGGATTCTTTTGAATTACAAACAGAAACTCTTCCCTCTTCATAGTTCTATTTGAAACATCCTACCATGGAAGAGGAGAAGGAGAAAAAGAAGCATCAAAGGGAGAGAAACTACCTTGTAATCAAGCTTCCTTCAAGAGCCCTTCCTCTTCCCTCTTTCTCCTCCTTAAATTTTGAATTTCCCTCCTCTGATCTAGACCTAAATTAGCACCAAAAATTACATTAAAACCATGGAAAGATGAAGCAAGAAGGGGAGGATGAAGTTTCAAGAGGAAAGAGCATGAAAACCTTACACTTTCTCACCCTTTCTTTGTCTCTTCTTCCTCCAAAATTTCCTCCCTTTGTGCACCTAAGACAGCAGCTCCATTTCTGAGATTTGGGCAAAAAAAAGTCGATTTAGAGAAGGGGGAGCTGAACGTGACTTAAAAAGGGAGTTTGGAAACTTCCTTTGTGCACTTTGTTTCCATTTTTGCCCTTCCATAATGGCATTTCCGATTTGCCTTTGTTTTAACTCCTTTTTGAGAACCATCTTTTCCATCATAAAATTTATATTCCTAATTTAATAAAATGCCTTTGGAATCACTCAAATCGGAGCTAAAACCTTCCCAAATGAACTAGTCAAAGTTCGGGTCAACTAACATTGGAAAGAGTATACTGGAGGGGCTTTATCAGTCCCGGGGCTTCTTATAGCTTTTGGGGCCTCTAAGAACCCTGGGCAACTCAAAATTTCCATTTAAAAAGCTCTCCTAGGTGTTTTTCTAAAATTACACTTATTTACGAAAATGCCACTAGTCTTTCGGCAAATTTTTCGAATCACTGCGACCCTAATTTCTGGGCAGTTTAAAGCTTAAATCCTCGTTTTCTATTATTTAAAATTTTATTCAAATTTTATTTGGCCTTGAATCACTCATCTCAGAAGACTTGCTTTTCAAACCTACCCATTCTGGTGATTGTACAATGTACCGGACGTTTCATTATTCTTAGAATGAAATAAAATAAAAGATGACATGGGTTAAGTGTTTGGATGGATTTGGATCATGGATCATGAGTCCAATTCACTTAAAATTTTACTATTGGGTTATGGTAACTCACTTGAACTAGGTTATTTAGTGTTGGATAAATGTTATTTAATTAGGCCTTTTTATTTATTTATTCTAATTGAACTATGGAGCTTTTTATTTAATTTCCTATCATCATATACACCTAATTAAATATATAATATAATAGCCCAACTATCTCATTTTCTAAATACATTAAATTCCTAACTTCTAAATTAAATTCCAAAACTTCCTTGACCACTAAAATAATAAAATACCATTAAGTATCTTAATACTAAATTAATGCCTTTTGTCCCTTTGATTAATAAATATAAACCTTATTTAATAAATATAAAAATCCCTAATAAATTACTAATTAATTATTTTAATTAATTTAAAAACTATGGGTTCTCTTTTAAAACTTTAAATCTTCTTAAAATCATGGCCAATAACTAACATGTCATCCACATATAACAAGTGAATGATAAAGTCACCATTATAGAATTTCTTAATAAAGACACAATGATCAACACTTTTTGTACCTAATGTTAATTATAAAGGTTACAAAACTTTTTATACCATTGTCTTGGTGCTTGTTTACAACGATACAAGCTCTTTTTAATTTTGCACACAAGGTGCTCCTTATAATGTCCTTAATTTCTAATTTAGCTAAATAACATAATTAAGTTCTAAATTAAATGTAATTAATTTGTAAAATTGGTCAATGAATCACTAAGACAAAAAATACAAAAAAATTAAACTTTTATTTAATGAATTACACTATTAAAATTAAATTGGAAACTTCATATCTATTTAACTTCAAAATCTCGATTAAGCATAATTACCTCTTTTTGATACCTTTTAGAGGAATTAAAATGAGTATAAGTTGCACCTTTAACTTATATTCATCAATAGCACCAAGTAAATAAGCTCCAACAAGTAGTATATTGACTTTAGGATTTAAGTCACCACTTAATGGTTACACCATGACCTAAAGAATTTGTACCATGACTTGACATGAATCTTAGGCAAAAATCTCTCAGTTTTACAATTTGTGCTATGATTTGAAATGCTTGAGTTATGGCATAAATCAATCCTAGAGCCTTCTAAAATTTCACGAGTTGCATCGTGATTTGAAGATTTGGGCCATGGTATGGTTACTCCCTGGATAAATTCGTACTCATTTTGGTAGCAATGTGAAAGAATCAAATTGTGATTCAAATACATGTTAACTCAAAAAACGTAAATGAGTAAATCATCAAGTTGGTACCACCTTAAGATCAATCCTAAAGACTTTAAAGGGCTAAAAGGCAAGACTTCCAAAGGGTTTACATTCCTATAATCACCACCCAACACCTTTTATAACTGAAGAATTAAGATTAATCCAAATCAAACTAAATTCCTATATGACAGCAACTAGGCCTCTTAATGATAGCAAAATGAAGAGAGTTGGCTTCAAGTGGCAACTTTAAAACTCACAACATACCACCTAAATTCATCTAACCACTTTGAGTTAGTTCTAATTGAAGAAACAAGTTTACCCAAATGTATAAAGCCTTGACTCACACTTAAATTATGAATCTATATTCACCCAAATAGAGACTTATAATAGAAAGATGCATTATTTCAATATTAAGGGGATAAACCATTTCACATTCCATATGACCAAGGTAGCAAAGGCACATTTCTAAGGCTTCTATCCCATAATCTAAATCAGAACAACTATACAAGCATCAATATCAATATTTCACCATACATGATAAAAACACAACATTTGATAGTAACAAGGCCAACAATAATAATAAATACCATAACTAAATTCATCATTTTATAAGATAATCCTATATAGAAACATAGCAAGTCATAATTACTCAATTACAAGTGAAGTTATCAGGTTAACACATAATTTAAGGCCTAATTATATAGGTCCACCTTAAGTTACAAAATGTTAAAGTGCCTACACTTGATAATATATGAATGTAACATAATGTTATACAAAGTTTAGCTTACAAAAATTAGCATCTACAACTAAACCAAAATGCCAAAGTGTAGAATCCCACACAAGGCCTTAAGCTAGGGATTAACATCTTGCGAAAGAACCTTCACCCTAAAAATGTTAACCAATAACTAAGGTGAGATATAGATCCCAATAACCAAGAAAAATTCCATGTATATGTACAATCTAAAATGGTCAACATAAAGGGAAGTAATGACCAAATTATAAAAAATCTTAAATGAACAAGTTTAGCTACAACTAACTACCATCCCGTAATAGTAATAATTTATAACATGTTATTGGCCAAAAACAAAAGGAAAGGGCACAATCACAACATAAACTTCTTATTGAGCATAGTCATGGCTTGTTGCACAATCATAGCACAATGTACAAGTAGAAGCATGATCACAGCTCCATATAAGGACACAATCATAGTCTATAAACAATAAGTAGCCAAACCTATCATTTGTCATAAAATTTATGTATAGTAAGCATATTGATGCAATAACACCAAGTAATATGAACCAGACTCATGTAAGGAAGGATGCTCGTGTGGAAAAAGACTTGATAATAGATGGCCCAATGACAAGAGGAAGAGTTAAGCGTCTACAAAGAGCAATTGGGCTTCAATTTGCTGAATTAGAAGCCCATAATGTTAGTGCATGCATTGAGGAAGCAAATAGAGCCTTAATCATGCTTATTCAAGCCCAAGTTGATGCTTAAAGAGCCCATTGAAGTTAGAGGACGTGAATAGTATTTCAAATACAAGATGTCCAGCCCATTAATATTAATTAGTTTTGACTAGGACTCTAGTTTTGACTAGAACTCTTTTTGAATTTCGTTTTTTATTATTTTATTATTTTTTTGGACTTGGTCAAGGAGCTTATCTAGGAGATTAAGTAAAAATGAATATCCTAATCTTGTTCCTTAATTTTTGGCACTATTTAAAATATTTCTAATCAGATTTTAGAGTTTTAGTTTTATTAGGATTTTAAGTCTTTTAGAAATTTTACCTATAAAAGGTCCATATTGTACTCTATTTTGGAAAAATCATGAATGAACTTGAGTATTATTCAATACTTTGAGAGGCTTTTGCTTCTTTGTGTTCTCTGAAAGTTCACGTGACTTATCAAAGGATTGGTCTTCCTTTGTGGTGTCTTGAGGTTAGGGTTCTAAGAGACAAGTTCTCTTAGGGTCTTTCCTTTGACCAACATTCTTGTTTCTAGCCGGTCCCGGGCAAAGTCTCGAATTGTTGAAGGTTCTCTAGGGCATGTTCCTAGTGGGTCTTGCATCATTTGGTATCAGAGCCTTGGTTTGCTAGTACAAGGTATATTTTTGTGTTTTCCTACCGTTGTTTTTCATACCTTCTCTCCTTCCATCTGTGTTATCTTTTCATCTTCACCTTTGTCTTCCATCTTATTCTTTCTTCCATTGTTGTGTACCTCCATCCTTATTCAAAAAAAAAATCAAAAAAAAAATTCAAAAAAAAAGTGAAAAAAAAGAGAAAAAGAAAAAAAAGAGAAATTCGAAAAAAAAAAGTGAAAAAAAAAAGAGAAAGAAAGCGTGAAAAAAAAAGTTGCAAGTTGTGGAGTTAGTTTCCTAATTGGAGACAATTTCCTAATTAGAGTTAGTTTCCTAGTTGGAATTAATTTCCTAATTGGACTCAATTTCTAATTTTCAGATTTTCTTAAAGTTGGTTTCCTAATTTCCCAAGTAGTTTCTTATTTTTAAAGTTTCTTATTTTCAGATTTTCCCCTTTTCTTCTCCTTCCTTCCAAGCCATCCCAACCTCCTCTCCCCCCTTGTTTTCCTTTCCTTTTTACCTTTTTGTTATACACCTCTTTTTCTCCTTTGTTTGATTCTTTGGGAATTTGCATTTTAGGATTCTAGTTCTTTTTTTATTGCCACTAGTTTGATCTTTTCTTTTGATTTGCTTGTGACTCGCTTAGAACACTTGTAAGAAGCAAATTGTTGAGTGGTAAAAGGCAAGAGTGCAATTAACATTAAAGAAAAAGCCAAAAAGAGTTAAACACGAGCGAACTTATCATCTTTTGAGTGTAAACACGTGAGCTAGTGAGTTGCGAGGTCCTATATCTTTCTTTGCTTTTTTTTTATACAAACTAATATTTCAGGATGTCTGGAGAATCTGAGCATATTGACTTTGACATGAAAGTCTGGGTAAAGGCTGTTCAAAGTACTCTTGAGAAACTAAGTGCTAGATTAGATGATGTGGAGTCTTTTTCTAATAAGAGGACCCATAGAAGGCGAGCTCAAGTGGAGCTTGATGATGATGCTGAGTCTGACTTTGAGAAGTCCCATACTCAGAGAGGTAGTCAATCATCATCCAATAAGGATGGTGGTATCGGAAATATCAAGACGAAGATTCCATCATTCCATGGGAAAAATGACCCAGACCAGTACTTAGATTGGGAAAGAAAAGTGGAGCATGTATTCGAGTGCCACTCTTACACTAAGGCGAAGAAAGTAAAACTTGCTGCAGTAGAGTTTACTGACTATGCTAGCATCTGGTGGGATCAACTCTTACTCACCCCAAGACGTACCGGTGAAGGTCCAATTCGTGATTGGCAAGAGATGAAAATTATCATGCGCAAACGGTTTATCCCTAGTTACTATTATAGGGAATTGCATAAGAGGCTCCAAAAGCTAAAGCAAGGTTCTATGAGTGTGGAAGATTACTATCAAGAAATAGAGATTGCCATGATTAAGGCAAATGTGGAGGAAGACCGTGAAGCAACCATGGCCCGATTCATTGAGGGCTTAAATCCTGATATAGCTGCCCAAGTTGATTTATACAATTACCTAGATATGGAGGAGCTCTTGCATAGAGCTATCAAGGTGGAAAAGCAACTAAGGGCTCGACAAAAGATGAAAGTGACATCTAACTCGAGTTCTTGGAGGGATTCCAAAGTCCCCTTCAAACCAAAAACTGATTTCAAGTCTAAGGAGGAAAGTAAGGTAAAACCCTTTCAGGTTAAGGGTAAAATTGAGTCAAAACCTTTCTCATCTTCTAATCCTACTGCTTCCTCCTCTAAGCTTAGATGCTTTAAACGTAATGGTTTCGGTCACATTGCTTCACAATGTCCGAACAAACGAACTATGATTGTTTTTTAGAATGGTGATGTGACTAGTGCTAGTAGTGAGTCTGAGGAGGATGAGATGCCACTCCTGACTGATGACTCAGATTTAGAGTTAACTGAAGCTGTAAATGGTGAAGCCCTTGTGGCTAGGCGTGCTCTCAACATTCAACCTAAAGAAGATCTTGAGGTAGAGCAGCGTGAGCATATTTTCCATACTCGATGTTTCATCCACAAGAAGGTATGTAGTTTGATTATTGATGGTGGTAGCTGCACAAATGTAGCTAGTACTTTACTTGTGGAAAAGCTGAACTTACCTACTTTGAGGCACCCTACCCCTTATAAATTACAATGGCTTAACGATAGTGGAGAGGTAAAGGTAACAAAACAGGTGCTCATCTCTTTTTCTATTGGTAATTATCATGATGAGATTCTTTGTGATGTAGCACCCATGTATGCTGGTCACTTGTTACTTGGTAGGCCATGGCAGTTTGACTGAAAGGTAAAACATGATGGATATAAAAATTATTGTTCTTTTGTTTTTAATGATAAGACCATTGTGTTGACCCCTCTTCGTCCTGTTCAAGCATATGAGGATCAGTTAAAAATTGAAAGAGAGTGTAAGAAGAGAGAGCAAGAAAAGAAACGTAAAGTGAGTGTGAGTGTTGAGAATGAGAAGAAGCAGGAGAAAGGAGAGATGAGTAAAAAGGAAAAGAAAATTAGAGAAAAACATGAGGAATAGAAAGTGAGTTTATTTTCGGG
The DNA here is from genome assembly GCA_026724425.1 of Erythrophleum ivorense. Classification (NCBI taxonomy): domain Eukaryota; kingdom Viridiplantae; phylum Streptophyta; class Magnoliopsida; order Fabales; family Fabaceae; genus Erythrophleum; species Erythrophleum ivorense. The sequence continues at coordinate 52,962,490 of JAIUCV010000002.1, forward strand.
TAAAAGTGAGATCAAGAGAGCTCTTATTTGTGAAAATGCCTTCTTATTACTTTATAAAGATGTTTATCTTACTATCGATGATCTTGATCACTCTTTGCCTGCTAGTGTTACATCTTTATTACAGGAATTTTATGACTTGTTCCCAGAGGAAATACCTGATGGATTGCCCCCGCTAAGAGGCATTGAGCATCAGATAGACTTTATCCCAGGGGCATCTATTCCCAATAGACCTGCTTATCGAGCAAATCCAGACGAGACTAAGGAAATACAACATCAAGTGGAAGAGCTCATGAAGAAAGGCTTTGTTCGTGAAAGTCTGAGTCCGTGTGCTGTCCCAGTGATTCTTGTACCCAAAAAGGATGGCAAGTGGCGAATGTGTGTAGATTGTCATGCCATCAACAAAATAACAGTAAAATATCGCTATCCTATCCCTAGGTTAGATGATATGCTTGATGAGTTGCATGGTGCATGTGTTTTCTCTAAAGTTGATCTTAGAAGTGGTTACCATCAGATTAGAATGAAAGAAGGTGATGAATGGAAAACTGCTTTTAAGACTAAGTTTGGATTATATGAATGGTTAGTTATGCCATTTAGCTTGACTAACGCACCTAGCACTTTCATGAGTTTAATGAACCATGTCTTTAGACCTTTCATTGGAAGATTTGTTGTGGTTTACTTTGATGATATTTTGATCTACTCTAAGAGTCTAGAAGAACATGTGAATCATTTGCATGATGTGTTTGTTGTGCTTAGGGAGAATAAACTTTTTGCCAATTTAGAGAAGTGCTCTTTTTGTTTGGATTCTGTGGTTTTTCTTGGATTTGTTGTAGGAGCTCGTGGCATACAAATGGACGAGGAAAAGGTCAAAGCAATCCGAGAGTGGCCAACTCCAAAGAATGTGAGTGAAGTAAGAAGTTTCCATGGATTGGCAAGCTTCTATAGGCGATTTGTGAAGGACTTCTCTACTCTTGCTGCCCCTTTAAATGATTTGGTAAGAAAGAATGTGGTATTCAAGTGGGGTGAAACACAAGAGTGTGCTTTTAACATACTGAAGGAAAAACTAACTAATGCCCCTGTACTTGTGTTGCCTGATTTTACTAAAGTTTTTGAAATTGAGTGTGACGCTTCTGGTACAGGCATAGGTGGTGTGTTGATGCAGGATTCTAAACCTATTGCATATTTTAGTGAAAAATTGAGTGGTCCTGCTTTAAATTATTCCACATATGATAAAGAGTTGTATGCCTTGAAACGAACTTTAGAAACTTGGAAACATTATTTGTGGCCTAAAGAATTTATTATCTATTCTGATCATCAAAGTCTTAAGTTTCTTAAGTCTCAGGGTAAATTGAACAAAAGGCATGCAAGTTGGCTTGAATTTATTGAAACCTTTCCTTATGTGATTAAGCATAAGCAGGGAAAGGAAAATGTTGTAGCTGATGCATTGTCTAGGCATTACACTTTGATTACTTCCATGCATGCTAGATTGATAGGTTTTGAGATGATAAAAGGCATGTATGAATCTGATTTTGATTTTGCTGATATTTGGAAATCTTGTGAATTGCATGGTGCTAATGACTATTATAGGTTTGATGGATTCCTTTTCAAAAAGAACATGTTATGCATTCCTATGTGTTCCATTCGTGAGCTTCTTGTTAAGGAAACTCATAGTGGAGGATTGATAGGCCATTTTGGTGTAGAAAAGACTTTGACTCTTTTGAATGAGCATTTTTATTGGCCTGGCATGAGAAAAGATGTGGTTGCTGTTTGTTCTAGATGTATTACTTGTAAGCATGCTAAATCTAGAATTCAATCACATGGCTTGTATTCTCCTTTACCAGTTCCCTCTCACCCATGGACTGATATTTCTATGGACTTTATTTTGGGTTTGCCTAAATCTCCCACTGGGAAAGATAGTGTCTTTGTTGTTATGGATAGGTTTAGTAAAATGGCTCATTTTATTGCTTGTTCCAAAACTAATGATGCTATGTATGTGGCAGAATTATTTTTCAAGGAGATTGTTAGGTTGCATGGTGTGCCAAAAACTATTGTTAGTGATAGAGATGTGAAATTCTTGAGTTATTTCTGGAAAACATTGTGGAATAAACTTGGCACTAAGCTTTTATTTTCTACTATAGCGCATCCACAAACTGACGGGCAGACCGAGGTTGTTAATAGAACCCTCTCTACTTTATTAAGAGCTATCATTCAAAAGAATCTTAAGAATTGGGAGAAGTGTTTGCCCCATGTCGAATTTGTTTATAATCGTGCTGTTCATTCTGCAACAAAATTCTCTCCTTTTGAAATTGTTTATGGCTTTAATCCTCTAACCCCGTTAGATTTGCTTCCTTTACCTTCACATGAGTTTACTAACCTTGATGGTGCTAGGAAGGCAAAGTTTGTACAGGATTTGCATGAGAAGGTGAAAGCCAATATTGAAAGAAAGAATGAGCAAATTGCCAACCAAGTTAACAAGGGTAGAAGGCGTGTAGTATTTGAACCCGGCGATTGGGTGTGGGTTCACTTGCAAAAAGAATGTTTCCCGGAGAAAAGGAAGTCAAAACTCCAACCTAGAGGAGATGGTCCCTTTCAAGTTCTTGAAAGGATTAATGATAATGCTTATAAAATTGACTTACCTAGTTCTTATGGAAATATTAGTGCTACTTTTAATGTAACTGATCTCTCTTCCTTTGATATTGCAGATTCGAGGACGAATCCTTTTCAAGAGGGGGGGAATGATGCAATAACACCAAGTAATATGAACCAGACTCATGTAAGGAAGGATGCTCGTGTGGAAAAAGACTTAATAATAGATGGCCCAATGACAAGAGGAAGAGTTAAGCGTCTACAAAGAGCAATTGGGCTTCAATTTGCTGAAATAGAAGCCCATAATGTTAGTGCATGCATTGAGGAAGCAAATAGAGCCTTAATCATGCTTATTCAAGCCCAAGTTGATGCTTAAAGAGCCCATTGAAGTTAGAGGACGTGAATAGTATTTCAAATACAAGATGTCCAGCCCATTAATTTTAATTAGTTTTGACTAGGACTCTAGTTTTGACTAGAACTATTTTTCAATTTCGTTTTTTATTATTTTATTATATTTTTGGACTTGATCAAGGAGCTTATCTAGGAGATTAAGTTAAAATGAATATCCTAATCTTGTTCCTTAATTTTTGGCACTATTTAAAATATTTCTAATCAGATTTTAGAGTTTTAGTTTTATTAGAATTTTAAGTCTTTTAGAAATTTTGCCTATAAAAGGTCCATATTGTACTCTATTTTGGAAAAATCATGAATGAACTTGAGTATTATTCAATACTTTGAGAGGCTTTTGCTTCTTTGTGTTCTCTGAAAGTTCACGTGACTTATCAAAGGATTGGTCTTCCTTTGTGGCGTCTTGAGGCTAGGGTTCTAAGAGACAAGTTCTCTTAGGGTCTTTCCTTTGACCAACATTCTTGTTTCTAGCCGGTCCCTAGAGAACTTTTTTTAAGTAGGCATGCCCATTGAAGCACTACATGGGATGCATCACATGGTTGATGCAATGTGCATGCCTCTTATATTCAATGTGCATGCCCATTGAATATATTCAATGAAATCAATGTGCATGCCCATTGAAGCACTACATTTATATTCAATGAAATTAAAATGATGCAAGACCCACTAGGAACATGCCTTAGAGAACCTTCAACAATTCGAAACTTTGCCCGAAACCGGCTAGAAACAAGAATGTTGGTCAAAGGAAAGACCCTAAGAGAACCTGTGATGCAAGACCCACTAGGAACATGCCCTAGAGAACCTTCAACAATTCGAAACTTTTCCCGGAACTGGCTAGAAACAAGAATGTTGGTCAAAGGAAAGACCCTAAGAGAACCTGTCTCTTAGAACCCTAGCCTCAAGACGCCACAAAGGAAGACCAATCCTTTGATAAGTCACGTGTACTCTCAGAGAATACAAAGAAGCAAAAGCCTCACAAAGTATTGAATAATACTTAAATTTATTCATTCATGATCTTCTTAAAATAGAGTACAATAGGGGGCCTTTTATAGGCAAAATTTCTAAAAGACTTAAACTCCTAATAAAACTAAAACTCTAAAATCTGATTAGAAATATTTTAAATAATGCCTAAAATCAAGGAATAAGATTAAGATATTAATTTTAACTTAATCTCCTAGATAAGCTCCTTGACGAAGTCCAAAAAAATAATAAAATAATAAAAAACGAAATTCAAAAAGAGTTCTAGTCAAAACTAGAGTCCTAGTCAAAATTAATTAATATTAATGGGCTGGACATCTTGTATTTGAAATACTATTCACATCCTCTAGCTTCAATGGGATCTTTAAGCATCAACTTGGGCTTGAATAAGTATGATTAAGGCTCTATTTGCTTCCTCAATGCATGCACTAACATTATGGGCTTCTAATTCAGCAAATTGAAGCCCAATTGCTCTTTGTAGATGCTTAACTCTTCCTCTTGTCATTGGGCTTTTAACATGTTGGATATTAACTTTAGTTGCTCCATGGACCTTCTTAGGACATTGGGCTTCCACTTGGACTTCCACTTTTGCATATTTAAAGAGATGTTGATCAAATATGAATCTTGGGCTCTAAACTTGGGCTGACGTCCAACATAGATATTATTTTGAGCTCTTTGAGATTTTTGGACATATACTAGCATAATTTGGGCCTCTTGAGCATAGGCCATCCTTTCATGAGCCATTTGGACCTGAATCATAGGCTTTTGAATGATTTGGGTTTCTTGATCGATGAGGGCTTTTCGAACTTGTAGTGCTCCAATGGGCATGCCTACTGATATCGTATCATTAATGATGCAAGACCCACTAGGAACATGCCCTAGAGAACCTTCAACAATTCGAGACTTTGCCCGGGACCGGCTAGAAACAAGAATGTTGGTCAAAGGAAAGACCCTAAGAGAACTTGTCTCTTAGAACCCTAGCCTCAAGACGCCACAAAGGAAGACCAATCCTTTGATAAGTCACGTGAACTTTCAGAGAACACAAAAAAGCAAAAGCCTCTCAAAGTATTGAATAATACTCAAGTTCATTCATGATTTTCCAAAATAGAGTACAATATGGACCTTTTATAGGTAAACTTTCTAAAAGACTTAAAATCCTAATAAAACTAAAACTCTAAAATCTGATTAGAAATATTTTAAATAGTGCCTAAAATTAAGGAACAAGATTAGGATATTCATTTTAACTTAATCTCCTAGATAAGCTCCTTGACCAAGTCCAAAAAAATAATAAAATAATAAAAAACGAAATTCAAAAAGAATCCTAATCAAAACTAATTAGCTTTTTTTAAGTAGTTACATGGGATGCACATGCTCCATTAAAAATCACATGGTTGACACATGATTTTTAATTTCTTGCAATTGGACTCCAATTGGGCCTTGGCACTCCTCTTGTATGTGCAAAACTACATTGGGCCTTTAACATCTCCATGGACCTTCTTAAGACATTGGGCTTCCACTTTTGCATCTTTAAGGAGATCTCATGTCTAAAGTCCAATTCAGCATGTTTTGAATTGATCAAATATAGATCTTGGGCTCTAAACTTGGGCCGACGTCCAACATAGATATTATCTGGAGCTCTTTGAGATTTTTGGACATATACTAACACAAGTTGGGCTTCTTGAGCATGGGACATCCTTTCATGAAGTATTTGGACCTGAATCATAGACTTTTGAATGATTTGGGTTTCTTGATGGATGAAGGCTTCTCGAACTTGTAGTGCTTCAATGGGCATGCCTACTGATATCATATAAAATGATGCAAGACCCACTAGGAACATGCCCTAGAGAACCTTCAACAATTCGAGACTTTGCCCGGGACCGGCTAGAAACAAGAATGTTGGTCAAAGGAAAGACCCTAAGAGAACTTGTCTCTTAGAACCCTAGCCTCAAGACGCCACAAAGGAAGACCAATCCTTTGATAAGTCACGTGAACTTTCAGAGAACACAAAGAAGCAAAAGCCTCTCAAAGTATTGAATAATACTCAAGTTCTTTCATGATTTTTCCAAAATAGAGTACAATATGGACCTTTTATAAGCAAAATTTCTAAAAGACTTAAAATCCTAATAAAACTAAAACTCTAAAATCTGATTAGAAATATTTTAAATAGTGCCAAAAATTAAGGAACAAGATTAGGATATTCATTTTAACTTAATCTCCTAGGTAAGCTCCTTGACCAAGTCCAAAAAAATAATAAAATAATAAAAAACGAAATTCAAAAAGAGTTCTAGTCAAAACTAGAGTCCTAGTCAAAACTAATTAATATTAATGGGCTGGACATCTTGTATTTGAAATACTATTCACTTCCTCTAACTTCAATGGGCTCTTTAAGCATCAACTTGGGCTTGAATAAGCATGATTAAGGCTCTATTTGCTTCCTCAATGCATGCACTAACATTATGGGCTTCTAATTCAGCAAATTGAAGCCCAATTACTCTTTGTAGACGCTTAACTCTTCCTCTTGTCATTGGGCCATCTATTATCAAGTCTTTTTCCACACGAGCATCCTTCCTTACATGAGTCTGGTTCATATTACTTGGTGTTATTGCATCACATATGATTAAAAGTAAACATCTACTTGGAATTTAATACCCCTAGTTACCATACTTAAAATGCCAACTTTTTAAAAGTTATTAATAAGTATCAAGAGCATCCTAAATATCCTAAACAAGCCAAAAATAATTTTCAGCCATCATCCACCAAAGGGGTTATATAACCATTCATCCAAGACATCGTGAATCACTTAGAAGACGCTTATCCAAGCTTCTAATAGATTAAACGAACTATTTAGAGCCCTAAAAACCAAGAAACAATAATAGGTCACCATAAACACGTGCATTTCACACATTTGAAAGTAGTCACATACTAAAATCAGCCACAAAGGTGAAATTTAAGCATATGAACACCAACAAATGATGGGAAACATTTATCCAACACTAATATTAACTTTTAATGTTGAATTCCAAGCAAAAAAGCCCCTAAAACTAAAATACTCAACATCTAGGTTTTTATGAAAAACCTCCAAATGAGAAACTAATTGGACCAAAACAAAGAGGAGAAGGAGTAGATTAACTTTCTTAACACTCATATTGGCTAAATCTTACTTTAGATGAGTATATCAAAGCCACAGGGTTGAAGAACCATTGCTTTTCTTCACCACCTTCTTTTTGTTTTCACTTCCTTTGCTATCTAAAAGTGAGCCTAAGCATTAAAATGAAAAAGAGTGAGGATTTAGGGTAGATTTAACTCCTTTTAGGTTACTTGGATTTAAGTTATTGGGTTTAAATATGTTGATTTTGTTTAAGTTAGGCCTTTGTTTATTTCTCATTTTGCCTTTCAAAAATCATTTTCAACAGAATCAAACTAATTATTGGACTCTAAATAAAATTTCCAAAACACCACTAATTAATTTTTTTCAAATAAATTTAAATTTTATAATTAAACTTATTCTTTGCCAAAAATTGCTAAATAATTATTTTCATTGAATAATTCTATTTTTCATAATTTTTCTTAATTCTTATGATAATTTTCTTATTTTTCCAATTTAAATTCTTAATTTCCATAATTTTATTTAATTAATTTTGGGATGTTACACTCTTTATCCTTGACCTTGGACCCTTATGGATGCTATATATAGATTTCTTCCTTTAAGTCACCATGAAGGAAGGCAGTCTTTATATCAATTTGTTTAATCTTAAGCTTTAAGCTTGTTGTCAATCCAAGCATAACACAAATTAAAAACATTTTGAATACATGTGAAAAACTTTATTCAAAGACAATACCTTTCTTTTGATTAATGTAACACCATCATTTCTAACTCATACCCACCATGCCTTACATGCTCATATGAGATATAGGAAGAACAAGGTGAGATCTTCCTCATTGGATTCATACATTGCTTAGGGGTGCGACATGGTTAAAAATTCACTTCAGTGTCACATGGACCATATGAGCTCATTCTATGTATCCTCATAGTTAATTGCACCATTACAACTCATTTCAATCCCAAAAATATGCTTTTAGCCCATGGAAACCAAAAAGAGGTATGAAACATGCATGTTCATTTTCGGCTAGGCTTGGCCTCATTTCTGGGTAAAGTTTGGAAATTCATAACTAAATCTAGAAAACTCAAAAACATGCACTCTTGGTCATTTTGGAAATATTAGGAGGTCTACTTCATGTTAAAAATATGTAGAAGTCTTAAAATCCCACACACAAAGCGTTTGACATGCAAAATCATCTGGAGGTCGGAGTGGTCCTGATACTGTCACAGTTTACTGATATGAACTTAAAAAATGTCTAACTAATTCCACAAAACTCCAATGCATGTAAACGATGCCAATATGGAAATATGTGGATGTTAACTAGAGAGGAAAAATATTTTCAGATCAGTTCATCAAGCCAAACTCTTAGAAATCGATGGAACAGTACTCTGGTCAGGCAAGATGACTGATACTAGGCAGAAATTTTGAGAATACATATCTTCCTCTCTAGACCTACAAATGAGGTGCTTCTAGTTGCTAAAAGTCACTGTGACTGTCTAGTTTCTGTCTATAAATTTTGTAGCCATTGGACCACGTTTGCCCCTCAGATGACACAATTTCACATCTGACCAAATGAACAGTGCCTATGCAAATTTGAATTTCTGATACCAACTTTGAAAAATCATAGAAAATTCCACAGACCTCCAAATGACCTGATCTTTAGCTTTTCAAAAATCTCTAAACAAGGTCTAGTCACATGCCAAATTTCAAGGCAAGAAGAGGTCGTTTGGTCAGACTTAGACATCATGGGGCAAAGTGACCAGTTTCTCTTGCTAAAGGGGGCTCCAAGGGTTCAAATTGGTTTCTCCTACTTCTAAGGCTCTATGAGCACGTTGGAAAGCATCAACATAGGCTATTAAACATGGCTCAAATGTCTAACAACCCATATTTGCAAAACTCACTCTCCCACACCAACACATACACCATGCACATAATGCTAATATCTTACTATTCATACCGAAACTTGCTACATCATGCATTATAAGTTCAATTCTCATACATATACATTAAGTACATCCATTTATAAGTCTTCCTAAGTGCCTACAACATGTACATCATTAGATTACATCCCTTGACTTAACTACAAAATAGTGACATAATGGCTCTTTTACAATTTCTTCACCGAATCCCCTAACTTCAAGCTTGGTGGCTCCCATCTCTTGTCTCACTTGGTCCACCTAGCATGTTAGGATGGTGGAGAGGGGGAGTGAGATTCAAAGAATCTCAATAGCTCATCTCTCATTCAATCATACATAAAGCATGCAAACAAGTCTTACAAATGTATGCATGGGCATATTAGCATGTGAAATCATAAGAAAAACATTTTCAACATTTGAGTAGGCCATACATAACATACAAGAGCTTGCCAAGCAAGTGGATTAGCCTCACCCATTCACTTATGGATTTTGGACTTGCCTCACCCATTCTTTAAGAGGTCCTTAGACTCAACCTTACTCTTGGGAGTCAACCTCACTTTTGAGAGACTCTTTACTTTGTCTTAACCAACTTTAGGGTTCTTGGCTCATCCTCACCATGGCTAGGGGGTTGTTGGCTTTTCCACACTTAAGCAAAGCCAAGCGATCACATAAAACATCATTGAAATTCATAAGACATCATTATGCTAGCATACTTTTCATGGTGTAAAACATACAAACACACATACAAGACAAGGTAAGCACACATTTATGCATGAGAGAAGGTGGAGAGAGCTACCTTATTGGCTAATCACAAGCTTTCCCTTTCAATTTGTCTCCTCCCTTGTTGATTTCACAATCACCACTAGATGGGAGTGCTTCTCTTAAGCCTAAACACACAAGGAGCATAGAATTACTCTCTTAACACTTTATTCATAAAGCTAGGGATTTCTTTCTAGCAAACCCTACTAAGTATATAAGAGCTAGGGTTCTTTCTCTCACTAGAAATTCACTAACTATCTTTCCTCTCTCAAGCTTTCAAGAAAGGAAATCAAGGAAGTGAAGCTACATGAATTCTAACCTCCCTCAAGAGTGGGTTTCCACTTTCCCTCTTCTGAACCAAGCCCAAAACATAGCTACTTTAACCCCCAAAACCATAAGAAGAGAGGGCAAGGGGAAAAGAACAATATTCTAAGAAGAGAAACCATATAAATCTTACCTTTCTCTTGTTCTTCCTTCCTTTTCTAGGTTTCTTTCTCTATCCTCCGCCCTTTTCTCTGCCTTAGAGGGAGCTTAAGTCAGTTAAAAGGAGAAAGGAGGGGTTGGGATGTTTTAATAAGTCAAATTCTCTTTTTTCACACTTTTTTAGACTAACCCTTGCTATAGCGAGGCATAACCCTCACTACGGCGAGCTCGTATAAGTCTCAGACCCCTGCCTTCGCTACGGAGCGCGCTACGGCGAGCAATGCCCTAGTTTTTGTATGGGGTGCCTGCACTCATTATAGCTAGAAGTATTTTTGTTATAGCTAGAAGGCACTCTCGCTATAGCTAGACTATTTCTCATTATAGCGAACAGATACATTTGCTATAGCTAGGCTATAGCTAGCAGACTTAGAAAATTTTCAGCTTTTTTTTTCTTCTTTCTTTTCTTCTTTTTTTTTTCTAGTTGTTACAATTAAAGCCTTTCATAACCAATTATGCCTTGCACCTTGGCTATGAGTTGTTCCCTTCAACTTTCAACAATGACTTGGATTACTTACATTGGAAACCAAATATTAACCTAAGTTTGTCTTCTATTTAATCAAGTGTCACCTAGTTTGTATAGCTTCATCTTTTAGCACATCATTATATTCTCTAGGTTAACTATAAATCCTTCGTCTTTCAACACATTGGACTATGATTAATGTAATGTCCCATTATTTTAAAATTGTAAACTAAAGAGATTACTAAAGGAAGTCCCCTAAATTGAATGATTAGAGGCAAAATAAAATTAGGACGATAATCTAGACAATTGAAAATAAGGATATAGGGTTAGAAATGCCCAGAAATTGGAGCCAGAATAGTTAAGTAAAATTTGATGAAAAGGCAGTGGCATTTTTATAATTTTGACAAAATTTTAGGAAACTCAAGGAAAAAAGTTTTAAAGCCTAATATTAAGGTTTCAGAGATCCTAAAAACTATAGGAACAGTCAGAATCAGCTAAGGCCTTTTTAAGGTGTTTAAAGGGTCAGACAATGCCAACACTTTAGGCGGAGCTAGTTTTCACCATTTTAAACCATTCAAACCCCAAAATTAATGTTTTTATGTGAAAGAGCATCCAAAAATTTGTAAGTAGTTAGATCTTGAAAAGCCTGAAAAATGAGCCTAAATAAAGCAAACAAGCGTGTTGGGGCAAAATGGTTATTTTGAAAAATTATAAAAGAGGCTTCTTAAGTAAGATTACTCCTCATCATCTTCTCCAAGTTTCCATTTTCATAATTTTAGAGCAGCCATGGTGTGACATTAAGGGAAGAGAGAGAGAAGAAGTTTAAGCTCCTGTGTAAATAAACGGCCTTGTTTCATCCCACGCCTGTTAGGAAAGTTGTTCCTCACTTTAAAAGCTCTCTAATGGTGATTTTTTTTTCTTGAAAACTTGAAGATTCAGGTCTGGCCTAAGCCAAAAAGGACTCTTTTTAAGAAAGCAATCGATGAAAAATAATCTATATGAAGAAAGCTTCATTTTAAGGTAAGACTTTATTTGAAACACTTGCAAAATCTTATGTTTCCAAGCCATTTAAGCTTCGACCTAGAGAGAGAAAGTGAGGAGGAGATTTTTTCTTCATGTGTTTATTGAAACAAGGGTTTTATTATGTAAGGATTCTATATCTAACGTTAGTTTTCCTTGAATCATGAAAAGATGCAATCTAAACCATGATTGAGTAATGGTTCGGCCTAAGTTTCCTCAATAGTTAACCATGTTATTTTCCATTTCTAATTAGTATATTTAGATGTTATTTGATGCAAGAAACAAGAATCTAAGCTTAGGATTGATTGAAACTTTGAAATGTGCAAGTTAGAATTTTATAGTTCAATATTTGGCTAAGAGCAATCTCTAGGGATTAGGAAGTTGTTCAATGGATTCTTGGACTATAGATAGTCTTAAAATAATATAATAACAATAATGGAAGAATTAAATTGAATTTAGAAGCCATGGTTTACGAGATAGAAGTTTAGGCTCCATTTTAAGGCATATAGAAGCAACTTGAGTTTAGACTCCTTGAATTGAAATTGTGATAACTCTAAGGAGTTTAAAGGGAGTCAAGAGACCTAGATTGAATGAAAAAGTGGAGCCAAGATCATGAATTCTAGAGATTGCTTCATTATGCTCTTATATGAAACCATAACCATGTTATAAGGTAAAGTAAGCTTATGTAGAGTTTATGTGAGGCTAGAAATAATTCTAATGATGAATTTATGTCTTAATTGATGTGTCTAGGCCAAGAAAATCAAGATCCCCCTAGGTGTAGGTGTGAGGCTGAGAAGGGGAAGAAAAGTTATGTTCTTGGCACAAAGTAGTTCTCTAACCTTTGTTGCATGCATTTCTTGGATGCTTGATTGTCATTGGATGCTTGTATATGTTTAAACCATGAGACATATTTATAGCCATTGTCTACATGCTATGGTACCATTATGCTTCTTAAATAAGATTTTGGGTGCAAGATGGCTTGAATGGGTATGATTATACCAAAAGTCATTTAGAGTGGGTGAGGAGATACCGAAAGTCTCTAAAAATAGGTGAGACAAAGCCAAAGGTCTCAAAAAAGAGTGAGCCTAAGTCAAAAGTCTCTTAAAGTAGGTGAGGCAAATCCAAAAGTCCCAAGGAAATTGGGCGAGGCTAGACCAATATCTCTTAGAGCCTATGTTTGACTTGAATGAGTTTATGTAACATGAAATTATGTTTATATATGGTTTACTATAAGCTTTTATGGCATGCTTGTATTCTTTGACATGAAAATGCACTATATATGTATGTTTGAAAGGGTAAAGAGTCATTGGGATTCTTTGAATCTCACTCTTCCCCACATTATATCTAGCCATGTCTATGTGAACTTCACAGAGTAAGGATTGGAAGCTAAGGAGCTTGAATCATGAGATTTTGGCAATAGGATAAGATTTTGTGTAATGTGATGTGAAAGTATATATGTATATGATGTTTATGAGATGTAAATTATTGAGTGTAATGTTCAGTTTTTCTTAAAAGGCTCAAAATGTAAGATTTTTAAAGGAAGTCCTAAAAATTGAGTGGATGGCAGACAAATAAAACTAAAGTAATAAACTAGACCTCTAAAAATGAGGATTTAAGGCTTAAGATGCTCGAAAACCCAAGGCAGAAGAGCTAATAAAATTTGTGAAAATAAGCTGGGACATTTTTGTAATTTCTAAAATATTTGCAAAACTCATAGAAGGGCTTTTGAAATAAAAAATTTAAACTTTTCTAGGGTTCCCAAAGGCTTTGAAAACCATGGGAACCTCTAAAATAGTTGAAACCCCTCTGGTGAGTGATTTCGATCGTCGATTGACTGAAACTTTGATCGAATAGTTCAGAATAATTTTAAATCTAATTTGAGTGAAACCAAAGCCATTTTATGAGTTTGAGAGTCTAAATATTATGATGGAAAATACGGATTTCAAAAAGGAGTAGAATTGAGCCTAAATAAAAAGAACCAAGAAAATGGACTAAAATGCAAAGTAGAAAATTATTAAAGTGATTTATCAGCTCCATATAACACGTTTCTTTTCAGCCTCTCTATTAACCAACACTTTTGATGTTTGAAATTAGAAATTCCATAGGTCTTTTAGGGTGACCCATTGTGAGGAAGAAGAAGGAAGAGAACTTATAAGTAGGCTGAGAAATTCATGCTTTCTTTTTGCCTTTTTCTATGCCTAGCTTCTTCTCTTTTTCTATGGATTCCAAGGCTGATATGGTTTTATTTTGAGGTCAGCCCAATTAGAAGAAGAGAGTTTTAGAAGGAGAGACTTGTAGCTAGTGGAAGCACCTTAAGAAAGCAAGCAAATAAGGTATGGTTCTTAGCTTCTTTTTTGCTTATTCTTTGATGTCTTCCTTGGTGGTTGTTCGGTTAGACCTAGCCCAATTAGGAGGAGTTAAATTCTGACCATATCAAGGGAGGAACAAGTGTTTTAGAGTATAGAAATTTAGAATAGGCAAATGGAATAAGAAAGAGAAGCAAGAAATTCAAGTTGGTATAACTTGGGTTTTGAAACAAATAATGAAATTTGATTTTTCTTAGAGATATTCTAGCTTATGTAAGACATGTTATGAGTTCCTTAGACCTCTAAGAAGTTTTACATGAACCATCCCCTTCAAGAAAAAGCAAGCAAACCATAGGTTCCATTTGTAGTGCTATGTCTTGGCTTGGTAGAAGATAATGCACCTAGGGAGAGTTTTTTCTTCATTCCAAGGATATAAGAGGCTTAGATATGAATTATAGGTGCTAGAGGAACCAATGAATTGAATTAAGGAAGCTTAGTTTGAGAGATGGTAATTTTAGGTCCCATTTAGGCATAAAGAGGCAACTTAGAGTTTGGCTTCCTCGGTTGAGTTTTTGATGGCTTTTGTAACACCCCAAAATTAAGGATAATTATAATTTACTAGGGATTAATATGTATTTAATTAGGAAATCACTTAAGAGAGATGGACATTAAATTGGGCCTTATAATTAATTTAATTATTGATTTGTGTTAAGTGTAGAGCCCAATCTTGGCCTTAGGGAGATCCAATTCCATTTCTTAGAGGCCCAATATTTATTTGTGCAGACCCAAATGTTAATAGACCTTTTTAACTTGGCCCAACTCTCATATTTGACCCATGTAATCCTATAATCCATGGCCCAATAAGGATACAACTAAACCCACTTGGAATTAGGCCTTTGCGTCAGCCCAAGACCCAAACTTAAACCCTAAACCCTTAGTAGCCCCTTCCACCATTCTGTAGAAACAAAACACACAAGAAGCACAAGAAAATTCGAAGGTTTTGGAGAAAGGGTAAGGTTCTTGGCAAAAATCCATCTTCTCCCACTTCTAGAGTCAAAATCAGCCAAAGTGATTATTATATAACTTAATCCTCTCCTCTTCCTCTTTAATTTGACCTAATTGGTTTCTCATTTAGAGCATTTTCACCACCGCAAAATCTGATATAGATTTTGGAGGATTTTCAAAGGTTAAGGATAGGAGGGATATTAGGTAAGTGCAAACTCCTTATTTTGATGCATTTTTTATTAGTTTAAGACTCCCATAGTTGATTTGTAGTATGGGTATTAATTTTGTATGAATTTTCTTAGGATTTAGGGTGATACTCTGAAGTTACTGTGGGGGAAACATCCAATATGAATTTTGTTCTTGTAGTGGCTAGATTAGTGTCCTCGAGATAGCTATTGGTGGTTTAATTCTTTGAGTATTAGGTTGCTACTATAATTGATGAATACAAATGGTAATGGTATGATTTTGTGTTCATAGGTTGGGGTAGTATTGTTATTGACTCTTAAAGAATTGTGTGCAAGTGAGGTAACCGAGGTTAATGTTAAATTCTATGTATATGTCTACTCTAATTTTATATCTATTGTACATGTATGATTTTGAAATGCATAATAAATTATTGGCTATTTGATATATTGTGTTTGGACCTTGTTAGTTCATGGTGGAACTGTGGTGCAGCTGTCACCCGTGCATTGTGCTTTGATCGGGCATCGAGTTGTGATCAGACCCTTGTATGCACTAAGCCTAGTTTGTACTCATAGAGAGTTGGTGCTATACACAGGCCTCTTCTGGTGTTAATGGCTTTTAACATGTAAAAATGTGATTGCTAGTATAAGATAGTAGTCACTGATAGCCTAATTATTTTATTTATTGATATGATTATTATTTCTGATGCTTATTTGATTAATCACATATATGTTAATTAAATTAGAATATATGAATGGAATTTGCCTTTGGTTACTGAGATTTGCATCTCACCTTGTTCCATGTGCTAACTATTTCAGGTGAAGGTCCTTTGGGTAAGGGTAAAGGGAAGCAAGTGGATGAACATCCATAAGCTAAGACCATGTATGAAAAGTTCTACACTTGGATGGATCTAATTTAAGGTAGATGCTAATTTTTGTTATTCTCTTGTATAGCATCATTATGTAATCATATTGCCAAATGTAGGTATTTTGTGTTTTGGTAAACATTGATGTAACTAGTACGGAGTTAGACTTTTTATAATTTGGTATCTAATGTATGCACTGATATATATTTGATATGAAACTTTGTTAGATGGATATATATATATATATGACTTGTTTCTTAGAAGTATGTTATGATAGTATCATGAATGATAATATTAGTAGATTATGAATCTGTTTGCTGTCATTAACTCATGAATCTACCTATGTATGGAAGTTTGGTAAATAGGAATTAACACCAAGGATTTGATTTGGCTATGAGAGACATGCTGAGTACATTAGGTAGATAAAAGCTATTAGAGTCTCACAAATTAAGGTTGAGTGACCTTGAAGTATTACTAGAGGAGGAGTTAGAGTGTATGAGACAAAACTTAAGGAAAAATGGTGTAGAAAAGGATCACGCCATGACCAAAATATGCTGAGTCATAGTGTAACACCTACTCTAATAATTATTGGACTAGGGACTCTGTCCCCTAAATATATGCCAAGTACCTATACAGTTATAAATCCTTGAGGCTTCGCCTTACGCTAGTTAATACTCACTTAAAAAGGCTCAGCCCTATTAAGCAACAATACCTGCTCAAGTTATTATATAACAATAAGGGCTCCACCCATTTTATTCAATTCAAAACATAGGGACTCACAATCTACATCTCGAGCATATATTAGAATATTTTAGGAAATTAAATTCAAAGGTCTATAAGTATCAAACTGCTAGTTAAACAATGTTTTAAGGTCCAAAAATAGTAAAACCAAATAACAATGTCCTATGGTCATGGAAAAAATAAATATTAACCCAACATGAGCTTGAGGAGTACAAGAGCCAATAGCTCACTCCTCCGGTAACTTCCTTTGCCTCTTATTCAATCCTTCACTTGAAAATGTTAAGAGAATAGGGTGAGCACTAACGTCTCAGTAACCCAGAGTCTGACCATGTGCATACAAACTAACAACCATATCCAATTAACATAAAATAGGTCTCAATACAAATCCAACATCACTATTATTAATTATTAACATAATAGATCATAAGGTATAATTCAAAATAGTTATATGCACAATATGATAAAATGCAATATGTGTAACCTCCCTTATTACTCCGTCCAACCTTATACCACTGATTGAAGCCACAGACTTATCCACGATCTGGCCTACAAATTGGACCGACCAAAGTTACTCCGGTGCTCGAGATGTACCCGGCCAAAGGTACAAAGCCCAAGCCCAGATTATGGCTCCCTCCTTAAGAGACTAAACCAAGAGGTGTCACTGTCCCACATTTCCTCTTTACAAACTTGGCCAGGTAAGTATTGAGGAACGGGGCTCTACAAAAAGCCAACCACTGTGCGCGAGGTGGAGGCAAACCACGTGGTTATCGTATCATATATATCTCACCAACATCTCTTTATCCCATCATTTATGCATGTCATATTTATCCAAAATTCATACAAGCATGCTTGAAAAATAAAGAACCCCATATAGTATATCAAATAAGACTGACAAGCATACTTGAAAGAAATATAATACTCTAAAATTTCACATCAATAATTTGAGCTCACAAGCATGCTTGAAAATGAAAATACTACGTCAGAATTTTATTATATCTGCAAGCATACTTAACAGGATTCTAGCAATTCCATTAGTTTCACAATCATTTGCTTTTACTGTTTCATAATCCCATACAGCTTATTTACCTGTACTGCGCTCAACAAGATAAACTTATTTATTTAATTAAAATTACAACAATAAACCAGTTTGCACACACATGGAAAAACCCCGTAGTATTTGTTCTCTTTTGGCTAAGTAGTCACATGGTAAAGAAATCAAAGCAGTAAGAGCTCTTAATGAAAATCTACAAAAGTCACACATATACAAAAACATCAATATGTAATTCAAAACTATTTATCTATTATCCTAAACTACTCTAAGGTTACTCTAAAACTACTTTAGAAACTTAAAAGCTATCATAGAGAACCTAAAATTCTCTTTTAAATTTATATTTCTTTATACTTTAATTAATTCATTAGAGTAATCAATTTTATGTTAACTTAAATTTATAAAAGTTCCCAAATTCCTAAATCTTGATTTTCTCATCTAAAATTTATAATTTACGTATATATATATACGAATTAAATTTATATTCCCAAATTCACACACACACATATATCTATGTATAAAATTTATATTAAATTTATATTCATAAATTCATATTATATACATACCTACAAATATATATAATTAAATATATATATATATATATATGTATATTTATTTCAAAAAAATAAAGAGATGAAAGGATGTGTTTCTGCATAGGAATATATAATTATATATATTATAATTACATATATATATAAGGGATGAAGGTTGTATATATACCTATATATATTTTTAATCCATAAAAGGACAAAAAGGTGCATATTGCATATCACTTTAATTGAATGGTGTGTGGGATGTGTTTATATATATACATATATATATATATATATATAGTCATATGAGGCAAAGAACAAAAGCTACTCTCGTACTTGGTGTGGAGATGTAGGTTCGAAGAGGGATTGAAAGAACAAGTTGGAATTACTTGAAAAAAGGTTTCTAGCAGCGTGAGAGAGAGTAGACGGATGGAGGAGTGAAAAATAATGAATAGGTTTATGTTTTTCATAATTAGATTATTAAAGATATATATATCTTATTAGTTTTTATTATTATTATATTTTAAAATTCTATTGGCTATTAAAACTAACTTTAAATTATCTCTCGGATAATTTGAAATATTTTAAAATTAACTAAGGATATATATCTTATTAGTTATTATTATTATTATATTTTAAAATTCTATTGGTTATTAAAACTAACTTTAAGTTATCTTTCGGATAATTTGAAATATTTTAAAATTAACTAAGGATATATATCTTATTAGTTATTATTATTATTATATTTTAAAATTCTATTGGTTATTAAAACTAACTTTAAGTTATCTTTTGGATAATTTGAAATATTTTAAAATTAACTAAGGATATATATCTTATTAGTTTTTATTATTATTATATTTTAAAATTTTATTAGCTATTAAAACTAACTTTAAGTTAACTCTTGGATAATTTGAAATATTTTAAAATTAACTAAATATATTATATTAGTTTTTTTTTTACTTTTAAATATTTGGCTCTTTAAAATATATATATATATTTTAATAAATTTTTAAATAGCTGAAAATTTGACTTTTCCCTTATCCTATCATGTACCCTACTCTTTAGGCCTAATATTTAATCTTATGTCCTTTTTAAAGTCATTAACACTTTTTTGGATGTTACACATTGCTATGTGTCAGGTAGAGGCGAGGAGCACCACGGTGCGAGGTGTCTCGCCATAGCGCAAAATGGAAAAGTTGCTCAGGGAGGGTAACAGAGAACAACCTCGCTGTGGTGTAAAATTTTCAACTGCGATGCAAGTTGAGGAATCAGGTGATGAGTGTTTTAGTAGCTAGTTCCATTGCGGCATAGGTATACGCTGCTGTAGCCTAAATCAGGAAATTTGCTATGATAGGTTCCATAATGTTTTCCTATTGCGAGGCCACATAGGCTCACCACAGCCAAGCTCCAACTTGCTATGGCAAGATTTGCCAAAATATGAGAAGTCAAACCTAAGAGCAACTTTACTGTGGTGAAGAAATTTTAGAATAGGGCCCAAGATGTGAAACTTGGTTTTTAGGTTCCAGTAACCTACTTAGCCGCAGTGAGGAAGGCCGAAGCCATGGCAAAAGTTCCTAAACTCCTATTTTTGACTTAGAGACCTTGAGATTTGCTATGATAATATTGTGCAATGACTTAGGAATATTTATCAGAGGTTTTTGTGAGTTGAAATTAGTAGCAAGATGAATCAAAGGTCTTAAATGATAATTATGATTACTTGTGCATTTGATTAGTTGTGGTTGTTTAGCTAATGACCTTAATGATACCAAGATTAAAAAATTTTCCACTTTCTCCTATTATAATTAGTTATCATGACTCTAGACCTTAAGTTGCGATTACTAATCATGTTATTAAGCCTAATCATGGTAATTAAGAATTAAGGTCGTTCCAACTTCAATGAGTTTATATGGAGCCATATGGTCTAGAAAGAATAAGAATGAGGAGCCAAGAGCATTGATAACTCAATTATTCTCTATATTTTTACCCATTAATTTTGGATTTTTTATTCATGAATTGATGATATTTTTTAGCTTTAATGGGATATTATTTAGTTTAGGAAATAATCCCATCTTTTGGAATTTTGTTGAATAAATTAGGATTTTCAATAATTTTATTTTATTTCATTTTCTTGGATGATGATTTCATTTTTTTTTTGGGCTTTGATCTTTTATTTTTATTTTTTATTTCTTTTTACTTAAGGAAATTTGCATGGAAGAAGCATCATGTGGTAGCAATAAAAAAAGCTTATAGCTCCATTACACATACCTTACACATTCATGCACATCATTCACGTGAGAGGAAGCTTCACTCTTATTCACACTTTCATCCATGTGGAACATTCATTCACTTAAATACACATAGCACTCTTACATTGGTCAGCTTTTTCTTTCACATGGAATGCACGAACATACCAGATTCATCATTCACAAGCTCCCTTCCCTGCACTTGTATGTTGACGCATCTATCCATGTAGTTAGGCATTCCATCTTCTCACTTTCATGTCTTTCACCCTTGTGGTCGTCACATTCTCACGAGCTAATGCTACACACTCATTTACAAGCTCTCAATTGCATAAACACACCTACGGGAAAGCATTATAGTAGAGGAGAAATGATCTGTAAGAGAGAAGCACAAACATGCAGAATAGCAGCTCACATGGTTTATGAAGGAATGCTATGGGTTTAGGGACTCCATGAAGGAGGTTTGCATGGTTGAAATCATCACACACATCCAAGGGTCCACTTTGCACATCACAAGCACATAGCAAAATAGCCATGCCACCAACACACACATGTAGAAGAGATGATGAGCTACAGGTTTGTGAAGATGTTGTAGGAGAAGAGAGACTTGAGCTTGGGTGGATGAAGCAAGAGCTGGAGGTACAGAGCATGAGTAGAACAGAGGAAGCTATAGGCTTAAGAATCTAGTTATGAGGAACAAGTGCAAAACACATGCAGAAGGTTTCAAACTGAAGGAAGAAGCTAAGGTGGATGCCACAGGACCAACTCATGGGCTACAGAACACGTGAATAATAAATAAGAGAAGCATATGGGAAGAAAAAAAAAGGGATAGCCACAGCTCCATTCACCCGGTAAAACATGTGAGCATAGTTAAATGAGGGCACATGATTTAATAACATGGGGACAGAACGTAAAAAAGAGGATTGGGAGATTAAAGCAAAGAAGAATTGACAAGAAAATGCGTGGGATTGAAGCACCTCCAAAGATGTGAAAAAGGGAGAAATTGATTCATTCAATCAAGCTCCATGTGTAACACCATAATTTCTAGCTTATTTCATTACACTCATATGATTCACATCATTAAACTCCATGAGGGTGTATGAAAAAAGGAATAAAAATAATGAATTTCTTTGTGTTGTGCTATATTTAAAATTTTCATTCGATGTCACGTGGATCATATGGGCTCATGCTATACATTCTCATATTTAATTACATCAATGCAACTCTTTTTCCTCATAAAATCATGCCCACAACTCATGGAAATCAAAGAAGGACTCAAAATAATAAAGTGCATTTTCGGCTAGAATTGGCCCCTTTTTTGGCCAAACATTGAAAAATCATAACTAATTCTAGAAAAATCAAAATCACACAATCTTCTTGCCTATTCAGGAAAGCTATGGATGTTTACTTCACCCTAAAAATATGTCCAAATCATAACAGTCATCACAGAAGGCGTTTGACATCCGAAAATGTCCAGAGGTCAAGCTACCTCTTGATGCTATCACAGATTCTGTAGCAAACTTTGAAGATGTTCAATTAATTTCACAAATATCCAATATAAACAAATGATACCAATCTAGAAAACTGTGGATGTTAGCTAGACTGAAAAAGTATTTTCAGACTAGCTCAGGCATCCCAAATCTCGGAATCTAATAGAATAGTAACTCAAGTTGGGTAAGGGTCCTGATACTAGACAGATTGTTCAAAATTTCATATCTCCCTCTCTAGACCTCCAAATGAGGTGTTCTAGTTGGCACTAGTCACATGAATGCCTAGTTTCTCTGTATAAAATTTGGTGGTAATTGGACATCATTTGAGCCCTGTATGATAGATTTCAATTTCAGAGAAAATGAATAGTACAGCAGACCGAAACTAGAAAAATTACCAACTTTGAAAATTTATCAAATATTTTGTAGACCTCCAAAAATTATGGTCTTTAGCTTCCCAAAAATCTTTCAACAAGCTCTAAATGTCTGCCAAACCTTAGATCAAGAAGAGCTCATTTGGCTAAAAAGTGACATAGGGTTCCATTGTGGTCAATTTTGGCTTTATATAGGGTACCAAAATTGCCAATTAGCTTTCCTTTGGTTTTGGCACCTTTTGGACAAGTCTAAAAGTACATTTAGGACTTGTGTGAGCTACCCAAATGGTCCTAAACCTTATGTATCTCATTTTGGCCTTTTCATCCACACTTATGCATATTTCCATAAAACCATTCATAAAGCTATAATGCCATAACATACTCAATTTACATTCCATCATTAACATAACATATTCTTTCATTCTTACATCATATAATATCATAATTATATGCATCTCAAGGGTCATAGACCATTAACAACAATAATATACATCATGAAGCATCATTATGGTTCCAAAAAGGCAAAAGCTAGGCATATGGTTGTCAATCTTCTTTCTTCAATGTTGTTAGCTCCCATTACCACATCCACTTAGTCCACTTAGCATATTAGATCATTAGCGAGGAGGGATGAAATTCAAAGAATCCCAATAGCTCATTTTCCATTCAATCATACATAATATATGCAAAATAAGCCTTAAAAATGCATGCATGAATAAAGTGGAAGTCATGAACATTCAAAAAGCAAGCTTAGCATGTGAACAAGTCATACAAGACATTCAAGAGCTCACCAAGTGTTTGGATTGGCCTTACACTTTTCGTCATGATTTCGAACTTGCCTCACCTATTCTTTAAGAGTTTTAGAGTCAACCATACTCCTGGGAGCCCACTTTGCTTTTAGGAAACTCTTTACTTTGTCTCAATCAATTCTAAGGGTTCTTGGCTCATCCTCACCATAGTTAAGAGTTCTTGGCCTCTCCATACCCAAGCAAACTCAAACAAACATCATAGCATCATTTGAAAACATAATATGTCATCATGAAATCATGGCATATAAAATCATGCTAGCTTACTTTCATGGCTTAAAAACACACATGCACACATTCTATGACAAGCTAAACACATATCCATGTATGAGAGAAGGTGGAGAGAGCTACCTTGCACACAATTACACACTTTTTCCTTGAAATTCAAGCCTCCTCTTTTGGCCACATACCCACAAAATTGTGGAGATGGTTTCTCTTGGCCTAGATACAATTTATGGAAGCCAATTAGGTTTATGAAACAAACTCTGAGGTCATACAACTTATTTAGATACTAGATTGCTCTATAAGTTCCATTATGGTCCATAAATGTACCTAATGAAGCAACACCCCTCAAATAATTTCTAGGCTTCATTCTTTCCTTTCAAATATGATTCTTGACTCCTTTTAAGCCTCTTGGAGTCATTACACAATTAAAACAAAGGGCCTAGCATCATGTTGATTCTTTAGGTCATAATATGGAACCTAAGACACCAAATCACTTTCTCTGAGTTCTAAATTTTTTCCAAGGCCTCTCCCCATTTTCATTCATCAAACATGACTCAAGAATGGCCTTAGAAAATTTTAAAACTCTCCCTAGCTATATGAACATGCTTTGGCTGAAGTTATGGGCTTCCTTAGCCTCTATGGAGGTTTCTTTGTTTTCTTGAAGGAGGAAGCTTGTGGGGAGCATCTTAGGGGTCTTAAGAACTCATTTAAAATCTTAATTAAACCTAGGAATCATCACACAAAATCAGAATTTGGAAGGTGCACACAAAACCCTAAAATTTGCATCTTGAAATCTAATGGTTATTTTGTTATTTTCTTTGCATATTCTTATTCTTCTCCCTCAAACACCTAAGATTCATGCTTGGTTAGGCTTGAAAATCAGATCCTCCTATGTCTCCTAGGGTTAGGGGAAATGTGTAACATTCAGTCCCTCCGCAAACGTGAGAAACGCGATGTACTGTTTCTCCGTAAGCGTAAAAAATGGGCCAGATATAAAAGGAAGTCCTCGAAATAGATGGAATTGGGGCCAACTAAGATTATGATAAAATTTTAAATATTAGAAAATGAGAATTTGAGATTTAAGATGCCCAAAAATCAGAGCTAGAAGAGCTCAGAAAATTTGCCGAAGGAAGTAGGGGCATTTTTGTAATTTTGGAAAATTTTGAAAACTCATAGGAGGGCTTTTTAAATGGAAATTTTGACCTTTTTAGGGTTCTCAAAGGCCCCGAAAACCATGGAAAGCCCTAGAGTAGTTGAAACCTCTTTGGTGAGCGAGTTCGGCAAAGGTTGACCAAAATTTTAACTGAATATTTCGGAATGGTTTTAAATCCTTTTTGAGCAATTCCAAAGGCAATTCTTATGATTAAGAGCCTAAGGAATATTATGGAAAAGACGGATTTCAAAAAGGAGTTGATATGAGCCTAAAATAAAAAAGCCAAGAAGAGGGACTAAAATGCAAAAGTAAAAAAGTGCATAAAGTGACTTTTAGCTTCTTATCCACGTTCCAGCAGCTCCTCTGATTAAAATGCTCTATTTCTGTCCAGAAAATAGAGAGAGAGAGTGGCGCATAAGAGCAAGCTCAAGGGAAGAAGAAAAGCCAAGAGTAAGGTATGAATTTATAGAAACTTTTGCTCTTCCCTTTAGAAAACTTCTTCTCCTCCTTTCCTCATCTCTTCCTATGGATTTAGTGAGGTGTTTGGTTCTGTTTTGAGCCCAAAATAGAGGGGGAAATTTCAAAATTCAAGGAGAGAGTTGAAGTAAGGAAGAGAGCTCTTGAGATGAGCTTGGAATTAAGGTAATTTTTCTATCTTGGTTGCTTCCTTTTTCTTGCCCTTTATGTGTGGAGTTCTGCCAAAATAGAACCATCTTGGGGGGAGGATTATTGTCCAGAAATAAGAAAGAATTGTGGGTTTTAGACCATGAGAAGTTAGTAGATGCAAAGAAATTGGAAGAAAAGCTAATGAAAATCAAGTTAGGAAAGTGTAGAGCTCTTGGACACTTTGCAAAAACTGATTTAATCCATGAATTTTCCTGCATGTGTAAATGTTTATTTGAGTTTCTAAGACCCCTAGGAAGCCTCCCAAGTGTCTCTCCCATCAAGGAAAAATCAAAAACTCTATGGGCTCCAAATGGTGTGTCACTTTTGGCCAAGACTAAAGGAATAGGCTAGAGGTTGTTTTAATTTATTCTAACCTTGGTTTGGGACTTCATATGATAGTCGAAGGTGGAAGGAATCCTTGGGAAAAATATAGAAGTCATAGATAGTGAGATGGAGGTGTAGGCTCCATAATGTAGCATAATGAAGTAATTCCTAGTTAGGCTCCTTAAAATAATTGTATGATGACTCCAAGGGGTCTAAATAGAGTCAAGAATCATAAAGGAGAGAAGAGAGCTGAGTGGATCATCGCATAACCCTCAAAATAATACTAGGCTGATAAAATATGTAGCGAATGGCACAACCTAGGTCATCTCCCTTGGAATTGGCGTTCAATGTTTAATTGAGTTTTCCAAATGTTAAAAGACTCTAAAAATTCCTAAATTAGGGGGTTTAAACTAACCTAAAACTAAATTGAATTAAAATTCCTAAATTCTATCTAATTGGGTGAATTATGGTCTTGTGACTAGCTTTGGATTCGTCCCTTGGTATCCACTATCCTTATCCTAATCTAATTGTGATTAATTCTGGTCTAAGAGTTCCTAATCGTGTTCATAACAAATTATCTTGGGTAACCACTCAAGATTCAAGAGATTAACTATCTAACGTTGAATTGAGACCTCAATCCCGCATTAAACTGTTAAATCTTGTCTTTAAGATCAATGAACATCCAATTTGATTGATTAACTGATTGATTAGCCTCTGAATCATCCTAAATATTTAATTAACCAACTAAACATTGAGGAATCCTCAATTCAAACAAATAATCTCACTCATGTATTTTATCGAACACCTTCGAAGCACACATGGGAAATTTAGATAATATTGAAATTAATCAGATCAATTAATCAACAAAAATACTTCCTAATTAGTGTCTAACTAGCCACTAATTATAATTACACAAATTCCCTATCAAATACAACTTAACCAAGACAATAAATGAGAGAGAAAAAGTGTAGGAAAAATAGAAAAATTCTTAGCCAAAATTCTGAATTATTCTCCCCGGATTCAAGCTTTTCCAAGGATTCCTCTTAGCTAGCCTCAAGATGAACTAAAGCTTCATGGGATGTAGATGGAAGATAGAATGGAGTGGAGTGGAGACGTGGAGTGAATGGAAGAAGAGGGTGTAAGATGGAAGATGGATGAATGGTTTAATGGATGGATCCCCCGAATGAATGGGAATGAAGGATATATATAGATGAATATTTCCATAAACATTGAGGCATGATATGGTTAGATTCTGCGAATGGATAATGGATTGTCATGAGCTGAACGAAGGAAGCGTGCAGAATGAAGTCTCCTTCTCCTTCACGTATCTTAGCTGCTGTCTGCATTATATCTGAAGGTAATTTATTTTTATTCACCTCATGTGCTCAGCTATTCAAGAGTTTATATTGTATATAAGTGTGGGCCCCATTTTAAAGCTAAATATAATATTCGAATTCATGTGAGCTGCCTGCTTTTCACGTAGCTTTCTTTTTGTTTCTGATTCTCTTCGCTCTGCTCGTGGCTGCTATGTTTATTCTGCTTGTTCAGCTCATTCACGTAGCTTCTGTTTGTGGCTTTGTCTCCATTAACTTAACTCCAGCTCCTGCATGTTCTCTATGTGAACATGCTCTGTTTTCCACGTTGGCTGCTGTCTGCTTTGCTTTCAGCTCCTTTTGCTACGTAAAAACTATAGCAAATACATTCTGTATCACATTGAAACTGCAACTCTTCATGGCTTCTTTATTTGTTGTTTCTTCTTTAATCCAGAACCCACAGCTCTTCCTTTGTTCATTTTCTCCAGCTTGCAGCGTTGTTCTTTGCTTTACTCTCAGCTTCAATGTGTTACTTCTTATCCTTCACGTCATCTTCCACGTTGAACAAAACCATGCATCTGCTCAGCTGGACCATGGATGGATGAGATGATTAGATGTATGGATGAATGGTTTGGATGCTCCACTAATGGATTATGGATGATGCATTATTTATGGATGCTTGCCTAGCTTCTAATCACCTCTGCCTCACGTGTTGTAGCTATGCCTCACTTATTCATTCCTTACATGTTTTCTTCCTCTTGATTCAGCTTCCAAAATTCGTGGCTTCATACTACTTTCCACAAGGTTCATTACAAATCAGGCCACAGCTCCTTCTCACGTTGTTTTTTGTGTTGTTCCCCCCAGCTCTCCTCTTCGCGTTTTTCTTCAGCTAGCTCCCAACCCCCTTTTCATGTTATTTTCATGTCTTCATTTAATCCAATATTTCATGTGATTTACTACTTTCTCATCTAAAAACCCGTTGCTTAATTCTTACTAAATGAATCACGTGGCTTCTTCTCTTTAATCTCCAACTCATACATGTAATTCTTCCACATGGCTGCTTTTAGCTCCAAAAACTCGTAGCTTAAGTGAGAGCTACCTAGGTTAATTTCCCTATGCTTCATTTAATTTTATTTTCTGTTCCTCACATGCTTCATAGTTCCACGTTTTGCCCTTTTATGTGTTGCCTGAGTTGTACATGGACAGAATACATGAACCCATGGTCACATGCATCATTTCCATGTCATTTATATTCCCAGCTCTTTCATGTGAGAGCTTCTTCCATGTTCTATCCAGCCCATAGCAAACACGTCAGCCCAAGCTCAAGTCCCTTTCTATTTTTATCTCTTCCTCACTTACTTTTCTTCAATTTAATTTTCTATTCAAATGCTCCAATTACATATTAAAATTCTGCACAAAGAAGTGAGAAAAATCAAATAGGAATATTCACAAAAATTATTTCAGATAAATTTAAGCATTACAAACTAATAATTTGCAAATAAATTCCTAAAATATAGAAATGACCACTTAAAATAAAATCTTATCTAATTGAAGTCTTAGAGCCATATTTAATCATTAAAATGCCTAAGATAAGGAGCATAAAATATATATAAATTATGCTTATCAAGAGCCAAGATCATGAATTTTTGTAGTTGCTTCTTTAAGTGCCTTATAGAAGCATAATGGAGCTGTAAACCAAAGTAGTATCATGTAAAGTGTGTATAATGCCAAGGCTTGTTCCCATGAGTAATTCATGTTTCTTTTAGTGTGTCTAGGCCAAGAGAAATGATCTCCACCTTCTTTGGTGTGTGCGGTCAAGGAAGAGGACTTAAGGCTTAAGAAAAAAGTGTGTGAATGCAAGCAAGGTAGCTCTCTCTCTTTTCTCCCATGCATGAATGAATGTCTATATTGTTTTTGAATGTGTGTATGAGTACTTTAAGCTATGAATTATATTTTATGCCTATGTTCCATGGAACTATTGTATTGCACTATGTATTCAAATGATGCCTATAAATGTTGCATTAGTTTGCTTGAATGTGGAGAGGTCAAGAACCTTCTATTTTTG
Organism: Erythrophleum ivorense; assembly: GCA_026724425.1. Lineage (NCBI taxonomy): Eukaryota > Viridiplantae > Streptophyta > Magnoliopsida > Fabales > Fabaceae > Erythrophleum > Erythrophleum ivorense. The sequence goes on from JAIUCV010000002.1 coordinate 52,991,529, forward strand.
GTGAGGATGAGCCAAGAACCCTTAAAAGTAGTTAAGACCAAGAGAAAGTCTCCTAAGAGTAAGGCTTAGTTCAAGGCCTTTGAGAAAAAGAGTGAGGCAAGTCCAAGAACCTTGAAGCAAGTAGGCGAGGCTAATCCATTCATTTGGCAAGTCTAAGTATGTTATGTGTGCTTTGTGTAAATGCCAATAATGTGTTTTGTACCATTTTCTATATTGATATGCCATGCATCCATCCTTAACACTTGTATTACATTCTTTATGCATGATTGAATGGGAGATGAGCTATTGGAATTCCTAGAATCTCACTCTTCCCTCCCCATTACTTAATATGCCTAGGTGGATCAAGAGAGTAAGGAAATAGGAGTCACCATACTTAAAAGCAAGAAGATTATCAATGGAGTTGTAAAATATTTGTATTATAGCCATATGGTTGTCACATCATGTACCTCCATAATGTATATGATGTATGAGCTTATGAATAGTTGTAAAAGTATGGGTATATTGTATATGTATGAGAGCTAAACCCGTGTGAAGGATATTTCATGACTTTAACTTAGATATGCCAAGTTATACAAGTGTGGCTATCTTGGTGTGGATGAGTGAGATTAGGGAATCTGGGTTATTAGCCCTTTGAGACATGTTTGATAGAGTATTTTAATGTTTTCCCACGTGCTCATGTAGCCATAGAATGAGAAGAAGCAAAAATGGACTCCTTGAGACCCCATATGTAGCTTAAAAAGGGCATTTTGCAATCCTGTCACAAACTGATCAAATGGACAAACTTCCTCATGAAATTTGGTATGCATGTAGAGATCATCTAGAGATTTTTGTGAACCTAAAGTACAGAATTTTTGGAGGTATAGGGAATATTTGGTGAATTTTTGAAGTTAGGAATTTTTCTGATTTTGGTCAGTGTACTGTAACTTTGGTCCGAAAATGCATCTATGTCAAACATGGGGCAAATGAGGTCCAATGGTCCTGAAATTTTATATAAAGAAACTAGACATGCACAGTGAGATATATCAACTAGAAGCACCTCATTTGGAGGTCTAGAGAGAGAGAAATGAATTTTTGAAGTTATAACTCACTATCAGTAATGCAGCAGGACCCTCAACATTGTTCCATCTAGTTTCTCTAGCTTATTTTTATTTTCTGGGTCTGGAGCCATTTTTACCTTAATTTATACATCTGTAGCTTTTCAGATTAGTATAGTTTACTTGATTTGGATTTTTTGGGAATTAGTTATGAATTTTTTAAATCCATATCAGTAAGCTGTAGTAGAACTCAAGGGCAGCCGGACCTTTCATACTTTTCGGTCATCAAACACAGTCCATCTGGGTGTTTCATACCTGGAATTATTTTTACCTTATAGTCGACATACAGATATTTCTGTAAAGCTATCATTTGCCTCATTTTGATTTTTTTAGAATTAATTATGATTTTCCAAATTCTGACCCAGAAAACTAAAAATTGGAACCCATGGCAAAAATTCTGATATGTGTTCCAAACCTTCAAACCCAAGTTTCTTGACCTAAATGGCTAGGAATCTGATATGTTTTATTATGTTATGGTCTAAAAGGAGTTGAGGATCAATTCATGGGCTTTGGAAGTGATTTAATGCTAAGCTAAAGGTTCTTAGTAGCGTGCTTCCCATTGCTATGTGTTGCATGTGTAAGTAAATTGTGTGAAAAGTTCAAGTAGTGCAAAATGGATCACAAGAGCTTATGTAATGATATTCTTACTTTGAACGAATGTTGTATGGATATTATATGGATAAAATTGATTAAACCAAAGTGGGATTGAACCATGTGGGTTTGTTTATGTGATTTCGATCCATACGCTACGCTTTGTGTGCAAGTCTGGCATTTATTGCTTGAATGCTATGATATGAGTTTCTTGGGGTTAAGATATGACAAAATGGAGAAGAAGGGTGGGCGAAAGCATCAACCATAGGATGAAATTTTACCTAGTTTTCTTGCTTATTTTGGCTTGAATCTTGCTTTCTCTAAGCTCCTATCTTCAAATCTGAACTTTCCCTTGAATTTCTCCCTTGAATCAGATTTATAAACTCCATTTCAATCAAAGGAAACAAAGGAGAAGGGAGGAAAGGAGACGTGGATGAAGAAAAGCATGAAAACAACCATGAAAACATACCTTTAGCTTGGAATTTCTTTTCTTTCTCTTCTTCTCTTGGTGCATCCAAAACCCTAGCTCTCACTTCTAAAATTATGCAAAATTTTCTGATTCCAAATGGGGAAGAAAGTGGGGCACCACTTATATATAGGAATAGGAAGGTGACTTTTTCAAAAATTTTAATTTTGCCCTTCATACTTTGCATTTTCGTTTCTCCTTCGTTTTAGCTCCTTTTTGAGAACCATCTTTTCCATTATAAAATTTAGGTTCCCAATTAAATGAAATGCATTTGGAATCACTTAAATCATAGCTAAAACCTTCCCAAACGAACCCGTTAAAGTTCAGGTGCACCGATGTTGAAAAACGTCCACCGGAAGGGATTTACCTGTCTTGGGGCTTCCCATGGTTTTCAGGGCCTCTGAGAATCCTGAAGAACTCAAAACATTCATTTAAAAAGCCCTCCTGTGTGAATTCTGAAATTTGTTCAAAATTATGGAAATGTTATTACGTTTCGTAAGATTTCCGTCCAAATTTGTTTCTTCATTCTAACTTCGTTTTTCCTTTCATTTGAGGCTATAATTCTCATTTTTAGGAGTCTAGAATGTTGCTCAAATTTTTTAGGACCTTAACTAATTCATTTAAAGGGACTTGCTTTGAAAATGTGTTTGTTTCCGTCATTTAACAAAAACCGGGCATTACACCATGGCCTTAGCTTCTCCCTTCCTCCATTTTCTTCCATCCATTCTCTCCATGATAGCTTAAAATTTCCTTGGTAGCTAACTGAAGATTAGACCTCCATTGATGAAAATTTGAGCTTGGATAAACTCTCTTCTCTCAATCCTTTATTTTCAGCATTAATTTCTTTATTAATTTGACTAGGTTTAGCTTGTTAATTAAATAATTTAGTGGCTAAATGTACTGGATTAAATTGATTTGTGATTTGATTATAATCTCATAATTGAATGGTGATTTTAATGCCTAAGTTTTTGTAAAAATGCCAAGCTTAATGGTTGTCTAATTTACATGTCAATTCCTCTTGTTTCTAGGCCAACTGATGCAAAAGTTATTGAATTAAGTGTATGGATTTTTGTGTGATTAAGAGGAATTCCTTAAGCTAATTGGTTAATTAGCAATTTTAAATGGATTGTTCAACTACTTTAACAAGCATTTAGGTTTTATTTTGGTGTATTCTCATTCTTAGCTAAAGTTATGAATTTTCAAGATTTCTTATGGTTGCAAGTTCCTTGAATCATTATTGATTTGAGTCTTGAATGGTAATTCAAGAATCCTTATGAAGAATACACTAAGAGGGAAGAGTTTAAGTCCAAATTTGATACATTAAAAAGGGAATAAGGATAATTGAATTCTAAGAAATCTATCTAAAGGCTAGTTACCACATTTTCCTAGTGTTAACTACACTTAGTCCTAAGCTTTTAGTTCTTGTTATTTTTCTTTAATTCAATTAAAATTTAGTAATTTAAAACCCCCTAAACACTTTTCATTTACTATCACTTAGAGGACTTTTTCACAAATAATTAGAAGTAAAAATTCCTTGGGAGATGACTTAGGTTGTGCCACTAACTATAAATTTTAATTCAACTTAGTTTTATTTTGAGGTTGCGCGACACGACCCATCATAATTTGGTACCATTGCCAGGGAGTCTAGGTTCTTAATTATTTGGAAGAAGTTTTCTAGTGTTTTTAGTTTATTGTTGTTCTATTTTTGCTCTATTTTGAACTTGGATTTTGGTCTCTTCGGTTGCTTGAATTAATTGTCCTCCTTGTTGGAACTTTGGTTTGATGTGCCTAGAAAATTCTCAAACTTTGTTTTCCAAGGTTTTCGGGTGTTTTAAGCACAACTAATAGTTATGCTATTAGGTGCACCTTTTTTTGGCCAAATTCCAACGTTTAAGGCATTTTTCTAATTTTTTAGTATTTTCTTAAATTTTTTAGGATTTTTCTAATTTTTTTAGATTTATTTTCTTTATTTTTGTGAACTTCTTTTGTGTGATTTGTCTTTGTTTTTGAGTGTTTATATATGCTAGGTTGTTGTTAGTTTAATTTGGAATTAATATTCTTATCTTTTGGTGTGAGGAAATTTTTCTATTTTTTCAATTATTTTCTCTATTTTTCTAGACTTATTGTTTCGATTTTTCTTTGATAGTTTTTGCGTTGCTTCTTAGTTTTTGCTTGCCCAATTGGTTTATGACTAGGTCCTTTGGTGAAAAATTGATTGATTTAGATCCTGAAATTGAAAGAACTTTTAGGAGGCAAGTAAGGATTAAGAAAAATAGTGATAGTGTAGAAAATAGTAGTAGTTCTTCTGCTTTTGATTGTGTGCAAGAAATTAATTGTGTACTTCAATTTGCTGGTGATAATATTGTTGAACAAGAGCAAGTGAATGCTAACATGAATATGCGTGTTCAAGCCAAATTGAATGCAAATGCAAATTTGAATGATAACATGCATGCAAGAACCATTAGAGAATTGGTAGCTCCTAATGTGCACTATCAAAATCTTTGTATACAATATCCAGAATTAAATGTAAATTTTGATCTTAAGTCTGGTTTGATCCACTTACTTCTTAAATTTCATGGACTTGTAGGAGATGACCCTCATAAGCATCGAAAGGAATTTCACGTTATTTACTCTACAATGAAGCCATAGGGAGTATCAGAAAAACAAATTAAGCTCAAAGCATTTCCTTTTTATTTGGATGGTGTAGCCAAAGACTTGTTGTACTATCTACCCCCTGGTGCTATTACTTCTTAGGATCAATTGAAGAGGCTTTTCTTAGAAAAATCCTTTCCTACCTTTCACATTGGATCAATAAGGAAGGAAATCTGTGGGATCAGACATAATAGTGGAGAGACCCTGTATGAATTCTAGGAAAGGTTTAAGAGGTTATTGGCTAGTTATCCTCACCATCAAAATTTTGATCAACTACTAATTCAGTATTTCTATAAGGGGTTACTGAATATGGATAGCAACATGATTGATACTTCTTCTGTTGGAGCTTTGGGTGATCTGACACCTATAAGAGCTTGGGAGTTGATTGACAAGATGGCTTAGAATATGTAATGTCTAGTTTCGTCAAAACGATAAAAACAGATATGTTTTCAAAGCAAGTGCTCTGAAATAAATTACTTAAGGTCCCAAAAAATTTAAGTAGCATTTTAGATTCCTAAAAATGAGAATCCCATGCTCAAATGGAAAGAAAAATAGAGCTAGAATAAAGAAACAAATTTCAACAAAAGGTTGACTAAACTAATGATATTTTTGTAATTTTGAGCAAATTTTAGAAATCTTACATGAAGAATTTTTAAATGAAAATTTTAAGTTATTTGAGGTTTTTAGAAACCTTGAAAATCATGGGAAGCCCCGGGCCAGTTAAAACCTCTTTGGTGGACGTTTTCTAATGTCGGTTGATCTGAACTTTGACAGATTTATTCAAAAAATTTTTAACTCTGATTTGAGTAATTCCAAAGACATTTTATTAAATTGAGGACCTAATTTTATAATGGAAAAGATTATTCTAAAAAATGGGCTAAAATGATCCAGAAGTGAAAATGCCAAGACGAAGGGACGAAATGAAAATTTTTGAAAAGTTCTTCCTAACCTACCTATATATACGAGGCACCCCAGCTCCTCCTTTATTTAGCTCATTTTGTTTCTGCACTAAATCAAACAAAGAACCCTAAGGATGAGGTGTACAAGAAGGAGAAGAAAGGAAGGAGAAAACCAAGGAAGAGGTATGGATTTTCTTGATTTTTTTCATGCTTTCTCTTTAGCAAATTCCTTCTCCTCTATTTCCCTTCCTTTCCCATGGTTTTATTGAAGTCCTTGGACCTGTTTTAAGGGTAGAACAGAGGGGAAATTTCGGATTTGAGGTGAGGAAGCCAAGGAAAGTTAAAGACAAGCAAGAAGAATCAAGGAAACAAGGTAAATCTTCATTCCTATAGTAACTACTTCTTCTCCCCTTCTCTCCTTCGTTCGTCCAACATAGGAAGGTTCAAGAAGCCATGGGTTTTAGGCAAAAGCAAGGGTGAACCTTAGGAATTTAAAGGAGGAGAGTAAGAATATATAAAGAGAATTAACACACAATTATGGAAAATCAAGATAGCAAATCTAGGGTTTCAAGTGTCCTTTGTAAAATCTGATTTGATACAATAATTCTTAGGCCTAAATGAGTATTTGGATGAACTCCTAAGATCCCTAGAAGGCTCCTTATATGCATCTTCCATTAAGAAAACAAAGCAAACTCCTTTGGTACCCTTATGCTTCATAGCCATAGCCTAGAGTAGTTAAGGCACCTAGGGAAAGTTTTAATTTGTTTCAAGCTTATTTTTAAGTCATATATGATGGAAGAGGATGAGAGGAAGCCTTGGAAAAAATTTAGAAATCATAGAAAGTGAGATGGCATCATAGGTTCCCTAATATGACCTACGAAAGCAATATGTAGTTCAGCTCTTTGTTTTAATTATGTGATGACTCCAAGAGACTTAAAAGGAGTCAAGAATTATAAATGAAAAGAAAGAATTGTAACAACCAGAAAAAAAGAAAAAAGCTAAAAAAATTTTGAAGGGCTGAAAATTTTCTAAGTCTGCTAGCTATAGCGAGAAATGGCCTAACTATAACGAATGTACCTATTCGCTATAGTGATAAATGGTCTACCTATTCGCTATAGAATCATTTTCGCTATACCGAGTGAGGGCATCCCATACAAAAACCAGGGAGTTGCTCATCGTAGCGCGTGCCGTAGTGAAAGCAAGGGTTTGGGACTGATACGTGCTTGCCGTAGCGAGGGTTATGCTTCGCTATAGCGAGGTTTAGTCCAAAAAAATGTGAAAAAAAAGAATTTGACTTCTTAAAGCATCCAAACTCATCCTTTCTCCTTTAACCGACCTAAGCTTTGTCCAAGCATAGAAAAAATACTTGAGAAAGAGAGGGAAACTAGGAGAAACTAAGGGAGAAAGAGAGGGAAACTAGGAGAAACTAAGGGAGAAAGAAGGGAAGCTAAGGAAGAAAGGTAAGAACCTCTAAAGCTCTTCATGCTTCTTCTTCTTGACTTTATTCTTCTCCTTTTGAGTTTTCTTTCCATGGATTGTTGAGTAAGAAAGCTCTGTGCTAGTCAAGAATGAGCAAGAAACTCATGTATCTTCACTTTTTCTTCTTTGCTTTCCTTTCTTGAGAGCTTTAGAGAGGAAGGATAGTTAGTGAACTTCTAGAGAGAGAAAGAACCCATAGTTTCTTATATGCTTGGTGGGATTTGCTATAAAGAAACCTCTAACTTTATGAATAAGTGTTGAGTTATGAGAGAGTAATTCCATGCTCTTTGTATGTCTAGGCTCAAGAGAAGCACTCCCATCTAGTTGTGATTGTGAAATCAAGAAGGGAGAAGACAAATTGAAAAGGAAGGCTTGTGTTAGCCTATAAGGTAGCTCTCTCCCCCTTCTCTCATGCATGGATGTGTGTTTAACTTGTTTGAGAATGTGTGTATGTGTATTTTCAAGTTATGAAAAGTATGCTAGCATGCCTTTACATGTCATGATCCTTGATGCTATGTTATGTGTTAAATGAATCTATGATATTTGTATGAGTTTGCTTGAGTGTGGAAAGGCCAAGAACTCTTCCCTTGGGTGAGGATGAGCCAAGAACCCTCGAGCTTGGTTGAGACAAAACAAAGGGTCTCCCAAAAGTAATGTGAACTCCCAAGAGTATGGTTGAGTCCAAAGTGCTCAAGAGTGGATGAGGCAAGTCCAAAATCCATGAGGAGAAATATGAGGCTAATCCAAACACTTAGTGAACCCTTGAATGTCTTGTATGCTTGATTCACATACCAAGGTTGCTTTTAAAATGTCCATGATTTTCACTTTTCATGCATGCATTTGAAAAGCTTGCTTTGCACATATTATGTATGATTGAATGAGAGATGAGCTATTGGGATTCTTTGAATCTCATCCCCTCCTCTCCACTATCCTAACATGTTAGGTGGACCAAGTGAACAAAGACATAGGAGCCACCAAGCTTAAAGTTAGGAAAATCGGCAAAGGATTTGTGAAATAGCCATTTTGTCACCGTTTTGTTGTTAAGAGATGTAATCGAATGATGTACATTAGGTGTGCACTTATGAATACTTGTAAATAGATGTACTTATTGTATATGTATGAGAATTAGAACTATAGTGCATGATGTAGCAAGTTTTTGGTATGAATAGCAAGATCTTGGCATTATGTACATGGTGTATGTTTTGGTGTGGGAGAGTGAGTTTTGCAAGTCTGAGTTGTTAGACATTTGAGCCATGTTTGATAGCCTATATTGATGCTTTCCCACGTGCTCATAGAGCCTTAGGAGTAGGAGAAGCAAATTTGAACCTTTGGAGCCCTCTTTTAACACAAGAAATTGATACTTTGCCCCTTATGTCAAAGTCTGACCAAATGAGCTCTACTTGCCTTAAAATTTGGCATGGATTAGATCCTACCTAGAGCTTTTTGGGAAGTAAAAGATCAGGTCATTTGGAGGTCTGTGGAATTTTCTATGATTTTCCAAAGTTGGTATCAAAATTTCAGATTTGCACCAGCACTGTTCATTTGGTCAGTTGTATAATTGTATTATCCAAGGGGAAAACGTGGTCCAATGACTACAAAATTTTAGAAAAAGAAACTAGACATTCACAGTGACTTGTAGCAACTAGAAGCACCTCATTTGGAGGTCTAGAGAGAAAGATATGAATTTTTGAAGTTTCTACCCAGTATTAGTCATCTTGCCTGACTAGAAGTATTGTTCCATCGATTTCTAAGAGCTTGGCTTCATGAACTGATCTAGAGATATTTTTTCTCTCTAGTTAACATCCACAGATTTTCATATTGGTATCATTTTCACATATTAGATTTTTGTGGAATTAATTGGACATTTTTGAAGTTCATATCAGTAAACTGTGATAGCATCAAGACCTAGTCCGACCTCCAGACTATTTTGCATGTCAAACGCGCTGTGTGTATGATGTTATGATTTATACATATTTTTAGCATGAAGTAGACATCCCAATATTTCTAGAATGACTAAGATTACATGTTTTCAATTTTTATAGATTTAGTTATGATTTTCCAAAATTTGCCCAGAAATGGGGCCAAGTCTGGCCAAAAATAGAGATACATGTTCCATATCTCTTTTTGGTTCCCATGGGTTGAAAGCATGTTTTTATAAGGAAAATGAGTTTTAATGGTGCAATTAAATATGAGAATGCATAGCATGAGCTCACACGATCCATGTGACACCGAAATTTATTTTTAACCATGACGCAACGCAAGAAAGTGTATTAATTCAATGGAATTTCTCACTTTATTCTTACCATATCTCACATGAGCATGTAAGGGATGATGGATATGAGTTAGAAATGATGGTGTTACAAGAATGGAGCCTAGAACTCAATTGATAGATGTTGCTTCATTAGGTGTATTTAGAAACCATAAGACAAAGTTAAAGTTCCAAGTAAATAGGTGGCTTTGAAAATGGTCCCAAGAGCATGATTGGTTCTTATTTTATGTGTTTAGGCCAAGAGAAACAAGTCTCCCATCATTGTGAGTGTGTGGCCGAGGAAGGGAGTGCAATTCTAAAGAGAAAAGTGTGTGGTTGTATCAAAGGTAGCTCTCTCTACTTTCTCTCATGCATGAATGTGTGCTTACTTTGTCTTTGAATCTGTGTATGTGTATTTTAAGCCATGAAAAGTGTTCAAGCATATGCCTTTATTCCATGGTACCATGATGTTGTAATATGTATTCAAATGATGCCTAATATGTTTGCTTAAGTGTGGTGAAGCCAAGAACCCTTAGCCATGGTGAGGATGAGCCAAAAACTCTTAAAAATGGTTAAAACAAAGTAAAGAGTCTCCCAAGAGTGAGGTTGAGTCAAAACCTTTTAGAGAATATGGCTGAGACAAATCCAAAACTCATAAGAGAATGGGTTAGGCTAATCCACTTACTTGGCAAGTCTATGTATGCTATGTATGACATATTCAAATGCCAAGAATGCTTCTTGAATGATTATACATTTCATGATGCTCATGCATGCATTTTTAAGACTTGTATTGCATTCTTTATGTGTGATTGAAAGGGAGATGAGCTATTGGGATTCTTTGAATCTCATTCTCTCCTCTGCAATATCTTAACATGGTAGGTGGATCGAGTGAGTAAGGTAATGGAAGCCACCAAGTGGGGAGATGCAAGATTGACACAAAGTGTCTAGTTTTGTTCATTTTGTAGCCATACAACTAGCATATGATGTAATACTATGATGGAAATGTTGTATAATCATTTGAACATATGTAATTACTCATATACTTGATGTATGTATGAGTTTTGATGCCAAATGAATGGTAATGTAGTTTTTGAACCTTGGATGACATTGTAAGGCATGTGTAATCTTGTATATGGCATGGGGTGAGAGAGTGAGTTTTTAATTTCTAGGTTTATGCACCTTTGAGACAAGTTTAAAAGGTCATTTGAGTGCTTTCCCACGTGCTCAAGTGGTTATGGTTTCCTTAGAACTCAAAATGGACTATTTGGACCTCTTATATGACACAAAATGAGCCATTTTGGAACCTAACGTCAAGATCTGACCAAATGAATGAATTTGCCCATGACATTTGGCACACATATAGATCTTATTCACATATTTTTGGTATGACAAAGACCAGATTATTTAGATCTCTATGGAATTAATTATGATTTTTCAAAGTTGGCATTTTTCTGCTGAACTGATGCAGACATTGTTCATTTGGTTAGTTGCTTAGGCTGTATCATTCAAGGGACAAATAATTTCTAATGCTTATACATAGTTATAAACTAGACATGATAATCTTTCCATGGCCATCAAGAGCACCCCGATTGGACCTCTGAGCAGGGTGATATGAATTTTTGAATTTGGAGGATAATAGTAGCAATGATAGTCAACCTCTAGTATGGTTCCATCAATTTCTAGTGGCTAGTAACTCCTATCATGGTTTGAATATATTTTTATCCTAACATAGACATCTGTATCTTTCCAAAATGATAAAAAATGCATGATTTTGAATTTTTTAGAATTAGTTATGATTTTTCAAAGTTTATGATAGTAGGCTAGAATTTCTGGCCAAGGCTGCACTTATTGTTTTTATGTATTCCATCCACTTACATGAGTTCTAGGCCACTTATATGTGTAAATATGAGAATGAGATGAATGAGATCATATGGTCCACATGACACTAAATGAAAAATTTATCTACTATGCAATGCATGATAATTGAATATTTTAATGCCTTTTTCCTTGAGAATTCATGTGCTTTATGGAATTGAACCTGCAAATGGTATGAGATGAGTCATAGGATTATGGTGTTACATTTATTGGTATCAAAGTAAAGGTTCAAGCTCTTGATATGGGTTGTGGCTTGTGTTTATGAGTTGCCTTGGTGTATATGAGCTTGTTGTGGATGAATTGAATATGATGGTGGTGAGTGTGTTCCTTTGATGCTAAAGTTTGTTATGATGTTTTAGCAAGATGGTGAACACCAGAAGAGGTTGACCCTCTAGAAAGGCTCGTACAAATGATAGAACCGAGCTTCGTGATCTAGTAGCTAGAGCCCTTTAGGCTATTCTAGCTCGCTTGGATCAGCAGCAGGCCATGATCACATAATTACAAGAATGACTTGCTAAGAGAGATAGCCAAGGCCCTACACCTCTTCCTCCATAGCCACCATAGCACTCAGATAGTCCTGAGCATTCAGAGGTGACTCACCCAGATCCACAGCCACACATACAGATGGTTACCCCTACTCTACTAGCTCAAACTCCTCTAACCCCAGAGTAGCCCTCTATTAGATAGATTATCACTTAGTTAAAAAAATTCAGGCATTCCACCTTTGATGGTGAGATGAATATAGAAAAAGTAGAGGCTTAGATCATGCAATTGGAGAAGATCTTCCCGGTGATGGAGTACACATCTGAGCAGAAAGCCACTATGGCTATTTTTTAGTTAGAGAGGGAAACAAATTACTGGTGAAGGGGCACTGAGTTTATTTTTAGGGCAAGGAACCTCTCGATTACTTGGGAGGCATTCCTCTAGGCTTTTTATGAGAGATACTTCCCTAGCTCTATTAGAGATGAAAAGGAGTTAGAGTTTGTACTCTTAAGATAGATAGGGGGTATGTCTGTGGATCAGTATATGGCCAAATTCGTAAAGCTCTCCAGATATTCTTCATATTTACAGAGATATGACGATGAATGTTGGAGAGTAGATAAGCTGGAGAAAGTATACTTCTATAGATCAGAGATAGGGTAGTTCTACAAAGAATTTGGAACTTTAATACCCTAGTTAAGATATGTAGAGTGACAGAAGTGAACCTTAGAATAATGCAGCCCACCTCCAGTGCCAGACCACCCCTCCTTAAACCTAAGAGGCTTAGAGAGGAAACATATGCCACAACTATCAACAGAAAAGGTGGTAGGAGCCAGGGAAATAGACAAGGCAAGAGAAGGAGGGCTCAGTCCAGTAGAGGCAGTTCTGCGCCTACAGTTTGTCCTCAATATGGCAGGAACCATGGAAACAGACCATGCTATGTGAGACAGAACGTATGTTATCAATGTGGTAGGCCAAGACACATGGCTAGGGGTTACAAACAGGCTTCTCAGTAGTTCACACATCAAGGGAGATGGCTTCTGCTCCCAGACCTCAGACTCATGGTAGAGTTTTACCTGACACAGCAGGAGGCTAATCGGTCCCTGAGTCTGATTCAAGGTATTATTAGAATAAATGATTTTTCTATGATCGTATTATTTGATTCGAGCGTTAGCCATTCTTTCATATCATATGACCGTGCTAGGAGATTGGGTTTGAGCATGCATACACCACCATATGACTTGTATGTATCTACTCCTATAGGAAACCAAGCCATTACCTCCCATGCCTGTTTGAATTGTGTTGTCCATTTTAATCATTGTCATACCACACTTGATTTGATTTGTATGCCCCTTGTTGATATTGATTTAATCATTGGCATGAATTGGATGTCTGCTAATAATGCCACACTAGATTGTAGCCATAGATGTATTATTTTACCTGAATGTGGGATGTGCCTAGTATGAGGACTAAGTTATCTATTATGACCACCTCTTAGGCTAAAAGCTCTTTAGGGCATGGTTATTGTAACACCCCAAAATTAATTAAGGTGTTAATCATGATTTAGGTTAATTAAGAATAATTATTATAGAGTAATTGGGCAACCTATAGGAAGGGAAATTTATAGGAAAATAAACTATTAATATGGGTTGAAGATTTAACTAGGTTAGAAACTTCATCCAGGCCCAAATTAATTTTAGTAAGCCATGAGTAAGGATTAATGGAGGCCCAATAATTTTAGGTGTAGACCTAACTCCTTATTAAGTCTTGGCCTAAGAGAGGCCACCTAGTAATGACCCAATCTGATTTAATGAGATAGAGGCCCAAAACTCAATTTACATGAGCCCTTATAGTTGGCCCAATACACATTATACAAACCCAAATTGGATTGACTCTTGGAATTTAGCCTAACCCAATCAAAATTCTATAGCCTAACTCATGAAATCTGGCCAACAAGCATAAAATTTGAACCCATGTGGATTTGGGCCTTTAGGTCAACCCATAACCCATTTATGACCCAACTTAAACCCAACTAAACCATAAACACACTCTGCCTCCTCCCCATTCTATAGAAAAAATACAAGAGGCAAAGTAAAATTTGGAGATCTTGGAGAGGGGTTAGGGTCCTTGACAAATTTTCAGCATTTCTCACTTCTAGGTTTAAAATCAGCTAAGGTAATTGTAACACCATAAGTCTAGCTCATCTCATGCCTTTGAATAGTATAATTATCATGAAACATACACATAATTCTAATAGAGGAAGCATGAAAATTTGGATTTTTATTTGCAAGTCATCATATCTAAAAATCCATTCGGTGTCACGTGGATCGGGTATACTCATACTATGCCCCTTCATATTTAATTTCATTATTACAGCTCATTTGTATCACAAAAACCCACCTACAACTCTTGGAAATCGAAAGGAGCTATGGGAAATGGGTATTCATTCTCAGACAGCACTGGCCTCAATTTTGAGCAAGCTTCGAAAAATCATAAATAAATCTATAAAAATTGAAATTATACAATCTTGTCATTTTGGCAAGCTATGGATGTCTAATTTACACTAAAAATACGTCTAGAGCATAAAATTTATCACAGCAGATGTTTGACATCCAAAAAGGTCTAGAGGTCGCTGCTGCCTGGGCTGCTGTTTCAGATTACTGATACAAACTTCTAAAATTCATAACTAATTATATAAAAATATAAATCACACAAATTTGGTCATTATGGAAAGCTACAAATCTCAAATTTATGTTAAAAATAATTCCAGAATGAAACAAATACGTTTATTCAGCTGGACCCTATGGAACAGTAACTGGACTCATGGGGCGCTACTGATGCTGACAGTTAACTTCAAACATGCATAACTCACTGCTCAGACCTCCAAATGAGGTGATCTTGGTGGCCAAAGAAATATTATGATCTCTAGTTTATTTATGTAAAATTTCATAAGCATTGGACACCATTTGGCCATCGGGTGACACAGAATTCAAAACTGCCAGTATGAACAGTACCCATACCAGAATCCATGAAAAATCCCAACTTTGAAAATTCCTCAAATATTCTATAGGTCTCTGAAAATTATGATCTTTAGCTTCCCAAAAATATCTTAATGAGATCTAATTGCATGCCAAGTTTCAGGGCAAGACTAACTCATTTGGCAAAAAAATCGTATAAGGTTCCATTATGGTCAATTTTGGCTCCATATTGGGTACCAAAATTGCCAAATGAATTTCCCTTAGTCTTGGCACCTTTTGGGCAAGTTTAAAAGCATATTTAAGACTTGTGTGAGCTGCCCAAATGGTCTCAAATCTCATACATCTCATTTTGGCCATTCAACCCACAGTTATACACATTTGCATCAAACTTCCAATTTGCATAACTTGGCATTACATACCCAAATTCATTTCTAAAGTTCACACATCATATCCATACATGTATACATCACATAATATCATATTTACATGTGTCTCAAGGGTCATGTGCCATTTACAATAATCATATACATCATTATGGCTCAAAAAGGGTAAAAGCTAGACATATGAATGTCAATCTCTCTTCTTCAATGTTGTTGGCTCCCATTAGCATATCCACTTGGTTCATCTAGCATATTAGATCATTGGAGAGGAGGGGATGTGATTCAAATAATCCTAATAGCTCATCTCCCATTCCATCACACATAATATGTGCAAGCAAGTTTCAGATATGCATGCATGGAGAAAGTAGAAATCATAGGCATTTTAAAGCAACTTTGGCATGTGAATCAATCATGCAAGACGTTCAAGAGCTCACTAAGTGTTTGGATTGGCCTCACATTTCTCCTCATAGATTTTGGACTTGCCTCACCCATTCTTTAAGCACTTTGGACTCAACCATACTCTTGGGAGCCCACTTTGCTTTTGGGAGACTGTTTACTTTGTCTCAACCAAGCTCAAGGGTTGTTGCCTCATCCTCACCAAAGGGAAGAGTTCTTGGCCTTTCCACACTCAAGAAAACTCACATATTTTCTAATATTTAAAATTTTATCATAATTTTAGTTGGCCACAATTCCTTCTATTTCGAGGACTTCCTTTTATATTTAGCTCATTTCTGACATTTACGGAGAAACCGAACATTGCGTTTCTCACATTTACGGAGGGACCGGATGTTACAGTAATTGTTATATAAATTAATCTTCTTCTCTTTCTCTTTAATTTGACTTAATTAATGTTTCGTTTAAAGCATTTCACCCACACCCAAAATCTGAAACTTGTTATTTGGTGTTTTCATGGTAAAATTTCATAGGTTGAGGCTAGAGTGTTGTTAGGTAAGTATAAACTCTTCATTTTGATGCTTTCTCTGCTAGTTAGAGACCTCATTAGCTGACTTATGATATGAGCTCTAATTCTATACGAAAATAATCATAATGTAAGGTGATATTTTGAAGTTTCTAGTCTAGGGAAAGCAAAATCTAAAATTTAAGTCTCTTAGTAGTTGGGTAAGTGTCCCTTAGGTAATTATTGATGGATTAATCCTTTGACCATTGGGTTGTTGCCATAATTGATGAATAAGGATGGTAATGGACAAATTTAGAGTGGTAATTTTTTAATGTTGTGATTATAAAAGGATTTTAGTACTGTTGTTAGCTTCCTAAATTGGCTACGAGTGAGGTAACTGGGGATTATGCAATTCTATACATATATCTATTTTAATTTTATATTTATTGCACATAAAAGATTTGAATTGCTAAATGAATTCATTGGCTATCTGTTATATTACGTTTGGACCTTGTCAGTCCATGGTAGAGCTGTGGTGCGGCTGCCACCTGTGCATGTGCTTCCATCGAGCACCGGGTTATGATCATACCCTAGATACACTAAGCCCTAGTTGTACTCATTAGGGAATGGATGCCATGGATGGGCCTCTCCTAGTGTTATTGGCCTTTAACATTTGAAAATGTGATTTCTAGTATAGAATGGTAATCATAGTAGCCTAATCGTTTCATTTGCTGATATGACTGATATAATTTTGATACTCATGTTAATTCATGCATATATGTTGATTAAATTAGAATATATGAATGGAATTTTTCTTTGGTTACTGAGATTTGCATCTCACCCTGTTTCATAGGCTAACTATTTCAGGTGAAGGTCCTTCAGGTAAGGATAAAAGGAAGCAAGTGGATGAAAATTCATGAACTCCAACCATGTGTGGAGGAGGCTACACTTGGGCTAATTTGAGTAGGGTAGATACAAATTTTGTTTCTCTTTTATATAGCATCATCATGTATTCATGTTGCCAAGTGTAGGAGTTTATATTTTGACAACATAAAATGTATCTCTTGAGGAGTTAGGCCTCATATTAAATGGATATTTGATGTATGAGTTTATAACATCAGACGTAGAACTTTGTGGATCCTATGATATGGTTTACTTTTTGGAAATGTAATCACGTGATATATTAGATATTGACTTAAGCTAGTGATGCATGGAACCTTTAATGGTATGTGTATTTGAATGACAATTTTTGGTAGTTTTATAAATCCTTGCTGACATTAATTCATGAAATTGTGATTATAGGATAAATGAATGAGCTAGAATCAACACTTAACTCTTGTACAAGGAATGATAGATTAGTTAGGTGAATCAAGTAGATAAATGCCATTAGAGTTTCATTAATTAAGGGAGAATGGTTCTAAGGTGTCACTAGAGGGAAAGTTAGAGTGTATGAGACAAAATTTTAAAAGTTATAGGACTAGGTGTTTCACCACTGCCAAAATAGCCTTAGCCGCAGCCAATAGAGGTGAAGTTGCCCAAGGAGGCTAACATGGAGGAATTCGCCATGGTGAGAAGTGAAGTTAGCCGTGGTAAAATGTTAGAAGTGTAACACCATAATTCTAAGACTCAACTCATGCAATTTCCATGCCTTATCTCATGCTAGTTCTATAGGAAGCAACATGATGGCATTTGAAATCATGAATAAAGTTGCATTTCATCACGAGTAAAATTTTTCATTCAATGTTCTATGGGCCATATGGACTCATCCATCTTATTATAATATTTAAGTACACAAATAAAACTTATAACAAGCTCAAGAAGTTGCCTATACCTTGAGCAAAGGGAGTGGATACATAAAATGCAATGGTGCAGCCTCGGACTGATTTTCCAAATTCTGGGTCTAAATATTTGATAAATCATAACTAATTCTAAAAAAATTGAAATCAAGGAAACTATACCATTTTGGAAATATAAAGATGTCTACTTTATGATAAAAATAAATCCAAACCACAAAAGAGGCTTTTAGTGACCAAAAATTGATGGAATAGTACCAGAGGTCAACTATCATTCCTAGTACTGACCTCCAACTTCAAAAATTCATATCTCCCTGTTCAGATGTCCAATTATGGTGATCTTGGTGGCTTTAGAAATATTACCATGTCTAGTTTATGTTTGTAAAATTTTATGAACATTGGATATCATTTGTCCTACGAATGACACAGCCCAAATTTCTAACTATATGAACAGTGTCTGCATCAGTTCAGTAGAAAAATGCCAACTTTGGAAATTTATAATTACTTCCATAGAGCTCCAAATAATCTAATCTTTAGCTTTCAAAAAATATCTTGATATGATCTATTTTTGTGCCAATTTTCATGGGAAAATTCATTCATTTGGTTAGATCTTGACATTGGATTGCAAAATATCTCATTTTGTGTCATATAAGGGGTCCAAATAGTCCATTTTGAGTTCTAAGGCAACCATGGCCACTTGAGCAAGCGAGAATGCACCAAAATAGCTTTCTAAACTTGTATCAAAGGTATATAAACCCAAAAATCAAAAAATCACTCTCTCACCCCATGCCATACACAAGATTTCACATGCTTGAACTTGCCATTCATTATCCAAAATGCACAATACCACTCATTTGGCACTAAAACTCATACATACATCAAATATTTAGGTAATTACATATGTTCATATGATTACATAACAATTTTATCATGGGATCACATCACATGCCATATGTATGGTGTAATATCTAATTTTCTGGAAATGAGAGAAAATGCGAGAAATGTAACGCACGATTTTTTTGCAAATAAACAAAATTCATCAGATACAAAGGCAAGTCCCCTGAAATGAATTAGTTAAGGTCCCAAAAAATTTGGGAAGCATTCTAGACTCCTAAAAATGAGAATCCCAGGCTCAGACTATAACATCCGATTCTCTGAAAACAAGAGAAAATGCAAGAAATATAATGTACAGTTTCTCCGTAAACAAACAAAATTCACTGGATGCAAAAGGAAGTCCCCTGAAATGACTTAGTTAAGGTCCCAAAAAATTGGAAAAGCATTCTAGACTCCTAAAAATGAGAATCCTAGGCTCAGACGAAAAGAAAAATAGAGCTAGAATGAAGAAACGACTTATGACGAAAGGTTGACGAAGTTAAGGGCATTTTAGTCATTTTGAGTAAATTTTTCAATTCACACATGAAGGCTTTTTAAATGAAATTTTTGAGTTCCCCAGGGTTCTCAGAGGCCTTGAAAACCATGGGAAGTCTCGGGACAGTTAAAACCCCTTCAGTGGATGTTTTTCAACGTCGGTTGACCCAAACTTTGACTGATTCATTCAGGAAAGTTTTAGCTACGATTTGAGTGATTCCAAAGGCATTTTATGAATAAGAGGACCTAAATTTTATGATGGAAAAGATTGTTCTAAAAAAGGAGTTAAAATGAGCCTAAACAAAGCAAACAAGCTCATAGAGGCAAAATGATCATTTTCAAAAATTGTAAAAGAAGCTTCTTAACTAAGATTACACCTCATCATCTTCTTCAAGCTTCCATTTGAAGAAAATTTAGTAGCTATGGCATGACATTAAGAGGGGAAAGAGAGAAGAAGTTTAAGCTCCCGTTTAGATAAGTAAATGACCTCGTTTTATCCCGCGCCAGTTAGAAAAGTTGTTCCTCTCTCTAAGAGCTCTTTAGTGGTGGTTTTGTTTTCCTGAAAAGTTGAAGATTTAGGTTTGACCTAAGCCAAAAAGGAACTCTTTTCAAGAAACCAATCAGTGGGAAATAATTTACGCAAAGAGAACTCCATTTTAAGGTAAGACTTCACTTGAAACACTTATAAAATCTTGTGTTTCAAAGCCATTCAAGCTTAGGTCTAGAGAGAGAAAGTGAGGAAGAGAATTTTTCTTTATGTGTTCTTGATGAAACCAAAGGTTATGGAGTGTGAGGATTAAGAATATATAACTAGAATTGAAAAGGGAGCTTTAGAATGCAAGTTATGGAAGTTAGGGTTTTGATTGTACCTTGAACTCTATCATTAACCCTAGCCATATTTTATGATGTTTAAATGTTCATATGAGTTCCTAAGACACCAAAAGAGCTTCCTACATAATTCTCCCATCAAAGGAAGCAAGGAAACTCCATTGGTGCCTTATGGAAGCATAGTTTCGACCAAGGAGGGTTCATGTGCCTAGGGAGTGTTTTAATTTCTTCCAAGCTTAGTTTTGCATCATGTATGATGGGAAAATATGAGAGGAAGCCTTGAAAAAACTTTAGAAACTATAGATAGTGAGATGGCCTTATATGTTCCATACTATGACCTAAAAAAGTAACATGTAGTTAGGCTCTTTATTTTAATTGTGTGATAACTCCAAGAGGCTTAAAAGGAGTCAAGAATCATATTTGAAAGAAAAGAATGGAGCCTAAAATTTATTTGATGAGTGTTCTTCATTAGGTGCTTTCTTGAAAACATAAAGAGGTCTATGAGTCAAGCTAGAGTTTAAGCGAGTTGTGTGGCCTTAGAATTAACTTCATAAACCTAATTAGCTTTTATAAATTATGTATAGGCCAAGAGAAATCATTCCCACATCTCTGTGTGTGTGAGGCCAAAGCAAGGAAGGGAAATTTAAGAGAAAAAGTGTGTGTTTGCTTTCAAGGTAGCTCTCTCCACCTTCTCTCGTGCATGATTGCTTACTTTACTTATCTTTGAATGTGTGTATGTATATTTCAAGCCATGAAAAATGTTCTAGCATGAGCTCTTATCCCATGGTACCATGATGATGCATTATGTTTTCCAAATGATGTTTATGATGTTTGCTTTGATTTGCTTAAGTGTGGTGAGGCCAAGAACCCTTAGCCATGGTGAGGATGAGCTAAGAACCCTTAGCCATGGTGAGGATGAGCCAAGAACTCTTAAGATTGGTTAAGACAAAGTAAAGAGTCTCCCAAAAGTGAGATGGACTCCCAAGAGTATGGTTGAGTCTAAGAATCTCTTAAAGAATGGATGAGGCAAGTCCAACATCCACAAGAAATTGGGTGAGGCCAATCCACTTGCTTGGCAAGCCTTTGTATGCTATGTATGACTTTCTCAAATGATGAAAAGGTCTCTTGAATGTTTGCACATGTCAACATGACCATACATACATTTATGAGACTTGTTTTTGCATTCATTATGTATGATTAAATAAGAGATAAGTTATTAGGATTTTTTGAATCTCATCCCTTCCTCTCCAATGTTCTAACATGCTAAGTGGACCAAGAGAGCAAGGTAATGGAAGCCAACCACCTTGAAGATGAGAAGATAACATCAAAATTCTTGAATTTTGCTACTTTAAAACCATACAATTGGCAAAGGATGTAAGTAATGGATGTATATGTAATATGATGTTATAAACATATGTAATTATGATAATATGTCATGTATAAATGGGAGAATATGTTATGTAACCCTTAGAATGTAATTTGGGTATGATATAACAACATGGCTTCTTGAATAAGTTTATATAATTGTGTATAATTGCAAGTGACATAGCCAAAATGAGATGCATAAGGGTTGAGACCATTTGGGAAGCTCACACAAGTCCTATTTATGCTTTTAGACTTGCTCAAGAGGTGCCAAACCCCAAGGAAAACCATTTGGACATTTTAGTATTCTATATGGACCCAAAATTAACTATAATGGAACACGATATCACTTTTTATCCAAATGAACTCTTCTTGATTTGAGATTTGCAATGTAATTAGAGTTTGTTGAGAGTTTTTTGAGAAGCTAAAGAATAGAATTTTTTGAGGTCTACAAAATATTTGATAAATTTTGAAAGTTGGCAAAAATTTTGGTTTTGGTCATGTCATTGTTCACTTAGGTCTGAAAATGAAATCTATCACACAGGGCTCAAATGATGTCCAATTACCACAAAATTTCATATAAGAAAATTAAATATTTCCAGTGACTTGTTCCAACTAGAAGCACCTCATTTGGATGCCTAGAGAGGGAGATATGAATTTTTAAAAAAATTGTCCAATATTAGGAATTCCAACCGACCTCAATTATTGTTTGATTAAGTTTTGAGATCTGGGCATGCCTAAACTGGTTTGGAGTTATTTTTGTCCTCTATCTAATATCCATAGCTTTCCATATTGGTATCATTTTTATAGATTGTATTTTTTTGGAATTAATTGGACATTTTTGAAGTTTGCTACAAAAACCTATGATAGTACCAGTAAATAGCCTGATCTCTGGACCTTTCTAGATGTCAAACGTCTTCTGTGTTGTGTTTCATGGTATGGGCATATTTTTAGCATAAATTAGACATATATAGATTTCTAGAATAGCTAAGAATGAATTATTTGAATTTTTTTAGAATTAGTTATGATTTTCCAAATTTTGTAATAGAGAAATGAAAATTTTGGCCAAAAATATATATGTGAATTTTATGCTTCTTCTTGCTACACATGAGCTCTAGGCCAATTTTGATGATGGAAATAAGTTGTATTCATGTAAATAAATATAAGAATGCGATGTATGAGCTCACATGGTCTACATGACACTGAATGAAATTTTCATACACAACGTAACGCTAAAATATTTATTATTTTATGCTATTTTCTTTGCTCTTCCATGAGTTACATGATGTGAAGCATGAGAAAGGCTAGGAAGTTATGGTGTTACATTTATTGGTATCAGAGCAAAGTTCCAGGCTCTCTTGGATTGGATTTGGTTGGAGGATGTAGCAATAGGGCTATGTAAAGGCTTGAATGGATAGGTAAAGTCTTATACGAGACATGTTGGGTGTATGAGTGTAGTGAGAATCAAGCAGGAAAATAAGAAAAAATAAGGTAAATCTTACATCCCATGGTAGCTATTCTTTCCCCCTCCTTCTCCCTATTTCACCCTATATATCTAGCTACAAGAGGGCTAGAATTTTGAGGAAAACCAATGGTTAATTCTATGAATTTAATGGAGGAAAGTAAGAATATGCAAAGAAATTCAAGAAAAGCCCATAGATTTTCAAGGTGGCAAACCTAGGGTTTCATGGGTTCTTTTGAAAATCTAATTTGATATAATTATTCCTAGGCCTAAATGAATGTTTAAATGAGTTCTCAAGATCCCTAGGAGTCTTGCCATATGCATCTTCCATGTAGAAAACAAAGCAAACTTCCATGGAGGCTAAATGGTGCATACTTTTTGCCAAAGAGGGTTGAGGCACCTCAGGAGAGTTTTAAATTATTTCAAGCCCATTTTTGAATCATATATGATGAATGAAAATAAGGGGAAATCTTGAAAAAAATTTAGGAGGCCTAGAGAATGAATTAGCATTTAGGTTCCATAATATGACCTAAAGAAGCAACATGTAGTTAGGCTCTTTGTTTTAATTGTATGATGACTCCAAGAGGTTTAAAAGGAGTCAAGAATCATATATGAGAAGAAAGAATGAAGCCTACAACTCATTTTATGGATGTTACTTCATTAGGTGCATTCTTAGAACCATAAAGAGGTTAATATACCAAGTTAGTGTTTGAGAAAGATGTGTGGCCTTAGAATTAATTCCATGAATCTAATTGGTTCCCATAAATTGTGTTTAAGCCAAGAGAAATGATCTCCACCTTCTTGGGTGTGTGAGGTCAAAAGAGAGGATTCAAGACTTAAGGAAAAAATATGTAAATGCAAGTAAGGTAACTCTCTCCACCTTCTTTCATGCATGGATGTGTGCTTACATTGTCTTTGAACGTGTGCATATATGTTTTGAGCTATGAAAAGTATTATAGCATGAGCTTTTATTCCATAGTACCATGATGATGTTTTATACACTTAAATGATGTTTTATATGCTTGTCTTAGTTTGCTTGAGTGTGGAAAAGCCAAGAACCCTTTAGCCATAGTGAGGATGAACCAAGAACCCTTAAAGTTAGTTGAGACAAAGTAAAGAGTCTTCCAAAAGTGAGGTTGACTCCTAAGAGTAAGGTTGAGTCAAAAACCTCTTAAAGAAAGTGGGTGAGGCAAGTCCAAAATCCACAAGTAACTGGGTGAGGCTAATCCACTCACTTGACAAGTCTATGTATGCTATAAATGATGTGTTCAAATGTCAAGAATGTTTTATGAATGCTCACATATGTCAATATGTCATTGCATGCATCTTTAAGACTTGTTTGCATACTTTATGTGTGATTGAAAGGGAGATGAGTTATTAGGATTCTTTGAATCTCATTCTCTCCTCTCCAATGTTCTAGGTGGACCAAGAAAACAAGAAAATGGGAGCCAACCACTTGAAAAATGAAAGTATGACATTGAAGTGTATGGAATTTGTTTCTTTAAGGCCATATAAGTGCCAAATATTGTAGCCTATTATTGTATATGACTTATGACCACTTTAGCATGTGTAATTATGTTGATATGTTATATATAAATGAGAACTAAAGTTATATATATGGAAATGTGATGGCAAACTAATGTTATGAAAATGTATGTATAAATAGAAGTGGAATGGCTAATTTGAGATGCATGAGGTTTATGACTACTTGGGTAGTTCATATAAGTCATATTTATGCTTTTAAACTTGCCCAAGAGGTGCTAAACACCAAGAAAGACCATTTGGACACACTTGGTATCTAATATGGAGCAAAATTGACCATATTGGAAACCTATACCACTTTTGTCCAAATGAGTTTTTCTTGGTCTAAGATTTGGCATGCAATTAGAGCTTTTTAAGAACTTTTTAGGAAGCTAAAGTATAGAATTTTTGGAGGTCTATGGAATATTTGATGAATTTTCAAAGTTAAAAAATTTTTTGATTTTAGTCAAAGGTACTGTTCTTATTGATCCAAAAATGAACTCTGTTACTTAAGGGGCAAATGATGTCCAATTGCCATAAACATTTATAGGGAGAAACTAGACATGCCCCTAGTGACTTGTGCCAATTAGAAGCACCCCATTTGGATATCTAGAGATAGAAATATAAATTTTTAAAGTTTCTACCTAGTATCAGGCATTCAGACATACCTCAAGTATTGTTTGATTGGTTTTCGAGATCTAGACGTTATTTTTTTCCTCCAGCTAACATCTGTAGTTTTCCAAATTGGTATCATTTGCATGAATTGGATTTTTGTGGAATTAATTGGACATTTTTGAAGTTTATAACTTTTTGAATGTCAAACGTCCTCTATATGATGTTTCATGACCTAGTTATATTTTTAGCATAATGTAGACATGTGTAGCTTTCCAGAATGCTAAAGAATTCCTGAATTCAATTTTTCTAAAATTAGTTATGATTTTCCAAATTTTGTGATAGAAAGTGAAAATTTCTGGCTGAGGCTCCATCATGAAATTTTGTGTATTCCCTTATCTTGCACAAGTTGTAGGCCACTTCTGTTTATGGAATTGAGTGGTATCTATATACTTAAATACGAGAATGTGATATATGAGTCCATATGGCCCATGGGACTTAGAGAAAAATTTGTACATTATGCAACACAAGGAAATGCAATATTTTAATGTCATCTTTCCCACTTCCTTGTGTACTTCATGGCATGAGACTTAGAAATAATATGAGGTAAGTCTAGAAATTTATGGTGTTACATATGGCTACAAAATAGACAGAACTAGGTATTTTCATGCACTTGGTTGTCAATCTTCTTCTTCTTGGTTTGGTGACTTTCATTATCTTTCTCAATTAGTTCACCTAGCATGTTAAGATATTGGAGAGGAGGGGATGAGATTTAAAGAATCCTAATAACTCATCTCCCTTTCAATCATACATAAAGTATGCAATACAAGCCTTGAAAATGCATGCATGAGTATATTGAAATGTATAAGCATTCAAGAAACATTCTTGGCATTTGAACAAGTCATATATAGGATACATAGGCTTGCCAAGTAAGTGGATTAGCCTCACCCATTTTCTCTAAGAGGTTTTAACTCAACCTCATTATTAGGAGATTGTTTACTTTGTTTCAACCAATTTTAAGGGTTCTTGGCTCATCCTTACTATGGCTAAAGGTTCTTGGCTTCACCACACTCAAGCAAACCTAAGCATACACATTCATGCATAAGAGAAAGTAGAGAGAGCTACCTTTGCCACACAAACACACTTTTTCCTTGAGCCTTGAGTCCCCTCCTTTGACCTCACACACACAAGGGGTAGAGATCATTTCTCTTGGCCTAGACATATCATATGGAAGCCAATTATACTATTGAACCAAATTCTAAAGCTACACATTCACTAGAAAAGTTAAATGGTTCATATAACCCTTTTATGGTTCCATAATGCATTTAATGAAGCAATCTTAAGAAAACATAATCTTGGCTCCATTCTCTCCATCTATTTATAATTCTTGACTCCATTTAAACCTCTTGGAGTCATTACACAATCAAATCAAGGAGTCTAGCTAAGTGTTGTTTCTTTAAGCTATAATATGGAACCTATGATACTATCTCACTTTTTATGGCTTTTAAAATTTTTTCAAGGCTTCTTCTTCTCATCCTCTTCCATCATATATGACTCAAAAATAAGTTTGGAACAAATTAAAACTCCCTCTTGGTACTCTTTCTAGCCTAGGTCGAAATCATGCTTCATGTGAGTACCAAGTGGGTTTGCTTCATTTTCTTGATGGAAGATGAATATGAGGAGCCTTCTAGGGATCTTAAGAGCTCATCCAACTACTCATTTATGCCTAGGAACAATTGTATCAAATCAGATTTTCAAGGGAGCCCATGAAACCCTAACTTTGCGATCTTGAAAATCAATGGCTTTTACTTGAATTTCTTTGCATATTCTAAATTCCCACACCTTAATTCACATGATTCATTCTTGGTTCTACCCAAAAACACTTTCCCCTTGGCTAGCTATAGGGAGGGTGAAATGCACACAAGAAGAACAAGAAAAATGAAGCATAGAACCTAAGAATTTAACCTTGATTTCAAGCTTTTCTTGAATGCTTTCCCTTTTCTTCTAGCTCTCCCCCTCAAATCTGAATTTTTCCCTTGGGTCTGACCCTAAAACAACACCAAAAGCCTCAATAAAACTATGGAAAGGAAGGGGGGAAGGAGGAGAAGAAGTTTATTAAAGGAAAATGCTTGAAAAATCAAGATTTTAATACCTTTCTTGCATTGCTTTTCCTCTTCCTCTTGCCTCCTCTTGTGTGCCATTTTCCCTTGCTCTCACTTTTGTTCTTGGGCAGAAATAAGGTCCATTCTAAGAAGGAGAGAAGAAGGGCATGAAATAAGAAGGGTCTCTTGAATCTTCTTTTTTTTTAATTTTAATTTTGCCCCTCATTCTTGGCATTTTCGTTTTCAATTCGTTTTAGCTCCTTTTTTAGAACCGTCTTTTTCATTATAAAATGTAGGTTCGCAATTTAATAAAATACCTTTAGAATCACTCAAATTAGAGATAAAACCTTCCTGAACGAATTCGTCAAAGTTCAAATCAACTGATGTTGGAAAATGTCCACTAGAGGAGTTTTAATTGTCTCGGGGCTTCTCATAGTTTTTAAGGTCTCTGAGAACCTCAAAGAACTTAAAATTTTCATTTAAAAAGACCTCCTATGAGAATTCTAAAATTTACTCAAAATTACGAAAATGACATTATGTTTTGTCAACCTTTCATTTAAATTCGTTTTATCATTTTAGCTCTGTTTTTCTTTCTGTTTGAGCTTGGGATTCTCATTTTTTGGAGTCTAGAATGCCACATAAATTTTTTGGGACCTCAAATCACTCTATCTGAGGGACTTTCTTTTGTATTCGATGAATTTCGTACGTAACTTAGAAGCCTTGGTTTTTTCTATAGAAATGTTATGGAATGATTTAGGAACACTTGTAGAAGGTTCTTGTGAGTTAGAATTAATGGATGAATGGATTAAAGGCTTATAATTGTGGGTTTGATTCCCTCGTGTTCATAATTGGTTATGAGTACCTAATTAATGACTCTATTAACATTAAGATTTAAATTTCTCTACTTTTTTCTAATGTAAGTAATCGAAATGACTTCAAACCTTAAATTATGATTATTAATCACATCTTTAACCCTAATTACCATGATTAGAAGTTAAGGTCATTATAGTTGTCAGGGATACATAGTTTTTTTTTCAATTTAGGCTGAGGTAGAAGAGGGTATAGAGGAAATTCCAGTAATGAGAGATTTCCCAAAGGTATTCCTTAGAGAGATTAGTGGACTACCCCCAAAAATAGAGGTTGAGTTTCCTATAGACATTGTACCTAGGGCAAGTCCAATGTCTAAGACCCTATATAGGATGACTCCTACCGGGCTAGAAAAGGGTTTTATTAGACCTAGTGTCTCACCGTGGAGAGCTCCAGTCTTATTTATAAAGAAGAAAGACGACAGCCTTAGACTGTGTATAGATTACAGGAAACTCAATAAGATAACTATTAAGAATAAATACCCTTTCTCCCACATAGATGACCTCCTAGATCAATTATTAGGAGCGTCAGCATTCTTTAAGATAGACCTCAAGTCGGGATACGCAGCTTAGAATAAAGGCTGAAGATATTCCTAAGATAGCATTTAGAACTATGTACGAGCATTATGAAATTTTAGTTATACCTTTTGGGTTAACAAATGCACCTGCAGTGTTCATGGATTACATGAATAGAGAATTTAGGCCATACTTAGATAGATTTGTAGTTATCTTCATAGATAACATTCTTATCTATTCAAAGAGTAGAGAAGAACGTGAGCAACATTTAAGATTAGCCTTGGAAACCTTGAAAGAGAAACAGTTGTATGCTAAACTTAGTAAATGTGAGTTCTAGCTCATTGAAGTTCAATTCTTAGGCCATGTGATCTCCCAGGCAGGGTTGCAGTAGATCCCCATAAGATAGAGGTAGTGTTACAGTAGGAGAGACCTAGGACAGTGACAAAGATCAAAAGCTTCCTAAGTTTAATAGGCTATTATAGGAAGTTCATTTAAGGCTTTTCTCAGATAGCAATGCCACTAACCAAGCTCACTAGAAAGAATGTGCCATTTGTATGGGACGAGAAGTGTGGGAAGAGTTTTCAGAAGTTGAAGCATAAGTTAACTACGACCCCAATTTTAGTACTTCCTGACCTCAAAGAGACTTTTATAGTCTGTAGTGATGCCTCTAAGAAAGAGTTAGGATGTGCTTTTAGGCAATTAAAACCTCATAAGTAAAATTACCCAACACATGACCTAAAGTTAGCTGTAGTGGTGTTTGCTTTGAAAATATAAAGACACTACTTATATGGGGTAGCTATAGAAATTTATAGCGACCATAAGAGCCTTAAATATTTATTTGAGCATAAAGAATTAAATACGAGATAGTGGAGATGGTTAGAATTTTTGAAAGATTATGATTTCACATTGAAATACCATCCCAGTAAGGCTAATATGGTAGTTGATGCCCTGAGTAGGAAATCCATACATATAGCCTGTATGATGATTTGAGAGCAAGAATTGATTAAGAAATTCAGATATATGAGTCTCTCATGTGAGATACATTCAGGAAAATTGTTATTAAGCGAAACCCAAATAGAGAATGACCTGAGAAACTAGATAAGAGAGGCTTAGCAAATAGATGACCATGTAAATAAGATTAGATCTCAGATAGCCCAGGGTAGCATTAAAGAGTTTCAATTTGTCTAAAGATAATAAAGTAATAGGGATAGGCTGTATGTGTCGAGAAATACAGAGATTAGAGAGAGAATATTAGATAAGGCACATAAAAGCAAGTACACCATTCATCTAGCAATAATAAAATGTATCATGATTTAAAGAAAATGTTCCGATAGCTTAGAATGAAAGTAGACATAGCAGAGTATGTCTCCTGATGTCTAGTATGTCAGAGAGTTAAAATAAAGCACCAGAAACTAGATGAGTTACTTTAGCCCTTACATATCCTGGAGTGGAAATGGGATAATGTAGTTATAGATTTTTTCATGAGTTTACCCAAGACATCATTAGGGCATGATGCAATATGGGTAATAGTGGATAGATTAACAAAGTCAACACACTTTTTAGCTATGAAAGCTACTTATACCCTAAATAAAGTTAGCCCAGTTGTACATCTGGGAGATAGTTAGATTGTATGGTATGCCTAGGAGCATAGTGTTAGACAGAGATCCCAGATTCATTTCGAATTTATGGAGATCATTATAGGATGCCCTAGGCACCAAGCTTAGATTTAGCACAACCTATCACCCTTAGACAGATGAATAGATGGATAGAGCCATCCAAACCTTAGAAGACATGTTGAGGGCATATGTTCTAGAAATGAAAGGAAACTAGGATACATACTTGCCTCTAGTAGAGTTTGCCTATAATAGCAGCTATCATGTAAGTATACAGATGGCACTATATAAGGCATTATATGGGAGGAAGTGTAGGCCTCCGATGTGTTGCATTGAGCTGGGAGAGCGGAGCCTGGTAGGCCCAGAACTAGTAGACTAAACTTCTAGACAAATTGAGAACATAAGAAAGAAATTGCTAACGACCCAGTGTAGATAGAAAAAGTTACGCAGATAGATGTAGACGGCCATTAGAGTTTGAGGTTAGAGACTATGTCTTCATTAGAGTGTCTCTAGTCACAGGGATAGGTCAGTCCATTAAAAGTAAAAAGTTCAGTCCAAAATACATAAACTTGGGCAAGTACACAATGTATTCCATGTGTCCCAACTCAAAAGGTACCAGTTTGACCCCTCACATGTCATAGATTATGGAGATGTGCAGTTACAGGATGATCTATTATACATAGTAACACCATATCAGATCGTGAATGTTAGACTCAAGCAATTACAAAATAAGATGATACAGCTAGTGAAAATGGTTTAAAAGGGGTTATCTCCCGAAAAAACTACCTGGGAGTTGTAGGAAGAGATGAGAAAGAAGCATCCAAAACTCTTCCCATAAGGTATATTATCTAAATTTCAAGGACAAATTTTTTAAAGGGGGGAGAATTGTAATGTCTGGTTTCATCAAAATGATGGAAACAGATATGATTTCAAAGTAAATCTCCTGAAATGAATTAGTTAAAGTCCCAAAAAAATTTAAGTAGCATTCTAGACTCCTAAAAATGAGAATCCTAGGCTTAAATGGAAAGAAAAACAAAGCTAGAAAAAAGAAACAAATTTCAACGAAAGGTTGACAAAACATAATAGCATTTTTGTAATTTTGAAAAAATTTTAGAATTCTCATAAGAGGGCTTTTTAAATGAAAGTTTTGAGTTCTCTGGGGTTCTCAAAGGCCCTTAAAACCATAAAAAGCCTCGGGACAGTTAAAATCCCTTCGGTGGATGTTTTCTAATGTTAGTTAACCCCAAACTTTAATAGATTCATTCGAGAAGGTTTTAGCTCTGATTTGAGTGATTCTAAGGATATTTTATTAAATTGAAGACCTAAATTTTATAATGGAAGAGGCAATTCTCAAAAAGGAGCTAACACGAATTAAAAACAAAAATGCCAAGATGAAGGGACGAAATGGGAATTTTTGAAAAGTTCTTCCTAACTTACCTATATATATATGAGGTGCCCCACCCCCTCCTTTATTTAGCTCACTTTGTTTCTACGCTAAATTAGAGAAAGAACCCTAAGGGTGAGATGTAAAAGAAAGGAAGGAGAAAAACAAGAAGAGGTATGGATTTTCTTGGTTTTTTTCATGCTTTCTCTTTAGTAAACTTATTTTCCTCCATTTCCCTTTCTTTCTTATGGTTTTATTGAATTTATTAGATCTATTTTGAGGGCAAAATAAAGGGGAAATTTTGGATTTGAGGTGAGAAAGCCAAGGAAAGTGAAAGACAAGGAAGAAGAATCAAGAAAATAAGGTAAATCTTCATTCCTATGGTAGCTACTTCTTCTCCCATTCTCTCCTTAGTTCATCCAACAAAGGGAGCTTCAAGAAGACATGGATTTTGGGTAGAACCAAGAGTGAATATTAGGAATTTAAGGGAGGAGAGTAAGAATATGCAAAAAGAATTAACAAACAACTATAGAAAATCAAGATAGCAAATCTAGGGTTTTAAGTGTTCCTTGTAAAATCTGATTTGATACAATAATTCTTAGACCTAAATGAGTGTTTGGATGAACTCTTAAGATCCCTAGAAACCTCCTTATATGCATCTTCCATAAAGAAAACAAAGCAAACTCCCTTGGTACCCTTATGCTTCATAGCCACGGCTTAGAGTAGTTAAGGCACCTAGGGGAAATTTTAATTTATTCCAAACTTATTTTTGAGTCATATATGATGGAAGAGGATGAGAGAAAGCCTTGGAAAAAATTTAAAAACCATAGAAAGTGAGATGACATCATGTAACATCATAACTTTCTAGCCTTTCTCGTGCAAACTCTATGCCTCGTGCTATGCACTTCTCAACAATCGCAAGAAAATGGTATATAAAATAATGAGTTTTCTTGCGTTGCACTATGCAAAATTTTTTTTCTTTTGGAGTCTCGTGGGCCACATGGACTCATGTATCACATTTTCATATTTAATAACATAGATACAACTCATTTCCATCACCAAAAATGGTCTACAACTCGTGCAAGGCAAGGGAATAAATGAAATTCATAGTTGTAGCCTCAACCAGAATTTTTCCTTTTCTGTCACAAACTTTGAAAAATCATAACTAATTATAAAAATATCAAAATCATGCATTCATTACCATTCTAGAAAGCTACACATGTCTACCTTATGTAAAAACATTTCCAAGCCATGAAACATCACACATAAAACTTTTGACATTCAAAAAGGGGCAGAGGTCCAACTAGTTATTGGTACTGATACAGGTTTCTGCTATAAATTTCAAAAATATCCAATTAATTCCAAAAAACTCCAATCTAAGTAAATGATACCAATATGGAAAGCTATAGATGTTAAATAGAGGAAAAAATAACTTTAGACTAGTTTAGGTACGTCCAGGCATCGAAAACTAATGAAAACATAGCCTAGTTTAGTCTGGATGCTTGATACTAGATAGAAATTTTAAAAATTTATATCTCCCCCTATAGACATCTAAATAAGGTGCTTCTAGTTGGCACAAGTCATTAAGAATGTCTAGTTTTTCCTAGTAAAATTTTGTGGCAATTGGACATCATTTGCCCTATAAGTGACAGAATTCATTTTCGGACTTGAGTGAACAGTACCCTAAACCAATTTTAGAAATTTTCCTAACTTTGAAAATTTATCAAATATTCCATAGACCTCTGAACTTTAGCTTCCCAAAAAGCTCTAAATGCATGCAAATCTTAGATCAAGAAGATCTCATTTGGACAAAAAGTGGTATAGGTTTCTAATATGGTCAATTTTGGTCCATATTAGATATCGAATATGTTCAAATGACTTCCTTTAATGTTTGGCACCTCTTGGGCAAGTTTAAAAGCATGAATATGACTTGTATGAATTGCCCAATTGATTCCAAACCGCATGCATATCAATTTGGCCATTCCACTTCCATTATTACATATCAATTTGCCCAATTGTCCAAGATGCATATTTTCATACATATAACCTTAGCTCTCATTTATACATGATACATCAACATAATTATACTTGTTCATAACATCATAGGACATTTACCACAATGGATTACAACATTTTCCATTCATATGGCCTTGAAGTAACAAAATCTATGTATTTTGATGTCATATTCTCATCTCTCAAGTGGTTGGCTCCCATTTTCTTGTTCTCTTAGTTCACCTAACATGTAAGAACATTAGAGAGGAGGGAATGAGATTCAAAGGATTCCAATAGCTCATCTCCCTTTCAATCATACATAAAGTATGCAAACAAGCCATAAAAATGCATACATGGGTATGTTGACATATGTGAGCATTCATAAAACATTCTTGACATTTGAACACATCATATATAACATACATAGGCTTGTCAAGTGAGTGAATTAGCCTCCCCACTCACTTGTGGATTTTGGACTTGCCTCAACCATTTTCTTTATGAGGCTTTTGACTCAACCTTACTTTTGGGAGTCAACCTCATTTTTGGGAGACTCTTTACTTTGTCTCAACCAAATTCTAGGGTTCTTAGCTCATCCTCACCATGGCTAGAGGATTCTTGGCTTCTCCACACTCAAGCAAATTAAAACAAGCATAACAAATATCATTTGAAAATATAATGCATCATCATGATACCATGACATATGAAATCATGCTAGAATACTTTTTATAACTTAAAACACATATACACACATTCAAAGATAAGCCAACCATACATTCATGCATGAAAGAAGGAGGAGTGAGCTACCTTGCTTGCATTTACACACTTTTTCCTTGAGTCTTGAGTCCTCTCCCTTGACCTCACACACCCAAGGATGTGGAGATCAACTTCTCTTGGCCTAGACACATTATATGGAAGCTAATTATACTCTTAAATCAAATTCTAAGGCCACACAACCACTAAAAAAGCTAGGCGACTCATAAGGCTTTTTTATGGTTCTATAATACACTTAATGAAGCAACCTTTGAAAAAACATCATCTTAACTCCATTCTCTCCATCTATTTATGATTCTTGACTCTATTTAAATCTCTTGGAGTCATCATACAATCAATTCTAGGAGCTTAGTTAGGTGTTGCTTCTTTAAACCATATTATGGAACATATAAGGTTATCTTACTTTCTATGACTTCTAAAATTTTTCCAAGGCTTCTTCTCATACTATCCCATCATACATGATGCAAAACTAAACATAAAACAATTTAAAACTACCCCTAGGTGCCATTTTTACTCTTGGCCAAAGCATATGCTCTTCTTGGCATCCTTAGAGTTTCTTTGCTTCCTTTGATGGGAGAATCATGTAAGAAGCTCTCTTGGTGTCTTAAATGCCTATATGAACTCTTAAATATCATAAAATATGACTAGGGTTCATGGTAGAGTTCAAGGTGCAATTAAAACCCTAACTTTTCTATCTTACAAATTTATGGTTTTTATTTGGATTTCTTTGCATATTCTTACTCTCCTCCTTTAAATTCATAGAATTCACCCTTGGTTCTCCTCAAAATTCTAGCCCTCTTGTAGCTGCATATATGGGGTGAAATACGGAGAAGGAGAGGGAGGAAGTGGCTACCATGGGATGGAAGATTTACCTTATTTTTCCTTATTTTCTTGCTTGATTCCCACTTTCCTTGGCCTCCTCTCTTCAAATCCGAATTTTCCTTCCTTGGTCTAACCTTAAAACAATCCCAAATACATAAAAAATTCTATGGGAAATAAGGGAAAGTGGAGGAGGATGGATTTACTAAAGAGAAACCAAGAAATCCTTACCTTTTCCTTGCCTTTTCTTCCTCCAAAGCTTCTTCTCTTGGTGCGCCTAGGAGCTAGCTCTCTTCTTTGGTTTTAAGGTAGAATTTAGTCAACCTAAATGATGGGAGAAGAAGGTTGCCTCATATGTATAAGGGATTTAAGAAGAATTTTTCAAAAATTCTCATTTTACCCTTCGTTCTTGGCATTTTCGTTTCTAACCTATTTTAACTTCTTTTTGAGAATCATCTTTTCTATTATGAAATTTAGGTTCCCAATTTAGTAAAATGCCTTTAGAATCATTCAAATCAGAGCTAAAACCTTTTTGAACAAATCCGTCAAAGTTCGGGCACATTGACGTTAAAAAAATGTCCACTGGAAAGGCTTTAGCTGTCCTTGGGCTTCCCATAGTTTTCAATGCCTTTGAAAACTTTGGAGAAGTCAAAACTTTCATTTAAAAAGCCCTCCTATGTGAATTCCAAAATTTTCTTAAAATGACAAAAATACCCTTACGTTTTGTCAATCTTTCGTCACAATTTATTTCTTCATTCTAGCTCCATTTTCTTTCTGTTTGAGCCTGGGATTCTCATTTTTAGGAGTCTAGAATGCTATCCAAATTTTTTGGGACCTTAACTAAGTCATTTTGGGGGACTTGCTTTTGTATCCGGTGAATTTCATTCATTTATGGAGAAACCATAAGTTATGTTTCTTATGTTTTTTCTCATTTTCAGAAAATCGGATATTACACATCATAGGTTCCATAATATGACCTAAATAAGCAACATAAAGTTAGATACTTTTTTTAATTGTGTGATGACTCCAAGAGGCTTAAAAGGAGTCAAGAATCATAAATGAAAGGAAATAATAGAGCCTAGAACTCAATTGATGGATGTTGCTCCATTAGGTGCATTTAGGAACCATAAATGAACCATAAGACAAAGTCAGAGTTCCAAGTAGTTAGGTGGCTTTGAAAATGATCCCAAGAGTATGATTGGCTCTTATTTTATGTGTTTAGGCCAAGAGAAACAAGTCTCCCATCATTATGAGTGTATGGCCAAGGAAGAGAGTGCAATTCTAAAGAGAAAATTGTGTGGTTGCATCAAAGGTAGCTCTTTCCACTTTCTCTCATGCATGAATGTGTGCTTACTTTGTCTTTGAATGTGTGTATGTGTATTTTAAGCCATGAAATTTGTTCTAGCATATGCCTTTATTCCATGGTACCATGATGTTGTAATATGTTTTCAAATGATACCTAGTATGTCTGTTTGGGTTTGCTTGAGTGTGGTGAAGCTAAAAACCCTTAGCCATGGTGAGAATGAACCAAGAACCCTTAAAAATGGTTGAGACAAAGTAAAGAGTCTTCCAAGAGTAAGGTTGAGTCAAAACCTCTTAGAGAATGTGGGTGAGGCAAATCCAAAATCTATAAGAGAATGGGTGAGG
Source organism: Erythrophleum ivorense (assembly GCA_026724425.1). NCBI lineage: Eukaryota > Viridiplantae > Streptophyta > Magnoliopsida > Fabales > Fabaceae > Erythrophleum > Erythrophleum ivorense. The sequence goes on from JAIUCV010000002.1 coordinate 53,028,225, forward strand.
CTAATCCACTTACTTGGCAAACCTATGTATGCTTTGTATGACTTATTCAAATGTCAAGAATGTTTCTTGAATGATCATACATTTCATTATGCTCATGCATGCATTTTTAAGACTTATATCATATTCTTTATGTGTGATTGAAAGGGAAATGAGCTATTAGGATTCTTTGAATATCATTCCCTCCTCTCTAATGTCTTAACATGCTAGGTGGACCAAGTGAGCAAGGTAATGGAAGCCACCAAGTGGGGAAATGAAAGATTGACATCCAAGTGTCTAGTTTTATTTATTTTGTAGCCATACAAATGGCTTATGATGTAATAATATGATGGAAATGTTGTATAATCATTTGAACATGTGTAATTACTCATATACTTGATGTATGCATGAAGTTTGATGTCAAATGAATGGTAATGTAGTTTTTGAACCTTGGATGGCATTATAAGGCATGTGTAATTTCATATATGGCATGGGGTGAGAGAGTGAGTTTTTAATTTCTAGGTTTATGCACCTTTGAGACAAGTTTAGAAGGTCATTTTAGTATATTCCTACGTGCTCAAGTGGCCATGGTTGCCTTAGAACTCAAAATGGACCATTTGGACCCTTTATATGACACAAAATGAGCCATTTTGCAACCCAACGTCAAGATCTAACCAAATGAATGAATTTTTACATAAAATTTGGCATAAATATAGATCTTATTTAGAGCTTTTTGAAAATCTAAATACCAAATTATTTGGAGCTCTTTGGAATTAATTATGATTTTTCAAATTTGGCATTTTTCTGCTAAACTGATGGTAGACATTGTTCATTTAGTTAGTTGCTTTGACTGCATCATTCGAGTTTCAAATGATGTACAATGCTCATAAAATTTTACAAGCATGAACTAGACATGATAATATTTCCATGGCCACTAAGATCACCCCAATTGGACCTCTAAGAAGGGAGATATGAATTTTTGAAATTGGAAGATAGTACCAATAATGATAGTCAACCTCTGGTACTATTCCATCAATTTTCAGTGGCTAGTAGTCCCTGTTGTAGTCAAGATATATTTTTAGTAAAAATTAGAAATCTCTATCTTTCCATAATAGTAAATAATGCATGATTTTGATCTTTTTATAATTAGTTATGATTTTTCAAAATTTATGATAGGAGGCTGAAATTTCTGGCCGAGGCTGCACATATTGTTTTTATGTATTCCATCCATTTGCACGAGTTCTATGTGGCGACCCTAACTTCTAATCGTTGTCATTAAGGTTAAATATGTAATTAATAATCATAAATTGGGGTTACAAGACATTACGTCGAATTACCTTCAAAAAATACAGGGAAATTTGAACCTTAATGTTATTAGAGTCATCAACCATATAATTACAAGCACTCATGTATATCAAGGAAACAAACATTCATTTATAAGCCTTTTATCCTATTACCCATTAATTTCAACTTACAAAAATCTTCTACCAATGTTTATAAGTCATCCCTTGGGGTTACCATATGAAAAACTAAGATTTCTAGGTTAGAATGAAGGTTTGGGACCGCTAGCCGCGGCTAAATGCCCTTGCGCCTCGGCCAATTGCTCTCAGGTTCACTCCTTATCTTCACACATTGCCACGGTGAACCTACATGGCGTCACATGGGAGGAAGCCTCCTGGAACCTACCTCCCTTGCCTCTCGCTATTGGCTGCGACTAATTTCCCCTTTCACCGCAACTAATTCCTCTCTGGAACGCCCGACAAATTCTTGCAAAAGCTCGTTGCAGCTAATTCCCATTTAGCTGTGGTGAATTACCCTCTGAATGACTCCCAGTTTTGTCTCTCACATTTCACCGTGGCTAATTCCACCTTTCGCCATGGTGAATTGCTCTCTGGTACTCTCCCTGGGCAACTTCGCCTCTATTGGCCGTGGCTAATAATATTTTGGCCACGGTGAAATGCCTTCTAATCCTACAACTCCTAAAATCTTATCTCATACTCCCCACTCTCTATCTAGGGGTTCTCTAGAGCCACTCTCCCACTTGTTATGAGCTTCTAATATCATCTATCTAGCTAATTTGCCCCAGCCATTATATCATTACCCATCCCATATTTAAAGGTGGATTCTCCTACTCATTCATTGGTCTTATATCAGCAAATTTATAAATTTCTCACAAGGGTCATTCAATCATGTATTCAATGAATAATTCATGCATGGCTACCTTAAATCCACAGTCAATATATCACATGATTTCATTATTTAAATAGTCAGTTAAAACATAGGTTTACAAGCCATAACAAGTGTCATAAGCTCATACATCCATCAACAACTAATATAAAGCCTATTTCTCATTGGTTACATTCTATGTTATCAAAATACAAACTCCTACACTTGGTAATATAGATACATGATGATACTATACAAAGGTTAACAAAATTAGCATCTACTCTATTCCACATATACCAAGTGTAGCTCCCCATACTAGGCCTTAGCTCATGGATTTTTAATGCACTTTATGAATTAAATCACAAAATCTTTAGGAATTAAATCACAAAATCTTGGATTTTTAATGCATAAATTTCTATAGATAATTTTGTAGTCTTTCCTACTTAATTTCTCCTTCCATTCTTAGTGGGCAGATCATTGGACTTCCACTTGTGGCATCACACATTCATACATGGAGAAGAGGAAAGAACAAAGAAAAGGCAAAGCAAGATGTAAACTCAAAACAGAGGAAAAGCCACGATGGAACAGAAGCAGCCGATGTGGAAAGAGCATCAAGTTGAAGGAGCTGGAGTTAAGTTAAAGGAAGAATGCAACTCCAAAACAGCAGCTCGTGTGAACAATAGCTAACGTGAGAAACTCGAGCTGGAGAATGCAAAAATGAAGCCACAAGGTTATGAAGCTGCAGGAAAGAACACGTGAGAAGTAGGATGTGAGGCTTGCATGAAGAGAACACTGTTGCCACTTCACTCTCATACACATGCAGAAACAAAGAACTAGCCACGGCCAACACACACTCAAGCTACACGAAGAAGGCAAAGCTATGGTTTTAACGTGTGAAGAAGCACAAAAGATACGGGTTTAATGAGCTGGGAGTTTGGGCAGAAACAACGTGAAATGAAGCTACATCACTTGAGAAGAAAGACGCTGGAGCTAAGGGTTGAATAGCCACGTAAAGGAGAAGAATGAGCTGAAATGAAAGAAGCTACGGGTTAAGTGGGTTCTGGTTTGAATGGAAAATAAGGCCACGAGTTGAGAGCCTTGAATGCAGAAGAGAGTAAGTGAAGGAAGCTGCATGAAGGAGCTTGGAAGCAACACAAGGAAGTAGCTTAGGTTTGGAGGCTCGAGTTTCTTGGTTCTAACGTGAAGAAGCTGGAAGTAATGGTTTGCAAAGCAAAAACACGAAAAGAAGCAGAAACTGAGAGAATAACATGTAAGTTAGCGTGACAACCTTGCATAGAGAAATCCACGTGAGAAGCTCGAGTTTAGGTGCTGTGAACAGAAGCTGGAGCATGCAGAGTTGACATGGGGCAGTAGCAAAGATAGGAGGAGAAGTTAAGTGAGTAAAACAGAGCATGCAAGGGACTGAAGTTTGTGAGAAGATGCTACAGATTGGAAGGTCCAGAATGTGGAGTAGAGCACATTTTTCTTAGGGAGCTGATGTGGGAATAATCAAATAACTCGTGTGAGGCAAGAGCTAGGTGCTTGGCGGAAGAATAATACATGAAAAAGGAGAAACACGTGGACATGAGCTTGAATATCATGTGGAATGAGATAGGAGGATTTAGCTACGGGTAAAAGAAAAAGAATGAGCTGGGCACGTGATCACTTAAATAAAGAGGTGAAGCCATGTGATCTCATGATTCAGAGGACTTGGATAATAGACAAAAGGCTGGATCAAAACGCACATATCACATTGATCCATTCGTGCTTCATTCATTCCCCCATCCAGAACACGTGAGCAAAGCAAAAGGGGGCCACGTGAAAGGATTAAAAGGGACTCGGGCAGAATCATTATTCCACACGCCAATCCATTCATCAGAAACGCGATGCCATCGTCCAGATCCTAGAGTTTACTTCATTCAAGCCTCTCCAGCACATTCACGTCTCTATAATTTCAGAACTCTTGCCTATTTATTCAGCCATCATCAATCCATTCAGGGCAGCATTCATCCATCCATCCACCAATCAGCCATATTCATCCATATACCACTCCATCTCACGCCTTCACCCATTCCATTCTCCATTCCATCTTCCATCTCCACCATTCAATGAAGCTCTAATCCATCTTGAGCCTAGCTAGGAGGAAGCTCTTGGAGAAGCTTGAATCCATGGAGAAAAATTCAGAATTTTGGCTAAGACTTTTCTATTTTCTTACACTTTTTCTCTTTCATATATTTTCTTGGTTAAGTTGTATTTGATAGGGAATTTGTGTAATTATAATTAGTGGCTGGTTAGACACTAATTAGGGAACCTTTTTGTTGATTAATTGATCTGATTAGACTTTGGTTGATTTCAATATTATCTAATTTTCCATGTGTGCTTTGAAGGTGTTCGATAAAATACATGAGTGAGATTATTTGTTTGAATGTTTAATTTAAGGATTCCTTAATGTTTAGTTGGTTAATTAAATATTCAAGATGATTCAGAGGCTAATCAATTAGTTAATCAATCAAATTGAGTGTTCAAGATCTTAAAGACAAGATTTAATAGTTTAATGCGGGATTGAGGTCTCAATTCAACGTTAGATCGTTAATCTCTTGAATCTTGAGTGGTTACCCAAGATAATTTGTTATGAACACAATTAGGGATTCTTAGGCCAGAATTAATTACAATTGGATTAGGATAAGGATAGTGGATACCAAGGGACGAATCCAAAGCTAATCACAAGTCCATCTTTCACCCATAATCCATATAATTAAGTAGCAATTAGGAATTTTAATTCAATTTAGTTTTAAGTTAGTTTAATTCAATTAAAACCCCCTTTAGTTTAGAAATTTTAGAGTCTTTTAACATTTGGAAAATTCAATTAGGCATTGAACTCCAATTCCAAGGGAGATGACCTAGGTTATGCCATTAACTACATATTTCATCAACCTAGTTTTATTTTGAGGGTTGCGCGACGAGCCACTCACTATACATTCATTTTAAACACTAGATTGTCCTTATGGCTCATTTTTGGCTCCATAATCTACCTAATGAAGCAAAACACATAATTCAAGCTGTTGGCTCAATTCTTTCCTTCCTGGTTCTTAACTCCATTTAGACCTCTTGGAGTCATCACATAATTAATTTAAGGAGCCTAACTACATGTTGCTTCTTTAAGTCATAATATGGAACCTATGCTACCAATTCACTTCCTAGGCTTCCCAAATTCTTTCCAAGAGTTCCTCCTATCTTCTCCCATCATATGTGACATAAAACCAAGCGTGGATGAATTTAAAACTATCCCTAGGTATTGGTTCTACCCTAGGCTAAAACAAGCTTTAAGAATGAGAATCAATGAGCTTCCTTTGTTTCCTTGATGGGAGATGCATGTGGAGAAGTCTCTAAGGGTCTTAGGAGCTCATACAAACACTTACATTAGCATAGGGACTCTTATATAAAATCAAATTTTTGGTTATGTTCTTGAATCCTTGGCATTTCAATATTGCAAAATTATGGATGGTTGTTTGTTCTCTTTGCATAATCTCAATTCCCGCACTCTATTTCCTAAGATTCACTCTTAGTTTGACTTAAACACTAATCCCTCTTAGCTGTCCCTACTAAGGCCGAAACATACATGATGAAGAATAAGGAAAGAGAAGCATGAAACTAGTGAATTTACCTTGAATTTAAGCCTTTTCCCAAGAGCTTCTTCCTTTTCCTTTTCTTTCCTCTCAAAATTTGAAATTCCCCCTCTGTTCTGGGCTTAAAATGTAACACCATAAATTTTAGATCATCCCATGCCTTTCAATGACTTAATATCATGGAGGATGTAGGTTTCTCATAGAAAAGCAAGAGAAAATAATGAATATTTTTGCGTTGCGTCATATCTAGAAATTCATTTCGGTGTCATGTGGACTGTGTGAGCTCATACTATGCCTCTTCATATTTAATTGCATTATTACAACTCATTTGTGTCACAAAAACTTGCCTACAACTCATGGAAACCGAAATGGGAGGTGGAAAATGAAGTTTCATTCTCAGCCAGAATTGGCCTCCTTTCTAGGAAAACTTTGGAAAATCATAATTAAATTTAGAAAAATCAAAAACATGCAATCTTAGTCATTATGGAAATCTTGGGATGTCTACTACATGGTAAAAATATGTACAAGTGATAACATCCCACACACAGGACGTTTGACATGCGAATTGGTCTGGAGGTTGGACTGGGTTCTGATGCTATCACAATTTACTGATATGAACTTTAAAAATATCCAACTAATTCCAAAAACATCCAATACATTTAAATGATACCAATATGGAAAGCTGTAGATGTTAACTAGAGAGGAAAAATATTTCCAGATCAGTTCATCGGGCCAAACTCTCAAAAATCAATGGAACAATACTTCTAGTCAGGCAAGATGACTGATACTGGGCAGAAATTTTGAAAATTCATATCTTCCTCTCTAGACCTCCAAATGAGGTGCTTCCAGTTGGCACAAGCACTGTGATTGCCTAGTTTCTCTGTATAAAATTTCATGGCAATTGGACATCATTTGAATCTCAAATGACTGAAAACAATTTCGAACCAATTGAATAGTGCAGCAGACCAAATCCCTAAAAATTTTCAATTTCAAAAAATCATCAAATATTTTGTAGACATCCAAAAATTATGATCTTTATCTTCCCAGAAATCTCTTACTGAGACCTAATTCCATGTCAAATTTCATACCAAGACTAACTCATTTGGATAAAAAGTGATATAGAGTTTCATAATGGTCAAATTTGGCTCCATATGAGGTACCACACTTGCCAAATGGTCTTCCCTTGGTGTTGGCACCTTTTGGATAAGTCCAAAAGTATATTTAAGACTTGTGTGAGCTACCCAAATGGTCCCAAATCTCATGCATCTTATTTTGGCCATTCAACCCTCACTTATACATATATTCATCAAACTTTAAATTCTCATTCTATAGCCTTACATACTCAAAACATGGGCTAATAGTCATATATCATAATTATACATCTAAACATCACATAATAGTGCATTTACACATGTCTCAACGTTCATAGTATATATACAACCTCATATACATGATAAACCATCATTATAGTTTCAAAATCAGCTAAACAAGACACAAGGTTGTCAATCTCTCTTCCTCATCGTTGTTGGCTCCCTTCACCGTAATTGCTTGGTCCACCTAGCATGTTAGATCATTGGAGAGGAGGGGATGAGATTAAAAGAATCACAGTAGCTCATCTCCCATTCAATCACACATAATATGTACAAAGCAAGCTTTTCAAATGCATGTATAGAAAAATGGAAGTCATGGACATTTTCAAAGCAACCTTGGCATGTGAATTAATCATACAAGACATTCAAGAGTTTTCCAAGTGTTTGGATTGGCCTCACACTTCTCCTTATGGATTTTGGACTTGCCTCGCCCATTCTTTAAGAGCTTTGGACTCAACCATACTCTTGGGAGCCCACTTTGCTTTTGGGAGACTCTTTGCTATGTTTCAACCAAGCTTAAGGGTCCTTGGCTCATCCTCTCCAAAGGGAAGAATTCTTGGCCTCTCCTCACTCAAGAAAACTCATACAAACATCATAGATTCATTTAAAACATAACATGGCATCAAGGATCATGGAATATAAAGGCATGCTAGCATACTTTTCTTAGTTTGAAAATACACATACACACATTCTAAACAAGCTAAACACACATCCATGCATGAGAGAAGGTGGAGAGAGCTACCTTGCACAATTTCACGCACTTTTTCCTTAGTCTTCAAGCCTCCTCTTTTGGCCACACACCCACAATTTGGTGGAGATAGTTTCTCTTAGCCTAGATACAATTTATGGGAGCCAATTAGGTCCATGAAACATATTCTAAGGCTACATCACTTGATAAAACACTAAATTGCTCTATAGGCTCCATTATGGTCTATAAAGGCACCTAATGAAGCAACACCCCTCAAGGGACTTCTAGGCCTGATTCTTTCCTTTCAAATATGATTCTTGACTCCTTTTAAACCTCTTGGAGTCATCACATTATTAAAACAAAAGGCCTAGCACCATGTTGCTTCTTTAGGTCATAATATGAAACCTAAGACACTAAGTCACTTTCTATGAGTTCTAAATTTTTTCTAAGGCTTCTTCTCATCCTCTTCTATCATATATGACTCAAAACTAAGTTTGGAACAAATTAAAACTATCCCTAACCTATAGTTCTGCCTTAGGCCGAAATGACACATGAAAAACGGAAGTAATGGGTTTGCTTTGTTTTCTTGATGGAAGAGGTGTGTGGGGAGGTCTCTAGGGATCTTAAGAACTCAAGCAAACACTCATCTAAGTTAAGGAATTCATGGATCAAAACAGATTTCACAATGTCTCCATGAATCCCTCACTTTTCTATCTTGTGTTTTCATGCTTCTTTCTTTGATTTCTTTGCACCTACTTGCTTCTCACACTCCAAAATCTAAGAATCTCCCTTGCTAGGACCAAAATTCACCTCCCTTTGATTGGGCTCTATATGGGACGAAATTATCACAAGGAGGAGAAGGGAAGAAGAAGCATGGAAGACAACAAGTTATCTTGATTTCCTAGCTTTTCTCAAGTGCTCTTCCAAGTGATAAGTTCCTCTCCTTCAAATTTTGTTATTCCTCCTCTGGACTAGACTCAAAACATCACCAAATCCATCAATGAAACCATAGAAATGAAGAGGAGAATGAGAGGAACAAGTTTACTTAAGGGAAGAGCATAAAATTTCACACTTTTCTTACCTTTTCCTTGCTTTTTCTCTCTTCAAAATCTCCTCTCCTTGTGCGCCCAAGAGAGCTGGCTTCCTTCTCTGTTTTTAGGGCAGAAACAAATCATGGAAGTGAGGAGCTACTGGAATGTGGATAAGAAGGAGCTAAAAGTCACTTTATGTAACTTTTTACTTTTGCATTTTAGTCCCTTTTCTTGGCTTTTTCATTTTAGACTCATATCAACTCCTTTTTTAAGCTCTGTCTTTTCCATCATATTCCTTAGGCTCTTAATCATAAGAATTGCCTTTGGAATCACTCAAAAAGGATCTGAAATCATTCCGAACCTTCAGTCAAAGTTTTGGTCAACCTTTGCCGAAATCGCTCATCGGATGGGTTTCAATTGTTCTAGGGGTTCCCAAGGTTTTCAGGGTCTCTGAGAACCTCGGGAAGCTCAAATTTTTTGTTTAAAAAGCCCTCCTGTGAGTTTTCTAAGCTTTCCAAAAATTATAAAAATACCCCTACTTTCTTTGGCAAATTTTCTAAGCTCTTCTGACTCTGGTTTTTGGACATCTCAAACCTCAAATCCTCATTTTCTAATATTTAAAATTTTATCATAATTTTAGTTGGCCTCAATTTCTTCTATTTCGATGACTTCCTTTTATATTTGGCCCATTTTTTACGTTTACAGATAAACCGAACATCGTGTTTCTCACATTTCGTGTTTCTCACATTTATGGAGGGACCAGATGTTGCACAAAACATAACCAAATATCTCACTAAACCCATGGAAAGAGAGGAGGAAAGGAGGGGAAGAAGTTTTCTAAAAGGAAGAGCAAAAGCTTCTATGAATTCATACCTTTCTCTTGGCTTTTTTTTCTTCCCTTAAGCTTACTCTTGTGCACCATTCTCTCTTGATTCTTCTTTCTAGTTTGAGTAGAAAATAAAGTCAATTTGTGGGTAAAAGAAGTGGGACGCATGATATAAGCCAGGGAAATAAGAATTTGTTTTAAAGAATTTTCATTTATGTCCCTTAAACTTGGCATTTTTGTTTTAGGTTCATTTTAGCTTCTTTTTTAGAATCATCTTTTCCATCATAAAATTTGAGATATCAATCTTATAAAAAACCTTTAGAATCACTCAATTGAAGCTAAAACCTTACTAAATGAAGAGATCAAAGTTCGAATCAATTGTTACTAGAAAACATACTCTAGAGGGGTTTTAACTATTCTAAAACTTCCCATGATTTTCAGGGCCTCTGGGAACCCCAGAAAACTCAAAATTTTCATTTAAAAAGCCCTTCTATGAGTATGTCAAAAATTTCCTTAATTTACAAAATGCTACTAGACTTTCAACAAATTTTTTGAACACTCTGGCCCTAATTTTTAGGCAACTCAAGATTTAAATCCTCATTTTTTATTATTTAAAATTTTATCTTGGCCTCAAGCCTTTCATTTTAGGGTACTTACTTTTCAAATTGACACATTTATGTGTTTTACAAAAAACTGGATGCTACACACTCTCCACGTCATAAGCACATAGCAGAACAACCATACTACCGACACACACATGCAGAAGAGATGAGCTACAGGTTTGTGAAGATGTTATGGGAGAAGAGAGACTCAAGCTTGGGTGGATGAAGCAAGAGCTAGAGGTACAGAGCATGAGCAAAACAAAGGAAGCTATGGCTTAAGAATCTAGTTATGAAAAGAAAAAAATGTGAGAAGAAGTGCAGAACACGTGTAGAAGTTTTCAAACTAAAGGAAAAAGTTGAGATGGGTGCCATGGGACCAACTTAGGAGCTACAGAACACATCAACAGTAAATAAGAGAAGCACATGGGAAGAAAAAAAAAGGCATGACTAAAGCTCCATTCATCTAGTAGAACACATAAGCATAGTTAAATGAAGGCACATGATTTAATAACACAGGGGGCAGAATGTAAAAAAGAGGACTGAGAGATTAACACAAAGAAGAATTGACGAGAAAACGTATGGGATTGAAGCACCTCTAGAGATGCAAAAAAAGGGCAAAATTGATTCATTCAATCAAGCTCTATGGCCTTAACTTTTCCCTTCCTCCATTTTCTTCCATCTATTCTCTCCATGATAGCCTAAAATTTCCTTGGTAGCTAGCTGAAGATTGGACCTCCATTGATGAAGATTTGAGCTCCAAGAATGCCTTTTCAAATTGGATAAACTCTCTTCTCTCTATCATTAATTTCTTTATTAATTTAACTAGGTTTAGCTTGTTAATTAAAGAATTTAGTGGCTGAATGTATTAGATTAAATTGATTTGTGATTTGATTGTAATCTTATAACTGAATGGTGATTTTGATGCCTAAGTGTTTGTAGAAATGCCAAGCTTAATGGTTGTCCAATTTACATGTCAATTCCTCTTGTTTTTAGGCCAATTAATGCAAAGGCTATTGAATTAAGTGTTTGGATTTTTGTGTGATTAATGTAATATAGGAATTCCTTAAGCTAATTGGTTAATTAGCAATTTTAAGTAGATTGTTCAACTACTTTAATAAGCATTTAGGTTTTGTTTTGGTGTATTCTCATTCTTAGCTCAAGTTATGAATTATTCAATATTTCTTATGGTTGCAAGTTCCTTGAATCATTATTGATTTGAATCTTGAATGGTAATTCAAGAATCTTTATGAAGAATACACTAAAAGGGAAGATTTTAAGTCCAAATTTGATACATTAAAAAGGAAGCAAGAATAATTGAATTCTAGGAAGTCTATCTAAAGGCTAGTTACCACATTTTCCTAGTTGTTAACTACACTTAGTCCTAAGCTTTTAGTTCTTGTTATTTTTCTTTAATTCAATTAAAATTTAGTAATTTAAAACCCCCTAAACACTTTTCATTTATTGTCACTTAAAGGACCTTTTCACAAATAATTAGAAGCAAAAACTTCTTAGGAGATGATCTAGATTGTGCCACTAACTATAAATTTTAATTCAACCTAATTTTATTTTAAAGTTGTACCACATGACCCATTAAGCATGATTTCAAGTGGTTGCTTCATTGTGTCATACATGGGCCATAATAGTGATTTAAGACCAAATGAGCTAACTTAGAGTTTTATGAAAATAGAATTGGCTCCAAGGCTTGATTTGTATCTCATTTGATGTGTCTAGGCCAAGAGAATCAAGAACCTTCCCATCGTGAGTGCTTGGGTGAGAGGATGAAGGAGAAAGGAAATGGGAAAGCTTAAGTTTCTAACTTGAGGTAGCTTTCTAACCTTTCTCATATACATTTCTTGATTTGTTGCTTGTCTTAGATTGCTTGTATGTGTATTTGAATTATGAGATTTATTTATAGCCATTGATTTAGTGTCTTGGTACCATAATGTGATTTATGAACTTGTTTTGATGTGTAATGGCTTGAATGGGCTTGGTGAGGCCAAAAGTCCATTGAAAATGGTGAGGAGGAGTCAAAAGTCTCCAAGAGTAGATAAGACAAGGTTAAAAGTCTCAAAAAATAGTGAGGCTAAATTAAAAGTCCTTAGAAATAGGTGAGACAACTTTAAAAGTCCTAAAAATTTGGGTGAGGCTGAACCAACAACCTTTAGAGCCTATGTTTGATTTGTATGACATGAAAAAATGGCTATGTATATTTTCTAGAAGTTTTTATGGCATTCTTACTTTCCTTGGCATGAAAATGCATTGTATATGTATGTTTGAAAGGGTAAAAGAGTTATTGGAATTCTTTGAATCTCATTCTTTCCCCCACATATTTAACTTTGTCTAGGTGAAGCCTAAGGACCAAGAGATGGAAACCAAATGCCTTAAAGATGAGTTTTTGACACTAGGATAGGGGTTTTTGTATTTTGATGCCAATAATTTTGTACAAATGATATATATAAGATATAGATACTTGGATACATATAAAAGCAAGCATTTTATGATATATGAATGAGAATTGGAACCATATATACACTATTATGAGTTTTTGACATCCATACGCTTTAGTGTGCTTATATGTAAGTTCAAGTAGGAAAGTGAATTTGAGATGTATGAGAATTTGGACCACTTGGACAGCCCTTATATGCTATTTTTATCTTTTTGGACGTGCCTAAATGGTTATGGTATGAGTAGAAGAGCATATGGTGCATTTTGACCCTCATTAGTACCTAAAAGATTGCCATTTTTGCAACCTAAATTCCAAACTAACCAAATGAACGAATTTATGCATGAAATTTGTTATGAATATAGGTCTCATCTAGAGCTTTTTTTTGAGCTAATAACTACTATTTTTGGAGTTCTAGAGAATTAATTATGAATTTTCAAAGTTAGAAAAATTCTACTGATTTGGTCTGTGCACTATTCATATGGTCAATTTGTGTTTTTGCATCATTCAAGGGCCAAATGAAATCTAATACTCATAAAATTTTATAGGAATAAACTAGACACCATAAGCTTTCTGTAGTAATTGAGAGCACCTCATTTGGAGCTCTGTAGAGAGAGAATCAAATTTTTGAAGTTTATGGTCAGTATCAAGATGCAGTAGACGCCACAGGTACTTTTCCATTATTTTTTGTGGGTCAAATGGGGTTTTCGTGTTCTAGAACTATTTTTAGTCTAATATCAAGATCTTTCTAAAAAGCTATCATATGCTTGATTTTGATTTTTCTAGAATTAGTTATAATTTTTTTAAGTTTATATCAGTAGCCTACCCCTGCAACCCGAGAATGAAAAATGGAAATTTCGATGTAATGGCTTTAATCCATGATGTAAGTTTCAAAATGGGTTTTTTTTTATTTGTTTGGATATGGTATGGATGAAATTGATTTAGGGAAAATTTAAATGACTCATGTGGGTAAAATTGAACAATTTCGATGTACATATGCTTGATTTTCGTTGCTCACGTTTGCAAATTCCATGTAAATGAGTATGCAATGCTTTGATTACTGTAATACCTTAACCTTTTAGCTATTATCCATTTCATTGCAATTGAAGAGTATTGGAGCACAAATATAGAGAATACATACACTTTCCATGGAAAAGGCATTATTTTAATAAGATTATTTGCGTTACGTAAGATTCCATTTCCTCATTTTATGCTCCATAGACCATGTGAACTCATCAATATCATTTTTTAGTCATAACACATCCATACAAGTCATAGACACTAAATTTGATCTCATTCATTTCGGGTTTGAAGATACATCACACAAAATTAATGATTTGCTCTCGGGTTCAACTTTTCTAGCTTTTTGATACAAATTTTGAAAATTCATAACTAATTCTAGAAAAATCCAAATTCAGAAAACCATACCATTATGGAAAGTAGTGGATGTCTAATTTTGATAAAAATAATTTAAGGCCAATGCAGTAGCTAAAGATACCAAAAATCGATGGAATAGTAACACAGGTTAGGCTACATTACTGGTATTGTCATGCAACTTCAAAAATTTATATATCTCTCTATATAACTCTAAATGAGGTGATCTCAGTGGTTATAGAAAGCTTATGATGTCTAGTTTATAATTATAAAATTTCATGATCATTGGAATTCATTGACCCATATGTGACATAGAGAAGTAAATTGACCAAATGAATAGTAACCATACCATTTCTGCATAATTTGACTAATTTTGAAAAATCATAATAAATTCTTTAGAGCTATAAATTAAGTGATCTTTGGCTTTGTGAAAAGCTTTAGATGAGACGTAATTTTTGGGCAAATTTCGTGGAAAAACACATTCATTTGGTCATACTTTGGTTTAGCTCTCTATTTGGTCAATTTTGAAATCTTAAATGGCATCTCAAGGCACCAAATGGCCCTTTTTTCTTTCCACAAACACTTGGGTAAGTTTAAAAGCATAAACATCATACATAGAAGCATGAAAAATGATTCAAATCACCATGGAGCTTAATCTCATCCTGCCACATCCATATATACAAAAGAACATCAAGTCACATAATGGCAAAGGAGTGGCAAAATCTCACATTCCTATTCATCTAGCTTCCATATTGATACACACACTATTCTTGTCACACAAACTCATACATAACAAGCATAAGTTCTCAAGGGCATTGGTCTAGCCTCACCCATATTTCTTAGGACTTTTAGATTTGCCTCACTCACTTTCAAGGGACTTTTGACTAAGCCTCACTCTTCTTGAGACTTTTGGCTTTGTTTTAGCCATTTTTAGGGACTTTTGCCTCATCCTCACCTATGCTAAGGGGCTTTTGGCATAACCAAACCCATTCAAGCCAAAACACATTCATAAAACACATTTCAAGACCATCATGGTATCATGACATATAAGCTATAGCTAAAAACATTCCATATGGCATAAACATACATACAAGCACTCAAAGACAAGCAAACATCTAAGCCATGTATGAAAGATTAGAGAGCTACCTTGAAGTAAGAATACAATACTTTCTCTTGAAATTCTTTTTCCCCTTTCTCACCCAAGCCTTGCAATTAGGTGGCCCTTGGTTCTCTCGGCCTAGACATATTAAAAGATACATAAATTATAACACCATACTTTCTTAGCTCATTCTATGCTATTCTCATGCTTCAAACCATGCATCTCACATAAGAAGCGAGAAAAAGGTAATAAAATAATGAATATTTTAGCGTTATGTAGCGTATAAATTTTTCTTTCAATGTCCCGTAGACCATATGAGATCATTTATCACATTCTTATATTTAATTACATATATACAACTCATTTTCATAACCAAAATTGGCCTAGAGCTCATGCAAGGCAAGGGAATACATAAAATTCATGATAGTAGCCTCGGCCAAAAATTCCCTCTTTCTGTCACAAAATTTGAAAAATCATAACTAATTCTAGAAAAATTGAAATCATGTATTATTTACCATTCTGGAAAGCTACAATGTCTACATTATGTTAAAAATATGTCCAGACCATGAAACATAACACAAAAGACATTTGACATTTGAAAAGTTGTAGAGGTCTGACTAGCTACTGGTACTAATACAGGTTTCTACTACAAACTTCAAAAAATGTCCAATTAATTTCAAAAAAATCTAATCTATGCAAATGATACGAATCTAGAAAACTACAGATGTTAGCTAGAGGGAAAAAATAACTTCAGATGAGTTTAGGCATGTCCAGTCATTGAAAACTAATCAAACAATAACCTAGGTAAGTCTAGATGCCTGATGCTGGATAGAAATTTCAAAAATTCATCTCTTCCTCTTTAGACATCTAATTGAGGTGCTTTTAGTTGGCACAAGTCACTGGGAATGTCTAGTTTCTCCTATAAAATTTTGTGATAATTGGACATCATTTGCCTCCTGAGTGATAATTCATTTTCAGACCTAAGTGAATAGTACCCAGAGCCAATTTCAAAATTTTTTTAACTTTGAAAATTCATCAGATATTCCATAGACTTCTAAAAATTCTGCACTTTACCTTTCCAAAAAGATTTCAACAAGCTCTAAATGCATGCCAAATCTTAGATCAAGAAAAGCTTATTGGACAAAAAGTTGTATTGGTTTTTAATATGGTTAATTTTGGTCCATATTAGAGATCAAATATATCCAAATGACTTTCTTTGGTATTTGGCACCTCTTAGGTGAGTTTAAAAGTATGAATATGACTTGTATGAATTGTTCAAGTGGTCCCAAACCCCATGCATCTCAATTTGGCTATTCCACTTCCATTTATACATACATTTCCATGATGCAAGTTTGCCATTACATGTCTAAATTGCACATTTCCATACATACAATCTTAAACTTCATTTGTACATTATGCATTAACATAATTATACATGTTCATAATATCCTAGGACATATACAACCATAGATTACAAGATTTCCTATTCATATGGCCTTAAAGTAACAAAATCTATGCACTTGAATGTCAAACTTTCATCTCTCAAGTGGTTGACTCCCATTTCCTTGCTCTCTTGGTCCACCTAACATGTTAGAACATTAGAGAGGAGGGAATGAGATTCAAGAAATCCTAATAGCTCATCTCCCTTTCAATCACATATAAAAGATGCAAAACCAATCTTGAAAATGCATGCATAAGTATCATAGAGTGTGCAACCATTCAAGAGACATTTTCAATATTTGAGCAAGTCATATATAGCATACCAAGGCTTGCCAAGTAAGTGGATTACCCTCACCCATTCACTTGTAGATTTTAGACTTGCCTCACCCATTCTTTAAGAGGTTTTTGGACTCAACCTTACTCTTAGGAGTCAACCTCACTTTTGGGGGATTCTTTACTTTGTCTCAATAAACTTTAAGGGTTCTTGGCTCATCCTCACCATGGCCAAGGGTTCTTGGCTTCGCCACACTCAAGTAAACCCAAGTAAACATCATAAACATTATTTGGAAACATAATGCATCATCATGAAACCACGGGTATGAAATCATGCTAGAATACTTTTCATGGCTTAAAACATATATACACACATTCAAAGACAAGCCAAGCATAAATTCATGCATGAGAGATGTAACACCTTACTGACTACACTCTAGTTCATCTCCCTCTAGGCTTGACTCCATATGATTTCCCAGAAAACTGACCGAAACCGTGGTATTTCACTACTTAAAGTCGGGGTTTAACCGGTCATATTTTGCCCCGTGGGTCCTGTGAACCCATCATTCACATTCTCTACTCAAACACCATTTATAAAACTTGTACATAGTCTCTAACAACTCACAAACCACGGGTAAGAAGCCAAAAACTCAGAAAATACAATTCTCAATCGGGCCCATAAATCATATTTCTGGCTCCAACTTTGGAAAAATCACAACTAATTCTAGAAAAATGGGAATCAAGCAAATCATAGCTCTCTGGAAAGCTTGGGATGTTAACTTCACACTAAAAATAACTTCCAGCCTCAATCTCAACGTTTAGACCCTCATTGACATCGAAAAAGGAACAGATGTCCGGCTGTCCCTGCTGCTGGTGCAGTTTACTGTCATGAATTTCAGAAATTCGTAATTAAATCCACAAAAATCCAATCAAGGCAAACTATACCAATTTGGAAAGCTACAGATGTGAACGCTAGGAGAAAAATAAGTCCAGATCAGTTCAGGAGTTCTAAGACCTCGAAACCCGATAAAACAGTAACGAAGGTCAGAAACTTCCCTGATGCTGATACAGAACTTCTGTAAATCGTTTCTCTCTCTACAGACCTCCAATTAAGGTGCTTCCAGTTGGTATAGGTCACTGTGGATATCTAGTTTATGATCCTAAAGTTTCATGACATTTGGACATCATTTGGTCTATGGATGACATGGTTTCATTTTCGGACTCAATGAACAGTACCATGCCAAAACATTGCAAATTCCCAATTTCAACAATTCACCGAATATTCTCTAGACCTCCGAATATTACCCACTCTAGCTTCCCAAGAAGCTCTCAATAGACTCTAGAGGCATGCCAAATTCCATAATAAGAAGAGCTCATCCGGTCATACTTTGACGGAGCTCACCCAAATGGCAAATTTAGCATCACATGGGGTTCAAACGGGCCTAAATGACCTCCCACATGCTCTAACCTCTATTGGGCAAATTTAAAAGTACAAACATAGCATATATGAATTATCTAAGTAATCCAAATCATCATACATTCCAATTTCACTATGCTATGGAAGAAAATACACTATTTCATATGAGCCTCAAAAGGCCAACTTATACATTCTTATTACTTTAACCCTTTATATCATCCATACATCCTTTGTACATACATTTACATATGCTCATATAGTTACAACTCCAAAAAGAATAGATGCACTCTCATTTTGGCACCTTATACATCAAAATAACCAAAAAGCTATACATCATGCTACTATGCTCTTCTAGGCTCCGTGAGGTGTGCTCGCCTCTCCCTGAACACCACCTGAATAATAGGATGGGAGGGGAAGGGGGTGAGATTCGGGAGAATCTCAATAGCTCATACTCATTCAAGATGCAATCAAGGCATATACTAGTCAAACATACAAACAAATCATCATAACACAACATATGTGTTTCATGCCATGAAATCATACTAATGCCAAGACTAGGCTCTAGGGCCTTTCGGTCTAGCCTCACCCGAGCTTTAGGACTTTTGGATCGGCCTCACCCTTGGTTTAGGGACTTTTGGCTCCTCCTCACCCGTCTCAAGGGACTTTCGGCACCACCTCACCCGAGCGATTTCCACAATCATATCATAAGCATATTGGTACCGATACATCAAGGCAAAATCAATGGCATATCTCATCATACAAGCACATACACAACATATAATGACTATTACACAACCAAGAATGCAACAAGAAAAGAGTAGAGAGCTACCTTCTTGGATTACACAAGTCTTCCCTTTCAATTTCTCCTCTCCCTCCTTGATTTCACACTCACAACAAGGTGGAGTTTCTTCCTTTGAGCCTAGGCATAACAAGAGCATCAAATCATTCCCTCATAGCTTAAATAACTCTCACAAAGCTAAAAGAGACTCTTCATTAAGTTAAACCCTCACTACCCTTACAGATCTAGGGATTCTCTCTCTAGAACTCTACTCATTTTCCTTCCTCTCTCAAGCCCTCAAAGAAGAAAGCATGGAAGAAGAAATGAAGGTAAATGCGTTCTACCCTCCTTAGAGTAGTTTCCCCACTTCCCTCTTCTAAACCTAACCCAGAACAACTTCTAAAACCGTAGAAAGAGAAAGCAAGAGGAGAAGACAACAGGCTAAGGAGAAAAGTTAGGGAAATCTAAAGCTTACTCACCTCTTTGCTTGATCTCCTTGCTTCTTGGCCTCTCTCTCTCTCTCCACCACTCTCTTCTCTCTCTTTGGTCAAAGCTCAGGTCGGTTCTAAGAGAAAGGAAAAGTTTAGACTCTTTAAAAAGTCAAAATCTCTCTTTTTATGCTTTTTCTGGACCGCTCTCGCTATAGCGAGTCATCATCCTCGCTACGGCGAGCTCGTGCAAGTTCCAGACTTTGCCTTCGCTATGGCGTCGCTACGGCGAGCTCGGCCTATTCCAGACCTCTGCCTTCGCTATAGCGCCGCTATGGCGAGCAACTCCCTGGTTTTTATATGGAATGTCGCACTCGCTACAGCTAGGAACATCTTCGCTATTGCGAGGAGGCATTCTCGCTATGGCGACTCTATTTCTCGCTATGGCGAGAAGACTTAGAAAATTTTCAGGCTTCGAAAATTTCCCAACTTCCTCTTTTCTCTTTTATTCTCTCATTTCTTATCTTTCCTCTTTTCTGGTTGTTACAAGAGAAGGAGGAGTGAGCTACCTTGGATGCAACCACACATTTTTTTGTTTGAAATAATACTCTCTTCCTCGGCCTTACACACACAAAGGTGTGGGAATGATTTCTCTTGGCCGAAACACAATTTATGGAAGCCAATTAGGTTCATGGAATTAATTCTAAGGCCACACAACTTCCTTACACACTAACTTTGTCTATAAACCCCTTTATGTTTCCAAGAATGCACCTAATGAAGCAACACCCATTAAATAAATTTTAGGCTCCTTTCTTTCCTTTCATATATGATTCTTGACTCCTTTTAAGCCTCTTGGAGTTATCATACAATTAAAATAAAGAGCCTAACTATATGTTGCTTTTTTAGGTCATATTATGGAACATATAAGGCTAACTCACTTTCTATGGTTTCTAAATTTTTTTCAAGGCCTCCCCTTATCATCACTCATCATATATGACTAAAATATGGACTTAGAACAAATTAAAACTATCCCTAGGTACCTAAACCCCTTTTGGCTAAAACTAGGAAGCATTATGGCATCAATGGACTTTGTTTTCTTGATGGAGAAAGCACATGAAGAGACTTCTAAGGACCTTAGGAGCTCATTTAAACTCTCATTTAGGCCTAGAAATTAAGGTATTAAATCAGATTTTACAAAGAACATATGAAACCCTAGAATTTATATCTTGAATTTTCATAGTTATTTGTTAATTTTCTTTGCATATTCTTATTCTCCACACCCTTTTTCCTAAGAATCATCCTTGGTTCTACCTAAAATCCAAGCCTTCCTATGGCTTCTTAAGTGGGGCGAAATATGGAGAGAAGAGGAGCAAGGGGTAGCAACCATGGAAGAATAAATTGCCTTATTTTTTCTTGTTTTCTCACTTAAATCTTGTCTTCTTTGGTCTCCTCTCTTCAAATCCGAATTTTTCCTTTAATTTCTCCCTTAAGATAGATCCATATACTTCAATATAATCATAAGAAAGAAAAGGGAAATGGAGGAGAAGAGGTTTGGAAAGGAAGAAGTATGAAAAAACTACCAAAAATCCATACCTTAAGCCTTTGACTTTTCTTTTTCTTTATCTTCCTCTTGTGCACCACTCTCCTAGGGTTTTTCCTCTAGTTTAAGGTAGAAACATATGAAGTTATGTGAGTGAGGAGGTGGGGCACCATCTATTTATAGGTGGGAGGAAGAAACACTTTCCAAAAATTCTCATTTTGCCCTTCGTTCTTAACATTTTCGTTTTTAATTCGTTTTAGCTCCTTTTTTAGAACCGTCTTTTCTATTATAAAATTTAGGTTTCCAAATTAGTAAAATGCCTTTGGAATCACTCAAATTAGGGCAAAAACCTTCTCAAATGAATCCATCAAAGTTTAGGTACACCACCATTGGAAAACGTCCATCGAAGGGGTTTTAATTGTCTCGAGACTTTCCATGGTTTTTAGGGCCTCTGAGGATCTTGTATAACTCAGAACTTTGATTTAAAAAGCCTTCCTATGTGAATTACAAAATCTGCTCAAAATTACAAAAATGCAATTATGTTTCATAAGCTTTTTGCTAAATTTCATTTCTTCATTCTAGCTCTATTTTTCTTTTTGTCTAAACCTAAAATTTTCATTTTTAGGAGTCTAGAATATCACTCAAATTTTTTAGGACCTTAACTAATTCATTTTAGGGGATTGCTTTGAAAACACGCCCATTTTCATCGTTTAACAAAAATTGGACATTACATAAATCACTCATGGAAACAAGCCTTAGCATTATATACACTCTATATGAAGCTACTTGATTCTATGGCTCTATTATGCTTCCATACAAGACCTTATGAAGCAACTAGGAGAATTTATGGTCTTGGCTCCCATTTCTCATTCATTCTAGGTCTCTTGACTCCTTTTAGACTCCTTAGAGTCATCACACATTCATTTTAAGGAGCCTAGCTATAAGTTGCTTTATCATGTCACATTATGGAGCCTACACCTCCATCTCACATTCTAAGACTTTTAATAGTTTTCCAAGGCTTCCTTTGAGGTCCTTCCATCATATCTAGTCTCATTCTAAGCTTAGAACAAATTAAAATACTTCCTAGGTGCCTTAATCTTACTTGGCTGAGACTATGGAGGCTTGGATCATTCATGAAGTTTACTTCATTTCATTTAGGGAAATGGCATATATGAGGCTTCCTAGGTGTCTTGAGAACTCATTTATACTCTTAGACAACTTACATTATCATTAGGAAGCTTTATATTTGCCAAGGTGCAACAAAATCTCTAAATTCTATAACTCGCATTCTAAAGCTTTCTTTCCAATTCTAGGTGTATATTCTTAATCCTCACACTCCATAACCCTTGGTTCCATCAAGAATACATGAAGAAAAACTCTCCTCCTCACTTTGTCTCTCTAGACCGAAGCTTAAATGGCTTGGAAACATAAGATTTTACAAATGTTTCAAGTAAAGTTTTACCTTAAAATAAAGCTCTCTTCGTGTAGATTATTTTTCACCGATTGGTTTCTTGAAAAGAGTTTCTTTTAGACATAAATCTTTAAGTTTTCAAGAAAACAAAACCACTATTAGAGAGCTTTTAAAGAAAGGAATAACTTCCATAGTTGGCGCAGGATGAAACGAAGCCGTTTACTTACCTAAACCAAAGCTTAAACTTCTTCTCTCTCTCCCTTCTTAATGTCATGCCGTACCTCTCCAAAATTATAAAAATGGAAGCTTGGAGAACATGATGAGGTGTAAACTTCCTTAAGAAGCCTCTTTTACAATTTTTCACAATGACCATTTTACCCCTACGCACCTGTTTGCTCCGTTTAGACCTATTTCAACTCATTTTTTAGAACCATATTTTCTATCATAAAATTTAGGTTCTCCAATTCATAAAATGTCTTTAGTTTCATCTAAATTGGATTTAAAACCTTTTCAAACAAACCAATCAAAATTTGGGTTAACTATGCTTTAAAACGTAAATCGAAGGAGTTTAAACTATTCTAGGAGTTCTTATAGTTTTTAGGGCCTTGAGAATCCTGGAAAACTCATTTTTTTCATTTAAAAATTCCTTCTTTAAGTTTTTTAAAAAGTGCTCAAAATTACGAAAATACCACTGCATCTTCGTTAGATTTCATCTAGTTATTTAAGCTGCATTTTCAGGGACCCTCTAGCCTTGGATCTTTATTATTTGAAGTCTGTATTATTACTCAAATTTTATTAGACTTCAAATCATTCTATCTGCAGGACTTCCTTTTATATCAAGTGAGTTTTGTACATTTACGAAGAAATCGGATATTACATTTCTCCCGTTTACAAAGAAATTGGATGTTATAATTACTATGGTACGAGGTCTATGAGATTATGGTATTACATTGAGCATGTATAAAAATATGTAAATATCACATATAAAAGGAATTTGGAGCCAAATGTATGCTTATGTGAAATTTTGACATCCTAGTGCCTTGATGTACATATGTATAATGATAATTAGAAAGGTGGTTTTGAGATGTATGATGTTGTAGACCACTTGAGAAGCTTTTATATATTGAGTTTATGCTTTGGGACTTGCTTAAGTTTGCAAAATGTGATATAATCTTAAGTTGAACCACAAATGGACCAAATGGATGATTTGATGCATGGAATTTGGCATGAATATAGGTCTCATATAGAGCTTTTCACAAACCAAAATGGCACTTATTTTTGAAGTGCTAGAGAATTTATTATGAACTTTCAAAGTTGGCCAAATTATGCAGAATTGCCTCAGTCATTGTTCATATGGTTAATTTATATTTCTGTGTCATCTGGAGGGCAAATGAAATCTAATACTCATGAAATTTTATAGACATATAGCTGACACTATAAGCTTTCTAGGATCACCAAGTTTGCATGAAAAGGAGTTGTATAGAGAGAGTTATGAATTTTTGAACTTAGAGGTTTGGTGGTACCCGAATACTATAGCAACCTTTTATATGTAATGGATTTTATAGGACAAATGAACTCATATGCCTTTGAAATTTTTACAATGATTAGATCTCACCTTAAGCTTTCCATAGCCTCCAAGAGAACCCCATTTGAAGCTCTATAAAGGGAGATATGAATTTATAAAGTTTAGGTTTTGCTGTAGGATGCATCAATGACCAGTGTTACTGTACCATTGAATTTTGTAGGGTAAACCTAATTGTTTTTATATGAAATTTTTCTGGTAGGACATCTTGAGCTCTCCATAATGGTATAATTTGCATGATTTGAATGTTTTTAGAATTAATTATGATTTTCTAAAGTTCATAACAGATTATGGATTTAAGGAAAGTTCAAGTTTGGTCTTGAATTTGTGTTGCCTACTCTAAACCCGAAATGGAGGCTTTGAATTGTGATGTTTCTAGTCCATTAAGTATATTATGGATGCAAGAAAATGTTGGTAAGGCCAAATGGCCCATATGATTAAAATTGAATTATTTTGGCTTATAATATCAATTATTTCTACTGCCTAAAATGTGAATTTCTTGAAAATAGATTTAAATATATACTTTTAGCTAATTTTGGTATAAAATTGATGCTAGATAAATATGGTGTTACAATTAATATTGCATAAATGTATTTTTCACTTAGCTTGATCTTTTAACACATCACTAAGATCCAAATTTAATTAACATAGATTACAAGCAATTGACATTAAGATTTTATCAATTGATACATCACCTCAAGTAATCACTCTTTATCGATATTAATTGTATTAAAATTATATAATATTAATTTATGAATAGAAGAATCAACATAATTTCAATTACAATTAACTAATGTAACTACTCACTTAGACATTTTGACAAACACTTGAAATGCACAAAGATAAGACATTAAGACTCAACCCAACATTGCCTATGATTGATTAATGTTGGAGAAAATTGGTTTATCTTGTGATCAATTATCCTATTAAATCAAGCATTTCCAATTCTTACAATGTCATCTTTTAACACATAGTTACAATTCTTAGGTTGCTATATACTTTGTCATCTTTCAACATGTAGAAATGTGACATGTGTTGTGTAAATAGGGTATCTTTCTTTTAATTTTATCTTTCAACACATTATTACATTCAAGATTCATAGTAGTAATTCAAAAATTAGCTAGAATGTAACATTTCAGTACATAATCCTAGTTTATTCCTTCATCATTCTCATTAATAACAAAGAAATCATGATATGTGGTTAGGACTAACTAATTAAACACAAGATTCATACATTAATTTGATCAATATACATATGTAACATAAATTCTAGATCTCGAAATACAATCAAAGAATAGAAAATCTAATCTAAAAATGTAGAACTATAAGTTTTACTGAAATAGTAAGAGATGTAGGACTTTGTGGCTCAATCTTATTGATGTTCATCCTCTTCCTCCTTTCAGCTCTAAATATTAGAGAAAATGGAGAGAAAATCGTGTAAATACCAAGAAGTAATGAAAAATGAGAGAAAATTATAAAACATTATGCCTAAAAGCTACTTAAAAGTGTTTTAGAGCCACTCATTTGAACCAAAACAATAACTTATCATTATAGGTAGTGTATCGCTAGATTTTATAGATTTGGATTTGCTTGTCATGAAAAAAAAATTTCTTCTTATGATGGGCTTTAGTAATGCCTTTTATTTTTCTTGTTACTATAAACTAAAGTTTACTATTGTAATGCCAAATTTGCCTCTATTTCCAAAATAGCCTAAGTCATAAATATGGCACGAAAACTTCTTGGTAATTGCTTCTTAGGCCTAGAAACTTTATTTTTTTTTATGCAACTAAGTTCCTACATATACAAAATACAAAGAAAACTAATCAAAATGCAATTTAAACTCAACTAAAAACTAAGCTAAGTTCTAATCACTCTTTATTACAAAGGTTAACAAAGGCTTTCATATACAAATCATAAACCATAATTTTAACTTGGAAATCAAGGTTAATACAAAGAATTAAGGATTATTTCAATTAAGTTCTAATTTTGGAGATTTCAATCAAATTCTTCTCTACTTACAATATTAATCCATAAACTTATAATTTATAATGGGAATTAGTGTAAAAGAAAATAAAAATACTTAAAAAGGTATGATAAGTCCTTGCAAAACCATAAGAAAAATCATATAAAATAAGGACTTTTTAGGCTCTGGCACTAAAATAAGATCTTCTCTAGCAACTAGTTTAAGCTTCTCTATTTTCTCAAAATCTTCAATGGCTTGGTCTTTAAGAAAAATTACATCTTGGCCTTTGATAATTTTCTTATCCATTAGATCCCATAATCTATAAAAAAACTCTTCATAACCATAATTCAAGAAGATACACTATTTAGATTTCCTACCAAGCTTGGATCTTTCATCTTTTGAGGTGTGAACAAATGCTCTGCAAGCAAATGCTCTTAAGTGATTGTATGAAACATCTTTCCCTATCCATACTCTCTTTGGTATATCACCATTAAGAGGAACTAAAGGAGAAAGATTGATTAAGTCCACTACAATTCTCATTGTTTCACCTTAAAAGGCTTTAAGCAATTTTGCATGAGAGAACATACTCCCAATTCTTTCATTAATAGTGTGGTTCATTCTTTCTGCTACTCCATTGTGTTGATGTAATACCATAACTCCTCAAACTTCAACTCATGGCACAACTAGCATATAACATACAAAGCATTAAAGTTTACAACTTTGGTAGTAGATTTATCGGATATTGGTAACCAAACCCATGCATAAATGTCCATGAGAATCATTTTTACTTAGCTCAAGTCTTTTCCATCCATAACATACTCAAACATATCAGAAATAACACAATTGGAGGCTTACAATACGAATTGAGAACCATGTCACATGAAATTCCATTTTTTGCTCCCAGGTTGCCATGACAATTTTTTGATATGAAATTTGAAAAATTATAACTAATTATAGAAAAATTGAAATCAAGCACATGGTAGGTTTTTGGAAATATTTGGATGTTAACTAAAGATTAAAAATAGTTTTAGACTAAGGAAACACCATCTAGATGATGAAAAACAATAGAACAATACTAGAGGTGTCTATTGTGTCTTGATACTGATCATAAACCTAAAAAATTTGGTTCTCTCTCTATAAAGCTTGAAATGGGTGCTCTCATTTGCTATAGAAAGCTTATAGTGTCTAGTTTATTCTTATAAAATTTCATGAGCACTGGATATCATTTGATCTTCATATGACATAGAAACACAAATTGCCTCTATGAATAGTACATATACCCAATCTACAAAATTGCTCCAACTTTGAAAATTCATAATTAATTTTCTAGAGCTCTAAATAAATTAGTTATTAGCTCAAGAAAAAGCTCTAGATAAGATTTATATTCATGCCAAATTTCATGTTTAAATTGGTCCATTTGGCAAGCTTGGGGTATAGATTGCAAAAATGACATTTTTAAGTGTCAAAAGGGGTCCAAACATGACCAAATGCCCTCCCACTCTAACCATAAGCTCTTGCACAAGTGTAAATGGCTAAAATCAGCACACAAAAGTTATCCACAAAGTCAAAATACTCATGCATCTCATAACCACTTTCTAACTTGAGCTCATACACAAGACCACAAGAGCCCAATTAGGCATTTGAATGTTAAAATCATACATACTAGCACATATGGCTCCAAAATCCTTTCATTTATCATTAATACATGTTTTTACATATGTCCAAGTATCTATATCTCATATACATCATTTGCATAAAATTCTTAACATCAAAATACAACAACCCTTATCCTACTATCACAATGTCCCTCTTCAAGGCATATGGCTCCTTCTACTTAGTCTTTAGACTTCACCTAGGCAAAAATAGACATGCAAGGGAAAGAGTGAGATTTAAAGAATCTCAATAACTATTTTACTCTTTCAAACATACATATATGATGCATTTTCAAGTAAAGGAATGCAAGCATGCCATAAAACTTAACATACTTAGCCATTTTTCCATGTTACCCAAGTTCATACAAATCAAACATAGGTTCTAAAGGTTGTTGGTTTAGCCTCACCCAACTCTTTAAGGACTTTTAGATTTGCCTCACCCACTTCTAGGGACTTTTGACTTGGCCTTACTCTTTCTTCAGACTTTTGGCCTTGTCTCACCTACTCTTAGGGACTTTTGGCTCCTTCTCACCCATCTCAAGAGACTTTTGGCATTACCAAGCCCACTCAAGTCATTACATCTTTCAAACAAGTTCAAAAGCACATCATGGTACCAAGACACTAAATCAATGGCTATAAATAATTCACATAATTTAAACACACAAACAAGCAATCCAAGACAAGTAATAAATCAAGAAATACATGTCAAAAAGGTTAGAGAGCTACCTTAGACTAGGAAACACAAGCTTTCCCCTTTGCACTTCCCTTGCTCTTCTCGGCTAAACACACACAGTTAAGGAAATCTTGATTTTCTTGGTCTACACACATCAAATGAGACTCAATTACACTCTTATAACCAAATCTAGCTTCACACAAACTTTATGCAAGTTCACGTGGTTTTAAAACTCTAATATGGTCCATATATGACACATTGAAGCAACCACTTGAAATCATGCTCTTGGCTCCTAATTCTCATTTTTTCTAGGTCATATGACTCCATATAAACTAATTGAAGTCATCATAAACTTAATCCAAGAAGCCAAACTCTAGGTTGCTCCTTTATGTCTAAATGAGACCTAAACTTCAATATCATGAACCAAGCTTTCTAAATTCAATTCATTGGTTCCTCTAGCATCTATAATTCATGTCTAAGCTTCTTCTACCCTTGGAATAAAAAAAACTCTCCCTAGGTACCTTGTAGCACTTGAGGTCGAGACACACACCATAAGGGAGCCTATAGAGTTTTGTTTGTTTTCTTGTGCAATTAGCCACTTGTGCAACTTCCTAATTACTTTAGGACCTCATTCATACTCTAACATAATTCACACAACCCTCAGAAAAGTTTCAAATTTGTCTATACATATCAAATTCCTCAGGTGGAGCAACATGAATTTTAAGGCTTTTCTTTTGCTTTCAATCGGATAATCCTACTTCTCATGCTTCATGTAATGTCTGGTTTTCATTAAACGACGGAATGGGCACATTTTCAAAGTGAGTCCCCTGAAATGAATTAATTAAGGTCCCAAAAAATTTGAGCAACATTCTAGACTCCTAAAAATGAGAATTCTAGCCTCAGACAGAAGGAAAAATGGAGTTAGAATAAAGAAACAAATTTGAATGGAAACCTTACGAAATGTAATGGCATTTTCGTAATTTTGAGCAAATTTTGGAATTCATATAAAAGGACTTTTTAAATTAAAGTTTTGAGTTCTCCAGGGTTCTTAAAGGCCCCAAAAACCATGGGAAGCCCCGGGACAGGTAAATCCCCTCCGGTGGATGTTTTCCAATGTCAGTGCACCCGAACTTTGACAGATTCGTTTAAGAAGGTTTTTGCTTCGATTTGAGTGATTTTAAAGGCATTTTATTTAATTGGGAACCTAAATTTTATAATTGAAAAGATAGTTCTAAAAAAGGAGCTAAAATGAAGGAAAAATGAAAATGCAAAGTATAAAGGGCAAAATTATAATTTTTGAAAAAGTCACCTTCCTACTCCTATATATTGGTGGCGTCCCACTTTCTTCCCTATTTGGAATTAGAAAATTTTACATAATTTCAGAGGAGAGAGCTAGGGTTTTCAGCACACCAAAGGAAGAAGAGAAGGAGAAGAAATTCCAAACAAAAAGTATGTTTTCATGGTTGTTTTTCATGCTTTTCTTCATCCACACCTCCTTTCCTCCCTTCTCCTTTGTTTCCTTTGATTTAAATGGAGTTTATAAATCTGATTCAAGGGAGAAATTCAAGGGAAATTTCGGATTTGAAGAGAGGAGCTTAGAGAAAGCAAGATTCAAGCTAAAATAAGCAAGGAAACTAGGAAAAATTTCATCCTATGGTTAATGCTTTCACCCACCC
Source organism: Erythrophleum ivorense (assembly GCA_026724425.1). Lineage (NCBI taxonomy): Eukaryota > Viridiplantae > Streptophyta > Magnoliopsida > Fabales > Fabaceae > Erythrophleum > Erythrophleum ivorense. The sequence continues at coordinate 53,058,259 of JAIUCV010000002.1, forward strand.
TTCTTCTCCATTTCACCTAACCCTAGGAGCCATAAGAAGATCTGATTTTCAAACCCAACCAAGCATGAATCTTAGGTAATTGAGGGAGAATAACAAGAATATGCAAAGAAAATAATAAAATAACCATTAGATTTCAAGATGCAAATTCTAGGGTTTTGTATGCACCTTCCAAATTTTGATTTTGTGTGATGATTCCTAGGTCTAATTAAGAGTTTAAATGAGTTCTTGAGACCCCTAATATGCTCCCCACAAGCTTCCTCCTTCAAGAAAACAAAGCATATTCCAAGGAGCCTTAAACCATGCATAGTCTCATCCAAAGCATGTTCATATAGCTAGGGAGAGTTTTAAATTTTTTTAAGGCCATTCTTGAGTCATATTTGATAAATGAAAATGAGGGAAAGCCTTGGAAAAAATTTAACACTCATAAAAAGTGATTTGGTGCCTTAGGTTCTATATTATGACCTAAAGAAGCAACATGATGTTAGGCCCTTTGTTTTAATTGTGTGATGACTCCAAGAGGTTTAAAAGGAGTCAAGAATCATATTTGAAAGGAAAGAATGGAGTCTAGAAATTATTTGAGAGGTGTTGCTTCATTAAGTGCATTTATAAACCATAATGGAACTTATAGAGCAATCTAGTATCTAAACAAGTTGTATGACCTCAAAGTTTGTTCATGAACCTAATTGGCTTCCATAAATTGTATCTAGGCTAAGAGAAACCATCTCCACAAGTTTGTGGGTGTGTGGCCGAAAGAGGAGGCTTGAATTTCAATGAAAAGGTGTGTAATTATATGCAAGGTAGCTCTCTCCACCTTCTCTTATGCATGGATGTGTGTGTAATTTGTCTTAAAATGTGTGTATGTATATTTTCAAGTCATGAAAAGTATGCTAGTATAATTTGATATGCCATGAGTTATGATGACATATTATGTTTTCAAATGAATGTATGATGTTCATTTGAGTTTGCTTGAGTGTGGAGAGGCCAAGAACTCTTAACCATGGTGAGCATGAGCCAAGAACCCTTGAAATTAGTTGAGACAAAGAAAAGAGTCTCCCAAAAGCAAAGTGGGCTCCCAAGAGCATGGTTGAGTCCAAAGTTTCTTAAAGAATGGATTAGGCAAGTTCAAAATCTATGAGAAAAAGTGTGAGGCCAATCCAAACACTTGGTGAATATTTTAAGAGGCAAAAGGGTAAAGTTAACATACTTTTTCACTTTTCAATTTAGTCTCTAAATCGTGGCTTCTCCATTTGGCCTCGATTGAACTCCTTTTCGAAATCTGTCTTTTCCATCATAATATTTAGACTTTCAAACTTATAAAATAGCTTTGGTTTCACCCAAAACATATTTAAAACCATTCCAAACTATTTGTAACACCATAAATTTTAGCTCATCCCATGCCTTTCAATGACTTAATATCATGGAGGATGTAGGTTTCTCATAGAAAAGTAAGGGAAAATAATGAATATTTTTGCGTTATGTCGTATCTAGAAATTCATTCCGGTGTCACATGAATCGCGTGAGCTCATAATATGCCTCCTCATATTTAATTTCATTATTACAACTCATTTGTATCATAAAAACTTGCCTACAACTCATGGAAACCGAATTGGAAGGTGGAAAATGAGGTTTCATTCTCGGCCAGAATTGGCCTCCTTTTTGGGCAAATTTTGGAAAATCATAACTAAATCTAGAAAAATAGAAAACATGAAATCTTGGTTATTATGGAAAGATTGGGATGTCTACTTCATGATAAAAATATGTACAAGTTATAAAATCCCACACACAAAGTGTATAACATGCAAAATAATCTGGAGGTCGGACTAGGTCTTGATGCTGTCACAGTTTACTGATATGAAATTCAAAAATGTCCAATTAATTCCACAAAATTCCAATCTATACAAATGATACCAATATGGAAATCTATGGATGTCAAATAGAGAGCAAAAATATCTCCATATCAGTTCATCAAGCCCAAATCTCAAAATTTGATGGAACAGTACTTCTGGTCGGGCAAGGCTATTGATATTGGACATAAACTTCAAAATTTACATCTTCCTCTCTGGACCTCCAAATGAGATTCTTCTAGTTGGAATGAGTCACTGTGATTTCTTATTTTTTTTGTATAAAATTTCATGGCAATTGGACATCATTTGAGTATCATGTGATAGAAAACATTTTTGGACCATTGTAACAGTACATCAGACCATTTTCATAAATTTTGCCAACTTTGAAAAATCATCAAATATTTTGTAGACCTCCAAAAATTATGATCTTTAGTTTCCCAGAAAGCTCTCAATGAGACCTAGTTGTATGGAAAATTTCAGACCAAGACTAATTCATTTGGCAAAAAACTGACATAGGGTTCCATATTGGTCAATTTTGGCTCCATATAGGGTACCAAAGTTACCAAATGGATTTCCCTTGGTCTTGGCACCTTTTGTACAAGTCTAAAAGCACATTTGAGACTTAAGTGAGCTGCCCAAATAGTCTCAAACCCCATTAATCTCATTTTGTCCATTCAACCCACACTTATGCATACATTCATTAAAATCCCATATTGCACACTTTGGCCTTACATACTCAAAATAAGTGCTATAGGTCATATATCATTTTCATACATCTAAACATCACATAATAGTATATTTACACATGTCTTAGGATTCATGGTACAAATATAACATTATATACATTATGAACCATCATTATGGTTCCAAAATGAGCTAAATGATACATAAGCTTGTCAACCCTTGCTCTTCATGGTTGTTGGCTCCCTTCACCATAATTACTTGGTCCACCTAGCATGTTAGATCATTGGAGAGGAGGAGATGAGATTCAAAGAATTCCAATGGCTCATCTTCCATTCAATCATACATAATATGTGTAAGCAAGCTTTACAAATGCATGCATGGAGAAAATAAAAGCCATAGACATTTTAAAAGCAAACTTGGCATGCGAACAAATCATACAAATCATTCAAGAGCTCACCAAGTGTTTAGATTAGCCTCACACTTCTCCTCATGGATTTTGAACTTGCCTCACCCATTTCTTGAGCACTTTGGACTCAACTATACTCTTAGGAGCCCACTTTGCTTTTGGGAGACTCTTTGAATTGTTTCAACTAAGCTCAAGGGTTCTTGGCTCATCCTCACCAAAGGGAAGAGTTCTTGGCCTCTCCACACTCAAGCAAACTCATACAAACATCATGGATTCATTTAAAACATAACATGGCATCAAGGATCATGACATGTAAAGGCATGCTAGCATACTTTTCATAGCTTGAAAATACACATACGCACATTCTAAAACAAACTAAATACACATCCATGCATGAGAGAAGGTGAAGAGAGCTACCTTACACAATTTCACATACTTTTTCCTTAGCTTTCAAGCCTCCTCTTTTGGCCACACGCCCACAATTTGGTGGAGATGGTATCTCTTGCCGTAGATACAATTTATGGGAGCCAATTAAGTTCATGGAACACATTCTAAGGCTACATAACTTGATGAAACACTAGATTGCTCTGTAGGCTCCATTTGTAACAACCAGAAAAAAAAAAAAAGAGGAAAGAAAAGGGAAAGAAAAGAAAAGCTGAAAATTTTCGAAGGCTGAAAATTTTCTAAGTCTGCTAGCTACAGCCTAGCTATAGCGAATGTACCTGTTCGCTTTAGCGAGAAATGGGCTAGCTATAGCGAGAGAGCCTTCTCGCTATAGCAAAAATGCTTCTAGCTATAGCGAGTGTGGGCATTCCATACAAAATCCAGGGAGTAGCTCGCCGTAGCGAGAGCTATAGCGAAGGCAAAGGTCTGGGCCTGACATGAGCTCGCCGTAGCGAGGGTTATGGCTCGCTATAGCGAGGGTTAGTCCGGAAAAGCATAAAAAGAGAGATTTTGACTTTTTAAAAGCTTCCAAACTTTCCTTTCTCTTAGAACCAACCTAAGCTTTGACCAAGGAGAGAGAAAAGAGCTGTGGAGAGAGAGAGAGACCTAGAGAAGCAAGGAGATCAAGCAAAGAGGTAAGTACTCTTTAGATTTCCATAGCTTTTCTCCTTAGCATGCTATTCTTCTCTCTTTTCCCTCTCTTCCTCTGGTTTTAGAAGTTGATTTGGGTTGGGTTCAGAAGAGGGAAGTGGGAAAACTACTCTAGAAGAAGGGTAGAACTCATATAGCTTCACTTCTTCTTCCTTGCTTTCTTCTTTGAGCGCTTGAGAGAGGAAGGAGAGTGAGTAGAGTGCTAGAGAGAGAATCCCTAGATCTTACAAGGGTAGTGGGGGTTTTGTTTCAGTAAAGAGCCCCTTTAGCTTTGTGAGTACTTATTTGAGTTATGAGAGAATGATTTGGTGCTCTTTGTTATGCCTAGGCTCAAAGGAAGCAACTCCAACTAATTGTGCGTGTGAAATCAAAGAGGGAGGAGAGAAATCAAAAGGGGAGACTTGTATTATCCGATAAGGTAGCTCTCTACTCTTTTCTTGTTGCATTCATAGATGTGTAATAGTCATTGTATGTTGGTGTATGTGCTTGTATGATGAGATATGCCATTTGATATTGCCTTGATGCATTGGTACCAATATGCTTATGATATGAATTGTGAAAATTGCTCGGGTGAGGTGATGCCGAAAGTCCCTTGAGACAGGTGAGGTGGAGCCAAAAGTCCCTAAACCAAGGGTGAGGCCGATCCAAAAGTCTCAAGGCTTGGGTGAGGCTAGACCAAAAGTCCCTAGAGCTTAGTCTTGGCATTGACATGATATTCATGGCATGAAACACATATGTTGTGTTCTTGTGATTTATGTGCATGCCTGACTAGTTTATATGCCTTGATTGCATCTTGAATGAGTATGAGCTACTGAGATTCCCCGAATCTCACCCCCTTCCCTCTCCCTTCTTAATATCCAGGTGGAGTTCAAGGAGAGTCAAGCACACCTCATGGAGCCTAGTAGAGCATATTTAGGAAGATGTATAGTTTCTTTTGGTTCTTTTGATGTATAAGGTGCCAAAATGAATATGCACCTATTATTTTTGAGTTGTAAATGTGTGAGCACATGTAAATATATATATAGATGATGTATGGATTGTTTAAAGAGCCAAAGTAATGAAAATGTAGAAATTGGCCATTTTGTGGCTTACATGTGCTAGTGTATTATGTTCCGTAGCATAGTGGTTTTGAAATGTATAATGTTATGGATCACTTAGACATTTCATATATTCTATGTTTGTACTTTCAAACTTTCCCAAAAGAGGCTAGAGCATGTGGGAGGTCATCTAGACCCATTTTGAACCACATAGGGTGCCAAAACTGCCAATTGGGTGAGCTCTGTCAAAGTATGACCGGATGAGCTCTTCTTGATACAAAATTTGGCACACCTCTAGAGTCTATTGAGAGCTTCTTGAGAAGCTATAGTGGGTAATATTTGGAGGTCCAGAGAATATTTGGCAAATTTTTGAAATTGGGAAATTTTGATGGTTTGGTCATGGTACTGTGCATAAAATCCGAAAATGAAACCATGTCATCCATAGACCAAATGGTGTCCGATTGTCATGAAATTTTATGAGCATAAACTAGATATCCACAGTGACCTATACCAACTAGAAGTACCTCAATTGGATGTCTGTAGAGAGAGAAAAGACTTGCTGAAGTTCTATATCAGCATCAGGGAGGCTTCAGACCTTAGTTACTGTTCCATCGGTTTTTGAGGTCCAAGAGCTCCTGAACTAATCTGGACTTATTTTTCTCCTCTATTTAACACCTGTAGATTTCCAAATTGGTATAGTTTCCCCAGATTGGATTTTTTTGGAATTAATTACGAATTTTCAAAGTTCATGACAGTAAACTGCATCAGTATCAGGGACAGCCGGACATCTGTGTCGTTTTCGATGTCAAAGCTGGTCCAAACGCTGTGATTCTGGTTCGAAGTTATTTTTAATGTGAAGTTAACATCCTGGTCTTTCTAGAGAGCTATGATTTGCTTGATTACCATTGTTCTAGAGTTAGTTATGATTTTCCAAAGTTAGAGCCAAAAATCTGACATATGGGCTCATTTGAGAAATTGCTTTTTCTTGGTTTTTGGCTTCATATCCGTGGTTTGTGAGTTGTTTGAGACTATGTACAAATCTTACAAATGGTGTTTGGGTAGAGAGTGTGAATGATGGGTTCACGGGAGCCACGGGGCAAAATGTGACCGGTTAAACCCCAACTTAACGTTATAATATCCCACAGTTTCAGTCATTTTTCTGGGAAATCATATGGAATCAAGCCTAGAGGGAGATGAACTGGAGGTAAGTTATTATGGTGTTACACCATTATAGTCCATAATTACACCTAATGAAGCAACACCCATCAAATGACTTCTAGGCCTTATTCTTTCTTTTCAATTATGATTCTTGACTCCATTTAAGCCTCTTGGAGTCATCACATCATTAAGACAAAAGGCCTAGCACCATGTTGCTTCTTTAGGTCATATTATGGAACCTATGGCATGAAATCAATTTCTATGAGTTCTAAATTTTTTCCAAGGCCTCCCTTCATCTTTGTTCATCAAATATGACTTAAGAATGGCCTTAGAAAAATTTAAAACTCCCCCTACCTACATAAACTAGCCTAGGCTGAGACATAGGCTTCCTTGGTCTCCATGGAAAGTTTCTTTGTTTTCTTAAAGGAAGAAGCTTGTGAGGAGCATCTTAGGTGTGTCAAGAACTCATTTAAACTTTTACTTAGACCTAGGAAGTATCATACAAATTCAAAAATTGGAAGGTGCACTTAAAACCCTAGGTTTTGCATCTTGATTTCTAATACCTATTTCTTGGTTTCCTTTGTATATTCTTATTCTTCTCCATCAAATACCTAAGAATCACCCTTAGTTTGGCTAAAACTTTAACTCCCTAGGGTAGAACACATGTAGGTCGAAATGGAGGAGAAGTGGGATGAAAGGTATCAACCATAGGATGTATTTTTGCCTTGTTTCCTTGCCTAGTTTGGCTTAAATCTTGATTTCTCCAAGCTCCTCTCTTCAAATCCGAACTTTCCCTTGAATATCTCCCTTGAATTAGATTTATAAACATCATTTTAATCCAAGAAAAGAAAGGAGAATGAAGGAGAGGTGGTGGCAATGGAAAAAAGCAAGGAAAATCACCATGAAAATATAACTTAAGCTTGGCTTTCTTCCTCCTTCTTCTTCCCTTCTTGGGCTCCTCTCCCTTAGGGTTTTTGCTTCTGGTTTGGGGCTAAATTTTCTGAAGTTGAATGAGGGCAAGTGTGAGGTACCACTTATATATAGGTAGGGAAAAGTGACCTTTTCAAAAATTTTAATTTTGCCCTTCATACTTTGCATTTTCGTTTTTCCTTCATTTTAGCTCCTTTTTGAGACTGTCTTTTCTATTATAAAATTTAGGTCCTCAATTAAGAAAAATGGCTTTGGAATCACTCAAATTGGAGCTAAAACCTTTCTGAATGAATCTGTCAAAGTTCGGGCACATTGACATTAAAAAACATCCACCAGAGGGGATTTAACTGTCCTAGGGTTTTCTATAGTTTTTAGCGCCTTTGAGAACCCCAAAAAACTCAAAACTTTGGTTTAAAAAGTCCTTCTGTGTGAATTCCAAAAATTGCCTGAAAATACAACAATGCCATCATGTTTCATAAGGTTTCTGTCAAAATTTGTTTCTTCATTCTACCTCTGTTTTTCCTTCCATCTGAGCTACAATCCTCATTTTTAGGAGGCTAGAATGTTCCTCAAATTTTTCGGAACCTTAACTAATTTATTTCGGGGGACTTGCTTTGAAAACACACCCATTTCCATTATTTAATGAAAATTGGACATTATACTATTCTGTCAAAATTTTGATCAACCCTTTGCCAAAATCACTCACTGGAGGTGTTTCAACTGTTTTGTGAGTTCCTATAGTTTTCAGGGCCTTTGAGAACCCGAAAAGCTCAATTTTTTTGCTTAAAAATCCCTTGTGTGTAACACCTCAAAATTAATTAAGACTAATTATGATAATTAAGGAATTAATCTAGGTAAGTAGTAAAGCTAAGTAAGTGGAAAGGGAGGGTGGAACTTATGGAGAAATAAATTATTGATATGGACTTAAAATTCAATTATGACGGGGATTTATTTAGGCTCATAATTAATTTGGACATTCACAATTAGGCCTCAAGATTAGTTTAATTATTCCTTGGGAAAAATGGAGAAGCCCAATCTTAGCCTTAGGGAGATCCCATTTCATTTTCTTATAAGCCCAATATTTACCTTGTGTAGGCCTAAGTCGCATTTAACCCATTTAACACTAAACCTTAGCCCAACCCAACCAAAAGTCTGAACCCACTTGGAATTAGACCTTTAGGTCAACCCACAACCTAACTTAAACCCATCTAAACCCTAAATACACTTAACCTCCTCCCCATTTTGTAGAAAAAACATAAGAGGCAAAGCAAAATTCGGAGGTCCTGGAGAAAGGCTAGGGTTCTTAGCACAAATCCACCATTTCCCACTTCTAGACTCAAAATCAACCAAGGTAATTATTCTATAAATTAATCCTCTCCTCTTTCTCTTCAATTGGACCTGATTAGTTTTTCGTTTAGAGCATTTCACCCATATCCAAAATCTAAAACTTGTTGTTTGATATTTCTATGGTGAAATTTCAGAGGTTGGAGCTAGAGATGTTGTTAGGTAAGTATAAACTCCTCATTTTGATGCTTTTCTACTAGTTAGAGACCCCATAGTTGATTTATAGTATGTGCATTAATTTTGTGTGAATTTGCCTAGAGTTTAAGGTGATACTCTCAAGTTTCTAGTGTAGGAACAATCAAATCCGAATTTAGTTCTTGTAATAGTTAGGTAAGTGTTTTTTAAGTACTCCTTTGTAGTTTAGCTCCTTGAGTAATGGATTTGCTGATGTAAATGATGATTAGAGATAGTAATGGTTTGGTTTTATGTCCATAGGCTGAGGTAGTATTTTGTTGGCTCTTAAAAATTTATCTACAAGTGAGGTAACCGGGGTTATTATTAATTCCATACATATGTCCATAGGTTAAGGCAGCATTTTGAATGCTAAATGAATGGTTGGCTATCTGATATATACATTGTGTTTGGACCTTGTGAGTCCATGGCAGAGCTGTGGTGCAGTTGCTACCCATGCATATGCTTCGATCAGGCACCAGGTTATGATCTGACCTCAAATGCACTGAGCCTTGGTTGTGCTTGTTAGAGAGTTGATACTATGGATGGGCCTCTCCCAGTGTTATTGGCCTTTAACATGTGGAAATGTAATTGCTAGTATGGGATAGTAATCATAAATAGTCTAATTATTTCATTTGTTGATATGAATGATATTTCTTATGCTTAATAATTAAACGAACATATGTAATTAAGTTGGAATATATGAATGGAATTTTCCTTCTTATGCTTGATATTTCCTCAAGCCATATACAACCTTAGAGAGCCTGGAACTTTGCTCTAATACCATAAATGTCATACCTTATTTTATAACACTTTTTCCTACTACAATTACCTCATATAAGGCTTAGAGGAGTCAATGGAAACCTGAACTAATAAAAATTTTTCATTTTAAAACTTCCTCATACAATTTCACTATTCATTTGGTCATTTCTAAATTCTTATCTAACTTTGAAAATACATACTTAATTATAGAAAAATTGTATGAGTTAATTCAGGGCTCTACTTCAAGCTCTTTAAGCCCTTTATACGGAGAAAATACTTACTTAGCAGAGCACATATGAATTCATATAAAGTTGCCCCTAAAACAAATTGGACAGTTTTACCCCTCACTTAACATATTATTATTTTGCCTTTATATAAGCAGATGCATTTTTGCATCTTATGCACGATAGTCATACTCTTTTTACTTTAGGGTTAGGTATATACATGGCTTTCCATTTCATACCCGAGTACCTTACAGTATCATAATGTAACTCATGCACACAGTAATCTAAAATATTTAATTACATAACAAAATGTGGTGCATAAAAGTAAGGTCCTCGATTTATGTCTCCACATTCTTTGCTCTTTCTTTGCTTGAACTCGGACCTAGCATGGGTTGTATTTGGGGTGAGATTATGAAATCTCAGTAGCAGTAAACCAATCTCATTCACAAGCAAGCACGTAAGTACATAACATGATGCCAGTCAAGATGCCACATATTGCATAGCAATACAAGGAATTTCATACAAGGCTAAGCACAATCTAAGCTTACATGTATCATCTTATAGCATAAATGATAGCTTGATATAGCATAACACTCATCATTATACAAACATACAAGCTTAAAGAAAGAGAGAGGAAAACTACTACCTTAGCAAACGTTGCTCCTCAATCCTTGGGACTCAGCTTACTTGTTTTTGAAGTTCCCAAAACAACATCAAACCCTATAATCATAATGATAATTCATTACAATCAACACATAAACCTTAACTTCAAAAATAGGATGACCCCTTTTAAACTTAATGGGACCATTGGAATTGGAAAAATCTAACTCCTTCCCTTCCCATTCACTATGGCCGAATAGTATGCATTTCTTGGCCAAGATTTAGGAATTTTATCCTATGAGCTTTGGGGGCTTTCCCATAGGTATTCCTACCTAAAAACACCCTTTTGAATCCATTGGAATGGATAAAATCATCAAATTCCAGCCCTAACATCACGTTTTGGTCATCACATAATCTAGCTCCGTTTTAGGCTCAAAGTGCATTTCTTTGGTTCTAAAAATTCCATAAACTTTTCCTTTATGTTTTAAGACATGAAATTTGGTATACATGACTTTAAGACATCAAGAAAAAACCATAAAAATTTTGGGAAAATTCGGACAGCATCTCCCCATGCTTTCTATTTTCCCAAAAATTACAATCTTTGTGTTTTCCAAAGTTTTAGCACATAACAACAATAACTAAGCTCATATGGCCTTCATACTCAACATATAAACTTCATTTTAGGGCCTTCATATTTAACATATAAACTCCATTTCTAATGATTCATATGTTGCCAAAAATAACTCATAGCTAGGGTTTAACAAAACTAGCTTAAAACATGTGATTTACAAGTATAAGATGGAGAAAACTTACTCTTTAAGCTTAAGCCTTGCTTCCTTTGCTTTTCTCACACTAAAATCCTTTCTCTTCCCACTTAGAGCAAAATTTCACCTTGAAGAAAAGATGAATATGCAGCTGCCCTTTGGAGGAAATGGTTGGAGGATGGAGAAGATGAAGAAATTTGGTGAAGAATGGTGATAGTTTTGCTTGGTTTCACTTCATCTTCCACTTTTTCTCCCTCCCTTTCTCTCTTCACGTTTTTCTCTCCTCCTCCCTTGTGTGTGGGGTGAAAATGGTGGAATGAAGGTGAAGGAGATGAATTAGGATGAAGTTAAAGGGTCATACTAAATTTGGACCCTTAGATCAACCTTTCCAGGATTAAATCCTAGCCTTCCATTCCTTTTTCTTTTAATTTCTAATTTCATAACTAAATATCTACTTTAAAAAATCCTTGGCGACACACTTGGATGCCTTTTCTTAGCCCTTAAGTTATGGATAGTAACCATGGTTAATTTCCTTAACTCATCCATGGTCTACTTTTAACTCAACCATAGTTAGTTTCTAACTTAACCATGGTGAATTCTTTAACATAACTAAAATCATTTTCTTCTTTCCCTTTCATTTTATATTTATATTTGGGTTTCATCTTCTCTAAAACCCTAATTATATCTTCTAATCTCTTTTTGCGCCTTTAGAATCAGCTATTGGGTCTTACCGTAATCTAACCATCGGTGTCTGGGCCTAATTAAGGTTTTACGATACAATACATACCTTTAGACTTTTTAAAATTTACAAATATTATTTTGTCTACTTTTTGGCCATACTGAGCTTCAAACAAGGTTCAAGAGCCCTTAACCTCATTCCTCACAAATTTTGGTGTCAATCGGACACCTGGGTCTATAGGTGTAATTTTCACCGTTCTGTATTACGATTATGCTATAAACTTTTCATTTACTGCAATTCTGTCCCTGAAACTCCTTCAGGGTTTCTTAGCCCTTTAGCTATTTTTATTTCTATAGTTGTTACAACTTCCTTTTTCTATTTTACTCATGGCTACTGATCGGGCTAACCAGATCTCGGACCGGATCCCGCCCAGCCATCTGGACAACTTGGTATCATTGGACCCGTCTCATCAAACTAAGTTTAACTGTGGGTCACAGATTTCTAAGATTCTTGCCCGATTTTTTAATATTCGTGCTTAAAGCCACGAATAGAGGGTGAAACTAGGGTTCTATGAACTTTAGGGAAATTTATACATTTTGCCTGACATATAACTTTTCTTTGCATTTTAGTCCCTGGCTCCTTCATACTTGACTTTGGAGGCTCTTCGGTACCTTTTTCTGATCTCTTTTTTTTTTCATCTATTTTAGCCCCAATTTTAGGGCACCTTTGGCCTTGACTCATCATTATTTATGATTTAGAATATTATTCTAATTTTATTAGACCTCAATTTATTCTATTTAGGGGATTTCCTTTCATATCCACTGAATTTCATACGTTGACGGAGAAACCATATATTACGTTTCTCGCATTTCCTTACATTTTCTTGGATTTTTAGAAAACCGGATGTTACATGGGGAAATTTCACTATGGCACGAGGTGAAGTTTTACTCGGGGGGTTAACAAAATTGAATTCGTTGTAGCTCAAGGGTTATTTTGCCATGATGAAATTCAAAGCCTTTTTAGGCCGAGTACCAAGAGGTATCTCATCACGGTGCTATATAAGTTAGTTGCAGTGAGACTCGAGTCACTCACTGTGGCGCAGGGATGCTACCTGCAGTGAGGGTCCAATTGATAGCCATGGTGAGAATCTTGGAAACGTGAACAAAAGATCCCTAAACTCTTATCTTGACTTAGAAACTTTGAGATTCATTATGATAATATTAGGTAATGACTTTGAAATATTTATAAGAGGTTTTGAGAGTTGAGATTAGTAGTAAAATGAATACAAGGTTTTAATTGTTAGTTATGATAACTTGTGCATTCAATTAGTTGTGATTGTTTAGCTAATGACCCTAATGATATCAAGGTTTAAATTTTCTCATTTTTTCCTAATATAATTAATTGACTTTAAGCCTTGATTTTTGATTATTAACCACATAATTAACTCAAATCATGGTAATTAGAAATTAAGGTCATCACACCATGTGAGTTTTCTAAAATTTGTAGAAATTACGAAAATGTCCCAACTTATCTTCGCCAATTTTCTTAGCTCTTCTAACTTGAGTTCTTGTGCAACTCAAGCCTCAAATCTTCATTTTTAAAGGGTTAGATTATCACTCTAATTTTATTTGGTCACTTTCCCCTTGTTTTAGGGGACTTCCTTTGAAAATGGCACATTTTTTGCCCTTTTCGGCAAACCAAGTGTTACAGTTGAGGTGTTTTTAAAACTATTTTCACAAACATGATGTAACATCTAGTCCTTCTAAAATTGAACTAGAACCAGTAAGATAATAAAAGAAGACCCTAGAATAAAATAAATTAAGGTCAAGCAAGGATAGAATATTAATCACAGCATCTAGAGATGAGAATAAGAAACCATGGATGGCCTGAAACCAAAGCCAAAATAGCTAAATGGAATAAATGAAATAAGTAATGGCAAAATCATAATTTCGAGCAAAATTTTATAAACTCCAAGAAAGAAGTTTTAAATGGTAAAGTTAAGCTTACTACAATTTTCAGAGGTCTTAAAAACTATAGGAACTATCAGAATAATTAAAACCCTTATAGTGTACAATTTAGGACGCAAGTTAATTAGAACTTTGACCAACCTATTTTAGATTGTTTTAAATCCAAATAAATTTGAAAATAAATTATTTTAATAAACTAGAAAGCCTTAATTTTATGATGGAAATGTTGGTTCTTGAAAAAGATTCAAAATGAACTCAAATGAAGGAATTAAAGTTTCAAGACGTAATGAGAATTATGGAAATTATTTTAAAACTCTTCCTTTCTTCTTATATGAGTCACACTAGGTCCCCCTTGTAATATTCTATTTTGGCTAATATAGTCCCTAAAGAATGGAATAAATTATTTAAATGGCGTAACAAGCCTAAAGAAGGGTAGTATAAGTTAAGAGGAATTGAAATTAGAATAGCTTGATTAATTAAAGAGGACCCCAGAGTAAAATAAATTAAGGTAAATTAAGAATAGAATGCTAATTAGAGCATTCAGAAATGAGGTTAAGAAAAAGAGACTGATTTGAAATTGGAACCAAAATGGCTAAACAGAATGAATCGTAATTGCAGTGGCAAAATGGTACTTTTAGATAAAATTTTAGAAATTCAAAGGGAGAAGTTTTAAATGGTAAAATTGAGCTCACTAGGGTTAGGAACCATCAGAATGTTGAAACTCTTTTGATGTGTGATTTAAGTTGTTAGTTGACCCAAAATTTAACCAAACTATTTAAAATTGTTTTAAATCCCATAAATTTAAAATTAAATATTTTTAATAAAATAAAGAGTTTTAATTTCATGATGGAAAAGATGGTTTTAAAAAAGGATTTAAAATGAGTTGAAATGGAAGAATTGAAATTGTAGGACTTAATAGGAATTTTTGTAATTATTTTAAAATATTCTTTTTCCCTTCATATAGGTTCAGCCATATCTCCTATAACACTATAATTATATAGCTCATCTCATATCATTTCTAGGTTCCATTCCATAAAGCACATGAGTTCTCAAGGAAAAAGGCATTAAAAAATTCAATTTTCTTGCGTTGCATAGTGGATAAATTTTTTGTTTAGTGTCTCGTGGACCATATGAACTTACTCAACTCATTCTCATATTTAATTATATAGATACAACTCAAAACCATCTCACAGAGTGTCCTAGAACTCGTAGAAATGGATCGAACACATAAAAATACTAGGTGCAGCCTCAGCCAAAAATTTTAGTTTATTGTCATAAAATTTGAAAAATCATAACAAATTATAAAAAAAATCAAAACCATACATTCTTTACTATTCTGGAAAGCTACAGATGTCTACTTTATGAAAAAAAAATTTCCAAACCTCAACATGGGTTGGTAGCTACTAGAAATTGATGGAATAATACAAGAGGTCGACTATCATCCCTGATATTGACCTTCAACTTCAAAAATGTATATCTCCCTACTCAAAGGTCCAATTGGAGTGATATCAATAGCCACGGAAAAATTATCACGTTTAATTTATTTTTATAAAATTTCATGAGCATTAAACATCATTTGCCCCATGAATGACATAGTCCCAAGTTTTTGACCATATGAACAGTAGCTATATCAATTTAGCAAAAAAATGCCAATTTGAAATATCATAATTAATTCAACAGAGTTTCAAATAATCTAATCTTTAGCTTTCCAAAAAACTCTATATAATTTCTACATGTATGCCAAATTTCATGGGCAAATTCATTCATTTAGTTAGATTTTGATATTGGGTTGCAAAATGGCTCATTTTATGTCTTACAAAGGGTCCAAATGGTCCATTTTGAACTCCAAGGCAACCTTGACCACTTGAATACGTGGGAATGCACCAAAATAACATTTTAAACTTGTATCAAAGGTGCATAAATCCAGAAATTGAAAACTCATTCTCTCACCCCATACCATACACAAGATTACACAAGGCTAGTCTTGCCATTCCATGCCCAAAATGCACTATACCATTCATATAATATTAAATCTCATTTGTACATGATACATTAGCATAATTACATATGTTCATGAGGTCATAGGACATATACAATAATGGAATACAACATTTGCCACTCATATGGCCATAATGAAGCAAAATCAAGGCACTTTGTTGTTATACTCTCATCTTCCAACTTGTTAACTTCCATTGCCTTGTTCATTTGATCCACCTAGCATGTTAAGGCATTGGAAAGGAGGAAATGAGATTCAAAGAATTCCAATAGCTTATCTCCCATTTCAATCATATATAAAATATGCAAAACAAGTTTTAAAAATGCATGCATGGACATATTGAAATGTATGAGCATTCAAGAAACATTCTTGGCATATGGGCAAGTCATATATAGTATACATAGGCTTGCTAAGTCAGTGGATTAGCCTCACCCATTCACTTATAGATTTTGGACTTACCTCACCCATTTTCTCTAGGAGGTTTTGACTCAATCTCACTCTTAGGAGACACTTTGCTTTGTCTTTACCATTTCTAAGGGTTCTTGGCTCATCCTCACCATGGCTAAGGGTTCTTAGCTTCTCCACACTCAAGCAAACCCAAGCAAACCTACTAGGCATCATTTGAAAACATAGTACATCATCATGGCACCATGGAATAAAAACTCATGCTAAAATACTTTTCATAGCTTAAAACACACATACACACATTCAAAGACAAGTCAAGCATACATTCATGCATGAGAGAAAGAGAAGTGAGCTACCTTTATTGTAACCACACACTTTTCCTCTTGATAATGCTCTCCCTTCCTTGACTTCACACACACAAGGGTGTGGGATTGGTTTCTCTTGGCCTAAACACAATACATGGAAGCTAATTAAGTTCATGGAATCATTTCTAAGGCCATACATAAACTTGGAACTCTAACTCTGCCTTATGGTTCATTTCCTAAATATACCTAATGAAGCAACACCTATAAAATGAGTTCTAGGCTCCATTTTTTCCTTTCATATATGATTCTTGACTCCTTTTAAGCCTCTTGGAGTCATCACACAATTAAAACAAATAGACTAACCATATGTTGCTTCCTTAGGCCATATTATGAAACATATAAGGCCATCTCACTTTCTATGATTTCTAAATTTTTTCTAAGGATTCCCTTCATCTTCACTCATCATATATGACTCAAAAATAGGTTTGAAAAAATTTAAAACTATCCCTAGGTACTCCAACTATGCTAGGCTATGGCTCTGGAGCAATAGGATATGAAGGGAGTTTGCTTTGTTTTCTTAATGGAAGATGCATATGGGGAGCCTCTTAGGGATCTTAGGAACTAATTTAAATATTCATTTAGGCCTAGGAATCATTATATCAAATCGGATTTTACAAGGAACACTAGAAACTCTAACTTTGCTATCTTGATTTTCCATGGTTCTTTTGTTGTTTGCTTTGCATATTCTTATTCTCCTCCCTTAAATTTCTAAGATTCATCCCTGGTTTAGCTAGAAATTTAACTCCTTAGGGATAGCCATATTTTGGCCGAACCAAGGAAGAAAGGGGAGAAGAAGTAGCTACCATGGGATAGAACTTTTACCTTATTTTTCTTTGTTTTCTTACTTGATTCTTCCTTTCTTTGGCCTCCTCTCTTCAAATCCAAATTTTCACCTCTGTTCTTCCCTCAAAATAGACCCAATAACTTTAATAAAACCATGGGAAAGAAAGGAAAATGAAGGAGAAGAGGTTTACTAAAGAGAAAGCATGAAAAAACCAAGAAATTCCACACCTTTTGCATTGTATTTCTCCTTCTCTTCCTTTCCCTCTTATACACCTCACTCTTAGGGTATTTCCTTTGGTTTAGGGTAGAAACTAAATGAGCTAAATGAGTGAGGAGGTGGGGCACCTAATATATATAGGTGGGGTTTAGGAAAAACTTTTTAAAAATTTCAATTTTGCCCCTTTTTCTTAACATTTTCGTTTCCAGTTCATTTTAGCTCCCTTTTAAGAACTAACTTTTTCATTATAAAATTTAGGTTCCCAATTTAGTAAAATTATTTTGGAATTACTCAAATCAAAGCTAAAACCTTCCTGAATGAATCCGTTAAAGTTTAGGTCAATTGATGTTGAAAAACGTCCATCGAAAGGGTTTTAACTCTCCCGGGGATTTTCATGGCCTTTGAAAACCCCGAAGAACTCAAAAATTTCATTTAAAAAGCCCTCTTGTGTGAATTCCAAAATTTGCTCAAAATTATGAAAATGCCATCATGCTTTGTCAATCTTTCGTTTAATTTCATTTCTTCATTCTAGCTCCATTTTTCTTTCCATCTGAGCCTAGGATTCTCATTTTTAGGAGCGTAGAATGCTACTCAAATTTTTTAGGACCTTAACTACTTCATTTCAAGGGACTTGCTTTGAAAATACACCCATTTCCATCGTTTAATGAAAACCGTACATTGCATCTTCCAATGTAACATCCGGTCCCTTCGTAAACATGAGAAACGCAATGTTCAGTTTCTCCGTAAACGTCAGAAATGGGCCAAATATAAAAGGAAGTCCTTGAAATAGAAGGAATTGGGGCCAACTAAAATTATGATAAAATTTTAAATATTAGAAAATGAGGATTTGAGGTTTGAGATGCCCAAAAATCAGAGCTAGAAGAGCTCAGAAAATTTGCCGAAGAAAGTAGGGGTATTTTTGTAATTTTTGGAAAATTTTGAAAACTCACAGGAGAGCTTTTTAAATGGAAAATTTGAGCTTTCCAGGGCTCTCAGAGGCCCTAAAAACCATGGGAACCCCTAGAACAGTTGAAACCCCTCCGGTGAGCGATTTCGGCAAAGGTTGACCAAAACTTTGACCGAATGGTTTGGAATAGTTTTAGATCCTTTTTAAATGATTCCAAAGGCAATTCTTATGATTAGGAGCCTAAAGAATGTGATGGAAAAGACAGATTTTAAAAAGGAGTTGATATGAGCCTAAAATGAAAAAGCCAAGAAAAAGGACTAAAATGCAAAAGTAAAAAGTTGCATAAAGTGACTTTTAGCTTCTTCTTATCCACGTTCCAGTAGCTCCTCTGAGTAAAATGCTCTGTTTCTACCCAAAAAATAGAGAGAGAGAGTGGCGCACAAGAGCAAGCTCAAGGGAAGAAGAAAAGCCAAGAGAAAGGTATGAATTCATGGAAACTTTTGCTCTTCCCTTTAGAAAACTTCTTCCCCTCCTTTCCTCCTATCTTCCTATGGATTTAGTGAGGTGTTTGGTTCTGTTTTGAGCCCAGAACAGAGGGGTAAATTTCAAAATTCAAGGAGAGTTGAAGCAAGGAAGAGAGCTCTTGAGAAAAGCTAGAAAATCAAGGTAACTTGTTGTCTTCCATGCTTCTTCTTCCCTTCTCATCTTTGTGATAATTTCGTCCCATATAGAGCCCAATCAAAGGGAGATGAATTCTGGTCCTAGCAAGGGAGATTCATAGATTTTGGAGTGTGAGAAGCAAGTAGGTGCAAAGAAATCAAAGAAAGAAGCATGAAAACACAAGATAGAAAAGTGAGGGATTCATGGAGACATTGTGAAATCTGTTTTGATCCATGAATTCCCTAGCTTAGATAAGTGTTTGCTTGAGTTCCTAAGATCCCTAAGAGGTGCCCCATATGCCTTTTCCTCCATGAAAATGAACAAAACCCCATGGAAAGTCATGAACCTAAAAGTTAGAAAAGTATAGAGCATATAAGGGGATTGTAAAAACTGATTTAATCTATAAGTTCTCTTGGCTATTTAAGTGTTTCCTTGACCTCTTACAACTCTTAACAACCTCCCTAAATGGTTCTCCCATCAAGGAAAAATCAAGAAGCCATGAAATCCCATTTATGCTCTAAGTTTCGGCCAAGTAGGGATGGCATAGTTAGGGAGAGTTTTAAATTGTTTCAAGCCCATTTTTGAGTCATATATATGAATGAATGTGAGGGGAAATCTTGGGAAAAATTTAGGAAGCTTAGAGAATGAGTTGGTGCTTTAGGTTCCATATTATAACCTAAGGAAGTAACATGATATTAGGCCCTTTGTTTTAATGATGTGATGACTCCAAGAGGTTTAAAAGGAGTCAAGAATCATATTTGAGAATAAAGAATGAGGCCTAGAAATCATTTGAGGGGTGTTGCTTCATTAGGTGCCAATATGGACCATAATGGAGGTTGTAGAGTAATCTAGGGTTTAAGCAAGTTGCATGGCCCTAGACATTGTTTCATGAACTTAATTGGCTCCCATAATTTGTGTCTAGGCCAAAAGACACTATTTCCACCAACTTGTGGGTGTGTGGCTAAAAGAGGAGGCTTGAAGGCTAAGGAAAAAGTGTGTGCTTGTATACAAGGTAGCCCTCTCCACCTTCTCTCATGCATGAATGTGTGTTTAGCTTGTTTTAGAATGTGTGTATGTGTATTTTCAAGCTAAGAAAAGTATGCTAGCATGTCTTTATATTCCATGATCCTTGATGCCATGTTATGTTTTAAATGAATCTATGATGTTTGTATGAGTTTACTTGAGTGAGGAAAGGCCAAGAACTCTTCCCTTTGGTGAGGATGAGCCAAGAACCCTTAAACTTAGTTGAGACATAGCAAAGAGTCTCCCAAAAGCAAAGTGGGCTCCCAAGAGTATGGTTGAGTCCAAAGCTCTTAAAGAATGGGTGAGGCAAGTCCAAAATCCATGAGGAGAAGTGTGAGGCCAATCCAAACACTTGGGGAACTCTTGAATGTCTTGCATGATTGATTCACATGCCAAAGTTGCTTTAAAATGCCTATGATTTCTATTTTCTCCATGCATGCATATATGAAACTTGTTTGCACATATTATGTGTGATGGAATGGGAGATGAGCTATTGGGATTCTTTTAATCTCATCCCCTCCTCTCCAATGATCTAACATGCTAGGTGAACTAAGTGGATATGCTAATGGGAGCCAATAACATTGAAGAAGAGAGATTGACATTCATATGTCTAGCTTTTACCCTTTTTGAGCCATAATGATGTATATGATTATTGTAAATGGCACATGACCCTTGAGACACATGTAAATATGATATTATGTGATGTATACATGTATGGATATGATGTATGAACTTTAGAAATGAATTTGGGTATGTAATGCCAAGTTATGCAAATTGGAAGTTTGATGCAAATGTGTATAAATGTGGGTTGAATGGCCAAAATGAGATGCATGAGGTTTGGGACCATTTGGACAGCTCACACAATTCTAAAATATGCTTTTAAACTTGCCCAAAAGGTGCCAAGACCAAGGGGAATCCATTTGGCAATTTTGGTACCCAATATGGAGCCAAAATTGACTATAATGGAACCCTATGCTATTTTTTAGCCAAATGAGTTAGTCTTACCCTGAAACTTGGCATGCAATTAGGCCTCATTAAGATATTTTTGGGAAGCTAAAGATCATAATTTTCTGAGATCTATAGAATATTTGATGAATTTTCAAAGTTGGGATTTTTCATGGATTCTGGTATGGGTACTGTTCATACTGGAAGTTTTGAATTCTGTGTCACCCGATGGCCAAATGGTGTCCAATGCTCATGAAATTTTACATCCATAAACTAGATGTCATAAGCTTTCTGTGGCCACCGAGATCACCTCCTTTGGAGGTCTGAGCAGTGAGTTATGCATGTTTGAAGTTAACTGCCAGCATCAGTAGTGCCCCATGAGTCCGGTTACTGTTCCATAGGGTTCAGCTGACTAAACGTATTTTTTTCATTCTAGAATTATTTTTAGTATAAATTTAATATTTTTAGCTTTCCATAATAACCAAATTTGTGTTATTTCTATTTTTATATAATTAGTTATGAATTTTAGAAATTTGTATCCGTAATCTGAAATAGTAGCCCAGGCAGTAGCGACCTCTGGACCTTTTTGGATATCAAACGTCCTCTGTGATAAATTTTATGCTCTGGAAGTATTTTTACTGTAAATGAGACATCCCTAGCTTTCCAAAATGACCAATATTTCATGATTTCAATTTTTCTAGATTTATTTATGATTTTCCAAATCTTGCCCAGAATTGAGGCCAGTGCTGTCCGAGAATGAATACCCATTTCCCATAGCTCCTTTCGATTTCCAGAGTTGTAGGTGGGTTTTTGTGATACAAATGAGTTGTAATAATGAAATTAAATATGAGGGGGCATAGTATGAGTTTACCCGGTCCACGTGACACCGAATGGGTTTTTGGATATGATGACTTGCAAATAAAAATTCAAATTTTCATGCTTCCTCTATTAGAATTATGTGTATGTTTCATGATAATTATACTATTCAAAGGCATGAGATGAGCTAGACTTATGGTGTTACACCCAACCCTTGAAACCAACTTAAAAGTCTTAGAGTAGATCAAAAACAAAACTTGAAAGGTGTCCAAGAAAAGGGAAAAAAAGGGAGGAAGAAAAGGCTACAAAGGTAAGGATTCAAGCACTTTTTCATAGCATATTAGTTATAAAACTCCTTCTAATCTCTAAGCTATCTTCATTGATGGTTTTAGCTTTCTATAAAGACCATTTTCGTGTTGACCACTTGGAAAAAGGAGAGAGTTTGAGGAAATAAATTGCACCACAAAAAGCACCATTTCAAGAGAAATCAAACAAGGTATGATACCATGTGTAAAATTCACTTTTCCTTGTTCTTCCATGTCCTCTCATGTTCGACCAACTTATGAAGATTCTAGGAAAAGATTGATTTTGACCTAAACACGGTAGTTTTAAGGGTTTAGGGGTATGAAGAATAATATGGAACAAAGAGAATCCATTAAAAGGCTATAAGATGCAAGATATGGTAATTAGGGTTTTGATTACACCTTACGAAGTTTGGAACTTTAAAAAAGCATTTTAAGCCATGTATGATCGTAGTTAAACTAATAACAGGCTAAGGAACTTCCATATGTGCCAAATCTGCCAAAAGAAATGGTAAAACTCCATGATGGCTAAGAAAAGTGATAGGTTTGGCCATGAGAAGGAACTAATACCTAGGAAGAGTTTTCAATGATTCTAAGGCTATAAATGGTCTAGATATGAATTATAGATATAAACTAATAATGGAACCATTGGTTTGAATTTAGAAGCCTTATTTTGAAAGGTGAAAATTTAGCATTCAATTATGCCTAAAGAAATAACTTGGTGCTATGTTTCTTAAATCAAGTATATGATGACTCTAATGAGTTCTAATAGAGTCATATAACTTATATTGAGTGAGATTTTAGAGCTAAGAAATGGATTTATAAGAGTTGCTTTACAAGGCATTCAAATGAACATGGTTACCTTAGTTAACTTGTATAAGGCTATAATGAGTGTAAGTATGGTTCCATTGTTAATTTTGTATTTCAATTGATGTGTCTAGGCCAAATAAGTGAATTGTCATTCAAGTGTGAGTGTAAGGTTGTGAAACAAGAGAGGAATACCAAGGGGAATCAATTGTAATCCTTATGCCAAGGTAGCTTTTCCTCCATTCTTGTGTATGTATGCTTGGTTTGCTTAGTGTTTTAGATTGCTTGTATGTAATGGTTTGCAAATTATGTATATTTCTAATTGATTGATGATTTTATGTAATTGCATGGCATTTGATTGCATTTAAAATTGGTTCGACTCTTGGTGGATGAGGTTATGCCAAAAGTCCCTTGAAATGGGTGAGGGTAAGACTAAAAGTCTCTAAGTATGGATGAGACTAAGCCAAAAGTCTTAATTATGGGTGAGTCTAAGTTGAAAGTCCCTAAAAGAGGATGAGATTAAATCAAAAGTCCTTAATTATTAGGTGAGACTAGACCAAAAGTCTCTAGAGCATGAAATTGCTCTTAATGGAGCTATGGGATCCATAATGCACGAATATGATTTATATATGGTTGTATGACATGCATACTTGGATCTTGGAACTTAAGTGAGCTATATATGTATGCTTGAATGTTGGATTAGCTATTGGGATTCTCTAAATCTTTTTTTTCCTATTTCTACTAATCATAGCTAGGTAACTCTCAAGGAAGCAAGACTAATGAGCAAAAGGCCTAGAAAGAGTTACTTTGATAATGAAAGTTGTTTAAAGGCATTTTCTTGTATCTATGAATATGTATTGGTATATTTTGATGAATGGTCATGCTAACACATTTAAAAGTATGAGAATATAATGTAAAAACCATTTATAGATTGTAATATGTAACATATTGTAATTTGGCACCTTGAGTTCCAAAATGAATGTGTGTATACTTGTAACAGTCTAAAATTAATTAAAGATAATTAAGATGAATTAAGGAATGAGTTTAAAGGGAATAATAATTTCTAAAGAAATGAATTTATTTTTAGACATTTTGATATAATAATTATTTTTAGCGATTGTTAGACAAAAATAAATTAATTATGGTTATGAGCCTAATTAGTGAAACTAATTGAGTGAAGGTGGATATTTAATATTTAGGCCTTATGATCAACTTATGGTTGCCAAGGACCATTATTAGCAGCCTAATTTCATTGAATGTAACCAAATTTCATTAAACCTAATGAACCTTGGCTCAATTCTAAAAATAGGTTAGACCATGGGTAATATTGGGCCCAATGGACCAGCCCATTTACTCTAAAACCCTAGGAGACTTATCATTTTTATTATTTGAGTGCTGAAGTTTAAGGGTTCTCTAGAACAATGTAGCATTTTCGCATAGGAAGAGAAAAGGTTAGTGTTTTTTGCATTCTTCCACCATTTCTCACCTCTAGAGGAAGATTTAGCCAAGGTGATCTACATAAAACTTGTTCCTCTCATTGTCATCTACATTTTGGTCTAATTAGCTTGTTATTGAAGATTTTCATTTTCTTCTCAAATTTGAACTTTTTTATTTTGATGGATTCTAGTTGGTTTTTTGAAGGTTGAGATTAGTAGGTAAGTATCTCCTCCTTAGTTTGATGTGTTTTTTGTGGCTTAGTGACCCTAATGTCTAGCTTATGAAATGAACTTGGATTTTGTATGAAAATACCTAGAAATTGGTGTGAAATGTAGTGGTTTTTGGTGTAGGTCAAGTTCAAGTTCAAATTTGGAACTCTTTGGTGATTGGGTAGGTAACTTTTAGGTAATTCTTGATAGTTTAATTACTTGGTGTCTAATCTATATTGTAAATAGAAACTAATAATATGTTTTGATTTAATCTAAGACCTCTAAAGCATGGAAACTTAATTTGGCTTCAAAAATTGACATAACTAAGTCAGGTAATAAATTTTAATTCCTTGCATATGTGCCCTATTAATATGATATTTGATGCATAAGCATGTTTTGCTATGCTAAATGATTGATTGACTACTTGATTGTTATTTATGGACTATGAGCAAGTCCTTAGTGGAGTTATGGCGCGACTGCCACCCATGCATTGTGCTTTGATTGGGCAACAAGTTGTGATCAGACTCATGAATGCACTAAGCACAAAGTGTGCTCAATGAGGAGTTGGTACCGTGGATAGGTCTTTCCTTATGTTATTAGCCAATAACATAATGTATGTGATCGTTAGTATGAGATAGTAGTCACTAATAGCTCAACTAGTTCATTTGCTAATATGATGGATGGTTGTGATATTTATCTAATTAAAAATGCATTTATACTAATTAAATTGTATATATGTTTGGAATTATCCCTTGGTTATTGAGACTCATAACTCACTCCATTTTATGGGCTAACAATTTCAAGTGAAGGTTCCTTGAGTAAGGAAAAGGGAAAGCAAGTGGATGAATATCCATAAGCTGAAGCTGTATGGGATCCTTGCACTCAAGCCCATTTGTTTTAAAGTAGATGCTATCATTTTTATAATTCACTTCATATAGCATTATGATGTACTATGTAACATCCTTAACTACTAATCATGCTAATTAATCATAATTAGCTTTTAACCTCTTATGCCTTGAGTGAAATATTATTAGTAATTCGTTAGAAGTGAAAATACTGAGAAAATTTGAACCTTATTATTCTTGGGCTTTATTGGTTAGAAAGTAAAGCAACTTAAGTCCATAGGAGATGTAAGTTATCAATTTAGTCTTTCAATTCATGTTACCATTGATTCTACACTCACTAGCCCTCTTATAGTTGCTCCCAAGTCATTACATACCATTAACATCATAAAAACTAAGTTCTAGAGGCTAAAAATAAGATTCAGGTATCTTAAGCCGTGACTTAGACATCTTGGCTGTGGCTAAGTTAGTTATTAGAGCCTAAGAACTAAATTTTTAGGCTTTTTGCTGTGACTCGACTGGCCACTAGAGCTTAAAAACTAAAATACCTATTTCTCACTGTTGCCATGCCTTTCCACACCATGGAGAACTTGCTCTCGAGAACTTATTGTTCCAAAAAAATGATCCTCACTGAAGCTTGAACCCTTCACATTATGGTGAGGTGCCTCTTTAGAACTCCCAGTGGAAATTCTCTCAAGTCTCACCACTACAAGAGAGCTTTCAAGAACTCTCCCAAGTATTTCACCCAATGCTCGCTATAGTGAGATGGATATCGAGTACTCCCTAGAGTTGAAATTTTCACCTTGTGTTGCAACTTAGCCTTCTGCACTACAGCACTCTAAGCCTTTGGATGACTCTTGGCTATGACTTAAGTAGTTTTGGCCATGACTTCATCCTGCTTTGATTCTATTTTCTCACTTTCTCACTTCCTAGCCATATTCCATTAATTATAAGTGAATTCTAAAGCCTCCCTAACTATCACACATGGTTTTCTAGACCTCTTAGCTCTCAAATACCATAATTAATACTCCACATTTTTCATAAGCTTAAAGGGAATTCATAATAATTGAGTGCTACCATACATATCAACACATGAGCATATTATGACAGCAATTGGTAACTAAGGCCACTAACAACATCATTTATATGCATATATATATTTTAGCTGAGTTACCATACAACACTATTTGAGATAACCATTCATTGCATGGCATGATCACAATCTCAAGTGATTAAGTGATCATTCTCTATTGGCAATAATACATATCAGATAATGATTAAGTACATACATCACATTCTAAGTACTACAAGGTCTAGCTTCTTATTAGGTTCAATCTTAGTTACAGAATATCAAAAAGCCTACACTTGGCAATATGAATGCTTCATGATGTTATACAAAAGGAATTACAAAAATGATGGCATCTATTATAAACAAAATGGCTTTAGTGTCGAGAGCCGACACATGGCTTCTAAGTCAAGGGTGTTCATCTACTTGTTTCCTCTTTATCTTATCTGAGGAACCTTTACCTAAAATTTGTTAGCCTATAAAAAGGGTGAGATATGAATCTCAATAACCTAAGGGAATTCCACACATATGTACAATTTAATAAGAACAAATGCACATTAAACATAGTTACTAGAAACACCAACATGATCAATAAATGAACTAGTAAGACTACTAGTGATTACTATACCATACTGGCAACCGTATAAATCATGTTAATAGCTAATAACACAGGGAAAGGCCTATCCATGACACCAACACCATCTTAAGCACATTATGGGCTCAATACATTCATAGGTTTGATCACAACTTGGTGCCTGATAGAAGCACAATGCACGAGTGGCAACTGTACCATAACTTCACCAAGGATTCACACATAGTCCAAATATAACAATTAAGTAGCCAACTCATCATTTAGCAAAGCAAAGATACATTAAGTAGTAATTGTCAGATTAACAAAGTATATATGCAAGGAATTAAATTAGACCTTGATTACCTCATTTCATTGAGTCAAGTTCTAAAGCCAAAAATGAATTTCCACACTCTAGAGGTCCTAGGTCAAATCAAAGAATAATCTTATATGCTAATTACGACATAAATCAAAGGCTGTAGGATTTAATCTTATAAGCTACCTAGAAAACACTTACTCAACCACCAAGAGACTTTAAATTCTAATTTGATTTTCCCCATACCAGAAACCATAATATGTTATTCTAAGATCTTAATATTTTTATGCAAATTCATAACCTACTATACAAGTAAGCTACTGAGGCCAATATTCATCAAAGAGGACATCAAAATAAGAAGAAGATACTTACCTAACAATTCTCTTAGCCTTAACCTCTAAAAATAAACCAAAACCATCAAAAGAGAAAGTTTTAGATTTTGAAAAGAAGATAAAAATCTTCTAAATAACAAACCAATTGGAACAAAATGTAGAAAAGAATGAGAGACCTTGGCTAAATCTTTCTTTAGGAGTGAGAAATGGTAAAAGAATGCAAAAAACCCTAGCCCCTCTCCTCCTATGTGAAAAATGCTCTTGTTTTTGCTAAACCAAATGTTTTGTCCCCAATAAGTTGGTGTGGCTATTAAACCTTTAGGTTTTAGGTGAAATGGGCTAACTCCCCTAAGCCTATTATCCATTTGAGTCTATTTTCTAATGTTAGGCCAGGTTATATGGGTGAATGTGAGTTGGGTTTGCACTAGAATGTAGTTAGGCTTTAAATTATGGTTCTCAACATAAATAGATTAATCCTGGGGCCTAATTATTAAATTTCTAACTCATTTGAAATTTAAATCCACAATAATATTTT
This sequence comes from Erythrophleum ivorense, assembly GCA_026724425.1. NCBI lineage: Eukaryota > Viridiplantae > Streptophyta > Magnoliopsida > Fabales > Fabaceae > Erythrophleum > Erythrophleum ivorense. The sequence goes on from JAIUCV010000002.1 coordinate 53,086,455, forward strand.
ATTTTCCTTAAAATTCCCATTTGTAACATCCAAAAATTAATTAAGACTAATTATAATGATTAGGGAATAATCAAATTTGAATTTGGTTCTGGTAGTAGTTAGGTAAGCATTTTCTAAGTAGTCCCTTGTAATTTAACTTTTTAAGTAATGGGTTTGCTGATATAAATGATGATTTAGGATAGTATGGTTTGATTTTATGTCCTTAGGCTGAAGTAGCATTTTGTTGGCTTTTAAAGAATTGTCTAAAAAGGGGGGTAACCAGGGTTATTGTTAATTCCATGCATATTTCTACTTTAATTTTATATTTGCTAAAAATGTATGATTTTGAATTGCTAAATGAATTGTTGTCTATCTGATATATCATGGTTGGAACTTATGAGTCCATGGTGGAGCTGTGATGTAGCTGCCACTTATGCATCATGCTTCCATTGGGCACCAGGTTGTGATTAAACCCTTATATTCATTGAGCTCAGGTTGTGCTCATTTGGGAGTTGGTGCCATGGATAGACTTTTCCCGGTGTTAATAACCTTTAACATGTGGAAATGTGATTACCAATATGGGATAGTAATCATAGATAGTCTAATTATTTTATTTGTCGATGTGACTAATATTTCTTATGCTTAATGACTAAATGCACATATGTTAATTAAATTAGAATATATGAATGAAATTTTTCTTTGGTTACTGAGATTTGCATCTCAACTCGTTTCATGGGCTAACTATTTCTAGTGAAGGATTTTCTGGTAAGGATAAAGGTAAGCAAGTGGATAAGCATCCATGAGCTGAAACCATGTGTGGGCAAGCTACACTTGGATCGACCTAACTAAGGATAAATGCTAATTTTTGTTATTCTTTTCTTTTATATAGCATCATCATGTAATCATATTCCCAAGTGTAGGAGTTTTGTGTTTTGGGGAACTATGATGTATCTAATAAGGAGATAGGTTTTATGAAACTTAGAATTTGATATATATGCTTATTTACATTTGATATGAAATCTTGTTGATTCATCATTTGAAAATGTAATCATGTAATACCTTAATTGTTGGCTTAGACTAGTAATGCAAGGAACCTATATTCGAGTTTATAATTGGATGATAATTGTTAGTAGTGATGACTCCTTCTTGCTATCACTGATATATAAATTACTGATGCATGAAAGTTTGATAAGTAAAAGCCAACCCCTAAGTCTTAAAGTAGTAATGATAGGTAGATTGAATAAATCAGGTAGATTAATGCTATTACAGCCCCACAAATTAATGTAGAGTGGCTCGAGCACTACTAATGGGAGTGTTAGAGTGCTTGGAATGAAATTTAGGAACTATAGGTGCAATAGGGGGATGAGCCATGGCCAAATAACATAAGTCATGACCAAGGGGTTAGTAAGAAGTGAATTCACCACGGTGTGAGGCAAAATCTTACTGAAAGAGGGTAACAGAATTAAATTCACCGTGGCAAAATTTGAGGCATTTAGGGTGAGCACCAGGAGGTATCTCATTGCGATGCTACATAAGTTAGCCATGGTGAGCCTTGAGTCACTCAATGCGGTGCAAAGGATGCTAGTCGTAGCAAGTGTCCAACTCGCCACAGCAAATCATGAAAATGTGAAAAAAAAAGGTTCCTAAACTCTTATTTTGACTTAGAAACTTTTAGATTCATTATAATAATATTGTGTAATAACTTATACATATTTATAAGAGGCTTTGTGAGTGAAATCAGTAGTAAGATGAATACAAGATCTTAATTGCTATTTATGATCACTTGTGGATTTGATTAGTTGCGGTTGTTTAGCTGATGACCTTAATGATATCAAGGTTTAAATTTTCTCACTATTTCTTAATCTAATTAATTGTAATATGACTTTAAACTTTAATTTATGATTATTAACCACATAATTAAGTATAATCATGGTAATTAGAAATTAAGGTCATCACACCATTTTTGTTAATTTATCTAATTTTCCTCATAATAATTCCTTAATTATCTATAATTATTTTTAATGAATTTTAGGGTGTTACACATTTATATTGCTAAGTGTTGACCTTTTGATACTTTGTAACTAAGTTGAATTTATTAGGAAAGTGGAACTTATAGTAGTTGGAATTTGATATACTTAATTATGTTCTGATGTAGATTGTTATTGATTAAGAATCATGACTTAGCATCTGAGAACACAATTATGTCTTGCCATGAATGATCAATTTGAATATTGCTATTTGGAATCTCTATTGGAATACCCTTTTCAATGATGTTATTAGGATCTTAGGTACCTGTTGCTGCCATCATATGTAGATGTGTTGATATGTGGTAGTAATCACTTGATGTGAATCCCCCTTGAGTTTATAAACAATGAAGATTTATGAAACATGGTATTTGGGAGCTAGGAAGTTTAGAAAACTATCTATAATAGCTAAGGAAGCCTTATAATTCACATAGAATTAGTGGTAAATGGCTAGGGAGTGTGAAAATGAGAAGATAGGATAAGAAGGGATTAAATTCACGGCCAAATCTACTTAAATCGTAGCCAAGGGTCATCCAAAGCCTTAAAGTGTCACAACACAAAAGGTTAAGTCACTGTGCAACATAGGAATCATGTCTAGGGGGTACCCAAGACCAGTCTTGCTGTGGAGAGCATTGGGTGAGATGCTTGGAACCTTGAGTTCTAGAGACTCATCTCACCGTGGCATGAGGGAAGTTCGCTGCAGTGAGAATCATGATAGCTTGAATAGTAAATTACAAGGGAGTGTTTTGCCATGACAAAGGAGTTTAGGTGTAACACCATATTTACTAAGCTCATCTTACCTCATTTCTAAGTTCCCTTCTTTGGATCATACAAGTTTGTCAAGGAAAATCATTAAAAATATTTATTAAATTGCATTACATCATGGGTAAATTTTCATTCGATGTCCCGTGGGCCATATGGACTCATCCATCTCATTCTCATTTTTAAATACACAAATACAACTCAAAACCATCTTAAGAAGTGGCCTAGAACTCATGTAAATGGATGGAATACATAAAACCACTAGGTGCAGCCTCGGCCAAAATTTTTAGCTTACTGTCATAAATTTTGAAAAATCATAACTAATTCTAAAAAAATTGAAATCAAGCATACTTTACCATTATGATGTCCAATTGCCATAAAATTTTATATGGAGAAATTAGATATTCCTAGTGACTTGTACCAACTAGAAGCACTTCATTTGGAGGTCTAGAGAGGGAGATATAAATTTTTAAAGATTCTGCCCAGTATTAGGCACCCCAACTGACCTCAGGCATTATTTGATTGGGTTTCAAGATCTAGGTGTGCTTGAACTGGTCTGGAGTTATTCTTTTCCTCTGGCTAACATCCACAACTTCCCATATTGGTATCATTTGCATGGATTGGATTTTTGTGAAATTAATTGGACTTTTTTATATTTGCTACAGAAATCTGTGATAGTACCAGTGGATAGCCAACCCTTTGGACATTTTTCGAATATCAAACATCTTCTGTATTGTATTCCATGGTTTGGATATATTTTAAGCATAAAGTAGACATGTATAGCTTTCTAGAATGGGTAATAATGTATGATTTTGATTTTTTTAGAATTAGTTATGATTTTCCAAATTTTGTGACAAAAGTGAGGAAATTTTGGCCAAAAATACATATGTGTTTTATGCTTCCCTTTGGTTTCCATGAGTTGTAGGCTACTTTTGGTGATGGAAATGAGTTGTATTCATGCAATTAAATATGAGAATATGATACATGAGCTCATATGGTCCATGTGACATTGAATGAAATTTTTATATACAATGCAACGCTAAAATGCTCATTATTTTAATACCATTATTTTGCCTCTCATGTGAGTTGCATGATGTGAGGCCTAGATATAGCATGAAATGAGCATGAAATTTATGGTGTTACATTTATTGGTATCAGAGCAAAGTTCTAGGTTCTCTTAGGTTGGAATTTGGCTTGAGGAGGTAGCATTAAGGCTATATGAAGGACTTGTATAGCTATGAAGAGCCTTGTATAAGACATTTTGGGTGTGTGAAAAATAGTTTATGGCTTTATTCATGATAAGTAAGTTGTAGAATGGTTTTGGAGTAGTTAGTGGACACCGAAAAAGAGTGGCCTCTAAAGTAGCTCAAGTAAAGCTAAGCTTGAGGGAAGCTAAGTGATTCGACGGTTAGAGCTTGATGAGATGTGATAGCTCACCGAGATCAGTGGCAAGCCCTAGATATAAACGATGAGAAATGATCTCATTGATATGAAAAGGCTTGCTAGAGAGAGTACATGAGGCCTAATCCTCCTTGGTAGTCATACTCAGACCATTTTGAGATGTCCTGTTTAATGCAAAGACAAGTAGTGATGTAGCATGATATGAGATGAGACTGTGGCTGCATAGGACTAGTTTAGAAGGGAACTGAGAAAAAAGTTAGCCCCTAGCCACAACACCCAAATGTCTTAAATAAGTTTTAGAGCCCAAAAGGCTAATTCCCTCAGGGCAGAAGTTTGAATCACAAACTACACTCCTTAAAGCCTTAACAGCCCAGAGGTGACAGCTAGATATGCATGAACAAAGTAAGAGATAGAACCCTCTAACTTGATGATGGGCTGGGCATAGAGGCAATGAGGCTCGGATTGGTAGCTAAAGATAAAATTCCAATCTCTAAAAAAGTAAGCCAATAAGAGGTTGTTAGTCAAAGCCAATTATTCCAGAAAGTAACGAGGCAATCTAGAGAGTTTCTCACCATGGCCAATACTTAGACAAAAAGATTAGGGTGAACCCGAGACTAATTAGCCATGGTGAATGATATGTTAGCCATGGCGATTGACAATTTGAATGCTTTATTGGTCATATTCAAGCCAGCTTGAGGAATGAGTTGATAAGGGATCAGATAACCCGCAGAAAGCAGGAACCCTTAGTATAAGTAGAGAAAAGGGTAGTGAATAGTTACAAAAAATTAGTAAGAAATTCGTGGGCCTAGCAAATGAGACTGAGAAAAGAGATCAGTGTAGAAAAAGTTAGACACAAGGATGATAAGGTTGTTGAGATATGCCTTTAAGTCATTGACTCCAACCTAGGATGTTACCTTATGAGATACTGAATGATAGAATGTTTATGTAGCCTCGAAATAATGTAAGATAAGACTACCAACAGTAAGGCACATAGCGAGTGGCATAAAAAGGTGTACCTCATAGGTAACACCTAGAGGTAAGTATGAGTAGCCTAGTAATAGAGGCTTAGAAAAGAATGAGGATAGTTAGTAAGCTACAGGTCTAATAAGATGGCTAGCCTAGGCTAAGTATAAGTTTAAGCCTAGGGAAGATGACCAGTAGCATCGTTCCACGTGAGAATGTGAATGAAAGGCTTAGTGAAAGTTCTCCCTGGATCGAGAAAGGAAATATGAGACATCTTAAGTTAGGGAAACCACCCAATAATGGTTAGTAAATTCCCCTAGATAGACCCCTCTGAGTCATAAAGTATAGTGATAAGGGAAGCGAAAAAGAGCTGAGAAACTAGCTACAAAAAAGATACCCTCACTTTAGTAATGACTAAATGAGTAGACTAAGCCTAGAAAGATAAACAGATAAGGGTCTGATAATTAGTTAGATGAGCTCCCTAATATGAGAATGATATAGGGTTAAGGCATGTGAGTGATTAGAGCACCCAGTAGAGCATAAGTTTCAGTAAGGTAAAATCCAGACATTGAGAGTACGTGTCCTGGATTGGGTTAATAGCACCCTAGAAATAGTATACGATGCTCCTAGGAATGAAGCTAAAGAGGCTGAATAGAGAAGAAGCCTAGCTCTAATCTAAACATATAAATAAGTTGGATAGACAGTTAGTGCCTTAGTACTCTCAAGGAAGTTCGAGGAAGCTAAAAACTGCCTCAGAAGGCGAGTCTTATATGATGTAGAAAAAGAGTGTCAACCAAGAGTGCCATAGAATGTAATTCTTGAGGTTACAAATAATAGAACTCTTCTTACCAAGGGATAGTCTAGTAAGAGCAAAGCAAGAGTATGAGAAAAGTAGACCCCCTTGATGTTATAGAGAGTGAACAAGTAGTGGAACCCAAGAAAAATGTAGGTGCTTTTGAGTGTAAAGAAACGCGAACTGGCGATAAAGACAACCAGTGGTAACACATCATTTTTCCTAAGTAAGAGGATAAGAAAGGTAAAAAGAGAGAGAAAATATGATAGCGCCCAAGCCGAGGACATAATAGATTAAGAATAAATATCCAGTTAATGTGCTTGAATACTTGAGGAAGCACACGTGTCCTTGGTATAAATGCCCTCCTAGCATGCTAGTGCCTGAAGTAAAAGTAGTCAGGCAATGCAGAGAGATCTCGGGAGAAAGTAAAGAAAGAATCCTATTTTCCCCGAGTATCCTACGAGAATAGGGTAGATAAAGAAAAGTACGAAAGGAATATTTTAAATCATTAGGAAACTTGTAATATACAGGCGATAGTGGCTTTGAGCTCAATCATGAGGTGCCCGTGTATTAGTGTTTGATGTTATGGTTTGCTTGCAATAGAAGCTACATGATATTGGGTTTGGCCAACCTAGTAGTAATGTGGCTTAAGTGTGTAGCAAACGACGACATCAATCACCAAAGTGTCCCAATAATCGAAGGGTATCCTAGTTAGCTAGATAATGAGATGAGTTAAGTAAGAGAGATAAAGGGATTCTAGGAATACTAAAATAGTAAAAAAAGCATGCAGAGAGGAATCCCCAGTAGAGAATGTTCAGATTCAGATAGCACGAGTTCAGTATGTTTGATCTGAGTCCCTTATAGTACATGTAAACAAAATGAGTAGGGACTAGTGTATAGCCTCTCTCCTGCCAGAGATGTTAACCACACTCAGAATATGAGATGCCCTAGTATGAAGGCACTTAAAACCACTGTACCACTTATCTCATGTAAAACTACACCTGACCCCTTTCTAAATACATGGGCTAGCATGTAGGGATCTCTCTATCTCTCGGTCAGGGTTAATATTTGTTGGATAGTGGTTTATCTGGCTCTAGCTCTAAAAAGCTACTTTCTTGCTTTACTCATCCTATATATTATGCTCATCTCTCAAGAGAGCTAGTCAGTGGTCTATCTATTTGAGCAAAGCCTTCATATCTCTATGGCAATAGTCTACCAGACTCAGGAGGTCTCTAGTCTCTGTGACAAAAGCTAGCTGAAAACTATACTGATCTCTGAGACTAACTACTCTGTAAAAGCTATCTTAGGCTATCATCTCACCATAGGGCTATCATGTTATAACTAGGGCTCTCTATAACTCTGTGGGATCTATTGTGACCCCTGGGTATACTGTGACCTCTCAGAACCCTACTAGGCTCTACCTACTGTGCTATGCTAGGATCTATTGTGATCCATCTCTAAAAGCTATCAAAGCCTAAGATCACTATATCTGATAGTAAAATACATGCTCAGTAAGTCTAGTAGCCATTACTCATAATAACTAAGGCTAAACTCAAAGGTACACCATGCTCTTCATGTGTAGTGGGTTCTATGTCATTTGATTCTTTAGGATCCCATCATACTAATACTCAAGAGCATTTTAAGTTTCATGTACTACTTCTTATAAGATCCTAACATGATCGAAATTGTGAGCATAGCTATCATCCCACCAGAACTCAACAGTAGTTAGTGGTAGTTGCTCTTCAATGGCAGTATGAGATATATATATATATATTAGGCTTCTTAGTGTTGAAATGAGGGACTATAAAATGCCACTATAAGTGAGCAAAGAAAGTGAGGAAAAGTCCCAGCCTACAGAGGAGCTGGGATCATTAAAAGTAGAAACTTCTCAAAAGAGCTATAATCCCAGTAAGTAATTGAGATATGAGGCCTGTGGCAAAAAGAAATGTGAATTGTAATCATGGGATGAGCTAGTAAGAAAGAACGCAAAGATGAACAGTAGATAGTACTTGTAAATAAGTAAACAGATAGACAAAAACCTCTGATGGCTATAATTATTAGAAAAGATGATGAGATGTTATAAGAAGCCATTAAGAGAGGACATGGGAGATTTGATACAAAATAAGTTACCTCCCAAGATGTGTAAATGAGTCCACTGGAAGAAATGTTACCCTCTACGAATGGGTTAAGAATAACTCGATATAACTAGTAAGCTCTCCCAAGATAGGCATCCAGAGTTAGAAATTCCTTTCCTTTATGAAAAGAACTAGCTAATACGTTATAATAACAGAAATCTCATTAAGAGCTAGTATGAAAATTCCCTAGCTAAGAAAATTTGAACAAATGAAATCATTGAGAAAAGCATATAAAGCCAGGAAGAAGGGAAAGAAAATAGTATTTAGCTAAAAAAGAAAAGAGCAAGAGGAAAGCATGCCCCAAATTTAGAGGATGAAACTTATTTAAAGGGGAAGAAATGTAACATCTGGTTCTCTGAAAATGAGACAAAATGCGAGAAATATAACGTACAATTTCTCCATCAACGAACAAAATTCACTGGATACAAAAGCAAATCCTCTAAAATGACTTAGTTAAGGTCTCAAAAATTTTAGAAAGCATTCTAGACTCCTAAAAATGAAAATCCCACACTTAGATGGAAAGAAAAATAGAGTTAGAATGAAGTAACAAATTGTGACGAAAGATTGATAAAACGTAAAGGCATTTTTGTCATTTTGAGCAAATTTTGGAATTTACATAGGAAGAATTTTTAAATGAAAGTTTTAAGTTCTCCAGGGTTTTCAGAGGTCCTAAAAATCATAGAAAGCCCCGGGACAGTTAAAACCCTTCCGATGGACATTTTTCAATGTTGATTAATCCAAATTCTAATTGATTAGTTTAGGAAGGTTTTAGCTCCAATTTGAGTGATTCCAAAGGCATTTTACTAAATTGGGAATCTAAATTTCATAATGGAAAATACGGTTCTCAAAAAGGAGCTAAAAGGAATTAGAAAAGAAAATGCCAAGAATGAAGGGCAAAATAAGAATTTTTGAAAAGTCTTCCTTCCTCTACCTATATATATGAGGTGCCCCACTCTCCCCTTCATTCTGCCCATTATGTTTCTACCTCAAACTAGAGAAAGAAACCCTAGGATGAGGTGCACCAATAGGAGGATGAAGGAAGGAAGAAAATAAGGTAGAAATGTATTGATTTTCATGGTTTTTCATGCTTTCTTCTTTCCAAACCTCTCCTTCTCCATTCCCCTTTCTTTCTTGTGATTATATTGAAGTATATGAATCTGTTTTAAGGGAGAAATTAAGAGGAAAATTCGGATTTGAAGAGAGGAGCCCAAAGAAGACAAGATTCAAGTGAGAAAAGCATAAAAACAAAGTAATTTCTCCTTCCATGGTTGCTATCCCTTGCTCCTCTTCTTCACCCATTTCACCCCATTCAAGAAGCCCTAGGAATGCTTCATTTTTAGGCAAAATCAAGAGTGATTCTTAGGAAAAAGGGTGTGGAGATTAAGAATATGCAAAGAGAATTAACAAATAACTATGGAAATTCAAGATGCAAATTCTAGGGCTTCAAGTGTTCCTTGCAAAATCTGATTTGATCTCTTAATTCCTATGCCAAAATAAGTGTTTGAATGAACTTCTAAGATCCCTAGAAGTCTCCCCATGTGCTTCCTCCATCAAGAAAACAAACCAAAATCTAAGAAGACCAAATTGCTCCATAGCCTCAGCCTAAAAGGGTTTGTGTACCTAGGGAGAGTTTTAATTTTTTTAAGGCCAATTTTGAGTCATATATGATGAATGAATATGGGGGCAAGCCTTGGGAAAAATTTAACAAGCTTAGAGAATGAGTTAGTGCTTTATGCTTTATAATATAACCTAAAGAATCAACATGTAGTGAGGCTCTTTATTTTAATTGTATAATGACTTTAAGAGGCTTAAAAGGAGTTAAGAATTATATTTGAAAGGAAAGAATGGAGTCTAGAATTTATTTAATGGGTGTTGCTTCATTAGGTGCATTCTTGGAAACATAACGAGGCTAATAAGCCAAGCTAGTGTCTAAGCAAGTTGTGTAGCCTTGAACTTTGCTTCAAGAGTATAAGTAGCTTCCATATGATATGTCTAGGCCAAGAGAAATGATCTCTATTTTCTTGGGTGTGCAAGGTCAAGGGAGAGGATTAAGGGCTTAAGGAAAAAGTGTACAAATGCTAGCAAGGTAGCTCTCTCTACCTTCTCTCATGCATGATTGTTTGCCTTACTTGTCTTTGAATGTGTGTTTGTGTATTTTAAGCTATGAAAAATGTTTTAGCATCAGCTCTTACTCCATGGTACCATGATGATATATTATGTTTCTAAATGATGTTCATGATGTTTCTTTTGGTTTGCTTGAGTGTAGTGAGGGCAAGAAACTTTAGCCATGATGAGAATGAGCCAAGAACCCTTAAGATTAGTGGAAACAAAGTAAAGAGTCTCACAAAAGTGAGGTTGACTCCCAAGAATAAGGTTGAATCCAAGAACCTCTTAAAGAATAGGTGAGGCAAGTCCAAAATCCACAAGTAAATAGGTGAGGCCAATCCACTTGCTTGGCAAGCCTTTGTATGTTATGTATGCCTTGCTCAAATGCTGAAAATTCTTTTTGAATGTTTACACATGACAACATGCCTATGCATGTATTTGTAAGACTTGTTTTGCATCCTTTATGCATGATTAAATGGGAGATGAACTATTAGGATTCTTTGAATCTCATCCCCTCCTCTTCAATGTCTTAACATGCTAGGTGAACCAAAAGAGCAAGGAAATGGGAGCCAACCCCATGAGAGATAGAAATGTGACATCAAAGTGTTTTGAATTTGTTACTTTAAGGCCTTATGAATGGCAAATGATGCAACCTATGGTTGTATATGTCCTATGATGTTATGAACATGCATAGTTATGTCAAGGTATCATGTATAAATGAGAGCTAAGATTGTATGTATGGAAATACTCATTTTGGACATGTAATGGCAATTTTGCATTATGGAATTACATGTATGAATGGAAGTGGAATGACCAAATTGAGAGGCATGAGGTTAGGGGCCACTTGGTTAGTTCATACAAGTCCTATTTATACTTTTAGACTTGTCCAAGAGGTGCCAAACCCCAAGGAAAGCGATTTGGATATTTTGATATTTTGGTATCTTGTATGGACCAAGAATTGACCAATTTAGAACTCTATAGCACTTTTTGTCCAAATGAGCTCTTTTTGATATGAGATTTGACATGAAATTAGAACTTGTTGAGAGATTTTTAGGAAGATAAAGAATATAATTTTTAGAAATCTAGAGAATATTTGGTGAATTTTCAAAGTCGGGAAATATTTGATGAATTCTCTGGTTTTAGTCTGATACACTGTTCACTTGGTCCAAAAATGATTTCTGTTACACAGGGCTCAAATGATGTCTAATTGCCACAAAATTTCATATGAGAAACTAGATATTCCCAGTGACTTGTGCAAACTAAAAGGACCTCATTTGGACGTCTATAGAGGGAGATGAATTTTTAAAGATTCTGCCCAGTATCAAGCACGCCAACTAACCTCGGGCACTATTTGATTGGGTTTCAAGGTCTAAGTGTGCCTGAACTAGTCTAGAGTTATTTTTTTCCTCTAGCTAACATCCACAAATTTCCATATTGATGTTATTTTCATGGATTGGATTTGTGTGGAATTAATTGGACATTTTTGAAATTTGCTGTAGAAATTTGTGATAGTACCAGTGGATAGCCAGACCTCTGGACCTTCTTCAAATGTCAAACATCTTCTATGTTATGTTCCATGATCTGGACATATTTTAATTATATAATAGACATGTATAGCTTTCTAGAATGGCCAATAATGCATGATTTTGATTTTTTTTGAATTAGTTATGATTTTCCAAAGTTTGTGACAGAAGTGAGGAAATTCTGGCTGAAAATACATATATGTTTTTTATGCTTCCCTTTGGTTTCCATGAGTTGTAGGCTACTTTTGGTTATGGAAATGATTTGTATCCATGCAATTAAATATTAAAATATGATACATGAGCTCATATGGTCCATATGACATCAAATGAAATTTTTGTAAATGACGCAATGCTAAAATGCTCATTATTTGAATATCATTATTTTGCCTTTCATGTGAGTTGCATGATGTGAGGCCTAGATATTGCATGAAATGAGCATGAAATTTATGGTGTTACAGTGCACCTAAGAGCTGCCTTATTTTTCTGGTTTGAGGGCTGAAGTGAGTCAGTCTAGATATGAGGGAGAAGAAACGTGACTAATAAACAGTACTCAAGAAGCTTCTTTTTTCTCAAAATTTCAATTTTGCCCTTTATTCTTGGCATTTTTGTTTTAGCTTTTTTTTTAGAACTATCTTTTCTATCATAAAATTTAGGTTTCTAATTTTATAAAATGCCTCTAGAATCACTCAAAGAGCTAAAACCTTTCTGAACGAATCGGTCAAAATTCTGCCTCACCGCCATTAGAAAATGTCTACCAGAGGAGCTTTAATTGTCCTAGAGCTTTCCATGGTTTTTAGGCCTCTGAGAACCTCAGGGAACTCAAAAATTTTATTTAAAAAGCCTTCCTGTGAAAATTCTAAAATTTGTCCAAAATTATGAAAATGCCATTACGTTTCGTTACCTTTTTGTAAAAATCTATCTGGCTATTTTGGCTCTGGTTTCAAGGCACTTTTGACCTTGAATCACCATTATTTAAGGTCTAGAATATTATTCTAATTTTATTGGATCTCAAATTACTCTATCTGGGGGTCTTCCTTTTGTATCTGGTGGATTTCGTATGTTTACAGAGAAACCATACATTATGTTTCTCGCATTTTCTTTCATTTTTAGAGAACCAAATATTACATTAGATTATGATGAGAATTGCATATTCTAGTTTTTAGGTTCCAGTAACTAATTTAACCACGACAAGGATTGCCCAAGTCGGGACCTAAGTCTCTAATCACCCATTTTAGCTTAGAAACCTTAGTTTTCACTATGGTAATGACATGTATTGACTTGTAAAATAATGTAAATGAGTTTTATACCTCTTATATGTTAATGTGAATGGAATGGAGACCTTGTAGGAGAATTTTTGTATCTTTTAGTTATAGACCTTTTTACTTATTTAATTGATGCTTATGAATAACTAAAAAGGTTCAAACTTCCCCAGAGTTTCATCCACTAATAAACCATTATTAATGTTTAACTTTAAGTACTCATGTTTAAGATGCTAGTTAAACTTAATTAATGTATTTAAAAGTTAGGGATATTATAATACTTGCAAGTGGAAAGGTGATTTTGAGTTGTATAATAATTATGACATGTTGAACCAGCTATACATGATGCATTTGTGGATTGAAACTTGCTCATAAAAAGAAATGGCATGATATGGCTCATTTAGTACTCTTTTAAATCAAAATTCATTTCCTTTGAGTCATAATAGTCTAAATGAGTGAGTCTTAGGCTAAAATTTGGCAAGATTTAAAAGACATTGAGAGCTTTTTATAAAGCCAAAGATCACAATTTTTTTATCTCTATATAATATTTTATAAATTTTTGAAATTGGTTGAATTGTACAAAAAATTCTGGTGTACTATTCATATGGTTAATTTTAGATTTCTAGGTTTTGAAAGGATCAAATGAATAAGTTTTGACCTAAAATTTTTACAGTAGATAGCTTTCATTATAAGGTTTCCATAGCCATTGAGTTTGCATAAATCAAATTTAGGGTTTTAAAGCAAGAAGAATTAGATGATACAAAGAAAATCAAGTAAGAAGCTATGGAATTCAAAGTAGAGAACCTAGAGTTTTTGTTGCACTTTGGAATTTTGGGAACCTTAGGAAGATGTTTTAAACTACTTAAGGCTAACCTTGAACTAGAAAAGACCTAAGGATAATCCATACTCATTAAAATCTCTATAGAAGAAGGAAAATTTCCAAGTGTCATGTGTGTAGGGTGTCCTGGCCATGAGGTAAAAAGAGTATCTAAGAAGAGTTTTCATTGATTTTAAGATTATGAATATTGGGAAAGATTCAAGAAATTTTGTGCTAGTTGCCCCCACCACTAGATTACTGATTAGTTATTGATTCAATATTTTTATGAAAGGCTTTTACCAATGGACAGAAACATGATTGATGCCACAGCAGGGAGTGCCTTAGTTGATTTGCCTTTAAAGGCAACCTATGTAACATCTTAGCTCCCTAGCCTTTAAGTCATATCACATAGGCTAATTCTTACACATTTACATGAAAATCACACTTTTGGTAGTAGGAAATTGCGTAATTGAAAACTTATTTACATCATTCTTGGCTTTAGGGACCATGTGGACTGGCAAATTTCATTTTCCATCCATAACATATCTATTCATATGAAAAACATCATAATTCATCTCACGAATCTCAGATTTGGAACCATATTTCACAAAACCAAAATTTTGCTTTTTGGTTATTATTCTAGATGTTTAATATGAACTTTAGAAATTCATAACTAATTCTAAAAGAATTAAAATCAAGCATATAATAGCTTTCTGGAAATTTTTAGATGTTACATAATGGCTAAAAATAATTCCAAGCAAAGAAAATAGCATTTAACCTATGAAAAATAATAGAACAATACATTAGGTTGTGTTCTCAGATAACTATAGGTCCTTGAACTTCAAAATTTTGTTTCGCTCTCTACAGAGCTCCATTTGAGGTGCTCTTCATGGCCATGGAAAGATTATGATGTTTAGTTTATTTCTATAAAATTTTATAAGTATTGGACTTTATTTGACTTATAAATGACATAGAAAAGCAAACTAACCATATGAATAGTACCCTAGACAATTTCTACATAATTTAGCCAACTTTGAAAAATGATAATAAATTCTCTAAAGCTCTTAATTGAGTGCTCTAGAGCTCTATGAAAAGCTCTAGATGAGACTATTTGTTGGCCAAATTTTATGCAAAAATGCATCCATTTGGTCATACTTAAGTTTAACTCAAGAAATGGTCAAAATTGAAGTCCATAAAAGGTTCAACATGCACCAAATGCCTTTCTCATCTTTCCACAACCACTTGAGCAAGTTTAAAAGCATAACTACAGCCTATAGAAGCATGTCAAATGGTTTTCATCATCATGAAATCATTCTCACCTTGCCACTTGCATTATACACATGAGCATAATAGCATAAGTATGGCAAGAACTCACATATTCATTCATTCGCCTTCAAAATGGATGCATACATTATATTTACATATATTTGAACATGCTCAAAGGTCTACATCACATATACAACATGTGGTTACAAATTTTGACATCAAAATGCCATCAAAATGCTGACGGTTATGTCACGCAACCTCAAATAAAACTAGGTTGATTAAAAATTTATAACTAATGGTACAACCTAGGTCATTTCCCAAGGAGTTTTTGCTTCTAATTATTTGTGAAAAAGTTCTCTAAGTGATAGCAAATGAAAAGTGTTTAGGAGATTTTGAATTACTAAATTTTAATTGAATTAAAGAAAATAACAAGAATTACAAACTTAAGACTAAGAGATGTTAACAATTAGGAAAATTGTAGTAACTAGCCTTTAGTGGACTTTCTAAAATTCAATTATCCTTGCTCCCTTTCTAAAGTACCAAAATTGGATTTAAACTCTTGCTTCTTAGTGTACTCTTCATAATCACTAATGATTCAAGGAACTTATAACCATAAGAAATCTTGAACAATTAATCATTTGAATTAAGAATAAGAACACACCAAAATAGAACTGAAGTGCTCATTAAAGTAGCTAAAAATTCACTTAAAATGCTAATTAACCAATTAGATTAATAAATTCCTCAAGTACAATAATCACACAAAAGTCCAGCCACTTAATTCAATAATCATTGCACTAATTAGCCTAAAAGCAAGAGGAATTGAGTAGTAAATTAGACAACCATTAATTCTGGAATTTCTACAAACACTTAGGCATTAAAATCAACATCCTAATGTGAGATTACAATTAAATCATAGATTAAATTAATCTAGTATATTCATCCACCAAATTCTATAATTAACAAGCTAAACCTAGTCAAATTAATAAAGAAATTAATGCTGAAAATAAAGGATGAAGAGAAGAAAGTTTATCCAATTTGGACATGTAATTTTGGAGCTTAAATCTTCATCAATGAAAGTCCAATCTTCAGCTAGCTACCCAGGGAATTTTAAGCTACCATGGAAGGAATAGATGGAAGAAAATGGAGGGAGGAAGAATCTAAGGCCATGGAGCTTGATGAATGAATCAATTTTTACCCTCTTTTCACATCTTTCAAGGTGCTTCAATCTAACACATTATTCCTATCAATTCCTCCTCCTCCCCATTTTGCTTACTACTCGAATGTATCCATCCCTTTCTCACATGCCCTCCTCATTCTTTTAATGATCATATGCTTCTCTTGCTTCAGCCCAAGCTTCTTTTCTTCACTTAAGTGATCACGTGCCCAGCCTTTCTCATGTGGTCTTGCTTCTTTAATTCTACTTTCATGTCCTGGAGCTTACAAAACCTAAGAGCATGTTCTGCTTGAGTTTGCTTCTACTTCCCTTTATGAGTTCCTTTTTATAACCCGTAGCTCTTACTCCATCCATGTGTGTTCAGCTTCTTCCTTCCTTATCTATTAAACTTGATGACTCATGCTTCATGTTAGCATTGTTTGTTTGTTGCTATGACGTGTGAGAAGCCCAGCTATAGCTCTCTCTATTTCTTTTCCTTTTTCCTATTCATTCCCATGTGGTTTTCTACTCTTCTCTAAATTAGCTTACTTTGTTCTATTGTATGAATATATAGACATGCTTCTTACTTTGTACATGTGCATTTTTCACCTCGAGAAGCCCACACATTCTATTCATGCCTCTCTACCCATGTATTACTTGAGTGAATGGAGAGTGTAGCTTTGTGAACCTAGCTATGCATGCGTGTGATGTGTTAGAGCTAAACATGTGCAGAAACCCATGCCTATATGTTGATGATAAGAAAGATGTGTGTGCATAATTATGTGAGCCCATGCATACTTCTGTGTTAATGCTACGTGTAGATGAAGGTGTGAATAGGAGTGAAGCTTCCACTCATGTGCTCTATTTAAGTTCTACTCTCTAAAACCCAAGCCTTATGTATCTCTTGCATGTGTGTATTTGTGAGAGTGTTTAATGTGAGATTGAGCTTATGGAATGAGCTAAAGCTACATAGATGTATGTATGAATGTGTGCATGGATGGTTGCCTACATGTGTGTGTTTTGATGGGTGTATGAAACCCTGGCTCTCTTCCTTTGAACCTAATAAACTCAAGTGAATGTGTATATAATGTGGGAATGTGCATGTGGGCTATGGGTGATTGTGAATGATATGAGATCAATGGAATGGATGAAACACCTCTTCTCATCTAGTCTTATGGCTTCATCTCAAATCTTGTGTGTGATTTTAGTGGTAGCTTCCATATGAATGATGTGTTAGACCCCACAAACTAGAAACCTGTATGTATAGCTTTGTGAGTGTGAATGTGACGTGATGAGTTTGGGTAGCTATGTAGAAGGGTCAATGGGCTGTGCAATGAAGTGTGTTGTAGGCTTGTAAGTGTTGTGAGAATTGGAAAGTGGGCTTCAAGCGAGTATGCTACCTTATTACCCCTATGTAAACCATTATTCCATACTTGTCATTACACAAATGAAGCTTCCATCTTTAAATTCAAATCAATTTCCCATTCAAGCTCCAATTTGCCCATTGAAAATTTGTACAAATAATAAGAAATATTCAATAAGAAAAATTCACAAAATTATTTAAAGAAATTTATGCATTAAAAACCAATAATCTACAAATTAATTCCTAAGATGCAATCCTGGTTAATAAAATCAAATCTCACCTAATTAAATGCAATAAGTCTTAATTCATTATTAAAATGCTTAAGTTTAAGGGAATTAATATATATATATAATTGGTAATTATCAAATGCCTAATTATCTATTCCATTGTCAAAGTCTTGCTCTTCAAGATGTTTTGCCTCCATTTCTTAGTCCACTTAGTTCACCTAAACATGGTTAGACATATGTGGGGAAAGAGTGAGATTCAAAGAATCCCAACTTTGGTGCACCTAAACTTTGGTTAGACATATCGCTCTTATATTTTCTGCAAGTTTGTGCACTTTGTCAAGACAAAAGTGAGGAAAAGTATGAAAATAATACACTTTTATCGCATTACGACGAGGTTAAATCCTTCAATTCACATTAGTGGACCTCATGGATTGTTCAATAACATTCTTTATCCATTTATCATTGGAACAAATCACACATAACTCAAAACACCACACAATTCCACATTTTCAAGCTCAAAACCCTAAAATTGCATTATTTCTTCGCAGATAGCATGTGGTATATTTTAAGGGTAACTTCGAAAAATTATAACTAAATGTAGAAAATTTGAAATCACACAAACCATAGCTTTCTAGAAAGCTCTAAATGTCAAATTTACATTAAAAATAATTCTTAGCAATGAAAATCCCATTTGGACCATGTTTGATAATAGAAAAGGTAAAAAGGTTCAACTACCGTCTAATACTGATATATATATTAGTGATATAAAATTTAGAAATTCATAATTAATTCCACAAAAATCTAATCCATGGAATATACACCAATTTGGGGAAAAATGTTTCTAGACAAATTCAAGAGCATTCAAACCCTGAAATTTAATCAAATAGTACCACAGGTCTGACTATGCACCTAATACTAGATAACAATTTCAAAAATTAATATCTCCCTCTCTAGACATCCAAATGAGGTGGTTCCAATTGGCACAAGTCACTAGGAGGGTCTAATTTTATGCTATAAAATTTTGTGGTAATTGAACATCATGTCCCCCGTGAATGATAGAGAATAATTTTTAGACTATATGAACAGTACCAGTGGCCAAACTAGAAGATTTTCTCAACTTCAAAAATTTACCAAATATTTCACAGACCTCTAAATAATACCCACTTTAACTTCCCAAAAAGATCTCAACAAGATCTAGATGCATGCCAAATTACAGACTAAGAAGAACTCATTTGGATAGAAAGTGGTATAGCTCACCAAAATAGCCATTTTTGCTCCATATGAGATATCAAATTTGCCCAAATGGCCTCCTTTAATGTTTGGTATCTCTTAGGAAAGTTTAAAAGTATGAATATGACTTTTGTAAACTACCCAAGTGGTCTTAAACCCCATGCATCTTAATTTGGCTATCTCACACTTAAGAATGCATAATCATCACGTGCCATCAAGGTGTCAAAGTCTACATTCTCATTGATCTAATGTCACATAAGAGCTATACAATGTTCATACATCATATTTCATTTGTCCATGGGCTTATATCTCAAAAATAACATTTACATAACCACTTTGACCATTAGGTGCAAAAGAAACTACATAATGAACAAAGTATGGCCTTTCAATGCTCTTGGCTTGCATTCCTTGCTTCTTGGACATCATCTAGGCATTTCAAGATAATGGAGGGAAGGGGAGTGAGATTCCTAGAATCTCAATAGCTCGTACACCCATTCACACACACATTCATGGCATATACATATCCAAGTATATGTATGGGAGGTTTGACAACCATAAAGTATGTAAAGTCATAATTTTCATGCCATTTATTCATATTCAAGCCAAGAACATGCTCTAGGGACTTTTGGTTTTGCTGCACTCCATTTCTAGGACTTTTGGATTTGCTTCACCCTTAGTGTCGAGACTTTTGACTTGGCTCACCCTTCCAAGAGACTTTTGGCCTTGTCTCACCCATGCCATGAAACTTTTAGCATCTCCTTACCTTTATTAATGGACTTTTGGCATCACCTCACCCTTATGAGCTATTTCCATAATTAATGATATTCAAGGCAATACATTGATACCAATGCAATCTCAAGACATCAAGTGGTATGTTCTCAAATCATAAGAGCACACACAAGCAAATAAAGACATATATATACGCACAAGAATGTAAGGAGAATAAGGTGGAGAGCTACCTTTAACTTGATGTAAGCTTTACTTGTCTTATTCTTCCCTCTTTTCAGCCTTACAAGTGCACCTAGGTGGGTTAGTGTTCCCTTAGCCTAAACACCATAAACAACACACAATTACACACTTAAAGCAAGCCAAGATACTAAACTCAATCTTGAACACATACTTGGTTTCATAAATGGTCTATTGAAGTAACCTTCACAATTCAAGTTCTAGGTTCCCATCTCTTTCCATTCTAGGCCTCTTGGCCTCGTTCAAAGTCATTGGAGCCATCATACATTCATTTGCACCACTAGAAAACTAAATTGCTTCATAAGGCACCATTATAGATACCATTGCTCCATCTCTTAATCCATGGATCTTAAATTGTTTCCAATAATTTCTCCTATCTTCTAACATCATATAAAGTCCCAAACCAGGATTAGAACAAATTAAAACACTCCCTAACCTAGTATTCTTGCTTTGGCCTAAACTAGCACCATAATGGAGGTTCATGGAGTTCTTGATTTTTTTCTTGATGGGAGAGCCACTTGGGAGGGTTTCTAGAGGTCTTAAGAGTTTAAGGAAACATTCAAATAGCTAAGAAATTACTCCTACGAAATCAAAATTTCCAAAACTCTAAAAAACACCACACTTTTTTAACTTGATTTCTATTAGTTTTTCTTGGAATTTATTGCCATATTCCTCTTCCTCAGGGTTTAAAACCCTAGTTCCTCTCTTGTTTTTGGGTAGAAAATCCTCCCCCTATATGGTTCTATTCTTGGCCAAAACATACACAACCAAGGAGCAGGGGAAGAAGTAACAAGAACAAGAAAATACCTTAGATTTCTAGCTCCCTTATGATGCTTCTTCCTTGGCTTGAGTCCTCTTCTCAATTTTTGAAAATTCCTCCTTATATGGTTCTGTTCTTGGCCGAAACATACGCAACTAAGGAGCAAGGGGAAGAAGCAACAAGAACAAGAAAATACCTTAGATTTCTAGCTCCTTTTTTATGTTTCTTCCTTGGCTTGAGTCCTCTTCTCAATTTTTGAAAATTTCCCCTTGGTTCTGGTCTAAAAATAGCACCAATCATCTCAAGAAAACCATAGAAAGAGAGCTAAGAAGGAGAGGAACAAGATTGGAAGAAGATGGAGCATGAAATTCCTTAGATTTCTCTTGATTTTTCTCCTCTTTATCTCCCTTTCCTTGTGCGCCAAGAAAAGCTGCTCCATTTTTGTATTTTGAGAAGAAAAATTCGTGCTTAAGATGGTGGGAGAAAAAAGAAGTGTGTAGAAGGTTTAAGAAACCCACTTTTTCAAAAATTTCAATTTCATCCTTTCATAATGGCAATTTTGTTTTGGCTTCGTTTTAACTCCTTTTTGAGAATTGTCTTTTCCATTATAAAATTTAGATTCCCAATTTAATAAAATGTCTTTGGAATCACTTAAATTGGAGCTAATACCTTCTCGAACGAATTAGTCAAAGTTTAGGTTCATCGCCGTTAAAAAACGTACACCGGAGAGACTTTACCAATCTCGGGGCTTTCCATGGTTTTTGGGACCTCTGAAAACCTTGGACAACTCAAATTTCCCATTTAAAAAGCCCTCCTATGTATTTTTCCAAAAGTTACACTTATTTACAAAAATGCCATTATATTTCATCAATTTTTGTCATAAATTGTTTCACCATCTTAGCTCCATTTTTCTTTTTGTCTGAACCTGAAATTATCATTTTTAGGAGTTTAGTACTTTACCTAAATTTTTTGAGATATTATCTAGCTCATTTCAGAGGACTTGCTTTTATACGGCTCATTTCATTATTTTACAGAAATTACATTTGTTACAATTCCTTATCTTACTTTTACTCTAGAACTTGGCTTGAATCTTATTCAAGACCATATTTGCACATTTGCCATTCATGGAAAGGATTAAGGCATTCATTTTTCTTTTGTTATAAATAGAGCCAAATCGCCATCCCTTATGTGTTTTGCCCTTTTGAACTTTATATGTTTTCTTTTTATCTTTTTGGCCGTAAAAAACAAATAAATATCTTTTCCACCTTGTTGTAGGATACTTTTAGTTGTTAAAAGCATTTTAAGGGTGGATGGACATGTATTTTTGCATCTTTTTTTGAGCCATTTAGCTTATTCTTTTAGGAAATATACATAGTTTAAAAAAATAAAAGGAAATGAAAAAAAGGAAAAAAACAATGAAAAGGGAAGAAGAAAAGGAAAATAAAGAAAGAAAAGTTACTTTTGGTTTTTTTGTGAATATTTTTTTTTTTACAACGAATAAGGCCTTGAAATTCACATTTATTTCATTCTACATTCTTTTTCTTTATACTCTTGATGATTTTAAGTATCTGCTTTGTTTTTTGAGTTGTCTTTATTTATTTTGTTTACCACTTTTTCTTATCTTGGCCTATATTACAATCATATTAAAGACCTCATGATTCAAGCATTGGCATTTGATTTTGAATGGTGGAGATATAGATAATAGCCAAGCATATGATAGTAAAGTTGGAGAGGTCAGAATTTGAGCATAAACACCTAATCTTAAAAACTATAAAGTAAAATGATAAACATTAATTCACATGAGGGACCATTATTGCAATTTATTTTTGTTAAGTATATTGCCATGGTACTTGTTATATTAATGTAAGTGATATGACTTGGATAGTTGGGGTGTTGATATGCTATGATCTTCCTTGTGCTTAGTGGCTTACATGTAACATCCAGTTTCTCCGTAAACATATGAAACTCACTAGATATAAAAGGAAGTTCCACAAATAGAATGGTTTGAGGTCAAATAAAATTAGAACAATAATCTAGACCTCAAATAATGAGGATCTAAGCCCATAGATGCTCTAAAAATGGATTCAGAATAACTAGACCAAATTCAACAAAAATGCAGTGGCATTTTTGTGATTTTGAGCACTTTTTGAAAAACTCATAAGAGGGACTTTTAAATGGGAAAAATGAGTTTCTCAAAGTTCTCAGAGGCCCAAAAAACTATAAGAACCCCTAGAATAGTTAAAAACCATCTAGTTTATATTTTAGAATGATGGTTGACTTAAACTTTGACCTTTTCATTTGGTAAGATTTTAGATCCAATTTGAGTGATTCCAAAAGTATTATATAAGTTAGAGAACCTAAATTTTATGATAGGAAAGACAGTTCTTGAAAAGGAGTTAAAATAAGCCTAAAATGAAAAGCCAAGGAAAGGGGACATGGATGGAATTTTAAAGAAAAATTTTAAGAAGTCTTGCTCCGTATAACCACGTCTTCCTTCTCCTCTCCATCTAACCAACATATGCTCTGTCCCAAAATAGAAGTGAGACCAGCCATGAAGGACGCATAAAGAGGGAGGACAAAGAAGAAGAAAAGATAAGGAAAAAGGTGAGAAAATTATGGAATTTCATGGTTCTTCCTTCACAAACCTTGTCCTCCTCCTTCCCCTCTTTTTTTCTATGGTTTCCATGTTTGATTTGGGACTATTTTGGGTCTGGTTCAGAGGAAGGAGATTAAAATTTGAAGGAGAATCCTATTGCAAAGGGAAGAGCTCTTGAAAAGTTTTGGAAGCAAGGTAAATTCCATGGACCTTTTTGCTTTCTTCTTGTTGTCTTCAATGAGTGCTTGTCTGGCCAATTTGAGGCTAGCCAAGAGAGGATAAATTCTGGTCCTAGCAAGGGAGAATCATTGGTTTTGGAGTGTATGAATATGCAAAGAAATCCAATTAAGATGCATTAGAAATAAAGTTGCAAAGATTAGGGATTTTATTGCACTTAGGCCAAGATGAAGCTTCCTAGTGATAATTCAAGTTATCTAAGAGTGTATATGAGTTTTGAAGACATCTAGGAAACCTCCCAAGTGCCATTTCTATAACACCATCATTTCTAACTCATACCCATCATCCCTTGCATGCTCATGTGAGATATAGTAAGAATAAAGTGAGAATTTCCATTGGATTCATACACTTTCTTGCATTGTGACATGGATAAAAATTCATTTCAGTGTCACATGGACCATGTGAGCTCATGCTATGCATCCTTATATTTAATTGCACCATTACAACTCATTTCAATCCCAAAAACATGCTTTCAACCCATGGAAACCAAAAAGAGATATAAAACATGTATCTTCATTTTCGACCAGACTTGGCCCGATTTCTGGGCAAATTTTGGAAAATCATAACTAAATCCAAGAAAATCAAAAACATATAATCTTGGTCATTCTAAAAATATTGGGATGTCTAATTTATGTTAAAAATATGTACAAGTCATAACATCCCACACACAGGACGTTTGACACACAAATTAGTCTGGAGGTCAGACTGGGTCCCGATGCTGTTACAATTTACTGATATGAACTTCAAAAATGTTCAACTAATACCAAAAAAATATAATATGTGCAACTAATACCAATATGGAAAGATGTGGATGTTAACTAGATAGGAAAAATATCTGCAAATTAGTTCATCAAGCCAAGCTCTCAGAAATCGATGGAACAATACTTCTGGTCAGGCAAGATGACTGATATTGGGCAGAAATTTTGAAAATTCATATCTTCCTCTCTAGACCTCCAAATGAAGTGCTTCTAGTTGTTTCAAGTCACAGTGAATGTCTAGTTTTTTCTTATAAAATTTGGTAGCCATTGGACCACGTTTGCCCCTCAGATGTCATAATTACACAACTGACCAAATGAACAGTGCTGGTGCAAATATGAAATTCTGATACCAACTTTGAAAAATCATAGAAAATTTCATAGACCTCCAAATGTCCTGATCTTTGGCTTCACAAAAAGTTCTTGGCAAGATCTAGTCACATGCTAAATTTTAAGGCAAGAAGAGGTCATTTGGTCAGCCTTTGACATAAGGGGGCAAAGTGTTAATTTCTTTTGTTAAAAGAGGGCTCCAAGGGTTCACATTTGCTTCTCCTACTCCAAAGGCTCTATGAGCACGTGGGAAAGCATCAACATAGGCTATCAAACATGGCTCAAATGTCTAACAACCCAGATTTGCAAAACTCACTCTCCCACACTAAAACATACACCATGTACATAATGCCAAGGTCTTGCTATTCATACCAAAACTTGCTACATCATTCAATATAGTTTTAATTCTCAAACATATACAATATGTACAACCATTTACAAGTATTCATAAGTGCATACACCATGTACATCATTAGATTATATCTTTTAACAACAAAATGGAGACAAAATGGCTATTTCATAAATCTTTCACCGATTTCCCTAGCTTCAAGCTTGGTGGCTCCCGTGTCTTTGTTCACTTGGTCCACCTAGCATGTTAGGATAGTGGAGAGGA
Source organism: Erythrophleum ivorense (assembly GCA_026724425.1). Lineage (NCBI taxonomy): Eukaryota > Viridiplantae > Streptophyta > Magnoliopsida > Fabales > Fabaceae > Erythrophleum > Erythrophleum ivorense. Next base: position 53,111,713 of record JAIUCV010000002.1, read on the forward strand.
GGGGATGAGATTTGAAGAATCCCAATAGCTTATCTCTCATTCAATCATACATGATATATGCAAAGCAAGCTTCTTAAATGCATGTATGAAAAGTAGAAGTCATGGACATTTTAAAAGTAGCCTTGGCATGTGAATCAAGCATACAAGACATTCAAGGGTTCACCAAGTGTTTGGATTGGCCTCACACTTCTCCTCATGGATTTTGGACTTGCCTCACCCACTCTTGAGCACTTTGGACTCAACCATACTCTTGGGAGTCCACATTACTTTTGGGAGACCCTTTGCTTTGTCTCAACCAAGCTCGAGGGTTCTTAGCTCATCCTCACCCAAGAGAAGAGTTCTTGGCCTTTCCACACTCAACCAAACTCATACAAACAACATGGATTCATTTAACACATAACATAGCATCAAGGATCATGACATATAAAAGCATACTAGCATACTTTTCATAGCTTAAAAATACACATACACATATTTTAGAACAAGCTAAACACACATCGATGCATGAGAGAAAGGGGGAGAGAGCTACCTTATAGGCTAACACAAGCCTTCCCTTTCAATTTGTCTTCTCCCTTCTTGATTTCAAAATCATAACTAGGTGGAAGTGCTTCTCTTGAGCCTAGACACACAAGGAGCATGGAATTACTCTCTCATAACTCAACACTTATTCACAAAGCTAGGGGTTTCTTTATAGCAAACCCTACTAAGCATATAAGAAACTAGGGGTTCTTTCTCTCTCTATAAGTTCACCAACTATCCTTTCTCTCTCAAGCTCTCAAGAAAGGAAAGCAAAGAAGAAGAAGTGAAGATACATGAGTTTCTTGCTCATTCTTGACTAGAATAGAGCTTTCTTACTCAACAACCCATGGAAAGGAAGCTTAGAAGGAGAAGAATAAAGTCAAGAAGAAGAAGCATAAAGAGCTTTAGAGGTTCTTACCTTTCTTCCTTAGCTTCCCTTCTTTCTCTCTTAGTTTCTCCTAGTTTCCCTCTCTCTCTCAAGCCTTTTCTCTGTGCTTGGACAAAGCCTAAGTCGGTTAAAAGAAAAAGGAATGAATTGAGGCACTTTAAGAAGTCAAATTCTTTTTTTTCACATTTTTTTGGACTAACCCTGGCTATAGCAAAGAATAACCCTTACTACGGTGAGCACGTATCAGTCCCAAACCTCTATTTTTGTTATGGCATGTGCTGCAGCGAGCAACTCCCTGGTTTTTGTATGGGATGCCCGCACTTGCTATAGCTAGAAGGCATTCTCATTATAGCTAGACCATTTCTCGCTATAGCGAATAGGTACATTTGCTATAGCTAGGCCATTTCTCACTATAATTAGTAGACTTAGAAAATTTTCAACCCTTCAAAAATTTTTCAGTTTTTTTTTTCTGGTTGTTACAATTTCTTTTAAGAAAATAAAGCAAACTCCATGGGCTCAATGCTATGTAAATGTCTCAGCCAAACTAGGATGAAGTACCTAGAGAAAGTTTTAATTAGTTTTAAGGCTAGAAAATGACTAGATATGATTAATAAATATCAAAGGAAGCATTGGAATGAATTTAGTAATCATGGTTGAAGAGATGAAGGTGTAGGCTCCATTTTAAGACTTAAAGAAGCAACTTATATCTAGGCTCCTTGAATTGAAATTGTGATGATTCCAAAGAGTTTAAATGGAGTCAAGAGACTTACATTGAATGAGAAATGGGAGCCAAGATCATGAATCCCGAGAGTTGCTTCATTAGGTCGTGTATGGAACTATAATGGTGTTTTAGAACAAAGGAGCCTTGCATAGAGGTTGTGAGAAACTAAAACTTGTACCAATGATTAAAATATGTCCTATTTGATGTGTCTAGGCTAAGAGAATCAAGCCTCATCTAGTTACACGTGTTTGGCCAAAAAAGGGAAGAAGAATTAAAGAGAAAAACTTGTTTTCTTACTTCAAGGTAGCTCCTTAACCTTTCCAACATGCATTGCTTAGATGTTTGCTTGTCTTTGAATGCCTGTGTGTATGTTTGAATTATGAAATATATATATTTCTAGCCATTGCTTACATATTATGGTACCATTATGCTTCTTGAAATGTTGTTTGAATGCAAAGTGGCTTGAATGGATATGGTTATGCCAAAAGTCCCTAAAAATGGATGAGACAAAGCCAAAACTCTCAAAAAGAGTGAGGCTAAGTTAAAAGTCCTTTGAAAGTGGGTGAGGCAAATCTAAAAGTCCCAAAAAAAATTAGGTGAGGCATATGACAAGGAAAATGATTTATGTATGTTCATTAGTAGCTTACAAGGTATGCATGCATTCTTTGACATATAAATGCATCTTTTATGTATGTTTGAAAGGGTAAAGCGCTATTGAAATTTTTTGAATCTCACTCCTCCCCTACCTATGTTTAATCAGGTCTAGGTGAAGGTCAAGAAAGCAAAAATGGGAGCCAAGGAGCATGATTAGCAATACTTTGACAATAGAATAGTTTTTAATGTAATTTGATGTCAAAGTTTGTAATTCTATAATGTATATGAGATGTAAATGTATAAGCATGTGTAAATGTACATAATGATCATGTATGAATAGGATTTGAAGTTAAATATATGCTTATGTGAGAATTTGACATCTTACGCCTATGATGTACATGTGTATGTTAGCAACTAGGATGGTGGTTTTGAGATGTATGATGATTTGAACCATTTATGATCTTATAGGCTATGTTCATGCTTTTGGACATGCTCAAGTGGTTGTGGATTGAGTAGAAGACCATTTGGTGCCTTTTTATCCCCTTATAGACTTCAAATTGACCACTTTCTTGAGCTGAATTAGAGTCTAACCAAATGGATGAGTTTTTTATTGAAATTTGGCAAGAAAATAGAACTCATTTAGAGATTTTCATAGAGCTAAAGAGCACTCAATTTGGAGTTCTAGAGAATTTATTATAATTTTTTGAAGTTAGCCAAATTATGTAGAATTGTCAAAGTTACTATTTATATGGTCAATTTGCTTTTCTGTGTCACCTATGGGTCAAATGAAGTCCAATGCTCATGAAATTTTATAGGCATAAACTAGACTCTATAATATTTCCATAGCCATTGAGAGCACCTCATATGGAGCTTTGTAAAGGGAGAAACAAATTTTTGAAGTTCCAAGTCCTATAACTATCTAAGAGCAAACCCGATGTACTGTTCTATTATTTTTTGTGGGTTAAATCCTATTGTCTTAGTTTGGAATTATTTTTATTCATTAGTTAACATCCAAATATTTGTAAAAAGCTATATATGCATGGTTTCAATTTTTCTAGAATTAGTTATAAATTTCCAAAATTCATATTAGAAATTTGGAAAACCAACCCAAAAGCAAGTTCTGGTTTTCTTGAAAAATGGTTCCAAATATGAGATTCTTGAGATGAATTGTGATGTTTCTGATATGAATGGATATGTTATAGATGAAAAATAAAATTTATAAGCTCACATGGTTCCTAAAGCCAAGAGTGACGTATATGGCATCCGATTTCACAATTAAAAGTTGATAAAAGTTTTCGCAATTAAAAATTGATAAAAGTGCCACTTTCATGTATGTGTGTATTATATGTCAAGTATATGTTAAGATAAGCCTATATGATATGATTTGAAGGTTAGAGAGCTAAGGCATTACATAACTCATGGCAAAATTTGCATATAACACTTATTTTTATGAACATAACACTTTTAGCGGCAATATTTTGCATCATTAAAAGCTCAATAAATTTATTCTTGGCTTTACAGACCATGTGAGCTTACCAAAATTATTTTTCATTCATAAAACATTTGTTCAGCTGGAATTATCACAAATTGAAGCTCGAAATTTGAGTCCAAGCCATACAACACAAAATCACATTACACTTGGCAATTTTTCCATCCATTATATATTTTGATATGAAATTTGAAAAATCATAATTAATTCTAAAAAAAATCAAAATCATGCAAATTATACCATTATGGAAAGATACAGATGTGTTCTAATAGCTATAAAAATTTTAGATCAAAACAACTAGGTTTGCCTTACAAAAATTGATGAAATAGTAACACTAGTCACTGATGGTTTCTACAGCTGAACGCAAACTTCAAAATTTTATTTCTCCCTTTACAGAACTCCAAATGAGGTGCTCTTAATAGCTATAGAAAGATTATGATGTCTATTTTATGAGTATTAGACTTCATTTGGCCCTCAACTGGCACAAAAATGCAAACTGACCATATGAATAATAACTGGGACAATTTTACATAATTTGGCAAACTTTGAAAATTCATAATAACTTCTTGAAAGCTCCAAATTAGGTGACCTTCGGCTCTGTGAAAAGCTTTAGATGTGACCTATAATCAACCCAAATTTCATGCCCAAACTTGTCCATTTGGTTAGACTTTGGTTCAGCTTAAGATTATGTCAATTTTGAAACTATAAAAGGGGTCAAATATGCACCTCTAATCATTCTACAACCATTTCAGCACATCCAAAAGCACAAACATAGCCTATGAGAGCATCCCAAATGTTCCAAATCATCATGAATCACAAAATCACTATCCTAGTTGTTTTTACATATGTGGACATCAAATCATAAAGATGTCAAAAAATCATATAACCATTCATTTGGTTTCAAATCCCATTCATGCATTATATTTACATACATTTGCTTGTGTTCAATGGTTTACATCACATGTACATTATATAGATACAAACTTTGACATCAAAATATACAAAATTCCTATTCTATTGTCAAAGTTCCATGCTTCAAGGTGCTTGGCCTCCATTTCTTGCTCCACTTGGCTCACCTAGATATGGTTAGACATATGTGGGGAAAGAGTGAGATTCAAATAATCCTAATAGCTCTTTTACCCTTTCAAGCATACATACATGATATGTTCTCAAGTCAAAGAATGCAAGCATGTACTAAAAGCATCTTATAAGCATACATAAACATTTTCTCATTTCACATAAACTCATACATTATCAAACATAGGCTCTAAGGGTTTTTGGTTTACTCTCTGATAAATGCCATTTTTCTACATCTTATTTCCACTTAATCTGGATATTTTGATGATTAAATATGGCTTAATGGATGTAATTAAATGAAACTTAATTTTATTTTAGGAATTAATTTACAAAATTATTGATTTTAATGCATAAATTCTTTTAAATAATTTTGTAAAATTTTCTTAATTAATGTTTTCCATTATTATTATAGATTTTCATTAGGCAAATGGAACTTAAAGGGAGAATATTTGTTTGGATAAAAGATGGAGTTGAAGTGGACATGAATTAGAGGCTTTCACATGCTCAGGAGATATAAGGCATTTCATTCATTCTTCACAATGGTTTTCATGCATCAAGAGGCATCAACACATCGATATATAAATCACGTGTAAGGAAAATCACACTCCATGAGTCCAGCCATTCACTCACATGAGACACTGCATCAGCTCATGTGGAAGATGCACAAAAGCAATGCAAGCCACGACTCTAGACTTTATATGCACAAGGAGCTGTCATTCACATTCATGCGTGGAATAACACTCATAGGTCAGCTCACTTTACACACACACTCTCTCTATTTATCCATGTAATACATAAGCTCTCTAACCATATTGGCACTCATGTATGAAGTCACGGGTATACACATAATCACGTGGGCTCACATAAAGATAGTTACGAGCTGAAGGAGGCATGAAAAGCAGCATGTTAAGGGAGGCACACTAAGTTACATGTCTAGCTTATCCATTCACATTGACTCATAGCATGCACACACTCACGCTAGCCACTAATACACACATATACACTTAGGGTTTTGAGGCAAGAGCAGTAGCACGAATCATGATGCACTCCATAACTAACACATAGCAAACATATACACTCATGCAAGGAGGCTACCATGAGGACAGCACACATAATGACACATACATAGATCACTCCCTCATAAGGAAACATGTGGACCCATACACATGACTCACTCACGTGGATGGAATTCTCTCTTGCATGGAGAAATGTACATTGTTGGAGGAATGGATACACAAATAAAAAAATCATTCACTCTACTAAAGCTCATATATAGATGCATGGGTGGACATGGAAATGGCATCTCATTAACATTCCACAGATCAACAAGGCACTGATTCATGTCTAGGATATACACATTGTAAGAAGCACATGGAAACAAGACAACTCACTCTAGAATATGAATGACATGAGGAAGGAGAGCCACAAGTGGTGCCGTTGCCAGGGAAATTGGATTCTCAATTGTTTGAAAAGGATTTCTAAGTGTTTTTACTTTATTTTGGTTCTATTTTTGCTTAGTTTTTGCTCTATTTTGGACTTGGATTTTAGACATTTTGGTGTTGCATAACAAGTGTCCTGCTTGCTAGAATCTTTGTTTAATGTGCCCAGAAAATTCTCAAACTTTGTTTTCCAAGGTTTTTGGGCATTTTAAGCAAAAATAATGGTATAGCTATTTGGTGCACCATGTTTTAGCCAAATTCCAACATTTAAGACACCTTTTCTAACTTTTTAGTATTTTCTCAATTTTTTTTTTAAATTTTGAATTTTTCTAGATTTAATTTCTTTAATTTTTGTGAGTTTATTTTATGTAATTAACCTCTGTTTTGTAGTTTTATTTATTGTTAGGAGGTTGTTAACTTCATTTGAATTTTATTTTCTTGATTTAGAGTTAATTTTAGTTATAATTTGTTAATGAGTTCTCTTGTGCTTAAATTGACTATACTTCTCATTTTCTTTGCTTTAAATGGATCCTTATTATATGGCTAATTAAGGTGTCTATGATTCTTGTGTAAATGATAGGATTGTACATAAGATGGATGAAGTTATATCAATGCTTCATGGCCTTCTTGAATGACAAAGACAAGCACAACAATATCAACAAGTTAAACAACCATGCTACCAACCATACCACCATCCATATAAAGTTTACCCTAATTACCACTATTATTATAAGCCATACCACAACTTCCATGTGCAAGAGCTAGAATATCATAATTACAACTATCATGAGGAATATATTCAACAAGAGCCTAATTGGGAACTGAGTTGGGAAGAAAGAATGAGGCAACTCCAATGGGAAAATGAACAATTGCTTCTTCAAAATCAATAGATGATTGACAACCTCATGAAGGATTTGGGAGTTCAAATGAATCAACCAACTTCAAGTGCTACTGAATTAAATGAGGAAAAAATTATAAGAGAATGTATAAAGGAGGAAGTGTCCTATTCACTGGGTAATATCCTTCTATCTTCTAACATTTTTCATTTTGTTAGGACTGACTCTGGTTTGCATGATAGCATTGTAATGACTAATGCACATGATGTTGATTCTGAAGTGCTTGGTGATAATGATGTAGATGAGGAAATTATTGTTAAACCTCCTGATATGGTTGATTATAGTAATGCATTAAACAATAATGATGCATGTGTTAATGCTAATGAATCCTTGTGTACTGATGCACTAGGTATTTCTAGTCCTAGCTGTAACAAAAGTGATGAATTCATTTCTGAACTAGTTGATGATCTTATTGAGTCTAAGGTAGTAGACAAGTGTGAAGGTGACCTAGAACATGATGATTATTCTATTCCTAGTGTGGGATTGGTTGATAAGCCTATTGATGATGCATCTTCTGAGTTTAGGGATAACATACCATCTGGACCATGTGACATAGTTAATTTGAATGATTCTCTTGATTGTGTGTGTGCTGGATCCATTATATATGATAGATGCTCCCATATTAATGCTTTCATTGAGACTAGTGAGTTCCTCACATATTTTGATAATCATAGTTCCTTATTAGCATATGATGATATGATTGATAAAGTAGTGAATGTAGCATGTGATGACAATATAGATAGTACAATTGTTGAGCATCTTGTTGATGATTCAGACTCTACTTTGAAATGCTTATGTGATAATATGCATACATGTCCTATATGTGTTGAGATTAATGAGTTTCTAAAGTCTGATAAGTCTGTTGAATCCATGAATTCCTTTGTTTGCACTGAAATTATAGATAAGATTGATTCTACTGATCACACTAGTATTGATGAGAGCATGGATAGAGATATTGTTGATATTCAAAATCCTACTGATCCATGTGCTGTTGTTGATACTAGTAAGAGACTGGATTTAGGTATTGATCATTGTCTAAAATCTTGTGAGCCCATTGATGTCTCTTTGGTCAAGGAAGATATTGTTTCTTTTGCTGAGAGTTTGGAATAAATTCTTGAAATTGGTGAACTAGTTCCCAATAATCAACAAACTCTTCCAATTGAAACTAAGCAACTATCAGATACATTGAAGGACTCCAATTGGAAAGACTATGAGAAGTTACAATTGAATTTTTTTATTGATGTAGTGACTTGTACTAATGAGAGTCTAGTTGATTTTATTGGATTTGATAGATATCTAGAGAGTTTTGATTTCGAATTTTCTTTCTTTAGTTTTGAATTTCCTAAATTTGATTTTTCTTCTCTTATTGCTTTTGAATATGCTAAATTTGACTTTCTGAGATTATTGATAGTTGAGGAAGTCCATGAATCATCACTAAATGATTAATCAAAATGTTTTAAAGTAGTGAGACTTAAATTTGTTGAACTAAAAAGGAATAAAGCTATTTTAATTTTGGTTTTTGATACTTAAGATTAACTGGTCTTTGATAGAGTCCTTTTTAGTTTAGGATTTAGTTTTCTTTTTCTTTTTTACATTACTATTTGTTTTATTCTATTTTGTAGGCAATAAGTCACTAACTAGCTACATGGGAATCTGAGCCACCATTGGAATCTCCATTTTCAACTTCACTCAGTTGTACCCTTTCTCTTTCTACCCTCTTTAAATTGTGTTATTTACCTATTAATTAGATTGTGTGCTAGCATTGAGGACAATGCAATATTTAAGTGTGGGGTAGGGGGGAGAGCCATTCTATTTCATCTTCTTTTTGTTTAAAAATTGGAAATTTTTGAAAAAAAAAAATTTGAAAAAATAGTGTGATTTTTTTAAAAAATCTCCTGTGGAAGTTACAAGTTGAGATGATTATAGCTTGGATTCAGTTTGAGATGATAAAGTGATGGATCTTATGTCTTGATTTAAGTGAAGTGGCAATGAATTTGATTTTAATGAATTATTTGATAGCCATTAGCTAGTGAGAATTGAGCCTTAATTGTTCATTTCTAGTGTATATTCACCTATCTTTGCTTTCACTCTAGAACTTGTCTTGATTCTTTATTGAGACCACATTTGCATTTGCAAGTATGAAGATGATAAGGCATCCATTTCTTTTTATAGCTAGTGAGCCAAAAAGCCAACCATTACATGCATTTTATCAATTCTTTAGCCACTTTGGACTTGATTTTATTTTCTTATAGAACCTATAGCCATTAAAAATGTTTTCCACCTTGTTTTAAGATACCTTGGGGATTTCAAGAGCATTACATCTAATTAGGATGAGAGAATGTATACTTTGCACTCATTTAGGCCATTGTCATTCAAGGTTGAGGAATTTATTTTTTAAAAAAAAGTTAAAGCAAAAAACAGATAGAAAAGCAAAAGAAAAGTAATGAAATAAAAAGAAAGAAAAAGCAACAAAAAAATCAAAAGAAAGAAATGTTTGAGTTTTATTTGCATTCACTTATACTAGTTGGAAATAAGGCCTAGAAATTCCCTATCTTAGGTTTCCATTTATTGCTCTTGAGGTTCTAAGGTGTTCTTTTTGTTGTTTGTTTTCCCCTTCTTCTTATATCCATTCTTTTTATTCCTTTACCCCACTACAACCTTGAATAAGTCTTATTGATTTGTGCATCACATTTGGCATGAGTGGCGGAGATTTAGAAGCTTGACAAGCCTATGGTAGTGAGGTTTTGATAGGTGGAACTCGAGTGAAACACATTCCCTTAAACATTGGAAAGTTGAGAGTAAACACTAATCTATGTGAGAGGTTATGCATTTCAATTCATTCTTTTCAAATGAAATTGCCATGGAATTTGCTTTCTTGATGCAAGTGAAGTTAGTTTGGATTGTTGAAGTATTGAAGAGTAGCGATCAGTCTTTAACTTGTGATTTTTACTTTCCTTTTTCGTTTTCATTCTCCATTGGTCATTCCACTAGCATTTCCTTGAATCTTGAGTTTTACCCAGGAGTGTAAAAGTTTAAGTGTGGGGGAATTTGATAAACACCATCTTTATATATTTTATTTCCTCTTTAGTTGGGCATTTTAATAATGATTTAAGGTTTAATGGATTCAATTACATAATATTTGATTTTATTAACCATTTTTTGAATTTTAGGAAATTATTTGCAAAATTATTGAATATTAACGCATAAACCTCTTTTAAATAATTTTGTGAATAGTCTTCCTATTATTTCTGCAGATTTGTGATGGGTAATGGAATTTAAAGGAGGAAATTTATTTGGAGAAGAATTGAAGATTGAATCAAGGTGGAATTTTTAGGAAATGAAAAAAAAGAAAGAGAAAAAAATATGAGAAGGAATGGAGTTGAAGTGAACATGCATGGATCTTTGGGATGAACATATGATGAAGGACCAGGACACACAGTCCTTCACATAGCAAGATGGAAGACACAAATGGCTTTGTGAAGAACTCACACAAGAAGTAACACCAGGTCATTCACGAGATTAACACATGCATGAAGCCACAAACATCCCACATAGGCAACTTCTCCACATGATCACACATAAACAGCATATCATTCACGTGGCAAAAGGGGTTAGCACATAGCACTTGCATGAGGATAAGCACTAAGTTATTCATAGCACCTCCATACATATAACACGTCCTCATTTAGCACCTGATTCATACACTCATGCACGAAGCTATAAGTACGTGATTCATTAAGAAAGGGTAGAGAGAGGACACGTGATGAAGAAAATGGGGCCACACATATACACACACTAGCTAGAGAGATAGATTCATAATCATGTTTACATAGCTTAATCCCTCACTTGACAAACACTTATGATCCAGCCCACATTAACATATACATGCCACAGGTATGATGCTAAAGGAGAGAGGTCTTAAGTTGTCTCATGCAGAAACTGTGTATTCCATCCATGTCCAACACATGACATATGGACTCTATTTGAGGGAAATGAGGAACAGAGTAAGCCAAGGGTATAGATTATATACACACATAGCAACTATCAGAATGTGATTCAGAAACCCTTCATTCTCATTCACCACTATCTCCATCTAGCACAAGGCATGCACTAGTTCTACGTGGCAAAGGATTCATATATGTAAAGCTGGTTAACATGATTTATTAGATGAGCTTAACATTATTTGATGAGAACAGAAGTTGACATGGAGATTGGCTGGAAGAAAGCACGTGAACAAGAAGAAAATAAGGAGCATGGGTAGAAGTATGCATTAACAATGTATGATAGAATAAAAGAACCATGTGAAGGGAGCTGTGTAAAACCTCCCCATACAATGCCTCTCCTACTATTGATGCCTCATATAGGACTTAGAAGAGCCATTGGAAATCTGAACTAATGAAAATTTTCTTCCCCAACATTTGTTTTCTGAACTTGCTCATACAATTTTATTATTTATTTGTTCATTCCCATAATATTTTCTAACTTTGAAAACAATCAATTAATTATAGAAAAATCGTATGAGGTTAGTTTAAGGCTTTAATCCTTTACAAGGGAAAAATACTTATTCAACAGAATACATATGAATTCGTATAAAAATATTCTTACAAAAATCAGATGATTTTTACCCCTCCTTTAATATATTATTATATTTATATTGATTTGTCCTTACGTGAATGCATGTATCTTTGCATTCTAGGCACGTTAGTTGTATTCTCTTTACTTAAGAGTAGAGTATATACATGGCTCTCTATTACATTTCTGAGTACCTTACAACACCATAGCATAACTTATACATACAAGAATTCAAGACACTTAATTACATGACCAAAATGTGATACATAAAAGTAAAGTTCTCAGTTTATGCCTCCACACCTTTTGCCCTTTATTTGCCTGAGCTCGGACCTAATATAAGTTATGTTTGGGGTGAGATTATGAAATCTCAGTAGTAGTAAACGAATCTCATTCACAAGCTAGCATGTAAGTATATAACATAATGCCAATCAAGGTATCACATACTACATAGTGATGCAAGGAATTTCATACAAGGCCAAGCAATATTCTAGCATACATGTCTCATCGTATAGCATCAATACCATTTAGTACAACATAATACTCATCATTATACCAACACACAAGCTTAAAGAAAGAGAAAGGAAAACTACTACCTTAGAAATTTTGCTCCTTAAGCTTTAGGACTCGGCCCACTTACTCTTGGAGTTTCCAAACAATTATCAAACCCTATAATCATAATGATAATTCATTACAATTAACATATGGACCCAAAATTATAAAGTAATATAGCCCTTTTTAACTTAATAGGACCATTGGAATTGAAAAAATCTAACTTCTTCCCTTCTGCTTGACTATGGCTGAATAGTATGTATTTCTTGGCCAAAATTTAGCAATTTTATTCCATGAGTTTTGGGGGCTTTCTTATAGGTATTCCTAACTAAAAGAACCCTTTTGAATCCATTGGAAAGGATAAAATTATCAAATTCCAGCCCCAACAACACGTTTTGTCATAACATAAGCTAGCTCCGTTTTAGGTTCGAAAGTGAGTTTCTTTGGTTCTAAAAATTCCATAGCCTCTTCCTTTATGTTTTAGGCATGAAATTTGGTATACATGACTTTAAGACATTGAGAAAACACCATAAAAATTTTGGGAAAATTCGGACAGCATCTCCCAAACATTTTCATTTTCCCAAAAATTTACAAGCTTTGTGTTTTTTCAAGGCTCCAACAAACAACAAAATGGATAAGCTCATGTGCCCTCCATAGCCAATATATAAACTCCATTCCTAGGCCTTCATATTCAACATATAAACTCAATTTCTAATGATCCATATTCTGTCCAAAAGGAGAAGAACAAGGGATTTTGGCTAAGCTTCCTATTTTTATTTTCTCTTTCTACATCAATTTTTGTTATTTTATTTGCTTGGTTAAGCTTGTAAATGATTGAGATTGATGTAGTTTATAATTTTTGGCTAGTTATACATTGATTAGGAGAGAATTTGTTGATTAATTGATTGGATTTAGTACTAAATTTTTCATTATTCTCTAATTTCCCATGTATGCCAGCAAGGTATTCGATGAAATGTATTAGTGAGATTGTGTGCTTGATTGTTTGATTTGAGGATTCCTTAGAGTTTAATTGGTTAATTAAACATCTTAGGGAGATAATTCATAGGCTAATTAATTGATTAATCAATCAAATTGAAGTGTTCATTGATCCTAAAGGCAAGAATTAACAATTTAGTAAGGGGTTAAGGTTTCAATTCAGTATTAGCTTGTTAATTTCTTGAATCTTGGATGGTAATTCAAGATCATTTGCTATGAACATAATTAGGAACTCTTAGACCAGAATTAATCACAATTGAATTAGGACAAGGATAGTGAATACCGAGGGACGAATCTTAAGCTAGTCACATGTCTATCATTCACTTTTTAATTAATGTAATTAGGTTGCAATTAAGAATTTTATTTCAATTAAATTTTAGTTAGCCTAATTAGATCAAACCCCCTTTAGTTAGATAATTTTTACAGTTATTTAACACTTAAAAAATTCAATTAAACATTGAATTTCATTTCCTAGGGAGACAATCTAGGTTAACCATTAACTATAAAATTTAATCTAACCTAGTTTTATTTTAGAGGTTGCACAACAATCTAGGGAGATGATTATGTTGTGCAATCTCAAATAAGATTAGGTTGGAAAAAGCTTGTAGATAATGGTGCAACCTAGGTCATTTCTTAAAGAGTTTTTTTTCTTTAATTATTTGTGAAAAAGTATTTCAAGTATCACTAAATGAAAATTTTTTAGGGGATTTTGAATTATAGAAATTTAATTGAATTAAATGAAAAATAACAAGAGCTAAAAGCTTAAGTCTAAGTGAAGCTAAAAACTAGGAAAATGTGGTAGCTAGCCTTTAAATGAACTCCCTAAAATTCAATTATCCTTGCTCCCTTTCTAATGTACCAAAATTGGATTTAAACTCTTGCTCATTAGTGTATTCTCTGTAAGAACTCTTGAATTACCATCCAAGACTTAATTCACTAATAATTCAAGGACCTTACAACCACAAGAAGCTTGACGAATTAATCAATTAAGTTAGGAACAAGAACACACTAAAACCAATCCTAAATGCTTATAAAAACTGCTAAACAATCCACTTAAAATGATAATTAACCAATTAGATTAATGAATTCCTCAAGCACATCAATTGCACAAAACTTTCAGCCACTTAATTCAATAACCATTACATCAATTAGCTTAAAAATCAGAGAAATTTAATAGCAAATTGTGCAGTCACTAATTCTTCACTTTCCACAAACATTTAGAGATCAAAATCAACATCTAAATATCAAATTACAACCAATCCACAATTCAAATTAATCTAGTAAATTCCAGCAACTCAATTTCTAAATCAATGAGTTAAACCTAGTCAAATTAATAAAGGAAACAATGCTGAAATTAAAAGATTAAGCAAAGAGAATTTATCCAGTTAGGAGAGGCAATTTGAAGCTCAAATTTGCATCAAGGGAGCCCATTCTTCACTAGCTACCCAGAGGAAATTGAGCAACCATGGATGAAGTGGATGGAGGAATTTTAATGGAAGGATAAGCGATGGGAGAGGACAATTGAAGAAATTCCTTTTTTGCTCTTGTATTGTGTAACACCATAATTTCTAGCTTATTTCATGATACTCATAAGCTTCACATCATTAAACTCCATGAGGGTGTATGAAAAAGGAAATAAAAATAATGAATTTCTTTGCGTTGCACTATATTTAAAAATTCCATTTGGTGTCACATGGACTGTGTGGGCTCATGCTATACATTCTCATATTTAATTACATCAATAAAACTCTTTTGCATCATAAAATCATGCCCACAACTCATGGAAATCAAGAAAGGGCTCAAAATAATAAAGTGCATTTTCGGCTAGAATTGGCTGCTTTTCTGACCAAATTTTGGAAAATCATAACTAATTCTAGAAAAATTAAAATCACACTTTCTTGGTATTCTAGAAAGCTACAGATGTCTAATTCACTCTAAAAATATGCCTAGACCATAACATTCATCACAAAAAGCATTTGACATTCAAAAAATTCTAGAGGTCAAGCTACCTCCTGATGTTGTCAAAGATTCTGTAGCAAAATTTGAAAATGTCTAATTAATTCCAAAAAAATATAATACAAATAATACCAATCTAGAAATATGTGGATGTTAACTAAAGGGAAAAAATATTTCTATACTAGCTTAGGCAACTTAAACCTCAGAATCCAATAGAACAGTAACTCAGGTCGGGTAAAGGTCCTGATACTGGATAGAATGTTCAAAAATTTATATCTCCCTCTCTAGACCTCTAAATGAGGTGCTTCTAGTTGTCACTAGTCACAGTGACTGCCTAATTTCTTTGCATAAAATTTTGTGGCAATTGGACATCATTTGAGCCCTGTGTGATAGATTTCATTTTTGGACCAAATGAATAGTGCAGCAGACTCTGAAGCACTGATACGGCAAATAAGGAGCCGTACCTGTACTAGATACGTGTCTGGTACAGAGATGCGTACCATATGGGTACAAAACATACTAGTACATTTCTTTTTTGTGTCTGTAAGGTTCGAAACGTTTCTTCCATTTCGAAACGTTTCAACACGTCTAAGAAACAGCATCGAAACAGCGCCGAAATGTTCTTACATTAAACAATGTCGTTTATGCCTCATTTAACCTACCGTGCCCAACCACATCTCCCTTGCTTTTAGTTTCTTACTGCATCTCACCATCTCCTCGCTTCGTGTTGCTCATCTCCTCCGGCAAGCTGTTCGTTTCTTTGTCATCTTCTTTAGCTGTGGCAGGTGCATCTTCTTTTCGGTGGCAAAGCTTCTATTACCGAAGCTTCCTATTTTTGTTTTTTTTTTTAAAGCTCGAATTTTTTCTTCTCCATCGTCTTCTATTTTCATTATTTTTAAGCTTGAATATCTTTTGTTTTCATTTTTTTCTTTTTAAAGCTTGAATGTTTTCTTCTCCAGCTATGGCACGTTTTCATTTATAGAAGCTTTGGTTTGTTTTGTTGAATGCGGTGCTTTAGCTTAGTTGTTATTATGCTTTAGCACTTTTGCTTCGTTAATTTATATGCTTTTGTTATTTGCTTCAATGCCCCGTGCCCATGCTTCAGAGCCCTATGGTTCATTAATTTATCTGCTTGTAAATGTATGCACCAATGCCCTTTGCTTAAAAGGCTCTAAATTAGAGCTCATTCTTTGTGTTGTTAATTCATTACATTGTTGTTGTTTCTATATAAGCTAAGATTAAAATAATAGTAGGCTTTGTTATCTCTGTTGTTGTTCTATATGCACTAGTTTAATATATATTAGTCTTTTTGTTGCTTCTCCATCATAAGCATCATGGCAACTGGAAGTTCTAATTCTGCTAGTAATCCTTGGCCCATTGCATCTGCTAAATATTGTTTAATAATATTCTCCAAAAAGAAGAAACTTCTTTCTGGGCTTATGTAACTTTGATAGTCAGAAGTAGAGAAGGAGATTCTACTAATTCTGGTGGAAACAAGCATTGAAAGTGTAATTATTGTAACCATGAGTTTCAAGGATCTTATTCTAGAGTTAAGGGGCATTTGTTAAGGGTATCTAGTAAAGGGATTTCTATGTGTCCCAAATTTGATGTTGACTATTTAGCAGAGATGAAAAATTTGCAATAGGAGGTTGAGAATATATCAAAACCAAAAAAAGTGCCATTACCACCGCTAGCTAAAGGCTTATCTCCTTTAAGTGTTCAAAGTGAGTACAATCAAGGAAAAAAGAGAGCAGTTGGTGCTTTGGAAAAAGCCTTCAACCAAACAGCTAAGGAAAATTTGTGTGCAGAAATTGCTAGAATGTTCTATTCAGGTGGCTTATGTAACACCATATATTTCTAGCATGCTTCCGATCATTTCTAAGTCTCGCATGATCAATTGAACAAAAAGGAATGGAAAATGACATTAAATAGTCCATTAGCTAGCCCAAAGGATGGAAAATGACATTAAAGCCATCACACACTCACTTTCACAAACCTAGGTCCATGTTGCTTCATAAGGTTATATTATGGAAGCCATTGCCTCATCTCCCAACCTAAGGCTTCTAAATTTTTTCCAAGGGTTTCTCCTATCTTCTTCTATCATATAAAGTCCTAAATCAAGCTTGGAACTATTTAAAATACTCCCTAGCTATCTCTAAGGGTCTTGACCTAGTTATGCTTCCATTAAAACCCCATGGAGTTTGGGATTTTTCCTTAATGGATAGGGCACTTGGGAGGCCCCCTAGGAGTCTTAGAAACTCAAACAAACACTCACATATGATGGGGAAGTCTTGAATCAACCCAGATTTTAATTTATGTTCAAGAACTCTACACTTTTCCAATTTGAGTTTTACTAGTTTTTCATGCATTTCTTTGGTATAATCCATCTTCCCATGCCTTAGTTTGATGGATTCTTTTGGATTATAAAACAGAAACTCTTCCCTCTTCATGGTTCTGGTTGAGACATCCTACCATGGAAGAGGAGAAGGAGAAAAAGAAGCAACAAAGGGTGAGAAACTACCTTGCAATCAAGCTCCCTTCAAGAGCCCTTCCTCTTCCCTCTTTCTCCTCCTTGAATTTCGAATTTCCCTCCTCTGATCTGGACCCAAATCAGCACCAAAAAATATATTAAAACCATGGAGAGATGAAGCAAGAAAGGGAGGATGAGGTTTCAAGAGGAAAGAGCATGAAAACCTTACACTTTCTCACTTTTTCTTTGGCTTTTCTTCCTCCAAAATTTCCTCCCTTTGTGTGCCTAAGACAGCAGCTCCATTTCTGAGTTTTGGGCAGAGGAAAGTCGGTTTAGAGAAGGGGGAGCTGAACGTGGCTTAAAAAGGGAGTTTGGAAGCTTCTTTTGTGCACTTTGTTTCCATTTTTGCCCTTCCATAATGGCATTTCCGGTTTGTCTTCGTTTTAGCTCCTTTTTGAGAACCGTCTTTTCCATCATAAAATTAAGATTCCCAATTTAATAAAATGCCTTTGGAATCACTCAAATTGGAGCTAAAACCTTCCCGAACGAACCGGTCAAAGTTTAGGTCAACCGACGTCGAAAAGAGTACACCGGAGGGGCTTTACCAGTCCCGGGGCTTCCCATGGTTTTTGGGGCCTCTGAGAACCCTGGGCAACTCAAAATTTCCATTTAAAAAGCCCTCCTAGGTGTTTTTTCTAAAATTACACTTATTTACGAAAATGCCACTGGCCTTTCGGCAAATTTTTCGAATCACTCCGACCCTAGTTTTTGGGCAACTCAAGGCTCAAATCCTTGTTTTCTATTATTTAAAATTTTATTCAAATTTTATTTGGCCTTGAATCACTCATCTCAAGGGACTTAGTTTTCAAACCGGCCCGTTCCAGCGATTGTACAATTTACCGGGTGTTACAGCTTATCTTTTAATTTAGCATGCAATCCATATTATATTAGCTCTTACCAATATGCTACAAACAATGTGATTTCTGGTTTTAAACCTCCTGGTTATAATGCACTAAGAGGTCCTTTGTTGCAATAAGAAAGAGAAAATGTTGAAAGATTGCTCGAGCCAATAAAAGGGACTTAGAGTGAGAAGGGAGTGAGTATTGTAATAGATGGGTGGACTGATGTACAGCGAAGACCATTAATTAATTTTATGGTTGTATCTGATGGGGGTCTTATTTTTTTGAAGGCAATTGATGGGACTAAAGAATACAAGGACAAATTTTACATAGCTGAGTTAATGAAGCAAGTAATTAAAGAGGTAAAACATTAAAATGTGGTTCAAATTATTATTGACAATACGCCTATTTGAAAAGCTGCTGGTAAGATTATTGAAGCTGAATATCCTCACATTTTTTGGACACCATGTGTTGTCTACATGCTTAATCTTGCATTGAAAAATATATATGCAACTAAAAACACTGAGGCAAATGAATTGGTATATGAAGAATGTATTGGATCACTCAAATAAGGGATGATATAATTTTTATTAGAACTTTCATCATGAATCATTCCATGAGATTAGCCATTTTCAATGAATTTGTGCCCTTGAAATTGCTTGCCATTGCTAAGACTAGGTTTGCTTCAACCATTGTGACGCTAAAGAGGCTTAGGTTCATAAAAATGTCTCTTTGTACAATGGTAATTAGTGATGAATGGAGTACATATAAAGAGGATGACATTGGAAAGGCTAATACTATTAAAGAGTTAATTCTCGATGACTCTTGGTAGGATAAGATTAATTACATCCTCTCTTTCACAAAGCCTATTTATGACATGCTTAGATTTTGTGATACGGATAAGCCTTCACTTCACTTGATTTATGATATGTAGGATTCAATGATAGAACAAGTTAAAATATCAATATACAAGCATGAAAAAAAGGAACTTTTTGAGCATTTAAGATTTTGTGAAGTTGTGTATGGAATTATAATTGATCGTTGGACAAAAAGTTATATACCACTTTATTGCCTTTCTCATTCATTAAATCCTCAGTAAGTTATACTAATATTCCATACTTATTTTATTAATGTTCTTTCTACATTTAATTTTGTATTAAACAAGTCTAATTCTCATTGTTTTTATTGCATATTATATAGATATTACATTCCTCAATGGCTTAATGTGGCATCAAATAGAGTTCCTCCTTATTTAGATACTGAAATTTCCACTGAGATGAACAAATGCTTTAATATGTATTTTAAGGATCCTAGGGAGAGAAAATTGTTCCTTCAAGAGTTTTTAATGTTTTGTGGAGATTCAGATGCATATTCATTATTTGATTTTTTACAAGATAGGTAGAATTTGGAGCTTAAAGATTGGTGGTTAAATTATAGTTCTTCAACCCCAATGCTCCAATGGCTTGCATTAAAGCTTCTTCATCAACCATGTTCATCATCTTGTTGTGAAAGAAATTAGAGCACCTACTCTTTCGTTCATTCACTAAAAAGGAATAAATTGAATCTAAAAAGGGCTGAAGACTTGGTTTATGTTCATACCAATCTTCTTCTTCTATCAAGAAAGAGTGAAAAGTATTCTAGTGGAGTGACTAGGATGTGAGGTATTAATGGAGATCATTGGGAGCCATTTGATGGGGCAAGAGGTCTTGAGGTTGCAAATTATCTTTGGATGAACCAGATTTAGAACAAGAGCTCATAGGGAATGTTACTAATATAGATGTAGATGAAGATGAAGATTAATTTGGATTGAAATTTCTAATATTAATGTTTGTATGAAATGTAACTTGTTATGAACATCTTATTTATGCTTATAAATTGTGATATTATTTATGTTATTGTAGTTTATTTATAGTTTACTTTAGTTTTTAATGTGTTAAATTATTGAATATATATATAATTATTCTCGTACTCGTATCCTAAAATTTTAGAAATTGTCATATCCCACATATTGTATCGTGTCATACTCGATACTCGTACCCGTATTGGTGCTTCTTAGGCAATAGACCAAAACTAGAAAAATTGCCAACTTTAAAAATTCATCAAATATTTTGTAGGCCTCTGAAAATTATGGTCTTTAGCTTCCCAAAAAGCTCTCAACAAGCTCTAATTGCGTGCCAAATTTCAGAATAAGATGAACTCATTTGGCTAAAAAGTGACATAGATACCAAAATGACCAAATGTTTTCCCTTGGCCTTGGCACCTTGTGGGCAAGTCTAAAAGCACATTTAAGACTTGTGTGAGCTGCCCAAATGGTTACAAACCTTATGCATCTTATTTTGGCCTTTTCATCCACACTTATGCATATTTCCATAAAATCATTTATAAAGCTATAATGCCATAACATACTCAATTTACATTCCATCATTCACATAACATATTCTTTCATTCCTACATCATATAATATCATAATTATACGTGTCTCAAGGGTCATAGACCATTTACAACAATAATATACATCATGAAGCATCGTTATAGTTCCAAAATGGCAAAAGCTAGGCATATGGTTGTCAATCTTCTTTCTTCAATGTTGTTGGCTCCCATTACCATATCCACTTGGTCCACCTAGCATATTAGATCATTGGAGAAGAGGGAATCAGATTCATAGAATCCTAATAGCTCATCTCCCATTCAATCATACATAATGGATGCAAACAAGTCTCATAAATGCATATATGGTCATGTTGACATGTGTAAACATTCAAGAAGCATTTTCATCACTTAAAAATATCATACATAGCATAAAAAGGCTTGCCAAGCAAGTGGATTGGCCTCACCTAATTTTTTATGGATATTAGACTCGCCTCGCCCATTCTTTAATGCATTCTTAGACTCAACCATGCTCTTGGGAGCCCATTTTGCTTTTATGAGACTTTTTGCTTTGTCTTAACTAATCTTAGGAGTTCTTGGCTCATCCTCACCATGGCTAAGGGTTCTTGGCCTCACCACACTCAAGCAAACCCAAGCACACATCAAAACATCATATGAAACATAATATGTCATCATAAAACCATGGCATATAAAATCATGCTATCATACTTTTCACGGCTTAAAAATACACATACACCTTCTAAGACAAGCTAAGCATACATCCATGCATGAGAGAATATGGAGAGAGCTACCTTGCACACAATCACACACTTTTCCTTTTGAAATTCCCTTCCTTGCTTTGCCCACACACCCACAAACTTGTGGAGATGCTTCTTCTTGGCCTAGACATATTTTATGGGAGTCAATTAGGTTCATGTACTCAATTCTAAGGCCACATACTTGCTTAGACACTAGGTGGCTCTATAAACTCCATTATAGTCTATAAATGTACCTAATGAAGCAATACCCTTCAAATAAATTCTAGGCTCCATTCTTTCCTTTCAAATATGATTCTTGATTCCTTTTAAGCCTCTTGGAGTCATCACACAATTAAAACAAAGAGCCTAACTACATGTTGCTTCTTTACGTCATAATATGGAACCTGAGACACCAATTCACTTCTCATGGGTTCTAAATTTTTTCCAAGGCCTCCCCTCATATTCATTCATCATATATGACACAAAAATAGGCTCGAAAAAATTAAAAACTCTCCCTAGCTACTCCATCCATGCTTGGCCAAGACATGGTCCCTTTTTGGCCTCCTTAGAATTCTCTTTGTTTCCTTGAAGGAGGAAGCATGTGGGGAGCATCTTAGGGATCTTAGGAGCTCATTTAAACTCTTAATTAGACCTAGGAATTATCATATAAAATCAGATTTTGGAAGGTGCACACAAAGCCCTAGAATTTACATCTTGAAATCTAATGGTTTTTTGATAATTTCTTTTGTATATTCTTAATCTCCACACCATTTTTCCTTAGATTCATACTTGGTTCTGCCTAAAAATCATCTCCTCCTAGGGTTTTCTCAAGTGGGGCGAAATGGTACAGAAGGGAACCAAAGATGACAACCATAAGAAGAGAAATTACCTTGTTTTCTTACTTTTTCTCACTTGAATCTTATGTTTTTTAAGCTCCTCTCTTCAAATCCGAATTTTCTCTTGAATTTCTCCCTTGAATCAGATTTATAAACTCCATTTTAATCAAATGAAACAAAGCAGAAGGGAGGAAAGGAGGCATGGATGAAGAAAAGCATAAAAAACTATCATGGAAACATACCTTAAGCTTGGATTTTCTCTCCCTTTTCTTCTTCCCTTGGTGCACCACTCTCTTAGGGTTCTTCTTCTGATTTGGGGCAGAATAATCTGAAGCTAAGTGAGGGAGAGTGTGAGGTGCCACCTATTTATAAGGGAGGAAGAAGTACTTTTTCAAAAATTCCCATTTTGATCTTCATTCTTGACATTTTCGTTTCTCCTTTATTTAGCTTATTTTTTAGAACTATCTTTTCCATTAAAAAATTTAGGTTCCTAATTAAATAAAATGCCTTTGGAATCACTCAAATCGGAGCTAAAATCTTCTTGAACGAATCTGTCAAAGTTTGGGTACACTGACGTTGGAAAACGTCCACCGAAGGGGTTCTAGTTATCCCGGGCTTCTCATAGTTTTTAGGGCCTTTGAGAACCCTGGGGAACTTAAAATTTTCATTTAAAAATCCCTCCTTTGTGAATTCCAAAATTTGCTCAAAATTATGAAAATGCCATTATGTTTCGTAAATTTTTTATAAGAAATTATTTCTTCATTCTAGCTCCTTTTTTTCTTTTCGTCTGAGATTGGGGTTCTCATTTTTAGGAGTTTAGAATACTTTTCAAATTTTTTAGGACCTTAACTATCTCATTTTGGGGGACTTCCTTTTGTATCTGGCGAATTTTGTTTATTGACGAAGAAACTATACGTTACATTTCTCACGTTTTCTCTCATTTTTAGAAAATCAGATGTTACATATTGGAGTGCACAACCTAGCGTCAAGCGTTGTTCACCCAGAATCCTCTCCTTCGCTTGCTTCTCTTCTTTCCCTATTCTTCTTCCCATACACACACGTTGCTTATTCTTCTTCTTACTCCATGCACCTTCCTTTATGTGTAACACTTTAACCTCTAGCTCATACCCAGCGTGCCCTCTTACTCATATACATATGCGGAACTCACAAGGGAGATAAACTCTCTACCTTATGCTTGCTTTTTCTATGGCACTATGTGTGGGTAGAAATCCACTTTAGAAGTAACATGGACCGGTTGAGCTCTCTCTATGGTTCCTCATGCTCAAGTACTCTATTGAGACTTATTTCAATCCCTACTATATGCTTAGAACTCATGGAAAGCAAAAAGGGATTGGAGACATGCATTTTCGCTAGTGGCAGATTTTGCTTCTTTTCTGGGCTAACTTTGGAAATTCATAACTAAATGCAGAAAAATCGTATCTACATGATCTAGGTCAATATAGAAATTTTGAGACGTCTACTTCATGCTAAAAATACTTAGAAGTCTCAATCTCACACTCATTCTGCGTTTGACATCGAAATAGCTCACTGGTCAGAGGGGGCTTCTTTGCTGTCACAGTTTACTGATATGGACTTTGAAAATGTCTAACTAATTCCACAAAAATCCAATGCTCATAAACTCTATCTCTATGGAAAGATGTGGATGTTAGCTAGAGGAGAAAAATATCTCCAGATCAGTCCACCAAGCCAATTCCCCGGAAACCGATGAAACAGTACCTCGGGTCTGGTTGGGGGTCTGATTCTGGGCAGGAACTTCGAAATTGCATAACTCACTCTCTGGACCTCTAAATGAGGTGCTTCCAGTTCCTACAAGTCACTGTGACCATCTAGTTTCTGTGTATAAAATTTCGTAGCCATTGGACTACGTTTGCCCCTCGGATGACATGATTTCAAAACTGACCAAATGAACAGTGATTTTCTGAAATCCGAATTTCTGATGTCAACTTTGAATGCTCATAGAAAATGCTATAGACCTCTAAATGACATGAACTCTAGCTTCCCAGAAGCTCTAAACATACTCTAGTTCCATGTCAAATCTCATGGCTAGAAGAGGTCATATGGCTATTCTATGACATCATGTGCAAAATGGCCCTTTCTTGGCCAAAAGTGTGGCTAATGGGGTCCAATCTTAAGTTTTCTACTTCTATGACTCTTTGAGCACATGAGAAAGCATCTATAGGAGCTATCAATCATGCCTCAAATGTCTAATAACTCAGATTGGGGAAACACACTACCCCATGCCCACTTATGCACCCATATATACTAAGCTACCATTGGCTCTTTCTCATTCAACCATGCTATTTCATTCATCATAAAGCTCATTCTCATACATTCATCATTAATACATACATTGTCTTACAATATTTGTACATGCTACATCATATACATCATTTACATCTCATGTACAAGTTACATATACAATGTAGTACAAAACTATACACTTTTCTTCATCTCTATCCCTAGCCTCATGCTTGTTGGTGGTTGCTCCCATCTCTTATCTCACTTGGGCCACCTGACATGGTTGGATGGTGGAGAGGGAGGGTGAGATTCGGAGAATCTCAGCAGTTCAACTCTCATTCAAACATACATATATTGCATGCAACAAGTCTCATTAAGCATGTATGGCATGTTAGCATGTAAAACATGATAGAAAACGTTTAAACATGTGAAATGGCCATGGATAACATTCATGAGTTCGCTGAGTACTTGGATCGGCCTCACCCCTTCCCTTATGGCTTTTGGATTTGCCTTCCCATACTTTTAGAGGTACTTAGACTCACCCTTACTCTTTGGGAGTCAACCTCACTTTTGGGAGACATGGCTCAACCAACTTAGGGCTTCGGCTCATCCTCACCTTGGCTTCAGGGTTATTGGCTTTTCCATTTCCTCAAGCAAACCAAACAATCATTTAAAACATCATCTCAATCATATCACATAATCATGCTAACACACTTCTCATAGCTCATCTCATTCATACACACAAGCAAGACAATGTAAACACACAATTATGCATGAGAGAAAGTGGAGAGAACTACCTTTGCTGGCTATTTACTACTTGCTCTGTCAATGGTCTCCTCCCTTGTTGATTTCACAACAACTTCTAGATGGGAGAGTTCCCTCTTGAGCCTAACCATACAAAAGCATGGAATTAATACTTTACTACTCAATTCTTAAGCTAGGGATCACTTCTAAGCAGCTCTAATGAGCTTCTCACTCTAGGTTTCTTCCTCACTCTAGGGTCCATGAACTATCCCTCTCTTTCTCAACTCATAAGAAAGGGGAAAAGCAAGAAGAGGAGACTATCTACTTCTAATCTCTCTCAAGAGTGGTTTCCCACTCTCTCTCCTCTAAACCAGACTCAAACCTAACCATTCCTAACATCTGAACCGTAGGAAAGAGGGGAGAAAGGGAGAGGGCCACATATGAAGAGGAAACCATGAGGATTCATACCTTTCTTGTGCTTTCCTCTTCTCTTCAGCTTCTCTCTCTCTCCTCCGCCCTTTGCTCTCTCCTAAGACGAGTTAGAGTCGGTTAGAAGAAGAAAGAAGAGATTTGGAAGCTTTTAAAAGTCAATTTCTCTTTTCCTCGCTTTTCTGGACCGCTCTCGCTACAGCGAGTTAGTGACCTCGCTATGGCGAGCTCGTGTCTGTTCCAGACTTTTGTCTTCGCTATGGCGTCGCTACGGCGAGATCGGGTCTATTCCAGACCTCTGCCTTCGCTAAAGCGCCGCTACGGCGAGCAACTCCCTGGTCTCTATATGGAATGCCATACTCGCTATAGCTAGGAACAATTTCGCTACGGCGAGCAACTTACTGGTTTCTATATGGAATGCCGCACTCGCTATAGCTAGGGACATACTCGCTACGGCGAAGAGGCATTATCGCTATGGCGATTCCATATCTCGCTATGGCGAGAAGACTTAGAAAATTCTCAGCTGTCCGAAAATTTTCCAGCTTCTCTTTCCTTTCCTTTTTCTCCCTTCTTTTTCTCTTTTCTTTTTCTGGGTTATTACATTATGTGTTTCTTCTTCTTTTCTAGTTTTTCACATTTTCTACTCCTCCACCTTCTCAACTTGTGTATTCTTTTCCCTCGAGGCTTATTTAGCTCGCATTGCTACTTTTTGTCATGTACTTCAAACCTCCTACATGCTTGTTCCATTGCTACCCTTTTTTCTAGCCTTCTTCACATTAAAACCCATTGCTTCTCACCTCAACAGAGCATCGAATCTCTCTATCTAGCTCATGTTCTTCATCTCTACTTTATCCCACATGGCTGCTTCCTCTCTGTTTTGTGTTTCATATAGCTTCCAATACTTAAGAGTCCCGTGGGTTTCATGCATGCGTGTGTAATGGACAGCTATGTGGATGGATATGTGTTATGGAATGAGAAAGAGCTAGCATGTTGTCTAAATGTATAAACCTATAACCAATGTGATGTGGATGCATGTAGGGATATGCAGCAACATGAATGGATGTGTATGAAATGGATGTTGTGTGAGTTTGTGAGCTGTGAGAGATTACAAGTGAATGAAGTGTAAGTTGGACATGTGAAAGCTACGTAAAGTGCTTTCAAGTGAGTAATGTAAGTGGCTTGTGAGTGAAGATGAATGAGATGGATGACTTTCTCAAAATGTGAGCTGCCCTGCTGCCATGTTCTGCACAAAAGAATGAAAAAAATGAAGTAGGAAATATCGACAAAGTTCATTTAAAAGGATTTGTGCAATAAAATTTTAAAATTTTACAAATTAATTCCTGGAATATAGAAATGGCTAATAAATTCAATTATCCTCCAAATAAAATCCTTTAAGCTAAAATTTATAATTAAAATGCCTAATTAGAAGGGAAAAAGTATATGGAAATTGGCAATCATCAAATTCGCCCACATTGAAACTTTTGCACTCTTGGGCAAAAGAAAACCAAAATTCTAAGAAAAAGATAATGGAAAAGAAATAAAAAAAAAATAGAATTGTGCAGGTCACTTAGTACAAGGAAGCTCAAAACAAATCAAAAGCTCAATTCTCCAAGTCATATCACTTACATCAATACAACAAGTACCATGTCAATACACTTAACAAAAATGAAATGCAATGAAAGTCCCTCACTTGGATTAGTGTTTATCACTCTACTCTTTAGTGTTTAGGATAAAGTGCTTACTCTTAAATTCTATCGTATCTAACTTTACTACCATAAGCTTGGCAAATATCTACGTCTCCACCACCAAAATCAAATGCCAATAAATGAATCAAAAGGTCTTTATTATAGTTATAATGTAGACCAAGGTATGAAACAAGTGGTAAACAAAAGAATAAAGGAAATTCAAAAAGCAAAGTGGATGTTTAAAATCATCAAGAGCATCAAAAGAAGAATAAAAATGGAATGCAAGTGCATTTTAAGGCCCCATTTGCCACAAACAAATATATGCACTAAGAGAACAACTTTTCTTTCCTTTTCCTTTTTTTTCTCTTTTTTTTATACATTTCAAATGCTTTTCTTTTGCTTTGCTTTTCTTTTTTTCTTTTATTTTTTTCAACAAAAGAGTTATTCATTTTTTTCCTTTCTTCTCTCTTTTTTTTTTCTTGGAATATTTCCAAAGAAGATAAAACAAACGGCCTATAAATGATGTGAAAAATGCACCTCCACCTATCTTAACAAGACACATTGCCCTTAATAATCAAAAGCATCCTAATCAAGGTAGGAAGAACATTTGTTTGTTTTTCATGGCTAAAAGGCTAAAAAGGAAACATATATGGCTCAAAGGGGGTAAAGCAAATGGATTAAACACAAATAGGATGGCTCTTTAGCTCTAGCTAAAATAAAACAACAATGAATGCCTTAACCATTTTCATGCATGGCAAATGAATAAATGTGGCTTTGAATAAGATTCAAGCCAAGTTCTAAAGTAAAAGTAAGATAGGAGATACACACTAGAAATGAATATCAGTAGGTTCAAAAATCTCACAAGGTAAATTGACCGTCATTAAATTTCATTAAAGCAAAGCTAATTGTCACTTAACTTGCATTCGCAACACAAGATCATTTCCCTATCAAATCAAGATATATCAAAGTTATGATCCTATCAATATTAGCAACTTCCATAAAAACACAATTTAAAAAAAAAACTGAAAAACAACACCAAACTTCAACACTCAAAAATAAAACAAAAGACTAAAAAAACTAGAAAAATTAACTAACCAAAACAAAGCAGAACTAAAAACACTTAAACAATGCATTGTTCTCAATGCCAGCACACAATCCAATTAACAGAAAGACAACGTAATATAAAAGGGGAAAGTGAAAGGGTGCAACTGGGTAATCAAGATGGGTCATAAAGTTAAAGCTCCTCCTTGTCATCCTTTGGAACTCCTTCATGAAAATGCTTGAGCCTATGTCCATTAACTTTGAATTTAGCTCCTATTTGCTCATCCAAAAGCTCAACTACACTAAAAGGGAAAACATTAGAGACTACATAGAGACCTTCCCATTTAGAACGAAGCTTACCTGACATAAGCTTTAAGTAGGATTTATAAAGTAAAACTTTTTAGCCAACCAAAAACTCCTTTCTTGCAATTATCTTGTCATGGAATGCCTTTATCTTTTCTTTATAGATCATTGCATTATCATAAGCATCCAACTAGATCTCTTCAAGTTCTTGGAGTTGGAATTTTCTGTGAGACCTTGCTCCATTCAAATCCAAATTGCATTTCTTCATAGCACAATAACCTTTGTGCTCCACTTCTACTAGTAAGTGAAAAGCTTTCCCAAATACCAGCCGATAGGGTGACATGCCAATAGGAGTCTTGTAGGCAGTCTTATAGGCCCAAAGTGCATCATTTAGCCTCTTGCTCCAATCTTTCCTATTCGGCTACACTATTTTCTCCAAAATTTGCTTCACCTCCCGGTTAGAAATCCCTACCTGGCCATTTGTTTGAGGTTGATATAGAGTAGCTACCTTATGCATAACACCATACTTGCTAAGCAAGCTGTACATACTCCGGTTGCAAAAATGAGTGCCCTGGTCACTGATAATGGTTCTAGGGATACCAAACCTGCAGAAAATGTGAGAGCAAACAAACTCTACTACTATAGAAAAATCATTAGTCCTAGTGGGTTTTTCTTCCACCCATTTTAAAACATAATCAACAACCAATAAGATGTGGCATTTTATTTCTCCTCGATATGCTACCTGTTTGTTGACACCTGACATATCTTTCACAAAAATCAAAAGCATCACGAAACAAAGTAGGCCAATACAATCCACTATCTAGAACCTTCCTAGCTGTGTGTTTTAGACTAAAGTGACCTCCACATGCAAGTGTGTCACAAAATTTCAAAATAAAATCAAATTCTATATCAGGCACACAATGTCTAATTACTTGGTCACTACCTAGTCTCCACAAGTATGGATCATCCTAAATATAATACCTAGCTTGACTTCTAAACTTATTCAATTGATGTTTATTCAAATTAATAGGCAAGTTAAAAACAATTAGATAATTCACTAAGTTAGCATACCATGGGTAGAAACTATGCATAGCACACAAATGCTCATCTGGGAAATCATCATCAATAGGTAAGGAATCTACCTTCGGAGCCTCAATTCTACTTAAGTGGTCTGCCACCAAGTTTTCAGCTCCACTTTATCTTGGATGTCAATATCAAATTCTTGAAGTAAAAGCATCTATCTAATCAATCTTGGCTTTACATCTGGCTTCTTCAGCAAGTACTTCAAGGCTGTATGATCAATAAAAACAATCACTTTAATATCAAGTAAATAAGATCTAAATTTATCCAAAGCAAAAACAATAGCAAGAAACTCTTTTTTTGTGGTTGTATAATTTGCTTGGGCCCCATCCATAGTCTTGTATGCATAAGCTATCACATGGGACCTCTTATTCACTCTTTGGCTCAAAACTGCACCTACAGAAAAATTATAAGCATCACATAAAAGCTAAAATGTGAGGTTCCAATTAGGGGGTTAAATAATGAGTGGGGAAGTCAATCTTTTCTTGAGATTATCAAAAGTTGTTTTACATGCATCATCAAAATGGAAATCATCATCTTTTTGTAACAACTTAGACAATGGCAAAGCAACTAAATGAATTTTTTATAAAAACTTGCATGCCCTAGAAAAGACCGAACCTCTCAAACACATGTCGGGTATGGTAGAGAAGTGACAACATCTATCTTAGCCTTATCAACCTCTATGCCTAATAACCTAATACAATGCCTTTTCAAACCATAAAATGACACTTTTCAAAATTAAGTACAAGGTTCTTTTCTATGCATCTCACTAAGACTTTATCTAGACTATACAGGTAGTCATCAAAAGAGTTCCCATATACAGTGAAATCTTCCATAAAAATTTCTATACAATGTTCTAGAAAATCACTAAAAATAGAAACCATACATCGTTGGAAAGTTCCAAGGGCATTACAAAGATTAAAAGGCATTCTTCTGTGAACATTACCTTTTCTTGATCCTATGAGGCTATGCATATATGGAAATAACCTGAAAATCCATCAAGAAAATAGTAGTGAGACTTCCTAGCTAAATGTTCAAGCATCTAATCAATAAAAGGGAGGGGATAATGATTGTTTCTAGTAACTAAATTAAGCCTAATCAATGCAAACCCTCCAACCGTTCTATATATGGGTGGGTACCAATTCATTATTTTCATTTTGGGCCATTGTGATCCTTGATTTTTTTGGAACCACCTACACAAGACTAACCCACTGATTGTTAGAAATAGGATATATAATACAAGCAAATAAAAGTTTAGAAACTTCTTTATTAGCCATATCCAGAATAAGTGGGTTCAATCTCCTTTGAGGTTGTCTCACTGGTTTTGTCCTATCCTCTAACAGAATTCAGTGCATGCATGTGTCAAGACTAATGCCAGGTATGTTAGCCAAGGTCCACCCTATTGCTTGTCCTCTCCTTCCTCAAGACCTCTAGAAGCTTTTCTTCCCCCTTTACAATAGTGTCACTAGCTACAATCATTGGAAGCTTCTCATCCTTATCCAAATAAGTATACTTGAGATTGTTTGGCAGTGGTTTGAGTTCTAAGGTAGAAGCTTGTTCAACCGAAGGTATGAGTGGTTTGATTTCAATCTCTTCCATGTCAAATACTTGTTCAGACAACTCATAGATAGAAGAAACAACTTTTCCATCCTTGGAAACATTAGCAGTATGGGAAAAATCAAAAGAATCCGCAATCAAGTGAATATGAGCATCATGATTACCCAAACGATCCATATCAACATGCAAAAACTCATCAGAACTAGAAAGATCAATAAAACCAGTAAAATCAATAGAGGTGCTAGATGAAATAGAATCAATCTAATCAACAATAGATTCTCTAGAGTCAATACCATCATACAAGCTCAAAAATTCATCAATTTCTCTACATATAGTACAAAAATGAGAATCATCACAAGTGTGTCTAAGAGAATCATCAAGATCAAAAATATCACAAGAATTAGTCAACATGCTATCCCTAAACACAGCACTAGCATTATCAACTAGCATATCAATCAGGCTGACACTAAAAACAAAGTTATCATCACAAGGGTGTTTCATGGCATCAAATATATTAAATTGTATCATATTGCCAACAAACTCTATTTGAAAAGTACCCTCATGCACAATAATAATTGTCTTTGCAGTTTTTAAGAAAGGTCTACCTATGATGAGTGGCGCATGTCCACGAGACCTATATCTATCATCCTCCATGTTAAGGACATAAAAATCAGCTGAAAATATCAAATCTTTTACCTTAATTAGGACATCCTCTAACACTCTTAAAGGATAAGTGATGCTCCTATTTGCAAGCTGCACAACCACTTTAGTAGATTTCAGCTCTCCCATCTGCAAAGATAAATGTGCTAATTTAGGTATAACATTTATAGTAGCACTATGATCAATCAGAGCATTAGATAACTCAAAATTTCCAATAGTGTATGGAATTGTAAAAGTGCCCGGATCTTGACACTTAGTGGGCATTGTTAGCTATATAAGTGCTGAAATATTCTTGCCAAAATTGACTTTTTTATTCCCTCTTAGCTGCCTCTTGTTAGTACATATTTCCTTGAGAAATTTGGCATACTTAGGGATGGTCTTGATTGCATCCAACAAAGGTATATTAATCTCAACATTCTTGAAAGTCTCAAGAATTTCTTTTCCAATTTCTGCTTCAGTTTGCCTCTTTCTCAAGGTAGGTCTATGTGAGAAAGGAAAAATCTTCTTTGGCTTCTCTTCTTTCTTAGGCTCATCTGGTGTGATGTGTGTTTTTTATGACATTGGCTTATCCATGGTAATGGTATCTGAGGATCTTGGAAGTTCTTTTCTGCTTCTCAGTGTAATGGCACAAACATCACTTCCTTTAGGATTCACCATAGTTTGAGAAGGTAATTTCCCTGATCCTTGGCTTTTTACCTCATTAAGATAGGTAGCCAACTGACTAATCATGCTCTCCACATTCCTGTTCTGAGTTTGCATTCTATTTTCTATGTTATGCATTTCCTGTCTATGTCTAATCTCACTCTGTTTCATCTTATCCAAGAGTTGCTTCATCATAAGCTCCATGCTATTATCCTTCTTTGGTTCCTCCTGTAACACCATAATTTCTAAGCTTATCTCATGTTATTCTCCTACTTCACATCATGCATTTCATGAAGGAGCAAGAAAAATCAATTAAAATAATGAATTTCTTAGCATTGCGTCGCGTATAAAATTTTCATTCGGTGTCCCATGGACCATATGAGCTTATACATCACATTTTCATATTTAATTACATAGATACAACTCATTTCTATCACCAAAAGTGGCCTAGAACTCGTGTGTGCACAAGGAACACACAAAATCCATAGTTGTAATTTCGTCCAGAATTTTCCCTTTTCTGTGACAAATTTTGAAACATCATAACTAATTCTAAAAAAATTGAAATCATATGTTCTTTGACATTCTAGAAAGATATACATGTCTACTTTATGTCAAAAATATGTTTAAGCCATGAAATATAACATAGCAGATGTTTGACATTCAAAAAGTTACAGAGGACTGACTGGCTACTAGTACTAATATAGGTTTCTATTACAAATTTCAAAAATATCAAATTAATTCCAAAAAAATCTAATCTATGCAAATAATACCAATATGAAAATTTACAGATGTTAGCTAGAGGGAAAAAATAACCCCAGACTAGTGTGGGTACGTACAGACCTTGAAAATCAATCAAAAAATATATGAGGTCAGTCTGAACGCCTAATGCTGGGTAGACATTTTAAAAATTCATATCTCCCTCTCTAGACATCCAATTGAAGTGCTTCTAGTTGGTATAAGTCAATGAGAATGTCTAGGTTTTCCTTATAAAATTTTGTGACAATTGAACATCATTTGTCCCCTAAGTGATAGAATTTATTTTTGGACCAATGTGAACAGTACCATGAACCAAAATTAGAATTTTTTCAAATTTTGAAATTTCATCAAATATTCTGTAGACTTCCAAAAATTCTGCACTTTAGCTTCTCAAAAATCTCTCAATAAGCTCTAGTTTTCTACCAAATATCATATCAAGAAGAGCTCATTTGGACAAAAAGTGGTATGGGTTTCCAATATGCTCAATTTTGGTTCATATTAGAAACCAAATGTGTCCAAATGACTTCCCTTAGTATTTGGCACCTCTTGGGCAAGTTTAAAAGCATGAATATGACTTATATGAATTGCCCAAGTGGACTCAAACCTCATGCATCACAATTTGGCTATTTTACTTCCATTTATACATGCATTTCCATAATGCAAATTTGCCATTACATGTCCAAAATGCACCTTTCCATATATACACCCTTAAACTTCATTTGTACATGATACATTAACATAATTATACATATTCATAACATCATGGGATATATACAATAATGGATTACAACATTTGCCATTCATATGGTCTTAAAGTAACAAAATCTATGCACTTTGATGTCATATTCTTATTTCTCAAGTGGTTGGCTCCCATTTCCTTATTCTCTTGGTCCACCTAGCATGTTAAAACATTGGATAAGAGGGAAATGACACTCAAAGAATCCAATAGCTCATATTCCTTTCAATTACACATAAAATATGCAAAACAAGTCTTGAAAATGCATGCATGGACATATTAACATAAGTGAACATTCAAGAAATATTTTTGGCACTTAAATAAGTCATACATAGCATACATAGGCTTGCTAAGTATGAGAATTAGCCTTATCCATTCACTTGTGGATTTTGGACTTGCCTCACCCATTCTTTAAGAGGCTTTTAGACTCAACCTTACTATTGAGAGTCAACCTCACTTTTTTGGAGACTCTTTACTTTGTCTTAACTAATCATAAGGGTTCTTGGCTCATCCTCACCATGGCTAGAGAGTTCTTAGCTTCTTCACACTCAAGCAAACCAAGGCAAGCACATAAAACATCATTTGAATGCATAAAAACATTATCATAGTACTATACAATAAAAGCTCATAATAAAATACTTTTCATAGCTCAAAACATATATACACATATTCAAAGACAATGTAAGCACACATTCATGCATGAGAAAAGGTGGAGAGAGCTACCTTGCTTGCATTTACACACTTTTTCCTTAAGTTTTGAATCCTCTCTCTTGACCTCACACACCCAAGAAGGTGGAGATTACTTCTCTTGGTCTAGACACATTATATGGAAGTTAATTATACTCTTGAATCAAATTCTAAGGCCATAAAATCACTAGAAAAGCTATGTGACTCATAAGGCTCTTTTATGGTTCTATAATGCACTTAATGAAGCAACCTTTAGAAAACATCATCTTGGCTCCATTCTCTCCATCTATTTATGATTCTTGACTCCATTTAAACCTCTTAGAGTTATCACACAATCAATTCTAGGAGCCTAGCTAGGTGTTGCTTCTTTAAGCCATATTATGAAACATATAAGGCCATCTCACTATCTATGGTTTTTAAAATTTTTCCAAGGCTTCCTCTCATATTCTCCCATCACACATGATGCAAAACTAAACTTAGAAGGAATTAAAACACTTTGTAGGTGCATGAACTCTCCTTGGCCGAAGCATGTACTCTTCTTGGCACCCTTAGAGTTTTCTTACTTCCTTTAATGGGAGAAACACGTAGGAAGCTCTCTTGGTGTCTTAGGAACTCATATGAACACTTAAGCATCATAAAATATGGCTAGGGTTCATGATAGAGTTCAAGATGCAATCAAAACCCTAGCCTCCCTATCTTGCAAATTGATGGCTTTTACTTGAATTTCTTTGCATATTCTTAATCCTCACACTCCATAACCTTTGGTTTCATCAAGAATACATAAAGAAAAACTCTCCTCCTTACTTTCTCTCTCTAAATCTAAGCTTAAATAGCTTGAAAACATAAGATTTTGTAAGTTTTTCAAGTGAAGTTTTACTTTAAAATAGAGCTCTTTTCGCGTAGATTATTTGTTACTGATTGATTTCTTAAAAATAGTTCCTTTTTAGCTTGGGTTAGGCCTAAATCTTCAAGCTTTCAAGAAAAGAAAACTACTATTAGAGAGTTCTTAGAGAGAGGAACAACTTTCCTAACTAGCGTGGGATGAAACGAGGCCGTTTACTTACCTAAATGGAAGCTTAAACTTCTTTTCTCTCTCCTTTCTTAATGTCACGCAATTGCTACCAATTTTTCTACAAATGGAAGCTTGGAGAAGGTGATGAGGTGTAATCTTACTTAAGAAGCCTCTTTTATAATTTTTCAAAATGACCATTTTGCCCCTACATGTCTGTTTGCTCTGTTTAGACTCATTTTAACTTCTTTTTTAGAACTATCTTTTCTATCATAAAATTTAGGTTCCCAATTAAATAAAATGCCTTTGGAATCACTCAAATCAGAGCTAAAACTTTCTCAAACAAATCAGTCAAAGTTTAGGTCAACCGACATTGAAAAACATCCACTGAAAGGGTTTTAACTATCTTGGGGCTTCTTATGATTTTCAGGGCCTTTGAGAACCCCAGAAAAATCAAAATTTCATTTAAAAAGCCTTCCTATGAGAATTCCAAAATTTGCTCAAAATAATGAAAATGCCCTTAGATTTCGTCACTCTTTCGTTACATTTTGTTTATTCATTCTAGCTTTGTTTTTCTTTCCATCTGAGCTTGAGATTCTCATTTTTAGGAGTTTAGAATGTTTCCCAAATTTTTTAAGACTTTAACTAAGTCATTTCAAGGGATTTACTTTTGTATCTAGTGAATTTCGTACGTTAACGGAGAAACCGTATGTTATGTTTTTCACGTTTTCTCTCATTTTCAGAGAACCGGATATTACACCTCTTGTATAGAAACTGATTACCTTATAGGTTAAGAAGGCTATGCACTAGGTCTTGCAACGTTGTATCTATTCTACTATTGTCCTCTCCCATATCTCAAGTTAGGGTAATCCCTTCATCTTGGATTGTATATATTAGATCAGGGATCATACTTTTGTTGTCCTTGTTGCATTGGCCTAACTAGAAACATCCCAGCACAAGTCTCTACCCTATCTTCTAACATCGGGTGCTGATCAATAGCATGTGTGGCCAAGCAGCATATGTCACATAGGAGTCCTACCAAGGTAGTAGAGGTAGATGGCTACTTAGGTGTATAGTACTATAGATAGGAATGCATCTAAGTAGCATAAGACTGTAGTGCACAAGTCTAGGATGGAATAAAGGATGACTGTGGTTGCTGCTGAGCTAAGGCAAGATGTCTAAGCACAGATGACATCTTATCAATCTTACTCTTAATTCTCTGATCATAGTGTGGAGTATACAACTCACTGGCTCCTCTCACTATCTATCTCACACCAAACTATTATGCATTCTGAGCCATCTTGTCAATTAACTCCCAGGCTCTTATAGGTGTCAAATCACCCAAAGCTCCACCAAAAGCAGCATCAATCATGTTTCTACCCATGTTCAATAGCCCCTTATAGAAATATTAAATAAGCAGCTGATCAAAGATTTGATACTGAGGACAACTAACTAGCAACCTCCTGAACCTTTCCCAGTATACATACAAGGTCTCTCCACCATTCTGTCTGATCCCATAGATTTCCTTCCTTATTGATGCAATGCAAGAAGTAGGAAAGAATGTTTCCAAGAAAAACCTCTTCAGTTGATCCCAAGAAGTGATGGCACTAGGGGCTAAATAGTACAGCTAGAGCTTCTTTTCCCACGTCATCTTTCATGTCGAATAGAACCATGCATCTGCTCACATTATCCCTCCACCTATGTCATGTTTTTTGCTCTTCTCTAGCTTCATTTATTCCTTCCCATGCCTTAAAACATGATCTAGATGCTCCAATGAATGGATTGACCTGTGCCTCTCTAGCTCAACTCCCTTCACATGGTTCTTTTATTCTATCACACATTGCTGATGTATACTTCTGCTCATGCTCCTCATTTTCTTCCTGTTCATGTGCTTTCTTCCAGCCAATCTCCACATCAACTTCTCTTCTCATCAAATAACTTTTAGCTCATTTAATAAATCATGTTGACTAGCCTTGCATATGTGAATCCCTTGCCATGTAGAACTAGTGCTTACCTCATGCTAAATAGAGAGAGTGGTGAATGAGAATGGATGGTTTCTGAATCACGTCTGCCAGTTGCTATGTGTGTATATAATCTATACCCATGGCTTACTCTGTTCCTCATTTCCCTTAAACAGAGTCCATGTGTCATGTGTTAGACGTGGATGGAATACACAATTGCTGCATCAGACAACTCGAGACCTCTCTTTTTTAGCATCAGACCCGTGGCATGTATGTGTTAATGTGGGCTGGACCATAAGTGTTTGTCAAATGAGGGATTGAGCTATGTAAACATGATTGTGAATCTATCTCTCCAACTGGTGTCTGTATATGTGTGGGCCCCGTTTTCTTCATCACGTGTCCTCTCTCTACCCTCTCTTAATGGATCATGTACTTGCAACTTCGGGCATAACTGTATGAAGGTGCTATAAATAACTTAGTGCTTATCCTCATGCAAGTGCTACATGTTAACCCCTTTTACCATGTGAATGATGTGCTGTTTGTGTGTGATCATGTGGAGAAGCTGCCTATGTCAGATGTTTGTGGCTTCATGCATGTGTTAATCTCATGAATGACTTAGTGCTGCTTCTTGTGCAAGTTCTTCATAAAGCCATGTGTGTCTTCCATCTTGCGACATGAAGGAGTGTGTGTCCTGGTCCTTCCTCATATGTTCATCCCAAAGATCCATGCATGTTCACTTCAACTCCATTCCTTCTTATCTTTTTTTTTTCTTTCTTTTTTTTCATTTCCTAAAAATTCCACCTTGATTTAATCTTCAATTCTTCTCCAAATAAATTTCCTCCTTTAAATTCCATTGCCCATAAAAAATCTATAGAAATAATAGGAAGAATATTCATAATATTATTTAAAAGAAGTTTATGCATTGATATTCAATAATTTTGCAAATAATTTCCTAAAATACAAAAAATGGTTAATAAAATCAAATATTATGTAATTGAATCCATTAAGCCTTAAATCATTATTAAAATGCCCAACTAAAGAAGAATAAAATATATAAAGATGGTGTTTATCAACGAGTTATGAGAATATAAATGCTTATGCATAGCTAGCCCAAAGAACATGTGATTTAAGTGATACATGAGAGAAAAAGCTTGTGGTTCTGGACTGACATGGAATAGGCTAGAAATCATTGAAGACAGAACTTGTGACACACTAATTCTAGAAGAGATAAGCTCATATGAAAGATGAGGACGTGGAAAAGATTAAAGAAAGAACGTGATCATAGGTCGAATAGAACATGAATAATGTGAAAGGGGGCTCATGCAAATCATTCAGCATCAACCATTCATTCACCATCATCCCATTCAAGCCATGGCTCTTCCATCTCCATCTTCTTCCATTATTTTCCACTCCATAGAAGCTTAATTGACTTGATGGCTAGCTAGGATGACAACCTTAGATTGAAGCTTGAATCTATAGAGATTATCAAAGAAATTTTGGCTAAGCTTTCTATTTTATTTTTCCTCTCTTTCTAGCATTTTCCTTATTCTTGTATTTGCTTGGTTAAGTTTGTAATGGATTAGGATTGTGTGTGTTTGTAATTGGTGGCTAGTTAGACATCAATTACGCGAGTAATTGATGATTAATGAATTGACTTAAGTACTGGATTTTTCATTTTCCTCCAATTCTCCATGTATGTAATCAAGGTGTTTGATGAAATGTATATTAGAAAATTGTGTGCTTAATGTTTGAATTAAGGATTCCTTTGAGTTTAATTGGTTAATTGAATATCCTAGAGTGGAAATTCAGGGACTAATTGATTGATTAATCACTCAAATTAAGTGTTCATTGATCTTAAAGACAAGAATTAATGACTCAATGTAGAGTTGAGGTTTTAATTCAACATCAAATTGTTAATATCTTGAATCTTGCATGGTTACTCAAGATACATTGCCATGAGCACAAATAGGGACTCTTAGACCAGAACCAATGATAATTGAATTAGAATAAGGATATTGGATACCAAGAGATGAATCCAAAGCTAGTCACAAGTCCATTACTTGTTAATTCATGCAATTTATGTAGTAGTTTGTTTTCTTATTTCAAGTTAAATTCTAATTAGTTTAATTAAACCAAAAATCCCTTTTAATTATGTAGCTTTTGGATTTTCTTTTACACTTAGAAAACTCAATTAAATATTGAAGAAAATGGTCTAGGTTGCACCCTATATTATAAATCTTATTCAACCTAGTTTATTTGAAGTTTCTCAACACAACCGTCACCCTCACCCAATTTTTTAGGATTTTTGGATTTATCTCATCCACTTTTTAGGACTTTTGACTTAGCCTCACTCCTTCTTGAGACTTTTTGTAATACCTTAATCTTTTAACTATTTTACCATGGTCTCATTATCCATCCTAATGCATTTCATGTGGATTAGAGCATAATCATATACAAAAGCAAGCATTTCTCATGAGAAGTCATTATTTTAATGAGATTATTTGCGTTACGTAAGGTCCTATTTTCTCATTTTATACTCCATGG
Organism: Erythrophleum ivorense; assembly: GCA_026724425.1. Taxonomy (NCBI): domain Eukaryota; kingdom Viridiplantae; phylum Streptophyta; class Magnoliopsida; order Fabales; family Fabaceae; genus Erythrophleum; species Erythrophleum ivorense. The sequence continues at coordinate 53,152,332 of JAIUCV010000002.1, forward strand.
ACTATGCGAACTTATCAACATCATTTTCTAGTCATAACACATCCATACAAGTCATACACATCATAATTGACCTTATTCATTTTGGGTTTAAAGCTACATCACACAAAGTTTATAGTTTGCTCTCAAATTCCAATTTCAGTTTTCTAATACAAATTTTGGAATTTCATAACTAATTCTTAAAAAATCAAAATCAAGCAAACCATATTATTATGGAAATCTGTGGATGTCTACATTTAGTAAAAATAAATTCCATACCAATTTAGTAGCTTTAAGCCACTGGAAATCAATAGAACAATAACATAAGTTAGGCTGTGTTTCTAGTACTATCATGCAACTTCAAAAAGTCATACCTCCCTCTATAAAACTCCAATTGAGGTGATTTCAGTGGCTGTGGAAAGGCTTATGATGTTTAGTTTATGGTTGTAAATTTTCATAAGCATTGGAATTCATTTGACCCATTTGTGACATAGAGAAACAAACTGACCAAATGAATAGTAACTATACTATTTTTGCATAATTTGGCCAATTTTGAAAAATCATAATAAATTCTCTAGAACTCTAAATTGAGTGCTCTTTGCAATGTGGAAAGCTCTAGATGATATCTACTTGCTAGCCAAACTTCATTGAAAATCTCATTTATTGGTTCATACTTTGATCCAGCTATCCATTTAGTCAATTTCAAAGTTTCAAATGGCATCTCAAGGCACCAAATGGTCCTTTTGGCTTTCCACAACCACTTGAGCAAGTTTAAAAGCATCAACACCATACATAAAACATGCCAAATGATTCAAATCACTATGAAGCTCAATCTCACCTTGCCACATCTATATATATACAAGAACATCAAGTCACATAATGGCAATAGGGTGGCAAAATCTCACATTCCTATTCATCTAGCTTCCATATTAATACACACGCTATTTATACATAAATTAGAACATGCTTAAGGGTTTAATTAATGTACATATCTCATAGTTACATAGTTTGACATCAAAATACAATTAACAAGTCATTTCTTTATCTTGTTGTCACAATCTTACTTCTCATGCTTGTTAGCTTCTATTTCTTTGGCCACTTTGCTTACCTAAATATGGTTAAACATGTGTAGGGGAAGAGTGAGATTCAAAGAATCCTAATAGCTTTTAACCATTTCAAACATACATAATAGATGCTAAAACATGTCAAAGAATGCATGCATGATATTTAAACAACTAATGAACATGTATAAGGCATTTTTCTTGTCACATAAACTCATACAAAACAAGCATAAGCTCCCAAGGGTATTGGTCTAGCTTAACCCATCTTTCTTAGGACTTTTGGATTTGCCTCACCACTTTCAAGAGACTTTTGACTAAGCCTCACTCTTCTTGAGATTTTTGGCTTTGTCTCACCCATTTCTTAGGAATTTTGGCTCATCTTCACCCTTGTTAAGGGACTTTTGGCATAACCAAACCCAAGCAAGCTATAATGCAATCATAAACACATTTTAAGAAATATAATAGTACCATAACATGTAAGCATGGGCTAGAAACATTTCTCATAGCTCAAACATACACACAAGCACTCAAAGATAAGTCAACATCCAAGTTATGCATGAGAGAAAGGTTAAAGAGCTACCTTGAAGCAAGAACACAACACTTTCTCTTGAAATTCTTTTTTCCCTTTTTCGGCCAAGCCTTGCAATTAGGTAGCCCTTGGTTCTCTTGGCCTAGACACATTAAAAAAGACATAAATCACTCATGGAAACAAGCATTGGCATCATACACACTCTATATGAAACTACTTTGGTCTATGGCTCCATTGTGTTTCCATACAAGACCTTATGAAGTAACTAAGAGAATGCATGTCTTGGCTCCCATTTCTTATTCATTCTAGGTCTCTCAACTTCCTTTAGACTCTTTGGAGTTATCACACATTCATTTTAAGAAGCCTAGCTATAAGTTGCTTCATAATATCACATTATAGAGCTTACACCTCCATCTCACATCCCAGGACTTAATTTTTTTCAAAGCTTCCACTAATGTTCTTCTATCATATTTAGTCTCATTCTAGGCTTATAACAAATTAAAACACTCCCTAGGTGCATAAAGTGGGTTAGGGCAAGACATGAAGAGCATTATGCACCTATGGACTTTACTTGCTTTCTCTCAGGGAATTAGCACTTGTGAAGCTTCCTAGATGTCTTAGAATCTCATACTTACTCTTACATAGGCTAGACTATCCTTGGAAAGTTTCAAGAATGGCTAGGTGCAACAAAAACCCGAAGTTATACAACTTGAATTCTAAAGCTTTTCCTTTGAATCTAAATGCATATTCTTGTTTCTCATGGTTAAAAACCCTTGGCTCTACCTTGTTTTAGCTTGAAATTATTCCCTAGAGAATGGGCTCTAACTTGGTTGAACCTAGGCATAAAAGAAAAAGCAAGAAGAAGCAACAAAGTTCTTGGAATTTACCTTGGTTTCAAACTTTTCTAAGAGTTCTTCCACTTGTTTCTTGTTTCTCCTTCAATTTCTATCCTCCCCTCACTGAACCAGCCATGAATCATCCTTAAATTAATAATCATAGAAAAAGAAAGGAGAAAGAAGAAAACAAGATTGGTGAAGGAAGAAGCATGAAAAATTATGGATTTTCTTACCTTTTTGCTTGGTTTTTTCTTCCTTCTTCCTTCCTCTTGGTGCACCACTTCAAGAAGCTTAAGGTTCTATTTTGATATAGAGGAAAGTCAGCCAAGGTGATAGGAAGAAGTGGGGCATGCTATATATAGGCTAGAGACCCATTTAAGACATTTCAAAATTTCAACATTGCCCTTCATTCTTAGCTTTTCCGTTTTAGGTTCGTTTTAGCTCTTTTTTTAGAACTATTTTTCTATCATGAAATTTATGTTCTTTAACTTATACATAACCTTTGGAATCACTCAAATCAAGTCTAAAAACTTTCTGAACAAAAGGGTCAAAGTTCGGGTTCATTGACATTCTAGAATGTAAACCGGAGGAGTTTTAACTATTAGAGGGGTCCCTATAGTTTTTAAGACCTCTGAAAACCCTGGAAAACTCATTTTTCTTATTTAAAAATCCCTTTTGTGAGTTTTCCAAAAAGTGCCCAAAATTATAAAAATGCCACTGTATCTTCGTTGAATTTTGTCTGATTATTCTGGCTTCATTTTCAAGGAACCTCTAACCTTAGATCCTCATTATTTAAGGTCTAAATTATTACTTTAATTTTATTAGATCTCAAATCATTTAATCTGGGGGACTTCCTTTTATATCCAATGCATTTCATATGTTTACTGAGGAACTGAATGTTACACTTTTGACTTTGTCTCATCTATTCTTAGTAACTTTTGGCATCTCTTCACCTATTCTAAAGGACTTTTGGCATAACCTCACCCATTCAAGCCATCTTGTATTCAAAACATATTTCAAGAAGTATAATGGTATCATAGCATTTCATCCAAAGCTATAAACATATGTCATCGTTTAAACATATACATAAGCATCCAATGACTAAACATCCAAGACATGCATGTGAGAAAGGTTAAAGAGCTACCTTAAATCAAAAATCACAACCTCCTTCCTTGGTCTTTCCTTTCCCTTTTTTGGCCACACACATAACTAGGTGGAGCTCGATTCACTTGGCCAAGACAAATCAAATGAGACACAATTACATCATTAGAATAAGTTTTAATCTTATACAAAACCTATGCAAGCTTACTTTATTCTAAGACATGGTTATGGTTCCATATAAGTGTATAATGAAGTAACCCCTAAGATTCATGATCTTGTCTCTAATTTTCCATTCAATCTAAGTCTCTTAACTCTATTTAGACTCCTTGGAGTCATCACAATTTCAATGCAAGGAGCTTAGACTCAAGTAGCTTTTTTATGTCTTAAAAAGGAACCTAAACGTCCATCTCACAAACCATAATTTCTAAATTCAAACCAATGCTTCCTTTTATGTTTATTAATCACATCTAGGCCATTCCCATCCTTAGAATTAATTAAAACTCTTCCTAAGTGCTTGGAGCTTACTTGGCCGAGACATATATAAGGAATTGGACCCATATAGTTTTCTTGATTTTTCTTAGAGAATTGACAGTTGTAAAGCTTCTTAGATGTCTTTAGATCTCATACCTACTCTTACATAGGCTAGACTATCCTTAGAAAGCTTCAAGAATGGCTAGGTTAGCTTAAGACACTTTTTCAAAATTCTCATTTTGCCCTTTTTATTGGTTCTTTCCATTTGGGCTCGTTTCAACCTCTTTTCAATAACTAGCTTTTTTATTATAAAATTTAAGTTTTCTAATTCATAAAATGCCTATGGTTTCACCCAAATTAGATTTAAAATTTTCTCAAATGAATTGGTCAAAATTTTGATTAACCAATACTCTAAAATGTAAACCAGAGGGATTTTAAAAATTCTAGGGATTCCTATAGTTTTTAAGGCCTTCAAAAACCTCAAAAAACTTAATTTTCTCATTTATAAACCCTTCCCTGAAGTTTTCTAAAAGTTGTTCAAAATTATAGAAAATGCCACTCTATTTTCATCAATTTTTATTTAGCTTTTTGGTTCTGATTTTTGAGTATCTTAAGTCTTGTATCCCTATTTCTAATTGTCTAGATTATTGCTCTAATTTTATTAGGCCTCTAATTACTCAATTTATGGGGCTTCCTTTAGTAATCTGCTTAATTTACGGCTTTTAAAATGACAAATATTACACATGAACATTGGAAAATCATAATTAATTTTAGAAAAATCTAAATCTTGCATACTATAGATTTCTAGAAAGCTCAAGATGTCCTCTAACTATCATAAGAATTTTAGATCAAAACAACTAGGTTTGTCCTACAAAATTCTATGGAATAGTACCACTAATCACTGATGCATCTTGCAGCTAAACCCAAATTTCAAAAATTTATATCTCCTTCTATAGAGTTCCAATGGGATGCTTGCAATGGCTATGGAAAGTTTAAGATGAGATCTAATTGCTGTGAAAATTTCAAGGGCATATGAGTTCATTTGGCCCATGAAATCCATTGAACATCAGAGGTTACTATGGTATTCGAACACCATCAAACCTCTAATTTAAAAAATTTATAACTCTCTCTATACAATTCCTTCTCATGCAAACTCAGTGGCCCTAGAAATCTTATAGTGTCATCTATATGAATGCAAAATTTCATGAGCATTGGATTTCATTTGTTCCTTAAATGATACAAAAATGCAAACTGACCATATAAACAACAACTGGGACGATTTTGCATAATTTGTCCAACTTTGAAAATTCATAATAAATTCTTTAGAGCTTTAAAAATAGTTCTCTTTAGCTTTATGAAAAACTCTAGATGAGACTATGTTCATGCCAAATTTCATCCACCAAATCATCCATTTGGTTAGTTTGTGGTTCAACTCAAGATTATATCACATTTTGCAACCATAATGGGGTCAAATGGTATCAAATAGCCTTCTAGCCATTCCATAACCACTTGAGTATGTCCTAAAGCATAAATGCAACATATAAAATCTTCTCAAATGGTCTATAACATCATACATGTATCACCATCAGTCTAGCTCATCTCATGCCTTTGAATAGTATAATTATCATGAAACATACACATAATTCTCATAGAGGAAGCATAAAGATTTGGACTTTTATTTGCAAGTCATCATATCCAAAAACCCATTCGGTGTCATGTGGACCAGGTGAACTCATATTATGCCGCCTCATATTTAATTACATGATTACAACTCCTTTGTATCACAAAAACGTGCCTACAACTCATAGAAACCGAAAAGAGGCATGGGAAATGGTTATTCATTCTCGGCCAGCACTGGCCTAATTCTAGGCAAACTTTAGAAAATCATATATAAATCTAGAAAAATTGAAATCATGCAATCTTAGTCATTCTGGAAATCTTGGTATGTCTACTTCATACTAAAAATATGTACAAGTCATAACATCCCACACATAGGGCGTTTGACACGTGAAATTGTCTTGAGGTCGGACTGGATCTTAGTGCTATCACAGTTTATTGATATGAACTTCAAAAATGTCCAATTAGTTCCAAAAAAATCCATTCCATGCAAATGATACCAATATGAAAAGATGTGAGTGTTAACTAGAGGGAAAAAATATCTCCAGATCAGTTCATCAAGCCCAGATCATAGAAATTGATGGAACAGTACTTCTGGTCGGGCTGGGTTACTGATACTGGACAAAAACTTCAAAAATTCATATCTCCCTCTCTAGACCTCCAAATGAAGTGCTTCCAGTTTTCATGAGTCACTGTGATTATCTAGTTTCTTTTTACAAAATTTCGTTACAATTGGACATCATTTGAAACTCGGGTGATAGAAAACAATTTCGGACCAAGTGAATAGTGCAGCAAACCAGAAACATGAATTTTGCCAATTTCGAAAATTCTCAAATATTCTGTAGACCTCCAAAAATTATGATCTTTAGCTTCCCAGAAAACTCTCAATGAGACCTAATTTCATGCCAAATCTTAGATCAAGACTAACTCATTTGGCAAAAAACTGATATAGGGTTTCATTATGGTCAAATTTGGCCCCATATGAGGTACCAACTTTGCCAAATGGCCTTCCTTTGGTTGTGGCACCTTTTGGGCAAGTCTAAAAGTACATTTGAAACTTTTGTAAGCTACCCAAATGGTCCCAAACCTCATGCATCTCATTTTGGCCATTCAACCCACACTTATGCACACATTCATTAAAATTTCATATTACACACTTTGGCTTTACATACTCAAAATAAGTGCTATAGGTCATATATCATTTTCATACATCTAAACATCACATAATAGTATATTTACACATGTCTCAAGGTTCATGGTACATATACAACATCATATACACTATGAACTATCATAATGGTTCCAAAATAGGCAAAATACTACATAAGCTTGTCGCTCCTTGCTCTTTATGGTTGTTGGCTCCCTTCACCATAAGTGCTTAGTCCACCTAGCATGTTAGATCATTGGAGAGGAGGGAATAAGATTCAAAGAATCCTAATAGCTCATCTCCCATTCAATCACACATAATATGTGCAAAGCAAGCTTTACAAAAGCATGCATGGAGGAAATAAAAGCCATGGACATTTTAAAGCAAACTTGGCATGTGAACAACTCATACAAATCATTCAAGAGCTCACCAAGTGTTTGGATTGACCTCACACTTCTCCTCATGGATTATGGACTTGCCTCACCTATTCTTGAGCATTTTGGACTCAACCATACTCTTGGGAGCCCACTTTGCTTTTGGAAGACTTTTTGCTTTGTCTCAACCAAGCTCGAGGGTTCTTGGCTCATCCTCACCCAAGGGAAGAGTTCTTGGCCTCTCCATACTCAAGCAAACTCATACAAACATCATGGATTCATTTAAAACATAACATGGCATTAAGGATCATGACATATAAAGGCATGCTAGCATACTTTCCAAAGTTTGAAAATACATATCTACACATTCCAAAACAAGCTAAACACACATTCATGCATGAGAGAAGGTGGAGAGAGCTACCATGCACAATTTCACACACTTTTTCTTTAGCTTTCAAGCCTCCTCTTTTGGCCACACACCCAAAAGTTGGTGGAGATGGTTTCTCTTGGCCTAGATACAAATTATGGGAGCCAATTAGGTTCATGAAACACATTCTAAGGCTACATAACTTGATGAACCACTAGATTACTCTATATACTTCATTATAGTCCATAATTACACTTAATGAAGCAACACCCCTCAAATGATTTCTAGGCCTTATTCTTTCTTATCAACTATGATTCTTGACCCCTTTTAAGCCTCTTGGAATCATCCCATCCTTAGGATAAAAGGCCTAGCACCATGTTGCTTCTTTAGGTCATATTATGGAACCTAAGGTGCCAAATCACTTTCCATGAGCTCTAAAATTTTTCCAAGGCTTCCTTTCATCTTCATTCATCAAATATGACTCAAGAATGACCTTAGAAAAATTTAAAACTCCCCCCACCTATACAAATAAGCCTAGGCCGAGACATAGGCTTCCTTTAGGCTTCTTGGAGTTCTCTGGGTTTTCTTGAAGGAAGAAGCTTATGGGGAGCATCTTAGATGTCTCAAGAACTCATTTGAACTCTTATTTAGACCTAGGAATCATCATACAATTTCAAAAATTAGAAGGTGCATTTAAAACCCTAGATTTTGCATCTTGATTTCTAATGCCTATTTCTTGGTTTTCTTTGCATATTCTTATTCCTCTCTATCAAATACCTAAGAATCATGCTTGGTTGGGCTTGAAATTTAGCTCCCTAGGGCAGAACAAATGTGGGGTGAAATGGAGAAGAAAGGCCATGGAAGGTATCAACCATAGGATACATTTTTACTTTGTTTCCTTGCTTAGTTTGGCTTGAATCTTGACTTTTCCAAGCTCCTCTCTTAAAATCCGAACTTTCCCTTGAATATCTCTCTTGAATCAGATTTATAGACATCATTTTAATCCAAGGAAAGAAAGGAATATGCAAGATAGGTGGTGGAGATGAAGAAAAGCAAGAAAAACATCATGAAAGCATACCTTAAGCTTGGATTTCTTCCTCCTCCTTCTTCCTCTCTTGGGCGCCTCCCCCTTAGGGTTTTGCTTCTGGTTTGGGGCTAAATTTTCTAAAGTTAAATGAGAGCAAATGTGAGGCACCACATATATATAGGTAGGGAAAGGTGACTTTTCAAAAATTCCAATTTCACCCTACATAATTTGTATTTTCGTTTCTCCTTCGTTTTAGCTCCTTTTTGAGAACCGTCCTTTCCATTATAAAATTTAGGTTTTGAATTAACAAAAATGGCTTTGGAATCACTCAAATGGGAGCTAAAACCTTTCCAAATGAACCCGTCAAAGTTTAGGCACACCTACGTTGGAAAACGTCCGCCGGAGGGGATTTAACTGTCCCGGGACTTCCCATGGTTTTCAGGGCCTCTGAGAACCCCAGAGAGCTTAAAATTTTAGTTTAAAAAGCCCTCCATACTCAATTCTAGACCACACAAGGTTTAACACAAGACCTTGCACTTGCTGGCGAAAACCTTGTCGACAAGGTCTTGGAGATTGCATTACAGACTACATGATCTTGTTGACAAGATCTTTGACCCCGGTGATAAAATCTTATTTCAGCCCATAAATTAACTTGGTCCGCTGCCATACTTCATGCTCAACATACATTCTAATGGTTGCATAACATAATCTCTCATTTCCAAAGAATCAGATATTACATTTCTCCCTCCCTAAAAAATTTTGTCCTCGAAATTAGATAACGTACCTCATGGGAACAGTTCTGGATATTTTTTTCTTATATCATCCTCTAGTTCCCAAGTAGCTTCCTCAGGAGATAACCCCTTTCAAACCACTTTCAACAGTGATATCGTCTTGTTCCATAACTGCTTGAGTCTAACGTCCACGATTCGATCTGGTGATACTATGTATAACAGATCATCCTGTAACTGTACATTCTCATATTCTATGACATGTGAGGGGTCGGGCTGGTACTTTTTAAGTTGAGAAACGTGGAATACATTGTGAACTAGCTTAGGTTCAGAGGAAGAGCTAGTTTGTATGCCACAGGTCCTACTTTATCAAGAATCTGGAAAGGACCTATGTACTTTGGACTGAGCTTTTTACTCTTGATGGACTGACCTATCCCTGTGACTGGAGACACTTTAATGAAGACATGGTCTCTAACCTCAAACTCTAACGGCTGCCTACATTTATCTGCGTAACTTTTTTGTCTACTCTAGGCCGTCAAAAGTTTCTTTCTGATAGTTTCTATCTGTCTGAAGGTTTGGTCTACTAATTCTGGGCCTATAAGGCTCTGCTTTCCTAGCTCAATCTAACACATGGGGGATCTACACTTCCTCCTATACAATGCCTCATACGGTGCCATCTGTATACTGGCATGATAACTGTTATTGTAGGCAAACTCCGCTAGAGACAAGTATGTATCCCAGTTCCTTTTCATTTCTAGCACACATGCCCTCAACATGTCCTCTAGAGTTTGGATGGTTCTCTCCGTCTGTCCATCCATCTGAGGGTGATAGGCTGTGCTAAATCTAAGTCTGGTTCCTAGAGCATCCTGTACTAATTTCTAGAAATTCAATGTGAATCTGGGATCTCTATCTGATACTATGCTTCTAGGCATACCATGTAGTCTCATTATCTCCCTGATGTATAGTTAGGCTAACTTATCTAGGGTATAAGTGGCTTTCATAGGTAAGAAGTGCGCTAAATTTGTTAACCTATCCACTATTACCCATATTGCATCATACCCCGATAATATCCTGGGTAAACCCATGACAAAATCCATAGCTATGCTATCCCATTTCCACTCTGGGATGTCTAGGGGTTGAAGTAACCCAGCTGGCTTCTGATGTTCTATTTTTACTTTCTGGCATACTAGATATCGGGAGACATACTTTGCTATATCTGTCTTCATCCTAGGCCACCATAACATTTTTTTCAAATCCTGGTACATCTTATTACTGCCCGGATGAATGGTGTACTGACTCTTATGTGCCTCATCTAATATCTTTTCTCTAATTTCTGTGTTTCTAGGCACATACAGCCTATACCTATATCTTACTATGGCATCCTCAGACAGATTGAACTCCTGGACACTACCCTGGGCTATCTAGGCTCTAATCTTATTTACATGATCATCTGATTCTTGAGCCTCTCTTATCTGATCCCTCAGGTCACTTTCCATTCGGGTCTCATTCATTCATAATTTTCCTGGACACACCTCGTAGGAAAGACTTATGTCTCTAAATCTCTCAATCAATTCTTGCTCTTGGATCATCATACAGGCCATATGTATGGATTTTCTACTCAGGGCATCAGCTACCACATTAGCCTTACTGGGATGGTACTTTAATGTGAAATCATAATCTTTCAGAAATTCCAACCATCTCTGTTGTCTCATATTCAATTCTTTTTGTTCAAATAAATATTTGAGGCTCTTATGGTTGTTGTAAATTTCTATAGCTGCTCTGTATAAATAGTGTCTCCATATTTTCAAAGCAAACACCACTGCGACTAACTCTAAGTCATGTGTGGGGTAGTTTTCCTTATGAGGCTTTAACTGTCTAGAAGCATAAGCTACCACTCAGCCTCTTTGCATAAGTACACATCCTAACCCTTTCTTTGAAGCATCACTGTATACTATAAAAGTTTCTTTAGGGTCAGGGAGTACTAAAACTGAGGTCGTGGTCAACTTGTGCTTCAATTCTTGAAAGCTACTCTCACATTTATCATTCCACACAAATGGCACATTCTTTCTGGTAACCCGAGTCAGTGGCATTGCTATCTGAGAAAAGCCCTGAATGAACCTCTTATAATACCCTGCTAAACCTAGAAAGTTCCTGATCTCTGTCACGATCCTAGGTCTCTCCCACGCAATACTGCCTCTACCTTATGGGGATCTACTGCGACCCCTGCCTAGGAGATCACATGACCTAGAAACTGAACCTCAGTGAGCCAGAACTCACATTTACTAAGTTTAGCATACAACTGTCTCTCTCTCAAGGTCTCCAAGGCTAATCTCAGGTGCTACTCATGTTCCTCTCTACTTTTTGAGTAGATAAGGATATCATCTATGAAGACTACTACAAATCTGTCTAAATATGGCCTGAAGACTCTGTTCATATAATCCATAAAACTACAGGCGTATTCATCAACCCGAAAGGAATTCATAGTGCCCGTATCTGGTTCTAAAGGCTATCTTGGGAATATATTTAGCCTTTATTCTGAGCTGATGATATCTCGACCTGAGGTCTATCTTCGAAAACACTGACGCTCCTACTAATTGATCTAGGAGGTCATCTATGTGAGGGAGAGGGTACTTGTTCTTAATGGTAATTTTATTGAGCTCCCGGTAATCTATACATAACCTAAGGCTCCCGTCTTTCTTCTTTACAAATAGGACTGGAGCTCCCCACGGTGAGACACTGGGTCTAATAAAACCCTTCTCTAATAGTTCTTTTATCTGTTTCTTAAGTTCTGCTAGTATGGTGGGGCCATCCTATATAGGGCCTTAGACACGGGACCTGCCCCAGGTACAATGTCTATAGGGAATTCTACCTCTCTCTCTCGGGATAGTCTGCTAATCTCTTTAGGGAATACCTCTGGGAACTTCCTCACTACAGGAATCTCATTTATACCCTCTTCTACCTCAGCCTGAACTGAAAAGAAAACCAGATACCCTTGACAACCATGCCCTAGAGATCTCTCAGCCTAGGAGGTGGTCATAACAGATAACTCAGCCCTAGTACTAGGCACAGTCCCACACTCAGGCAAAGTAATACACTTGTGACTACAATTTAGTGTGGCATTGTTTAGAGACATCTAGTTCATGCCAATAATCACATCCATATCAATGAGGGGCGTACAAATCAAATCAAGAGTGGTCAGGCAATGATTAAACTGGATCACACAATTTAAACATGCATGGGAGGTAATGGCTCGGTTTCCTGTAGAGGTGGATACATATAACTCATATGGCAATGTATGCATACTCAGACCTAACCTCCTAACACAGTCATATGATATGAAAGAGTGGCTAGCACCCGAATCAAATAATGCAGTTAAAGAAAAATCATTTATTTTAATAATACCTTGGATCAGACTCGGGGACAAACTAGCCTCCTACTGTGATAGGGCAAAAACTCTAACCTGAGTCTGTGGTCTGGGAGGAGGAGCCATCTCCCTCTGCTGTGTGATCTGTAGAGGGGCCTGTGGAGGAGCCTGGGTGCAATCTCTGGCTATATGCCTCGGTCTGCCACACCTAAAGCACACGTTTTACCTCGCATAGCATAGTCTGGTACCGTGATTCCTGCCACACTGGGGACACATGATAGGTGGAGCACTGCCTTTATTGGACTGAGCCCTCCGTCTCTTGCCTTTCTGGTTCCACTGACTCTTTTCGCCTTTGCAGCTCGTTACTACAAGTTGGGAACCATCTCTAAGTCTCTTAGGCTCAAGGAGGGGAAGAGGTGGTCTAGCGCTGGAGGTAGACTGCATCATCCTAAGATTCACTTTTGTAACTCTGCATACCTTTACGAGGGTGTTGAAGTGCCTGATTCTCTGTGGCATTACACTATCTCTGATCTAAAGGAGCAAGCCCTTCTCTAACCTGTCTACTCTCCACCTCTTATCATCATGTCTCTGTAGGTATGAGGAGTATTTGGAGAGCTCAACAAACTTTGCTACATATTGGTCCACGGACATCCTCAGAGTTTGTGTAAACAAAATAAATTTTGACTCCTTCTCATCTCTAATGGAATCAGGGAAATATTTCTCGTGGAATGCCTCAAGGAATGCCTCCCAAGTGATTGGGGCGTTCCTCGCTCTTAGAATAGGCTCAGTGCTCTTCCACTAGTAAATGGCTTCTTTTTGTAATTGGAATGCAGCCATCTTGGCTTTTTACTCAGACGTACACTCCATCACCTCGAAGATTTGCTCTAGCTCTATAATCCAGGTCTTAGCTTTATCTGTATTCATCTCACCATCAAAGGTGGGAGGTCCAAATTTCCTGAACTATGTGATCACTTTTCTGGTCGAGGGCTGCTACTGAGTAGGGGGCGTCTGAGTTGGTGGAATTGAGGCAACAGCTTGCATATGTGGCTGTGCCTCTGTAGGAGTCGCCCTTGAGTGCTCGGGACGATCTGAGTGTGGAGGTGGCTGAGGAGGAGTAAGTGTAGGGCCCTGGCTATCTCTCTCAGCAAGTCGTTCCTGAAGCTGCATAATAATGGCCTGCTGCTGATCCAGCCGAGCCATGATAGATTGTAAGGCTCCAGCAACTGGATCACTAAGCCCGGCTTCATCAGCATGAGCCTAGCTAGGGGGCCGACCTCTCCTAGTGTTCACCATCGTACTGAAACATAATAACAAACTTTAACATAAGCTAGGGAACACTTCCACCATCAAACATACTCAATTCATCCGAAAACAAGCTCATATGCATATAGGCAACTCATAAACACAAGCCACAACCCACAATGAGAGCCTGAACCATTGCTCTGATACCAACAAATGTAACACCATAATTCTAGCTCATCTCATGCCTTTGAATAGTATAATTATCATGAAACATACACATAATTCTCATAGAGGAAGCATGAAGATTTGGACTTTTATTTGCAAGTCATCATATCCAAAAGCCCATTCAGTGTCACGTGGACCGAGTGAACTCATACTATGGCTCCTCATATTTAATTACATGATTACAACTCCTTTGTATCACAAAAACATGCCTACAACTCATAGAAACCGAAAAGAGGCATGGGAAATGGTTATTCATTCTCGGCTAGCACTGGCCTCAATTCTGGGCAAGCTTCGGAAAATCATAAATAAATTTAGAAAAATTGAAATCATACAATCTTGGTCATTCTGGAAAGCTTGGGATGTCTACTTAATGTAAAAATATGTACAAGTCATAACATCCCACACATAGGGTGTTTGACATGCAAAATTGTCTGGAGGTTGGATTGGATCTTAGTGCTGTCACAGTTTACTGATATGAACTTCAAAAATGTCCAATTAATTCCACAAAAATCCAATCCATGCAAATGGTACCAATATGGAAAGATGTGAGTGTTAAATAGAGGGTAAAAAATATCTCCATATCAGTTCATCAAGCCCAGATCACAGAAATTGATGGAATAGTACTTCTGGTCGGGCTGGGTTACTGATACTGGACAGAAACTTCAAAAATTTATATCTCCCGCTCTAGACCTCCAAATGAGGTACTTCTAGTTTTCATGAGTCATGTGATTATCTAGTTTCTCTGTACAAAATTTCGTAGTAATTGGACATCATTTGAATCTCGGCTGACAGAAAACAATTTTGGACAAAGTGAATAGTGCAGCAAACCAGAAACATGAATTTTGCCAACTTCGAAAAATCCTCAAATATTCTGTAGACCTCTAAAAATTATGATCTTTAGCTTCCCAAAAAGCTCTCAATGAGACCTAATTGCATGCCAAATCTAAGATCAAGACTAACTCATTTGGCCAAAAAGTGATATAGGGTTCCATTATGGTCAAATTTAGCCCCATATAAGGTACCAACTTTGTCAAATGGCCTTCCTTTGGTTGTGGCACCTTTTGGGCAAGTCTAAAAGCACATTTCAGACTTGTGTAAGCTACCCAAATGGTCCCAAACCTCATGTATCTTATTTTGGCCATTCAACCCACACTTATGCACATATTCATCAAAATTTCATATTACACACTTTGGCTTTACATACTCAAAATAAGTGCTATAGGTCATATATCATTTTCATACATCTAAACATCACATAATAGTATATTTACACATGTCTCAAGGTTCATGGTACATATACAACATCATATACACTATGAACCATTATTATGGTTCCAAAATAGGCAAAATACTATATAAGCTTGTCACTACTTGCTCTTTATGGTTGTTGGCTCACTTCACTATAAGTGTTTGGTCCACCTAGCATGTTAGATCATTGGAGAGGAGGGAATAAGATTCAAAGAATCCCAATAGCTCATCTCCTATTCAATCACACATAATATGTGCAAAGCAAGCTTTACAAAAGCATGCATGGAGGAAATAAAAGCCATGGACATTTTAAAGCAAACTTGGCATGTGAACAACTCATACAAATCATTCAAGAGCTCACCAAGTGTTTGGATTGACCTCACACTTCTCCTCATGGATTATGGACTTGCCTCACCTATTCTTGAGCATTTTGGACTCAACCATACTCTTGGGAGCCCACTTTGCTTTTGGAAGACTTTTTGCTTTGTCTCAACCAAGCTCGAGGGTTCTTGGCTCATCCTCACCTAAGGGAAGAGTTCTTGGCCTCTCCATACTTAAACAAACTCATACAAATATCATGGATTCATTTAAAACATAACATGGCATTAAGGATCATGACCTATAAAGGCATGCTAGCATACTTTCCAAAGTTTGAAAATACATATCTACACATTCCAAAACAAGCTAGACACACATTCATGCATGAGAGAAGGTGGAGAGAGCTACCTTGCACAATTTCACACACTTTTTCTTTAGCTTTCAAGCCTCCTCTTTCAGCCACACACCCACAAGTTGGTGGAGATGGTTTCTCTTGGCCTAGATACAAATTATGGGAGCCAATTAGGTTCATGAAACACATTCTAAGGCTACATAACTTGATGAACCACTAGATTACTCTATATACTTCATTATAGTCCATAATTACACTTAATGAAGCAACACCCCTCAAATGATTTTTAGGCCTTATTCTTTCTTATCAACTATGATTCTTGACCCCTTTTAAGCCTCTTGGAGTCATCACATCCTTAAGATAAAAGGCCTAGCACCATGTTGCTTCTTTAGGTCATATTATGGAACCTAAGGCGCCAAATCACTTTCCATGAGTTCTAAATTTTTTCCAAGGCTTCCTTTCATTTTCATTCATCAAATATGACTCAAGAATGACCTTAGAAAAATTTAAAACTCCCCCCACCTATACAAACAAGCCTAGGCCGAGATATAGGCTTCCTTTGGGCTTCTTGGAGTTCACTTGGTTTTCTTGAAGGAAGAAGCTTATGGGGAGCATCTTAGATGTCTTAAGAACTCATTTCAACTCTTACTTAGACCTAGGAATCATCATACAATTTCAGAAATTGGAAGGTGCACTTAAAACCCTAGATTTTGCATCTTGATTTCTAATGCCTATTTCTTGGTTTTCTTTGCATATTCTTATTCCTCTCCATCAAATACCTAAGAATCATGCTTGGTTGGGCTTGAAATTTAGCTCCCTAGGGCAGAACACATGTGGGGCGAAATGGAGAAGAAAGGCCATGGAAGGTATCAACCATAGGATGCATTTTTACCTTGTTTCCTTGCTTAGTTTGGCTTGAATCTTGATTTCTCCAAGCTCCTCTCTTCAAATCCGAACTTTCCCTTGAATATCTCTCTTGAATCAGATTTATAGACATCATTTTAATCCAAGGAAAGAAAGCAGTATGCAGGAGAGGTGGTGGAGATGAAGAAAAGCAAGAAAAACATCATGAAAGCATACCTTAAGCTTGGATTTCTTCCTCCTCCTTCTTCCTCTCTTAGGCGCCTCTCCCTTAGGGTTTTTCTTCTAGTTTGGGGCTAAATTTTCTAAAGTTAAATGAGGGCAAATGTGAGGCACCACATATATATAGGTAGGGAAAAGTGACTTTTCAAAAATTCCAATTTCGCCCTACATACTTTGCATTTTCATTTCTCCTTCGTTTTAGCTCCTTTTTAAGAACCGTCTTTTCCATTATAAAATTTAGGTTCCCAATTAAGAAAAATGGCATTGGAATCACTCAAATCAGAGCTAAAACCTTTCTGAATTGACCTGTCAAAGTTCGGGCACACCTACGTAGGAAAACATCCGGCGGAGGGGATTTAACTGTCCCGGGGCTTCCCATGGTTTTCAGGGCCTCTGAGAACCCCGGAGAGCTTAAAATTTTGGTTTTAAAAGCCCTCCATACTCAATTATAGACCACACAAGTTTTAACACAAGACCTTGCACTTGCTGCCGAAAACTTTGTCGACAAGGTCTTGGAAATTGCACTACAATCTATATGATCTTGTCGACAAGATCTTTGACCCCAGTGATAAAATCTTATTTCAACCCATAAATTAACTTGGTCTGCTACCATACTTCATGCTCAACATACATTATAATGGTTGCATAACATAATCCCTCATTTTCAAAGAATCGGATATTACAATACATCTCAAAACCACTATCCTAATTGTCATAATACACATATGCATCAAGGCTTAAGGATGTCAAACTCTCATATATTCCTTCATTTGATTCCAGGATTAATTTATACATCATAGTGATATACATTTAAACATGCTAAAGGGTTTACATCACATATATATCATATAATTACAAACTTTGGCATCAAAATACACAATTTCCTATTTCATTGCCAAAGTCCTATGCTTCAAGGTGCTTGGCTCCCATTTCTTGTTCCTTGAGCTTCACCTAGACATGGTTAAACATAATGTGGGGAAGAGTGAGATTCAAAAATCCCAATAGCTCTTTACCTTTTCAAACATACATATATGCTGTATTTTCATGTCAAAGAATGCAAGTGTGCTATAAAAGCTTCTAGTAATCAGACATAAACATAATTTCATGTCACATAGACTTATTTAAGTCAAACATAGGCTCTAAGGGTTTTAGTCTAGCCTCACCCGATTTCCTTAGGACTTTTGGATTAGCCTCACCTATTTTAAGGGACTTTTAATTTAGCCTTACTCATCTTAAGACTTTTGGCTTTGTCACACCCATCTTTAGAGACTTTTGGCTTCTCCTTACCCATTTAAGCCATCTTACATTCAAAACATATTTTAAGAAGTATCATGGTACTAAGACATTCAATGGCTATAAACATATCTCATGATTCAAACATACACAAAAGCATCAAATGACAATCAAACATCCAAGAAAAGCATGCAAGAAAGGTTAGAGAGCTACCTTATGTCAAGAAACACAAACTTTTTCCTTTGTCCTTCACTCCCCCTTCTCGGCCTTACACATACACCTAAGGGGTCTTGATTTGCTTGGCCTAGACACACTAAATAAGAGACAATTCAATCATTAAATCAATTTTAGCCTCACATAAACTCTTTATAAGCTTACTTTATCTTAGTACATGGTTATGGTTCCATATAAGAGCATAATGAAGCAAAATTTAAAATTCATAATCTTGGCTCCACTTTCTCATTCCATCTAGGTCTCTTAACTCCATTTAAACTCCTTAGAGTTATCACAAATTCAGTTCAAGGAGCCTAAACTCAAGTTGCTTCTATATGCATAAAATGGAACCTAAACTTCCATTTTATAACTATGGCTCCTAAATTCAAACCAATGGTTCTCTTGGTGTTTACTAATCATATCTAGACCATTTCTATCTTTGGAATCAAAGAAAAATCTCGCTAGGTACTTGAACTCTTCTTGGCCAAGACATGGAGCTAGATGGGGACCCATGGAGTTTGCTTAGTTTTTCTTAAGGAATTGGCACTTGTAAAGCTTCCGAGATATCTTAAGAACTCATACATACTCTTACATAAGCTATATTATCCTTAGAAAGCTTCAAAATTGGCTAGGTACACTAAGAACCCTAAGTCACATAACTTGATTTCTAATGCTTTTCTTTTAAATCTAATTGTATATTCTTATTCCTTATGCTTGAAAACCCTTCTCTATACCTCATTTTGGCTTGAATTCATTTCCTCCTTGATGGGCCTACGGTTGGTCGAACACATCCTTAGGAAGAACAAGTAAGAGGAAGTAAGAAAGGCCATGGTTTTTAACTTGTTTCAAAGCTTTTTCAAGGAGGTTCCAAGTGCTTATAGCTTCTCCTTCCAATTCTAATTTTCTCCTATTGAACCAGCCATAAATCAATCCCAATTTAGTCATCAAAACTATGGGAGAAAAGAGGAGAAGAAGATTAGTGAAGGAGAAGACAAGAAAAACTGTGGATTTCTGATCCTTTTTGCTAAGTTTCTCTCCTTCTTCTTCCCTCCTTCTTGTATGCCACTTGGGACTGCCTTAGGTTCTATTTTGAAGCAAATGGAAGTCAATTAAAAGAAGGAAGGAGAAAGGGACATGTTTTAAAAAGGCTAGGGTTCCCTTTATACACATTTTTAAAATTTCAATTTAGTCCCTCATCTTGGTTATTTCCATTTGGGCTCATTTCAACTCTTTTTTGAAAACCATCTTCTTCATTATGAAATTTTGGCCCTCTAAATCATAATATTCCTTTGGTTTCAACCAAATTAGATTGAAAACTTTTTCGAACAAATTGGTTAAAGTTTTGATCAACCGACACTCTAAAATGTAAATTGGAGGGGTTTAAACCATTTTAGGAGTTCCAATAGTTTTTAAGGTCTCTAAGAATCCCGAGAAACTCAATTTTCTCATTTAAAAATTTTTCCTTTGAGTTTTCTAAAAATTAACCAAATTTAAAAAAATGCCACTACCTTTTTACCTAATTTTATTCAACTATTCTGGCTTTGATTTTTGTGCATCTTTGGCCTTGTATTCTCATTTTTTTTATGTTTAGATCATTGCTCTAGGTTTGTTTGGCCTCAATTTTTTTCATCTAGGGGATTTCCTTTTATAACCAATTAGTTTCAGGCCTTTTTTGAGTAACTAGATATTACATGATCACTAATTGTGTAATAATAAATCACATTTGAAACTAAATTCACCTCCCTCACTATAATTATTGATGACCATTTCGAGCTTCCACTTTACCATTTGCGGGGTGTGGTCTTATTATCAAACACTTACACAACTTGATTAGTGTCTTGTCTATCATAAAGCTTTACCCTTGCACTTAATATGATCTTATGTCAAATCATTCAAATTTAATTCGAAGGCATCAAGTGTAACACTTACTTGTAATTAACATCACATTTATGGATTAAATAAAGATGTTAGGCTAATCAAATTAAATGATAACCTTAATAGCTAAAAAAATGCAAAGTAATTAAAACTTTAATTGTAACAAATTATTGAGTTTAAAGTCCTTCACAAGATTGTGATTGAGTACTTAAACTAACAAAAGTAAAATCAAATTCCAAAGAACACATTAAGTCCATAAGACACTTACCTAGGACCCTAAATTAAGATCTTAATCAAAGCCTTACTAAAAGCCCCTTAAAGATTTCCTAGCCTCGTAGGACCATGCCATGGTGCCCTTGTAATAGAACTAAGAATGCAAATGAATGTGCATGTGTAACACCTTATATTTCTAGCTTATTTCATCACATTTCCATGCTTTACATCATACATTCCAGGAAGGAACAAGAAAAAGGGGATTAAAATAATGCATTTCTTATCGTTATGTTGTGTATAAAAATTCCATTTGATGTTAGGTCGACCCTGTGAGCTTATACATCACATTCTCATATTTAATTATATGAATACAACTCATTTGCATAACCAAAAGTGGCCTACAACCTATGGAAACCAAAGGGAAGCATAAAATACATATATACATTTTCAACTAGAATTTCCTCATTTCTGTCACAAAGTTTGGAAAATCATAACTAATTCTAGAAAAATTGAAATTATATATTCTTGGCCATTCTAAAAAACTACACATGTCTAATTTATGCTAACAATATGTCCAAACCATAACATCTAACACAGAAGACATTTGACATTCAAAAGGTCCAGAAGTCTGGCTATCCACTGGTGCTATCACAGGTTTTTGTAGCAAATTTCAAAAATGTCCAATTAAATCCACAAAAATTTAACCAATGAAAATGATACCAATCTAGAAATATTTGGATGTTATTAGAGGGGAAAAATAACTCCAGACCAGTTCAGGCACACCTAGACCTTGAAATCCAATCAAATAGTACCTGAGGTCAGTTGGGATACCTGATATTGGGTAAAATCTTTAAAAATTCATATCTCCCTCTCTACACATCCAAATAGGGTGATTCTAGTTGATACAAGTTATTGGGATGTCTAGTTTCTCTATATAAAATTTTGTGACAATTGGACATTATTTGAGCCATGTGTGACAGAAATCATTTTCAGACCTAAGTGAACAGTAACGTGACCAAAACTAGAGTTTTTGCTAACTTTGAAAATTCATCAAATATTCTCTAGACCTTCAAAAATTTTGTTCTTTAGCTTCCCAAAAAGCTCTCACAAGCTCTAATTGCATGCCAAATCTCATATCAAGAAGAGCTCATTTGGATAAAAAGTGATATAGGGTTCCAATATAGTTAATTTTAGCTCTATATAAGATACCAAAGTGTCCAAATGTTCTCCCTTAATGTTTGGCACCTCTTGGGCAAGTCTAGAAGCATAATTATGACTTGTATGAAATGCCCAAATGGTTGCAAACCTCATGCATCTCAATTTGGCCATCTCACTTGCATTCATACACAATTACATAATGCCATCCAAGAAGCTAGTTTGCCATATCATACTCAAATTATATTCTAATGATCACATAACATATTCTCCCATTTATACATGAGATATTATCATAATTGCACATGTTCATAATATCATAGTATATATACAACCATTGATTACATCTTTTATGATTTATATGGCCTTAAAGTAGCAAAATTCAAACATTTTAATGTCATCTTCTCATTTCTCATGTGGTTGGCTTACATTCCCTAGCTCTCTTGGTCCACCTAGCAAGTTAGAAAATTGGAGAGGAGGGGATGAGATTCAAAAAATCCTAATAGCTCATCTCCCATTCAATCATACATGAAAGATGCAAAATAAGTCTTACAAATACATGCATGGCATATAGACATGTGCAATCATTCAAGAAGCATTCTTGGCATTTGAAAAAGTCATACATAGCATGCAAAGACTTGCTAAGCAAGTGGATTGGTTTCATCCATTTACTTGTGGATTTTAGACTTGCCTCACCCATTCTTTAAGAGGTTCTTGGACTCAACCTTGCTTTTGGGAATCAACCTCATTTTTGGAAAACTCTTTATTTTGTCTTAATTAATCTTAAGGGTTCTTAGCTCATCCTCACTATGGCTAAGGGTTCTTACCATGCTCAAGCAAACCAAAGCAAGCATTATACACATCATTTGGAAACATAATACATCATCATAGTACCAAGGTATACGAAATTATGCTAAGATACTTTTCATGGTTTAAAACACACATACACACATTCAAAAACAAGTAAAACAAACAATCATGCATGAGAGAAAGAGGAGTGATGTAACGCTCGGTACATTGTACAATCGTTGGAACGAGCCGGTTTGAAAAGCAAGTCCCCTGAAATGAGTGATTCAAGGCCAAATAAAATTTGAATAAAATTTTAAATAATAGAAAACAAGGATTTGAGCCTTGAGTTGCCCAAAAACTAGGGTCGGAGTGATTCAAAAAATTTGCCGAAAGGCCAGTGGCATTTTCGTAAATAAGTGTAATTTTAGAAAAACACCTAGGAGGGCTTTTTAAATGGAAATTTTGAGTTGTCCAGGGTTCTCAGAGGCCCCAAAAACTATGGGAAGCCCCGGGACTGGTAAAGCCCCTCCGGTGTACTCTTTCCGACGTCGGTTGACCTAAACTTTGACCAATTCATTCGGGAAGGTTTTAGCTCTGATTTGAGTGATTCCAAAGGCATTTTATTAAATTAGAAATCTTAATTTTATGATGAAAAAGATGGTTCTCAAAAAGGAGTTAAGTAAAAGCCAAATCAGAAATGTCATTATGGAAGGGCAAAAATAGAAACAAAGTGCACAAAAGAAGCTTCCAAACTCCCTTTTTAAGTCACGTTCAGCTCCCCCCTCTTTAAACCGACTTTATTCTGCCCAAAACTCAGAAATGGAGCTGCTGGCTTAGGCGCACAAAGGGAGGAAATTTTAGAGGAAGAAAAGCCAAAGAAAGGGTGAGAAAGTGTAAGGTTTTCATGCTCTTTCCTCTTGAAACTTCATCCTCCCCTTCTTGCTTCATCTTTCCATGGTTTTAATGTAATTTTTGGTGCTGATTTTGGTCCAGATCAGAGGAGGGAAATTCAAAATTTAAGGAGGAGAAAGAGGGAAGAGGAATGGCTCTTGAAGGAAGCTTGATTGTAAGGTAGTTTCTCTCCCTTTGTTGCTTCTTTTTCTCCTTCTCCTTTTCCATGGTAGGATGTCTCGACCAGAACCATGAAGAGGGAAGAGTTTTTGTTTTATAATCCAAAAGAATCCATCAAACTAAGCCATGGGAAGATGGATTATACCAAAGAAATGCATGAAAAACTAGTAAAACTCAAGTTAGAAAAGTGTAGGGTACTTGAACATAAGTTAAAATCTGGGTTGATTCAAGACTTCCCCATCGTATGTGAGTGTTTTTTTAAGTTTCTAAGACTCCTAGGGAGCCTCCCAAGTGCCCCATCTATTAAGAAAAAATCCCAAACTCCATAGGTTTTTAATGGAAGCATAACTAGGTCAAGACCCTTAGAGATAGCTAGGGAGTATTTTAAATGGTTCTAAGCTTGATTTGGGACTTTATATGATAAAAGAAGATAGGAGAAAGTCTTGGAAAAAATTTAGAAGCCTTAGGTTGGGAGATGAGGTAATGGCTTCCATAATGTAACCTTATGAAGCAACATGGACCTAGGTTTGTGAAAGTGAGTGTGTGATGGCTTCAAGGACCTTAAATGAGGTGAAGAGGTCTAAATATGGCAAAAGAATGGAACCAAGAATGTTAATTATGGTAGTTTCTTCATTAGGTCCTTAATGGAACCATATTATGACAAATAAACCAAAGTGTAGTCTTAAGAGTGAGTTGGATGTCATAATTTGTTCCAAGAGTATAATTTAGTGTTGTTGATTGTGAATAGGCCAAAGAAATCCAACCCCACCTCCTTGTGTTTGTGGAACCAAAAAGGAGAAGAAACAAGCAAAGTAAAGCTTGAATTTGCACCAAGGTAGCTCTCCACCTTTTCTTATTGCATTTTCTTATTGCATATGGTGTCATTGTGTGCTTGTGTGTATGTTTATATGTTTGAGACATGCCACTTGATGCTATGTTGCTATTTTGGTACCAATATGCTTTCTTGAATATCTTTGAATAATGGAAATAGCTCATAAGGGTGAGGTTGTGCCAAAAGTCCCTTAATGTGGGTGAGGAAATGCCAAAAGTCTCATGGCATGGGTGAGACAAGGCCAAAAGTCCCTTGGATGGGTGAGACTAAGTCAAAAGTCCCAAGAACCAACAGTGAGGCAATCCAAAAGTCCTAGAAATGAGGTGAGGCCAACCCAAAAGTCCCTAGAGCTCATTCTTATTCTTGACATGTGTTTGTGACATAAAAATGTGGAAATTGAATGCTTCATCGATTGAGTAGTTGCATACTTGTACCCTTGACATGTTATATGCCTTGAAAATGTGATTGAATAGGTGTATGAGCTATTGAGATTCAATGAATCTCACCTTTCCTTTCTCTCATCTCATATGATCTAGGTGGAGTTCAAGATCCAAAGGATGGAAGCTAAGGAGCTTAAATATCCATATCTTGGCAAACCTTTCTATTTTGATATACTATGATGACTAGAATGTAAAAGTAGATATGTAAATGTTATTTTTGAGCCATGACACTTTGAACAAGTGTAAAACTATGTAAAGTAAGTGTATGTATCAAGAATAGAGTCTAATGAGTAGAATTATGTATTTTGACCACTTAGGAGCCCATTTGTGTATGTATGTTTATGGAAGTGACATGGTGAATTTGAGTTGCATGAGAGTTCAGACCTTATGAGGGACTTATTTATGCTATATTTATGCTTTCTAAGTTGCTCAAATGTGTGTGGAACCATAGATGGCTCATTTGAACCAAAGTTGCCTCTTGTTGGGACCAAAATTGCCATAAGCTTGAGCTATAGTAAAATCTGACCAAATGACCTCTTCTTGACTTGTAATTTTGCATGCAAGTAGATCTTGCCTAGAGATTTTTGGAAAGTTAAAGATCAGGTCATTTGGAGGTCTTTGGAAGTTTCTATGATTTTTCAAAGTTGGTATCAGAATTTCGAATTTGCACTGGTACTGTTCATTTGGTCAGTTTTGAAATTGTGTCATCCAAGAGGTAAACGTGGTCCAATGGCTACGAAATTTTACAATTAGAAACTAGGCATTCACAATGACTTGTAGAAACTAGAAGCACCTCATTTGGAGGTATGAGCGGAAAGATATGAATTTTTGAATTTTTGGGACAGTAGCAGTAGCTCAGCATGACCTGAGTCACTGTTCCATTGAATTTGGGTAGCTAAGCATGCTTTCTCTGGTCTGAGTCTATTTTTACCATAAATTAACATTCATAGCTTTCCAAATTGGTATTATTTACATAGATTGGATTTTCTTGGAATTAATTGGACATTTTCGAAGTTCATAGCAGACACTTGCATCAGTACCAGTAGTTATCCGAACCTTAACCCCTTTTCGTATGTCAAACGTTTTCTCTGTTATGTTTCATGGCCTGGGCATATTTTTAGAATAAATTAGACATGTGTAGATTTCCATAATGGCCAAGAATGAATGATTTCAATTTTTCTAGAATTAGTTACAAATTTTGAAACTTCCTATCAATAAACTAAACTAGTGACCCAGACAGCAGCAACCCCAATGGCTTTTGGGATGTCAAATGTTCTCCCCTTAAAGAGTCATGAGCTAAAACTATTTTTATCATGGGTTAGACATCTAGAGCTTTCTAGAATGGTAATTTTGTTGGATTTCAAATTTTTTGGATTTAGTTATAAATTTTCAAAGTTGTGACAGAAAAACTGAAATTCTGGCCGAAAATAAGAGTGTGAATTTGATGGTCCCCTTTGAGTTCCACGAGTTGTGGGCCAACTTTGGTTATGCAAATGAGTTGTATGTATGTAATTAAATATGAGAACGTGTTGTATGAGCTCATATGGTCCGTGTGACACCGAATGAAATTTTTATACATGACGTAACGTGAAATAAGGCATTATTTTAATGTCATTTTCCATTCCCTTTTGTTCAATTGATCATGTGAGACTTGGAAATGATCGGAAGTATGCTAGAAATATATGGTGTTACAAGTGAGCTACCTTGGATACAACTACACACTTTTCTCCTTGAATCAATGCTCCCTTTCTCGGCCTCACATACACAAAGGTGTGGGAATAATTTCTCTTAGCCTAAACACAATTTATGAAAGCTAATTAGGTTCATAAAATTAATTCTAAGGCCACACAACTTGCTTAGACTCTAGCTTAACCTATAAACCCCTTTATGGTTCCAAAAATGCGTCTAATGAAGCAATACCCATCAAATAAATCCTAGGTTCTATTCTTTCCTTTTAAATATGATTCTTGACTCCTTTTAAGCTTCTTGGAGTCATCACATAATTAAAATAGAGAGCCTAACTACATGTTGCTTCTTTAGGTCATAATATGGAACATAAAGCACCAACTCATTCTCTAAGCTTTCTAATTTTTTTTCAAGTCTTCCTCTCATATTCATTCATCATATATGACTAAAAGATAAGCTTAAAAAAATTTAAAACTCTCCCTAGGTACACAAACCCCTTTTGGCTGAGATTATGGGGGGTTTTGGCTTCCATAGACTTTGCTTTGTTTTCTTGATGGAGGAAGCAAATGGGAAGACTTCTAGGGATATTAAGAGCTCATTTAAACTCTCATTTAGGCATAGGAATTAAGAGATCAAATTAGTTTTTATAAGGAACACTTGAAACCCTCGAAATTGCATCTTGAATTTCTATGGTTTTTTGTTCATTCTATTTGCATATTCTTAATCTCCACACCCCTTTTCCTAAGAATCATCCTAGGTTTTGCCTAAAATCCAAGCCCTCTTAGGACTTTTTGAGTGGGGCAATATGGTGGGAGAAGAGAAGCAAGGGATAGCAACCATGGAAGAAGAAATTACCTTGTTTTCTTTTTTTTTTTTTACTTGAATCTTGTCTTCTTTGAGCACCTCTCTTCAAATCTGAAAATTTCCCTTAATTTCTCCCTTAAAAAAATTTATAAACTTCATTATAATCATAGGAAACAAAGGAGAATGGAGGAAAAGAGGTTTGGATGGAAGAAAGTATGAAAAAGTACTAAATTTCCTTACCTTAAAGCCTTGATTTCTCTTCTCCTTCTTCTTCCCTTGGTTGTAAGGTTTCTTCTTTGGTTTGGGGCAGAAAAATATGAGACTAAATGAATGGGAGAGTGGGGCACCTCATATATATAGGTGGAGAAGAATGGCTTTTTCAAAAATTTCTATTTTGTCCTTTGTCTTTGGCATTTTTGTTTCTACTTTGTTTTAGCTCCATTTCTAGAACCATCTTTTCCATTATAAAATTTAGGTTCCCAATTTAGTAAAATACCTTTAGAATCACTCAAATCGGAGTTAAAATCTTCCCGAACAAATTTGTCAAAATTTGGGTACACTGACATTGGAAAACATCCACTAAAGGAGTTTTAATTGTCCCAAGGCTTCCCATGGTTTTTAGGGCCTCTGAGAACCTTGAAGAATTCAAAAATTTTGTTTAAAAAGCCCTTCTATGTGAATTCCAAAAATTGTTCAAAATTATGAAAATGACATTACGTTTCGTAAGTTTTCTGTAAGAAATTGTTTCTTCATTCGAGCTCCATTTTTCTTTTTATCTGAGTCTAGAATTCTCATTTTTATGAGTCTAGAAAGTTACTTAAATTTTTTTAGACCTTAACTAATTCATTTTAGGGGACTTGCTTTGAAAATGAGCCCATTTTGTCATTTATCAAAAATCGAACATTACAGCATGCATTTTTATTTGAACCCTACTATTGCGCGTTAAAGCAAAATTGTAGCATCATTTCCTTTATTATTATGGCAATACAGTGCCTCAGTTCCATGCTATGGCATCATAAACTTTTAACTCTCAAGGGAAAAGCCTCATGTGGTGCCACCACACAAAGGAGTTACATTAAGAAAGCATAGATTAGATGAAAATTAATGCTGGTATAGTCATACACCTACCACAAGCTCCTAACTTAATTAAATGGACATAGTACACCTTTAATGGCTTTAAATATATCTCTTAATGATGTTAAAACTTAAGGACCAATGATCAAACATCTAGGCACTCCTCCAAGTGATAGAGTTGTAAGGAAGATTAGAAAAATAAACTATGACGACAAAAGCAAATTTTGGACTGACAAATTATATACTCAAAATCACCAATATATAAACATTTGACCTCAAACTAAACCTTACAAGTTTCAAATGCTAATAGAAAGTGTTCTTCTAATACATTATCCTCTTAGCTCTTATACAATGGTCTCATTGTCTATCTCAATGCATTTCATATGGATTGGAGTAGAAATACAAGGAGACATACACTTTCAAGAAAAAAGCAATAAATTTAATGGTATTTAATTGCGTTACGTAAGGCCTTATCTTACTATTTTATGCTCTATGGACCACGTGCACTCATCAATATTATTTTCTATCCATAACAAATCCACACAAGTCATAGAACTTGTAACACCAAATTTATTTGACTCATTTCATACCACTCTAGCTTGCCTTTCCTTGGTCTAACACATTTACTCCAGAAAAGGCAATAAAAATATTTAATTATTTCGCATTATGTTGTATACAAATTTTTCATTCCATGTCCCATGGACCATATGAACTCATACACCTTATTCTCATAGTTAAATACACAAATACAACTCAAACCATGTTAAGAAGTGGCTAGAAACTCGAGCTCATGAAGCATATACACAAATTACATGTGCAACCTCAGGTTCATGGTCCAACTTTCTGTTATGAACTTTGAAAAATCATAATTAATTCTAAAAAAATCAAAATTAAGCACACTATCATTCTACAAAGCTACAGATGTCTAATTTATACTAAAAATAGTTCTAGACCATAACAGGGAAATTTGTTATTGGAAATTGATAGAATAGTAACCAAGGTCGCCTGTCACTACTAGTACTATCATAGAACTTCAAAAATTCATGTCTCCCTGATCAGACATCCTATTGGGGTGATCTTAGTGGCCAAAGAAATCCTATCATGTCTAGTGTATGCCTGTAAAATTTCATGAGAATTGGATACTATTTGGCTCTTGAATGATATAGGAGAAGAAATTGACCATATGAACAGTAACCATACCAGAACAGCTAAAATTTGGCAACTTTGAAAAATCATAATTAATTCCACAAAACTCTAAATAATCTGATCTTTATATCTTCAAAAAGCTCTGGATGAGATCTATATGCATGCCAAATTTCATAGGTAAATTCGTTCATTTGGTCAGATCTTGACATTGGGTTCCAAAATGGCCAATTTCTTGCTTCCTAATGGTTTCAAATGGTCCAATTTTGCTCCCAAGGCTTTTATGGCCACTTGAGCACATGGTAAAACACCAAAGTGGTCTACTAAATATGTCTTAAAGGTGCACAAACCCAAATTTCACAAACTCACTCTCTCACCCTAAGGTATACACAAGAATACATAGGCTAGTTCTTGCTATCCAATGTCCAAATCATGCAATATCATACATATGGCATCAAATCTCATTCATATATCAAATATTCATGTAATTACAAGATGGATATTTCCACACACTTTGTTTTCAATCTCCTTCCTTTATACTTGCTGGCTTTCATTTCTTGGCTCACTTGGTCTACCTAATCTTGTTAAGCAAATAGAGGAGGAAGGGATGAGGTTCTAGGAATCCCAATAGCTCTTCTCCCTTTTAACCATACATGAAAGATGCAAATACAAGTCTAAAAATGTATCCATGGATAACATGACTTTTATAATCATTCATGGAACATCTTTAGCATTTAAAGAGTCATACAAAACATACATAGGTTTACTAAGCAAGTGGTTTAGCCTCACCCATTCTCTTTAGGGATTTTGGACTTGTCTCACCCATTTTCTTAAAGGTTTTTAACTAAGCCTTACTCTTGGGATACTTTTTTGGCTTTATCTCAACCATTCTTGGGGACTTTTGGCTCATCCTCACCCTAGGTAGGGAACTTTTGGCTTCACCATACTCAAACAAACCAAAGCAATTTCACAAAGTATTATTTGAATGCATAACATAGCATCATGGTTGTCATGCCTTATTTTAGAACACTTTTCCTACTACAATCACCTCATATAAAACCTAGAAAGGTCAATGGAAACCTGAACTGATAAAAATTTTTCATTTTAAAACTTTCTCATACAATTTCACTATTCATTTGGTCATTTCCAAATTCTTTACTAACCTTGAAAATACATACTTAATTATAGAAAAATCATATGAGGTTAATTCATCTCTAAGCCCTTTACACGGGAAAAATACTTAGCAGAGCACATATAAATTCATATAAAGTTACCCCTACAACAATTTGGACAGTTTTATCCCTTATTGGCCATATTATTATTATTATTATTATTTTGCCTTTATATAAGCATAGGCATTCTTGCATCTTATGCGCTAGTCATACTCTTTTTACTTCAGGGTTAGTTATATACATGGCTTTCCATTTCATACTTGAGTACCTTAACAGTATCATAACGTAACTCATACACGCAGTAATATAAAATATTTAATTACATAACAAAATATGATACATAAAAGTAAGGTCCTCGATTTATGTCTCCACATTCTTTGCTCTTTCTTTGCTTGAACTCAGACCTAGCATGGGTTATATTTTGGGTGAGATTATCAAATCTCAGTAGTAGTAAACCAGTCTCATTCACAAGCAAGCATGTAAGTACATAACATAATGTCAATCAACGTGCCATATACCACATAGTAATACAAGGGATTTCATACAAGGCCAAGCACAATCTAAGCATACATATCTCATCTTATAACATAAATGACAACTTGATATAGCATACCACTTATCATTATACAAACATACAAGCTTAAAGAAAGAAAGAGGAAAACTAATACCTTAGCAAACTTTGCTCCTCGATCCTTGGGACTTGGTTTACTTACTTTTGGAGTTCCCAAAACAACATCAAACCCTATAATCATAATGATAATTCATTACAATCAATACACAAACCTTAACTTCTAAAGTAGGATGACCCTTTTAAACTTAATGGAATCATTGGAATTGGAAAAATCCAACTCCTTCCCTTCCCATTCACTATGGCCGAATAGTATGCATTTCTTGGCCAAAATTTAGAAATTTTATCCCATGAGTTTGGGGGGCTTTCCTATAGGTATTCCTAGCTAAAAAAACCATTTTGAATCCATTGGAATGGATAAAATCATCAAATTCCAGCCCCAACATCACGTTTTGGTCATCACATAATCTAGCTCTGTTTTAGGCTCAAAGTGAGTTTCTTTGGTTCTAAAAATTCCATAGCCTTTTACTTTATGTTTTAGGAATTGAAATTTGGTGTACATGACTTTAAGACATTAATAAAACACCATAAAAATTTTGGGAAAATTCGGACAGCATCTCCCCATGCTTTCTATTTTCCTAAAAATTACAATCTTTGTGTTTTCCAAAGTCTCAGCACATAACAACAATAACTAAGCTCATATGGCCTTCATGTTCAACATATAAACTTCATTTCAAGGCCTTCATATTCAACATATAAACTCCCATTCTAATGATTCATATGCTATTCAAAAATAACTTATAGCTATGGTTTAACAAAACTAGCTTAAAACATGTGATTTACAAGTATAAGATGGAGAAAACTTACTCTTTAAGCTTAAGCCTTGCTTCCTTTACTTTTCTCACACTAAAATCCTTTCTCTTCCCACTTAGAGAAACATTTCACCTTGAAGAAAAGATGAATATGCAGATACCCTTTGGAGGAAATCGTTGGATGATGGAGAAGATGAAGAAATTTGGTGAAGAATGGTGGTAGTTTTGCTTGGTTTCACTTCATCTTCCACTTTTTCTCTCTCCCTCTCTCTCTTCACGTTTTTCTCTCCTCCTCCCTTGTGTGTGGTATGAAAATGGTGGAATGGAGGTGAAAGAGATGAATTAGGATGAAGTTAAAAGGTCATACTAAATTTGGACCATTCGATCAACCTTTTCAAGATCAAATCCTAGCCTTCCATTCCTTTTTCTTTTGATTTTCTAATTTCATAACTAAATATCTTCTTTCAAAAATCCTTAACCACACACTTGGATGCCTTTCCTTAGCCCTTAAGTTATGGATAGTAACTATGGTTAATTTTCTTAACTCATCCATAGTCTACTTTTGACTCAACCATAGTAAATTTCTAACTTAACCATGGTGAATTCTTTAAAATAACTACAATTCTTTTCTTCTTTCCCTTTCATTTATATTTATATTTATCTTTGGGTTTCATCTTCTTTAAAACCTTAATTATATCTTCTCTTCTCTTATTAGGCCTTTAGAATCAGCTATTGGGCCTTACCATAGTCTAACAATCGGTATCCGGGCCTGATTAATGTTTTACGGTACAATACATACATTTAGACCTTCTAAAATTTATAAATATTATTTTCTCAACTTTCTGGCCATACTGAGCTTCAAATATGGTTCAGGAGCCCTTAACCTCAATCCTCATAAATTTCGATGTCAATCAGACACTCGGGTCTATAGGTGTAATTTTTACCATTCTGTATTATGATTGTGCTATAAACTTTTCATTTACTGCAATTCTGTCCTAGAAACTCCTTCAGGGTTTCTTAGCCCTTGAGCTATTTTTATTTCTATAGTTGTTACAACTGTCTTTTTCTATTCTGCTCATGGCTACTGATTGGGATAACCAGATCCCAGACCGGATCCTGCCCGGCCATCCGGACAACTTAGCATCATTGGACCCATCTCATCAAACTGAGTTTAACCATAGGTCACAAATTTATGAGATTCTTGTCCGATTTTTTAATATTTGTGCTTAAAGCCACGAATAGAGGGTGAAATTAGGGTTCCCTAAACTTTAGGGCAATTTATACATTTTTCCTGGCATATAACTTTTCTTTACATTTTAGTCCCTGGCTCTTTCATACTTGACTTCGGAGACTCTTCTGGACCTTTTCCTGATCTTTTTTTTTCATCTATTTTAGCCTCAATTTTAGGGCACCTCTGGCCTTGACTCATCATTATTTGTAGTGTAGAATATTATTATAATTTTATTGGACTTCAATTTAGTCTATTTAGGAGACTTCTTTTTATATCCGGTGAATTTCGTACATTGATGAAGAAACCGTATGTTACATTTCTCGCGTTTCCTTACGTTTTCTTAGATTTTCAGAAAATCAGATATTACAATGGTAACATGGCATTTAGACACTTGCTAAAGCATTTTTCATGGCTCAAAACATCCATACACACATTCAAAGACAAGACAAACATCCACTCATACATGAAAGAAAGAAGAGATAGCTACCTTTGTTACAATAACACACTTTTTTCTTTTGAAATGCTTCCTCTCCTATGGCTACACACTTACATGGATGTGAGACTTGTTTCTTTTGGCCTAGACAAATCATATGGAAGCCAATTACACTCTTGGAACAAATTCTAAAGCTATACATTCATTAGAAAAGCTAGGTCATTCATATGGTTCTTTTATGGTTCTATAATGCACCTAATGAAGCAACCTTAGGAAAAAATGATCTTGGCTCCATTTTTTCCATCCATTTATGATTCTTGACTCCTTCTAAGCCTCTTGGAATCACCACACAATTAATTCAAGGATCTTAACTAGGTGTTGCTTTTTTAAGCCATAATATGGAACCTATAACTACATCTCACTATCCATGGCTTCTAAAATTTTTTCAAGATTTTCTCTCATCCTCTCCCATCATATATGACTTAAAATCAAGCTTGGAATAAATTAAAACTACCCCTTGGTGCTCCAACCTCTCTAGGCCATAGCTATATATCAAAGAGGCACCAAGTGAGTTTGTTTTGTTTTCTTGATGGGAGATGCATGTGAGGAGCTTCTCAAGGATCTTTAGAGCTCATTCAAACATTCATTTTGGCCTAAGAACTCTTGCATCAAAATAGAATTTTAAAGGAATAGT
Source organism: Erythrophleum ivorense (assembly GCA_026724425.1). Taxonomy (NCBI): domain Eukaryota; kingdom Viridiplantae; phylum Streptophyta; class Magnoliopsida; order Fabales; family Fabaceae; genus Erythrophleum; species Erythrophleum ivorense. The sequence continues at coordinate 53,186,836 of JAIUCV010000002.1, forward strand.
TGAAACCCTAACTTTGCTATCTTGAAATCTAATGGTTATTTGATTGTTTCCTTTGCATATTCTTGTTCTTCTCCCTCATTTTCCTAAGATTCACTTGGTTTGGCTAGAAATTCAACCCCTTAGGGCTGGTCATATATGAAGCAAAATATACAAGAGGAAGAACAAGAGAAATCAAGCTTGAAGCATAGTAATTTACTCTAGTTTCTTGGTTTTTCTTGAATGTTTTTCTCCTTACTTAGCTTCTCCTCTAAAAATTCAAACTATCCCCCTCTGTTCTAGACTCAAAATAGAACCAAACATCTTACTAAATCCATAGAAAGAAAGGTGGAGAGGAGGAGAATCAAGTTGCTAAAGGAAGGAGCATAAATTTCCATACTTTTCTTACCTTTTTCTTAGATTTTTCCTCTTCTGTTCCTCTTCCCATGGTGTGTCTTTCGTAGCAAATTTCTCCCCTGGTCTTAGACAAAATTTGGGTTAACTAAAATGAGGGAAAAGGGAGGACACCAACTATTTATAGGTAGGGACTCTTAAAGAGCTTTTTAAAATGCTCATTTTGTCCTTCATTCATAGCTTTTTTGTTTTAGGCGCATTTCAACTCTTTTTCAAGAACTTTCTATAATAAAATTTAGGTTCTCTAACCTCTAAATAGCCTTTGGAATCACTCAAATTGGGTTTAAAACCTTTTCGAATGAAATGGTCAATGTTTAGGGTCACTGCCATTCTAAAACATAAACCGGAAGGATTTTAACTATTTTAGGAGTTCCTATAGTTTTCAAGACCTCTAAGAATCTCAAGAAACTCATTTTTCCCATTTTAAAATCTCTCCTATGAATTTTCCAAAAAATGCCCAAAATTATGAAAATGCCATTATGTTCTATTGCATTTTCAATAAATTCCGTCTAGTTATTCTAACTTTGATTTCAGGACACCTTTGCCCTTGGATCATCATTATTTGAAGTCTAAAATATTATTCTAATTTTTTTAAACCTCAAATCCTTCTATTTGGGAGACTTTCTTTTGTATCTGGTGAGTTTCGTACATTTACAGAGAAACTGAACATTATGTTTCTCACATCTTCTCACGTTTTTAGAGGATTAGATATTACAGAACTCACAAAACATCTCAAGAACCTCAGGTTTTAAGCCACATCCCACAAAATCCATGTTTTCCTCTTAGGTTCATTTTCTAAATTTTTGATATGAACTTCAAAAATTCTTAAATAATTCTAGAAAAATCAAAATCATGCAAACCATACCATTCTGGAAAGTTGTGGATGTCTACTAATGAGTAAAAACAATTCTAGACTAATTCTATGGCCTTTAACCTATGAAAATCGATGAAACAGTACCAAAGATTAGGCTGTATTACTGATACTGTCATGCAACTTCAAAAATTCATTTCTCCCTCCACAGAGCTCGAAATAGGGTGATCTCAATGGCCATAGAAAGCTTATGGTGTCTAGTCTATGTTTGTAAAATTTTATGAGTATTATACTTTGTTTGACCCATATGTGATATAGAGAAGCGAACTGACCAAATGAATAGTAACCATATCATTTATGTATACTTTGGCCAACTTTGAAAAATCATAATAAATTCTCTAGAACTCTAAATTGAGTATTATTTCATTTTTTGGAAAGCTCTAGATGAGACCTACTTACTGGCCAAATTTCATAGAAAAGCTCACTCATTTGGTTAGACTTTAGTTTAACTCACCATTTGGTCAAATTTAAAGTCCAAAATGGGCATTTCAAGCACCGAATGCTTTTCTACACTTTCCACCACTACATGGGAAAATTCAAAAGTTCAAATACAACATATAAAAGTATGCCAAATGCTCCAAATCACTATAGACCTCAATCTCACCTTGCCATTTGCATACACACACGTGGACCTTATATCTCATAAAGGCTCCTTGGTGGCAAAAACATACATATTCATTCATTTAGCTTCCATATTGATACATACACCATTTATATATACATTAGAATGTGCTTAATGGTTTACAACATATATACATCTTATAGTTACATAGTTTGACATCAATATGTCATAAAAATGCCTATTTTTCATAACTCTTTATCAAAGTCTTGATCTTCAAGGTTGTGGGCTTCCATTTCTTTATTCACTTAGCTCACCTAGATATAATTAGGAATATATGGGGGAAGAGTGAGATTCAAATAATCCTAATAGCTCTTAACCCTTTTAAACATACATAATGGATGTATAAACATGTCAAAGAATACATGCATGACATTCAAGCTATTTATGAGCATACATAAAATATTTTCCTTGTCACATAAACACATATATAGCAAACATAAACTTTCAAGGGCATTGGTCTAGCCTCCTCCATCTTTCTTAGGACTTCTAGATTTGCCTCATCCACTTTCAAGGGACTTTTGATTTAGTCTCACTCTTCTTAAGACTTTTGGCTTTGTCTTACCCATTTCTAAGGACTTTTGGCATCACCAAACCCATGCAAGCCATCATACAATCATAAACTCATTTCAGGAAACATAATGGCACCATAATATGTAAACATTGGTTAGAAATATTTCTTATGGCTCAAACATACACACAATCACTCAATACAAGAAAACAACTAAGCTATTCATGTGAGAAAGATTAGAGAGCTACCTTGAAGTAAGAACTCACCACTTTTTCGTTGGATTATTCTTCCCCTCTCTCGACTACACACTTGTAATGAGGTGGAGCTTGATTCTTTTAGCCTAGACACATCAAATAGGACCCAATTACATTATGGAAGCAAGCTCTAGCATCATATGCACTCTGTGGCAGCTTACTCTCTCACATAGCTACATAATGGTTCCATACAAGACTTAATGAAGCAACTACTAGAATCCATACTCTTGGCTCCATTTTCTCCTTTTATCTAGGTCTCTTGACTCCATTTAAACCTCTTGAAGTCATCACAAATTCATTCCCAAAAGCCTAAATACAAGTTGCTTCTTTAAGTTTCAATATAGAGCTTACACCTTCATCTCACAAATCAAGGCTTCTAAATTTTTTCTAAGGCTTCCTTTGATGTTCTTTTATCATATTTGGTCTCTTTCTACCCTTAGAAAAATTTAAAACTCTCCCTAAGTGCTTCTTCTTGTCTAGGCCAAGACCATGCACCCACTTAAGTACCTATAGATTTTGCAACTTCTCTTGAAGGAAATGACACATGTGAGGCTTTGTAGGTGCCTCAAGAACCCATATACACTCTTAGGCAATTAGAAATATGACTAGAAAGCTTCGTACATACCATGGTGCAATAAAATCCCTAGGTTTTGGAAACTTGAAAACTAATGCTTCTTTTTGGAATTTCTTTGCATCTACTTATTTCTCACCTCAAAAAACCTAGGTGTTGTAACAACCAGGAAAAAGAAAGAAGAAGAAAAGAAAAAAAAAAGAAAAGAAAAAGAAAAAAAAAGAGAAGAAAGAAAAGCTGAAAATTTTTAAAGGACTGAAAATTTTCTAAGTCTGCTAGCTACAGCCTAGTTATAGCGAATGTACCTGTTTGCTATAGCGAGAAATGGTCTAACTATAGCGAGACTGCCTTCTAGCTATAGCAAGAATGCTTCTAGCTATAGCGAGTTCAGGCACCCTATACAAAAATTAGGGCATTGCTCGCCGTAGCGCACGCTGTAGCGAAGGCAGGGGTTTGGGACTAATACGAGCTCGCCGTAGCGAGGGTTATAGCTTGCTATAGCGAGGGTTAGTCCAGAAAAGCATGAAAAAAGAGAATTTGACTTTTTAAAGCGTCCCAACTCCTTCTTTCACTCTGTAACTGACTTAAGCTCCCTCTAAGACATAAAAAAGGGCAGAGGAGAGAGAGAGAAGCCTAGAGAAGGAAGGAAGAGTAAGAGAAAGGTAAGATTTATATGGTTTCTCTCCTTAGAATATTGTTCTTCTCTCCTTGCCATCTTTTCCTATGGTTTTGATTATGGAAGTAGTTAGGTTTTGAGCTTGGTTCAGAAGAGGGAGAGTGGAAAACCACTCTTAAGGGAGGTTAGAAGTCATGTAGCCCTCTCTTCCTTGCTTTCCCTTCTTAAGAGTTTGAGAGTTGAGAGAGGAAGGAGAGTTAGTGGAATTCTAGTGAGAGAAAGAACCCCTAGCTTTATATGCTTAGTAGGGTTGCTAGAAAGAAATCCCTAGCTTTATGAATAAAGTGTTAAGAGAATAATTTCATGCTTCTTGTGTGGTTAGGCTCAAGAGAAGCACTCCCATCTAGAGGTGATTGTGAAACCAACAAGGGAGGAGACAAATTGAAAGGGAAAGTTTATGAATAGCCAATAAGGTAGCTCTCTCCACCTTTTTTCATGCATAGGATGTGTGCTTACATTGTCTTGCTTGTGTGTATGTATGTTTTGAACCATGAAAAGTATGCTAGCATGATGATGCCTCATGTATTTCAAGGATATTTTATGTGATTGTTTGGGTTTGCTTGAGTATGGAAAAGCCAACAATCCTCTAGCTATGGTGAGGATGAGCCAAAAACCCTCAAGTTGGTTGAGACAAAGTAAAGAGTCTCTCAAAAGTGAGGTTGACTCCCAAAGAGTAAGAGTTGAGTCTAAGAACCTCTTAGAGAATGGGTGAGGCAAGTCCAAAATCCACAAGTGAGTGGGTGAGGCTAATCCATCTACTTGGCAAGCTTTTATATGTTATGTATGGCCTACCCACATATTGAAAATATTTTTTTTATATGTATGGCCAACTCAAATGTTGCAAATGCTTTTTTTATGATTTCATATGCTAACATGCCCATGCATACATTGTGAGACTTGTTTGCATGCTTTGTGTGTATGATTGAATGAGAGATGAGCTATTGAGATTCTTTGAATCTCACTCCCCCTCTCCACCATCCCAACATGTTAGGTGGACCAAGTGAGACAAGAGATGGGAGCCACCAAGCTTGAAGCTAGGGAATTTAACGAAGAAACTGTAAAAGAGCCCATTTTTGTCTTTATTTTGTAGTTAAGCCAAGAGATATAATCTAATGATATGATGTACATGATGTATCACCTATGAATACTTGTAAATGAATGTATTCAATGTATATATATATGAGAATTGAGTTCATGGTGCATGATGTAGCAAGTTTTGCAATGAATGGTAAGATCTAGCATTCTCCCATGAGTGTATGTGTTGGTGTGGGAGAGCGAGTTTTGCAAATCTGGGTTGTTAGACACTTAAGCCATGTTTGATAGCCCCTATTGATGCTATTCCACGCGCTCATAGAGCCTTAGAAGTAGGAGAAGCCAATTTGAGTTCTTGGAACCTCCTTTTTGCAAGAGAAAGCGGCACTTTGCCCCCTTATGTCAAAATCTGACCAAATGACCTCCTCTTGTCTTGAGATTTGGCATGTGACTAGATCTTGTCTAGAGATTTTTGGGAAGCTAAAGATCAAGTCATTTGGAGGTCTGTAGAATTTTTTATGATTTTTCAAAGTTGGTATCAGAAATTCGGATTTCCTTAAACACTGTTCATTTGATCAGTGGGAAAATTGTGTCATCCGAGGGGCAAAAGTAATCCAATGGCTACGAAATTTTATAGGCAGAAACTAGACAGTCACAGTGACTTGTAGAAACTGGAAGCACCTCATTTGGATGTCTAGAGAGGAAGATATACAATTTCGAAGTTCCAGCCCAGAATCAGTCATCTTGCCAGACCCGAGGTACTGTTCCATCGATTTCCGGGAGTTTGGCTTGATGAACTGATCTGGAGACATTTTTACTCTCTAGTTAACATCTACATCTTTCCATAGTGATATCATTTGCATGCAGTGGAGTTTTGTGGAATTAGTTAGGCATTTTTGAAGTCTATATCAGTAAACTGTGACAGTAGCAGAGCCCCCTCCGACCTTCAGATGATTTTGCATGTCAAACGTCCTGTGTGTGGGATGTTATGACCTGAAATATTTTTATATGAAGTAGACCTCCTAAGATTTCCAGACTGACTGAGATCTCATGTTTTCAATTTTTCTATATTTAGTTATGAATTTCCAAACTTTGCCCAGAAATGAGGCCAAGTATGGCCGAAATTGAATATTCATGTCTTATATCCCTTTTTCCTTTCCAGGGGTTTAAAGCATGTTTTTGGGATTGAAATGAGTTGTAATAGTGCAATTAAACATGAGGATGTATAGAATGAGCTCACTCGGTCCATGTGACATTAAAGTGAATTTTTAAGCATGCCTGATGCCATGTGAGAAGTGTATAAATCCAATGAGGAAGATCTCTCCTCCTTCTTCCTATACCTCATATGAGTATATAAGGCATGATGGGTATGAGCTAGAAATGATAGTGTTATAGGTGTCATGCTTGGTTTAGGTCAGATTTTGCTCCCTCTTGGTTTTTCTATATGAGGTCGAAAATCACCTCTTAAGAAGCAAGAAGGAGGAAGCAAGGAACGTTATGATACATACCTTGATTCTTAGCCTTTTCAAGAGCTTTCTTCTTTGTTATAGGCTTCTTCTTCAAATTCTAACTTCCTCCCTCTGAGCATGGCTCAAAACAGACCCCAATCACATACCAAAATCATGGAAAGAAAGAGGATAAGGAGAAGAGCAAGTTTAATGAAGGAAGGAGCAAGAAATTCCTTGAAGCTCCCTCTTGTGCACCGTTCTTAGCAGAACATTTCCCTAGCTTTAGGTAGAAGTTAGATTGGCTAAATGTGGACAAGAAGAGGGATGCCTCATATATATAGCTAGGGAACCATTTAAGACATTTCAAAATACCAAATTTGCCCTTTGTTCTTGGTTTCTTCCTTTAAGGCCCATTTTAACTCCTTTTCAAGAACCATCTCTTTTATCATAAAATTTAGGTTCTCTAACTTATAAAATTCCTTTAGAATCACTCAAATTGGATCTAAAACCTTCCTAAATGAAAAAGTCAAAGTTTAAGTCAACTGTCATTCTAAAATATAAATCGGAGAAGTTTTAACTGTTCTGGGGGTTCCGATGGCTTTTAGAACCTCTGAGAACACTAGAAAACTCATGTTTTTCATTTAGAAATCCCTCTTTTGAGTTTTTTAAAAAATGCCCAAAATTATAAAAATGTCACTATATCTTCATTAAATTTTGTCTAATTATTTTGGCTTCATTTTCAAGGCACCTCTGGCCTTATATCCTTATTATTTGAGGTTTAAATTATTACTTAAATTTTATTGAACCTCAAATTATTTTATCTAGGAGACTTCCTTTTATATCTGATGAGTTTCATATGTTTATAGAAAAATTGGACATTACGTTTCTTGCATTTATGGAGGAACTAGATGTTACAGTTCTCAACCCATTGAGCCATAAAACACTTGCAAACTCAAAATTTGACTATATGATTTCCTTACTTGCACAACTCACAACTAGTAACTATTATACCATAACTTCTAAAATTATCAAAATGACAAAACAAATAAGGATCAATGCTACATAATACCATTAAAGTTGAAATGTCAAATGAGCATATAATCCAATATAAAACATAAGCTAGTCCAAAATAAACCATAATTACATGTGAAATCCCTTTAGAAAAGTTTAGTATCACTTAAAATCCTACCTATCACCCTCATATGTAGAATTCATCAAACGATATTGGTCCTACACTTGGTATATCATATCAAAATTTATATGCTTGTTACAAGTTATCAAATATGTGAACCAAAATGTAAGCTGTACTAAAAGTTAGCCTAGCTAATCCCATCAAACCTTCAGTTACTTATTCTTGCCAAAACCTAAGCCTTCATGTAACACCATAACTTCTAGCTCATTTAATGCCATTTATAAGCTTTGTATTATCAATCCCACAAGATCATATGAAAAGGCGATGAAAATGATAAACTTTTTCCGCGTTGCGCTATATCAAAAAAATTCAATTCGGTGTCACGTGGACTGTGTGAGCTCATACTATACTTTCTCATATTTAATTTCATTATTAAAACTCATTTGTATCACAAAAACATGCCCACAACCCATGGAAACCAAAATGGAGCTCAAAATAAACAAGCACATTTTTGGCCAGATTTGCTCCATTTTCTGACCCAACTTTGGAAAATCATAAATAAATCTAGAAAATTTAAAATATGCAATTTTCATCATTATGGAAATATTAGGATGTCTTCTTAACATTAAAAATACGTCCAGGTCATAAAATTCATCACACAGGATGTTTGACATCCAAAAAGCTACAGAGTTGCTGGCTACCTGGGCTGTTGTTCAGTTTACTGATACAAATTTCTGAAATTCATAACTAATTCTATAAAAATTGAAATCACACAAATTTGGTCATTATGGAAAGGTAAAAATGTTAACTTGATATAAAAATAATTCTAGAATGAAACAGATACATTTAGTCAGTTGGACCCTATGGAACAGTAACCGGACTCATGGGGCACTACTGATACAGACAGTTAACTTCAAACATGCATAACTCACTGCTCAGACCTCCAAACAGGGTGATCTCAGTGGCCACAGAAATCTTGTGACCTCTATTTTATCCATTTAAAATTTCATAAGAATTGGACACCATTTAGCTATGGGGTGACACAGAATTCAAAACTTCCAGTATGAACAATACCCATACCAGAATCTATGAAAAATCCCAACTTTGAAAATTCATCAAATATTCTCTAGGTCTCCGAAAATTATGATCTTTAGCTTTCCAAAAATTTCTTAATGAGGCCTAATTTCATGCCAAGTTTTAGGGCAAGACTAACTCATTTGGCCAAAAAATGGCATAGGGTTCCATTATAGTCAATTTTGACTCCATATTAGGTACCAAAATTGCCAAATGGATTTCCCTTAGTCTTGGCACCTTTTGGGCAAGTTTAAAAGTATATTTAAGACTTGTGTAAACTGCCCAAATGGTCCCAAACCTCATGCATCTCATTTTGGCCATTCAACCCACATTTATATACATATTCATCAAACTTTACATTCTCATACCATGGCATTTCAAACTCAAAACATGTGCTAATGATCATATATCATTTCCATACATCTAAACATCACATAATAGTATGTTTACATCTATCTCAAGGTTCATAATACATATACAACATCATATACATCTTGGACCATTATCATGGTTCCAAAATAGATAAAATAAGCATAAGCTTGTGAGTGGCTCGTCGTACAACCCTCAAAATAATACTAGGTTGATAAAATATGTAGTTAATGGCACAACCTAGGTCATCTCCCTTGGAATTGGCGTTCAATGTTTAATTGAGTTTTCCAAATATCAAAAGACTCTAAAATTTCCTAAACTAAGGGGATTTTGATTTAATTAAACTATCCTAAAACTAAATTGAATTAAAATTCCTAATTGCTATCTAATTGTATGGATTATGGTTGAAAAATGGTCTTGTGACTAGCTTTGGATTCGTCCCTTGGTATCCACTATCCTTATCCTAATCTAATTGTGATTAATTCTGGTCTAAGAGTTCCTAAACGTGTTCATAACAAATTATCTTGGGTAACCACTCAAGATTCAAGAGATTAATGATTTAACGTTGAATTGAGACCTCAATCCCGCATTAAATTGTTAATTCTTATTTCTAAGATCAATGAACATCCAATTTGATTGACTAACTAATTGATTAGCCTCTGACTCATCCTAAATATTTAATTAACCAACTAAATATTAAGGAATCCTCAATTTAAACAAATAATCTCACTCATGTATTTTATCGAACACCTCCGAAGCATACATGGGAAGTCAGATAATATTGAAATTAATCAACAAAAATACTTCCTAATTAGTGTCTAACCAGCCACTAATTATAATTACACAAATTCCCTATCAAATACAACTTAACCAAGACCATAAATGAAAGAGAAAAAGTGTAGGAAAAAATAAGGAAATTCTTAGCCAAAAACTCTATGTTCATCCATGGATTCAAGCTTCTCCAAGGATTCCTCCTAGTTAGCCTCAAGGTGGATTAGAATCTCATGGAATGTGGAGATGGAATGGATGGAAGGAGAAGGCGTGGTGGTGGATTAATGCTGAATGAATAGATGAATGCTCCCTCTTCTCATGAACGAACCAGGCGTAAAGTATATATAGGCGAGGATTTCCACAATTTTAGAGACGTGAGATGGGTGGATTCTGCGAATGGATAATGGATATGAATTGAATGAAGGAGACGTGCAGACTCGTAGAGACGTGTGGAATAATGATTCTGCCTGAGTTCCTTATTCTCACGTGATATACTTTATTTTCTCGTGCTTAGCCCTTTTCTTTTCGTGTGTATTATGCATGGATCTGAACTCTTCTCACTATTCACGTGGTTCTGAATTTGCTTGTGCATATTGGTGTGGGTCCCTCTGTGAATGGTTATGCATTGGAATATAATATAAAAGAATTTATCCCTGCTTCGTGTTGCTTCGAGTCCAGACGTAGCTTCCTTAGTTATTTTTCACGTTATCCACGAAAGCAGCTCGTTCTTTTACGTTCAGCTCATTCTTCCTTCACTCATTGTATCTTCAGTTCGTTCTACTCCAACCACGTACTGCTCAGCTCAGCGTTACTTCTTCTTCATCTCATCCCTCTCGTTCAGCTCGTTCAACTCAACTTCTATCTAGCTATTCATTTGCTTCGATTTCGTGAGCTGCTTTCTACATGTTTGCTCGTGCCTTCTGCGTTTCTGTTGCATGTTCTCCAACTCTCTTCTTGCATGCACATAAACTCAAGCTGGCCACGCCTTCTTCCAGTTTTCTCGCTGCAAGGATTTGTTCGAGAGAATGGATAGTAGCTTTTTCTCGGCGTCCTTGCTAAAGTCCAGTACGAAGAAACATATATGAATCAACCTCTCAGCTCTGCAGTCCCCTGAAGCCTCCTTCTTCGCGTTTTGATTCAGCCAACTCAAAGCTTCTGTTTGTGGCTTTGTCTCCATTAACTTAACTCCAGCTCCTGCATGTTCTCTACGTGAACATGCTCTGTTTTCCACGTTGAAACTGCAACTCTTCATGGCTTCTTTATTTGCTGTTTCTTCTTTAATCCAGAACCCACAGCTCTTCCTTCATTCATTTTCTCCAGCTTGCAGCGTTGTTCTTTGCTTTGCTCTCAGCTTCAGCGTGTTGCTTCTTATCCTTCACGTCATCTTCCACATTGAATAGAACCATGCATCTGCTCAGCTGGACCATGGATGGATGAGATGATTAGATGTATGGATGAATGGTTTGGATGCTCCACTAATGGATTATGGATAATGCATTATTTATGGATGCTTGCCTAGCTTCTAATCACCTCTGTCTCACGTGTTGTAGCTATGCCTCACTTATTCATTCCTTACATGTTTTCTTCCACATGGCTGCTTTTAGCTCCAAAAACTCGTAGCTTAAGTGAGAGCTACCTAGGTTAATTTCCCTATGCTTCATTTAATTTTATTTTCTGTTCCTTACATGCTTCATAGTTCCACGTTTTGCCCTTTTATGTGTTGCCTGAGTTGTACATGGACAGAATACATGAACCCATGGTCACATGCATCATTTCCACGTCATTTATATTCCCAGCTCTTTCATGTGAGAGCTTCTTCCATGTTCTATCTAGCCCATAGCAAACACGTCAACCCAAGCTCAAGTCCCTTTCTATTTTTATCTCTTCCTCACTTACTTTTCTTCAATTTAATTTTCTATTCAAATGCTCCAATTACATATTAAAATTCTGCACAAAGAAGTGAGAAAAATCAAATAGGAATATTCACAAAAATTATTTCAAATAAATTTAAGCATTAAAAACCAATAATTTACAAATAAATTCCTAAAATATAGAAATGGCCACTTAAAATAAAATCTTATCTAATTGAAGTCTTAGAGCCATATTTAATCATTAAAATGACTAAGTTATGAGGAATAAAACATATGAAAATAGTGTTTATTAGCTTGTCAATTGTCCCTCTTCATGGTGGTTGGCTCCCTTCACCATAATTGCTTGGTCCACCTAGCATGTTAGGACATTTAAGAGGAGGGAGTGAGATTCAAGAATCTTAATAGCTCATCTCCCATTCTATCACACATTATGTGCAAGCAAGTTTCACAAATGCATGCATGGAGAAAGTAGAAATCATAGGCATTTTAAAAGTAACTTTGGCATGTGAATCAATCATACAAGACATTCAAGAGCTCACTAAGTGTTTGGATTGGCCTCACACTTCTCCTCATGGATTTTGGACTTGCCTCACCCATTCTTTTAGCACTTTGGACTCAACCATACTCTTGGGAGCCCACTTTGCTTTTGGGAGACTCTTTACTTTGTCTCAACTAAATTCAAGGGTTCTTGGCTTATCCTTACCAAAGGAAGGAGTTCTTGGCCTTTCCACACTCAAGCAAACTCACACAAATATCATGTAATCATTTGAAAACATAACATAGCATCAAGCATCATGGCATATAAAGGCATGCTAGCATACTTTTCAAAGCTTGAAAATACACATACATACATTCTAAAACAAGCTAGACACACATCCATGCATGAGAGAAGGTGGAGAGAGCTACCTTGTATACAAGCATACACTTTTTCCTTAGCTTTTAAGCCTCCTCTTTTAGCCACACACCCAAAAGTTGGTGGAAATAGTGTCTCTTGGCCTAGACACAAATTATGGGAGCCAATTAAGTTCATGAAACAATGTCTAGGGCCATGCAACTTGCTTAAACCCTAGATTACTCTACAACCTCCATTATGGTCCATATTAGCACCTAATGAAGCAACACCCCTCAAATGATTTCTAGGCCTCATTCTTTATTCTCAACTATGATTCTTGACTCCTTTTAAGCCTCTTGGAGTCATCGCATCATTAAAACAAAGGGCCTAACATCATGTTACTTCCTTAGGTCACAATATGGAACCTAAAGCACTAACTCATTCTCTAAGCTTCCTAAATTTTTCCCAAGGTTTCCCCTCACATTCATTCATCATATATGACTCAAAAATGGGCTTGAAATAATTTAAAACTCTCCCTAACTATGCCATCCCTACTTGGCCGAAACTTAGAGCATAAATGGGATTTTATGGCTTCTTGATTTTTCCTTGATGGGAGAACCATTTAGGGAGTTTGTTAAGAGTTGTAGGAGGTCAAGAAAACACTTAAGTAGCCAAGAGAACTCATAGATTAAATCAGTTTTTACAATTCCCTTAAATGCTCTACACTTTTTTAACTTTTAGGTTCATGACTTTTCATGGGGTTTTATTCATTTTCATGGAGGAAGATGCATATGGGGGACCTCTTAGGGATCTTAGGAGCACATTTAAACATTCATTTAAGCCTAAGAACATTCATATAAAATCAGATTTGCAAGGGAGCATTTGGATCCCTAATGATTCCATTTTGTTTCCTAATGCTCCTTTCTTAATTCTATTGGTTCATTATTAACCCTTGCCATCTAAAACCTCAAATCCCTCTGCAAATTGGATAGAAATCAGCCCATAAGACTTGGGCTCATGGTGGTCAAATTCGTGCAAGAGGAAGGGGGAGGGAGAAACTACCAAAGAATGGATGTTTTACCTTGTTTTCTTACTTCCTTTGGCTTGTTCTTCCACTTGGTTGGCTTACTCCCTCAATTTTCAAAATTTCCCTCTCTGTTCTGCCCTAAGAACAGCACCAAACTCTCCATTAAAATCATAGAAAGAAAGCTTGAGAGGAGAGGAGCAAGGTTCAAGAAGGAAGGATATGGAATTTCTTAAAGTTTCTTACCTTTTTCTTGAATTTCTTCTTCCAAAATCCTCCTCCTCTTATGCACCTAAGAAGCTGGAGTTTTCCTCTGAAATTGGGCAAAAGCAAGTCAGTCTTAGAGAAGAGAGAAAGAACGTGGCATATAAAGAAGCTTCCTTTAACACTTTAATGCTAATTTTGCCCTTCGTTCTTAGAATTTTTGTTTCTCCTTCGTTTTAGCTCCTTTTTAAGAACCGTCTTTTCCATCATAACAAATAGGTTCCCAATTTAATAAAATACCTTTGAAATCACTCAAATCGGAGCTAAAACCTTCCCAAATAAATCAGTCAAAGTTTAGGTCAACCGACGTTGGAAAGAGTACACCAGAGGGGTTTTATTGGTCCCTAGGCTTCCCATGGTTTTTAGGCCCTCTGAGAACCCTGGGCAACTTAAATTTTCCATTTAAAAAGCCCTTCTAGGTGCTTTTCCAAAATTACACTTTCTTACGAAAATGCCACTAGCCTTTCAGTAAATTTTTTGAATCACTCAGACCTCGGTTTCTGGGCAACTCAAGGCTCAAATCCTCATTTTCTATTATTAAAAATTTTATCCAAATTTTATTTGGCCTTGAATCACTCATCTCATGGGACTTACTTTGAAAGTGTGCCCGTTTTCATCGTTTAACGAAAACTAGACATTACACTTCACCTATAAAATGTTAGCCCATAATTGGAGTGGGATATAAAATCTCAATAACCAAGAGCAACTTCTATTCACATTCATATAGGTAAACAAGTATATAGTTGTAGATGGTAAAATCATCAATTCATCATGTCATATCCAACAAATCAAAAGTAACAAGTTTAACAACAATTCTCATAATCATTGGCCAATAACTTTTAGTAAGCAAGACACATACGCAAGGCCTACTACATCCCACCAATAGCCAAACACACCTGCAACCTCCATATATTACACATTCTACTAGAACATGTAATATTCTATATTTTGGAAACTCAAATAGTCTTTAAAGAGTAGAATAAATTATTTAAAATGAGGTCACAAGCTTAGAGAAATGTAGTATGAGCTAAAAAGAACCAAAATTAGAACTACTTGGTTAATGAAAGAGGACCCTAGAGTAAAATGCTAAGTAGAGCATCTAGTGATGAGGTTAAGAAACTAAGAATGACTCAAAACCAAAGCCAAAATGACTAAATAGAATGAATTGGTAACTCAGCGGCAAAATCATGATTTCAAGCAAAATTTTAGAAATTTAAAGGAAGAAGTTTTAAATGATCTCACAAGGGTTTTTAAAGGCCTTAAAAAATATAGGAACCATCAGAATGATTAAAATCCTTTCGATGTATAATTTAGGCTGTCGGATGACCTAAACTTTGACCAAACTATTTTAGGTTATTTTAAACCCCATAAATTTGAAACTTAATGTTTTTAATAAAGTAAAGAACTCAATTTCATGATGAAAAAGATCATTCTCAAAAAGAATTTAAAATGAGCTCAAGCGAATAAATTAAAGTTTTGGGACATAATGGAAATTTTTTAATTTGTTATAAATTATCTCCATTCTTCCTTATAAGTGCTATGCTACCTCTCACCTACCATAACTGATTTACTTTTACTCCAAAATACAACCAAGAGGCATGGAGAAGAACCAAAGAAGAAGGAAGAAAGAAGCTATCCAAGGTAAGTAAATATGAAGAATTTGTCTTTGATATTGTTGTAAAAAAATTTCTACTCTTTCTCCTCTTTCTTTCTATAGTTTTGGTTTTCTAAAAGAAGGAGTTTTGTGACTAAATCCATGAAGGAAGAAGCTCTTTAAATGAAACTAATTACACCATAATAATCTCTATTCAAAGTACTTTCAAATGGTTTATAGCATAGCACAAGAAATTTGTTCTTCCTTACTCCTCTTACTCTTTAGAGGTTTAGCCAACTCGTGTGGATCCTAGAGGGAGTTGGTTTTTGGCCAAAACTTAATGGAAAAGAAGGTTTAAGAGATTAAGATGGAACCAAGAGAAATAACTAAGGACCCATAAGATGCAAGATAAAGTAATTAAGGTTTTGATTATACCTTAGGAAATTTGGAACTCTAGAAAGGTATTTCAAGCCATGTAAGATTATAATTAAACTAGAAAGAAGCTAAGAAACCTTCATATGTGCCAAATTCCTCAAAAGAAATGGTAAAACTCTCTTGGCTTTCATTATAGATATTGGTTTGGCCAAGGGGTTTAAATGATATCTAGGAAGAGTTTTCAATGATTCCAAGGTTATAAATATTCCAGATATGAATTATGAATATTAATAAAACCATTGGTTTGAATTTAAAAGCCTTATTTTGAAAGGTGAAAATTTATGGTTCAATTATGTTTAAAAAAGCAACTTAGTGGTGGGCTTCTTAAATTAAGCTTATGATGGCTCTAATGAGTTCTAATATAGTCATATGACTCATATTGAGTGAGATTTTAGAGCCAAGAAATGGATTGATAAGAGTTTCTTCATAAGGCATTTAAATGAGCCATATCTATACCTAAAACCCAAATTGACTAGTATAATGCTAAAATAAGTACAAGCGTGGTTCCATTGTTGATTTTGTGTTTCATTTGATATGTGTAAGTCAAACAAGTGAATTTTAATTCAAGTGTGGGCATAAGATTGTGGAACAAGAAAGGAATACAAGGGGGAATCAATTGGAATCCTTGTGTCAAGGTAGCTTTTCCTTTATTCTTGTGTATATGTGCTTGGTTTGCTTGGGTGTCTTGGATTGTTTGTATGTATTGTTTGCAAATTATACATATTGTTGATTGCTTGATGATCATATGCAATTGCATGACATTCGATGACATTTGGAATTGGTTTGGCTCTTGATGGATGAAATTATGCCAAAAGTCCTTTGAAATAGGTAAGATAAGGCTAAAAGTTCCTAAATATGGGTGAGACTAGACCAAAAGTCCCAATTATAGGTGAGGTTGAGTCAAAAGTCTTTAAAAGTGGGTGAGACTAAACCAAAAGTCTCTAAATATTGGGCGAGGTTAGACCAAAAGTTCCTAGAGCATGCTATTACTCTTAATGGAGCCATAGGATCCTTAATGCATAAATATGATTTATATACGGTTGTATGACATGCATGCTTGCATCTTGGATCTTGAGTGAGCCATATGTGTATACTTGGATGTTAGATTAGCTATTGAGATTCTTTGAATCTCACTTTTCTCCTATTCCTACTAGGCATGGCTAGGTGGCTCTCAAAGAAGGAAGAATGATGAACCAAAAGCTTAAGAAGAGCTACTTTGACAAGGAAAGTTATCTTAAGGCATATTCTTGTATCTATGAATATATATTTGTATATTTTGATGTATAGACATGCCAACACACTTAAAAATATTAGATTATGACGTAAAGACCATTTATGAATTGTAACACATGATACAATGTAATTTGGCACTTTGAGTTCTTGAATATATGTGTGTATGCTTCCAAGTGGAAAAGTGATTTTGAGTTGTATGGCAGTTGTGACATCTTGAACCAGCTAAACATGATGTTTTTGTTATCAGAAATGTGCCCATAAGAAGTAATGGCATTTTAAAGCTTATTTGGTACTAATTAGAACCAAAATTTGGTCCATTTGACCTATAAAATGTCCTTTTATGTTTGATAGCTCAAATGAATGAGTCTTGGGTTGAAATTTGGCAAGCAATTAGAAGACATTGAAAGCTCTCCACAAGGATAAAGATAATAATTTTTGAAGCTTTATAGAATATTTTATGAATGTTTGAAGTTGGCATAATTATGTAGTACACTATTCATTTTGTGTATTCTTGAATTTTTGGGTTTTTGAGAGACCAAATGGACTCATTTTTTATCTAAAAGTTTTATAGTAGATAGCTCTTATTACCACCTTTCCAAGGATACTTAATTTGCATTAATTGGAGTTGTATACCTCAAGTTATGAATTTTTCAAAATTTTGTCCCAAATACATGTAAAATGGCTTAACTTGTACATATGACTAAATGTATGAATTTGTCATGCCTCTATGAGCTATCTTGAGTATAAAAAAAAAATTTAGTATGAATTTGAGGAATGGAATGATTAAAATCCTTATTTATGTACAATTAAATTATTTGAGGCTTTTTGCTGTGTTTGGTTGTGAGAATACTGTCTCAAGGAATGGAAAATCAGCTAACATTCTAATAGTGCCATGCATTTGGTTGTAGGAAAAGCAAGAAAAGACTTTCCATAGAAACCTTACTTTCCTACATGTGATGGAAACTAAAATCATCCCATTTTTAGAAGGAAAGCGCCACTGTGCACTGGAATGAGCTCCAAAGTTATGGGGGCAATATTAGAAATTATATATTTTTCATTATTATTTATCTATAAGTGTATTTTGGTCTTTTTGATAGCACACCTTTCCATTCCTGCCTTATTTATATCTAACCAAATAAAAAGTATGACAATATTTCTATTTCTTTCCTTGACATACCAAACATAATTTATGCATCATACATTCTTTTCCATTCATTTCTATTCTTTTATATTTCTTTCCATTCCATCCAATTCTCACAACCAAACACGCCCTTTAGTAATAAGAAATTTCATTGCTAAATGTGTGAATATGACTATTTGTTATTAAAAGTTGAATAAAGCATGAGTTACATGTATAATCTATGATGGTATTACAATTGTTAGTATCAGAGCAAAGGTTCATGCAACTTAGATCTATATTTAAATCTTGAAATGCTTGAACAAGTTGTATATATGGTGTAATTGTCAAGAATATTTGGAACAATTTTCTTTGCTATGAATATTTGAGTACATGTATTGAGGTTGTAGTTCTTTTTAGACATCATGGTGAATATTAGAAGGGACAAGCTAACTAGGGCTAAGTCTGATAATCCTATGCAAACCATCATAAATCGATTGGATCAACAATAAACCATGATAGAGCAATAGAGACAAATCATGCAGCAGCAGTAGGAAATGATACTGTAATGTAACACCATAAATTCTAAGACTCAACTTATGAAATTCCCATGCCTCATCTCATCTAAATTCTATGGAAGCAACATAATGGCATAGGGAATCATAAATTAAGATGCATCTCGCCATAGGTAAAATTTTTCTTCCAATATCTCGTGGGTCATATGCATTCATCCATCTCATTCTCACATTTACATGCATAATTGCAACTCATAAAAAGCTCAAGAAATGGTCTATACCTCAAGCAAAGGGATCAAATACACAAAACATACTAATGTAGCCTCGAATCCATTTTCCAGATTTTATGCCTGAACTTTGAAAAATCATAACTAATTCTAGAAAAATCAAAATCAGGCACACTATACCATTCTGGAAAGCTTTGAATGTCTACTATATGGAATAGTTTCAGGTCATAAAACATCAAGTGGAGGACTTTGGACGTTTGAAAAGCACCCAAGGTCTTAGCTGTCTTTGCTATTGTCACAACTTTTTGTCATAAACTTTGGAAATTCATAACTAATTTCAAAAAAAATCCAAATCATGCAAATTCTACTAATCTAAAAAGATATAGATGTTAAATTTAAGGGAAAAATATATCTAGACCACGCCAAGTTCATTTGGGAACTGAATTATGATGGAATAGTACTGGAGGTCTGGTGGTGTTACTGATACTGACAGTAAATTTCAAAAATTCATAACTCTCTGCTCAAACCTCTAAATGAGGTTATAACCTCTAGTTTATGTCTATAAAATTTCACAAGCATTGGGCACCATTTAGCCATCAGATGACATAGAACACAAAACTGACTATATGAACAGTACATGCACCAGAATAGCTAAAAAATCCCAATTTTGAAAATTCATAATTAATTATGTAGAGCTCTAATTTCTCTGTACTATAGCTTCCCAGAAAGTTCTCAATGAGTTCTATATGTATGCCAAATTTCATAGGAAGATTTATACATTTGTTTAGTTTGTGCTATAGGGTTCTGGTTTGGTCTTTTTTTTTTTTGTTCTACAAGCATCAAAGTGTCCAATTTTGCTTCCCAAGTTTATGTGGCCACTTGAGCACATAGGAATGCACCAAAATGACATTCTAAACTTGTTTCAAAAGTGCATAAACCCATATTTCTCAAACTCACTCATCCACCCCATAATATACACAAGATTACACATACTAGCTCTTGCCATTCAATACCCAAAACATGCTATCTCATACATATGGTATCAAATTTCATTCATACATCATACATTTGGATAATTACATATGTTCATATGATTACATGACAATTTCATCACAGGATTACATCATATGCCATGTGTATGGCTACAAGAGAGACATAACTAGGGCATTTCATACATTTTGATGTCAATCTCCTTTTCCTTGGCTTGGTGGCTTCCATTACTTTGCTCAATTGATTCATTAGCATGTTAAGACATTGGAGAGGAGGGAATGAGATTCAAAGAATCCTAATAGCTCATCTCCCTTTCAATCACACATAAAGTATGCAATGCAAGTTTTGAAAATGCATGCATGGATATATTGAAACATGTAAGTATTCACAAAACATTCTTGGCATGTGAGTAAGTCATACATAATATACATAGGCTTGCCAAGCAAGTGGACAAGCCTCACCCATTCACTTGTGGATTTTGGACTTGCCTCACCCATTTTCTCTAAGAGGTTATGACTCAACCTTACTCTTGGGAGACTCTCTACTTTGTCTCAACAAAGTTCTAGGGTTCTTGGGTCATCTTCACTAAGGCTAGAGGGTTCTTGGCTTCTCCATACTTAAGCAAAACGAGGCAAGCATATAAAACATCATCATGGTACCATGGAATAAAAACTCATGCTAAAATACTTTTCATAACTTAAAACATACATATATACATTCAAAGACAATGTAAGCACACAATCATACATAAGAGAAGGTGAAGAGAGATACCTTACTTGCATTTACACACTTTTTCCTTGAGCCTTAAGCCTCTCCCTTGATCTCACATACCCAAGGAGGTGGAGATCATTTCTCTTGGCCTAGACATATCATATGGGAGCCAATTATACTCTTGAACTAAATTTTAAGGCCATATATTCACTAGAAGAGCTAGGTGACTCATAAAGCTCTTTTATGGTTCCATAATGCACTTAATGAAGTAACCTTAGGAAAATATCATTTTGGCTCTATTCTCTTCATCTATTCATGATTCTTGACTCCATTTAAATCTCTTGGAGTCATCACACAATCAATTCAAGGAGCCTAGCTAGATGTTACTTCTTTAAGCCATAATATGGAACGTACCTGACCATCTCACTTTGTATGGTTTCTAAAATTTTTCCAAGGCTTTCTCTTATACTCTCCCATCATACATGATCCAAAACTAAGCTTGAAAGGAATTAAAATACTTCATAGGTGCATGAACTCTCCTTGGCCGAAGTTATGCTTCCATATGGCACTAATAAAGTTTCTTTGCTTCCTTTGACGGGCGAATCATGTGGGAAGCTCTCTTGGTGTCTTAAAAGGCTATATGAACTCTTAGACATCATAAAATATAACAAGGATTCATGGTAGAATCCAAGGTGCAATCAAAACCCTAGCCTCCTTATCTTACAAATTCATGGCTTTTACTTAAATTTCTTTGCATATTCTTACTTGCCTCCTTTAAATTCATAGAATTTGCCCTCAATTTTACCCAAAATTCAAGCCTTCTTGCAACTACATATATAGCTGAAATAGGGAGAAGAAGAGGAGAGGAGTAACTACCATAGGATAGAGATTTTACCTTATTTTTCCTTATTTTTCTTGCTTGATTCTCACTTTCTTTGGCCTCCTCTTTTCAAATTCGAATTTTTCCCTCTATTCTTCCTTCAAAATAGATCCAAAAACTTCAACAAAACCATAGGAAAGAAAGCTTAAGAGGAGAGGATCAAATTTGGAAGAAGAAGGAGCAAGTGAATCCATGAAATTCCTAACCTTTTTCATACTTTTTCTCCTCCTTTCTTCTCCTCCATGGTGTGCCTAAGAGAGCTAGTGTTTTCTCTGGTTTTTAGGTAGAATAGGCTATGCAAATTGTAACACCATATATTTCTAGCATGCTTCCGATCATTTCTAAGTCTCACATGATCAATTGAACAAAGGGAATGGAAAATGATATTAAAATAATGCCCTATTTCGCGTTACGTCGCATATAAAAATTTCATTCGGTGTCACACGGACCATATGAGCTCATACAACACGTTCTCATATTTAATTACATACATACAACTCATTTGCATAACCAAAGTTGGCCCATAACTCGTGGAACTCAAAGGGGACCATCAAATTCACATTCTTATTTTCGGCTAGAATTTCAGTTTTTCTGTCACAACTTCGGAAATTCATAACTAAATCCACAAAATTCGAAATCCAACAAAATTTACCATTCCAAAAAGCTCTGGATGTCTACCCCATGATAAAAATAGTTTCATCTCATGAAACATTAAGGGGAGAACATTTGACATTCGAAAAGCCACTAGGGTTGCTGTTGTCTGGGCCACTAGTTCAGTTTACTGATAAGAAGTTTCAAAATTTGTAACTAATTCGCGAATAATTGAAATCATTCATTCTTGGCCATTATGGAAAGCTACACATGTCTAATTTATTCTAAAAATATGCCCAGGCCATGAAGCATAACACAGAAAATGTTTGACACGCGAAAAGGGGTTAAGGTTCGGACAGCTACTGGTACTGATGCAAGTGTCTGCTATGAACTTCGAAAATGTCCAATTAATTCCACAAAAATACAATCCATACAAATAATACCAATTTGGAAAGCTATGAACGTTAAGTTTATGGTAAAAATAGACTTAGATCAGAGAAATCACGCTTAACTACCCAAATTCAATGGAACAGTGACTCAGGTCGTGCTGAGCTACTGCTACTGTCCCAGAAATTCAAAAATTCATATCTCTCAGCTCAGACCTCCAAATGAGGTGCTTCCAGTTGCTACAAGTCACTGTGAATGCCTAGTTTCTAGCTATAAAATTTCGTAGCCATTGGACCATGTTTACCCCTCGGATGACACAATTTCAAAACTGACCAAATGAACAGTACCAGTGCAAATCCGAAATTCTGATACCAACTTTGAAAAATCATAGAAAATTCCACAGACCTCCAAATGACCTGATCTTTCACTTCCCAAAAATATCTAGGCAATATCTACTTGCATGCAAAATTCCAAGTCAAGAAGAGGTCATTTGGTCAGATTTTGCCATAGCTCAAGCTTATGGCAATTTTGGTCCCAACAAGAGGCAACTTTGGTTCAAATGAGCCATCCATGGTTCCACACACATTTGAGCAACTTAGAAAGCATAAATATAGCATAAATAAGTCCCTCATAAGGTCTGAACTCTCATGTAACTCAAATTCACCATGCCACTTCCATAAAGATACATACACAAATGGGCTCCCAAGTGGTCAAAATACATAATTCTACTCATTAGACTCTATTCTTGATACATACACTAACTTTACATAGTTTTACACTTGTTCAAAGTGTCATGGCTCAAAAATAACATTTACATATCTACTTTTCCATTCTACTCATCATAGTATATCAAAATATAAAGATTTGCCAAGAGATGGAGATTTAAACTCCTTGACTTCCATCCTTTGGATCTTGAACTCCACCTAGATCATATGAGATGAGAGAAAGGAAAGGTGAGATTCATTGAATCTCAATAGCTCATACACCTATTCAATCACATTTTCAAGGCATATAACATGTCAAGGGTACAAGTATGCAACTACTCAATCGATGAAGCATTCAATTTCCACATTTTTATGTCACAAACACATGTCAAGAATAAGAATGAGCTCTAGGGATTTTTGGGTTGGCCTCACCCCATTTCTAGGACTTTTGGATTGCCTCACTCTTGGTTCTTAGGACTTTTGACTTAGCCTCACCCATCCAAGGGGCTTTTGGCCTTGTCTCACCCATGCCATGAGACTTTTAGCATCTCCTCACCCACACTAAGGGACTTTTGGCACTACCTCACCCTTATGAGCCATTTCCATCATTCAAAGATATTCAAGAAAGCATATTGGTACCAAAATAGCAACATAGCATCAAGTGGCATGTCTTAAACATATAAACATACACACAAGCACACAATGACACCATATGCAACAAGAAAATGCAACAAGAAAAGGTGGAGAGCTACCTTGGTGCAAATTCATGGTTTACTTTGCTTGTTTCTTCTCCTTTTCGGTTCCACAAGCACAAGAAGGTGGGGTTGGATTTCTTTGGCCTATTCACAATAAACAACACTAAATTATACTCTTGGAACAAATTATGACATCCAACTCACTCTTAAGACTACACTTTGGTCTATTTGTTACAATATGGTTCCATTAAGGACCTAATGAAGCAACTACCATAATTAACATTCTTGGTTCCATTCTCTTGCTATATTTAGACCTCTTGACCTCATTTAAGGTCCTTGAAGCCATCACACACTCACTTTCACAAACCTAGGTCCATGTTGCTTCATAAGGTTACATTATGGAAGCCATTGCCTCATCTCCCAACCTAAGGCTTCTAAATTTTTTCCAAGGGTTTCTGCTATCTTCTTTTATCATATAAAGTCCCAAATCAAGTTTGGAACCATTTAAAATACTCCCTATCTATCTCTAAGGGTTTTGACCTAGTTATGCTTCCATTAAAAACCCATGGGGTTTGGGATTTTTCCTTAATGGATGGGGCACTTGGGAGGCTCCCTAGGAGTCTTAGAAACTCAAACAAATACTCACATATGATGGGGAAGTCTTGAATCAACCCAGATTTTAACTTATGTTCAAGCACCCTACACTTTTCCAACTTAAATTTTACTAGTTTTTCATGCATTTCTTTGGTATAATCCATCTTCCCATGCCTTAGTTTGATGGATTCTTTTGGATTATAAAACAGAAACTCTTCCCTCTTCATGGTTTTGGTTGAGACATCCTACCATGGAAGAGGAGAAGGAGAAAAAGAAGTAACAAAGGGAGAGAAACTACCTTGCAATCAAGCTTCCTTCAAGAGCCCTTCCTCTTCCCTCTTTCTCCTCCTTAAATTTCGAATTTCCCTCCTCTGATCTTTTCTTTAGCTTTTCTTCCTCCAAAATTTCCTCCCTTTGTGCGCCTAAGGCAGCAGCTCCATTTCTGAGTTTTGGGCAGAAGAAAGTCGGTTTAGAGAGGGGGGAGCTGAACGTGGCTTAAAAAGGGAGTTTGGAAGCTTCTTTTGTGCACTTTGTTTCCATTTTTGCCCTTCCATAATGGCATTTCCGGTTTGGCTTCGTTTTAGCTCCTTTTTGAGAACCGTCTTTTCCATCATAAAATTAACATTCCCAATTTAATAAAATGCCTTTGGAATCACTCAAATCGGAGCTAAAACCTTTCCGAACGAACCAGTCAAAGTTTAGGTCAACTGACGTCGGAAAGAGTACGCCGGAGGGGCTTTACCAGTCCCGGGGCTTCCCATAGTCTTTGGGGCCTCTGAGAACCCTGGGCAACTCAAAATTTCCATTTAAAAAGCCCTCCTAGGTGTTTTTCTAAAATTACACTTATTACGAAAATGCCACTGGCCTTTCGGCAAATTTTTCGAATCACTCCGACCCTAGTTTTTGGGCAACTCAAGGCTCAAATTCTCGTTTTCTATTATTTAAAATTTTATTCAAATTTTATTTGGCCTTGAATCACTCATCTCAGGGGACTTGCTTTTCAAACCGGCCCGTTCCAGCGATTGTACAATGTACCGGGCGTTACACAAATGAAGGGGGAGAAGAAACAAGAAACTTAAAGAGTGTTCAAGAAGCTTCCACTTTCTTAAAAATTCTAATTTTGCCCTTTGTTTTTGGAATTTTCATTTCTGACTCCTTTTAGCTCCTTTTTGAAAATCATCTTTTACATTATGAAATTTAGGTTTCCAATTTAATAAAATGTCTTTGGAATCACTCAAATTAGAGTTAAAACTTTCCCGAATGAATTAGTCAAAATTCGAGTCAACCAACGTTGGAAAACATCCATCGGAGGGGTTTAACTATCCCAGGACTTCCTATGGTTTTTAGGGCCTCTAAGAACCCCATAGAACTTGAAACTTTCATTTAGAAAACCCTCCTATGTGAATTCCAAAATTTGCTCAAAATAACAAAAATGCTCTTACGTTTCGTCAACCTTTCGTTCAAATTTGTTTCTTCATTCAAGCTCTATTTTTCTTTCCTTTTGGGCCTGAGATTCTCATTTTTAGGAGTCTAGAATACTTTTCAAATTTTTTGGGACCTTAGCTAAGTCATTTCAAGGGACTTCCTTTTGTATTCGGTGAATTTTGTTCATTTACAGAGAAATCGTATGTTATGTTTCTCGCATTTTCTCTCGTTTTTAGAGGACTGGATATTACAAACTTCAATTGCAAATTTCCCTGACTAGGAAAGATGATGATGGAAGAAATGCCCCAGAGCCATAATATCAGCTCCTGACAACCCACTAGCACCCTCCAGGATCAAGTACTGGCCCAACTGACTAATCAATAGCTGATTAATCAATTTAGGAGGAACCATCCACCCTTGTTTGACAGAGAAGGTAGAGGTATGGATCATGTAGCTGGAAAAGATTTTTAAAGTAATGGGTTGTGTCTCATATCAACATAAGTTATATAAAAATCTCATGCTATGCTTTTCATTTAATAACAATTATTCAAATTCACACTTTTGGTAGCAAAAATAATTGTCATTTAAAGCCTTAATAATCCAATTGTGCCCAAATAAAGATTTTCATCATTTTATTCACTAAATTAATGTTAAATAAGTTTGTTATACTTAGAATATCGTAAAAAGAAGCATAGATTTTGTGAGTTACTTCATATACACATTTTTACCACTTTGACACGTATTAGAGGCCAAACTTTATAAAAATAATTACTTGAGCTATACAACTCTAATTTGTGCAAACTTAGTAACCATGGAAAGCTTATGATGAGAACTATCTACTATAAAAAGTTTAGGTCAAAAGAAGTTCATGCGGTTCTTCAAAAACTATGAAAATAGAAATTGACCAAGTAAATAATGCATTACTATATTCTATAAAAAATGGCCAAATTAAAAAATTTATAAGATATTCTACAAAGTTCCAAGAATTGTGTTCTTTAGCTTTATGGAAACTCTCAATATTCTCTAAATGTTTGCCAAATTTCAACCAAAATTCATTCATTTGATCTGTCAATGATTCATAAACATACTATGGTTCAAAGAATGAAAATTTTGGTCCAAAATGGTTCTAAATGAGCTATCTTATGCCATGTCTCCATTTAGAAATGTTTTAAATGATAAATGCATTGTATATGGCTAGCTCAACATGTCTCAAATTCCATATAACTCAAAATGACCTCTCCACTTGCCATTAAATACACACATTTCCAAGAACTCTATAGTTAAATTTACATAATATTGCATATTACTATCCATAAATGGTTTCTACATCATATTCTCATACTTTTAAATATGTTAGAATAATCATGCATCAAAATATTCAATTATATCATCATATATACACAAGTAGGTTCAAAAACTTAATCTGTTGTCAAAGTAGCCCTTCCATGCCTTTGGATAATCGTTCTTCCTTTTTTAAGAGCCACTTAGACATGGTTAGTAGAAATAGGAGGAAAATGAAATTCCAAGAATCTAAATAGCTTATCCAAAATTCAAGCATACATATATGGTTCACTCAAGTTCAAAGATGCAAGCATGCATATCATACAACCATATAACATTCATATTCATGCATTAGGGATCCAATGGCTCCAACAAGAGCACTCACATACTCTAAGGACTTTTAGTTTAGTCTCACTTATTCATCAGGGACTTTTGACTTAACTTCACTCATAATTGAGACTTTTGGCTTAGTCTTACCCACATTTAGAGACTTTCAGCCTTACCTCACCCATTTCAAGAGACTTTTTGGTACAATTTCACCTATTCAAGAGTCAAACTAATTCCAAACGTAATCAAATAATATGCAATTACATATAATCATTAGACAATCAATATTAAACATAATTTGCATACAATACATGCAAGCAATCTAAAATACTTAAGTAACTAAGCATACATATACAAGAATAAAGGAAAAATACCTTGACACAAACAATTCAATGAATTCCCCTTGATTCCTTTCTTTTGCTCCATGGCCCTATACCCATTGTAAAAATCGATATAAAAGAGAGTCTCCTAAAATGAATTAGTTAATTCCAAATAAAATTTGCATAAAATTCTAAATATTAGAAAGCGAGGAATTAAGGCTTAAGATGCCTAGAAACTGGGGCCAGAATGGCTAAAGAAATTTTGACAAAATGCAGTGGCATTTCGTAATTTTAAGTAACTTTTAGAAAACTCAAATGATGGATCTTTAAAGGAAAAAATTCAGTTTCCTAGGGTTTTCAGAGGTCTTGAAAATTATAGGAACCCTTAGAATAGTATATAAACCCCTTTGGTTTACTTTTTAGAACGTCAGTGATCCCAAACTTTGACCCTTTCATTCGGGAAGGTTTTAAACCTGATTTGAGTAATTCCAAAGGCTATTTATAGGTTAAAGAACTTACATTTTATGATGAAAAAATGGTTTTTGAAAAAGAGTTGAAATGAGCCTTAAATGAAAAAGCTAAGAATGAAGGACAAAATTGGTATTTTAAAAAGCTCCTTAAGAATCCCTAGCTATATATAGGTGGCGCCCCACTTCTCCCTCACATTTGGCTGACCTAAATTCTGTCCAAGACTAGGGAGAAGTTCTATAAAAAGTGCCACACAAGAGGGAGCTTCAAGGGAGGAGAGAAACCTAAGAAAAGGTAAGGAAAATCAATGAATTTCTTGCTCCTTCCTTCATTGAACTTGCTCTTCTTCTTATCCTCTTTCTTTTCATGGTTTTGATGCATGATTTGGATATGTTTTGAGCCTTATTCAGACGGGAGAAGTTCAAAATTTCAAGCAAGAGTGAAGGCAAGGGAGAAAGCTCTTGAAAAGGTTAAGAAATCATGGTATTTTCATGGCTTTCCTTGCTTCTTTCTTGTTACTCCACCATGAGTGATTTTTGGCCTATGTAGAACAAGTAAGAGGGAGAAAAATCTGATCCAAATTAAGCATGAAACCTAGGTTTTTAAAGGTGAGGAACAAGTAGATGTAAAGAAATTCCAAAAAGAACCATTAGTTTTCAAGCTTCCAAAACCTAAGGTTTCTTTTGCACCTTAGTATGTATGAAAGTTTCTAGTGATATTTCTAATTGTTTATGAGTGTATATGGGTTCTTGAGATGCCAAAAAAGCCTCACATATATCACTTCCTTCAAGAAAACAAAGCTAGCTCCATGGTCTAAAACCTAGCATATGTCTCTGCCAAGCTTGGTTTTGTGTATAGAGAGAGTTTTAAAATTTTTTTAAAGGTAGAAAGGGACTAAACATGATAAGAGAACATCAAAGAAAGGCTTGGAAAAATTTTAGAAACCTTGGTTTGTGTGATGTAAGTGTATGCTACATAATAAAGCTTAAAGAAGAAACTTAGGTGTAGGCTCTTGGGAATGGAATTGTGATAACTCCAAGATACTTAAATAGGATCAAGAGACCTAGATGGAAGGAGAAAAGAGCACCAAGACCTTGAATTCTAGCACTTGCTTCATTAGGTCTTATATGACACTATTATACAACCATAGAATAAAGTGAGCTTCCATAGTGAGTAGGTGATCATAGAACTTACTTCTATGATGTAATTATGTCATATTTAATGTGTTTAGGCCAAGAGAACCAAGTCCCATCTCATTGCAAGTGTGTGGCCAAAAAAAGGAAGGAATATCTAAGGAAAAGTGTTAAACTCTTGCTTCAAGGTAGCTTTATCTTCTTTTACGCATGCATGAATGGATGTTTATCTTGTCTTTGAATGTATGTGTGCATGTTTTAAACCATGAAAGATGTTATAGCATGTATCTATATGCCATGGTACCATGATGCTTTGTTATGCACTAGAATGATGCTTTATGAATATGTTTTGATTTGCTTGAGTGTGGTGAAACTAAAAGACCCTTAACTAGGGTGAGAATGAGCCAAAAATCCCCAAGAATAGGTGAGACAAAGCCAAAAGTCTCTAAAGAGTGAGGCTTAGTCAAAAGTTCCTTAAGAAAATGGGTGAGACAAGTCCAAAATCCCCAAAGAGAATGGGTGAGTGTAAACCATTTGCTTGGCAAGCCTATGTATGTTTTATGTGACTTCTTGGGTACAAGAAATGTTCTATGTAAGATTATGCACTCCATGATACCATGCATGCATTTTTAGACTTATATTTGCATTCTTTATGTATGGTTGAAAGGGAGAAGAACTGTTAAGATTTTTAGAATCTCATTCCTTCCTCCCCATTGTATAATATCTAGTTTTCATTAAACGATGAAAAAGGACGTGTTTTTCAAAGTAAGTACCCCAAAATGAATTAGTTAAGGTCCTAAAAATTTTGAGTAACATTCTAAACTCATAAAAATGATAATCCTAGGCTCAGACAAAAAAGAAAAATGGAGCTAGAATGAAGAAACAAAATTTAACAAAAAACTTACTAAACGTAATGGCATTTTTGTAATTTTGAGCAAATTTTGGAATTCACATAGGAAGGCTTTTTAAATAAAATTTTTAAGTTTTTTGGGGTTCTCAGAGGCCCTAAAAACTATAAGAAGCCCCAGGACAGTTAAAACTCCTCCGGTGAATGTTTTCTAACGTCGATATACCTAAACTTTGACAGATTCATTCGAGAAGGTTCTAACTCCGATTTGAATGATTTCAAAGGCATTTTACTAAATTGGGAACCTAAATTTTATGATGGAAAAGATAGCTCTTAAAAAGGAGATAAAACGAATTAAAAATGAAAATGCCAAAAACAAACGGCAAAATAAGAATTTTTGAAAAGTTTTCCTTCCCCTACTTATATATATAGGGTACCCCACTCTCCCTTTCATTTAGCTTCATATGTTTCTGCCCTAGACCAGAGTAAAAACTCTAAAAGAGTGGTGCATAAGAGGAAGAGGAAGAGGAGGAGAAATTAAAGACTAAAGGTATGGAATTTTAATAGTTTTTCATGCTCTTTCCTTTCCAAACTTCTTCTCATCCATTCTCCTTTATTTCCTATGATTATATTGAAGTATATGGATCTGTTTTAAGGGAGAAATTAATGGAAAAATTCAGATTTGAAGAGAGGAGGCCAAAGAAGACAAGATTCCAGTGAGAAAATAAGGAAAAATAAGGTAATTTCTTCTTCCATGGTTGCTACCCCTTGTTCCTCTTCTCTATATTTTGCCCCACTCAAGAAGTCATAGGAGGGATTGGATTTTAGGTAGAACCAAGGGTGAATCTTAGTAAAAAGGATGTGAAGAATAAGAATATGCAAAGAAAATTAACAAATAACCATGGAAATTCAAGATGCAAATTCTAGGGTTTCATATGTTTCTTGTAAAATCTGATTTGATACCTTTATTTTTATGCCTAAATGAGAGTTTAAATGAGCTCTTAAGATCCCTAGAAGTCTTCCCATGTGCTTCCTCCATCAAGAAAATAAACCAAAGTCCATGAAGACCAAATTCCTCCATTATCTCAGCCTAAATGGGTTTAAGTACCTAGGGATAGTTTTAATTTGTTCCAAGTCTATTTTTGAGTCATATATGATGAGTGAAGATGAGCGGAGGCCTTGGAAAAAACATAGAAAGCATAGAAAGTGAGTTGGCCTTATATGTTCCATAATATGACCTAAAGAAGCAACATGTAGTTAGACTCTTTATTTTAATTCTGTGATGACTCTGAGAGGATTAAAAGGAGTCAACATTCATATATGAAAGGAAAGAATGTAGCCTAGAATTTATTTAATAGGTATTGCTTCATTAGGTGTATTCTTAGAAACATAAAAGGGTTTATAGACCAAGTTAGTGTGTGAGGAAGTTGTGTGGCCTTAGAATTAATTCCATGAACCTAATTGGCTTCCATAAATTGTGTTTAGGCTAAGAGAAATCATTCTCACACCTTTATGTGTGTGAGGCCGAGGAAAGGAGAGGAAATTCAAGAGAAAAAGTGTGTGGTTGCATCCAAGGTATCTTACTCCTCCTTCTCTCATGCATGGATGTATGCTTGGCTTGTCTTTGAATGTGTGTATGTGTGCTTTAAGTCATGAAAAGTATTCTAGCATGATTTCATATGCCATGGTACCATGATGATGCATTATATTTTCAAATGATATTTATGATGTTTACTTTGGTTTGCTTGAGTGTGGTGAATCAAAGAACCCTTAGCTATGGTGAGGATGAGCCAAGAACCCTTAATATTGGTTGAGACAAAGTAAAGAGTGTCTCAAAAGTGAGATTGACTCCTAAGAGTAAAGTTGAGTCTAAAAATCTCTTTAAAGAATGGGTGAGGCAAGTTTGAAATTTACAAGTGAATGGGTAAGGCTAATCCATTTATTTGGCAAGCCTTTGTATGCTATATATGACTTGCTCAAATGTTGAAAATGTCTCTTGAATGATTGCACATCCTATGATACTCATACATGCATTTTCAAGACTTATTTTGCATCTTTTATATGTGATTGAAAGGGAGATGAGCTATTGTGATTCTTTGAATCTCATTCCCTCCTCTTCAATGTTCTAACATGCTAGGTGGACCAAGAGAGTAAGGAAATAAGAGCTAACCACTTGAGAGATGAAAGTTTGACATTAAAGTATATAGATTTTGTTACTTTAAGGCCATACGAATGGCAAATATTGTAATCTATGATTGTATATGACCTATAACCTCTTGAGCATGTGTAATTAAGTTAATATGTTATATATAAATGAGAAATTATGTTATGTGATCATTAGAATGTAATTTGAGCATGTTATGGCAAATTAGCTTCTTGGAAGACTTGATGCATTAGTGTATAAATGGAAGTGAAATGGTCAAATTGAGATGCATGAGATTTGGGACCACTTGCGCTGTTCATACAAGTCATATTCATACTTTTAAACTTACCCAAGAGGTGCCAAACATCAAGGGAAGTCATTTGGACACTTTGGTATCTTATATGGAGCAAAAATTGACCATATTGGAAACTAATACCACTTTTTATCCAAATGAATTCTTCTTGATATGATATTTGGCATGCATTTAAAGCTTGTTGATAGATTTTTGTGAAGCTAAAGTATAAAATTTTTGGACGTCTATAGAATATTTGATGAATTTTCAAAGTTGGGAAAAATTTTGAATTTGGTCAAGTTACTGTTCATACTGATCCAAAAATGAATTCTATCACTTAGGGGGCAAATGATGTCCAATTGCCACAAAATTTTATAAGACAAAACTAGACATTCCCAATGACTTGTGCCAACTAGAATCACCTTAATTGGATATCTAGAGAGGGAGATATGAATTTTTAAATTTTCTATCCAGTATCAGATGTCCAGACTGACCTCAGGTAATATTTGATTAGTTTTTAAGGTCTCAACATGCCTAAAATGCTTTGAAGTTATTTTTCCCCTCTAGCTAATATCCGTATATTTCCATATTGGTATCATTTGCATTGATTAGATTTTTGTGAAATTAATTGGACATTTTTGAAGTTTGTAGTAGAAACCTGTGACAGTACCAATATCTAGTCACACCTTTACACACTTTTGAATGTCAAACGTCTTCTATGTTATATTTCATGGCCTAAACATATTTTTGTCATAAATTAGACATTTTTAGCTTTTCAGAATAGTAAAGAATGTATAATTTTGATTTTTTTAAAATTAGTTATGATTTTTCAAAGTTTGTGACAAAAAGTATGAAATTCTGGCCGAGGCTATCTCATGGAATTTTGTGTCTCTTGACTTGAACGAGTCCTAGTCCACTTTTGGTGATGGGTTTGAGTTGTATCTATGTAATTAAATATGAGAATGTGATACATGAGCTTATATGGGCCACGAGATACTGAACAGAAATTTTATCTCCTACGCAATGTAAAAATATTCACTTTTTATATGTCATTTTCTTGTGATTCTTGAGAAATGCATAGCATGAGGCATAAAATTTTCATGAGAAAGGCTAAAAATTTATGGTGTTACACATTGTTTAACATATCTAAGTGGACTAAGTGAACCAAGGAATGGGAGCCACTAAGTATAAAGAAAAGAGATTGACATAGAATTATGTAAATTATCCATTTTGTAGCCATATGAATGGCATAAGATGTAATCTAATGTTGTATATGATGCATAAGCTTATGAACACTTGTAAATGCAAGGATATATTATATATGTATGAGAACTAGAGTTATATGAGTGATATTACATGATTTTGACATTGAATGGCAAGATGAGACTTGTATGTTCTTATGTATATCTTAGGGTGGAAGAGTGAGTTTGTGAAATCTAGATTTGTGCACCTTTGAGACAAGTTCAAGAGACTATTTTGGTGCCTTCCGACCTACTCAAATGGCCATGAAAGCTTTGGGAGCAAATTTGGACTATTTGAGACCATTAGGAAGCAAGAAATTGGCCATTTTAGAACCCAATGTTAAAATTTGACCAAATGAATGAATTTTCTTATGAAATTTGGCATGCATATAGATCTCATCCAGAGCTTTTTGGAAGCCAAAAATTATATTATTTGGAATTCTGTGGAATTAATTATGAATTTTCAAAGTTGCCAAATTTTAGCTATTTAGGTATAATTACTGTTCATATGGTCAATTTCTTCTCCAGTATCATTTGAGAGACAAATGGTGTCTAATGCTTATGAAATTTTATAGGTATAAACTAGATATGATAAGATTTCTATGGCCACCAAGATCACCCAAATTGGATGTCAGAATAGGGAGATATGAATTTTAAAGTTCTATGATAGTATCAGTAATACTAGATGAGTTTAGGTACTATTCCATTAGTTTCCAGTGACTAAACGTCCCTTTTTTGGTTTGAAATTATTTTTAGCATAAATTATACATTTATAGCTTTCTATAATGATATAATGAGTTTGATTTCTATTTTTTTAGTATTAGCTATGATTTTTCAAATTCAATGACAGAAAGTTGGCCCATGAACCCGAGGCTACACATGTAATTTTTATGTATATGATTCATAAGCTCAAGTTGTTGGCCACTTTTTGAGATGGTTTTAAGTTTTATGTGTATAATTAAATAGGAGAATGAGATGGATGAGTTCATATGGTCCACGAGACATGAAATGAAAAATTTATCCATGACATAATGCAAAATAATCTATTATTTTTATTGCATTTTTCTTGAGAAAGTGAACTAGATGTGAGATGAGATGAGTTAAATGAATATGGTGTTACACTAACACTTGGGTAGAATTTCACTTGCTTGTCCTAAACAAGTCAAATGAGACATAAAATCATTAATGGAACAATGCCTAAACTCATACTAGCTTATACAAGCCAATCAAGACTTTAGACACACATATGGCTCACTTGATGGCATTATAAAGCAACTTTTATAAATCAATTTCTTGGCTCAAAATTTCATCCCACGTGAGTTATATGACTCTCTTAAAACTCATTAAAGCCATCATAAACTTGATTTAAGGAGTCTAGCACCAAGTTATTTCTTTAGGCATAATTGACCCTTAAATTTTCACCTTCTAAAATAAATCTTCTAAATTCAAACTAATGGTGGACACCTAAAGAATATATAGAGCTTTCTAACAAGCCAAAGATGGTATTTTTCTCAACTCTATAGAATATTTTAAGAATTTTTGAATCTGGTCCAAAATTATGGAATTATGCCGTTACTATTTATGTTGACATGGCCTTGGTTTTTATGTCCTTTTGAGGTCAAATGGATTCACA
Organism: Erythrophleum ivorense; assembly: GCA_026724425.1. Classification (NCBI taxonomy): domain Eukaryota; kingdom Viridiplantae; phylum Streptophyta; class Magnoliopsida; order Fabales; family Fabaceae; genus Erythrophleum; species Erythrophleum ivorense. The sequence continues at coordinate 53,222,328 of JAIUCV010000002.1, forward strand.
TTCACTTGAAATTTTTATAGCATAAAGTTTATATCATAAGATTTTTGTAGACATCTAATTTGCATAAAATTAGAGTTATGTAGCCAAAGTTATGAATTTTTAAAGTTTGGCCATATTATGTCAAAGGAGGCCAAAATTGGATATATAACTCCCTTATGCAATTGGATCTTATATGACGATTATATGGCTTGAAACAAATGTCCATGGAGTTTATCGATTAAAATGACAAAAAAATCTAATGTGGATCCCTAAAGGTTCATTTAGCATAAAAGTGAGCTAAAAATCATTGCCAAAAGTTTTTGCAATGGTTATATTTTGTCGCCTTAAGGAATTGATGTGAATTAACTATATATAACACGTTATGACAATGAGGATTCCATATTTACCATTAGTTTGCCTTGAATCATGGAAAAGAACAAGTTAGGATACCAAGAGAGGGTTTTTGGCCTATGCAAGAAGGGGGCTAAAATTTAGTTGTTTTGATTCCCATTTAAGGTATTTAGATATTTCAAGATGCAGGGATCATGAATCAAGGCTTAGTTTAGTTTGAATCTTGAAAAACTCCAAGTTAAGGTACCAAAGGCATCAATTTGGCCTTATAGAAAATGAATCATGTAACAGCATATATTTTTATTTTATTTCATAACGTTCTCATGCATCACATCATCAATTCCATGAAGGAAGTAGAAAAAGTCTATTAAAATAATGTATTTAATTGCGCTATGTCATGTATAAAAATTTCATTTAGTGTCATATGGATTGTGTGAGCTCATACAACACTTTCTCATATTTAATTGCATGATTATAACTCATTTGCATCATCAAAAGTGGCCTACAACTTATGGAATTCAAAGGGAATCTCAAAATACTCATGTATATTTTCAGCCAGAATTTGGCTCTTTTCTGACCAAATTTTGGAAATTCATAACTAATTCTAAAAAAATAAAAATCATACATTCTTAGGCATTTGAGAATGCTATGGATGTCTAATTCATATTAAAAATATGTCCAGATCATAACATCCATCACAGAGGACGTTTGATATCCCAAAAGGTCAAGAGGTCAAACTGCCAACTGATGCTGTCATAGATTTCTGCAGCAAACTTTGAAAATGACCAATTGATTCCAAAAAAATCCATTCCATGCAAATGATACCAATTTGGAAATATATGAATGTTAAATAGATTGGAAAATTAACTCTAGAATAGCTTAGGCATGGCAAGACCTCGAAATTTAATCAAACAGTAACAGAGGTCGGCTGAAATCCCTAATACTAGACAAAATCTTCAAAATTTCATATCTCCCACTCTAGACATCCAACTGAGGTGCTTCTAGTTGGCACGAGTCATTATGAATGTATAGTTTCTCTATATAAAATTTCATGGCAATTGGACATCATTTGAGCTCTGTGTGATAGATTTTATTTTCAGATCAGATGAATAGTGCATTAGACCAAAATCAGAAAATTTGCCAACTTTGAAAATTCATCAAATATTCTATAGACCTTCAAAAGTTATGTTCTTTAGCTTCCCAAAAAGCTCTCAAAAAACTTTAATTGCATGCCAAATCTCAGATCAAGAAGAACTTATTTGGCTAAAAAGTGACATAGGGTTCCATTATGGGTAATTTTAGCTCCATATAGGGTACCAAAATGTCCAAATGACTTTCCTTTGATTTTGGCACCTTTTGGGCAAGTCTAAAAGCATATTTAAGACTTGTGTGAGCTACTCAAATGGTCCTAAAACTCATACATCTCATTTTGGCCATTTCATCCATACATATACATAATTCCATAATGCCATTCATGAAGCCGCATTATCCATACATACTTAGTTTACATTCTATCATTCATATATCATATTCATTTATTTATACATCACATGTTATCGTAATTACACATGTCTAAGAGTTCATAGACTATGTACAGCATTAGATTACATCATATAACATATCTATGGTCTTAAAGAACTAAACTTTGCGTTATGTTATCATCATCGCATCCTCAATGTGGTTGGCTTCCATTACCTTGTTCACTTGGTCCACCTAGCATATTAGATCATTGGAGAGGAGGGAATGAGATTCAAAGAATCCCAATAGCTCATCTCCCTTTTAATCACACATAATATATGTAAAGGAAGTCTTGAAAATGCATGCATGGATATAATTGATGTCATGAACTTTTAAGAAGCAAGCTTGGCATGTAAATAAGTCATACAAGACATCTAAGAGCTTGCCAAGTAGATGGATTGGCCTCACCCTTTTCCTCATGGATTTTGGACTTGCCTCACCTATTCTTTAAGAGATTCTTGGACTCAACCATACTCTTGGGAGCCTACTTTTCTTTTGGAAGACTCTTTGCTTTGTCTTAACTAATCTTAAGGGTTCTTGGCTCATCCTTACCATGGTTAAGAGTTTTTGGCCTCTCCACACTCAAGCAAACTCAAACAAGCATCATAGCATTATTTAGAAACATAATATGTCGTCATGAAATCATGGCATATAAAATCATGCTGGCATACTTTTCATAGCTTGAAAATACACATACACACATTCTAAGACAACCTAAACACACATTCATGCATGAGAGAAGGCGAAGAGAGCTACCTTTCACACAATCATACACTTTTTTCCTTTGAATTCAAGCTCCTCTTTTCGGCCACACACACATAAAAGTGTGGAGAAGGTTTCTCTTGGCCTAAACACAATTTATGGAAGCCAATTAGGTTCATGAAACAATTTCTAAGGCCACACAACTTACTTAGATACTAGGTTGTTCTATAAACCCCATTATGGTTTCATAATTGCATCTAATGAAGCAACACCCCTCAAATAAATTCTAGGCTCCATTCTTTCCTTTCAAATATGATTCTTGACTCCTTTTAAGCCTCTTGGAGTCATCACACAATTAAAACAAATAACCTAGCTACATGTTGCTTCTTTAGATCATAATATAGAACCTAAAGCACTAACTCACTTTCTATGAGTTCTAAATTTTTCCCAAGGCCTTCCATCATTTTCATTCATCATATATGACTCAAGAATGGATTTAGAAAAATTTAAAACTCTCCCTAGCTACCCTTTCCTTGCTTGGCCGAGACATAGGGCTTTTATGGATTCCATGGAGCTTTCTTTGTTTTCTCAAGGGAAGAAGCATATAGGGAGTCTCTTGGGGATCTTGGGAGCTTGTTTAAACTCTTAATTAGACCTAGAAATCATCATACAAAGTCAGATTTTACAAGGTGCAATTGAAACCCTATAAATTGCATATTATTAATTCCCTTTGTATATTCTTAATCTCCACACCCTTTTTCCTTAGATTCATCCTTGGTTCTACCTAAAAATCAGATCCTCCTATTGTTCCTAGGGTTAGGCTAAATGGAGAAGGAGGGAAGATCAAGATATCAATCATAGGAAGAGAAATTACCTAGTTTCCTTGCTTGTTCTTGCTTAAATCTTGCTTTCTCCAAGCTCCTCTCTTCAAATCCGAAAATTCTCTTGAGTTTCTCCCTTAAATCAGATTTATAAACTCCATTTTAATCAAAGGAAATAAAGGAGAAGGAAGGAGAGGAGGTGTGGATGGAAGAAAGCATAAAAAACTACTATGGAAACATACCTTTTAGCTTGAATTCTTCCTTTTTCTCCTCCCTCTCTTGTGTGTCCAAAACCCTAGCTCTCTCCTCTGAAATTAGGCAGAAATTTTTTATTCTAAATGAGGGAGAAAGTGGGGCGCCACTTATATATAGAGGGAGGAAAGTGACTTTTTCAAAAATTTTCATTTTGCCCTTCGTTCTTTGCATTTTTGTTTATCCTTTGTTTTAGCTCCTTTTTGAGAATTTTCTTTTCCATTATAAAATTTAGGTTTCCAATTTAATAAAATACCTTTGGAATCACTCAAATCGAAGCTAAAACCTTTTCAAACAAATCTATCAAAGTTTAAGTATACCAACATTAGAAAACATCCACCAAAGGGGATTTAATTATCCCGGGGCCTCCCATGGTTTTTAGGACCTTTGAGAACCCTGAAGAACTCAAAACTTTCATTTAGAAAGCCCTCCTATGTGAATTCCAAAATTTGCTCAAAATTACGAAAATGTCATTACGTTTCGTAAGATTTCTATCAAAATTTGTTTCTTCATTCTAGCTTTATTTTTCCTTCTATTTAAGGCTGGGATTCTCATTTTTAGGAGTCTAGGATGTTACTCAAAATTTTTGGGACCTTAACTAATTCATTTCAGAGGACTTGCTTTGAAAATCGCCTATTTCCATCGTTTAACGAAAATCAAACGTTACAAATCACCTATTGAGTAGTTTCACTGATTCTAAGGTTTTAGGTAGCCTAAATATGAAATAACAATACTAGTGAAAGCATTGGAATGAAGTTAGGAACCACATTCTAATATGTAAAAAGTTAGGGCTCGAGAATGCCTAAATGGGGCAATGTGTTTCTATGCATGTCCAAGCATGCTTGTAATGGCTCTAATGAGTTCCATTGGAGTCATATAGATTACATATGATGAGATTTTGAAGTCTAGAAGTTGAATCTTGAAAGTTACCCTTCAAGGTGTAAGTTGACATAATGAATTCTAAGGTTGTCAAGAGCAAAAATACCAAATAAGATTAAAAAAAAAAGAAACATAATACATGATATAAAAGCCACCTAGAAAGTGTGCCTCAAGGGAATGTGAAAGTAAGAGTCCCAACTGCAGTTTAAGTGGTCTAAGTCACAATTCAAGAGTTATAAAAGTAAGATTAAGCAAGCATGGGTCTTGATTGATAATATGTATATCAATCTTAATGTTTTTAGGCCAAACTAGTAAAAACACACACTAGTGTAGGTACAAGATCGAGGAAGGATTAGAGAGAGGTTAAGAAGAGTTTGGCATTGGTTCATGCTATTTCAAGGTAACTTATTCTTGCTTTCCTTATATCCATGTTGATTTGCTCGAGTTGGATTACATTGTGTGTATTGGTTGCTTATGAAGTTATGTTTTATGTTGCATATATTTTAAGATATGTTGAGTTGGCTATGTTTCTATATTTTCAATGTCATGTTTTATAGACTTATAGATTCAAAGAGAGGTGGCAAAGGGATTAAGCACAATAGTTCTCCCTTAGCCTAAAGGAAAAGTATATGGCTCTTTTAGCCTAGAGGACAGAGCTTAAGCCAAACTGGATGTATGATATAGCCATATCTGAGTTTATGTTATGATGAGTCATGATGTTTTATGATGCCTATGATGTTTTTAGCTATGCATTCTTTTATTTCCTTACTTAAGTAATCTTAGGTGTATATTAGAAATGGTTGAGTATTGTTACTGAGATTCTTCCCAGAATCTCACCTTTTGTTTCCTACTAACCTTACTAGGTGAATCTTACAAGGAGAAAGAGAAAGAGAAAGAGAAAGAGAAAGAAATAGGCTCTTGAAGACAAAGATGTAATTATAGTTTATACACATGTATAGATATTCTATTTTTTGTATATTTTGACATAGTGTAATAGTAGCTTGTATAAAAATGTTGAACCATGAATGTATGATCATTAGACATATGTATAAAATGTGGGAACATGTTTTAATATATGAAAATCTATGGAGTTTGCATGCATATTGCCATAAAATAATATAATAGCACAATATTTAGACTTTAATGTGTTTAAACATCAATTTTTCTTATATTCAGCATTTTTAGCAGCAGAAAATACTGACATTATAGGCTCATTTTCTTAAATCTTGCATAAATGCATCACTTTAAGATTCCAAACTCAAATTTCATCTTTAGCATAGTTTCTCAATCAGAAACATCATAAAAAGAAGGAAGGAATTCGAGTTCAAAATATGCACTAACAACTAGCACCATAACATCATCTTTCATGATTTCATAATTCTATTACAATCTTCACAAATTCATATCTTGAGTTAAAGAGCTCCAAATCATGAAAATTAGGACTCTATTGAAAGCTCAAGATATGAACAACATTTTGTAAAAATTTTAGATGAAAAAAAGTTCATTTGGGCTAAGAAAATCTAATGGAACAGTAACACTCAGAATTTTGTGCATATACAAACCTGAAACTTTATAAATGTATAGTTTAAGTTTCACAACTCCAAATTAAGTGATCTTAGTGGCTATGAAAAACTTATAATGTCAAATATGTGCCTATAAAATTTTGTGAGCATTGAAGTTCATTTGCCCTCTCAAATATATAAAAAACCAGAATTGACCAAATAAATAATGACATGGCAAATCTGCATTTTTTAGCTAATTTTGAAAAATCATAAGAAAATTTACAGAGCTCCAAAAATTTTGTTATTTGGCTTTGTGGAAATCTCTCAATGAGATCTAAAGGATTGCCAAACATCAAGCTAAAATTCGTTCATTGGTCTAGTTTTGGTTCAAAGGTAGATTATGGCTCAAATTGGTACGAAGGTAGCATCAAATGGTCCAAAATGACTTCTTACATAACTTGTGCCCATTTGAGCAGTTCCAAAATATAAAATACTGCATGTATGACTATTCCATAAGGTCCCAAACACCATGCATCTCAAAATGACCTATCCACTTAGCATTATACACACACTTCCCATGCCATATATACACCCAAATCATATAATCTTGCATTTCCACCACTATAATTGACATTAACAACATAACCTCGTACTTTTACATATGTTGAAGCTTTTACATTACAAATATCAATTACAAATTCTCATTGATAATATAATAGATGAAAACCAAAACCATTGTCAAAGTCCCATAATTCATGCATGTTGGCTTCCATTATTGGCCTCTTGAGATTTCCCTAGGTATGGTTAGAAATAATATGGGGAAGAGTGAGATTCTAAGAATCTTAATAGCTCAATCATCCTTCAAATACACTTATATGGCATGTTATCATGTCAAAGAAAGCAATCATGTATCATATTCATCTAAGCATCAAGCATAATCATATTCATGAAATCAAATGGATCCATAGAAGTTAAAATCAAGCTCTAAGGACTTTTGCCCTAGTCTCACCAAATTATGTGAGACTTTTGGATTAGTCTCACGTATTTTAAGGACTTTTGACTCAGCTTCACTTATTTCATGAGACTTTTGGCCTTGTCTCACCCTTGCTTAAGGATTTTTGGCTTCACTTCACCCATTCAAGGGACTTTTGGCACAACCTTACCTGTTAAGAGCTAATCACATTCAAAATGCATTTTATAAAATATAATGATACCATATCATCAAACCAATAGCAACAGGTATGTTTCATAGTTCAAACACATGTATAAGTAATCAATGACAATCAAACAACTAAGATAAGCATATAAAATTCCCTTTTTGGTTCATACTTCCTTGCCTTGGCCTCACAAGCACACTTAAGGGAAGCTTAATTTCCTTAACCTAGACACATCAAATAAGACACAATGATATCAATGGAACTATCTCTAGCTTTACACAAGTCTTATATAAGCTACTTCTAGTTTTAGGCTTCCATATGGCTCCATATTGTAGTATAATGAAACAACTCATATAATTTATTATCTTGGCTCTAATTTCTCACTCAATCTATGTAATATGACTCCATTTAAACTCATTGGAGTTATCACAAACTCAAGTCAAAGAGCCAAATACTAAGTTACTTCTTTATGTATAATAAAATCTTAAACTTTCAACTTTCAAACTATGGTTCCTAAATTCAAACCAATGGTTCCTTTGGTGTTTATAATTCATATCTAAACCATTTATATTCTTACAATCAAAGAAAACTCTTCCAAGGTGCTTTGAATAGAGTTTGGCTGAGACACCCATAAATATGGCCACCAATGGAGTTTCATTCATTTCTCTTAGGAAATTGGCATCCATGAAGCTTCCCAGGTTTCTTATGAACTCAAATATACTCTTACATAAGTTAAATTATCATTAGAAAGCTTCATAAATCCCTAGGTGCAATCAAAACCCTAATTTTCATAACTTGTTATCTATAGCTTTTTTAGTTCTATTTGTTCCATATGATTCTCTATACTTCAAAACCTCATTTCCTATCAAGTTTAGGCTAAAAGCAAACTCCCTACATGGTGTTCTAGTTCTGGCCAAAATGGAGAAGGCATGGGAGAATCAAGAAAAGCAAGATTCCATGGAAGAGCTTATCTTGTTTGCTTCCTTGTTAAATGGTATTTCTCAAGCTTCCAAAGTTTCCTCCAAACTCTTTTTTCTCTCTATTGAACAAGCCATAAAACACCTCCTTTCAAAACTTTAAAACCACGAGAAGAGAGAGGAGAAATAGGAGAAGAACATTAGAAAAGGGAAGAGCATGAAAAAGTAGCAAAATCTTACCCTTTTAGCTTTGTTTTCTTCCTCCCTTCTTCCTCTTCTTGTGCACCTCCTCAAGCAGGTTTAGGTTCTATTTTGGAGCAGACTTAAGTCAGTCTAAATGAAAGGAGAGGAGGGGCGTGTCCTATAAGAAGGTGAGTACCATTTATAACAATTTAAAATTATAACATTGTCCTTTAACTTTGGTTTCTTCGTTTGAACTCATTTCAAATCTTTTTTTAGAACTATCCTTTCCATCATAAAATTTAGGTCTTCTAATTCATAAAATGCCTTTGGTTTCACATTAATTGGATTTAGAATAACCCTGAACGATTCAGTTAAAGTTTTAATCAACTTATGACCTAAATGTATACCAGAGGGGTTTTAAACATTTTAAGGGTTCTTATGGTTTTTAAGGCCTCTAAAAATCCTGAGAAACTCAATTTTCCTCATTTAAAGCTCCTTCTTTTGAGTTTTTAAAAAGTTATCTAAATTTATGATTTTTCCATTACATTATTCCTTTAATTTGTTCAATTGTTTTGGCTCCGATTTCAAACTATCCTTAAACTCTTATTCATATTTTTAGATGTTCTAATTAACATTCTAATATCAATTAGCCTTAATTTACTTTGCTCTAGGATCCTTATTCATTAATTAAATGGTTCTGATTCTGATTTCCGTAATTCATACTAACCTTCGCTAAGCCCGTGACCCTTTATAAATAACTCATTCCACTCTTTAAGAATTACTTTGAATTTCTAAATCATAGGATATTACACATATAAGCAAGTGAAAACGTAACTTTTAGACACAAGGTAGATTTCATATGGTGAGCCCTTCATAAATGTTTCATATATGAGTTGAAACTTGCTTATGGCACAAAGTGGCATATCAAAGCTTTATTAGACTATTTTGGAACTAAAAATTTGTCCAAATAAGCCATAAAATGTCCCTTTGTCCCTAACTACCTTAATGAGCAAATTTGGAGTTGAAATTTAATGAGCATTTAAAGAACATTTGAAGCTTCCATAGAGTTAAAATTTGCATTTTTTTGGATTTCTATAAAATATTTAGCAAATTTTCAAATTTTGTCCCAAAAAGTTGTCATGACAATTACTATTCATACTATACCAAATATAATTTTTATAGCATTTGAAGGAACAAACTGATTCATTTTTACTTAAAATTTTTACAATAGAAAGTTCACATCATAAACCTTAAAATGACACCTAATTTGCCTGAATCGAAGTTTTGCAGTTCAAATTATGATTTTTTGAATTTTATACTATATTATGTGATCATGATCGAAAAAAGCAATTTGCTTCCTTTATGCCCATGGGATTTATACACATGTTCAATTGGATGAAACCAGATGCTTGAATGTGAATTGTGAGTTAAAATTGTGAAAGATACCATTTCTGGGTATCAGAGGCTCATTTGAGGTACTTAGTAACTAAATTTCCATTGTTGAAGGGTAGTGCATGCTTTTACATATATAAGCATTAATTTGCACAAAGTAAATGAGATAATGTAGGTTGTAACAAAATGCTAAAAAGAAAGGCAAGAATAAAACTAATGGTGAATTTGAGTGATTCTTTTGGTGCAAACTTTAGATCTAGAGTAGATTCCAACAGTAGTCCTCTAAATCTCCTCTCTTTCTTTATATTTCTCTGTCTCAAGGTTTCCTCCTTGGCCTCCTTGCTGAAACTCTAGGTGGCCTTATTAGAAACCCTATTTTTTTAGCCAAACATGAGCTACCCATATAGAAACCACCAAGTTACACAGCCTACCTATGTTTAACTTTGTCTTGGATCATTTCTTTGCTTATTTCCATGTGGCCCTATGATTCCACATGGGTATTGTTTTTATCAAAATTTCCCTATTTAACCTGTGTTCCTTGTTGATTGTGCTTGATTTTTTGCTACTTCTCATGTTTTCCAATTTTGATTATTCCTAGGTAAGTTTAAGATACATAAAACTTAGAAAGTGGACTTAAGTACTCAATTAAATATCAAGAAAAGCATGACAATTTTTGCACTTATCAAATATCATACCTATTTTTGAATTTAGTGAGTGTGATTAATTAAGATTTGAATTTGATAACTTAGCATTTATTCAAGTATGATGAGCAAATTATGAGCATGGATAACAGAGTATTTAGTTTGCTCGAGGACAAGCAAAGAATCAAGTTTGAGGGAGTTTGATAAGTGTTAAATTTGCATGTTTTTCTTAAGATGAAATTGAGTAATTAAATCCAAATTATGTGGTCTTTATGTATTTTTTTTATATGATCTAATCAAATACAAAGGAAAGTAAAAGCATAAGAGAATTAGTAGGAAATCAAGCATATTCAGTAAAGAACGCAAGCTACCTGTGTTGGTGAGCGTGGGTATGTGAAAAAGGGAGGTTTTGAGCAAATCAAAGGCCTACAGGGGTTGGCTGGCCACATAAATTTACACGACCATGTAAACCTACACAAGCAAGCCATATAGATAGGTGATTTCGACATGAGCTACCCCTATACAGCTAATTTTAGGGCTTTTATGAGGTTGCTTTGAATTTCTAAAGAAGTTACTAGAAACATAAAGATATAGAGGAGGAAAGGAGATTCAGACGAACATGCTAAGGATCTACTAAAGATCTATAACTTGCATCAAAGAATCACTTAAATCCACTATTAGTTTCATCTTTATCCTTTTCTTTAGCTTTTGAATTATGAATCTATTCAATTCTATAGTTGTTTGTTTCTTCATTCTTATTATGAGTAGCTAAATTGTGAATTTTGAGTTTAAATGAATTTATTTATTGATTGAGTTAATTTCATAATACTCTTGTGACAATGTTTATTGAAATAATCTATGACTCTTTTATATTATCTATGAATGGCTAGCCACTACTTATCTAATGCATTATGAGAGGATTGAGAAGTCAATTACAATGTAGACCATTAGAATAATAGACTCGAATAGTAATTTTATAGAGATATGAGTTACATTTGAACAACTTGTGAATATTTGCATTGAATCCTTTATATATAATAAATTGATACTAAATTTATGATCACGAGAGTTGACATAGATTTGGTATAAGCATGGTAACTTATCTTGAGAGTGAATTTCACTCACATTAGTAAGATTGCTATTAATTCAATCGAATTAAGTTATAAGAGTTTATTTTGAATGACACTTAAGAAAGTAAATAAAGGATTCTAAATTCCAGAGTCTTTACATTTAAATATAGTTAGTGTTTATTAAGTTAACTAGTTGTTTTCAATTTATTTTTATCAGTTTTAATTTTACTTGTATAATTTAGATAATAGAATTAATTTTGGGTATTGGTAATCAAATTCCTTTCTCATGAGAATGATACTATACTTATCAGTTTATTACTTATGCAACTCGTACACTTATAAAATTGTTTACAATAAAATGATACTAAGATTGATGGCCATGATTCTACACAAATGGAAATAAGGGGAGAAAACTTGGAGGAGTGGCTAATAGGTTTAGTGGGATTAATGGCTAGTGTTAGGTGTAGTATTTAAATGCTTATTGTAGATTTTTGTACACATATCTAATCAATCAAATATAAACCTTTCAATTTTATCTTCTATTTTATGCCTTTATATTATAGAATTTCACTTTATTTACAACTTTCTTTATTGCATTTACACTTTTATTTTCCTTTACTTAGCATATCACCTAAACATGGGAATCAAATATATGAGTTAGCTAATCAACTAATCAATCAAAATTCACAAACAACAATTGTGTGTACATGCATGATTTAATTATGCAATGCTAATTTATTGTCAATGCAAATTTCTATTGCTTTTTCTTGTAGTAAATAAAGTTTCTTTAATAATATTCTAAGCCAAATAGCATGGCAAGTACAGGAAGTTGATGCCACATATCCGCATTCACAAGTTAATAATGTCATTAGAAATGCCTAAAATAGCACAATGTCTTGAGGAAAATACAAGGTCAATAGTGCTCTTTCTATCATCAATATGAAGAAGAAATATATGCTTAAGGGGAATAATGAGTTACAAGTCAAGAGTTTTGCTTAACTGGAATCATGTATATCTAAGATTAAGTGATCAAATAATTGAGACGTATTTTTAATGGACAAAAAAAAAAAATCAATTCCTTGGAAAGCTATATATTCTTTTGGAATAATTTGTTTTTAACATTTTGAAAAAATAATTTTCATGAGCATAATATTTTCATCATTGAATACAATTATTAAGCCATTTCTTTTACCCCTTAGATTTTATACTTCCATCTTTTTTGGAGAGAACTTCAATGACATCATCGACCATAAATGCTCTATCATAATCACTTTTCTTTCCCAAAAAACAAAAAAAAAAAATCTTTAGTTTTCTTCTTTCAAACTCCTTAAATTTTGAGGAACATTTAATGAACATGTTCGCATTAATTATTGTCTTTATTTTAAATATTTGTCATCTTCAAAAAAAGTATTTTGCTTCTCCCCATTTAACGTGTATCTGAATTATAGTTGTGTAAATTTAATTTTGAATCAACTTCATTTCGGTCAAAAATATGTTTCCATAACTGTGATTTATGTTTAGAAACTTTTATCTGAAAAGTTATTTTTTCCATCAATGCAATTTATTCAATACAAAAGCAAGTTTTTCCCGTTTTAGTGCAGACAGGGGTTTGGAGGACAAATGTGATTTTGGATGAACATCAATTACCAAAGCAAATAAGCTGATCTATAAAACAAACCCACATTTTGGTGTACAAATAGACTTTTTAACTCTTCAAACACCAAACCAAACACACCCCATTAATTGTGCTAGTATGTGCAGTCAAGAGGCCGCCTTTTCTTTTCCTAAAATGTTTTTGTCATCAGTACGTAAGTCAGCATTGAATTTGGATTGCGATAATGTGAAGTTGATTCTGATTGATAATCACATTTTAAGTTGATATTATTTGCATGCATGCATGCATATTTATTTGTATAGCTGCATTTCAATTTAAATTAGTGATTCCTCAGAGTTCGGCAGCACATATTTGATTGACACTCTTTTCTGCTGCGATTATGCCGATATTACTGGCATATCTAGCCGAAAGTACTTGTTACCATTATTTTTTTATAAAAGAAAAAAAAATTTGTATCTTGTCTTGCTCAAGAAGGTACGAAAGAGTTAAAAGGAAGAATGTTGATTTTACATGCATGCTATTGAAAATAATAATAATAATAAAATTGTAATTTTCTCTGAGAGGAATTGATACGACATAGGCTTTGTTCTTAACATCCCAACACGATTGCAATTGAGACTGTAATGGAATGTCTTAATATCAGCAGGTGTGATTTGAGCCATGAAATGAACTTATCTCAAAAAATTAGTCTATTAGATGAGAGTACCTCACACCATCTTATAATTTCATTTTTACCCAATGTGAGATATAGTAGAGATGAAAAATTAGATTGTTAAAAATTGCAGGCTTTTTAATCCGAAAACAAAATATTCATGGCCACTCTGGTAATTACATAAACCAAATGCAGGTTATTTCGTTACACCATGAAGTTATTCATTTTTTTTTCTTGGGTATTATTTATTAGAAGAATGTCATAATAGAGCTAATAGCTATTGTTGTTAAACTCACCAATTGACTTTATGAATTTATCGAATTTAAATTTTTACTTAAAAAAATTATGTTAACTTATTTATAGAATTAGACTTAGTATAAACTTAATTTAATTCGTCTTTGATTCAAATGAACTCAGTTAATTCAATATTTTTTGAACCAAATTGGACGAATTATCATATAATTGAGTCAAACTGAGTTTAATAAAAATAAAAATTCTTAAATTCAATACAGTCCAACAAAGAAGGATACAAAAATAACATTCATATATGAACTTAATTGAAATTTTTATATTAAAAATATGAATTATGAAATATAAATAATTTTAAAAAAAAAATTAGTATAATTTAAATTGTATTCAAATCATGAATTTACATTACGAATTTATGTTTCGAGTTCACTTATTTTTTATGAATTTATTTAAACTTATGAATTTAACAACTTACTAATAGCTCATATGATATTTATATTTTGAAGTAAATATTATATAAATATCACTGAAACATGCACTCTAAGTCTACTATGTGGATCTTCACGTAGTGTTTGGAAAGCCTCAAAAGTCAAAAGCCACAATGCGGCGGTGGAATCATAAAGAAACCAGAATTGAAGAATGGTGTGAAAGCGTGGACGCATTTGGAGACGCTAGAATACAACACACACAAGCAAGAGGCAACGAATATAATGTGGCTCATGGCAGAAATCAACCCCATGATAGTGTCTCCTAGAAAATTTATCAGCAAAAGAATAAGCTCTATCTCTGGTAAATTTTCTCCTCTCCTCACATTTCAATTCTCGTCAAAGTTTCTTTTGACATATACATGGAAAAATTTATTTTTAATTGCATAAATCATTTTTTTAACCCGCTATTTTTAGTTTACCATCGCCATTGTTGCTCATAATAAACCAACATGATTATAACTGGTAGACCTAGGCTCAAGCCTCCAAGTTTAGATCCAAATATTTTTATTTGAAATCAAATAAAAAATTTTGTAAGTTAGATGCGCTTGGACTAAAAAAATGTCTTTTCAAACTCAATTATGAATGCTAAAAGTAGAGATATCTTTCCAAATTGATGCTACCTTACAAAAAATTTGAACTTGGTTCGTTTGAGTTCAAATTTTGAAACTTGACATAGGAATTTTTTTTTTTTAAAAAAAGCCCAACTCCTATCCCTTGATCAAGTCTACCAACTGTTACTATTATCACTAGAACTTGCTTTGAGCAAGTTTGAGTTCAAATTTTGGTCTTGGAAGATAAATTAATGCTTCAACTATTTAGTCCCTAATTTTAATCTTAATATGCTTTAATCCTTAAAAGTTTTTACCTTGCCATTCATTAGTCGTCCTATTGGTCAAAAATAAGGAAAATTATATACGCTTAAAGCACTAACAAGTAATGAGTCAAAATTTTTTTAAAATTGATATGTATGAGAGTAAATGTAAGATTCAAAGACCAAATAGTAGAGACATATATTTTTTTATGAAACAAAAAATATATATTTCCTCGATAAACTATATATTCTTTTGGAACAATTTACAATTAACTTCTTAAAAAAATCTTTTTTAATCACCGGAATATTTCATTACTGAATACAATTACTGAACCATTAAGAATATACGTTTGCCAAACAAACCATAAATTTTATACTGCCTCTTTTCTGCAGAGAATTTCCATAGATCATCTGGCACAAATTCATTTTGATTATCCCCTTTGTTTCCGCCTAAAAAAAAAAAATATCGTTATCTTTCTTCTTTTGAATTCCATCCACTTGAGGGACATCGAATGAAAATCTTCGCCTTAATTATTGCGCCTTTATTTTCAATATTTGTCACCCCCAAACATATTTTTGTTTCCCCCAATTTAATCCCATTAATTGCGTTAGTAATGTGCGGTCAATGAATGTTCGGTAATTCAGCATTAAATTTGGGTGTACAACGAATGTTGCCATAATGTAAAGTTGATTATGACTGATAATTAAATTTTAAATTGACATTATTTGCATGCATACGTACTTGTTTATTTGTATAGCTGCATTTCAACTTAAAATAGTGATTCCTTAGAGTTCGGCAACAAATATTTAATTGACACTCTTTTCTGATGTGATTATGCCGATACTACTGGTATATCTAGCCGAAAGTAATTGTTACTATTATTTTTTTTATTTTAAAAAAATCTTGTATCTTGTCTTGCTCAAGAAGGTACGAAAGAGTATGATCTTTTTTTTTAAATGTTATGTCAGACTGCTACTTTTCGATTCCCAGGTCATGAAAGATGCATTGATCCATAATCTTTGATAAATCTACGGGAGGAGTAGACTTTGGTGGGCCATAGGATATTTATTTCAATGAAATGATAGTCTTGTTGGCAAGGGAGGAAAATAGGATCATGCAACCAATTTACTAATGGACCGGTGGATATGGTGGTTGAAAATTCAACTACCAAATTCGAACTCACTGTTCAGACCTCAATATTCTATAACCCTCATGCAATTTCAGAAAAATGTAAATAGCTGTTTTGCAAATTTGGTTCGAAGCATCCTTCTCCGTCAATGGCGGATTCACGACTAATCCGATTTTGCTATAGGGTTCTGTTATTACCCGATGGAGAGCAGATTAAACAATGATTTATTTTACTTTATCGTAATGACTCGTTTTAACGTGTCTCGTGAAACAGGATTCTCAAATTTTTTTAAAATTAAACTAATCATTAAATTAGTAGAGATACTAATTTAGAGTTTAATAGTCTAATAATAATTGAATCATGATGGAATTGGTGATAATTAAATATTATATATTAAAATTTTAATATAATAAATAAATACTAATAAATTTTAAATATTTAATTACTTATTTCATATTTTTTAAAATTTTTGAGAAGATATTTTTAATTAAAATATGAAAATTACTAATTATTAAAATTTAAGATTATTTTGATTTTGAGTATTTGGATTCCTAAATTTTATTATAATTTCACTTATCATTAAAAGAAAAAAAAGAAAAAGGTTTAGAAAAAATAATTTATCTGATGAAAAAAATTTAACTAAATTAAAAATATAGTTATAATAATATATATATTAGTTTAGGTATTTTTATATATTATATACATGATATATAATTATTTATTATGTTATGTCATTAAGATATTTATATACATTAAAAGATGGGTAATATTGTTGAAGGAGATTGGCAGTTCAAATGGTAAAAAAGCTTAATATTTAGTGAAGGATCATGTACTCGAATCTTGGTTGCTAATTTTGCAAAATAATTTCTCAAAATGGTTCAACTAGTGACCCGACTAATTTTTCCCGACTAATTTTTCTAAGTCTCATTGGTTCTGGACCAATTTCACCAATTCTTGACTAGTTCTCAAGTTATTCGATTTTAATGACTAAGTGGACCAAACCAAAGATTGGTTGTTGGTCTAAAAACCAATCAATCAGATCTAGTTTTCAAAACAATGATGATACTTTCAACATATTTCTTTACTTCAATAATCAAAAATAAAATATTAAAGTGAAAAGTACCTTTACTAAAACTGACAATTGATTCATGGTTGATTCTTCTCACATGCCTTTTTTTTTCCTCTTATAAAAAGGAATCAATAAAATAAAGCCTAAAGGCATAATACATCATTAAGAAGTATATTTCTACAACTACTTGCTATGTTATTAGAAATATATAAGCACCCACTACCTATAAATTGTGAAAGTTGAATCCAGATATCTTGTTTAAGCACCTTTATTTCACTAGAAGTTTTTGGGTAGAGTTTAGTAATTGGCAATAAGACTTTTATAAATAAAACAATAGCTAAATAGGAAAGTTATGTGTAATGCTAACTATATCTTGATTAGATAAGCATTGAAGAGCATGTTGAACTACTTGAAATAATCTTGTAATCCTGGTTTGCTGAGTACACTCAACCCATTTCCACTTCCATACACTAAACCACGATGCTATGTAGATTTGCTACTTTGTCTATCTAATAGAATGATTGGTAATCCAAAACATTAAGTTCCACTAGCTTGATGAAAAACTACCCATGCATGTGTCCAATATCACCTTAGCACTTGCTCTCTTTGGTTTCATATTTTGAGGCCATGAAACTTGTAACACCTTAGCCTCTTTACGTTTACCCATTAGTACCATAAGCTATCTCAATCCATAACATTCATGATAGAGCACAATTGTAAGGAAGAATACACCTTACATAAAGAAAATAATGAATATTTAATGGGATTTAATGATGTTACGTAAGGTTTCATTTCTTCATTTTATACTTCATGGACCATGTGCACTTATCCACATCATTTTCTAGTCTTAACACATCCATACAAGTCATACACATCACATTTGGTCCCATTCATTTTGGGCTTGGAGCTACATCTCACAAAATTAATAATTTGCTCTCGGGTTCAACTTTCCAGCTTTCTGATACAAAATTTGAAAATCATAACTAATTATAGAAATATTGAAATCAAGCAAACCATACCATTCTAGAAATCTGTGGATGTTTACTTTTGATAAAAATAATTCCAAACCAATGCAGTAGACCTAAGCTATCAAAAATCAATGGAATAGTAATACAAGTCAGGTTACATTATCGGTACTATCATGCAACTTCAAAAATTCATATCTCTCTCTAAAGAACTCTAAATGAGGTGATCTTAGTGGCTATGGAAAGATTATGATGTCTAGTTTATACTATAAATTTTTATGAGCATTGGACTTCATTTGACCCATGTATGACACAGAGAAACAAATTGACCAAATTAACAGTAACCATACCATTTTTGCATAATTTGGCCAATTTTGAAAAATCATAATAAATTCTCTAGAGTTCCAAATTGAATGCTCTTTGACTCTATGGAAAAATTTAGATGAGACCTACTTTCTAGCTAAATTTTATTGAAAAATCACTCATTTAGTCAGGCTTTATTTCAACATACTAAATGGTCAAATTTGAAGCTTCAAATGGGATTTTAAGACACCAAAAGCTTTTCTTGAATTTCCACAACCACTTGGGCAAGTCTAAAAGCTTAAATACCATATGTAAAACCATGACAAATGATTCAAATCCTCATGGAGCTCAATCTCACCTTGCCACATGCATACATATACAAGTACATCATATCACATAAGGGCAAATGAGTGGCAAAATCTCACATTCTCATTCATCTAGCTCCCACATTAATACACATACAATTTATATATACATTAGAATATGCTCAAGGGTTTACATCATATATACATCTCATGGTTACAACTCTTGACATCAAAATGCAAATAAAAAGGAGCCAAGATTATGCATTATTGGTGTTGCTTCATTAGGTGCTTTATGGAAGCATAATGGAGCTATAGAACAAAGTAGCTTTATGTAATGTATGTGTGGTGCCAAGACTTGCTCTTAGAGTGATTTATATCTCTTTTGATGTGTTTAGGCTAAGGAAAGCTAGTGCCTCTAAGTATCATGGTTTGGCCAAAAAGAAGGAGGAAGAAACTAAGAGAAATATGTATGGCATTGGCTCCAATGTAGCTTTCTCTCCTTTCTCTCATACATGTGTGGGTGTCTTCTTGTCTTTAAATGTGTGTGTGTATGTTCAAGCCATAAAATATGTTTGTAGCAAATATTTATATACCATGATACCATGATACTTTGCTTATGCCTTTGAATGATGTTTTTATTTATGTGTTTGGCTTGCTTGAGTGTGGTGAAGTCAAAAGTCCCTTAGCTAGGGTGAGAATGTACCAAAAGTCTCTAAGAATAGGTGAGACAAATCCAAAAATCTCTTAAAAGAGTGAAGCTTAGTCAAAAGTCCCTTGAAAGTGGGTGAGGTAAGCCTAAAAGCCCCAAAGAGAATGGGTGAGGCTGAACCATTGTTTTGGCAAGCTTATGTATGATATATGTGGCTTCTTGATTGTAAGAAATATTTCCATGTATGTTTATAAATTTCAAGATAGTCATACATACATTTTTAGACCTGAATTTGTATCTATTATGTGTGCTTGAAAGGGAGAAGAGCTATTAGGATTCTTAGAATCTCATTCTTCCCTCCCCATGACATAACATGTCTAGGTGGATCAAGAGAGTAAGGAAATAGAAGCCACCACACTTGAAAGCAAGGAAATTCATAATGGAGTTGATATTTGTTCACTTTGTAGACATAGCATTGTCAAATGATGCATTCCCATGATGTATAAGCTCTTGAACATGTGTAATTATATGGACATGTGATATATGTATGAGACTTGGAAGCAAATGAATGATATAGTATATTTTTGACATTGTATGGCGAGAATGAACATGTATGCTTCTTATGTATATCATCAAGTGGAAAAGTGAGTTTGTAAAATTTGGGTTGTTAGCCCTTGAGTCATGTTTAGTAGACTATTTTCATGCTTTCCCATGTGCTCAAGTGGCCCTAAAAAAGCTAGAAGCAAAAATGAACCATTTGTGACCCTTTAAGAGGCCTAAAATGGCCAAATTACAACCCTATGTCAAGATCTAACTAGATGAATAAATTTGTTCATGAAATTTGGCATGCACTTAGGTATCCTCTAGAGCTTTTTGAGAAGTTAAAGACTAGATTATTTTGAGCTTTAGAGAGTTAATTGTGAATTTTTAAAGTTGCCAAATTTCTGTTGAATTGATATAGTTACTGTTCATATAGTTAGTTTCTTCTCCTATATCATTTGAGTGACAAATGGTGTCCAATTCTTATGAAATTTTACAGACATAGAATAGACATAATAAGCTTTCTATGGCCACCAAGATTACCTCATTTGGAGGTCTAAGGAAAGAGATATAAATTTTTGAATTTTGAAGTCAATACTAGTAACGTAGCAGTACCTTTGGTACTGTTCTATCAATTTCCAGTGGCTAAACGTTTCTATTTCAGTCTGGAATTATTTTTAGCATAAATTTTAGCTTTCTAAAATGGTATAGTTTGTTTAATTTTAATTTTTTTAGATTTAATTATAATTTTTCAAAGTTGATGACAGAGATCTGTATTAGTAGACCTAATGTTGAACTTGTGAAAATGTATGTGGATGATCCAAGCTCAGGAATTTTGTGACATTTTGAGATAGTTTTAAGTTGTATGAATGTATTTTAATTGGAGAATGACATAGGTGAGCTTGTATGGGCCACAGGATGCAAGATGAAAATTTTAAACCTTATGTAACGCAAGAAATCCCATTATTCTTAATGAATTTTTTCTTATTATCTAATGAAATCAAGCAGATAAATATCCAAAGAGGATCTAGAGAAGCTAATGTAATATGGTGTTACACTTTATTATCAGTGCATAGTTCCAAGCCTTCTAAGGTTGTATATGGCTTAAGGATGTGGCGATAAGGCTATGGAAAGACTTGTGAAACTATGCAAAGCCTTGTATAAGGCATGTTGGGTGTGTGAAAGTGGCTTATGGTTATGTTTATGATTGGTGTGATGTGAAATGGTCTTGAGTAGGTGGTAAGCTATAGGTGAGGTTGGCCTCTAGAGTTTCTAGAACAAAGTTAAATGATCCAACTGCTGGAGCTCTATAAGTTATAGTAGCTCACTGGGATCAGTGGAAAGTTGTGTATTAACAACAAAAGGTGATTGTGTAGCTGCTAAAGGGGCTTGCTTAAAGAGGTTATGAGAGGCCTAATCTCCCTGATTTTTACATTCAGACCATTTAGGAATGTCCTACCTGATGTAAGGGCAAGCGATGAGGCAGCGTGTAATACCATATTATTTCTAACATTTATCCCTCTCTTGCAAGTTGGAATATGCACTTTATCAAGGAAATCTCAAGAAAACGCATTAGAATAATGAATTAAATTATGTTGCAGATAAAATTTTCATTTCACACTTTTAGGACCCCATGAACTCATCAACAATATTTTCTAAATATTTTCCATACATACAAACCATAACATTCTCAAAAATTGGTACCAACCACGAATCAAGGGATAAAAAATCCCAAAATTTCTTCATTTCCCATGGCTGTATAGTGGCAGATTTCAAAGGAAACTTTGAAAAATCATAACTAAATGTAAAAAAATCAAATTACACAAACCATAGTTTTTTGGAAAGCTCTAGATGTTACTTCACACTAAAAATAATTTTAGGATATGAATACAGCCTTTAGACCACATTTGATAACAAAATAGCCACAAAGGTTTGGCTGTCCTTGGTACTGATACAATTTACTATCATAAATTTCAAAAATATCCAATCAATTCTACAAAAATCCAATCTATGTAAATGATACAAATATAGAACGCTATGAATATTAGCTAGAGGGGAAAAATAGTTCCAGACCAAGCCAAGAGTATTTAGACCCCAGAAACTAATCAAATAGTAACATGGGTCTGACTGGTCACCTAATATTAGACAAAAATTTCAAAAATTAATATCTCCCTTTCTAGACATCCAAATAAGGTGCTTTAATTGGTACAAGTGTCTAGGAATGTCTAATTTCTCTTTGTAAAATTTGTAGCAATTGGACATCATTTGCCCCATGAGTTACAAAATTTTATTTTGGACTAGAATGAACAGTGCACTAAACCAAAACTAGAAAAATTTTTAACTTTGAAAATTTACCAAATATTCCATAGACCTTCAAAAATTATGCACTTTATCTTTCCAAAAATATCTCAATAAGCTCTAGATGTGTACCAAATTTCAGATCAAGAAGATATCATTTGGACAAAAAGTGGTATAACTCACCAAAATAGTCACTTTTGCTCAATATGAGATACCAAATGTATCCAAATGGCCTTCTCTAATGTTTGGTACCTCTTGGATAAGTTTAAAAGCATGAATATGACTTGTATAAACTGCCCAAGTGGTCCTAAACCCCATGCATCTCATTTTAGTCATTCCACATCCAAGAATACATAGTTACATCAAGCCATCAAAGAGCCAAATTTTATATTTGCATTGATTTAGTGTCACACATAGGCTATACAAGAGTCATACATCATATTACATTTGTTCATAGTATTACAACACAAAAATAATATGTACAAAGCTACTTTGACATTCAACTACAATTTAGACTACATAATAGGCAAGGTAAGGCTTTTTATTATTCTTGGCTTGCATTCCTTCAATCTTAAACACCACCTAGACATGTCAAGAGGAAAAGGGGAAGGGGAGTGAGATTCAAAGAATCTCAATAGCTCACACATCCATTCACAACATATTTAAGGCATACATACATTAAATGCACTAGTAAACAAGACACTAAGATCATAATTGCTCATTTCCAAGATTCTTATGCCACACTTTCACAATTAAGCCATCAAGGAGCTCTAGGGACTTTTGGTTTTTCCTCACCCCATTTCTAAGACTTTTAGATATGCCTCACCCTTGGCCTAGGGACTTTTGACTTGGCCTCACCCATCCAAGAGACTTTTGGCCTAGTCTCACCCATGTCTTGAGACTTTTGGCACCTCTTCATCTACATTAAGGGACTTTTGGCATCACCTCACCCTTGGGAGCCATTCTCACAATCAATGGCATTCAAGATAACACATTGGTACCAATGTAACCTCAAGGCATCAAGTGACATGTTCTCAAATCATAAGAGAATACACAAGCACACAAAGACATACATATGTACACAAGAATGTAAGAGAATGAGGTAGAGAGCTACCTTGAATTTGTGCAAGCTTCCTTTAGTCTTTCTCCTTCCCTTTCTCGACCTCATAAGTACACCTAGGTGGATGGATATTCTCTTGGCCTAGACACCATAAATAACACATAATCACACACTTGAAGCAAGGCAAGACATCAAAGATACTTTTGGACACACACTTAGTTCTATAATTGATATAATGGTTCCATAATTTGCCTATTGAAGCAACTCTCACATTTCAAGTTCTAGGCTCCATTCTCTTGTTATTTTTAGACTTCTTGAACTCATTTAAGGTCCTTGGAGCCCTTACACATTCACTTGCACAATTGGAAAACCAAGTTGGTTTATAAGGCACTATTATGGATACCATTGTCCTATCTTCCAATCCAATAAATTTTTCCTAATGGTTTCTCCCATCTTCCAACATCATATAAAGTCTCAAATTGAGGCTATAACAAATTAAAACACTCCCTAGCCCCTTAAACCTAACTTAACTGAAACTAGCACCAAAAATGTGGTTCTTAGAGTTCTTGATTTTTCCTTGATGGGAGAGCCACTTGGGGAGGTTTCTAAGGGTCTTAGGGGTTCAAGGAAACATTCAAATAGCTAAAGAATTACTCACACAAAATTAGATTTTACAAAACCCTAAAGAACCTTACACTTTTCTATCTTATTTTCTATGGGTTTTTCTTGGAATTTCTTGCCATATTCCATCTCCCCATGGCCTAATTCCCTTGTTTCTCTCTTGCTCTTGGATAGAACTCCCTCCCCTCTAATGGTTTTGTACAAGGCCAAAATCACACCAAGGGAGGAGCAAAAGGACGAAGCAACAAAGATAGAAAATCACCTTGGGTTTAGCTTCCTTTCAATGATCTTTCTCCTTGGTTTGCTTTCCTTCAAAAATTTTGAACTTCTCCCCCCCCCCCTCTATTTTGGACTAAAATAGAACTATGCAACTCAAATAAATCATGGAATGAAAGCATAGAAGGAGGAGAGCAAGGTTAGAGGAAGAAAGAGCATGAAATTCCATGGATTGTCTCACCTTTTCTTGGCTTTTCTCCCTCCTTTGTAACACCCTATAATTAATTAAGGTGTTAATCATGGATTAGACTCATTAGGAATAATTAATATAGGATAATTAAGCAAGTTAAGTAAATGGAGATTTTAGAAAGGTAAATTTATTAATATGGGTTGAGATTTAATTGGGATAGAAATTCTATCTAGGCTTAAATTAATAGATCATGAGAAGAGGCTAATAGAGGCCCAATAGGTTAGGTGCAGACCCAACCCAATTTAGTGTGATGGAGGCCCAAAATCCACCTTGTATAGACTCTTCAAAGTGGCCCAATAACCCTTGTGCAGACCCACATTCTTGAGCTCTTCAAACTTGGCCCAAACCTAATTAAACTTTAGCAGCCCAATGCATAAAACTGGCCCAGTAAAATTTTATAGCCCAACACTTTAAAACTGGTCCAACAATTTAAAAATCTAAAGCCCACATGGAGATGGACCTTGGAGCAACCCATGACCCATTTTTGACCCAACTTAAACCCAACTAAAACCCTAATACATCAGCCTCTTCCTCACACTTACTGAAACACAAAACACAAAGAGAAATTCGGAGCTTGGAGAGGAAGCTAGGGTTTGGGGCAAGAATTCTGCATTTTCTCACATTTAAAGTAAGATTCAGCCAAGATAATAGTTATACAACTTAATCCTCTCATCTTTCTCTTTAATTTGGTCAGATTAGTTTTTCATTTGGAGTATTTTCACCCTATCCAAAAATCTGAAATGTGGGAATTTGGGGATTTTCTTGGTGAAATTCGTAGGTTGAGTTTAGGGCTGACCTTGGGTGAGTTTAAACCCTCCATTTTGATGCTTCATTTGTTAATTTGAGACCCCCATAGCTGATTTATAAAATGGGTATTAATTCTATACAAATTTGCTTAGGATTTTAGGTGAAATATTGAGTTTTCGGGTGAAGGACACTCTAATCCGAATTTAGGATTTGTGGTGGCTGTTGCAAAGTTGTCTACAAGTAAGGTAACCAGGTTTATATCAATTCCATGTATATATTTGATTTAATTTCATATGTTGCTGTATATGAATGATTTGAAATGTTGAATGAATTGGTTGGCTATCTGTTGAATTGTGTTTGGACCTTGTGAGTCTATGGTGGAGCTGTGGTGCGGCTGCCACCAGTGCATATGCTTCGATCGAGCACCAGGTTATGATCAAACCCATATGCACTGAGCCCTAGTTGTGCTCAATAGAGAGTAGGTGCCATGGATGGGCCTCTCCCGGTGTTAATGGCCTTTAACATGTGATAATATGATTGCTAGTATGTGATAGTAATCATGATAGCTAATTGTTTCATTTGCCGATATGATGGATATGATTCTGATGTTGATTTTGATTCATGCATATATGCTAATTAAACTAGATATATGATGGAATTGCCTTGGTTACTGAAATTTATATCTCACCCCATTTCATGGGATTAACATTTTAGGTGAAGGTTCTTCGAGTAAGGATAAAAGGAAGCAAGTGGATGAAAATCCATGAGCTCTAACATATAGGAGAAGGCTACACTTAGGCTGGCTTAGTTAGTAGAGATGCAATTTTGTTATTAGTTCACATAGCATCATCATGTAATCATGTTGCCAAGTGTAGGCGTTCATATTTTGTTTGATTGAAATGTAACCGTAAAGATTTAAGTCTCATTATAGTTGAATATTAATGTATGAACTTATAGCATTATACATGTAGTTTTATTGAAATTGTGATATGGATTACCATATGGGAATTGTAGTTATATGATGCTTTGGATATGGACATAAGCTATTGTTGAATGAAAACTCTATGGAGTGTGCATGGGATGTAAATTGCTGCTAATGCATGTGTTCTTGCTGTCATATATTCATGAATTTGCTGATATGAGCAAGTTGGGCAAGTAGAAAGTAGTATTTAAGTTTTGCAATGGTAATGGATAGATTGATGGGTAAATAGGGTAAATAAACACTATTAGGATCACATAAAATAAGGGTTGATGGACCTGGAGTGTTTCTAAGATGAGAATTAGAGTGTAGGGGGCGAAAGATGGGTAATGTGGTCACAGGGGGGAGTTTCGCCGCAGCTAAGAAGGCTTCGCCGTGGCCAAATGAGAGACAGAGCGGAAGGGTGCTGCGGCATAACCAAACCTGTCGTAGCGTAAGGGAAGAAAATCAGCTTGGGGAGTGACAGTGGCGAGGAGCGCCGCAACCTGATAAACCTCGCTGCGGCGCAAAGTGTGAAAAATTGCCCAAGAGGGTA
Organism: Erythrophleum ivorense; assembly: GCA_026724425.1. Classification (NCBI taxonomy): domain Eukaryota; kingdom Viridiplantae; phylum Streptophyta; class Magnoliopsida; order Fabales; family Fabaceae; genus Erythrophleum; species Erythrophleum ivorense. Next base: position 53,249,174 of record JAIUCV010000002.1, read on the forward strand.
ATAGAACCAAAACTCGCCGCGGCGCATTATGTCTTGCAGCGGTGTAAGTCGAGGAAATAAAATAAGGGTTGGACAGAAGCAAAACTCGCCACGGCGCAAATATATGGCTCCGAGGTGAGAATCGTAGGAGTTGAGAACAGTAGTTCCAGGAGGCGTTTCCGTCGCGGCGCCATATAGGTTGGCCACAACAAAGGTCCAACTAGCCACAGCGATAGATTTGTGAAATTTGTCCAGTGATTCTAGAAAGCAACTTGGCCACGGTGGGAAGGTATAGGCCGTGGTGCAAGTCCCCAACCTACTCCTTTTAGCCTAGAAACCCCAAATTTCTTCAATGGTAACGGTGAGAGATGATATAAGAATACTTGTGGGTGGTTATTGGGTATTAAAACTGATGGACGGTTGAATCATAAACCCCTTATGGTAGTAGGATTTCTTTTATGTAAATTTTGTTTTGTTGTGGTGGTATGGTGATGACCCTAACATCAAGGTTCAAATTTTCTCATAATTTTCGTAATGTGGTAAAATATAATGACCTCAAACCTTGATCATTAATTAATAATCTTGTATTTAACCACAAATACATTGATAAGAAGGTAGGGTTGTCACATCCTTCTTTTTCCTCTTCTTGTATGCCTAAGAGAGCTGCTATTTTTCTATAATTTAGGTGCTTAAGAAGGTAGGAGAAGAAGAGAGAAGTATGTGGGAGCTTCTAGAAATATACTTTTTTCAAAAACTCTAATTTTGTCTGTCCATGATGGTAATTTCTTTTCAACTTCGTTTTACCTCCTTTTTGAGAACCGTCTTTTTCATTATAGAATTTAGGTTCCCCATTTAATAAAATACCTTTGGAATCACTCAATTTAGAGCTAAATCCTTCTCAAACGAATCCGTCAAAGTTCAAGCTCATCGCCATTGGAAAGGCTTTACCAGTCCCAGGGCTTCCCATAATTTTTGGGGCCTCTGAGAACCTTGGGCAACTCAAATTTCCCATTTAAAAAGCCTTCCTATGTGTTTTTTTAAGAGTTTCACTTATTTACGAAAATACCATTATGTTTCATCAGTTTTTGTCACAAATTGTTTCACCGTCATAGTTCCATTTTTCTTTCCGTTTGAGCCTGGAATTATCATCTTTAGGAGTCTAGGACTCTACCTAAAATTTTTTGGGACATTATCTAGCTCATTTAAGAATACTTGCTTTTATACAGCTCATTTCGTCATTTTAAGGAAATTATGTTCGTTACACAACGCAGTGTGAAGTGAAATTGCCGTTGCACAGCATAAGTGTTGAGGGAGTTATTCCCCTTAGCCATGACACCCAGATGTTATGATGACGTGAAGAGCCTAACAAGCTATTCCTTTAACTTAGAAGTTTGAGTTAAAAGCTACACCCCATATAGCCTTGACAGCCCAAAGGTGGCAGTTAGTTATGCACAAATGAAGTAAGAGGTGAAACCCTCTAGCTTTGATGATATGTTGCATCCTGAGACAATGAGGCTCAGATGACGTAGCTAAAGAAGGAGCTTCTAGTTATAGTGGAGTGCATTGCAGTATAAAAGGCCTTGTTGGTCATATTCAGGCCAACCTGAGATATGAATTGCTTTGGGGTCAATTGTAATATCCGATCTCTCAAAAATACAAGAAAACATAAGGAAATGCAAGAAATGTAACATATAGTTTTTCCATCAATGTATGAACTTCACTGGATACAAAAGGAAGTCCCCAAATAGAGTAAATTGAAGTCCAACAAAATTAGAATAATATTCTAGACCACAAATAATGATGAGTCAAGGCCAGAGGTGCTCTAAAATTGGGGCTAAAATATGTGAAAAAAAGGGTCCTGAAGAGTCTTTGAAGTTAAGTATGAAGAAGCCAAGGACTAAAATGTAAAGAAAAGTTATGTGCTGGGCAAAATGTATAAAGTTCAGGGAACCTAGTTTCACCCTCTAGTTGTGGCTTTTGGCATGAATACCAAAAAATTGGGTAGAAATCTCAGAAATCCATGACCCACAGTTAAACTCCATTTGATGAGACAGGTCCAATGACGCCACATTGTTCAGATGGCTGAGCGGGATTCGATTCAAGATCTGGTTAGCCTGATCAATAGCCATGAGCAAAATAGAAAAAGGAAATTGTAACAACTATATAAATAGAAATAGATAAAGGGTTAAGAAACCCTGAAGGAGTTTCGAAGACTAAATTGTAATAAATAAAAATTTTAGAGCACAATCATAATACAAAATGATGAAAATTACACTTAAAGACTCGGATGTCCAATTGACACCGAAATTTATAAAGATTGAGCTTGTGGGCCCTTGATCCATGTTTGAGGCTCAGTATGGCCCAAAAGTAAAGGAAACAATATTTATAAATTTTAGAAAGTCTAAAGGTACATATTGTACTATAAAACCTTAATCGGACCCAAATACCGATTTTTAGACTACTGTAAGGCCCAATAACTGATTCTAAAGGCCTAATAAGAGAAAAGATGATATAATTAGGGCTTTAGAGAAGATGAAAACCAAATGTAAATATAAAAAAAAAGGAAAGAAGAAAAGAATTTTAGTTAGTTTAAAGAATTAATCATAGTTAGGTTAGAAATTAACCATGGTAGAGTTAAAAAAATAAACCATGGTTACTAACCATAACTTAAGGGCTAAGAATACGCATCTAAGTGTGTGCCCAAGAAATTTTTGGAAGAAGATATTTAGTCATGAAATTAGAAAATCAAAAGAGAAAAAGGAATTGAAGGCTAAGATTTAGTCTTGAAAAGGTTGATCCAAGGGTCCAAATTTGGTATGACCATTTAACTTCATTTAAGTTCATCTCCTTCCCCTCCATTCCACCATTTTCAAATTACACACAAGGGAGAAGGAGAGAAAAACATGAAGAGAGAGAGAGAGAGGGAGAAAAAGTGGAAGAGGAAGTGAAATCAAGCAAAACTACCACCATTCTTCACCAAATTTCTTCATCTTCTTCATCCTCTAACCATTTTCTCCGAAGGGCAGCTGCATCTTCATCTTTTCTTCAACGTGGAATGTTGCTCTAAGTGGGAAAAGAAGGGATTTTAGTGTGAAAAAAGCAAAGGAAGAAAGGATTAAGCTTAAAGAGTAAGTTTTCTCCACCTTGCACTTGAAAATCACATGGTTTAAGTTAGTTTTGTTAAACCCTAGCTATGAGTCACTTTTGGACAGTATATGGATCATTAGAAATGGAGTTTATATGTTGAATATGAAGGCCTAGTAATGGAGTTTATATATTGACTATGGAGGCCATATGAGCTTATCCATTTTTGTTGTGTGCTAGAACTTTGAAAAACTCAAAGATTGTAATTTTTAGGAAAATGGAAATGTTAGGGAAATGCTGTCCGAATTTTCCCAAAATGTTGATGGTGTTTTCTTAATGTCTTAAAGTCATGTATACCAAATTTCAAGTCCTAAAACATAAAGGAAGAGGCTATGGAATTTTTAGAACCAAAGAAACTCACTTTTGGGCCTAAAACGGAGCTAGGTTATGTATGACCAAAACATGTTGTTGGGGCTAGAATTTGATAATTTCATCCATTCTAATGGATTCAAAAGGGTTTTTTTAGCTAGGAATACCTATGGGAAAGCCCTTAAAACTCATGGAATAAAATTTCTAAATTTTGGCCAAGAAATGCATACTATTCGACTATAGTGAATTGGAAGGGAAGGAGTTAGATTTTTCCAATTCCAATGGTCCCATTAAGTTTAAAAAGTGATATATTACTTTAGGATTTTGGGTCTATATGTTAATTGTAATGAATTATCATTATGATTATAGGGTTTGATAATTGTTTGGAAACTCCAAGAGCAAGTAGACCAAGTCCCAAAGCTTGAGGAGCAAGATTGCTAAGGTAGTAGTTTTCCTTTCTATTTCTTTAAACTTATATGTTTGTATAATGATGAGTGTTATGCTATATCAAGTTATCATTTATGCTATAAGATGAGACATGTATGCTTAGATTGTGCTTGGCCTTGTATGAAATTCCTTGGATTATTATGTGGTATGTGGTACCTTGATTAGCTTTATGTTATGTACTTACATGCTTGCTTGTGAATAAGACGGGTTTACTACTACTGAAATTTCATAATCTCACCCTAAATATAACCCATGCTAGGCCTGAGTTTAAGCAAAGAAAGGGCAAAAAGTGTGAAGGCATAAATTGAGGACCTTACTTTCATGCATCACATTTTATCATATAATTAAATATCTTTGGATTACAGTATGTATAAGTTGTATTACAATGCTATATGATAATAGGGCATGTAACAGAAAGCTATGTATATACCTAAACCTGAAGCAAAAAGAAAATTTTAATCAATTTAGGTTTCCATTGACTTCTCTAAGTTTTATATGAGGTATTTGTAGTAGGAAATGTATTATATAGTAAGGTATGACATCAATCGAAGTCCAGAAAGTGGGGACCCCTAGTCTAAACAAAGAAAAGAGCAATAAATGGTCCATTAGCAAACACGGAGGACCAGTAAGTACTAGAGGAGTAGTGAGCCTAGTAATTGAGACTAAGAAAAAGCACAACATAAGTGGGGGCTTAGCCTGAGAATGTTTGTAAGTGGGTAGCAGTTAAAGTTAGAGAATGTCAGACATAGGAACAGTAAGGTTATTGAGACCTACCTACAAGGTGTTAACTCCAACTTAGGATGCTACCCTGTGTAGTCATGAACGACAGGCTAATATGATGAGTTCAAGACCTTATTGATAGGATTTTAATATAACTTGAGGTTAATAATAGTAAGGTATATAGTGAATATACAAGCAAGGTGTACCTTATAGGTAACACCTAAAGATAAGTATGATTAGTCCAGTGTCAAAAGTCCATATAAGAGAATGAGAATAGTTTAAAAGCATTAAGTTCATCGCAAGCCCATATAAGTTAATAGGGTTTATTGTAAGCTATAGCTCTAATGAGATAGGTAGCCCAGGCTAAGTGTAACAACCAGAAAAAAGAAAAGAAAATAAAAGAGAAAAGAAAAGGGAAAGAAAAGAAAAGCTGAAAGTTTTTGAAGTCTGCTAGCTACAGCCTAGCTATAGCGAATGTACCTATTCGTTATAGCGAGAAATGGGCTAGCTATAGCGAGAATGCCTTCTCGCTATAGCGAAAATGCTATTCTCGCTATAGCGAAAATGCTTCTAACTATAGCGAGTGCGGGCATCCCATACAAAATCCAGAGAGTAGCTCACCGTAGCGAGAGCTATAGCGAAGGCAAAGGTCTGGGACTGACACGAGCTCGCCGTAGTGAGGGTTATGGCTCGCTATAGTGAAGGTGAGTCCAGAAAAGCATGAAAAGAGAGATTTTGACTTTTTAAAAGCTTTTAAAACTTTCCTTTCTCTTAGAACCGACCTAAGCTTCGACCAAGGAGAGAGAAAAGAGTTGTGGAGAGAGAAAGAGACCTAGAGAAGCAAGGAGACCAAGCAAAGAGGTGAGTAATCTTTAGATTTCCATAGCTTTTCTCCTTAGCATGTTGTTCTCCTCCTTTTGCCTTCTCTTTCTATGGTTTTGGAAGTTGATTTGGGTTTGGTTCAGAAGAGGGAAGTGGAAAACTACTCTAAAAGAAGGGTAGAACTCATATATCTTCATTTCTTCTTCCTTGCTTTCTTCTTTGAGAGCTTGAGAGAGGAAGGAGAGTGAGTAGAGTTCTAGAGAGAGAATCCTTATATCTTACAAGGGTAGTGGGGGTTTTGTTTTGATGAAGAGCCCCTTTAGCTTTGTGAGTACTTATTTGAGTTATGAGAGAATGATTTGGTGCTCTTTGTTGTGCCTAGGCTCAAAGGAAGCAACTCCATCTAGTTGTGAGTGTGAAATCAAGAAGGGAGAAGATAAATTGAAAGGGAAGACTTGTGTTATCCGATAAGGTAGCTCTCGACTCTTTCTTGTTGCATTCTTGGATGTGTAATAGTCATTGTATGCATATGTGTGTGCTTGTATGATGAGATATGCCATTGACGTTGCCTTGATGCATTGGTACCAATATGCGTATGATATGAATTGTGGAAATTGCTCGGGTGAGGTGGTGCCGAAAGTCCCTTGAGACGGGTGAGGTGGAGCCAAAAGTCCCTAAACCAAGGGTGAGGCCAATCCAAAAGTCCCAAAGCTCGGGTGAGGCTAGACCGAAAGTCCCTGGAGCCTATTCTTGGCATGGCATAAAACACATATATTGTATTAGTGTGACTTGTTTGCATGCTTTGACTGATGTATATCTTGATTGCATCTTGAATGAGTATGAGTCTCACCCCCCTTCCCCTCCCATCTTAACATCCAGGTGGAGCTCAAAGAGAATCAAGTACACCTCATAGAGCCTAGTGAGCACACTTAGAGAAATGTATAGTTCTTTTGGTTCTTTTATTGTAAAGAGGTGCCATAATGAAGATGCAACTATTATTTTTGAGTTGTAAATATGTGAGTACATGTAAATATATGTACAAGTGATGTATGAACTGTGTAAAGAGCCAAAGTAATAGAAATGTGATATTTGGTCCTTTTGTGGCTTATATGAAATGGTGCATTTTGTCCCTAACATAGTGAGTTTAAGTTGTGTAGTGTTTTGGACCACTTAAGGAATTCATATATGCTATGTTTATACTTTCAAACTTGCCCAAGAAATGCTAGAGCATATGGGAGGCCATTTGGACCCACTTTGAACAATTTTTGGTGCCAAAACCGCCAATCTTGTGAGCTATGTCAAAGTATGACCAGATGAGCTCTTCTTGACATGAGATTTAGCATGCCTCTAGAGTCTATTAAGAGCTTCTTGAGAAGCTAAAGTGGGCAATATTTAGAGGTCTAGGGAATATTTGGCGAATTGTTGAAGTTGGGAAATTTTAATGGTTTGGTCATGGTACTGTGCAATAAGTCCGAAAATGAATTCATGTCATTCATAGACCAAACGGTGTCCAATTGTCATAAAATTTTATGAGTATAAACTAGATATCCACAGTGACCTATACCAACTAGAATCACCTCAATTGAAGGTCTGTAGAGAGAGAAAAAACTATCTGAAGTTCTGTATTAGCATCAGTGAAGCTTTCTGACCTTTGTTAATGTTCCACCAGTTTTCGAGGTCCAAGAGCTCCTGATCTGATCTAGATGTATTTTTATCCTCTAGTTAACATCTGTAGCTTTCCAAATTGGTATATTTTACCCATAGTGGATTTTTTTGAAATTAATTACGAATTTTCAAGGTTCATGACAGTAAACTGCACTAGTATCAGGGACAGCCGGACCTCTGTGTCTTTTTCGACATCAAATATGGTCCAAAATTTGAGATTGTGGTTGGGAATTATTTTTAGTGTGAATTTAACATCCCAAGCTTTCCAAAGAGCTATGATTTTCTTGATTTCCATTTTTCTAGAATTAGTTATGATTTTCCAAAGTTGGAGCCAAAAATCTAACTTATGGGCTCATTTGTGAATTTGCATTTTCTTGGTTTTTGGCTTCATATCCGTGGTTTATGAGTTGTTTGAGACTATGTACAAGTTGTATAAATGGTTTTTGAGTAGAGAATGTGAATGATAGGTTCACGGGACCCACGGGGCAAAATATGACCAGTTTAACCCCGACTTAAAGTAGTAAAATACCACGGTTTTGGTCATTTTCCTGGAAAATCATATGGAATCAAGCCAAGAGGGAGATGAATTGGAGTTAAGATATTATGGTGTTACACTAAGTAGAAGCTAAAGCTTAAGAAAAGCGATTAGTAGAGGCTCCCAGGTGAGATGAGATGAGCAAAAAGAGAACACAATATAAAAGGAGAAAATGATCCAACTAAAAACTTAGTGAAGGTCCTTCTTGGGATGATGAAAAGAAGATAAGATATTTTGAGTTGGGGAGACCACATAGTAGTGGTTAGTAAAAATCCCCATAGATAGAGCCCTGAACTATAAATTACAATGATAATGGGAAGTAGGGAAGAGCTGAGAAGCTAGTCTACAGAAAAGATAACCTCGCTTTAGTAATGACTAAATTCATAGACTAAGTATAGAAAAAGTAAACAGATAGGGGTCCAGTAGTTAGAGAAATGAGCCTCCTTAAAGTGAGACTAATGTAAGGTTAAGGCACATGAGTAATTAGAGCACCCAGTGGAGCATAAGTCTTCAGTAGTGTAGAATCTAGACATTGAAAGTATGTGTCTTAGAGTGGGTTAGTAAAATCCTAAAATCAGTAGACTATGCTCTTAGAGATGAGAGTAAAGAGATTAAATACGGAGAAAGTCTAGCTCTAATTCGAATGTAAAAATAAGTTAAGGTGAACAATTAATACCTTAGTACTCTTAGGTAGTGTTTGGTTCAATGGAGGGGAGAGGAGGGGAGGGATTTTAATGGAGGGGAGGGGAGGGGAGGGATTTTAATGGAGAGGAGGGGAGGGGAGGGGTTTTAATGATGTGTTGTTTGGTTGATTTGGAGGGGAGGGGTTTTAATAATATGTTGTTTGGTTAGGGAGGGGAGGGAAGGGGAGGGGAAGGATTAATGGACAATTATGCCCTTATGATATTAGAATTAAATTTTTTTTGTTTTTAAGATATTTTTATATAAAAAATACTTTTTTTATTTTTTATTATAAAAAATAATTTTTTTATTTTTATTTAAAAATATTTTTTATTTTCATAAAAAATTATCTTAAACCCTATTAAAAAAAATAAGATCTATATTATATTTTAAGTGAGGAGTAATTTAGTTAAATGAAGAAAAAAATTTTCTCTCCCCTCCAAAAACCCCCACTTTTGGAAGGGAGGGGAGGGGAGGGGAGGGGATATTTTGCCTCCCCTCCTTTCCATTATTTTCATACCAAACAAGAAAAGATCCTCCCCTCCCCTCCCCTCTCCTCCAAATCCCTCAAACCAAACAGACCCTTAGAGAAGCTCGAGGGAGCTAGAGACCGCCTAAAAAGGTGAGTCCTTGTATTATATAGAGAAGGAGTATAAGCCAAGAGCATTACAAAATACAATTTTTTAGGATTACCTAAAATAAAATTTTCCTTACAGAGGAATGGTCTAATTAAGAGCAAAACAAAAGTATAAGAGGAATTCGACCTTTACTAATGTTACAGAAAGCGAGAAAGTAGAGGAACCCAGAAAGGATGCAAATGCTCCTGAGCATGAAGAAGTAGGAAACAGTAAGAGAATAAATAAGTAATAAAGCATCCTTTTACCTGAGTAAAAGGATAGTAAGAGTAAAAAGAGAGAAAATATGTAATGATGCTCAAGCTAAAGACATGATAAATTGAGAATAGATGTTAAGTTGATGTAGTTGAATGCTTGAGAAAGCGCGATTGTCCTCAGCATAGATGTCCATTTAACATGATAATGCCCAAAATAGAGACAATCAAGTAACATAAAGTGACCTTGAGATGAAACAGCATATTTCATAAAGAATTAAAGGGAAAGTCCTCTTTTTCTCGAGTCTCCTATGGAATAAAAGTAGATAAAGAAAAGTAACAGGAGAATACTTTGAATTATTGGGCAACTTGTAATATATTGGCGATAGTGGCTTTGAGCTCAGTCATGATGTGCCTATGTATTAGTGTTTGATGCTATGGTTTGCTAACAACAATGGTTACATAATATTAGGTCTATCCAACCTAGTAGTAATGTGACTTAAGTACATAGTAAACAATGGAATCAATCATAAAAAGTGTCTCGATAATTGAAGAGTATCCTAGTTGGTTAAATAATGAGATAAGTCAAGAAAGAGAAGTGAAGAGATTCTAGTAACATTAGAATGGTAAGAAAAGCATGCAGAAATGAATCCTTAATAAAAAATAATAATATAGAAGAGAATTTGCTAATAGTATAAAACATTTAGATTCAAATAGCACAAGTTCAGTATGCATAGTATGAGTCCCTTATGATATACATAAACAAATGAAAGGGGGCCGGTGTATAACCTCTATCCTGCGAGAGATGTTAGGCACACTCAGTGCATGGGATATCCTAGTGCTAAAGACACTCAATAACAGAATGTGGGTATAGTTAGAAATTGTAAGATATGAGGGGAAAGATAGAATGAGTATAAATAAAGTAAGGTAAGTCAATAAAGTAAGAAAAGAAGGAAAGCTTGCGTGAAAGAGGCTTGAAGTGGGAGCTTGAGGATCCCATAAGGAGTCATAAGAAAAGTTAGAATGATCCTAAGTAGCATTACGATGGGATTACAGAGAAATAGATGACACAAAAACCACTTCGCATGAAGAGCATGAGGGATATCTGAGTTAAGCCTTAGAGATTATGAGTGATAGTTACTGGACATAGTGAGCATGTATTTTATGTTTAGATACAGTGATTTTAGGTTTTGATGTCTCTTAAAGATAGATCGTAGTAGATTCTAATATAGTATAGTGGGTCGCAATAGACCCTAGTAGGGCTCTGAAAGGTCACAGTAGATTTTACAGAGTCACAGAGAGCCTACAGTTGTAGTATAGTAGTTTTCTAGGGAAATGATAGCCTGAGATAGTTTTTACAGAGCAAGTAGTCCCAGAGACTAGTACATTTTTAATTAGTTTTGTCTCAGAGACTAGAGATCTCCTAAGTCTGGTAGACCATTGCCACAATGATAGTTAGGCTAGACTTAGACAGTGAGACGACTTATTAAACCTATTAATGGATGAGCATAATATATGGAATGAAGAAAGCAAGGAAGTAGCTTCCTAGAGTTAGAGACAAATGAACCATTGCCCATCAGATATTAGACTTGACCAAGGGATAGAAAGATCTTTATATGTTAGACCCATATATTCAGAAAGGTTAGGTACAACTTTTTATAATAGGGTAAATGGTAGACCATGCCTCCAGTGGTTAAGACTGTGAGTACAATTACCATCCTACCAGAATTCAGCAATTGTCAATGGTAGTTGCTCTTTAATACTAGCGTAAAAGTTAAAAAGGATGCCAGTTCATTTAAGATGAGGGACTGTAAATTGTTCGCTCTCAAGTGAGTAAAGAGAGTAAGGAAAAAGTCCCGGTCGAAAGAGATAACTATATTAATAAACAAAGAAACTAGGATAATTAAAAGTGGAGATTCCTTGATGGAGTTATAATCCCAGTAAGTGATTCACATGTTAGGCTTATAATAGAAAGAAACATAAATTATGATTATGGGATGAGCTAGTAAGAAAGAGCACAAAGAGGAACAGTGGACAGCATATTAAAATAAATGAGTAAATAGATGGAAATCTCTAATAGCTTTGCTGAACAGAGAAAGGTAATGAGACCTTATGGGAAGCCATTGGGAGATGATGTGGGAGATTTGATACTAAATGAATTACCTTCTGAGGTACGTACATGAGTCCATTGAGAAGAATGTTAACCCCTACAAATGCGTTAAGACTAATCAAATATGATTAGTAAGCTCTCCCAAGATAAGGTCAAAATCATAAGAGTATGATTCAAAGTTAGAACTTCTTTCCCTTATGAAGAGGACTAGCATCTACTCTATAACGATGGTACAGGAAAAGAAGAGCTTTCATTAATGGCTCATAATGAAAGTTCCTTGGTAGAAAGAAACTTGAAAGAGCCAGAAAGAAGGAAAAAAAGGGCCAGTTAGGGAGAATATCAGAGAGACTAGATGAGGTTGCACCTCTAAATTTTGAGGATAAAATTTATTTAAGGGGGAAGAAATGTAATATTTGATTATCTGAAAATGTGAGAAAATGTGAGAAATGTAATGTTTAGTTTCTCCATAAACGTATGAAACTCACCAGATATAAAAGGAAGTCCCCCAAAGAGAAGGATTTAAGGTCCAATAAAATTACCATAATATTCTAGACTCAAATAATAATGATCAAAGGCCAGAGGTGCCTTGAAATTGAAGTCAGAATAACCAAACAGAATTTAATGAAAATGCAACGAAATATAATGGCATTTTCATAATTCTAGGAACTTTCTAGAAAACTCAAAGGAGGGATTTTTAAATGGGAACAATGAGTTTCCCAAGGTTCTCAGAGACTTTAAAAATCATAGGAATGCCTAGAATAGTTAAAATCCCTCCAATTAACGTTTTATAATGTTGGTTGACCTAAACTTTGATCGATTCATTCGGGAAGGCTTTAGCTCCAAATTGAGTGATTTCAAAGGCATTTTATAAGTTAGAGAACCTAAATTTTATGATGGGGAAGATAGTTTTCAAAAGGATCTAAAACGAACCTAAAACAAAAATGCCAAGAAAAAAGGATGTAACGGGAATTTTTAAGGAACAATTTTTAATTCTTCTTCTATATATGGGATGCCCCACTCTCCTCCTTTTTTCACCAACTTTATTTCTGCCAAAGATGAGGGGAGAGACTAGCAAGAAAGGGTGCACCATGGGAGAAGAAAAAGAAGGAGAAAAATAAGGAAAACAATATGAAAATTGATAGAATTTCATGGCTCTTCCTTTTGTAACTTGATTCCTCTCCTTCCCACCTTTCTTTCTATGATTTTATTAAAGTGTTTGGTTCTATTTTGAGCCACACATAGAGGAGGGAGAGTATAATTTGGAAAAGAGGAATCCACCACATGGAAGAGCACTTAAGAAAAGTTAGGAATCAAGGTAAGTTTGTTGTCTTCCATGCTTCTTCTTCCTTGCTCCTCCTTGTGTGAATTTTGTCCCACTTAGAGCCCAGCCATGAGAGACTAAATTCTGACCTAACCAAGGATGATTCATAGGTTTTGGATCATGAGAAGTTAGAAGATGCAAAGAAATTAGAAGAAAACCTTGTAAAATTCAAGATAGCAAAGTTAGGGATTCATAGAGACATTGTAAAATCTGATTTGATTCAAGAATTTCCTAACTTATGTAAGTATTTATATGAGTTCCTACAACCACTAGGAAGCCTCCCAAGTGCCTCTCCTATCAAGGAAAATTTGCAAAGTCTATGGGCTAAATTCCCTTGCTATATCTCGGGCAAGCATGCTGAGAGTAGCTAAGGGGTGTTTTAATTTCTTCCAAACTTATTTTTGCATCATATATGATGGAAGAGTATGAGAGAAAGCCTTGGAAAAAGTTTAGAAAGCCTAGAAAGTGAGATGGAGCTCTAGGTTCCATATTATAGCATAATGAAGAAATCTATAGCTAGGCTCCTCAATTTGATTGTATGATGGCTCCAAGGAGTTTAAATGGAGCCAATAACTATAGAATGGAAAAGAGAAAGGAGCCAAGATTATGCATTCTTAGTGTTGCTTCATTTGGTGCTTTATGGAAGCATAATGGAGCCATAGAACAAAGTAGCTTTATGTAATGTATGTGTGGTTCCTAGATTTGCTCTCATGTGTGATTTATATCTCTTTTGATGTGTCTAGGCCAAGAAAAGCTAGTGCCTCTAAGTATCATGGTTTGGTCAAAAAGAGGGAGGAAGAAACTAAGAGAAATGTGTGTGGCATTGGCTCCAAGGTAACTTTCTCTCCTTTCTCTCATACATGTGTGGGTGTCTTCTTGTCTTTGAATGTGTGTATGGTCAAGCCATAAAAGATGTTTCTAGCAAATATTTATATGCCATGGTACCATGATGCTTTGCTTATGCCTTTGAATGATGTTTTTATGAATATGTTTAGCTTGCTTGAGTGTGGTGAAGCCAAAAGTCCCTAAGAGTGGGTGAGACAAAGCTGAAAGTCTCTAAAAAGAGTGAGGCTTAACCAAAAGTCCTTTGAAAGTGGATGAGGCAAGTCCAAAAGCCCCAAAGAGAATGGGTGAGACTAAACCATTGTTTTAGCAAGCCTATGTATGATATATATGGCTTCTTAAATGCAAGAATATTTCTATATATGTTTATAAATTTCAAGATAGCCATGCATGCATTTTTAGATTTGAATTTGGATCCATTATGTGTGCTTGAAAGAGAGAAGAGCTATTGAGATTCTTAGAATCTCATTCTTCCTTCCCCATGACCTAACATGGCTAGGTGGATCAAGAGAGCAAGGAAATGGGAGCCACTAACTTGAAAGTAAGGAGATTCGAAATGGAGTTGATATTTGTTCACTTTGTAAACATAGCATTGTCAAATGATGTATTTCCATGATGTATATGATGTATAAGCTCTTGAACGTGTGTAATTATATGGATATGTGATATATGTATTATACTTGGAAGCAAATGAATGATATGGTATGTTTTTGACATTGTATGGCAAGAATGAACATGTATGCTTCTTATGTATATCATCAAGTAAGAGACTGAGTTTGTAAAATCTGGGTTTTTGGACCCTTGAGTCATGTTTAGTAGACTATTTTCATGTTTTCTCACATGCTCAAGTTGTAATATCTAGTTCTCTGAAAACAAAAAAAAACGTGAGAAACATAACATACAGTTTCTCCATTAATGAACAAAACTTACCGGATACAAAAGGAAGTCATCCAAAACTCCTAAAAATGAGAATCCCAAGCTTAGATAGAAAAAAAACGGAGCTAGAATGAAGAAACAATTTCTTACGAAAAGCCTACGAAAGGTAATGGCATTTTTGTAATTTTAAGCAAATTTTGGAATTCACATAGGAGGACTTTTTAAACAAAAATTTTGAGTTCTTCGGGCTTCTTAGAGGCCTTGAAAACCATGGCAAGCCTCGAGACAGTTAAATCCCCTTCGGTGGATGTTTTCTAACATCGGTGTGCCCAAACTTTGACGAGTTCATTCGACAAGGTTTTAGCTCCAATTTGAGTGATTCCAAAGGCATTTTTCTTAATTGGGAACCTAAATTTTATAATGGAAAAGATAGTTCTTGAAAAGGAGCTAAAACGAAGGAGAAACGAAAATGAAAAGTACAAAGGGCAAAATTAGAATTTTTGAAAAAGTCCTTTTACCTTAGCTATATATAAGTGGCGTCTCACACTTGCCCTCATTTTACTTTAGATTTTCCAGCCCCAAATCAGAAGCAAAACCCTAAGGGAGAGGTGCCTAAGAGAGGAAGAAGAAGGAGGAAGAAAACCAAGCTTAAGGTATGTTTTCATGGTGATTTTCCTTACTTTTCTTCATCCACACCTCCTCTCCTCCCTGCTCCTTTGTTTCCTTGGATTAAAATGAGGTTAATGAATCTAATTCAAGGGAGATATTCAAGGGAAATTTCGGATTTGAAGAGAGGAGTTTGGAGAAAGCAAGATTCAAGCCAAACTAAGCAAGAAAACAAGATAAAAATACATTCTATGGTAGCTTTGTTGAACTCCCTTTCTTCTCCACTTCGACCTACATATGGTCTGCCCTAGTGAGTTAAATTTTCAACCAAACCAAGGGTAAATCTTAGGTATTTGAGGGAGGAGAATAAGAATATGCAAAGAAAACCATGAAATAGCTATTAGAATTCAAGATGCAAAACTTAGGGTTTTATGTGCACCTTCTAAATTCTGAATTTATGTGATGCTTCCTAGGTTTAATTAAGAATTTAAATGAGTTCTTGAGACACCTAAGATAATCCTCGCAAGCTTCTTCCTTCAAGAAAACAAAGAAATCTCCAAGAAGCCCTAAACCATGCTATGTCTCGGCCAAACCATGTTCAAGGTGCTAGGGAAAGTTTTAAATTTTTCTAAGGCCATTCTTGAGTCATGTATGATGAATGAAAATGAGGGAAGGCCTTGGAAAAAATTTAGAACTCATAGAAAGTGATTTGGTGCTTCAGGTCCCATATTATGACCTAAAGAAATAACATGTAGTTAGGCTCTTTGTTTTAATTGTGTGATGACTCCCAGAGGTTTAAAAGAAGTCAAGAATCATATTTGAAGGGAAATAATGGAGCCTAGAATTTATTTGAGGGGTGTTACTTCATTAGGTGCATTTATGGACCATAATAGGGTTTATAGAACAACCTAGTATCTAAGAAAGTGTGTGGCCTTAGAAATTGTTTCATGCACCTAATTGGCTTCCATAAATTGTGTCTAGGCCAAGAGAAACTTTTCTCACACTTTTGTGGGTGTGTGGCCGAAGCAAGGGAGGGAGTTTCAAGAGAAAAAGTGTGTGATTGTGTGCAAGGTAGCTCTCTCCACCTTCTCTCATGTATGGATGTGTGTATGTGTATTTTCAAGCCATGAAAAGTATGCTCGCATGATTTGATATGTCATGATTTCATGATATCATGTTATGTTTCAAATGAATGCATAATGTTTGTTAAGTTTGCTTGAGTGTGGAGAGGCCAAGAATTCTTCACCATAGTGAAGATGAGCCAAGAACCCTTGAGATTGGCTGAGACATAGCAAAGAATCTCCCAAAAGTAAAGTGGGCTCCCAAGAGTATGGTTGAGTCTAAAACTCTTAAAGAATGGGTGAGGCAAGTCCAAAATCCATGAGGAGAAGTGTGAGGCCAATCTAAATACTTGGTGAACTCTTGAATGTCTTGTATGATTTGTTCATATGCCAAGCTTTCTTTTTAAATGTCCATAACTTCTATTTTCTCCATGCATGCATTTGTAAAGCTTGCTTTACATATATTATGTATGATTGAAAGAGAGATGAGTTATTGGAATTCTTTGAATCTCATTCCCTCCTCTCCAATGATCTAATATGCTAGGTGGACCAAGTGGCTATGGTAATGGGAGCCAACAACATTGAAGAAAGAAGATTGACAACCATATATTTAGCTTTTGTCTTTTTGGAACCATAATGATGCTTCATGATATATATTGTGTTGTAAATGGTCTATGACCCTTGAGACATATGTAAATATGATATTATGTGATGTATAAATGTATGGATTATGATGTATGAACTTTAGAATAGAATTTGAGCATATAATGCCAAAGTATGCAATTTGGAAGTTTGATGTAAATATGTATAAGTGTGGATGAAGAGGCCAAAATGAGATGTATGGGGTTTGGAATCATTTGAGCAGCTCACACAAGTCTTAAATGTGCTTTTAGACTTGTCCAAAAGGTGCCAAAACTAAGGGAAAGCCATTTGGCAAATTTGGTACCTCATATGGAGCTAAAATTGACCATAATGGAACCCTGTGTCATTTTTTAGCCAAATGAGTTAGTCTTAATCTGAGATTTGGCATGGAATTAGGTCTCATTAAGAGATTTTTGGGAAGCTAAAGATCATAATTTTTGGAGGTCTACAAAATATTTGAAAATTTTTCAAAGTTGGCAATTTTTCTAATTTTGGTTTGCTGCACTATTCATTTGGTCCAAAATTGAATTCTACCACACGAGGCTCAAATGATATACAATTCCCATAAAATTTATATAGAGAAACTAGATATTCATAGTGACTCGTACCAACTAGAAGCACCTCATTTGGAGCTCTAAAGAGGGAGATATGAATTTTTGAATATTCTGTCCAGTATCAGGAATTTTGCCCAACCTAAGTTACTGTTCCATTAAATTCAGAGGTCTGGGCTTCATGAACTGGCTGGAGGTATTTTTTCTCTCTAACTAACATCCATAGATTTCCATATTGGTATCATTTGCATGGTTTGGATTTTAGTGGAATTAATTGGACATTTTCAAAGTTTTCTGTAGAATTCTGTGATAGTTCCAAAATGCAGTCTGACCTTTGGACCATTTTGGATGTCAAATGTCCTTTGTGATGGATGTTATGGCTGGGCATATTTTTAGTGTGAAGTAGACATCTATAGCTTTCTAGAATGACTAAGATTGCATGATTTCAATTTTTCTAAAATTAGTTATAATTTTTCAAAGTTTGATCAGAAAAAAGGGCCAATTCTAGCCGAAATTAAATAATTACATTTTTTGCTTCATTTCGGTTTCCATGAATTGTGGGCATGATTTTGTGATGCAAAGAAATTGTATTGATGTAATTAAATATGGGAAACCAAAATGGAATTTTCATATGGCCCATGTGACATCAAATGGAATTTTTATATGTAGCGCAACATAAATTTAATCCATTATTTATATTCCATTTTCTTACAACTCCTAAGCAATGCATGTCGTGGAACATGTGAATTGCATGAGGAAGGCTAGAAAGATATAGTATTACAAAAGTAGCTCTAGAAAAGCTAGAGGAAAAAATAGACCATTTGTGACCCTTTAAGAGGCCAAAAATGGCCAAATTACAACCCTATATCAAGATCTAACCAAATGAATGAATTTGCTCATAAAATTTGGCATGCATGTAGGTCTCCTCTAGAGCTTTTTGGAAAGCTGAAGAACATATTATTTAGAGATCTAGAGAATTAATTATGACTTTCAAAGTTGCCAAATTTTTGTTAAACTGATCTAGTTATTGTTCATATAGTCAATTTCTTCTCTTATGTCATTCAAGTGTCAAATGGTGTCAGTGCTTATGAAATTTTACAAGCATAAACTAGACATAATAAGCTTTTTATGGCTACCAAGATCACCTCATTTAGAGGCTTGAGTAGAGAGCTATAAATTTTTAAAATTTAGAGTCAGTACTAGTAACGCAGTAGTACCTTTGCTACTGTTCCATTGATTTCCATTGGCTAAACATTTCTATTTGGTATGGAATTATTTTTAGCATCAAGTTAACATCTCCAAAATAGTATAGTGTACTTAATTTTTATTTTTCTATATTTAGTTATGATTTTTCAAAGTTGATGACAGAAAATCTGTATCAGTAGACCCAAGGCTGAACTTGTGAAAATGTATATGGATGACCCAAGCTCAGGAATTTTGTGACATTTTGAGATGATTTTGAGTTGTATGCATATATTTTAATTGAAGAATGACATGGGTGAGCTCGTATGAGCCATGGGATGCGAGACAAAAATTTTGAACCTTACGTAATGCAAGAAATCCTATTATTTTTAATGAATTTTTTCTTATTCTCCAATGAAATCAAGCACATAAATATCCAAAGAGGATCTAGAGAGGATAATGTAATATGATGTTACAAGAGGCATGTAATCAATTTCTTTTAAAGGTGATTACTTGTACACTTGAAATTATAGATAATATTCTTTCAAGATACAATAAAGTCGCTTAGAACTTTGTAAATTTCTATGTACTTTTGTTATGGAAAATAGGAATCCATTCATACTCTAAATAGTCACTTCTAAAAATTATCTCTTGTTATAGCGAGACATGTTATTTTAATTTAAATTAACAAATATGTTAATTTATTTTAAATTTAAATAATGAGTTTGCCACACAATATGTAACATTCAGTTTTCCTATAACTGAATTGAAACTGACATGATAATGAAAGAGGATCTCAAAATAAAATAAAATAAAATAGAGTCAAATAAGAATAGAATGATAATCTAAGGATCCAGAAATCAGAGTGTGAAACTAAAGATGGCCCAAAACTAGAGCCAAAACGATTAAACAATTTAAATAGAAAAGCTAGTGACAAAATCATTATTTTATGCAACTTTTAGAAACCCAAAGAAGAAAGTTTTAAATGATAAAATTAAGTTCTCTAAGGTTCTTAGAGGCTCTAAAAACTATAAGAGCCCTCAAAATGATGAAAACCCTTCTAGTGTGCATTTTAGATCGTTAATTGACCTGAACTTTAATCAGATAATTTGGGATAGTTCTAAACCCTATAAATTGGAGTAAATGTTTTTAATAAACTAGAGGATCTAAATTTTTAAATGGAAAAGAAAATTCTAAAAAAGGAGCTAAAATGAGCCTAAGTGGAGGAATTGAAGTGGAATGGCATAATGGAAAATTTTGAATTTATTTTAAACCACCTTTCTTCCCTATTTCAGCCACGCCATGCCACTTCCTCTCACTTAGAACTGATTTATTTGCCCTTTAAACTAGTAACTTTACTTGCCCATTAAAGAAGGAGAAGGAGGAAAGAAGGCCAAAAAAGGTAAAGATTTATGCATGCTTTCACCTTATGCCATGTATCAAACTTCTTCTCCTCTTTAAGTCTTGGAAGAAGGAAAGGAATTGAGTAAACCAAGTGTAGCATCAAATTCTCATCTTGATAAGCTTTAAGACAAGGTATGTATCATGGTGGGAAAACTTGCTTCTTCTTGTCTTCTCCTCCTTCTCCATGTTCGGCCAACCTTAGGGGAAATTAGGGGGAGATTATTCTTAGCCAAAATAGAATAAAAACAAGGGTTTTAAGGCATGGAGAGTAAGAATACACAGTTGGAATCATTGAAAGAGCCTTAAAAATTAAAGTAGGATAGTTAGGGTTTTATTTGTACCTTAAGAGTTTTGGAACTAAAAGAAGGTATTTAAGCTATATGAATTCATAATTAAGCTAGAGAGAATCCAAGGAATGCCTACATGTATCAAATTCCCAAAGAGGAGAAGCAAAACTCCAATTAGCTCTCATATGGGTGTAGTTTTGGCCAAGGTATAAGCAAAGCACTTAGGGAGTGTTTTCTTGAGTTCTAATGAATTAAGAGACTTAGATATGATGAATAAATAATTATAGAATCATTAAATTAAATTTAGGAGTCCTAGATTGAAAGTTGAATTTTTAAGGCTTAAATGGAGTTAAAAAAGCAAGTTAGTCTTAAACCCCTTTAACCAAGCCTATAATAATTCAAATGAATTTCTTTAGAGTTATGAGACTTACAACAAATGAGGGTTTGAGGTTTAAAAGGTGAAAACTAAGGGTTGCTTCTTAATGGATCTAAACTAGCCTTAAATTCCATATTAAGCCCTAACGGGATTAAATGATTATTACAAGACCTATAATGAATCCAAATGGATAAATTTGCCTTGTAATTGCTATGTGTAGGCTAAGCTAGCCCAAACTCACCAAAGCATGAGTGTCAAGTGAAAGAAAGATGAGAGAAAAGCTAAGAGCAAGTGGGTTAATGTTATCTTAAAGCTTCATAAGTCTTAAAGTAGCTCTATCTCCCTATCTTGCATGCATTTGAGTGCTTGATTGAGTTGAAATGCTTGTATGTGTTGTTGCTTGATATATCCATGAGCTATGTCTTGATATGTTTTTCATTATGAGTTTTATGTATGAGTTTGACATAATTTTCGATTCTTAGCACCTTATGGCATGGAATTGAATGTAGTAGCCCTTGCTTGGCCCCTGGTTGGGTTTAGTTGAGCCTAACTAGTCTGTTTTGATGCCATGGCTTGAATGAGAAATAATTTTTCATGTTAAAAATTACATTTGAGTTACATAAGACATATGATTAAAATTTTTGCACCACATGCATTGCATTTCCTCATGGTAGTCATGTATGTATTGATTGGTTGAGATTGGCCACTAAGATTCTTCCCAAAATCGCACCCATATGTTCCCACTAACTATTTCAAAGTCACCAAGCAAATACAAGGAAGTTGAAAGAAGTTAGACATTGAATGATGTATTAGGAGTATTATATGTACTAAAATTTGATGAATGTATTAGTATAGAATGGATAGCATATCTTTTGTAACAATGATGATTTATGATGTAAATTAATGTATATAATCATGTCTTATGATGGAACCATATATATGAGCTAGAGTACCTTAATATATATCATTTTGAGGCCAAATTGAGACAATTGTACCATTTTGTGTTTATAACATGTATGATGGACTATATGCATAAGTGGATGTTAGATAGCCATATTTTTATGCAAGCACTAATTTATGTGTTTACCTTATGGATTACATGTCTAGGTTGATTGGAATTTACTCAAAGTGGAAGAGTGCAATTTGGAATCTATTTAGACCACTTTTAAACCAAAGATTTAGTTTAAAAAATCCTAAATTGCACCTCTACAAAAAATAGCACAAATGATCTGGTTTAAGGTTAAAATTTGGCATGCAATTAGGGGACATTAACAAGTTTCTAACAAGCTAAGAATGGGAATTTTTAGAGCTCTACAGAATATTTTATGAATTTTTAAATTTCAAAAAATTATGCAGAATGGTCCCTAACATTGTTCACACTATCTAGTTCTAGTTTTTCATACTTTTGAAGAGTCAAATGAATTCAGTTGTTAATAAAATTTTACAAGTATAAAGTTCGCATTCTAAGCTTTCTGTAGAATTTGCATTAATCAAAATTACATAACCTAAGTTATGAATTTTCAAAATTGATGCAAAATATAAAATCCATGACCATTTTGGGCTAGAGCAACTCCATAAGCATCCAATGTGTATTTCTTGGTTGAATGGACCAAAACAAGATTTTTTTTATGATAAATATGGATGAAGAAAAAGAAAAATTCAAAATATTACAGCTCATTTTGGCATGTAGATGAACTGATTTTACCATAGAAAGTATAGTAAATGTTATGGATTTGTTGATAATGTTTGTGAATAGTATGAATGAGCTAAATAAAGCTAAATATGACACAACATGAGACTCCAAATCTCACACAATATTATAAACTATGTAACAAATTTTACACACATGCTATGGATAAAATTGTAGTTGTTTATAAGAGGAATAAAAATGTAAATTTGTTAAAAATTATAGGCTTTTAATTAAGAAATCATGGTAGCTTTGGTAATTACATAAACCTAATGGGATTTTTAAACTTTTTAGGTTATTAAAAGAATGTGAAAATAAAAGTAATGGCCCATATGAGCCAAACAAAAAAAAATCTTGACACCAAAGTATATATATTTTAGTATATAAGGTACTCAACTCATTATTTTAACCATGTTTAGCTGATGGTCCTTTAATGCTAATGCTCCTTTCAAACATAGTGATGTACCTAGAGACTAGATTGAACTCATATGCTCTTTATGGATTTTCATAGTCTCATTAACTCCTTAACAAATATGAAATTGGACCCTAGGACTATTAGAGATTGTGCCCTAGGCCTATAAATTTACTGTGAACATTGTCTTGATTTAATAAAAGAGTTTTATTATTCTTATATTATTTGCATATTTGCCATATAATAAGATCCTTGGGTAATTATAATTATCCTAAATATCCTTAGTCGATTATCATTGTGAGAACAATAATGAATTAAAACTAGTATGATTTTGATTAATGATCATGAGACGATCAAGTATGATCAAGTATAAGATAATCAAGTATGATTTTGATTTAGGGGCCAAGGTGTTGGATTGACCTATAGTGAGATAGCTATATGGATTAGGTCATAAGTGTATCTCATTTATAACCATATCATCGAGCCCTTAGACCTAAGACCACCATAGATTCCTACATGAGGATCATTGTACTTTGACATAAACAAAAGTTACCTTTAATCGAGTAATCATAAAAGTTGTGATCGGATACAATGGGATCTATGCAGAGGAAGATGAGTGGTCAAGATAGGATTCATTCCTCTCGTAAAGAGAGAGATATCATTGGGCCCCTCGATAAGTAAGACTGAAAAATACATGGCCATGCTCAAATGGAAAAAGTTTCATTTATTTTGATAGTCTACTTAGAGATCAAGAAAGCATGGTCAAGTAATGCAAGGATGACATCTCCATGCATTGTGCTTAATCTTGATATTATGTGACAAAAGGGACTTGAAATAGGCTATAGGATATGTTGCATCAGATCATCGATCCTCATATAATTTGGGTAGTCATAATGTCTTGCTAGAGGCCACTTAAAACTTGTGGGCTAAAATGAATTTTAGGCCTACTGCCAACATTATATGGGCCTACAAGGTCGCATATAAAAATGGCCCAACAAGAGCTAGAATATTCATATTCATTGAACCTAGAAGGCGTTAAAATTCAATGAATGTCTAGATTCATTGAACCTAGAAAAGCATCTAGATTTAATAAATGTAGTATCCACATTCGATGTATTTACTCTCTAGATTATTTCCTATTTCGAATAAGAGATTATCCTATTGTTTGTTTAGATAATATATTTTCTCTTAATAAGGTGACGGACAAATTTAATATATTTAATATATATTAATTTTGAAATTCGAAATCAAACCAGTTTAAATATTAATTTTGAAATTAGTTACCTAATAAGTTTAAATATGATTTAAACTATAAGAAGATATATATTTGAATTAATTTTAAAATTTTTACCTGATAAGTTTAAATTTGATTTAAACCATAATTTAATATTAATTTTGGCTCAGAGACTAAGCAAAGCTCTCTTATAAAAAGAGGTGTTAGGGTTTCCTATGAGATATAATTTTTTAAGCCGCAACAGTACACCACCTAAAAGAGAGAAAGATGACTTTTGCCATACACTAAAGAAGTTGTGTGGTTTTGTGAACGAGCTTGGAAAAGGACATTTAATGTAGCGCTAGCACATCATTCATATTGGAAATCTCATTCATGTAGATACCAGTAGAGAGCATTGGTTTGTGAAGAGCAACGTCTAGAGGTCCAAACCTAATTAATCTGAATGAGAGACAAATTTTTTTTTTGCTCTAGAGGTATAATTCTTCTACCTTACTTCAGTTTAAGAAAGCATGATGGATCTATGGGAGGGATTTTTTTTTGGCATGCTCCATTTAATTTTTCCACTGCTTGTGTTTATAAATCCCAACAGTGGTATCAGAGCCGCATCATACATTTGCTTAAATCGAACTTTTGTATGTATTCTTGATAAAGTTGTTGTCTTGAATATGATTTGCATGTTTTGATATGAATATGTATTGCATGTTTCGATAATGTATGTATGAGATATATATATGCATTAAGCATGGCATGAATAAGATTTGCATGTTTGGATAATGTATATATATGATATATATGTGCATTAAGTATGGCATGAAATTCATGCAATATGATTGATGGATCTAATCCTACCGCGTTATATTCTAATTGAATATTAAAAATAAAATTCAAAATATCTTGTTACCTATCATGACTATTGGAATATTTATATTATGTGGATATATTTGTGATTAGTTTTCATGGATGGGTATGGTACATGGCATGGCCCTAGGTTTTATTACATGATTTTGTAATTCTAAATATGACCTATGTGTTGTGCCTTTCTTTATTGTCTCTTGATGTACATTCTCTTCTTATCTCACCCCCCTCGAATGTAACTTGAGGTTTCTTTATAAAATATATGTAATTTTGGTGGAGAATTGACAGAAGAGTAAGTTCATGCCTACATGTAATGTGCAAGCCGAGGACTTGAAGACCTTGTTCTTTTCTTTTTCTTAAAGGTGTCCTTTTATTGGCTTGGGAGGACATAGGTTAGATGGGCTATGCTATGTCACGTTTATTTTCTGCATTATTTTTTGATGAGATCATTTATATATGCATATGAGATGTCATGTATAGTAGCGATGCAAGTTTATGTGATAATTAAATGAATGATGAAATAATAAATAAATAAAATCCCTCGCTTAAATGTTAAGTCAAATGCCACCCATTAATGAGCACCTGTCAAGGCTTCAATCACCTGAGTGTAGGATCTGTCAAAGCAGGATGTACTTAGGTTTTCTTAGTAAGACAGTTTTGGGTAATGGTGCTACCGATAAAGTTCAAAGATAGTTCAATTTAATTGGGACTATCAAAATAGTTTTAGGTCTCATAGCATAAGATAGGATTAAATATGCCAGAACAAATGATGTCGAAATCCCATAAAGGTCTAAAAGTTACATGAGATGTAATTGGTAAGGGGTTACTTACTTAAATAACTTAATTTTAAGCGTCTTACCAAAACGGACTTAAAGTTAAGTGAAAAATGGGTCTTAACCTGCTAAAATATAATTGAGGGTTATTAATTTTAGTGGGAGTTTAACTAATTGGAATTTTCATATTTTATTGTAAATAAATGACTATGAACAATACTTCTGCACTATCATTGCAATTCGTCCTTGAGAAGGACAAACTCAATGCTACCAACTTCCTTGACCGGTTCAAAAGCTTAAGAATTATTTTCAAGCAAGAAAGGAAGCTGTATATCCTTGATGATCCTATTCCTAAAGAGCCACCAGCTAATGCTCCAAGAGCTTAGAGGGATACATATAATAAGCACCTCAATGACTCTATGGATGTAGAATGCCTAATGTTAGCTACCATGGTCCCAGAACTTCAGAAGGATCTGGAACACATGAAGGCTTATAAGATCATTGTGCTCTTAAGGAAATATTCCAACAATAGGCTAAGCAAGAGCAGTTTGAAACTACCAAGGCTTGCACTCCTGCAAGATGGCTAAAGGAGACTCAGTTAGCGTTCATATTTTGAAATTAAAGGGTTATATTGATCATCTTGAGAGGCTTGGATTTCCCATTAGCTAGGAGTTAGCTACAGATTTAATCTTGAACTCACTCCCAAATAGTTATGACTAGTTTGTCATGAATTATAATATGAACAATATAGAGAAATAGATTTTTGAGCTGCATGGGATGCTTAAGACTGCTGAGCAGAATATCATGAAAAAGCCTAGCCCAGTCTTACTGGTTCAAAAAGGAAAAGGAATGAAAAAGAAAGGTAAGGGCAAGGGGAAGAGCTCAAACAATAAGTCTAAGAAACAAGCCAAACCCAAGCTTAAGGCCAAGAAGGAAAAGCCTCCAAAGGAGGGAGTTTTCTTTTTTTGCAATGAACTAGGTTATTGGAAGAGAAATTGCAAGCTCTACCTGAAAGATTTGAAGAAAAAGAAGGGTAATGAGACTACTACTTTAGGTATTTATGTTATAGAAATTAATCTTTCTACTTCTACTTCATAAGTATTGGATACTGCATGTAAATCTCACATTTGTATAAATGTGGAGGGTTTCAAAAGGAGTAAGAAGTTA
The DNA here is from genome assembly GCA_026724425.1 of Erythrophleum ivorense. Taxonomy (NCBI): domain Eukaryota; kingdom Viridiplantae; phylum Streptophyta; class Magnoliopsida; order Fabales; family Fabaceae; genus Erythrophleum; species Erythrophleum ivorense. The sequence goes on from JAIUCV010000002.1 coordinate 53,275,692, forward strand.
CAAAAGGGTGAAGTAAACTTACGAGTTGGAAATAAAGCAAGGGTTGCTGCCTTAGCCATAGGAATTTTTTAGTTATCTTTGCCTAGTGGACTTTTGTTAGTTTTAAACAATTGCTATTATGTTCCTGCTTTGAGTATAAACATTGTTTCACTTTCTTATTTGGATAAAGAAGGTTTTACTTTTATTATTAGGAATGGCAAATGCTCTATCTATCGTGATGACATTTTTTATGTAGATGATGATTTGCATAATGGTCATTATTTCTTAAATTTTGAAGCACCCAATAATGAATTAATTTATAACATATATACTAAAAGAATCAAATCAAACAATTTGAATCCAACCTACTTATGGCATTGTCGTCTAGGCCATATAAATGAGAAGCATGTCATACCTTACTATATAACACTTTTCTTAGTACAAATGCCTCATATAGAATTTGGAAAAATTTTAGAAACCATAAATAGTGAGATGGCCTTACGTGTTCCATAATATGACTTAAAGAAGCAACACCTAGCTAGGCTCCTAGAATTGATTCTGTGATGACTCCAAGAGGTTTAAATATTGTCAAGAATCATAAATAGATGGAAAGAATAGAGCCAAGATAATGTTTTCTAAAGGTTGCTTCATTAAGTGCATTATGGACCATAAAAGAGCTTTATGAGTCACCGAGCTTTTCTAGTGATTGTGTCGCCTTAGAATTTGATTCAAGAGTATAATTAGCTTCCATATAATGTGTCTAGGTCAAGAGAAATGATCTCCACCTTCTTGGTTGTGTGAGGTCAAGGGAGAGAACTCAAAGCTCAAGGAAAAAGTGTGTAAATCCAAGCAAGGTAGTTCTCTCCACCTTCTCTCATGCATGAATGTGTGCTTACATTGTCTTTGAATGTGTGTACATATGTTTTGAGCTATGAAAAGTATTTTAGCTTGAGCTTTTATTCCATGGTACCATGATAATGTTTTATGCATTTAAATGATGTTTTATATGCTTGTCTTGGTTTTCTTGAGTGTGGAGAAGCTAAGAACCCTCTAGCCATGGTGAGGATGAGCCAAGAACCCTTAAAGTTAGTTAAGACAAAGTAAAGAGTCTCCCAAAAGTAAGGTTGACTCTCAAGAATAAGGTTAAGTCAAAAATCTCTTAAAGAAATAGGTGAGGCAAGTCTAAAATCCACAAGTGAATGGGTGAGGCTAATCCACTTGCTTGGCAAGCTTATGTATGCTATGTATGACTTGTTCAAATGCTAAGAATGTCTCTTGAATGCTCAGTTATGTTAATATATCCATGCATGCATTTTCAAGGCTTGTATTGTATACTTTATGTGTGATTGAAAGGGAGATGAGCTATTGGGACTCTTTGAATCTCATTTTCTCCTTTCCAATGTTCTAACATGATAGGTGGACTAAGAAAACAAGGAAATGGGAGCCAACCACTTGAGAGATGTGAGCATGACATTAAAGTGTATAAATTTTGTTTCTTTAAAGCCATATGAATGATAAATGTTGTAATCTATGGTTGTATATGTCCTATGATATTATGAACATGTATAATTATGCTAATGTATCATATACAAATGAAGTTTAAGATTATATGTATGGAAATATGCATTTTGGACATGTGATGGCAAACTAGTATTATGAAAATGTATTCGTAAATGGAAGTGGAATGGCCAAATTGAGATGCATGAGGTTTGGGATCACTTGGGTAGTTTATACAAGTCATATTCATGCTTTTAAACTTACCCAAGAGGTGCCAAACATCAAGAAAGACCATTTGGACATATTTGGTATCTAATATGGACCAAAATTGACCATATTGAAAACCTATACCACTTTTTGCCCAAATGAGTTCTTCTTAATCTGAGATTTGGCATGTATTTAGGACTTGTTGATAGATTTTTTGAAAGTGAAAGTTCAGAATTTTCAGAGGTCTATAGAATATTTGATGAATTTTCAAAATTGAAAATTTTTTGGAAATTGGTTCAGTGTACTGTTCACTTAGGTCCGAAATTAAATTATCACTAATGGGAAAAATGATGTCCAATTGTCACAAAATCTTATAAGGAGACACTAGACCTTCCCAGTGACTTGTGCCAACTAGAAGCACCTCATTTGGATGTCTAGAGGGGAGATATAAATTTTTGAAATTTTTGTCCAGTATCAGGCATCCAAACTGACCTAAGTTACTATTTGATTAATTTTTGAGTCCTAGGTGTTCCTAAAATGGTCTAAAATTATTTTTATCCTCTAACTAACATCCGTAGCTTTCCAGATTGGTATCATTTGCATGGATTAGATTTTCATGGAATTAAATGGACATTTTTTAAGTTTATAGCAGAAACTTATATCAGTACTAGTAGCCATTGGACTTATGCACCTTTTCAAATGTCAAACATCCTTTGTATGATGTTTCATGACTTTGACATATTGTTACTTAAAGTAGACATCTGTAGCTTTCCAGAATGATAAAGAATGCATGATTTTGATTTTTTTAGAATTAGTTATGTTTTTTCAAAGTTTATGACATAAAAGGGAAAATTCTGGCCAAGGCTACAACCATGAATTCCATGTATTCTCTTGCCTTGCATAAGTTCTAGGCTACTTTTGATGATAGATTTCAATCATATCTATGTAATTAAATATAAAAATGTGATACATGAGTCCAAATGGCCCCCAGGACTCTAAAGAGAAAATTTTATTCGTGATAAAGTGCATGTACCTTCATTGTTCTCATGATACCTTTCTTGCTCCATTATGAAATGCATAGAATAAGACCTAAAAATGGCATAAGGTGTAACATTCAATCCTTCTGTAAACGTGAGAAATACAATATTTAGTTTCTCTGTAAACGTCAGAAATGGGCCAAATATAAAAGGAAGTCCTCGAAATAGAAGGAATTGGAGCTAACTAAAATTATGATAAAATTTTAAATATTAGAAAATGAGGATTTGAGGTTTAAGATGCCCAAAACCAGAGCCAAAAGAGCTCAGAAAATTTGTCGAAGAAAGTAGGGGTATTTTTGTAGTTTTTGAAAAATTTGAAAAACTTATAGGATGGCTTTTTTAAAAAATTTAAGCTTTTCGGGGTCCTCAGAAGCCCTGAATACCATGGGAACACCTAAAACAATTGAAACCCCTCTAGTGAGCGATTTTAGCTATTGGTTAATCGAAACTTTGACTGAACAGTTCGGAATGGTTTTAGATCCTTGTTGAGTGATTCCAAAAGCAATTCTTATGATTAAGAGCCTAAGGAATATGATGGAAAAGACGAATTTCAAAAAGGAGTTGATATGAACCTAAAATGAAAAAGCCAAGAAAAGAGACCAAAATACAAAAGTAAAAAGTTACATAAAGTGACTTTTAGCTCCTTCTTATCCACGTTCCAGTAGCTCCTCATTTCCATGATTTGTTTTTGCCCCAAAAACAGAGAAGGAAGCCAGCACTCTTGGGCACACAAGGAAAGGAGATTTTGAAGAGAGAAAAAGCAAGGAAAAGCTAAGAAAAGTATGGAATTTTATGCTCTTCCCTTGAGTAAACTTGTTCCTCTCATTCTCCTCTTCATTTCTATGGTTTCATTGATGGATTTGGTGATGTTTTGAGTCTAGTACAGAGGGGGAATAATAGAATTTGAAGGAGAGGAACTTACCACTTGGAAGAGCACTTGAGAAAAGCTAGGAAATCAAGGTAAGTTGTTATCTTCCATGCTTCTTCTTCCCTTCTCCTCCTTGTGATAATTTTGTCCGATATAGAGCCTAATAAAAGATAGATGAATTTTAGTCCTAGCAAGGGAGATTAATAGATTTTGGAGTGTGAGAAGCAAGTAGGTGCAAAGAAATCAAAGAAAGAAGCATGAAAACACAAGATAGAAAAGTTAGGGATTCATGGAGACATTGTGAAATCTGTTTTGATCCATGAATTCTCTGACTTAGATGAGTGTTTGCTTGAGTTCTTAAGATAGCTAGAGACCTCCCTACACATCCCTTCCATCAAGAAAACAAAGAAAACCCATTACTTCCCTTTTTCATGTGTCATTTCGGCCTAGGGTAGAACTATAGGTTAGGGATAGTTTTAATTTTTTCCAAGCTTATTTTTGAGTCATATATGATGGAAGAGGATGAGAGGAAGCCTAGGAAACATTTTAGAAACCATAGATATTAAGATGGAGGTGTAGGCTCCATAATGTAGCATCATGAAGCAACTCCTAGCTAAGCTCCTTAAAATAATTGTGTGATGACTCCAAGAAGTCTAAATGGAGTCAAGAATCATAGATTGAAGGAGAGAAGGGAGCCAAGATCATGAATTCTTGAAGTTGCTTTATTAAGTGCCTTATGGAAGCATAATAGAGCCATAAACCAAAGTAGCATCATGTAAAGTGTGTATAATGCCAAAGCTTGTTCCCATGAGTAATTCATGTTTCTTTTGGTGTGTCTAGGCCAATAGAAATGGTCTCCACCTTCTTGGGTGTGTGAGGTCAAGGGAAAAGACTCAAGGCTTAAGAAAAAAGTGTGTGAATGCAAGCAAGGTAGCTCTCTCTCGTTTCTCCCATGCATGAATGAATGTCTATATTGTCTTTGAATGTGTGTATGTGTATTTTAAGCTATAAATTATGTTTTGGTATGATGCCTATGTTCCATGGAACCATAGTATTGTATTATGTATTCAATGATGCCTAGAATATTTGCATTGATTTTCTTGAATGTGAAGAGGCCAAGAATCTTCTATCTTTGGTGAGGATGAGCCAAGAGCCCTTAGAAGTGGTTGATGTAAGAAAAGAAAAAAAAAGAAGCTGAAAATTTTTGAAGTCCTGAAATTTTCTAAGTCTGCTAGCTATAACGAGAAATGGCCTAACTACAGTGAATGTACCTATTCGCTATAGCGAGAAAGGGTCTAGCTATAGCGAGAGTGCCTTTTCGCTATAGCGAAAATGCTTCTAGCTATAGCGAGTGTGGGCATCCCATACAAAAACTAGGGAGCTGCTCGTCGTGGCGTGCGCTGTAGCGAAAACAGAGGTTTGGGACTGATACGTGCTCACCGTAGCGAGGGTTATGCTTCGTTATAGTGAGGGTTAGTCAGGAAAAGTATGAAAAAAGAGAATTTAACTTCTTAAAACATCTAGATCTATTCTTTCTCCTTTAACCGACCTAAGCTTCGACCAAAAGAGAGAAAAGGGCGTAGAGAGAGAGAGAGACGTAGAGAAGGAAGGAGAACAAGCAAAATGGTAAATAAGCTTGAGATTTTCATAGCTTTTCTTCTTAGCATGTTGTTCTTCTCTCTTTGCCCTCTTTTTCTATGGTTTTGGTTATTAAGTTGGGCTTAGTTCAGAAGAGGAAAAGTGAAAAACCAGTTTTGAAGAAGGTTAGAACTCATGTCTCTTCACTTCTTCTTCTTTGCTTTCCTTTCTTGAGAGCTTGAAAGAGGAAGGAGAGTTAGTGGAATTCTAGAGAGAGAACCCTTAGTTTCTTATACTTTGTAAGGTTTGCTCTGAAGAAATCCTAGCTTTGTGAATAATTGTTGATGTGAGAGTAATTCTATGCTCTTTCTTATGTCTAGGCTCAAAAGAAGCAACTCCATCTAGTTGTGATTGTGAAACTAAGAAGGAAGAAGAGAAATTGAAAGAGAAGGCTTGTGTTAGCCGATAAGGTAGCTCTCCACTATTTCTTGTTGTATTCTTGGATGTGTAATAGTCATTGTATGCTTGTGTATGTGCTTGTATGATGAGACATGCCATTTGATGTTACCTTGATACATTGGTACCAATATGCTTATAATACGGATTGTGAAAATTGCTCGGGTGAGGTGGTGCCGAAAGTCCTTTGAGACGGGTGAGGTGGAGCCAAAAGTCCCTAAACCAAAGGTGAGGCCAATCCGAAAGTCCCAAAACTCGGGTGAGGCTAGACTAAAAGTCCTTGGAGCTTATTCTTGGCATTGATATGATATGCATGGCATGGAAAGCATGTGTTGTGTAATTGTGAATGGTTGCATGCTTTGACTTGTTTATATGCCTTGGTTACTTCCTTGAATGAGTATGAGCTATTGTGATTCCCTAAATCTCACCCCCTTCCCTCTCCCATCTTAACATGTTAGGTGGAGTTCAAAGAGAACCAAGTGCACACCAAGGAGCCAATTGAGCATGCTTAGGGAGTTGTGTAGCTATTTTAGTTCTTTTGATGTAAAGAGGTGCCAAAATGAATATACACCTGATATTTTTGAGATGTAAATATTTGAGCAAGTGTAAAAATATGTATAAATGATGTATGAACTATATAGAGAGCCAAAGCAATGGAAATGTGGAATTTGATCCTTTTGTGGCTTATACGTAATAGTGCATTTTAGTCTGTAGCATAGTGAATTTGAAATGTATGATAATTTGGATCACTTAAACATTTCATATATGCTATGTTTATACTTTAAAACTTTCCCAAAAGGTGCTAGAATATGTGGGAGGCCATTTAGACCCATTTTGAACCATTTTAGGTGCTAAAATTGTCGAATTTGTGAGCTCTGTCAAAGTATGACCAAATGAGCTCTTCTTGATATGAGAGAAGCCCCTATACCTCAGCCATCTACATCTAGCATTCCACCTGCACCTCCTCAGGAGCCTATTGCTGCTCAGACCCAGACACCTATCCAGAAACTGTTAAAGCAGTTTTAGCATAATAGTCCACCCTCGTTTGATGGGGAGTTAGGTACGAATAAGGCAAAGGATTAGATTATGGAGCTAGAGAAGATATTCTCAGTGATGGATTGTACCACTGAATAGAAAGCTCAGCTAGCCACTTTCATGCTACAAAAAGAAGCTGATAAATGGTGGCATAGCATGAAACCTCTGATGGAGACCAAGAAAGTACAGATAACTTGGGAAAGCTTCTTGGTCGAGTTTTATGAGAAATATTTCCCTAGTTCGGTGAGGAAGAAGAAAGAGATGGAATTTATGGGCTTGAGACAGATGGATAATATGACTGTGGACTAGTATGTGGCCAAGTTCATTGAGCTGTCTCGGTATTCCTCTTACCTCCAGAGGTATGATGATGAACCCTGAAGATGTGAGCAATTTGAGACTGGGTTGAAGCCCCTGATTAGTGATAGAGTTACCCCACAGTGGATCAGAAAGTTTAATACCCTTGTGGAGGTCAGCTGGGTGATTGAGACTAACTTGCGAACTATCATGCCTGTTGCAGCTACAGCTAGTCAGAAGGAGGTTTCAGAATTGAAAAGGCCGAGACCAGAAGAGGGTTCTAGTGTGACACCCAATGCCGAGAAGAGAGGTAAGGGGCCATGGAACTGAAGGCCACAGCGGGGTAAGCCGATGCCACCTCCTCAGAGCCAGTCATCCTTCCAGTAGTCTCCAGTGACATATTTAAGTGTGGGAAGCCAGGGCACATTGTTAGACACTGTCCTCAGGTGGATACAACGCCTCCTCTTAGGTTGTAGACCCAAGGCTGAGTGTTTGCACTCAATTAGTAAAAAGCCAGTGCATCCCTCAGTTTGATTCGAGGTACGCTGATAGTGAATGGCTTTCCTATAGTTGCTATGTTTGATTTGGGTGCTAGTCACTCATTTATATCTTATGATTATGTGAGGCAATTGGGTCTGGCTGTTAGTGTCTTGCCATTTGACTTGTCTATCACTACACCCACTCGAGGCCACGTGATTACTTCCCATACTTGTTTGAATGTCACTATTCAGTTCAATCATTCCCATACCACTATTGATTTGATATGTATGCCCTTTCATGATATTGATTTGATTGTTGGTATGAACTGGTTAGCCACAAATAATGCGGTACTTGATCGTGAACACCAAACCATTTCTTTACCTACTTGTGGGACCATACCTAGGGTAGAAGCTGAGTCATCCTTTATGACTACTACCCAGGTTGAGAGGCATCTAAAGTGTAGATGTCAAAGGTTTCTAGTCTTTTTCTCTATTCGGGCTGAGGTAGAGGAAAGGATAGAAAAGATCCCAGTTGTCAGGGAATTCTTGGAGGTTTTCCCAAAAGATTTTAACTTTAGTGGTCTACCCCCTGAGAGAGAACTAGAGTTCCCTATAGACATAGTGCCTGGGGCTAGACCGATGTCCAAGGCTCCTTATAAGATGGCTCTCGCTGAGCTTGCTGAGTTGAAAAAGCATATAGAGGAATTGTTAGAGAAAGGGTTTATCCGCCCTAGTATTTCACCTTGGGGAGCTCCGGTATTATTTGTGAAAAAGAAAGATAATAGCTTGCATTTGTGTATTGATTACAGAGAGTTGAATAAAGTTACCATCAAGAATAAATATCCTCTCCTTAGAATTAATGATTTGTTAGATCAATTAGCTGGGGCATCTGTATTTTCTAAGATAGATCTTAGATCTGGGTACCACCAGTTGAGAGTGAGAACTGAAGACGTCTCCAAGATGGCCTTCAGAATGAGATATGGGCATTATGAGTTCCTTGTGATGCCATTCGGGTTGACGAATGCACCTGCTGTGTTCATGGATTATATGAACAAGGTATTCAGACTGTATCTAGATTAGTTTATGGTGGTCTTCATTGATGATATCCTAGTGTATTCCAAATCCTTTGAAGAGCATGACAGGCATTTGAGATTAGTCCTAGAGACCTTGAGAGAGAAAAGGTTGTATGCTAAACTTAGTAAATGTGAGTTTTGGCTGACACTGGTGAGATTCTTAGGTCATGTGATCTCACGAGATGGGGTCGCAGTTGATACCCATAAAGTTGAGGCTGTGTTATAGTGGGATAGACCTAGAATGATCACCGAGATTAGGAGTTTCCTAGGTTTGGTAGGATACTACCGATAATTTATTCAGGGTTTTTCTCAGATGGCCTTACCACTGACAAGGTTAACTAGGAAAAAGACACCATTCGTGTGGGATGATAGATGTGAGAGGAGTTTCTAGGAGTTGAACCTCCGTCTGACCACTGCCCCTGTACTGATTATCCCTGACCCTAGTGAATCATTTGTGGTTTATTGTGATATCTTGGACAAAGGGTTAGGATGTGTGTTAATGTAGCAGGGTAGAGTAGTGGCATATACCTCTAGGCAGTTGAGGCCTCATGAGGAGAATTATCCCATGCATGACCTGGAGTTAGCTGCTGTAGTGTTTGCTCTTAAGGTTTAGAGACACTATCTATATGGTGCTACCATAGAGATTTACAGTGACCACAAGAGTTTGAAATACCTGTTTCACCAGAAGGAACTCAATATGAGACAGAGAAGATGGATGGAGTTCCTAAAAGATTATGATTATGTGTTGAAATATCATCCGAGCAAGGCCAATGTGGTGGCGGATGCCCTGAGTAGGAAATCCATCCATGCAGCCCATATGATGATTAGGGAGTAGGAGCTCCTAGAGAAGTTCAGAAACATGAACCTCTTTTATCAGGTGGTATCGGGTAAATTGCATCTGAGTGAAACCCAAATTGAGAATATATTGAGAACCCAGATCTTAGATGCCCAAAGAGAGGATGAGTTCCTGAGACGGATCAAAGATGAGATCTCCCAAGGTAAGACCTCAGATTTCAAGATGTCTGAGGATGGTATGATAGTATACCGAGATAGAATCTGTGTGCCTAGTCAAAATAAGTTGAGAGAAAGCATCATAAAAAAGGCACAAAAGAGTAAGTATACTATCCACCCAGGTGCCACCAAGATGTATCAGGATTTGAGATGGATTTTCTGATGGCCAAGGATGAAGAGTGATATGACAGACTATGTGGCTAGATGCCTAGTGTGTCAGAGGGTAAAAATAGAACATCAAAGACCAATTGGGTTGTTGCAACCTCTAGATATCCCTGAGTGGAAGTGGGATAGTATAGCCATGGACTTTGTTATGGGGTTACCCAGGACATCCTCTGGACATGATGCTATTTGGGTAGTTATGGATAGACTCACGAAGTCCGCACACTTTTTAGCTATCATGGCTACTCATACATTGGATAGATTAGCCCAGTTGTATATCAGAGAGATAGTGCGACTTTATGGAGTACCCAGTAGTATAGTTTCAAATAGAGACCTTAGGTTCACATCAAACTTTTGGAGGTCATTGTAGCATGCCTTAGGGACCAAGTTGCGGTTTAGTACTGCATATCACCCCTAGACAGATGGTCAAACTGAGAAGACCATCCAGACCTTAGAGGACATGCTGAGGGTGTGTGTATTAGAAATGAGGGGTAACTGGGATGTGTATTTACCATTAGCAGAGTTTGCTTATAATAACAGTTACCATTCCAGTATTCAGATGGTCCCTTATGAGGCTTTGTATGGGAGAAAGTGCAAATCCCTTCTATGTTGGGTTAAGTTAGATGAGAAGAGTATGATAGGACCTGAGATTGTAGACCAGACTACCTGATAGATAGAATTGATCAGAAAGAGACTCCTCACGGCCCAAAGTAGGTAGAAAAGCCATACCGATAAGAGAAGAAGGCCATTAGAGTTTGAGATTAGAGACTGTGTGTTCATTCGAGTGTCTCCAGTGACAGGAGTAGGTCAATCAATGAGGGTAAGGAAGCTCAATCCTAAGTATATTAGTCCATTTGAAATCCTTGAGAAAATTAGACCTGTGGCTTACCGGATAGCCTTGCCTCCTAACCTAGCCTAAATCCACAGTGTTTTTCATGTCTCCCAGTTGAAAAAGTATTTACCTGACCCCTCACATGTCATAGAATATGAGCATGTGCAATTACAGGAAGATCTTTCCTATGTATGAAACCGGAGAAAATTGTGGATGCTATGCTGAAACAGCTGAGAAGCAAGAACATTCCTCTGGTGAAAGTGGTCTGGAGAGGTTTGACATCTGAGGAAGCAACCTGAAAATTAGAGGATGAAATGAGGCAAAGACATCCAGAGTTATTCCCTTAAGGTATGTCTTTAAATTTTGAGGACAAAATTTCTTTCAAGAGGGGTAGAAATGTAACAACCAAGAAAAAGAAAAGAAAAAAAAAGAAGCTGAAAATTTTTGAAGTCCTGAAATTTTCTAAGTCTGCTAGCTATAGCGAGAAATGGCCTAACTACAGCGAATGTACCTGTTCGCTATAGCGAGAAAGGGTCTAACTATAGCGAGAGTGCCTTTTTGCTATAGCGAAAATGCTTCTAGCTATAGCGAGTGTAGGCATCCTATATAAAAACCTGGGAGCTGCTTGCCGTAGTGTGCGCCGTAGCGAAAGCAAGGGTCTGGGACTGATACGTGCTCACTGTAGCAAGGGTTATGCTTCGCTGTAGCGAGGGTTAGTCTGAAAAAGCATAAAAAAAAGAGAATTTGACTTCTTAAAACATCCAGATCCATTATTTCTCCTTTAACCGACCTAAGCTTCGACCAAAAGAGAGAAAAGGGCTGTGGAGAGAGAGAGAGACCTAGAGAAAGAAGGAGAACCAGCAAAAAGGTAAACAAGCTTGAGATTTTCATAGCAAATCTTCTTAGCATGTTGTTCTTCTCTCTTTGCCCTCTCTTTCTATGGTTTTGATTGTTGAGTTGGACTTGGTTCAGAAGAAGGAAAGTGGAAAACATCTTTTGAAGAAGGCTAGAACTCATGTCTCTTCACTTCTTCTTCTTTGCTTTCCTTTCTTGAGAGCTTGAGAGAGGAAGGAGAGTTAGTGGAATTCTAGAGAGAGAACCCCTAGTTTCTTATACTTTGTAGGGTTTGCTTTGAAGAAACCCCTAGCTTCGTGAATAATTATTGATGTGAGAGTAATTTCATGCTCTTTGTTGTGTCTTGGCTCAAAAGAAGCAATTCCATCTAGTTATGATTGTGAAACCAAGAAGGGAGAAGAGAAATTGAAAGAGAAGGCTTGTGTTATCAGATAAGGTAGCTCTCCACTCTTTCTTGTTACATTCTTGGATGTGTAATAGTCATTGTATGCTTGTGTATATGCTTGTATGATGAGACATGCCATTTGATGTTGCCTTGATGCATTGGTATCAATATGCTTATGATACGGATTGTGAAAATTGCTCGGGTGAGGTGGTACCGAAAGTCCTTTGAGATGGATGAAGTGGAGCCAACAGTCCCTAAACCAAGGGTGAGGCCAATCCAAAAGCCCTAGAACTCGGGTGAGGTTAGACCAAAAGTCCCTGGAGCTTATTTTTGGCATTGATATGATATGCATGGCATGGAAAGCATGTGTTGTGTAATTATGAATGGTTGCATGCTTTGACTTGTTTATATGCCTTGATTGCTTTCTTGAATGAGTATGAGCTATTGAGATTCCCTGAATCTCACCCCCTTCCCTCTCCCATCTTAATATGTTAAGTGGAGTTCAAGGAGAACCAAGTGCACACCAAGGAGCCAATTGAGCATGCTTAGGGAGTTGTGTAGCTATTTTAGTTCTTTTGATGTAAAGAGGTGCCAAAATGAATATGCACCTATTATTTTTAATATGTAAATATTTGATCAAGTGTAGTAATATGTATAAATAATGTATGAACTATGTAGAGAGCTAAAGTAATGGAAATGTAGAATTTTGCCCTTTTGTAGCTTATACATAATAGTGCATTTTGGCCTATGACATAGTAAATTTGAAATGTATGATGATTTGGATCACTTGAACATTTCATATATGTTATGTTTATACTTTAAAACTTGCTCAAGAGGTGCTAGAATATGTGGGATGCCATTTGGACCTACTTTGAACCATTTTAGGTGCCAAAACTACTAAATTTATGAGCTCTGTCAAAGTATGACCAAATGAGATCTTCTTGATATGAAATTTGGCATGCCTCTAGAGTCTATTGAGAGATTCCCAAGAAGCTAAAGTGAGTAATATTTGGACGTCTAGGGAATATTTGATGAATTGTTGAAGTTGGAGAATTTTTTGGTTTTGGTTATTGTACTGTGCAACTAGGTCCGAAAATAAATCTATATCGTTCATGGACCAAACGGTGTCTGATTGTCATGAAATTTTATGGGTATAAACTAGATATCCACAGTGACCTATAGAGTACCTCAATCGGAGGTTTGTAGATGGAGAATGAACTTTCTGAAATTCTGTGTTAGTATCAGGGAAGTCATCCGACCTTCGTTATTATTCCATCAGTTTTTGAGGTCCAAGGGCTACTGACACGATCTGAACTTATTTTTTCCCTCTATTTAACATTTGTAGCTTTCAAAATTGTATAGTTTTCCTAGATTAGATTTTTGTGGAATTAGTTATGGATTTTCAAAGTTCATGACAGCAAGCTGCACCAGTACCAGGGACAGCCGGACCTCTATCTCTTTTTTAAGGTCAAACATGGTCCAAAAAACTAAGATTGTGGTTAGGTGTTATTTTTATTGTGAAGTTAACATCCAGATCTTTCCAGAGAGCTATGGTTTACTTGATTCCCATTTTTCTAGAATTAGTTATGATTTTCTTTCTTGGTTTTTGGCTTCATATCCATGGTTTATGAGTTGTTTGATGCTATGTATGAGTTGTATAAATAGAGTTTGAGTAGAGAATGTGAATGATGGGTTCACAGGACCCACGGGGTAAAATATGACTAGTTAAACCCTGACTTAAAGTAGTGAAGTACCACAGTTTTGGTCATTTTCATTGGAAATCATATGGAATTAAGTGTAAAGAGAGATTAGTTGGAGTTAAGTCATTATGGTATTACAGTTGAGACCAAGAGAAAGTCTCCTAAGAGCAAGGCTTAGTTCATGGCCTTTGACAAAAAGGGTAAGGCAAGTCCAAGAACTTTGAAGAAAGTGGGTGAGGCTAATCCATTCATTTGGCAAGCCTAAGTATGTTATGTGTGTTTGTGTAAATGCCAAGAATGTATTTTGCACCATTTTTCATATTAATATGCCATGCATGCATCCTTAAGACTTGTATTGCATTCTTTATGCATGATTGAATGGGATATGAGCTATTGGGGTTCTTTGAATCTCATTCCTTCCTCTCCAATATCCTAACATGCTAGGTGGAGCCAATGAACAAGGAAATGGAAGCCACCAAGTGAGGAGATGAAGCCTTGATCATAAAGCTTTTAATTTTGTTTATGTTGTAACCAAAGGATTGGCATATGATGTAATTTGTTGTTAGAATTGATGCACAATGAATGGAACATGTGTAAATATCCTAATAGATGATGTATGTATGAAATTTGTGGATAAATGGAATGTATTGCAATTTTTGGGTATGGAATGCCAAGACTAGCCTTATGGAAATGTGTGTATGGTATGGGGTGAGAGTGTGAGTTCCTGAATTCTGGGTTTGTGCACCTTTAAGACAAGTTTAAATTTTCATTTTGGTGCAATCTCACATCCGCAAATAGCCACACAAGCTTGGGAAGCAAATTTGGACCCTTTGATACCATTATGGAGCTAAAAAATGACCAAAATAGAACCCCATAGCACAAACTGACCAAATGAAGGAATTTTCCCATGAAATTTTGCAGACATGTAGGGCTCATCAAGAGATTTTTGGAAAGCTAAAGTGCAGAAAAATCAGAGCTCTATAGAATTAATTATGAATTTTCAAACTTCAGATTTTTCTGCTATCATGAGGCATGTACTGTTCATATGGTCAAATTTGTGCTCTATGTCATCCTATGGGAAAATGGTGTCTAATTCTTGTTTAATTTTATAGCCATAAACTAGAGGTCATAAGCGTTCTGTGGCCACCAAGATCACCTCATTTGGAGGTCTGAGCAAGAATTATGCATCTTTGAAATTTACTGTCAGTAGTAGTGGTGCCCTAGGAGTTCAATCATTATTCTATAGATTTCCATTAGCTAAATGTATTTTTTTCATTATGGAATTATTTTTAAAATATATTTAAAATTTTTATCTTTCTATAATGACTGAATTTGTATAATTTCTATTTTTATAGAATTAGTTATGAATTTTAGAAGTTTATATCAATAATCTGAAATAGCAACCCAGGTAGCAGCGACCTCAGTATCTTTTTGAATGTCAAACGTATTCTCCTTAATGATTCATGAACTAAAACTATTTTTATCATGGGAAATACATTCAGAGATTTTCAGAATGGTAAATTTTTTTGGTTTTTTATTTTTTTGGAATTAATTGGACATTTTCAAAATTTTCTATAGAATTTTGTGACAGTTCCAAAATTCAGTCGACCTTTGGACGATTTTGGATGTCAAACGTCCTCTGTGATGAATTTTATAGTCTGGGCATATTTTTAGTGTGAAGTAGACATCTACAGCTTCCTAGAATGACTAATATTGCATGATCATGATTTTTCTAGAATTAGTTATAATTTTCCAAAGCTTGGGCAGAATAAGGGGCAAATCTGGCTGAAATTAAACAAACCCATTTCATGCTCCATTTCGGTTTCCATGAGTTGTGAGTATGATTTTATGATGCAAATGAGTTGTAATAATGTATTTAAATATGAGAACACATAGCATGAGCTTCCACGGTCCATGTGACATCAAATGTGAATTTTTAAGTTCGACGCAACACAAAGGAAGTCATTATTTTATTCCCCTTTTTTCTGATACTTTCATGAATATAATGATATAAGGTATGTGTATATGATGAGATGAGCTAGAATTTTATGGTGTTACATAAGGCAAGCTTGATAAATATGGTGTTACATTTATTGGTATTAGAGCAAAGTTTCGGGCTCTCTCAGATCGGATTTGGCTTGAGGATGTAGCAATAGGATTATATAAAAGGCTTGTATAGATATGTAAAACCTTGTATAAGACATTTCGGTTGTGTGAAGATAGTTTGTGGCTATGTTTATGATAAATAAGTTGTAGATGGTCTTGGAGTAGATAGTGAACAACGGGGAAGACTAACCTCTAGAATACCTTGAGCAAAGCTAATTGATCTGACGGCTGGAGGTTTATGTGATATGATGGCTCATCGGGATCAATGGTAAGCCCTAGATATGAACAATGAGAAAAGATCTTGTTGAAATGAAGAGGCTTGCCAGAGAGAGTATGTGAGACCTAATTCTCCTTGGTAGTCATACTCATACCATTTCGAGATGTCTCACATAATGTAGAGATAAGTAGTGATGCAGCGCGATATGAGATGAGACTGCGGCTACACAGGACTAATTTAAAGGGGAAGTGAGAAAAAGAATTACCCCCTAGCCACAATACCCAAATGTCTAGATGAATTCCAGAACCTAAAAGGTTAATTCCCTCAGGTCAGAAGTTTAAGCTACAAGCTCCACCCCTTAGAGCTTGATAGCTCAAAGGTAACAGCTAGTTATGCATGAATGAAGCAAGAGGTAGAACCCTCTAGCTTAATGATGGGCTAGATATAGAGGCGATAAGGCTTGGGTTGGTAGCTAAAGATGAAATTCCAATCCATGAAAAAGTAAGCCAATCAGAGGTCATTAGCCGTGACCAATTATTCTAGGAAGCAACGAGGCAATCCAAAGAGTTCCTTGCTATGACCAATACTTAGACAAGAGACTG
This sequence comes from Erythrophleum ivorense, assembly GCA_026724425.1. Lineage (NCBI taxonomy): Eukaryota > Viridiplantae > Streptophyta > Magnoliopsida > Fabales > Fabaceae > Erythrophleum > Erythrophleum ivorense. The sequence goes on from JAIUCV010000002.1 coordinate 53,292,065, forward strand.
AGGTGAACCTGAGGCTAATTAGTCGTAGCGAATGATGTGCTAGCCATAGCGAATGGTAGTATGAATGCTTTGTTAGTCATATTCAGGCTAACTTGAGGAATGAACTGATAAGGAATTAGTCGATCCATAGAGAGCGAGAACCCCTAGTATAAGTAGAGAAAAAGAGAATAGTAAATGGTCACGAAAGATTAGGAAGTAGTATGTGATTAGTGGGTCTAGCAAATGAGATTGAAAAAGAACTTAACATTAAAAAGTGTTAGACATAGGAATAATAAGGTTGCTGAGACCCACCTTTAAAGTGTTAACTCCAACCTAGGGTGCTACCTTGTGAGACACTAAATGACAGAATGTTAATGTAGCTATAAAAAATTTACATAAGGTAAGGCTACCAATAGTGAGGTACATAATGAGTGACCTAGAAAGGTGTACCTTATAGGTAATACCTAGAGATGAGTATAAGTAGCCCAGTAATAGAAGCTCGGAAGAGAAAGAGGATAGCTTCGAAAGTACTAAGTTATTATAAGCTACAGGCATGATGAGATAGGCAGCTCAGACTAAGTATAAGCTGAAGCTTATAGGAAGTGACCAGTAGCATCATCCAGGTGAGATGAGTAAAAAGAGAAATTAATTTGATAGGAAGCTTGGTGAAAGTTCTCCTTGGATCGAGAAAAGGAAGATGAGACATCCTGAATCAAAGAGATCACTCAATAGTGGTTAGCAAATTCTCCTAGATAGACCCCTTGAATTATAAAGTATAGTGATAAGGGAATCGAGGAAGAGTTGAGAAACTAGCCATAGAAGAGATGCCTTTGCTTTAGTAATTGACTAAATGAATAGACTAAAACTAGAAAGGTAAATAGATAGGGGTCCAATAATTTGGCAGACGAGCTCTTTAATATGAGAATGATTTAAGGTTGAGGCACGTGAGTGATTAAAGTATCTAGTAGAGTATAAGTTTTAGTAAAATAGAATCTAAACATTAAGAGTATGTTTCCAAGATTGGGTTAGTAGAACCCTAAAATTAGTATACTGTGCTCTTGGGGATAAGGCTAAAGAAGCTGAATAGAGAAAAAGTCTAACTCTAATCTGAACGTAGAAATGAGCTGAAACAAACAGTTAGTGCCTTAATACCCTCAAGGAAGCTTAAGGGAGCTAGGGACCATATAAGAAGGCGAGTCTTACACTATGCAAAGAAAGAGTATAAGCCAAGAACCCAATAGAATGTAATTCCTGGGATTTTACGAAATAGAATCTCCTTATAAAGGGATGGTCTAGTTAAAAGCAAAGCAAGAGTATGAGAGAAAAGTATACCCCCCTGACGTTCTAGAGAGTGAATAAGTAGAGGAACCTCAGGAAAATCCAGGTGCTCCTAAGCATAAAGAAATATGAACTGGTAACAAAGACAATCAGTAGTATAACATCCTTTTACCTAAGTAAGAGGATAGGAAAAGGTAAAAAGAAAGAGAAAATATGATAGTGTTCAAGCTAAGGACATAATAAATTGAGAACAATATCCAATTGATGTGTTTGAATATTTGAGAAAGGACACTTGTCCTTGGATAAATGCCCTTCTAGCATGATGGTTCCCGAAGTAAAAACAATTAGGCAATATAAAGTGATCTCAGGAAGAGTTGAAGAATCCTATTTTCCCTGAGTATCTTATGAGAATAGGGTAGATAAAGAAAAGTATGAGAGGAATACTTTAGATTATTGGAAAACTTGTAATATACTGGTGACAATGGCTTTAAGCTCAGTCATGAGCCGCCCGTATATTAGTGTTTGATGTTATAGTTTGCTTGCAACAAGGGTTACATGATATTGGGTCTGGCCAACCCAATAGTAATGTAATTTAAGTGCATAGCAAACAATGGCATCAATCATCAAAGTGTCCTGATAATCGAAGGGTATTCTAGCTAGTGAAATGATGAGATAAGTTAGAAAAGAAAGTTACAGGGATTTTCGTATATTAGAATGATGAGAAAAGCATGCAGAAAGGAATCCCTAGTAAAGAATAGTAATATAGAAAAGAACATACTAATAGTAAAGAATGTTCATATTCAGATAGCACTAGTTCAATATGCGTAGCCTGAGTCCCTTATAGTACATGTAAATGAAATGAGAAGGGACTAGTGTATAGTTTCTCTCCTGCCAGAGATGTTAGCCACACTTAGAGTATGAGATGCTTTAGTGTCAAGGCACTCAAAAGTAGAACGTGGACATATTCAAAAATTGCAGAATAGGAGAGGAAAAGATAGTTAAGTACAAATAGAGTAAGAAAAGAAAGCCCAAGAAAAAAAGGGGCTGAAGTGGGAACCCAAGGATCCCATGAAGAGTGATGAACAAAAGTTGAAATGTTCTTGAGCATCAGTATAATGGGATCCTAGAGAATCAGATGACATAAAACTCACCCCACACGAAGAGCATAATATACCTCTGAGTTCAGTCTCAATTATTATGAGCAATGGTTACCGAACTAGTGAGTATGTGTTTTACTGTCAGACACAGTAATCTTAAGCTTTGACGACTCTTAGAGATGGATCACAGTAGATCCTAGCATAGCACAGCAGGTTACAGTAGACTCTAGCAGGGCTTTGAGAGGTCACAATAGACCTAGAGGTTATAGTAGATCCCACAGAATACAGAGAGCCCTAGTCACAACATGATAGTTCTCTAGTGAGATGACGACCTGAGATAGTTTTTATAGAGTAGTTAGTCTCAGAGACTAGTACAGTTTTAGCTAGCTTTTATCTGAAAGACTAGATATCTCTTGAGTCTAGTAGACTGTTGCCATAAAGATATGAAGGCTTTACTCAGACAGTTAGACCACTGACTAGCTCTCTTAAGAGATGAGCATAGTGCATGGGATGAGGAAAGCAAGAAAATAGCTTGCCAGAGTTAGAATCAAATGAACCACTACATAGCAAATGTTAGCCCTGACCAAGGGATAAAGAGATCTATATATGCTAGATTATGTATTTAAAAAAGGGTCAGGTGTAGTTTTTAAATGAAATAAGTGTACAATATGTCTCCAATGAGCAAAACTGTGAGAATAGCTAGCATCCCACCAAAATTCAACAGTAGTCAGTGGTAGTAGCTCTTTGATGCCAGTACGAGAAACATATGTTAGGTCTATCAGTATTGAGATGAGGGACTATAAAATGCCCACTTTCAAGTGAGCAAAGAGAGTAAGTAATTGAGATGTGAGGCCTGTGATAGAAAAAAATGTGTATTGTAATCATGGGATAAGCTAGTAAGAAAGAACACAGAAATAAACAATGGACGGTACATGTAAATAAATAAACAGACAGATAGAAACCTCCAATGGTTGTAATGATCAGAAAAGAAGATGAGACTTTATGAGAAGCCATTAGGAGAGGATACGAGGGACTTAATATGAAATAAGCTACCTCCCAAAATGTGTAAATGAGTCCACTGAGAAGAATGTTAGCCCTACAAATGAGTTGAGACTAATCAGATATGATTAGTAAGCTTTCCCATGATAGGCCTCCAGAGTTAGAAACTTCTTTTCCTTATAAAAAGAACTGGCTAGTACTCTATAATAATAAAGCCTGTATTAAGAGCTAGTAATGAAAATTTCCTGGCTATGAGAAAACTCAAACGAGTGAAATCGCTGAGAAAAGCATATAGAGCTAGTAAAAAGGAAAAGAAAAGAGCATTTAGTTAGAAAAGAAAAGAGTAAGAGGAAAGCATACCCCAAAATTTGCGGACAAAATTTATTTAAGGGGGGGGAGGAAATGTAATATCCAATTCTCTGAAAACAAGAGAAAACGTGAGAAACATAACATACGATTTCTCTGTAAATGAACAAAATTCATCAAATATAAAAGTAAGTCCCCTGAAATGAATTAGTTAAGGTCTTAATAAATTTGGAAAGCATTATAAACTCCTAAAAATGAGAATCCTAGGCCTAGATGGAAAGAAAAATAGAGTTAGAATGAAAAAAATGAAATCTGATGAAAGACTTACGAAACGTAAGGGCATTTTGGTTATTTTGAGAAAATTTTGGAATTCACATAGGAGGGATTTTTAAATGAAATTTTTTAGTTTGCCAGGGTTTTCAAAGGCTCTAAAAACCATTGGAGGCCTTGAGACAGTTAAAACCCTTTCGGTGGACGTTTTCTAACGTCGGTGAACCTAAACTTTAACAAATTTGTTCGGGAAGGTTTCAGCTTCAATTTGAGTGATTCCAAAGGAATTTTACTAAATTGGGAACACAAATTTCATAATGGAAAAGATGGTTCTCAAAAAGGAGCAAAAATAAGTTAGAAATAAAAATGCCAAAAATGAAGGGTAAAATTAGAATTTTTAAGAAAGTGGAAGCTTCTTGAACACTCTTTAAGTTTCTTATTTCTTCTCCCCTTCATTTTCATGACCTATTCTATCCAAAAAATAGAGAAAACACTAGCTCTCTTAGGTGCACCATGGAGGAGAAGAAAGGAAGAGAAAAATAAGGAAAAGGTAAGGAATTTCATGGATTTTCATGCTCCTTCTTCTTCCAAACTTATTCCTCTCCCCTTGATCTTTCTTCCTATGGTTTTATTGAAGTTTTTGAATCTATTTTGAGGGAAGAACAGAGGGGAAAATTCGGATTTGAAGAGAGGAGGGCAAGGAAAGTGAGAATCAAGCAAAGAAAATAAAGAAAAATAAGGTAAATCTTCCATCCTATGGTAGCTACTTCCTCCCCCTTCTTCTCCCTATTTCTCCTCATGTATGTAGCTGTAGGAGGGCTTGAATTTTGTGCAGAACCAAGGGTGAATCTTAGGAATTTAAGGGAGGAGAATAAGAATATGCAAAGAAATTCAAGTAAAAGCCATGGATTTACAAGATAGAGAGGCTAGGGTTTTGATTGCACCTTGAACTCTATCATGAACCCTAGCCATATTTGATAATGTTTAAGTGTTCATATGAGTTCTTAAGATACCGAGAGAGCTTCCTACATATTTTTCCCATTAAAGGAAGCAAAGAAACTCCAAGGGTACCAAGAAGAGTACATGCTTCAGCCAAGAAGAGTTCATGCACCTAAGGAGTGTTTTAATTCCTTCTAAGCTTAGTTTTGCATCATGTGTGATAGGAGAATATGAGAGGAAGCCTTGGAAAAATTTTAGAAACCATAAATAGTGAGATGGCCTTATATGTTCCATAATATGGCTTCAAGAAGCAACACCAAGCTAAGCTCCTAGAATTGATTCTGTGATAACTCCAAGAGGTTTAAATGGAGTCAAAAATCATAAATAGATGGAGAGAATGGAGCCAAGATAATGTTTTCCAAAGGTTGCTTCATTAAGTGCATTATGGACCATAAAAGAGCTTTATGAGTCACCTAGCTTTTCTAGTGATTGTATGGCCTTAGAATTTGATTCAAGAATATAATTAGCTTCCATATAATGTGTCTAGGCCAAGAGAAATGATCTCCACCTTCTTGGATGTGTGAGGTCAAGGGAGAGAACTCAAGGCTTAAGGAAAAAGTGTATAAATGCAAGCAAGGTAGCTTTCTCCACCTTCTCTCATGCATGAATGTGTGCTTACATTGTCTTTGAATGTGTGTACATAAATTTTGAGCTATGAAAAGTATTTTAGCTTGAGCTTTTATTCCATGGTACCATGATAATGTTTCATGCATTTAAATGATGTTTTATATGCTTGTCTTGGTTTGCTTGAGTGTGGAGAAGCCAAGAACCCTCTAGCCATGGTGAGGATGAGCCAAGAACCCTTAAAGTTGTTTGAGACAAAGTAAAGAGTCTCCCAAAAGTGAGGTTGACTCCCAAGAGTAAGGTTGAGTCAAAAACCTCTTAAAGAAATGGGTGAGACAAGTCTAAAATCCAGAAGTGAATGGATGAGGGTAATCCACTTGCTTGGCAAGCCTATGTATGCATGTATGACTTGTTCAAATGCCAAGAATGTCTCTTGAATGCTTAGTTATGTTAATATGTCCATGCATGCATTTTCAAGGCTTGTATTGCATACTTTATGTGTGATTGAAAGGGAAATCGGCTATTGGGATTCTTTGAATCTCATTCCCTCCTTACCAATGTTCTAACATGATAGGTAAACCAAGAGAACAAGGAAATGGGAGCCAACCACTTGGGAGATAAGAGCATGACATTAAAGTGTATAGATTTTGTTTCTTTAAGGCCATATGAATGGAAAATATTATAATCTATGGTTGTATATGTCGTATGATGTTATGAACATGTATAATTATGCTAATGTATCATGTACAAATGAAGTTTAAGATTATATATATGGAAATGTGCATTTTGGACATGTGATGGCAAATTAGTATTATGGAAATGTATGCATAAATGGAAGTGGAATGGCCAAATTGAGATGCATGAGGTTTCAGACCACTTGGGTAGTTCATACAAGCCATATTCATGCTTCTAAACTTGCCTAAGAGGTACCAAACATCAGGAAAGACCATTTGGACATATTTAGTATCTAATATGGACTAAAATTGACCATATTGGAAACCTATACCACTTTATATCCAAATGAGCTCTTCTTAATCTGAAACTTGTCATAGATTTAGGGCTTGTTGAGAGCTTTTTAGGAAGCTAGTGCAGAATCTTTGGAGGTGTATAGAATATTTGATAAATTTTCAAAGTTGAAAAATTTTCTGAAATTAGTTCAGTGTACTATTCACTCAGGTCCAAAATTAAATTCTATCACTCATAGGGCAAATGATGTCCAATTACTACAAAATCTTATAAGAGAAACTAGACCTTCCTAGTGACTTGTAACAACTTGAAGCCCCTCATTGGATGTCTAGAGAGGGAGATATAAATTTTTAAAATTTCTGTCCAGTATTAGGCTTCCAAACTTACCTAAGTTACTCTTTGATTGATATTCAAGTACTGGACGTGCCTAAACTGGTTTAAAGTATTTTTTTCCTCTGGCTAACATCTATTACTTTCTAGATTGGTATCATTTGTATAGATTGGATTTTTGTGGAATTAATTGGATATTTTTGAAATTTATAGCAAAAACTTGTATCAGTACTAGTATCTAGTTGGACCTCCTCACCTTTTCAAAAGTCAAACATCCTATGTATGATGTTTCATGACTTGGAAATATTTTTATCACAAATAGACATCTGTAGCTTTCCATAATGGTAAAGAATGTATGATTTTGATTTTTCTAGAATTAGTTATGATTTTTCAAAATTTGTGATAAAAAAGGAAAAATTCTAGCTGAGGCTACAACCATGAATTCCATGTATTCTCTTGCCTTGCACGAGTTCTAGGCTACTTTTGATGATATATTTGAGTTGTATCTATGTAATTAAATATGAAAATGTGATACACGAGTCCATATGGCCCATGGGACTCCGAAGAGAAAATTTTATTCATGATAAAGTGCATATACATTCATTGTTCTCATGCTACCTTTCTTGCCCCATTATGAAATGCATAAAATAAGACCTAAAAATGGCATGAGGCAAGCTAGATAAATATGGTGTTATACGGTAACTGTCACTTATAATTTCTAAGACTTAACTCAGATGTTTCTCATGCTCTTCATGCGAAGTGGATTTTGTATCATCTGATTCTCTATGATCTCATCATACTATTACTCAAGGGTATTTTAACTTTCCTTTACTACTCCTTATGGGATCCTCAAGTTGCCACTTCAGCCCTTTTTACTTGGGCTTTCTTTTCTTACTCTATTGGCTTACCTTGCTTCATTTGTACTTATTTTATCTTTCTTCTCATATCTTGCAATTTCTAACTATACCCACGTTCTGCTTTTGAGTGCCTTGACACTAGGGCATCTCACCCACTAAGTGTGGCTAACATCTCTGGCAGGAGAGTGGCTATACATTGGTCCTTTCTTATTTCATTTGATTATATTATAAGGGGCTCAGATTATACATACTGAACTCATGCTATATGAATATGAACATTCTTTACTATTAGCGCGTTCTTTTCTATATTATTATTCTTTACTAAGGATTCTTTTTTTGCATGCTTTTCTCATCATTCTGATACTATTGGAATCCTTTATTTATCTTTCTTTAGTTTATATTTTGATTTAACTACTAGGATACTCTTCAATTATCAGGACACTTTTTATGATGTAACTATTGTTTGCTACGCACTCAAGTCACATTACTACTAGGTTGGCCAGACCCAATATCATGTAACCATTATTGCAAGCAAACCATAACATCAAACACTAATACACAGGTGCCTCATGGCTGAGTTCAAAGCCACTATCGCCTATATATTACAAGTTTCCCAATAATCTAAAGTATTCCTCTCTTCCTTTTCTTTATCTTTTTTTATTTTTGTAAGACAATCCAGGAAAAGAAAACTCTTTCTCTACTTTATTCTGAGTTCACTTTACATTGCCCGACTATTTTTATTTCAGGCACTATCATGCTAGAAGGACATCTATGCCAAGGATAAGTGTGCTTTCTCAAGTATATCAACTCAATATTTATTCTTAATTTATTATGTCCTAGGATTGAACATCTTCAAATATTCTCTCTACTTTACCTTTACTATCCTTTTAATTAGGTAAAAGGATGTTCTACTACTAACTATCCCTCTTGCTAACTAGTGTTTTTTTATGCTCAAGAGCACCTGCATTTTTCTTGGGTTCCTCTACTTGTTCACTCTCTATAACATTAAGGGGGTCTACTTTCTCTCATACTCTTACTTCGCTCTTAACAGACCGTCCCTCTGTTGGAAAATTCTATTTCATGAAATCTCAAGAATTATATTCTGTGGCACTCTTGGCTTACACTCTTTCTCTACCTAATGCAAAAACTCATATTCTTAGGCAATCTCTAGCTCCCTTGAGCTTCACTAAGGATACTAAGGCACTAACTGTTTGTCTTAACTCATTTCTACTTTTGGATCAGAGCTAAGCTTTCTTTCTATTTAACCTCCTTAGTCTCATCCCCAGGAGCACAGTATATTAATTTTAGGGTTCTACTAACCCAATCTAAGATACATACTCTCAATGTCTGGATTCTACCTTATTGAAGACTTATGCTCTATTTGATGTTTTAATTACTCATGTGCCTTAACCCTACATCATTCTCATATTAGGGAGCTTATCTAACTAACTATTGGACCCTTGTCTGCTTACTTTTTTATGCTCAGTCTACTCATTTAGTCATTACTAAAATGAGGGCATCACTTCTATGGCTAGTTTCTTAGCTTTTTCTCGCTTCCCTTATCACTGTACTCTACAATTCAAGGGGGTCTATCGAAGGGATTTGCTAACCACTACTAGGTGATTTTCTTAGCTCAGGATATCTTATCCTCCCTTCATCAATCCAGGGAGAACCTTTACTGAGCTCTCAGTCAATTTAATTTCTCCTTTTACACTGTGTTCTCTTTTTACACGTCTCACCTCACCTGGAAGATGTTATTGGTCACTTTTCTAAAGCTTCAGCTCATACTTAGTCTAAGCTGCCTATCTCATCAGACCTGTAGCTTACAATAAGTCCCATTAACTTATATGAACTTACGATGAACTTAGTACTTTTCAAACTACTCTCATTCTCTTCTAAATCTCTATCATTGGGCTAATCATACTCATTTTTAGGTGTTACCTATGAGGCACACCCTTCTGGAGCACTCACTACATTCCTTACTACTAGTAGCCTTATCTTATGTTAATTTCAAGGCTACATTAACATCCTATCAACAAGGTCTAAGATCTTGTCGACAACATCTCAAATATTGTAGTCTACAATTCAACACCCTGTCAACAAGGTTTTGTTGATAGTGTCTACAAGGTCTTAAACTCATCATGTTAGCCCATCATTTAGAATTTCACAAGGTAGCATCCTAGGTTGGAGTCAACACCTTATAGATGGGTCTCAACAACCTTATTATTCTTGTGTCTGACATTCTCTGAGAGTTCCCTTCTCAATTTCAACTACTAGGCCCACTAATCACATGTTGCTTACTGATTTTTTTCGTGACTAATTACTGCTCTTTTTCTTTATTTATACTAGGGGTCCTCGCTCTTTGTGTATCAATTGACTCCATAGTAGCTCATTCCTCAGGTTGGTCTGAATAGGACCAATAAGGCCTTTCATGTCATAGTACACTTCGCTATAACTAGGAGCTTTTTCTTTAGCTATGTGATCTGAGTTGCACCATCTCTATTTACAGCCTATCATCAAAGCTAGAGGATTCCACCTCTTGCTTACTCGTACACATACATAACTAACTACAACCTCTTGCCTATCGAAGCTCTATAGAGTGTAACTTATAACTCAAACCTCTGGCTTTAGGGAATTGCTTTTTGGGCTCTTCACATCATTATAATATCTGGGTGTCATGGCTAGGGGGAGATAACTCTCTTAACCCTCACTCTATGCAGTAGTAGCTTTACCTCATATTGTGTTACCTCACTGCTTGCCCCTACATTAGGCAAGACATCCTAAACAATCTAAGTATGGCACTCAAGGAGATTAGGCCTCTTATAACCTCTTTAGGCAAGCCTCTCTAGCAGGTAAACAATCCTCTCTTGTTGCCTAATACATAGAGCTTGCCACTGATCTCGCGCAAGCTACTATAAATTATAGAGCTCTAGTTGTTAGATCACCTAACTCTGTTCTAGAACTAGAAGCCAATCTCACCCACAACTTACCACCTACTCATAACCATTCATAACTCACTTAGTATAAATAAAACATAAGTCACCTCTACACACCCAAGATACCTTATACAAGGCTTTTCATAACTCTATAAACCTTTACATAGCCTTATAACCACATCCTCAAGCCATATACAACATTAGAAAGCCTAAAACTTCACTCTAATACTAATAATGTCATACCTTACTATAAAATGCTTTTTCTACTACAAATACCTCATATAGAACTTAAAGGAGTCAATGGAAACCTGAATTGATTAAAATTTTCTTTTTAAAAATTTTCTCATACAATTTTACTATTCATTTGGTCATTCCTAGAATTTTTTCCAACCTTGAAAATACATAATTAATTTTAAAAAAATCGTATGAGGTTGGTTCAAGGCTCTAATTTAAGCTCTCTAAATCCTTTATAAGGGAAAAATACTTACTTAGTATAGTACATATAAATTTATATAAAGTTACCCCTAAAACAAACTAAATGGTTTTACCTCTCATTTGTCATATTATTATTACTTTGCCTTTATATAAGCACAGGCATCCTTGCATTTTAGGCACGCTAGTCATATTCTTTTTACTTTAGGGTTAGATATATATATATATATATATATGGATTTCTAATACATACCCTATTATCACACAGTATTATAACACACTCATACATACCATAATCTAAAAATATTTAATAACATGACAAATTGTGATGCATAAAAGTAGGGTCCTCAATTTATGCCTCCACACCCTTTGCCCTTTCTTTACTTGAACTCAAACCTAGCATGGGTTATATTTGGGGTGAGATTATGAAATCTCAATAGTAGTAAACTAGTCTCATTCACAAGCAAGTATGTAAGTACATAACATAATGCCAATCAAGGTGCCACATACCACATAGTAATATGAGGAATTTCATACAAAGCCAAGCACAATCTAAGCATACATGTCTCATCTTATAGCATAAATGACAACTTGATATAGCATAACACTCATCATTATACAAACATACAAGCTTAAAGAAAGAGAAAGGAAAACTACTACCTTAGCAAACTTTGCTCTTCAAGCCTTGGAATTCAGTTTACTTGCTTTTGGAGTTCCTAAACAAATATCAAACCCTATAATCATAATGATAATTCATTACAATCAACACATAAACCTTAACTTCTAAAGTAGTATGACCCTTTTAAACTCATTGGAATTGGAAAAATCTAACTCCTTCCCTTCCCATCCACTATGGGCGAGTAGTGTGCATTTCTTTTCCAAAAATTAGAAATTTTATTCCATGAGTTTTGGGGGCTTTGCCATAGGATAAAATTGGAATGGATAAAATTATCAAATTCTAACCCCAACATGTTTTGGTCATAATGTAACCTAGCTCCATTTTAGGCCCAACAGTGAGTTTCTTTAGTTCTAAAAATTCCATAGCCTCTTCCTTTATGTTTTAGGACTTAAAATTTGGTATACATGAAAACACCATAAAAAGTGTGAGAAAATTCAGATAGCATCCCCCCAACATTTCCATTTTCCCAAAAATTACAATCTTTGTATTTTTCAAAGTTCTAGCACATAACAAAAATGGATGAGCTCATATGGGCTCCATAGTCAATATATAAACTCCATTTCTAATCATCCATATGCTACCCAAAGTGGCCCATAGTTAGGGTATAACAAAACTAACTTAAACCATGTGATTTTCAAGTGTAAGGTGGAGAAAACTTACTCTTTAAGCTTAATCCTTGCTTCCTTTGCTCTTCTCACACTAAAATCCATTCTTTTCCCACTTAGAGCAACATGCCACCTTGAAGAAAGGATGAAGATGCAGCTGCCCTTTGGAGAAAATGATTGGAGGATGAAGAAGATGAAGAAATTTGATGAAGAATGGTGGTAGTTTTGCTTGATTTCACTTCTTCTTCCACTTTTCCTCCATCTCTCTCTCTTTTCACGTTTCTCTCTCCCTCTCCCTTGTGTGTGGCATGAAAATAGTGGAATGGAGGTGAAGCAGATGAACTTAAATGAAGTTAAATGGTACCAAATTTAGACCTTTGGATTAACCTTTTCAAGAACAAATATTAGCCTTTCATTCCTTTTTTTCTTTTGATTTTCTAATTTCATGACTAAATATTTTCTTCCCAAAATTCCTTTGCCACACACTTGGATGCTTATTCTTAGCCCTTAAGTTATGGTGATTTGATGGTTAGTAACCATGATTATTTTTTCTAACTCAACTGTGGTTAATTTCTAACTTAACCATGGTTAATTCTTTAAACTAACTAAAATCCTTTCTTTCTTTCCTTTTTATTTTATATTTGTATTTGGGTTTCATCTTCTCTAAAGCCCTAATTATATCTTCTTTCGAGAAAATCATATTTATAAATTTTAGAATGTCTAAAGGTATGTATTGTACCGTACTGAGCCTCAAACATGGATTAGGGGCCCTCAACCTCGATCATGATAAATTTTGGTGTCAATCAGATATTCGGGTCTTTAGGTGTAATTTTCACCATTCTGTATTATGATTGTGCTCTAAAATTTTTATTTATTGCAATTTAGTCCCTGAAACTCCTTTAGGATTTTTTAGCCCTTTAATTATTTCTATTTCCATGATTGTTACAACTTCCTCTTTCTATTTTGCTTATGGCTACTGATAAGACTAACCAGATCCCAGACCAGATCCTGTCTGGTCATTCGAACAAGGCGTCATCGGACTCGTCTCATCAAACGAAGTTTAACCATGGATCATGGATTTTTGAGATTCTTATCCGATTTTTTGATATTCATGCCTAAAGCCACGAATAGAGGGTGAAACTAGGGTTTCCTGAGCGTTCAGGAAATCTATACATTTTACCTGGCACACAACTTTTCTTTGTATTTTAGTCCCTGGCTCTTTCATACTTAATCTTGAAGACTCTTCGTGACCTTTTTCTAGTCTTTTTTTTAATCTATTTTGGCCCCAATTTTAGGGTACCTCTGGCCTTGACTCATTATTATTTGTGGTTTAGAATATTATTCTAATTTTATTAGACCTTAATTTACTTTATTTGGGGGACTCCCTTTTATATCCAGTGAATTTCATACATTGACGGAGAAACCGTATGTTACGTTTCTCACATTTTCTTACGTTTTGTTGCATTTTCGAAGGATTGGATATTATAAAGCACATATTAAAACTCTATCAAGATGGATTGCTTAGCTCATTTGATTTTGAATTGTCTGATACTTGTGAGTCTTGTTTATTAGAAAAGATGACTAAGACGCCTTTTACTAGTCAACGTGAGAGGGCCATTAATTTATTAGGGCTGATACATACAGATGTATATAGTCCACTAAACACTGTTGTCAAAGGAGGATGCTAATACTTCATTACCTTTATAGATTATTTCAGTAGATATGGCTATGTCTATCTAATGAAACATAAGTCTGAGTCTTTTGAAATGTTCAAAAATTTTTAGAATGAAGTATAAAATCAACTTGGTAGAAATATCAAGGCACTTTGATTTGATCAAGGCGTAGAATATTTAACCCAAGAATTCATTGACCATCTTAGGAGTTGTGGGATCATCTCACAACTAACTCCACCAAGAAGACCATAATGGAATGGTGTTTTTGAAAGGAAGAATCGAACATTATTGGATATGATTTGATCTATGATGAGTCAGAAAAATCTTGCACCATCCTTTTGGGGCAAGCCTTAGAAACAGCTATGTTCACATTAAATCATATTCCATCTAAAGTGGTTTTAAAGACACCATATGAGATATGGACTAGGAAGAGGCCTAATTTATCTTTCCTCAAAATTTGGAGATGTAAGGCGTATGTCAAGCAACAAGCCTCAAACAAGTTAGCACCCAAGTCTATAAAATTCCTTTTTAAGGGTTATCCTAAAGAAACCAAGGGATACCACTTCTACTATCCCCCTGAGAATAAAGCATTTGTTACTCGGAATGGTATTTTTCTCGAAAGAGAATTCATATCTAAAAAAACTAGTGGGAGCAAGGTGCATCTTAAAGAAGTTTGAAAAGTACAAAATGGCATTAACCTAGAGATGGACAATTAAGGGGACTCACAAGGAGTTATTGATCCTACTCAGGCAACACAAGGCCCACGAAAGTCTAATAGGGCATGACACCAACCAGAGAGATATGAATTTCTCATGACTGAAAGTCGTGAAGTGTTGCACATAGAAAAAGATGAGCTAACTACCTATTAAGAGGCTATTAGGGGACTAGATTCTGAGTTGTGGCTAGACACCATGAAATCTGAAATGTAATCTATGTATGACAATCAAGTTTAGACCTTGATTGGTCCACCTGAAGGTATTAAAACCATTAGGTGTAAATGGGTTTTTAAGAAGAAAACCAACACGGATGGCAAAGTGCATACTTTCATAGCACAATTAGTTACAAAAGGATTTAAACAAACCTATGGTAAAGACTATGATGAAACATTTTCACCAGTTGCTATGATTAAGTCAATTAGGATCCTTCTTGCCATAGCCGCATATTATGACTATGAGATTTGGTAGATGGACATCAAAACTACATTTCTTAATGGAAACCTACTTAAGGATGTGTACATGACACAACCTGAAGGTTTTGTTCGTCTAGAGGATAATAGGAAAGTTTGCAAGATTCAAAGATCCATTTATGGATTAAAGCAAGCATCTCGAAGTTGGAATCTTCATTTTGATGAAATAGTCAAACAGTTTAGTTTCATCCAAAATAAAGATGAACCTTATGTTTACAAGAAGTTTAGTGGGAGCACGATTGTGTTTCTAGTGTTGCATTTTGATGACATCCTACTCATTGAAAATGACATTCCTACCTTATAGAATATCAAAGCTTGGTTAGGAAAATGTTTCTCAATGAAAGACTTAAGAGAGACAAATTATATCTTAGGGATTAAGATCTATAGAGATAGATCCAAAAGGATTATTGACCTAAGTCAAAGCGCTTATATAAACAAGGTATTGCATAGATTCAGTATGCAAGATTCCAAGAGGGGATGCATACCAATGGCTTATGGCATCAATCTCTACAAGAGTCAATGTCCTAGTACATATGATGAGTAAGATTATATGAGCAAGGTTCCATACACTTCAGCCATTCGATCCATTATGTATGCCATGTTGTGCACTCAACCAGATGTCTGATATGCATTAAGTATGACCAGTAGATACCAATTGGATCTAGGTGAGAGTCACTGGATAGCTGTCAAGAACATCCTTAAGTACTTGAGAAGGCCTAAAGATGCATTCTTGATATATAGAGGATTGAAAGATGAGCTTACTATTAAAGGTTACATAAATGCAAGTTTCTAATCCAATAAAGATGACTTTAGATCGCAATCAGGATTTGTGTTCATTTTGAATGGTAGTACAGTAAGTTAGAAGAGTTCCAAACAAAGTATAGTAGCAGATGCTACAATGGAGGCTAAGTACATAGCAGCATCAAATGTAGCTAAGGAGGCTATTTGTATAATATCTGGCTCCTCAAAAATATGAGAAAATGTGAGAAACGTAACGTATAGTTTCTTTATAAATATACGAAATTCACCGGTTACAAAAGAAAGTCCCTTAGATAGAGTGATTTGAGGTCCAATAAAATTACAATAATATTCTAGACCTCAAATAATAATAATTCAAGGCCAGAGATGCCTTGAAACTAAAGCCAAAATAGCCAGACCAATTTTAACGAAAATACAACGAAATGTAATGGCATTTTTATAATTTCAAGAAATTTTTAGAATACTCATAAGAGGGATTTTTAAATGAAAAATTTGAGTTCTCCAAGGTTCTCAGGGCCCCTGAAAACCATAAAAAGCCCTAGGATAGTTAAAACCCCTATGGTGAGTAATTTTAGCCTTTAGTTGACTAAAATTTTGACTAAACAGTTCAGAATGGTTTTAAATCCAATTTGGGTGAAACCAAAGCCATTTTATGAATTAGAGACACAAATTTTATGATGAGAAATATGGTTCTCAAAAAAGAGTTGAAATGAGCCCAAATGGACAAAACTAAAAAGAGGGACTAAATTGCAAATTTTAAAAGTTACTTAAATGAACCTTTAGGCTTATAAAAACGTCCCCACTTCTTCTCCACTCCTTATGACTAGATTTTTTGGGATAAAATAGAACCAAGGGCAGATGAGAATGGTACACAAGATGGAGGGAAGAAGGAGGAGAGAAACCTAGCAAAAAGTGTAAAATTTTTATGGTTTTTCATGTTTTCTCCTTCACCATTCTTCTTCCCCTCTTCCTCCTCTTTCTTTCTATGGATTTATTGAAGTCTTTGGGTCTATTTTAAGCTTAAACCAGAGGAAGAAATTTTAAAATTTAGGAGGAGAGCCAAAGGAAAAGGAAGAGCATTCAAGAAAAGCTTGAATTCAAGGTAAAAATCCTTAGTTCCATGCCTCTTTTTCCTTGTTTCTCTTCTTGTGTATTTTTTTCCTACATATGGCCAACCAAGGGGAGAGTGTTTTTGGACAGAACCAATAATGAATCTTAGGAATTAAGGTGTGAGAATTAAGAATATGCAAAGAGAACAAAGTAAGAGCCATGAAATTGTAAGATATAAAAGTTAGGGTTTTATGTGTTCCCTTAAAATTCTGTTTTGATACAAGAATTCTTAGGCCTAAATGAATGTTTATATGAGCTCTAGAGATCTCTAAGGAGCTTCCCACATGCATCTTCCATCAATAAAGCAAAGCAAGCTCCATTAGGTTACTTCATTAGGTACATTATGGGACCATAAATGAACCTTAGAAGCAAGCTAGCTTTCCCAATGACTGTGTGGCTTTATAAATTGTTCCAAGAGTGTAATTGGCTTCCATGTGATGTGTCCAAGCCAAAAGAACCAAGTTCCACCTTCTTGTGAGTGTGTGGCCATGGGAAAGGATCCAAGTACAAGGAAGAAGGTGTGTTGTTGTAATAAAGGTAGCTTTCTCCTCTTTCTCTCATGCATGGATCAATGTTTGTCTTATCTTTGAATGTGTATATGCATATTTTAAGCCATGAAAAAGTGTTTTAGCATGTCTCTAGATGCCATGGTACCATGATGTTGCATTGTATTTTCAAGTAATGCTTTGTGGACTTGCTTTGATCTGCTTGAGTATGGCGAAGCCAAGAACCCTCTAGCCATGATGAGGATGAGCCAAGAACCCTTGAGAATGGTTGAGACAAAGCTAAGAGTCTCCTAAGAGTAAAGCCTAGTTCAAAGCCTTTAAGAAAAAAGGTATGGCAAATCCAAAATCCTAGAAGAGAATGATAAGGCTAGACCACTTACTTGGCAAGCCTATGGATGTGTTGTATGACTTCTTGAATGCTAGAAATTGTTCCTTGAATGATTACATGCTCCATAATATTCATGCATTCATTTTTAGACATGAATTTGCATTCTTTATGTGTGATTAAAAGGGAAAAGAGCTATTGAGATTCTATAAATCTCACTCCCTTCCCTCTCCTATCTCATATGGCCTGGGTGGAACTTAAGAGCCAAGGAATGAAGGCAATGAAGCATGAATAGCATTGTTTTGACAATGATGTAGCCTATGTAATCTTAAAGTATGTAGGAATATCAAAATTCTTATGTATGTATTATTTTTGAGTTGTAAACCAATGAGCAAATGTAATAGCATGTATGAATGATGTATGAACCACTTTTGGTGCAAAATCAATGGAAATGTGAGAATTGATTACTTGATGGCTTGCATTTGCTAGTGTATTCATGGATGTGAGACAGTCAAAATGAGATGCATGATGTCTGGGACCACTTGAGCAGTTCATACAAGTTGTATTTATGTTCTTAAACTTGTCCAGGAGGTGCCAAATATAAATGAAAGCCATTTAGACCAAGTTGGTGCCTTATAAGAGGCAAAAATGACCATAATGGTGAGTTATGGCAAAATCTGTCTAAATGAGCTCTTCTTAATCTGCAATTTGGCATGCATCTAGATCTTATTGAGATATTTTTGGGAAGCTAAAGCGTGTAATATTTGGAGGTCTACAAAATTTTTGGCAAATTTTTTGAAGTTGGCTAAAATTTCAGAATTTGCTACTAGTACTATTCATATAATCTGAATTTTGATCTTTGTCATTCATAAGGCAAATGATATCCAATTATTGTGAAATTTTACAAGAAAAAACTAGACCTTCCTAATGACTTATGACAATTAGAAGCACCTCATTTGGATGTCTAGAGAGGGAGATATGAATTTTTGAAATTTATATTTTGTTCCAGGTGCATAGTTAGACCTCTAGCATCGTTCCATCAATTTTTAAGGTATGAATGCTATTGGATTGATCTAGAGCTATTGTTTCCCTCTAGTTAAGATTTGTATCTTTCCAAATTGGTATATGTTCTATGAATTGGATATTTTTAAAATTAATTGTGAATTTTCAAATTTTACATCAGTAAGCTGTATCAGTAATTCTGGGTAATCTAACCTTTGTGTTCTTTCTATTGTTAAACATGTCGCAGATGAGATTTCATGCCTTGAAATTATTTTTATGTAAATTTAAGATCTAGAGCTTTCCATAAAGCTATCGTTTACTTGATTTCTATATTTCTAGATTTAGTTATGATTTTTCAAAATTGCCCCAGAATCTGTCACCATGGAACTTGAGGCAAAACGTGAGAATTTGTGATTTCTGGCTCTCGGTTCATGGTTCATGTGAAGTTTTAAGATGTTTATGATTTTTATGAATGCAAAATAATTAAAATATGTTGTTGGTAAGCTTTTGAGGCCCACATGTCAAAATTTAAATTTTTAACCTCGACGTAACATAATAAAACCTATTATCTTAATGTATTTTCTTAGACTTTCTGGGATGACATGTATAATTTTACTTCATAAAGGAAATTGATGCTAGAAATAATATGGTGTGACAATTTGGATCAAGAAGTTTATTGTTGAGCTAGAAGTAATAACTAGCATTTCAAATCCAATAGATATGTTTTGTGATAATAATGGTGCGATTGCACAGGCTAAAGAGCCTAGATCACATCAAATGTAACAACCAGAAAAAAAAAAAGCTAAAAAATTTTCAAAAGGCTGAAAATTTTCCAAGTCTGCTAGCTATAGCGAGAAATGGCCTAGCTATAGCGAATGTACCTGTTCGCTATAACGAGAAATGGTTTAGCTATAGCGAAAGTGCTTTTTAGCTATAGCGAGTGCAGGCATCCCATACAAAAACCAAGGAGTTGCTCGTCGTAGCACGCACAGCAGCAAAAGCAGGGGTCTAGGACTGATACGTGATCGCCGTAGCAAGGGTTAGTCTGAAAAAGCATGAAAAGAGAGAATTTGACTTCTTAAAGTGCCCCAATTCTTTCCTTCTTCGTTTAACCGACTTAGGCTTCATCCAAGGCAGAGAAAAGGGTGAAGGAGAGAGAGAGACACCTAGAGAAGGAAGGAGAATAAGAGAAAGGTAAGCATAACTTGATATTTCCCTAGCTTTTCTTCTTAGAATCTTGTTCTTCTCTCGTTGCCCTCTCTTGCTATGGTTTTGGTTGTTGAATTAGCTATGTTTTGGACTTGGTTCAGAAGAGGGAAAGTGAAAAACCACTCTTGAAGGAGGTTAGAACTCATGTAGCCTTACTTCTTTGCTTTCCTTTCTTGAGAGTTTGAGAGAGGAAGGATAGTTGATGAACTTCTAGAGAGAGAAAGAACCCCTAGTTTCTTATATGCTTGGTAGGGTTTGCTATAAAGAAACCCCTAGCTTTGTGAATAAATGTTAAGTTATGAGAGAGTAATTCCATGCTCTTGTGTGTCTAGGCTCAAGAGAAGCACTTCCATTTAGTTGTGATAGTGAAATCAAGAAGGGAGAAGACAAATTGAAAGGGAAGGCTTCTATTAGCCTATAAGGTAGCTCTCTCCCCTTTCTCTTATCCATGAATATGTGTTTAGCTTGTTCTAGAATGTGTGTATGTGTATTTTCAAGCTATGAAAAGTATGCTAGCATGCTTTTACATGTCACAATCATTGATGCTATGTTATGTGTTAAATGAATCCATGATGTTTGTATGAGTTTGCTTGAGTGTGGAAAGGCCAAGAACTCTTCCCTTGGGTGAGGATGAGCCAAGAACCCTCGAGCTTGGTTGAGATAAAGCAATGGGCCTCCTAAAAGTAATGTGGACTCCCAAGAGTATGGTTGAGTCCAAAGTGCTCAATAGTGGGTGAGGCAAGTCCAAAATCCATGAGGAGAAGTGTGAGGCCAATCTAAACACTTGGTGAACCCTTGAATGTCTTGTATGATTGATTCACATGCCAAGGTTGTTTTCAAAGTGTCCATGACTTCCACTTTCTCATGCATGCATTGGAAAAGCTTGTTTGGCACATATTATGTATGATTGAATGAGAAATGAGCTATTAAGATTCTTTGAATCTCATCCCCTCCTCTCCACTATCCTAACATGCTAGGTGGACCAAGTGAACAAAGACATGAGAGCCATCAAGGTTGAAGCTAGGGAAATTGGCAAAGGATTGTGAAATTTTCATTTTGTCACCACTTTGTTGCTAAGAGATGTAATCTAATGATGTACATGTTGTATGCACTTATGAATACTTGTAAATAGATGTACTTATTGTATATGTATGAGAATTAGAACTATAGTGCATGATATAGCAAGTTTTTGGTATGAACAGCAAGATCTTGGCATTATGTACATGGTGTATGTTTTGGTGTGGGAGAGTGAGTTTTGCAAATCTAGGTTTTTAGATATTTGAACCATGTTTAATAGCCTATGTTGATGCTTTCCCACATGCTCATAGAGCCTTAGGAGTAGGAGGAGCAAATTTGAACCCTTGGAGCCCTCTTTTAACAAAGAAAATTAACACTTTACCCTTTATGTCAAAGTCTGACCAAATGACCTCTTCTTGCCTTAAAATTTAGCATGTGACTAGATCTTGCCTAGAACTTTTTGGGAAGCCAAATATTAGGTCATTTGGAGGTCTGTGGAATTTTCAAAGTTGATATCAGAATATCGGATTTGCATGAGCACCGTTCATTTGGTCAGTTGTATAATTATGTCATCCGAGGGGTAAAAGTGGTCCAATGGCTACAAAATTTTATAGGAAGAAACTCGACATTCATAGTGACTTGTAGTAACTAGAAGCACCTCATTTGGATGTCTAGAGAGGAAGATATGAATTTTTGAAGTTTCTGCCCAGTATCAGTCATCTTACCTGACCAGAAGTACTGTTCCATCGATATGAATTTTTGAATTTTTGAATGCACCTTTCTAGCAACCTAGACCACGACTAACTTTGGTTAGGGTGTTGTTCATTGTGCACCAAATTATTTCACCAATTTAGCCTTATCTTAAGAGCATCCCCTAAAACTTCCTTAAGATACATTTATAGGTTAGCTTATCTTTAGAGCATCTCTATAAATTCACCTTTTAGCCTTCTCATCAAACACATAACATTTTGGCTAACAATAGTTATGGTTTAAGTGAAGTTGATGATTTCACCTAATCCATTTGATCTAAATAAATTATCAACCTAAATAATCAAAATTAATCAATTAAATTCATTTGTTCAAATAATCATCCTGACACCATAAAGAATGCCTAAGAATTTGGATCTTAAGAGTTTATCAATTAAATTACAATCAAATATCAAAATAACCAATAGCTACTCTAAACTATCAACAACACAATATATTATCATCAAGATTTAAAGAAATGATATGCAAACTAAAATATATATGAAATTTAGATAACAAAAGTGTAAGATACAAATAAAAAATTAAACTAAAAAAAAGTAGAGAAAGTAAAAGATACATTGTAAGAAGGTCAAAGAAAAATACACAACTAAACCAAAGATCCTCCATACAAACCTTGAATTGCTAAGAAAGCCTTTGTAATCCAAACTTTAAATAATTGTGTGATGAAGTTTTAACACTTACTCACTAAGCATTACTAGGCTTTTAGATATACAAAAACATAATTATGTGAGATTAATTAATTAAATTAGCAAGTCTCTTTACAAGTATACCAGTTATTCCAAGTAATATAATTTCTTAAGTATAGGTCGATCTCATATAAATGTATATTTAAATAAAAATTTTAACAAAACTTTCTATTCCTATATTAGCCTACGTTACACTGCATAATGTAAATAATATCTTAGGATAAGGCTAGTCCATTATTTTATTAAAAAAATATTTTTAATGATGACTTTTAGTGGCACTAAAAAAAGTGGTCACTAAAAAGTTTAATCACCACTAAAAGTACACTTTTAGGGGTAACTTTTTTTAGTCACCACAAAAAGTTGTTGCCTAAAAGGTATCTTTCATTTTGCTAAAACTTTAGTAGTGACCCAAAAAAAAAGTCACTGCTAAAATTTTTGTGTAATAAAAATATTGCCACAATATAACTTTTAGCAATGACTCAAGATAAGTCACCATTAAAATGCTTTTGTGGTGACAAGATTGATGTCATGAAAAAGAGTTTTTATGGTAACGTCTCATGGTCGCCACAAAGAACCTTTAGTTGTAACTTATCGTTGACACTAAATATCTTTTGTGATGACAAAATTATTGCCAAAAGAAAGAGCTTTTGTGGTAACTTCTCATCATCACCACGAAAGAACTTTAATAGCAATATATTGTTATCACAAAAAGTCTTTAGTGACAACAATGTAAGGTTACTACTAAAGAAGTTGCTGCTAAAAGTGGCTTTAGTGGTAATCTATTAGTTAAGCCATAAAATAGGTTTTAGTGGCGACCTAATTTTGCCACAATAAAGAGCTTTAGTGGCAACACTCAGGGTTGCCACAAGAGACCCTTTTATGGTAACTTCCCTAGGTCACCACAAAAAGTAATTTTTTAAAAAAATAATTGAAACATAATATATATAATTTATAATAATAATTGAATAAATAATAAATTTTGAAATTTGAAATCTTAGATAATACCCTTTCTTATTTAGATAACACCTATCACAAGGTTTTTTATTTAAAATTTTAAAATAAGTTATTTAAGATTAAAAAATAGTATATTATTAATTTTTATTTTTATTATTAAAGTAAAATTAAAAATTAAAAAAATTACTAGAATAAAAAAATTGGAAAGAAATGCAGGACATTCCTTGAATTTCATTCTCCCTTATATTTCCCCCTTCAAAAGCACTAATTTACATCAAAGCAAGGGTTAGAGCCGCAAGCAAGTTAAGAGAATGAAAGTGAGATGCAAAGAAGAGATAATGAGAAAACAAGAGTTTGAAAGAGAAAGAGACAGAGAGGGAAGAGATAAGAGAACTGTCGTAACAACCAGGAAAAAGAAAGAAGAGAAAAGAAAAGAGAAAAGAAAAGGGAAAGAAAAGAAAAGCTGAAAATTTTTAGAAGCTGAAAATTTTCTAAGTCTGCTAGCTACAACCCGGCTATAGCGAATGTACCTGTTCGCTATAGCGAGAAATGGTCTAGCTATAGTGAGACTGCCTTCTAGCTATAGTGAGAATGCTTCTAGCTATAGCGAGTTCGGGCACCCCAATACAAAATCCAGGGAATTGCTCGCCGTAGCGAACGCCATAGCGAAGACAGAGGTCTGGGACTTATTCGAACTCGCCGTAGCGAGGGTTATGGCTCGCTATAGCGAGGGTTAGTCTGGAAAAGCGAGAAAAAGAGAATTTGACTTTTTAAAAGCTTTCAAATCCCTTCTTTCTTCTTCTAACCGACTCAAGCTCACTTTAAGAGAGAGAAAAGGGCGGAGGAGAGAGAGAGAAGCTTAGGAGAAGAAGAAAGGACAAGAAAGGTAAGGATTTCCATGGCTTTTCTCTTAGCATGTTACTCTTCTCCCCTTTCCCTCTCTTTCTACGGTTTTGGTAGCTAAGATGGTTAGGTCTTGAGCTTGGTTCAGAAGAGGGAGAGTGAGGAACCACTCTTGAGGGAGGTTAGAAGTCATGTAGTCTTCTCTTTCTTGCTTTCTTTCTTAAGAGCTTGAGAATTTGAGAAAAGAGAGAGGATAGTTCATGGATTCTAGTGAGAGAAAGAAACCTAGTTTGACATGCTCATTAGGGTTGATAAGAAGAGATCCCTAGCTTATGAATTAAGTGTTAAGGAATTGATTCCATGCTTCTTGTGTGGTTAGGCTCAAGAGAAGTTCTCCCATCTAGAAGTGGTAGTGAAATCCACAAGGGAGGAGACAAGTGAAAGAGGAAGTTGTGACTAGCTAATAAGGTAGCTCTCTCCACCTTCTTTCATGCATAATTGTGTGTTTACATTGTCTTACTTATATGTATGTATGATATGAGTTATGAGAAGTATGTTAGCATGATGATGCATTATGAATTGAAATGATGTTTTATGTGATTGTTTTGGTTTGCTTGAGGAATGGAAAGGCCAATAACCCTTTAGCCATGGTGAGGATGAGCCAAAACCCTCAAGTTGGTTGAGACAAAGTAAAGAGTCTCCCAAAAGTGAGGTTGACTCCCAAAGAGTAAGGGTTGAGTCTAAGAACCTCTTAAGAATGGGTGAGGCAAGTCCAAAATCCACAAGTGAGTGGGTGAGGCTAATCCATGTACTTGGCAAGCTTCTAAATGTTATGTATGGCCTACTCACATATTGAAAATATTTTTCTTTTATGCATGGCTAATTCATATGTTGCAAATGCTTTCATTGTGGTTTTATATGCTAACATGCCATACATGCATGATGAGACTTGTTTGCATGCTTTGTGTGTATGATTGAATGAGAGATGAGCTATTGAGATTCTTTGAATCTCACCCTCCCTCTCCACCATCCAAACATGTTAGGTGGACCAAGTGAGACTAGAGATGGGAACCACCAAGCATGAAGCTAGGGAGATTGATGAAGACTTGGCAAAGAGCTTCTTGTAAATGTGTTGTATATGAGATATGAAATGTAAATTGATAATATATATGATGTAGTCCCTAAGAGTATTTGCAAGACAATGTATGTATGATGATGTATATATAAGAATGAGGCCTATTGTGAATGAAGAGACAACTTTGATGTGAAATGCTCAATGTTAGTATAGGCTATATAAGTGCATAAGTGGGCATAGGATAGTGAGTTTTCCCAATCTAGGTTGTTAGACACTTGAGTCATGATTGATGACCCCTATAGATACTTTCTCATGTGCTCAAAGAGTCATAGAGGTAAAAGAACTAAGATTGGACCCCATGAGCCCTATTTTTAGCCAAGAAAGTGACTTTTTACACTTGATGTCAAGAGTTAACCAGATGACCTCTTCTTGCTTTGAAATTTTACATGTGACTAGATCTTGTTTAGAGATTTTTAGGAAGCTCAATATCAAGTCATTTGGAGGTCTATAGCATTTTCTATGATTTTTCAAAGTTGACATCAGAAATTCAGATTTCAAAAAACACTGTTCATTTGGTCAGTTTGGGAATTGTGTCACCCGAGGGGCAAACGTAGTCCAATGGCTACAAAATATTATACATAGAAACTAGATGGTCACAGTGACTTGTAGGAAGTGGAAACACCTCATTTGGAGGTCTAGAGAGGAAGATATGCAATTTCGAAGTTCCTGCCCAGTATCAGTCACCCAGCCATACCCAAGGTACTGTTTCATCGGTTTCCGGGAGTTTGGCTTGATGAACTGATCTGGAGATATTTTTCCTCTCTAGTTAACATCCACATCTTTCCATAGCGATATCGTTTGCAAGCATTGGATTTTTGTGGAATTGGTTAGACATTTTCAAAGTCCATATCAGTAAACTGTGACAGTAACAGAACCCCCTCTGACCGGTGGAAGATTTTTGATGTCAAACGCATGATATGTGAGATATTGAGACTTCTACATATTTTTAGCATAAATTAGACATCTTAAGCTTTCTAGAATGACCGAGATCATGTAGTTACTATTTTTCTGTATTTAGTTATGGATTTTCAAACTTATCCCAGAAATGAAGCGAAATCTGCCAAGAACGAAAATGCATGTCTCATATCCCTTCTTGCTTTCCATGAGTTTAAAGCATATTTCTGGGATTGAAATAAGTCTAAATAGTGAAATTGAGCAGGAGGATGCATAGAAAGAGCTCACCCTGTCCATGTGACTCTAAAGTAAATATCTACCCATATATAATGCCATGAAGAAAGGACATCCAAATAGAGTGAATGACCTTCATTTTATGCTTAACATGTGCATATGAGTATGTGGGCATGATAGAGATGAGCTAGAAGTTAAGGTGTTACAACTGTTGGAGACCGCACAAGTTGAGAAAGAGAGAGAATGTGAGTTGGGGGAATACTTGATGAATAAGAAGAATCCAGGGGGAATGAAATGTAGAGAAAGATCATGAGCAAAAAGCTTCTAGCATGAAGTGTTATTTCAATTTCTATCAATCTCTGAATTCAATGGCTATTTTCTTGTGTCCATCAATTTTTGGGTTTTGGCAAATTTTAGATCTATGAAATTAGTTAGGATGATGTAACTATAGTAAAATCATGAATAAATTGCTAAATTAGTTAAACTTTGGTATATTTCAAATCTTTAATGGAATATTGACAATTATCACACTGTAATTTTCTGTTTGCTTTGGTTAATAACTTTCATAATTTAAGTTTTACTATTTCAGTTGTTTGCAATGTCTAAATCGCCAAAGGGATAATATTGAGGCAGGTGATTCTTAAACTATCATTCATAAGAACTTGATTCTTATGCATTGCAATTTGAAACTGTAATATCTAGTTTTTCAAAAACTAAACCAAAATGTATTTTGAGATATAAAAGGACCTTAAAGCAAAATAAATTAAGGCTAATTAAGGATAAAATGCTAATTAGAGCATTTAGAAATGTGGTTAGAAAACTAGAAATAGCTTAGAACTAAAGACAAAACATCTAAACAAAGTGAACTGAAAACCCAAGGGTAAAATTGTAATTTCAGGTAACTTTTTTGGAAACTTAAAGTAAAAGGTTTTAAATGGTAAAATTGAGCTCAATAGGGTATTCAAAGGCCCAAAATACTATAGGAATCGTCAAAATAGTTAAAACCCTTTCGGTATGCAATTTAGGACATTGACTGACCTGAACTTTGATTAGATTGTTTCAAATTTTATGAATCCCATAAAACTGAAACAAAATATTGTTAATAAACTAGAGGACCTAAATTTTATAATGAAAGATGGTTCTAAAAAAAATTCAAAATGAACTCAAACGGAGAAATGGAATTGGAAGGGTATAACAGGAATTTTGTAAAATGTTGTAAAACACCCATTTTTCCTTCTTATAAGCACACTACACCTTCCTCTTCATCTTAACCAACATACTTCTACTCTAAAATAAAACCAAGAACATGGGGAAGGAACCAAAGAAGAGGAAGGAAAGAAGCTTCACAAAGATAAGCAAATATAGAGTTTTATCCTACCTTGCTCTTGTAAAAGCTCTTATAATTCTTTTCTTTCTTTCTTTCTATGGTTTTAGTTTTCTAAAAAATAAGGTTTTGTGTTTAAACCCATGGTGGAAGAAGCTCTTTAGGAGGAAATAAATACGCCATCATAATCTCCATTTAACAAGGAATTAAACAAGGCAATGACCAATTTGGCATCTAGAACATTGGAAACTAAAATTTTAAACTTGCGACTAAACTCGAGTCTAGAACTAAACCCTCACAAAACTCAATTCTTGTCATGGGCCAAAATATTCACACTGTGGCAAGGTCCCTTTCTAGAATTCACTATGAACACACACCCAAGTCTTCCCATGATGAGACCTTCTCATGTTGCAACGAGATTGCCCCATGAAGCAATTCTCACTTAAGAAACCACAATTTGAGCCACAATGAGAAACCTTGCACTGCAGTGCCCTTAGCCTCTATAACTCTCTAATTTTAATTTAGCCATGACTTAAAGGTATTTTGGTCATGACTTGATTGTCTTCTAGTCTTAAACTCTTAAATATACAAACTAAGGTATTTGTATTACCTTAACCTCCAACTTAAGGCCATTTTAAGGCTAAATTATAAGGGTTATATCCTTACATAAACTTCAACTAATGGATTGATATATCCTAAGAGTACATGGACTAATTACCCTAACCAAACTTCATATTATATTAGCACAAACTCACTCATGATAATAAAAGGGCAAGTTACAAGCTTAAATGTATACAGTACCTAATATCTCCAAATCACTTAGAACAAGTTTCAATTATCTAATTAGACTTGTTTATAGCCTCAAAATCTTGACACATTCCCAATTCCAAAATATGACTATTACACTTCTTAGTATCTCACATAAGGGGGCTTATGGCAACAAATAAGCCAAAATGCACCCAAAGGATATGCTAAAATTTTCCTTTTGGACCAAAACAACTAACCCAATTTTAAGACTACCACTACACAATTTCATACCAACATTCAGTTGTACTTAAGCATTAATCCTTAAAAGTAACCATGAATGACAACAATAAAGTTAACAAAAGGAATCTGTCATAACCATAATCATTAAATGATAAAGAAATTTTCTGTACATGCATCTTAGATCACAATTTCTGAAATACAATCAAGTTCATCAAATTGAACATAACTTAAAGCCTAGTCCCACGGATTCATCTCAAGTTACAAAATATCAAAATACCTATACTTGGCAATATGAATGCATTATGATAATATACAAAATAAGTTATAAAAATTAGCATCTACACTAAATTAAAATATCTAAGTGCAAAAGTCCTATACAAGATCTTAGATTAGGGATGGTCATCCACTAGCTTCCCATTTTCCTTAGCCAAAGAACCTTCACTTGAAATTGTTAAACCATAATAGTGGTGAGATGTAAATCTTAGTAACCCAAGGAAATTCCATTTTATATGTATCATATAATCAACATAAATGCATTTCATTCACATATATATACCAAGAGCATATCATATAAACCAATAAATGAACAAGTTTGACTACCAGTGACTAGTATCCTATACTAGCAATCACATATAACATGCTAATGGCCAAAAAACAAAGGGAAAGGGTATGATCAAGGCACCAAATCCTTATTGAACATGATCATGACTTGGTGTGTTCCACTAAGTATTAGCATGACTCAACGCATGATCACAGCTCTAGTAAGGTCACAATCACTATCTAATAACAATAAGTAGCCAAACCAATTATTTAACATGGAGAAGATCAATTTTTGTATAACTTACCTTGGCTAATTCCACCAAATGAAGAACTAATTAGACCAAAATGAAAAGGAAGTTAAGAGAGACAAATTTTGCATAACTTACAATGGCTAAATCTCCCTTTAAGTGTGCAAATTAGAGCCAACATGATAAAGAACCCTAGCCTCCTTCTCAATGTGTGAATTTCTCTCCTTTGACTACCTAATGTGTTTTAACTGAAGTAAGAATAAAGGGTTCATATCATTTTTAGGGTTTTAAAAGGAGATGGCTAATCCAATGGGCCTCTTGTCCAAGTGGGTTTATTTTTCTAAATCTTGGGTCATAGTTAGATAAACCCAATTATGTTTGGTGTTCATCAAAACTCAAATTATGCTTATGCAATTATTCTTAGTATAATTAAATTAAATATGGAGGCCAAATTAAACTCCCATCCAATTAATTTCAATTCTACGTTTAAATTTTTACTTTTGCCAAAAATATATTACTTGCCTCAAAATGCCCTAAATAATCATTTTTCTTAAAATTTACTATTTTCAAAGTTTTCCTTGAAAAACTTTATTTTTCATAATTTTCTGAATCTCTCGTAATAATTCTTTAGTTTCCAAATTAAATCCTTAATTCTCCTTAATTAATTTTTAGGTGTTATCATGTCCATTATTTTATTTGTTTATTATGTCTTAGTGGTCAGTTAGAACATTGCCAAGAAGTGAACTTGATATTGTGTAGATCAAATATAGTGTTGCCACATGTCTATACATGTGGTATACATAAAAATCCCTATCTTTCAATTTATTAATTAACCTTCTTATTTTTTTTGGTTACAAATGCTCCAAAAATTAACTTGAACGCAAAATATGATTATGGATTTCCAAGATTGAAAAAATTAATGCTTACCTTTTATTATTGGTCAATTACTTACTTATTGCTTATCTAAAATTGGTTAATTAACCCTTTGTTTAAAAACTCAATAATTTATCAAACAGAACATGGGCTGCCTTTCTAAATTTGTTAGGCGCACATCCATTTAAGTTTTTTCTTGAAACTTTGTTGTAATATTTGTTTACATATATTATGTTAAATTTTCTCTTAATTTTTGGGTTGTATTTGATTAGTTAAGACTTCGCATTTTTATATAGCATTCTAATTTCATTTTTTGTAAAGTTAGGTGCATAATTTCCTTATTGTAATTGAGTCTTTTGCTCTTTGTTTTTCAATTTATTTATTTATTTTGTTTCTTACATTTCTAGGAGTAGATTAGTATAGTTTTCCTTAAGTTTTATGTTCATTAGGTAGATTAAATAAATTTTTGAAAAGGTGTATGGAATATGAGTTTGCCTATTTTGCTACTACTGTTATTTTTCAATTGGGTGGACATACCTAAACTTGATCCAACACCTAATTTCTATGTATCAAATGAATGAGGGCTTCCTATGTAGTAAAAAAGAAGGGGAAAAAAAAGATGGAGTTATAGGAATAAGATTGATGGTGTATGGGAGGAGAAGAAATCAAAGGAGAATTTTATAAATTAGAAGCTTTTTATTTGTAAATGATGTTTGGTCCAAATGTGATGGTGTATGCAATTTTTTACTAGACCCTCTTTTATATGTTGAAATACATTGCCAACATTGAAGAATGAACTAGCTAAAGCCTATGGCCTTCCAATTTTTCCCAAAGAAAAATAGTTGGAGGAAGAAGAATTTGATAAAATTATGTAAGAGCATTGTGGTGATGGTTCTGGCTAGTTGTGGCTATGAACAATGCATAAAAAAGAGCAAGAGTGAAGATTGGTCCAAGAATTTATTTACAAGCCATGGCTACCAAATTTGTAATGCAATCTTTATATAGGGTTTAAGGCCTAAGACTAATGTTTGCATTTATTTTTAGTCATTTATATTAAGATTATAAATTTTATAGTTGCCAACTAGTATTGTGAAACAAATTAAGAAAAATAAAAAAATTTTAGTGACAATAATAGTCACTACTAAATTTCTTTTTAAAAAAAGCTTTTAGTGGCAACTCATTTTGCCTCTAAAGTTTCCATTTTAGTGGCAACCTTCTATCAAGACAAGTTAGTAGGCCTTAAATGGCGACTACTATCACCGCTAAAAATTCCTTTTAGTAATGACACTTAAAGTTGCCACTAAAATGTTACTTTTAGTGATGACCTTCTATAAAAGCCAAATTAATGGGACTTAAATAGTAATAGTTGTAGCCACTAAATCCTTTTAATAGCAATGATAAATACCATTTTTAATAGCAATTTTTTTGTCATCACCAAGGACATTCGATGATAGAGGTTCTAGTTATAGCCTAGCAATGACTAAATATTGCTATTAGAAGTATTTAGTAGTGACTTTTGTACTTTTAGTGGCATCCTTTTATTGCCGTGAAAAGCTTTTTTTTGGGTTAGTGGTCACTAGAAATTGTTAAGAAAAGGGACTGTCACTATTCTAAATACAATTTAAACTAATATGCATATGCAAAGACTCTCTAGCTTAAACTTTAAACACAAAAATACCAATAATTAAATTCTAGTTTCATGCATCATGAAGTACAAAGCTTATTCCTAATAATGTTATGATTAAGGTAGACTAATTCCTAATACTATTGTTTGTCTACACCTCTCTAAACAACAATCCTATAATATCCTAGCTTTATATTACATACCATAGTCAACTAGAATACACTCATCAAGTTTTATGAATTACTAAACTAATTAGTACAATAGATCACTTTCTTATAACATCCCATACTAGTAGCCTGGACATAAATTAAGCAAACATCTAAGGTGCAAGCTAACCTGCAATTGTCCTATGTGCACTAACAAGCATCAATTGGTTTTGCTTTGTTAACACTCACCAACCACTACCTAATCAACTTTCCAAGCAATTTGATTAAATTAATTAACTCCTAAACCCATTGCCTATTTATTCAAGGGTCAATCAATGAACTAGATACAAAAAAAATCACTAGAAGCATTAAGCATGTATAATTACACTAGAAATTATACATTGATTGAAAGGAAGTCATCACAAATAGTAATTAGTCAACCTAAAACATAATTTAAGCGATGAAACTAAGCAAGAAACACAAATGACTAATCAAAAGACTAGGAAAATGGATTAGATCACCATAGAATTCAAAAATAGATCATTACAATGCAAATCTACCATAGATATAAAAGCATACTTCTATAGATTATCTAGATTCACAATCTTCCTTAAAGAATGCTCATGTATGCTAAATTACTAGCAAAATTGTCTTAAAAAATGTAAAAATAATGGAAAAAGGTCCCCATATTCATACATTGAAGGCAATTTATAAAAAAAGGAAAGAAAAAAAAAACTCAGAAGGCACTAGTTGTCGTGATAAGTAAAATTATCTCCTCATGACAATGAAGTGACATCATGAAATTCAAATCTAGTTAAGTTGTTCATCACAAAAAGAAGCTAAATTAGGCTTTTTCAAAAATAATTACACTTTAATCCCTAGGCTCCTCCAAATTGCCTCTAGCATATTATTTATTTAAATATGAATCTTTAGTAAACAAATTAAAATACAAAATATAAGAAATTAAAGCTATAAAATCAAAATTAAACTAATTATTTACAATAACATACTAAGGGCTTCCATGGCAAATATTAAATTGTCACAAAAACTTATTTACAAGTAAAAGCTAATTTTTAAAACTCTTTCTTTTGGAAGCTTTTTGCAAATAAACTTTAAATTACACCAAATTAAACACAATTGAAACTTTATAGAAAAATAGTTGCAATAGAGTTAAAAATTAATGAAAAACCTCCTCTTACAAGTCCCTTAATTCACTACTAAAAATTGGTACTTTTGGAGACTTATCAAACCCCCTAAACTCAGCCTTTTACTTGTCCTATAATAAAATTGTAATAACCATAATTCTTAATTATTGTGATTAGGCTTAATTATGCAATTAATGATTATAAATCAAGGTCTAAAGTCATTACAATTAATTAAATTGAAAAAAAGTGAGAAAATTTGAACCTTGATACTATTAGGTCCTTAGCCAAATAATCACAACTATTTGAATCTACAAATGATTCTAACTATCAATTAAAACCTTTGATTCATTTAACCATGGATTCCACCTTGCAAAATCCTCTTATAAGTGTTTCCAAGTCATTGCATAACATTATCAGAGAATCCAAGGTTTCTTAGTTAAAATATGAGTTTCGGGACCTTCACTGCAACTTGGTATACTTGCGCCACAATGTAAATGGCTACTAGAACTTAAAATTCAAAATATGAATCTTGCACCATGACTCAAGGTTTCTGCACTACGATGAAAGTGCTCTCAGGAACCTACTGTTTAGCGAGTTGGAGCCTCACTGCGATGAGCTTACATGGCACCATGATGAAAGGGCCTCCTGGAACTCTCTAAGGTTCCCTCTCAATGCTCACTATAGCGAGTTTCCCTTAAGCCATGGTGAATTTGCTATTTGTTACTCTCCCTGGGCAAATTTCTTGCATTATACTACTACAAGGCATCTTGCACCATGGTATTCCTAACTTCTGGATCTCCTTTAGTTGCAACTTAGGTAGTTTTGGCTGTAGTTCAATCCCCTACTACACCTAAACTCTTTAAATTTCATCCCACACATGCCAAACCTCCCTCTAACAACATCCTAGGATCATTTTACTATAGTTTGTAGGGTTTTAATGGCATCCTACTATCTAAATTACTTAGCATGCCAATTTTAATCTATTCAAGACTTAAGTTTTAATCTCTACCCATCCATCTACCATATATTAACAAATCATAGACTTTGACACAAGGAATACTAAAGGGCACTACTATTATCATTCAAATATAAATTCCAATAGAGGTACCATACAATACTAGTCCAAGTCAACATTTAAGGCAACATATGATTACATTCTCAAATGATAAATCATATCTTGAAGTCAGCAAGGTTCCATATTAGATGTAAATAAGTGCATATATCATATTCAAAATTTGTATAAGGCCTAACTCTCTATTAGATATATCATTGCTTACCAAAACACTAAAATACCTACACTTGACCATATGATTACATGATGATGCTATACAAAAGAACAATAAAATTAGCATCTACCTTAAGTGAGATTAACCCAAGTGTAGCATTCCCTACACAGGGTCTCAGCTCATGGATATTCTTTCACCTGCTTCCCTTTATCCTTACTTGAAAAGCTTTCACTTGAAATAGTTAGCTCATAAAATGGGGTGAGATGCAAATCTCAATAACCAAAGATAAATTCCATTCATATGCTTAATCAACATATATGCATTAAATTATATAAGCATCAGAAAACATCAATCATATTAGTAAATGAAATAGTTGAGCTACTAATGACCACTATCCCACACCAGTAATTACATACATGTTAAAGGCCAATAACACTATAAGAGCCCCGTCCATGGCACCAACTCCTTAATGAGCACAACCTAGGCTCAGTACACACAAACTCAGTGCTCAATTGAAGTACGATACACGGGTGGCAACCTCACCATAGCTCTACCATGAACTCACAAGGTCCAATCACAACATATTAGATAGCTAACCATTCATTTAGCATTCAAAATCATACATGTGCAGCAAATATAAGATTACATCCAACACATGCAAGGAATTAGAATGAACCTTGGTTACCTCACTTTGTAGACAATCTTTAAAGGCTAACAATAGTGCCAAAATCACCTTATGATCATAAAATCAGACAATCATTACTCTTAACCATCATTTATAGCAGTAAACTAGATACCTATAGAATTAAACTACTAAGGACTATCTAAAGTGTAACATTCGGTTTCTCTATAAACGTACGAAACTCACCAAATATAAAAGGAAGCTCCCCGAATAAAATGATTTGAGGCCAAATAAAATTAGAAAAAAATTTTAAATAATGAAAAATGAGGATGCAAGGCCCAGAGTGCCCAAAAACTTGAGCTAGAAAAGCTAAGAAAATTTGTGAAAACAAATTGGGACATTTTCGTAATTTTTGGTAATTTTGGAAAAGAGAGCTTTATAAATGAAAATTTTGAGCTTTTTGGGGTTCTCACAGGCCTTGAAAACTATGAAAACCCTTAGAACAATTAAAACCCTTCCAGTGAGTGATTTTGGTAAAGGATTGACTGAAACTTTGACTGAACAGTTTAGAATAGTTTCAAACACAATTTGGATGAAACCAAAGACAATTTGTAAGTTAAAAGACCCAAATATTATGATGGAAAATATATATTTCAAAAAAGGAGTTGAAATGAGGCCAAATCAAGAAACCATGGTTTAGAAACTAAAATGAAAAGTTGGAAAAGTATATTAACTTTACTTTTTGCCATATAAGCATGTCTAACTCTTCTCCTTCCTCCCCACTAATGCTTCTCTGGTCTAGATAGCATTTTGGAGAGCTAAGAGAGATGTACAAAAGTGAAGAGAAGAAGCTTCAAAAAAGGTAAGGTTTTTTAGTTTTTTCACACTCCTTGCTTTATTAAACTTGCTCCCCTCTTCCTCCTCTCTCTTTTTATGGTTTTATTGATTGAATTGGTGCTGATTTATGGTTGATTCAGTGGAGGGAGGAGAAGATTTGGGAGAACTCTTGGGAGCATGAGAAAGAGCTCTTAGGAAGCTTGAAAACAGGGTAAACTTCCATAGCTTTTTTGCTTCTTTTTGCTTGTTCTTCTTAGGTGTATTTTCATTCAAACTTGAGCCTATTAAGAAGAGAAAGAATTTTGTCTAAATTAAGGTAGGAACAAGGGTTATAGAGTGTGAGAATTAAGACTATGCAATTGAAAACAAAAAGGGAGTCTTAAAATTCAAATTGCACAACTTAGGGGTTTTGAAAGAAATATTGAAATCTGATTTTTTGTAGGGGAAATTAGACATATGTAAGACTTGGTATGAGTCCCTTAGACCTCTAGGAAGTTGCACATGAGCCATTCCTTTCAAGAAAATAAAGCAAGCTTCATGGGTCCAAAACTAATGCATAGTCTCAGCCAAGAGATGTCTAGCCACCTAGGGAGTGTTTTAAATTGTTCTAAGCCTAGAATGGGACTAGATATGATAGAGGAATATCAAAGGAAAATTTGAAAAAAATTTAGAAGCTTTGGTTTGTGATATGGAGGTGTAAGCTCCATAATGAGACATAAAAAAGCAACTTATACCTAGGCTCCTTAAAATAAATTTATCATGACTCCAAGGAATCTAAATGGAGTCAAGAGACCTATATTAAAGGAGAAAATGGAGCCAAGATCTTGGATTCCACTAGTTGCTTCATTATGTCTTGTATGAAAGCATAATGGAGCCATATGAGAAAGTAGCTTTACATAGAGCTTGCATAAAGCTAAAGCTTGTTCCTATGAGTAATTCATGTCTCATTTGATATCTCAAGGCCAAAAGGATCAAGTTCCATCCAATTCCATGAGTTTGGCCAAAAGGGGAAGACAAGTTCAGGGGAAAAGTATGTGACATTGACTCCAAGGTATCTCTCTAACCTTTCTCTCATACATTGCTTGGATGTCTTCTTGTCTTTGAGTGCTTATGTGTATGTTTGAACCACAAAATATGTTTCTAGCTAATGCTCACTTGTTATGGTACCATTATGCATTTTGAAATAAATTTATAAATGTATTTTGGCTTGAATGGGTATGATGATGCCAAAAGTCCCTTAGCAAGAGTGATGATGAGCTAAAAGTCCCTAGAATTAGGTAATACAAAGCTAAAAGTTTCAAGAAGAGTGAGGCTAAGTCAAAAGTCCCTTGAAAATGGGTGAGGCAAATCTAAAAGTCCCAAGAAAAATGAACGAGGCTAGACCAATGTCCTTGAGAACCTATTTCTGATATGTATGAGTTTTTATGACAAAGAAAATGCTTTATGTATGCTCATTAGTAGCGTGAAAGCCATACATGCATGCTTTCACATGTATATGCATCCACTATATATGTTTGAAAAGGTAAGGAACTATTGAGATTTTTTGAATCTCACTCTTCCCCTCCATATGCCTAATTATGTCTAGGTGAGCCAAGTGGACCAAAGAATGGAGGCTAAACCACTTGAAGAGCAATACTTTGACAAAGGAGTAAAGAAATGGATATTGTAATAGTATATTGATGTCAAGAATTGTATCCATGTGATGTATATGTATTTTAGACCTTTGAGCAAGTCCAAATGTATGTATATATGGTGTATGAGCTCATGTTGGGACTAAATGTATGTAAATGTGAGATTTTGCCACGAAGGAACCCTTATGTGATATGATATGCTTGTATATGATAGCAAGTGGCATTGTGAGAATTAGCTCCATGATGATTCAGACCATTTGGAATGCTTCCCTAGGTTGTATTTGTGCTATGGGATATGCTCAAGTAGTTATGGAATGAGAAAGGAGCCATTTGGTGCATTATGAACCCACTTTGAATCTTAAAAGTGACCAAAATTTGAGCTAAACGACAAACTGACCAAATGGATAAATTTCCCCATGAAATTTGGCATAAATATAGGTCTCATCTAGAGCTTTTCATATAGTCAAAGAGCACTCAATTTAGAACTCTAGAGAATTTATTATGATTTTTCAAAATTGAAAAAATTTTGCTAAAATGGTAACAACACTGTTCATATGGCCAATTTATATTTCTATGTTACACATAGGTCAAATGATATCTAATGTAACACCATATTCAATTAGGCTATCTCATATCATTTATGGGCTCCCTTCCATGAATAACACAAGATTTCCAAGAAATGGCATTAAAATATTTTATTATTTTAGTATTACGTCGAGGATAAAATCTTCATTTTGTGTCTTGTAGACCATATGAACTCATCCATCTCATTATTATATTTAAATATATAAATACAACTCATAACCATCTTAAGAAATGGCCAAAAACTCGAGTTAATGGAGTATATACATAAAAATAGCATGTGCAGCCTCGGATTGGCATTTTAACTTTTTGTCATGAATTTTGAAAAATCATAACTAATTCTAGAAAAATCAAAATCTAGACTACTATATCATTCTGGAAAGTTACAGATGTTGACTTTATGTTAAAAGTAAATCTAGACCACAACAGGGACGTTTAGCTATCGATAATTAATGAAATAGTAACCAAGATTGCCTGTCACTACTGGTACTATCACTAAACTTCAAAAATTCATTTCTCCCTGCTTAGACAACCAATTGGGGTGATCTTAGTGGCTATAGAAATCTTATCATGTTTAGTTTATTCTTATAAAATTTTATGAGCATTGGACATCATTTGTCCCTTGAATGACATAGCACAAGAAACTGACCATATAGACAATGCTTATACCAGAATAACAGAAAAATGGCAATTTTGAAAAATCATAATTAATTCCACAAAGCTCCAAAAAATATGGTCTTTGGCTTTTCAAAAATATCTAGATGAAATCTATATGTATGTCAAATTTCATTGGCAAATTCATTCATTTGATTAGATCTTGACGTTGGGGTTGCTAAAATGCTCTTTTAAGCTTCTTATTAAGTTTCAAGAAGGTTAAATTTGGTTCCAAGGCTCCCATGCCCACTTGAGCACATGAGAAAGCGCCAAAATGGTCTACTAAACATGTCTCTAAGGTGCACAAACTCAGATTTCATAAACTCACTCTCTCACCCCAAGGTATACATAAGAATACATAAGCTAGTTCTTGCCATTCAATGTCCAAAAGTGGCTACATCATACATATGGCATCAAATATCATTTATACATCAATAATTCATGTAATTACATATGTTCATAAGCTCATACATCATATACAATATTGGATTACATAATATGCCACTCATATGGCTACAAAATGGACATTTCCACACACTTTGTTATCAATCTCCTTCATTTATGCTTGGTGGCTTCCATTTCTTAGCTCACTTAGTCCACCTAGTCACTTCTAGGAATCCCAATAGCTCTTCTCCCTTTCAACCATACATAAAGAATGCAAATCTAAGTTCAAAAATGCATGCATCGATATCATGGAACATGTAATCATTCATGGAATATTTCTAGCATTCAAGGAGTCATATGAAACATGCATAGGCTTGCCAAGCAAGTGGTTTAGCCTTATCCATTTTCTTAAGGGATTATGGACTTGCCTCATCCATTTTCTTAAAGGCTTTTAACTAAGCCTTACTCTTGGGAGACTTTTAGCTTTGTGTTAACTATTCTTGAGGGTTCTTGGCTCATCCTCACTATGGCTAAGGGACTTTTGGCTTCACCACACTCAAGCAAACCATAGCAATTTCTCAAAGCATCATTTGAATGCATAACATAACATCATGGTACCATGGCATTTAGACACTTGCTAAAACATTTTTCAAAGCTCAAAACATATATATACACATTTAAAGACAAGATAGACATCCACTCATGCATGAGAGAAAGAAGAGAAAGATACCTTTATCACACTTGCACACTTTTCCCTTCAAGAATGCTTCCTCTCCTTGGGCCACACACACACAAGAAGGTGGGACTTGTTTCCTTTGGTTTAGACATATAATATGAAAGCCAATTACACTCTTGGAACCAATTCTGAAGCTATACATTCATTAGAAAAGCTAAGTGGTTCATATGGCTCTTTTATAGTTCCGTAATGCACCTAATGAAGCAATCTTAGGAAAATATGATGTTGGCTCCATTCTTTCCATCCATCTAAGGTTCTTGACTTCTCTTAAACTTTTTGGAGTTGTCACACAATTAATTCTAGGAGCCTAGCTAGCTGTTATTTTTTTAAGCCATAATATGGAACCTATAATACCATTTCATTATCTATAACTTCTAAAATTTTTTCAAGGCTTCCTCTCATCCTCTCCCATCATATATGACTCAAAATCAAGTTTGGAACAAATTAAAACTATCCCTTGGTGCTCCATCTAGCCTAGGTCAAGGCTATGCTTCAACGAGGCACCAAGTGAGTTTGCTTTGTTTTCTTGATAGGAATGCATGTGGGAAGTTTCTTAGGGATATTTAGAGCTCATTCAAACACTCATTTTGGCCTAGAAATTCTTGCATCAAAATAGAATTTTAAGGAAACACTTGAAACCCTAACTTTGCTATCTTGAAATCTAATAGTTATTTTGTTATTTCTTTTGCATATTCTTATTCTTCTCCTTCATTTTCCTAAGGTTCACTCTTGGTTTGGCTAGAAATTTAACTCCTTAGGGCTGGTCTCATATGGGGCAAAATATGCTAGAGGAAGAACAAGAAACATCAAGCTTGAAGCATGGCAAAACACCTTAGTTTCTTGGCTTCCTTAGCTTGATCTTCACTTTGCTTAGATTTTCCTCTCCAAACTCAAAAATTTCCTCCTTGGTCTGACCTTAAAACAGACCCAAGAATCAATAAAACCATAGGAAACAAGGGAAGATAGAGGAGAAGGAGTTTGCTAAAGAGAAACCAAGAAAATCCATGAAAAATCATACCTTTTCCTTACTTTTTCTCCTTCCTTTCTATAACACCATCATTTCTAACTCATATCCATCATCCCTTACATGCTCATGTGAGATATAGTAAGCATAAAGTGAGAACTTCCATTGGATTCATACACTTTCCTACTGTGTGTCATGGTTAAAAATTCATTTCAGTGTCACATGGATCGTGTGAGCTCATGCTATGCATCCTCATATTTAATTGCACCATTATAACTCATTTCAATCCCAAAAACATGCTTTCAACCCATGGAAACCAAAAAGAGGTATGGAACATGCATATTCATTTTCAGCCAGACTTGGCCCCATTTCTGGGCAAAGTTTGGAAAATCGTAACTAAATCTAGAAAAATTAAAAACATGTATTCTTGGTGATTATGAAAAGCTTGGGATGTCTAATTCATACTAAAAATATATATAAGTCATAATATCCCACACAAAGAGCTTCTAACATGCAAAATGGTTTGGGGTTTGGACTGGGTCCTGATGCTGTCATAGTTTACTGATATGAATTTCAAAAATGTCCAACTAATTTCAAAAAAATCCAATATGTGCAAATGATATCACTATGAAAATATATAGATGGTAACTAGAGAGGAAAAATATCTCCAGATCAGTTCATCAAGCCAAACTCTCAGAAATTGATAGAACAGTACTTCTGGTCAAGCAAGATGACTGATACTGGGCAGAAACTTCAAAAATTCATATTTCCTTCTCTAGACCTCCAAACAAGGTACTTCTAGTTGCTACAAGTCACTGTGAATGTATAGTTTCTTCCTATAAAATTTCGTAGCCATTAGACCACGTTTGTCCCTCGGTTAACACAATTACACAACTGATCAAATGAACAATGCTGATGCAAATCTGAAATTCTGATACCAACTTTGAAAAATCATAGAAAATTCCACAGACCTCCAAATGACCTAATCTTTGACTTTCCAAAAGCCTCTAGGCAAGATCTAGTCACATGCCAAATTTTAAGGCAAGAAGAGGCCATTTGGTCAGACTTTGATATAAGGGGGCAAAGTGCCAATTTCTTTTGTTATAAGAGGGCTTCAAGGGTTCAAATTTGCTTCTCCTACTCCTAAGGCTCTATGAGCACATGGGAAAGCATCAACATAGGCTATCAAACATGGCTCAAATATCTAACAAGTCAGATTTGCAAAACTCACTCTCCCACACTAACACATACACCATGTACATAATGCCAAGATCTTACTATTCATACCGAAAACTTGCTACATCATGTACTATAGTTCTAATTCTCATACATATACAATAAGTACATCTATTTACAAGTATTCATAAGTGCCTACAACATGTACAACATTAGATTACATTTTTTAGTAACAAAGTGGTGACAAAATGACTATTTCATAAATCCCTTGCCGATTTCCCTAGCTTCAAGCTTGGTGGATCCCATGTCTTTGTTCACTTGGTTCACCTAGCATGTTCAGATAGTTGAGAGGATGGAATGAGATTCAAAGAATCCCAATAGCTCATCTCTCATTCAATCATACATAATATGTGCCAAGCAAGCTTTTCAAATTCATGTATGAAAAGTGAAAGTCATGGATACTTTAAAAAAATAACCTTGGCATATGAATCGATCATACAAGACATTCAAGGATTCACCAAGTGTTTGGATTGGCCTCACACTTCTCCTCATGGGTATTGGACTTGCCTCACCCACCCTTGAGCACTTTGGACTCAACCATACTCTTGGGAGTCCACATGACTTTTGGGAAACTTTTTGCTTTGTCTCAACCAAGCTCGAGGGTTCTTGGCTCATCCTCACCAAAAAGAAGAGTTCTTGGCCTTTCCACACTCAAGCAAACTCATACAAACATCATAGATTCATTTAACACATAACATAGCATCAAGGTTCATGACGTGTAAAGGCATACTAGCATACTTTTCATAGCTTGAAAATACACAAACACACATTCTAGAACAAGCTAAACACATATTCATGCATGAGAGAAATAGGAGAGAGCTACCTTATAGGCTAACACAAGCCTTCCCTTTCAATTTGTCTTCTCCCTTCTTGGTTCCATAATCACCACTAGATGGGAGTGCTTCTCTTGAGTCTAGGCACACAAAGAGCATGGGATTACTCTCTCACAACTTAACACTTATTCACAAAGTTAGGGGTTTCTTTATAGTAAACCCTACCAATCATATAAGAAACTAGGGATTCTTTCTCTCTAGAAGTTCACCAACTATTCTTTTTTTTTTCTTTGCATTTCTCAACTTATCACACTCTTTTTTAAGGGTTTCTTGCTCCCTTTATGTCAGAACAAGCTTCCTTACTCATCAACCCATGGAAAGGGAGCTTAGAAGGAGAAGAATAAAATCAAGAAGAAGGAGCATGAAGAGCTTTAAAGGTTCTTACCTTTCTTCCTTAGCTTCCCTTCCTTTTCTCTTAGTTTCTCCTAGTTTCCCTCTCTCTCTCAAGCTTTTTCTATGCTTAGACGAAGCTTAAGTCGGTTTAAGGAGAAAGGAGGAGTTTGGATGCTTTAAAAAGTCAAATTCTCTTTTTTCACGCTTTTTCAGACTAACCCTCACTATAGCGAGGCATAACCCTCACTACGACAAGCACATATCAGTCCCAGACCCCTGCCTTTGCTACGGCATGCTACAACGAGCAGCTCCCTAGTTTTTGTATGGGATGCCTGCACTCACTATAATTAGAATCATTTTTGCTATAGCTAGAAGGCACTCTTGTTATAGCTAGACCATTTCTCGCTATAGCGAACAGGTACATTCACTATAGCTAGCCCATTTCTTGCTATAGCTAGCATACTTAGGAAATTTTTAGCCCTTCAAAAATTTTTTAGCTTTTTTTTTTTTCTGGTTGTTACACTTTCTCTCCTCCCTTGTGTGCCTCACTCACTTGCCTCTTTCTCCAATTTATGGTAGAAATAAAATGATCTAAGTGAAGGGAAAAGTGGGGCATGGTCATATATATAGCTAGGGTTCAAGACTTGCTTCCAAAAATTCTAATTTTGTCCTTTAATTTTGGCAATTTCGTTTTTAGTTCGTTCTAGCTCCTTTTTTAGAACCATCTTTTTCATCATAAAATTTATGTCCTCAATCTTATAAAATGCCTTTGGAATCATCCAAATTGGAGCTAAACCCTTCCTGAATGTCAAAGTTCGTGTCAACCGATATTAGAAAATATACACCAAAGAGGTTTTAACTGTCTCGGGGCTTCCTATAATTTTTAAGGCCTCTGAAAACCCCAAGAACTTAAATTTTTCATTTAAAAAGCCCTTCTGAGAGAATTTCAAAATTTACCCAAAATTACGAAAATGCCATTACATTTCGTAGCTATTTCATTAATTTCTATCTAGTTATTTTAGCCTCTGTTTCAGGGTACCTCTGGCCTCTTAATTTCATTTCTTAATGTCTAAATTATCATTCTAATTTTTCTAGATCTTGGCCAATTCATTTTAGAGGACTTATTTTGAAAATGCATCCGTTTTTGTCATTTTTACAAAAACTGGACATTACATTTAATGCTTATGAACTTTTATAGACATAAACTAAACATCATAAGCTTTTCATAACCACTGAGATCACTTCATTTGGAGCT
The DNA here is from genome assembly GCA_026724425.1 of Erythrophleum ivorense. Classification (NCBI taxonomy): domain Eukaryota; kingdom Viridiplantae; phylum Streptophyta; class Magnoliopsida; order Fabales; family Fabaceae; genus Erythrophleum; species Erythrophleum ivorense. The sequence continues at coordinate 53,336,843 of JAIUCV010000002.1, forward strand.
CTATAGAGGGAGAACTAAATTTTTGAAGTTGCATTATAGTACCAGTAATATAGCTTAACCTTTGGTACTGTTTCATCAATTTTTATGGGTTAAATGCCATTTTATTGCTTTGAATTTATTTTTATCATTAGTAGACATCCAGAGCTTTCCAAAATAGTATGGTTTGCTTGATTTCAATTTTTCTAGAATTAGTTATGAATTTTCAAAGTTTATATCAAAAAACTAATACAGTGAACCTAAAAGAAAATTTCATTTTTCTGGTGCATGGCTTCCAAACCCATGATGCATGAGTTATATGATGATGTTTATGACTTGAATGGATATGTTATGGATAGGAAATGATGTAGATGAGTTCACATGGTCCCTAAAGCCATGAATTATGAATATGGTCTCCCAATCATGCAATTTTCCATGTATGAAAACATATGTTTCCTTGTAAATGTTATCTAATATGCTTGAAATAGATTGGGATAGACCATGAGACCATTGTATAAGGGTGAAGAGGTTAAGGTATTACATAGAGGACACTTACCTAGCCACTATAAGCTTAAAATTCAAATTTGGTGTTCTTTACACTAGAAACTTCAAGATCCCTCTCAATTTTCTGGGTAAATTCACACAAAATTTGTAACATCCAGTCCCTCCGTAAGCGTGAGAAATGCAATGTTCGGTTTCTCCGTAAACGTCAGAAATGGGCCAAATATAAAAGGAAGTCCTCGAAATAGAAGGAATTGGGGCCACTAAAATTATGATAAAATTTTAAATATTAGAAAATGAGGATTTGAGGTTTGAGATGCCCAAAAACCAAAGCCAGAAGAGCTCAGAAAATGTGTCGAAGAAAGTAGGGGCATTTTTGTAATTTTTGGAAAATTTTGAAAACTCACAGGAGAGCTTTTTAAATGGAAAATTTGAGCTTTCTGAGGTTTTTAGAAGCCTAGAAAACCATGAGAACCCCTAGAACAGTTGAAATGCCTCCGGTGAACGATTTCAGCAAAGGTTGACCAAAATTTTGACCGAACGGTTCGGAATAGTTTCTGATCTTTTTTAAATGATTCCAAAGGTAATTCTTATGATTAAGAGCCTAAGGAATATGATGGAGAAGATAGATTTTAAAAAGGAGTTGATATGAGCCTAAAATAAAAAAGCCAAGAAAAGGGACTAACATGCAAAAGTAAAAAGTTGCATAAAGTGACTTTTAGCTTCTTCTTATCCACGTTCCAGCAGCTCCTCTGAGTAAAATGCTCTGTTTCTGCCCAGAAAATAGAGAGAGAGAGTGGCGCACAAGAGCAAGCTTAAGGGAAGAAGAAAAGCCAAGAGAAAGGTATGAATTCATGGAAACTTTTGCTCTTCCCTTTAGAAAACTTCTTCCCCTCCTTTTCTCCTCTCTTCCTATGGATTTAGTGAGGTGTTTGGTTATGTTTTGAGCCCAAAACAGAAGGGTAAATTTTGAAATTCAAGGAGAGAGTTGAAGCAAGGAAGAGAGCTCTTGAGAAAAGCTAAGAAATCAAGGTAACTTGTTGTCTTCCATGCTTCTTCTTCCCTTCTCCTCCTTGTGATAATTTTGTCCCATATAGATCCCAATCAAAGGGAGATGAATTCTGATCCTAGCAAGGGAGATTCATAGATTTTGGAGTGTGAGAAGCAAGTAGGTGCAAAGAAATCAAAGAAAGAAGCATGAAAACACAAGTTAGAAAAGTGAGGGATTCATGGAGACATTGTGAAATCTGTTTTAATCCATGAATTCCCTAGCTTAGATGAGTGTTTGCTTGAGTTCCTAAATATCACCTCAAACTCTAAGCAAATTCGTACAAAATTAATACTCATACTATAAATCAACTATGAGGGTATCTAACTAGCAGAAACGCCTCTCTCCAAGACCTCCAAAATTTTACTTTATCTCGTGTGTATTTTCTGTAGAATGGGGAGGAGACTGAGTGTATTCAAGGTTTAAGTTGGATTGTAGGCTGACCCAAAGGCCCAATTCCAAGTAGGTTAAGACTTTTCATTGGGTTGGGCTAAGATTTAAATGTTAAATAGGTTAAATATGAGTTGGGCCTGCACAAAGTAAATATTGTGCTTCTAAGAAAATGAAATGGGGTCTCCCTTAGGCTAAGAATGGGCTTTTACATTTTGCCCAAAGCATAATTAAGCTAATCTTGAGGCCTAATTGTAAATTTCCAAATTAATTATGAGCCCAACTAAATCCCCATCTAATTGAATTTTTAAGTCCATATTAATAATTTATTTCTTCTTAAACTCCTATTTACATAACTTGCCTAATTATTCCATAATAATTATTCTTAATTAGTCTAAAGTCATGATTAATACCTTAATTAATTTTTGGGGCATTACATTGTCCCCTCGTTTTAGAAATTTTATCCTTAAAATTAGACATACCTTACTCAAATAATGTAGGATAATCCTTTCTCAATACTTCCTTCGTCTCCCAAGTTAGTTCATCAGGAGTAAGTCCCTTCCATACCACCATTACCAGGAGGATATCCTTACTACATAGCTATTTGACTTTTGAGTCCATAATCTTTTCTGGCTCAACCACATAAGACAAATCATCTTGTAGATGCACATTTCATGCTCAATGACATGTGAAGGGTCCGAATGATACCTTTCCAATTGAGACACATAGAATACATCATGTAATCTGGCCAGGTTTAGAGGTAACACATCTCTACAAGCCATGGGTCCTATCCTTTTAAGGATTTGGAAGGGACCAAGATAACGAGGATTGAGCTTTCTTATCCTGATAGACCATCATACACTCATCACTAAAGTAGCCTTAAAGAACATATGGTCTCCTATCTCAAATTCTAAGGGCCTCCTTCTCTTATCCACGTAACTTTTTTGTTTACTTAATGCAGCTAATAACTTCTTTCTAATGAGCTCTATTTGGCAGGTGGTTTGGTCCACTATGTCTGATCCTAAGAGACTTCTCTCACCAAGCTCAACCCAACACAAGGGTGACCTGCACTTTCTCCTGTAAAATGCCTCAAATGGTGCCATCTGGATACTGGAATGATAACTATTATTGTAGGAAAACTCAGCTACAGGCAAGTACACATCCCATTTCCCCTTCACTCTAACACACTGTTTCTAAGCATGTCCTCAAGGGTCTGAATGGTTCTCTCAGTCTATCCATCTAACTACGGATGATAGGCAGTGCTAAAATTGAGACTAGTGCCTAAAGCTTCTTGTAGAGAATGCCAAAATTTTGATGTGAACCTTGGTTCTCTATCTAACACAATGCTATTGGGGACACCATGTAATCTCACAATCTCATGAACATAAAGTTGAGCCAATCTATCTAGAGGATAAGTGGCTCTAATAGGTAGAAAGTGAGCAAACTTCGTTAATCTATCCACAATCACCCAAATAGCATCATAACCTGAGGATGTTCTAAGTATACCCATCACAAAATCTATGGATATGCTATCCCATTTCTATTTCAAAATCTCTAAAGGGTGTAATAAACCTATGGGTCTTTAGTGTTCAACCTTAACCTTCTGACAAACTAGACATTTAGCAATAAACTCAGCTATGTATGACTTCACCCCAGGCCACCAAAAACTCTTCTTAAGATCCCTATACATCTTAATGGTACCTGGATGAATGGTGTACCTACTTTTTTGAGCTTCTGATAGCACTATGTTCCCAAACTCTTCATCCTTGGGTATCCATAATCTACCTTGGTACCTTACAAAACCATCCTCTAATAGATCAAAATTTTGACCTTACCACTCCCTAACTTCTCTCTAATTTTTCCTAAATGTTCATCTAGCTCTTAGCCTCTTTAATTCTCTTCCTAAGGTCATTCTCTATCCTTAACTCTCCCAAAGAAGACTATTAGGATGCACTACAATGGACAAATTCAAGTCTCTCAACTCCACAATCAACTTTTGCTCCTTAAGCATTATCACTGCCATATGAATAGAATTCCTACTCAAGGCATCGCAACAACATTTGCCTTTCCTGTATGATACTTCAAGGAGAAGTCATAATCCTTAAGGAACTCCATCTACCTTCTTTGTGTAACAACCAGGAAAAAGAAAGAAGAAGAAAAGAAAAGAAAAAGAAAAAAAAAGAGAGAAGTGAAAAGCTGAAAATTTTCAAAGGGCTAAAAATTTTCTAAGTCTACTAGTTACAGCCCGACCATAGCGAATGTACCTGTTCGCTATAGCGAGAAATGGTCTAGTTATAGCGAGAATGCCTTCTCGCTATAGCGAAAATACTTCTAGCTATAGCGAGTTCGGGCATCCCATACAAAACCAGGGAGTTGCCCGCCGTAGCGCACGTTGTAGCGAAGGCAGGGGTCTGGGACTGACACGAGCTCGCCGTAGTGAGGGTTATGGCTCGCTATAGCGAGGGTTAGTCCGGAAAAGTGTAAAAAAAGAGAATTTGATATTTTAAAGAGCTCCAACTCATCCCTTCTCTTTAAACTGCCTTAAGCTTCTTCCAAGTATAGAAAAGAAAGCTTGAGAGAGAGAGAAACAAGGAGGAACCAAGAGAGAAGGAAGGGAAGCTAAGGAAGAAAGGTAAGAACCTTCAAAGCTCTTCATGCTCCTTCTTCTTGATTTATTCTTCTCCTTCTAAGCTCCCTTTTCATGGGTTGATGAGTGAGAAGGTTGTGGTTCTGATCTAGAGGGAGCAAGAAACCTTTACAAGAGAGTGTGATGAGTTGAGAAATGCAAGAAAAGAGAAGACTAGGTGAAGTTCTAGTGAGAGAAAGAACTCTTAGCTCTTACATGCTTGGTAGGGTTTATTAGAAGGAATCCCTAGCTTATGAATAAAGTGTTAAGAGAGTAATTTCTTGTTTCTTGTGTGGTTAGGCTCAAGAGAAGCACTCCCATCTAGAGTTGATTGTGAAACCCACAAGGGAGGAGACAAATTGAAGGAGAAAGTTATGAATAGCCAATAAGGTAGCTCTCTCCACCTTCCTTCATGCATAAGATATGTGCTTACATTGTCTTGCTTGTGTGTATGTATATTTTGAACCATGAAAAGTATGCTAGCAATATGATGCCTCATCTATTTCAATGATGTTTTATGTGATTGTTTGAGTTGCTTGAGTATGGAAAAGCCAATAACCCTTTAGCCATGGTGAGGATGAGCCAAAAACCCTCAAGTTGGTTGAGACAAAGTAAAGAGTCTCCCAAAAGTGAGGTTGACTCCCAAAGAGCAAGGGTTGAGTCTAAGAACCTCTTAGAGAATGGGTGAGGCAAGTCCAAAATCCACAAGTGAGTGGGTGAGGCTAATCCATTTACTTGGCAAGCTTTTATATGTTATGTATGGCCTACTCACATGTTGAAAATGTTTTTTTATATGTATGGCCAACTCAAATGTTGCAAATGCTTTTCTTATGATTGAATGAGAGATGAGCTATTGAAATTCTTTGAATTTCACTCCCCCTCTCCACCACCCAACCATGCTAGGTGGACCAAGTGAGGCAAGAGATGGGAGCCACCAAGCTTGAAGCTAGGGGATTTCGGTGAAGAACTATGTTAAGGGATGTACTCTAATGATGTAATGATGTATATGATGTAGCAAGTCTAAATACTTGTAAATGACTGTATCATATGTGTATGAGAATGAGACTATTTGAACAATGTAGCAAGTTTTCGGAATAAATAGTAAAGATCTTTGCCTATGTACATGGTGTATGTGATGGTGTGGGAGAGTGAGTTTTGCAAATCTGGGTTGTTAGACACTTGAGTCATGTTTAATAGCCTATGTGGATGCATTCCCACGTGCTCATAGAGCTTTAGAGGTAGAAGAGGCAAGTTTGAACCCTTGAAGCCCCATTTAACACATGAAATTGGTCCTTTTGCCCATGATGTTGAAGTCTGACCAAATGTCCTCTTCTTGCCTTGAAATTTGGCATGTGACTAGATCTTGTCTAAAGCTTTTTGGGAAGCTAAAGATCAAGTCATTTGGAGATCTATATAATTTTCTATGATTTTTCAAAGTTGATATCAGAAATTCGGATTTTCAGAAACACTGTTCATTTGGTCAGTTATGGAATTGTGTCATCTGAGGGGCAAACGTGATCCAATGATTACGAAATTTTATAGGCAGAAACTAGACAGTCACAGTGACTTGTAGCAACTGGAAGAACCTCATTTGGAGGTCTACAGAGGAAGATATGCAATTTCGAAGTTCCAGCCCAGAATCAGTCATCCTACCAGACCCGAGGTACTGTTTCATCGGTTTTTGGGCGTTTGGCTTGGTGAACTGATCTGGAAAAATTTTTCCTCTCTAGTTAACATCCACATATTTCCATAGTGATATCATTTGCATGCAGTGGATTTTTGTGGAATTAGTTAGACATTTTTGAAGTCCATATCAGTAAACTGTGACAGTAGCAGAGCCCCTCCGACCGGTAGATGGTTTTTCCTGTCAAACGCATTATATGTGAGATTTTATGACTTGCAAATATTTTTCCCATGAAGTAGACAGTCTAAGATTTCCAGAGAGAGCAAGAGAGCATGTTTTTGATTTTTCTGTATTTAGTTATGAATTTCCAAACTTTGCCCAGAAATGAGGCCAAATCTGCCCAAAACGAATTTGCATGTCTCACATCCCTTTTTGCTTTCCATGAGTTTCAAGCATGTTTTTGGGATTGAAATAAGTTGTAATAGTGAAATTAAACATGAGGATGCATAGAAAGAGCTCACCCGGTCCATGTGACACTAAAGTGAATATCTACCCATGCATGATGCCATGTGACAAAGAATATGAACCCAAAGGAAATGATCTCCTTTTTATGCTTCCCATATGTATATGAGCATGTAAGGCATGATGGGTATGAGCTAGAAATGAAGGTGTTACATTTATTGGTATCAGAGCAAAGGTCCAGGCTTTCATTATGGGTTGTGGCTTATGTATGTGGGTTGCCAAGACGTATATGAGCTTGGTATGGATGATTGAGTGTGTGATATTGGCATGTGTCCTTATTATGTACTAAAGCATGATTATATGTTTCAGAAAGATAGTGGACACGCGTCAAGGTAGAGGTAGAGGGAGGGGTAGGCCTCCAAGAGCGGCTCAGGCTGATGAAGCCAAGCCTAGCGATCCAGTTGCTGGAGCCTTACAGAGTATCATGGTTCACTTGGATCAGCAGCAAGCTGTTATTATGCAGCTACAAGAATGGCTTGCTGAGAGAGATAGCCAGGGCCCTACACTTCCTCCTCCTCAGCCACCTCCGCACTCAGATCATCCCGAGCACTCAGGGGCGACTCCTATAGATGCACAGCCACACATGCAGGCTATTGCCCCAGTTCCACCAGCTCAGATGCCTCCTGTTGAGCAGCAAACCTCAATAAGAAAAGTGATCACCTAGTTCAGAAAATTCGGGCCTCCCACCTTTGACGGTGAGATGAACGCAGATAAAGCCGAGGCCTGGATTATAGAGTTAGAGCAGATCTTCGAGGTGATGGAGTGCACTTCTGAGCAGAAAGCCAAGATGGCTACCTTCCAGTTACAGAAAGAGGCAATTTATTGGTGGAAGGGCACTGAGCCTATTCTGAGAGCGAGGAACACCCCAATCACCTAGGAGGCATTCCATGAGAAGTATTTCCCCGATTCCATCAGAGATGAGAAGGAGTCAAAATTTATCCTACTTAGACAGACGCCGGGGATGTCCGTGGACCAATATGTAGCAAAGTTTATTGAGCTCTCTAGATATTCCTCATACCTACAGAGACATGATGATGAGAAATTGAGGGCAGACAGGTTAGAGAAAGGCTTGCTCCTTGAGATCCGAGATTGGGTAGTGCCACAGAGAATCAAACACTTCAATACCCTTGTAGAAGTTTGCAGAGTGACGAAAATGAATCTCAGGATGATACAGCCTACCTCCAGCGCTAGACCACCTCTTCCCCTCCCCGAGCCCAAGAGATCTAGAGATGGTTTACAGCCAGCAGTGACAAGCCGTAGAGGCAGAAGAAGTCAGTGGAGCCAAAGGGGCAAGAAAAGAAGGACTCAGTCCAGTAAAGGCAGTGTGCCACCGATCCTATGTCCCCAGTGTGGCAGGAATCACAGTACCAGACCATGCTATGCGGGCATAACGTGTGCTATAGATGTGGCAGGCCGGGGCATATAGCCAGAGATTGCACTCAAGCTTCTCCACAGGCCCCTCTACAGATTACACAGCCGAGGGAGATGGCCCCTCCTCCCAGACCATAGACCCAGGGTAGAGTCTTCGCCCTATCATAGCAGGAGGCTAGCCAGTCCCCGAGTCTGATTCAAGGTACTATTAAGATAAATGATTTTTCTGTAACTGCCTTATTTGATTCGGGTGCTAGCCACTCTTTCATATCCTATGACTGCTTTAAGAGGTCGGGTTTGAGTATGCATACATTACCATATTAGTTACATGTATCCACCCCCACTGGAAACTGAGCCATCACCTCCCATGCTTGCTTGAATTGTGTGATCCAGTTTAATCATTGCCTGACCACCCTTGATTTGATTTGTATGCCCCTCACTGACATTGATATGATAATTGGCATGAATTGGAAGTCTGCAAATAATGCCACGCTAGATTGTAGCCACAGGTGTATTACTTTACCTGAGTGTGGGACTGTGCCTAGTACTAGGGCTGAGTTATCGATTATGACCACTTCCCAAGCTGAGAGATCTCTAGGGCATGGTTGTTAGGGGTATTTGGTCTTCTTTTCAGTCCAGGCTGAGGTAGAGGAGGGTATAGATGAAATTCTGGTAGTGAGAGAGTTCCCAGAGGTATTTCCCAAGGAGATTAGTGGATTGCCCCTAAAAAGAGAGGTTGAGTTTCCCATAGCCATTGTACTTAGGGCAGGTCCAGTGTCTAAGGCCCCGTATCGAATGGCTCCCACCGAGCTAGCAGAGCTTAAGAAACAGATAGAAGAGCTGTTAGAGAAGGGTTTCATCAGACCTAGTATCTCACCGTAGAGAGCCCCAGTCCTATTTGTAAAAAAGAAGGATGGGAGCCTTAGGCTATGTATAGACTACCGGGAACTCAATAAAATTACCATTAAGAATAAGTACCCTCTCCCTCACATAGATGACCTCCTAGATCAGTTAGCAGGAGCGTCAATGTTTTCTAAGATAGACCTCAGGTCAGGATATCATCAGCTCAGGATAAAAGCGGATAATATTCCTAAGACAGCCTTTAGAACCAGGTACGGGCATTATGAATTCCTAGTTATGCCTTTCGGGTTGACGAATGCACCCGCAGTTTTTATAGATTACATGAATAGAGTTTTCAAGCCATATTTAGACAGGTTTGTAGTAGTCTTTATAGATGACATCCTCATCTACTTGAAAAGTAGAGAGGAACATGAGCAGCACCTGAGATTAGCCTTAGAGACCTTGAAAGAGAATCAGTTGTACGCTAAACTTAGTAAATATGATTTCCGGCTCACTGAGGTTCAGTTTCTGGGTCATATGATCTCCCAGGCAAGGGTCGTAGTAGATCCCCATAAGGTAGAGGCAGTATTACAGTGGGAGAGACCTAGAACAGTGACAGAGATCAGGAGCTTCCTAGGTTTAGCAGGATATTATAGGAGGTTCATTCAGGGCTTTTCTCAAATAGCGATGCCACTGACCCAACTTACTAGAAAGAATGTGTTGTTTGTGTGGAATGAGAAATGCGAGAGTAGTTTCCAAGAGTTGAAGCACAAGTTGACCATGACTCCAGTTCTAGTACTCCCTGACCCTAAAGAAACTTTTGTAGTGTACAGTGATGCCTCTAAGAAAGGGTTAGGATGTGTGCTTATGCAGAAAGGTTGAGTTGTAGCTTATGCTTCTAGACAGTTGAAATCTCATGAGGAAAACTACCCCACACACAACTTAGAGTTAGCCGCAGTGGTATTTGCTCTGAAAATATGGAGACACTACTTATATGGGGCGACAATAGAAGTTTACAGCAACCACAAGAGTCTTAAGTATTTATTTGAGCAGAAAGAGCTAAATATGAGGCAACGAAGATGGTTAGAATTTTTGAAAGACTATGAGTTCACATTGAAATACCATCCTGGTAAGGCTAATGTGGTAGCTGATGCCCTAAGTAGAAAACCCATGCATGTGGCCTGTATGATGATCAGAGAGCAGGAATTGATTGAGAGATTCAGAGACATGAGTCTCTCCTGCGTGGTGTGTTCAGGAAAAATATTAATGAGTGAGACCCGAATAGAAAATGACTTGAAGGATCAGATAAGAGAAGCCCAGCAAGCAGACGACCATGTAAGAAAGATTAGAGCTCAGATAACCCAGGGTAGTGTTCAGGGGTTCAATCTGTCTGAGGATGACATAGTGAGGTACAGGGATAGGCTGTATGTGCCTGGGAACACTGAAATCAAAGAAAAGATACTAGATGAGGCACATAAGAGTAAGTACACCATTCATCCAGGCAGTAATAAAATGTACCAGGATTTGAAGAAAATGTTCTAGTGGCCCGGGATGAAAACAGACATAGCAGAGTATGTCTCCCGATGTCTGGTATGCCAGAGAGTGAAAATAGAACATCAGAAACCAGCTGGGTTACTTCAGCCTCTAGATATCCCAGAGTGGAAATGGGATAGCATAGCTATGGATTTTGTCATGAGTTTACCTAGGACATCATCGAGCTATGATGCAATATGGGTAATAGTGGATAGGTTAACAAAGTCAGCACATTTTCTACCTATAAAAGCCATTTATACCCTAGATAAGTTAGCCCAGCTGTACATCAGGGAGATAGTCAAACTGCATGGTGTGCCTAAGAGTATAGTGTCAGATAGAGATCCCAGATTTACATCAAATTTCTAAAAATCATTACAAGATGCTCTAGGCACCAAACTTAGATTTAGCACAGCCTACCACCCTCAGATGGATGGACAGACAGAGAGAACCATCCATACCCTAGAAGATATGTTGAGGGCATGTGTGCTAGAAATGAAAGGGAACTGGGATACATACTTGCCTCTAGCAGAGTTTGCCTACAATAACAGTTATCATGCTAATATACAGATGGCACCGTATGAGGCATTGTACGGGAGGAAGTGTAGATCCCTAATGTGTTGGGTTGAGCTAGGAGAGCGGAGCCTCATAGGCCCAGAATTAGTGGAACAGACTTCTAAACAGATAGAAACCATCAGGAAGAAACTTCTGACGGCCCAAAGTAGACAGAAAAGCTATGCAGATAAACGTAGGCGGCCGTTAGAATTTGAGGTTGGAGACCATGTTTTTATTAAGGTGTCTCCATTCACAGGAATAGGTCGGTCCATTAAGAGTAAGAAGCTCAGTCCCAAGTACATAGGTCCCTTCCAGATTCTTGATAAAGTAGGACCTATAGCATATAGACTAGCTCTTCCTCCAAATATAAGCCAAGTCCGACCCCTCACATGTCATAGAATATGAGAATGTGCAGTTACAGTATGATCTATCATATATAGTATCACCAGATCGGATTGTGGATGTTAGACTCAAGCAATTACGAAATAAGACGATACCGCTGGTGAAAGTGGTTTGGAAGGGATTGTCACCCGAGGAAGCCACTTGGGAATTAGAAGATGATATAAGGAAGAAATATCCAGAACTCTTCCCATGAGGTACGTTGTTTAAATTTCGAGGACGAAATTTTTATAAGGAGGGTAGAATGTAACAACCAAGAAAAAGAAAGAAGAAGAAAAGAAAAGAAAAAAAGAAGAAGAGAGAAGTGAAAAGCTGAAAATTTTTAAAGGGCTGAAAATTTTTTAAGTCTGCTAGCTACAGCACGCCTATAGCGAATGTACCTGTTCGCTATAGCAAGAAATGCTTTAGCTATAGCGAGAATGCCTTCTCGCTATAGCGAAAATGCTTCTAGCTATAGCGAGTTCGGGCACCCCATATAAAAACTAGGGAGTTGCTCGCCGTACCGCACGCTGTAGCGAAGGTAGGGGTCTGGGACTGACACGAGCTCGCCGTAGCGAGGGTTATGGCTCACTATAGCGAGGGTTAGTCCGAAAAAAACGTAAAAAAGGAGAATTTGATGTTTTAAAGAGCTCCAACTCATCCCTTCTCTCTAAACCGCCTTAAGCTTCGTCCAAGCACAGAAAAGAAAGCTTGAAAGAGAGAGAAACAAGGAGGAACCAAGAGAGAAGGAAGGGAAGCTAAGGAAGAAAGGTAAGAACCTTCAAAGCTCTTCATGCTCCTTCTTCTTGATTTATTCCTCTCCTTCTAAGCTCCCTTTTCATGGGTTGATGAGTGAGAAGGTTGTGGTTCTAATCTAGAGGGAGCAAGAAACCTTTACAAGAGAGTGTGATGAGTTGAGAAATGCAAGAAAAGAAAAGACTAGGTGAAGTTCTAGTGAGAGAAAAAACCCTTAGCTCTTACATGTTTGGTAGGGTTTATTAGAAGGAATCCCTAGCTTATGAATAAAGTGTTAAGAGAGTAATTTCTTGTTTCTTGTGTGGTTAGGCTCAAGAGAAGCACTCCCATCTAGAGTTGATTGTGAAACCCACAAGGGAGGAGATAAATTAAAAGAGAAAGTTGTGAATAGCCAATAAGGTAGCTCTCTCCATCTTCCTTCATGCATAAGATGTGTGCTTACATTGTCTTGCTTGTGTGTATGTATATTTTGAACCATGAAAAGTATGCTAGCATGATGATGCCTCATGTATTTCAATGATATTTTATATGATTGTTTGGGTTACTTGAGTATGGAAAAGCCAATAACCCTTTAGCCACGGTGAGGATGAGCCAAAAACCCTCAAGTTGGTTGAGACAAAGTAAAGAGTCTCCCAAAAGTGAGGTTGACTCCCAAAGAGCAAGGGTTGAGTCTAAGAACCTCTTAGAGAATGGGTGAGGCAAGTCCAAAATCCACAAGTGAGTGGGTGAGGCTAATCCATTTACTTGGCAAGCTTTTATATGTTATGTATGGCCTACTCACATGTTGAAAATGTTTTTTTATATGTATGGCCAACTCAAATGTTGCAAATGCTTTTCTTATGATTGAATGAGAGATGAGCTATTGAGATTCTTTGAATATCACTCCCCCTCTCCACCACCCAACCATGCTAGGTGGACCAAGTGAGGCAAGAGATGGGAGCCACCAAGCTTGAAGCTAGGGGATTTCGGTGAAGAAAGTGTAAAGAGTCATGTTATCACCATTTTGTAGCTATGTTAAGGGATGTACTCTAATGATGTAATGATGTATATGATGTAGCAAGTCTAAATACTTGTAAATTAATGTATCATATGTGTATGAGAATGAGACTATTTGAACAATGTAGCAAGTTTTCGGTATAAATAGTAAAGATCTTTGCCTATGTACATGGTGTATGTGATGGTGTGGGAGAGTGAGTTTTGCAAATCTGGATTGTTAGACACTTGAGTCATGTTTAATAGCCTATGTGGATGCATTCCCACGTGCTCATAGAGCTTTAGAAGTAGAAGAGGCAAGTTTGAACCCTTGAAGCCCCATTTAACACATGAAATTGGTCCTTTTGCCCATGATGTCGAAGTCTGACCAAATGTCCTCTTCTTGCCTTGAAATTTGGCATGTTACTAGATCTTGTCTAGAGGTTTTTGGGAAGCTAAATATCAAGTCATTTGGAGATCTATAGAATTTTCTATGATTTTTCAAAGTTGATATCAGAAATTCGGATTTTCAGAAATACTGTTCATTTGGTCAGTCATGGAATTGTATCATCCGAGGGGCAAACGTGATCCAATGATTACGAAATTTTATAGGCAGAGACTAGACAGTCACAGTGACTTGTAGCAACTAGAAGTAGCTCATTTGGAGGTCTAGAGAGGAAGATATGCAATTTCGAAGTTCCAGCCCAGAATCAGTCATTCTACTAGACCCGAGGTATTGTTTCATCTGTTTCCGGGAGTTTGGCTTGGTGAACTGATCTAGAGAAATTTTTTCTCTCTATTTAACATCCACATATTTCCATAGTGATATCATTTATATGCATTGGATTTTTTTGGAATTAGTTAGACATTTTTGAAGTCCATATCAGTAAACTGTGACAGTAGCAGAGCCCCTCTGACCAGTAGATGGTTTTGCGTGTCAAACGCATTATATGTGAGATTTTATGACTTGTACATATTTTTCCCATGAAATATACAGTCGACTCTTTCCATAGTAACCAGGAGATCATGTTTTTGATTTTTATGTATTTAGTTATGAATTTCCAAACTTTGCCCAGAAATGAGGTCAAATCTTCCCAAAACGAATTTGCATGTCTCACATCCCTTTTTGCTTTCCATGAGTTTCAAGCATGTTTTTGGGATTGAAATAAGTTGTAATAGTGAAATTAAACATGAGGATGCATAGAAAGAGCTCACCCGGTCCATTTGACACTAAAGTGAATATCTACCCATGCATGATGTCATGTGACAAAGAATATGAACCCAAAGGAAATGATCTCCTTTTTATGCTTCCCATATGTATATGAGCATGTAAGGCATGATGGGTATGAGCTAGAAATGAAGGTGTTACACTTTGCCTCATATTCAACTCCTTCTAGTCAAATAGATACTTCAAACTATTGTTATCACTATACACATCAAATTGTGTACCATCGAGATAGTGCCTCTAAATCTTAAGGGAAAAAACTATAGCCGCTAGCTCTAGGTCATAGGTGGGATAATTTTCCTGATGGGGTCTAAGTTTTCTAGAGTTATAGGCTATTACCATACCTTGTTGCATCAAAACACACCCCAATCCCTTCTTAAAATTGTCACTATAGACAATGAATGTCTCTTTAGGATTAGGTATCACTAACATAGGTGGGATAGTCAACCTATCCATAAGCTCTTGAAAGGCATTCTCACACTTAGAATCTCACATAAATGGTTCGTCCTTCCTAGTCAACTTAGTCAAAGGCATAGCTAACTGAGAAAATCCCTTAATGAATCTTCTATAGTAGCCGACTAGACCTAGAAAGCTATAAATTTCGATCACCATTTTGGGTCTCTCCTAATTTAGTAATGCTTCTACCTTACTAGGATCTACCACTACCCCTTGTTCTAATATCAAGTGACCTAGGAATTTAACTTCCCGCAACCATAACTCACATTTGCTAAACTATCCTAAGATGCTCTTCATGCTCTTCACTACTCCTAGAGCAGATAACGATGTAATCAATGAACACTACCATATACTGGTCAAGGTAGGGCATAAAGATCCTATCCATGTCATCTATAAAAATGGTAGAGGTATTGGTTAACCCAAAAGCCATGACTAGAAACTTATAATGGTCGTATCTAGTTCTAAAGGCTATTTTAGGTACATCTTTCTTTTTGACTCTAAGTTGGTGGTATCCCGATCTAAGATCTATCTTTAAAAAAATTAATGCTCCAGCTAATTGGTCAAATAAATCATCAATTCTAGGCAAAGGGTATTTATTTTTTTTATGGTTACTTGGTTCAATTGCCTATAATTAATACAAACTCTAAGGCTACCATCCTTCTTCTTAACAAACAACACTGGTGCTCCCCCCGGAGACATGGCCTAATGAACTTGTTCTTAAGCAACTCCTCTAATTGACTCTTTACTCAACCAACTCAACAAGCGCCATCCTATATTGAGCCTTAGAAATTGGACTTGCACCAGGCACCAAATCAATGGAAAATTATAACTCTCTTTTTGGAGGTAGTCCACTGAACTCTTTAGGAAAAATTTCAGGAAAGTCCCTAATTACAGGTATGTCTTCCAACTCATCATCAACTTCAACATGTAATGAAAAGAACACTAGAAACCCTTGGCAACCATGCCTAAGGTACCTCCTGGGTTAGGCAGCAGACACGTAAGTAAGCTCAGTCACAGGATAAGTTTCAGGTATATTTGCAGGTAAGGAAATAGTCTTATGGTTACAATTAAGTATTACATTATAAGCTGACAACCAGTTCATACTAATGATTATATCAAAATCACATAAAGAGATACAAATCAGATCAAGGGTAGTATAATGACTATCTAATTGTACAATACAATTCAAGCACACATCAGACATAATCATAGAATGTCTAGTAGGGGTGGAGACAGATAGTTCAAATAGCAACAAGCTAATTTTAAGACCTAAATGCTTAAACAATCATATAAGATGAATGAGTGGGTTGCACCTGAATCAAATAATGTATCTACATCATGATTATGGATAAGTAAAATACCTCGAATTAGACTAGGTGATCTACTAGCTTATTACTGCATAAGTGTGAACACCCTTCCTTGTGTAGGTGGTTTAATAGATGAGGTCGACTCTCTCGACACCAAGCAAGTCCTTGCATAGTGTTCAGGTTTCCTATTATTGTAGCATATTAGGCATGGTCCATTACCATGTCTCTTTTCACATTTAACACAAATTAATGAGGCACTAGCCACATTCTTAAGGGGTCCAATACTCCTCTTTTAAGGAACATTTCTTGGGGGTGTCTCCTTCCCCAAGAGCCACTACCACTACTGGTTCCTTCTTACTTTTACTCCTAAAAGGCTTCATGCCCCGATCATGCTTACCCTCCATGGTCTTCTTCCTTTTGGCCTCACTTTCAATCATAGCTCTCTTCATTACTGGAGTTAAAGGACAAAATTATATCTCTACACTTCTCTACCAATTCATTAAAATTGCAAATTTGTAGAGATATAATTTTGTCCTTCAACTCCAGTTTTAAGCCTCTTTCAAATTTTTTATCCTTCCATGGGTCATCAGCAAACCATCTCAAGTAGGAGGAGAAGTAAGAAAACTGAATGAACTTGGCTGCTTACTAATCCATATTCATGTCCCCTTGTTCAAGGAAGTTAAACTTGGCTTCCTTATTAGCCTTTACTAAAAGTGGGAAATACTTGTCCTTAAAGGCAATTTGGAAACTCTCCCAAGTTAAGGGTATCCCCCTTGTAATCAATAATCTAGAAGTGTTCCTCCACTAATGCTCAGCCTCACCCTCTAACTTATATATGGCTAACTTTGCCTTTTACTTTGTGGTACAGGTCATGGCCTTAAAGATCTTCTCTAGTTACATCAGCCACCTCTTAGCCTTCTCAGTGTCCAACTCCCTCAAAAACGATGGAGGATTAGCCTTTCTAAACTTGGCTAACACAACAGAAAGGTCATTATCCTCCCTTTGGTGTCCCACACAAAGGTTCTGACCAGCACCAACATGGTTCTCTACTGGCACCTCCTGATTCTACTTATTCATGGTTTCATGTAGCTGTTACAACACTTGAACAGTTACTACATGAGCCTAGGCTTGCTCTCGAAGCCAGCCAGTCATTGCCCTAACTGTAACTTCATGGGCTTCAACTTATTCTCTCATTTGGTTGGCCATTGCAACTATGGCCTCTTACATTTCTCTTAACATCTTAGCAGTTTCTCTACGTGCTACCGCCTCACTCTACAATGCCATATGCAAAACCATAAGCATCCTCTATTAAGCTACAATCCAAGGCAATCCAAACATAACTCCACCCATAGCAGGCATATGCAAGTATAAGAGTCATCACCATATCACAATGTTCTTATCCCTAACATGCATGCATCATGATTGCCAAGTTTACTAGCCACAAGGTTTTAAATCGAGCACAATTTTCTGAACCATTGCTCTAATACCCAATGTAATGACCATAATTCTTAATTATTGTGATTAGATTTAATAGCATGATTAGTAGTCGCAAATCAAGGTCTAAAGTCATTATAATTAGTTAAAATAGGAGAAAGTGGGAAAAATTTAAATCTTGATATCATAAGGGTCATTAGCTTAACAACCACAACTAATCAAGTCCACAAGTGAACATAGTTATCATTTAAGATTTTGGATTCATCTTGCTACTAATTTCAACTCACAAAAACCTCATATAAAGACTCTTAAGTCATTGCACAATATTAATATAGTGAAATTCAAGGTTTCTAATTCAAACATGCCACGACTTAGACCTTTCGTGCCATAGCTAAGTTGGTTAGTGGAACCTAGAAACTAAGTTTCACATCTTGCGCCATGGCCTAAGATTTTCGAGATACAGCGAAATTGCTCTCAAGTTCAACTTTTCACATTTTTGCAAACCGCAGCGACTTGGACCCTTGCCATGGTAAGCCTATGTGGTGCCGGGTAGGAATGCATCCTTGAGCAACTGTAGCAATTTTAATGATTCGTATTGTGGCAGAATATACTTGCACTACGACAAAACTAGCTACCAAGACACTTATCACCTAATTTCCTCGAGTTGCACTAAGGTGGAACTTGTTATGCCGCGGTAAGGTTGCTCTCTGTTACCCTTCCTAGGTAACATTTTCGTTGCCACAGCGAGACACCTAGCGTCATAACACTCCTCACTTCTATTTGACTTCTAGCCGTGACTTAGCAATTTTGGCCGTAGCATGAACCTATTATGTACTATTTTCCCCTAAGTTTCATCCCATACACTCTAACTTTTCATCTAGCAACAAACTCTGGGAGTTTCTAACTATCAAAAAAAGTATCAAAATGAAGAGTTTACACTTATCTAATAATACTTCTAGCTTCAAACTCTGAAATTTCACCATAGAAACATCAAACAAAAAGTTTCAGATTTTGGGTATGGGCAAAATGCTCCAAACTAAAAACTAATTGGGTCAAATTGAAGAGAAATGGGAGATGATTAAGTTATATAACAATTACCTTAGAAAATTTTGAGTCTTGAAGTGGGAAATAGTGGATTTATGGTAAGAACCCTAGCCTCTCTCTAAGACCTCCAAAATTTTGCTTTACCTCTTGTATTTGTTTTGTAGAATGGAGAGGAGGCTGAGTGTATTTAAGGTTTAGATGGGTTTAAGTTGACTTGTGGGTTGACCCAAATGCCCAATTCCAAGTGGGTTTAGACTTTTGGTTGGGTTAGGCCAAGGTGTAGGTGTTAAATAGGTTAAATATGAGTTGGACCTATACAAAGTATGTAACATTATATTCATATAACTCATCTCATATAAATTATAGGCTTCCTTCCATGAACAACACAAGAGGAATAAGGAAAATCATTAAAAATAATCAATTTAATTGCGTTACATCATAGATAAATTTTTCATTCAGTGTTCTGTGGGCCATATGAGCTCATTCATCTCATTTTCATATTTAATTACATAAATAAAACTTATAGCCATCCCAAGAAGTGGCCTATAACTCGTGCAAGGGGATGGAATGCATGAAATGCAATGGTGCAGCCTTGGCTAGAAATTCCAACATACTGACATGAAATTTGAAAAATCATAACTAATTCTAAACAAATTGAAATCATGCACACTATACCATTCTAGAAAGCTAAATATGTCTAGATTATGCTAAAAATAAATCCAGACCACAACAGAAGCTGCTAGCTAATAGAATTGATGGAACAATACCAGAGGTTGACTGTCATTACTAGTACTATCCTCCAACTTCAAAAAATCATATCTCTTTGCTTAGATGTCCAATTGGGGTGATCTTGGTGGTCATAGAAATCTTATCATATCTAGTTTATGCCTATAACATTTCATGAACATTGGACACAATTTGGCCTTCAAATGATGTAGCTTAAGTTACTGACCATATGTATAGTGTATGCATCAGTTCAACAGAAAAATATCAACTTTGAAAATTCATAATTAATTCCACAGAGCTCCAAATAATTTGGTCTCTACCTTCCCAAAAATCTCTAGATGAGATCTATTTTTATGCCAAATTTCATGGGAAAATTCATTCATTTGATTAGATTTTGATGTTAGGTTGCATAATAGTTATTTTTGTGTCTTATAAGGGGTCCAAATGGTCCAATTGGTGCTCAAAGGTAGCCATGGCCACTTGAGTATGTGGGAAAGCACCAAAATGATCTACTAAACTTATCTTAAAGGTGCCCAAACTCAAATTTCTCAAACTCACTCATCCACCCCAAGTTGTGCATAAGAATGTACATGTTAGTTCTTGCCATTCCATACTCAATTCATGCTATTTCACACATATAGCATTAAATCTCATATATACATCATACATTTATATATTTACATGTCCTCATAAGGTCATATAACATATACAATGAAAGATTACATCATGTGCCACTCATATGCCCATAAATTTGCATTTTTACACATTTGATTGTCACACTTTCTCCTTCTAGCTTGATGGCTCTCACTCTTTGGCTCCTTTGGTCCACCTACACATGTTTAATAGGTGGGGAGGTGACAGTTGTGTTGCGCAACCTCAAAAGAAAACTAGGTTAGATTAAATTTTATAGTTAGCGGCATAACCTTGGTCATCTCCCTTGGAAATGGAATTCAATGTTTAATTGAGTTTTCTAAGTGTTAAAGGATCTTAGAACTACCTAAATTAAGGGGGGTTTATGATCTAATTAAACTAACTAGAATTAAATTGAAATAAAATTTTTAATCACTACCTAATTGCATGAATTAAAGAGTGAATAATAGACATGTGACTAGCTTTGGATTCATCCCTTGGTATCCACTATCATTATCCTAATTCAATTGTCATTGATTCTGGTCTAAGAGTCCCTAATTGTGTCAATACAAATTATCTTGCGTCACCACTCAAGATTCAAGAAATTAACAATCTAATATTGAATTGAAACCTCAATCCCGCACTAAATCATTAATTTTTACCTTTAGGAACAATGAACACTTCAAATTGATTGATTAATTAATTAATTAGCCTTTAAATTACTACCCTAGGATGTTTAATTAACCAATTAAACTCTAAGGAATCCTCAAATCAAAAAATTAAGCACACAATCTCACTCATGTATTTCATTGAACACCTTAATTGTATATATGGAAAATTAGAGAATAATGAAAATCCAGCATTAAAATCATTCAAATTCTTTCCTAATCAATGTCTAACCAGCCATCAATCATAAACTACATCAATCTCAATCATTTACAAGCTTAACCAAGCAAATAAAATAACAAAAATTGATGTAAAAAAAGAAAATAAAACTAAGAAGCTTAGCCAAAATTCCTTGTTATTTTCTTTAAATTCAAGCTTCAACTAAGGACCTCCTCCTAGCTAGCCATAATATAGAGATTTAACACTTTATGGACGTGGAAGCATGGTGGAAATGGAGTGAGGAATGCTACTATGTATGGAGTGTGGAAAAGACAAATGGAATGGTTATCGAATGAGATGGCATGATGGATTAATGGTTCTACCCCCAGCCTCCAGCCTTATCATGTGCTTCATTAATCTTCTTCATGTGCTTACAAGTCAGCCCATAACTTATTTATTCATTCCTCACGTCAACCTCTTTCATGTGCTTCTTAATTTGTCACATGTTTTCAGCCCACAACTTCTTCATTCGTCCATTTCTCGTGTTATTCTCAGCCCACTTTCCTCTTCATCATGTTCGTTACCCTTCTTAGCTCATTAACGTGCATGCTTCTTCTTTCCTTTCTGCCTGTGCCCTTTTTTATAATTCATTCCCATGTGTTTTATTTTCTTTGCCACGAGTTTTTCCACCTCAACTGCATTTTAGCCAGCTACATTAACCTTCTACTTAAGCTACACTCTTCGTGTTTTACTTTTCCATCCTCTCAACCTTAGCTTCCTTATGCACTGCTTCCTTCCTCTCTAAGACTACCTTAAACTCGAGCCTTGTAGCTACTGCATTGTTATGGAGCTTCTTTTTGTGTGTCATGAGCTTAGCCTATGGCTCTTTTCAGCTCGTTGCTTCATGTGTCTTCCAACTGTAGCATTTTATTTATCCTTTACTCACATACACATTCTACCTTTTGTTTCATCCACCCAAGGCCCTTTTCATTCTTCCTTCTCTTCAAATGCTTCAACTAGTAACTACATGATTCTTGCTTCATTATGCTCAAGCTCCCTATGTAGCTTCTCTTCATTCCTTCTTTACAAGCTCATATGTGCTTCATGAAACTCCTTTTTCGTGTTACTCCTCCTCTATTCTAGTCACTTGAGCTGCCTTCTCATATGTTCATTTAATCTTTTTTTCTACTCCTCACGTTCTGTTTTAGAGCTTTCTTTATTCATTGTTCATGTGTTGCTCAAGTGTGTATGTAAGTGAGCTAGTGTGTGTTTCAACATGAGTTTGTGCTAGAAAATGGAGTGCATGGCTGGGCAAGTGTTAGTGTGGTTGCCTCAATTTGTTGTTGCTCCCTACTTCTCACTAAAATAAGGCATCATCCATGCTTCTTCCCACACGAGTTGATGTGTGTGTGACATGGAAGCTTATATGCATGTGTTTAACATGAACTGGACCTGTGGCAAGCTGCTGCATGAGTGCATGTGAAATGAATGGAATGAATGAACATGCATGGCTTCCTACATGTGTTAGAGCTAATGGAAGTGAAGTGGTTGACCCCTCTTTCACCTCTTATGGACTTCCCAAACTCGTAGCTTACTCTATTCTCCAGCTTCTTCCCTTGGAGATAAATCCTCACTTAAACTATGGCTTACTCATGCATGTGTGTGTTGGTGTAGTGACTAAAATGTGGGTGAATGATGTAACACCACATATTTCTAGCTTGCTTCCCATCATTTCTAAGTTTCCCATGATGAATTGCACAAAAGGGAATGGAAGATGGCATTAAAATAATGCCTTATTTCGCATTGCGCAGCGTATGAAAATTTTATTCGGTATCACACGGACCATATGAGTTCATACATCACATTCTTATATTTAATTACATACATACAACTCATTTGCATCACTAAAGTTGGCCCACAACTCGCGGAATTCAAAGGGGACCATCAAACTCACATTATTATTTTCGGCCAAATTCTTAATTTTTCTGTCACAACTTCGGAAACTCATAACTAAATCCACAAAAATTGAAACTCAACAAAATTTACCATTCAAGAAAGCTCTAGATGTATACCCCATGCTAAAAATAATTTCAGCTCATGAATCATTAAGATGAGAACACTTGACATCCGAAAAGCCACTGAGGTTGTTGCTGTCTGGGCCACTGGTTCAGTTTACTGATATGAAGTTTCAGAATTCATAACTAATTCTAGAAAATTTGGAATCATGTATTCTTGGTCATTATAGAAATAAAAACATGTCTAATTTATTTTAAAAATATGAACAGGCCATGAAACATAACACAGGAAGCATTTGACACGCGAAAAAGGGCAAATGTTTAGACAACTACTGGTACTGACGCAAGTGTCTGCTATAAACTTCGAAAATGTCCAATTAATTCTACAAAAATCCAATCCATGTAAATGATACCAATTTGGAAATATATAAATGTTAAATTTATGATAAAAATAGACTCAGATCAGAGCAAGCACGTTTAGCCACTGAAATTCAATGGAACAGTGACTCAGGTTGTGCTGCACTACTGTTACTATTCCAGAAATTCAAAAATTCATATCTCTTAGCTCAGATCTCCAAATGAGGTGTTTCTAGTTGCTACAAGTCACTGTGAATGCTTAGTTTTTGAATATAAAATTTTGTAGCCATTGGACCACATTTGCCCCTCGGATGACACAATTTTATAACTGGCCAAATGAACAGTACTAGTGCAAATCCGAAATTCTGATACCAATTTTGAAAAATCATAAAAAATTCCACAGACCTCCAAATGACCTGATCTTTATCTTTTCAAAACGATCTAGGCAAGATATAGTAGCATGAAAAATTTCAAGTCAATAAGAGGTCATTTGCTCAGACTTTACCATAGCTCAAGAATATGGCAATTTTGGTCCCAACAAGAGACAAATGTGGTTCATATGAGCCATCCATTGTTCCACACACATTTGAGCAACTTAGAAAGTATAAATAAGTCCCTCATAAGGTCTAAACCCTCATGCAATTCAAATTCATCATGTCACTTCCATAAATATACATGCACAAGTGGGCTCCCAAGTGGACAAAATACACAATTCTATTCATTAAACTCTATTCTTGATACATACACTAACTTTACATAGTTTTACACTTGTTCAAAGTGTCATGGCTCAAAAATAACATTTACATATCTACTTTGACATTCTAGACATCATAGTATATCAAAAATGGAAAGATTTGCTAAGAGATGGAGATTTAAGCTCCTTAGCTTCCATCCTTTAGATCTTAAACTCCACCTAGATCATATGAGATAAGAGAAAGGAGGGGGTGAGATTCATTGAATCTCAATAGCTCATACATCTATTCAAGTACATCTTTAAGGCATAAAACATGTCAAAGGTACAAGTATGCAATCAATCAATCTATGAAGCATTCATCTTTCACATTTTTGTGTCACAAACTCATGTCAAGCATAAGAATGAGCTCTAGGGACTTTTGGTTTGGTCTCACCCCATTTTTAGGACTTTTGGATTGCCTCACTCTTGGTTCTTGGGACTTTTTACTTAGCCTCACCCATCCAAGGGACTTTTGGCCTTGTCTCACCCATGCCATGAGACTTTTGGCATCTCTTCACCCACATTAAGGGACTTTTGGCACTACCTTACCCTTATGAGCCATTTCCACCATTCAAAGACATTCAAGAAAGCATATTGGTACCAAAATGGCAACATAGCATCAAGTGGCATGTCTCAAACATGTAAACATACACACAAGCATACAATGACACCATATGCAATAAGAAAATGCAACAAGAAAAGGTGGAGAGCTACCTTGGTGCAAATTCAAGCTTTACTTTGCTTATTTCTTCTCCTTTTCAGTTCCACAAACACAAGGAGGTGGGGTTGTATTTCCTTAGCCTATTCACAATAAACAACACTTAATTATACTCTTGGAACAAGTTATGACATCCAACTCACTCTTAAGACTACTGTAATGTCCAGTTTTCTTTAAATGACAGAAATGGGCGTGTTTTCAAAGCAAGTCCCCCGAAATGAATTAGTTAAGATCTCAAAAAATTTGAGTAGAATTCTAACCTCCTAAAAATGAGAATTGTAGCCTCAAACGGAAGGAAAAATAGAGCTAGAATGAAGAAATAAATTTTGACGGAAACCCAACAAAGTATAATGGCATTTTCGTAATTTCGGGCAACTTTTGGAATTCATACAGGAGGGCTTTTTAAACCAAATTTTTAAGCTCTCTGGGGTTCTTAGAGGCCCTGAAAACCATGGGAAGCCCCGGGACAATTAAATCCCCTCCAGTGGATATTTTCCAACGTCAGTGTGCTTAAACTTTGACGGGTCTGTTCGAAAAGGTTTTAGCTCCGATTTGAGTGATTCCAAAGCCATTTTTCTTAATTGAGAACTAAATTTTATAATGGAAGAGACGGTTCTCAAAAAGGAGCTAAAACGAAAGAGAAATGAAAATGTAAATTATAAAGGGCAAAATTGGAATTTTTGAAAAAGTCACTTTTCCCTACCTATATATATGTGGTGCCTCACATTTGCCCTCATTTTACTTCAGAAAATTTAGCCCCAAACCAGAAGCAAAACCCTAAGGGAGAGGCACCCAAGAGAGGAAGAAGGAGGAAGAAATCCAAGCTTAAGGTATGCTTTCATGATGTTTTTCCTTGCTTTTCTTCATCTCCACCACCTCTCCTTCATTCTCCTTTCTTTCCTTGGATTAAAATGATGTTTATAAATCTAATTCAAGGGAGATATTCAATGGAAAGTTCGGATTTGAAGAAAGGAGCTTGGAGAAATCAAGTTTCAAGCCAAACTAAGCAAGGAAACAAGGTAAAAATGCATCCTATGGTTGATACCTTCCATGGCCTTTCTTCTCCATTTCGCCCCACATGTGTTCTGCCCTAGGGAGTTAAATTTCAAGCCTAACCAAGCATGATTCTTAGGTATTTGATGGAGAGGAATAAGAATATGCAAAGAAAACCAAGAAATAAGCATTAGCAATCAAGATGCAAAATCTAGGGTTTTAAGTGCACCTTCCAATTTCTGAAATTGTATGATGATTCCTAGGTCTAAGTAAGAGTTTAAATGAGTTTTTGAGACACCTAAGATGCTCCCCATAAGTTTCTTCCTTCAAGAAAATCAAGAGAACCCCAAGAAGCCCAAAGGAAGCCTATTTCTCGGCCTAGGCTTGTTTGTGTAGTTGGGGGAGTTTTAAATTTTTTTAAGGCCATCCTTGAGTCATATTTGATGAACGAAGATGAAGGGAAGCCTTGGAAAAATTTTAGAACTCATGGAAAGTGATTTGGTGCCTTAGGTTCTATAATATGACCTAAAGAAGCAACATGGTGCTAGGCTTTTTGTCTTAATGATGTGATGACTCCAAGAGGCTTAAAAGGGGTCAAGAATCATATTTGATAAGAAAGAATGAGGCCTAGAAATCATTTGAGGGTTGTTGCTTCATTAGGTGTAATTATGGACCATAATGAAGTCTATAGAGTAATCTAGTAGTTCATCAAGTTATGTAGCCTTAGAATGTGTTTCATGAACCTAATTGGCTCCCATAATTTGTATCTAGGCCAAGAGAAACCATCTCCACCAAATTGTGGGTGTGTGGCCGAAAGAGGAGGCTTGAAAGCAAAGGAAAAAGTGTGTGAAATTGTGCAAGGTAGCTCTCTCCATCTTCTCTCATGCATGAATGTGTGTTTAGCTTGTTTTAGAATGTGTGTATGTATAATTTCAAGCTATGAAAAGTATGCTAGCATTCCTTTATATGCTATGATCCTTGATGCCATGTTATATTTTCTAATGAGTGCATGATGTTTGTATGAGTTTACTTGAGTGTGGAGAGGCCAAGAACTCTTCCCTTGGGTGAGGATGAGCCAAGAACCCTTGAGCTTGGTTGAGACAAAGCAAAGAGTTTCCCAAAAGCAAAGTGGGCTCCTAAGAGTATGGTTGAGTCCAAAATGCTCATAAATGGGTGAGGCAAGTCCAAAATCCATGAAGAGAAGTGTGAGGCCATTCCAAACACTTGGTGAGCTCTTAAATGATTTGTATGAGTTGTTCACATGCCAAATTTGCTTATAAAATGTCCATGGCTTTTATTTTCTCCATGCATGCATTTGTAAAGCTTGCTTTGCACATATTATGTGTGATTGAATGGGAGATGAGCTATTGGGATTCTTTGAATCTCATCCCCTCCTCTCCAATGATCTAATATGCTAGGTGGACTAAGTACTTATGGTAAAGGGGGCCAACAACCATAAAGAGCAAGGATTGACAAGCTTATGTACTACTTTGCCTATTTTGGAACCATAATAATAGTTTATAGTGTATACAATGTTGTATATGTACCATACACCTTGAGACATATGTAACTATACTATTATGTGATGTTTAGATGTATGAAAATGATATATGACTTATAGCACTTATTTTGAGTATGTAAGGCCAAAGTGTGCAATATGGAACTTTGATGAATGTATGCATAAGTGTGGGTTGAATGGCCAAAATGAGATGCATGAGGTTTGGGAACATTTGGGTAGTTTACACAAGTCTCAAATGTGCTTTTAGACTTGCCCAAAAGGTGCCACAACCAAGGGAAGGCCATTTGGCAAATTTGGTACCTCATATGGAGCCAAATTTGACTATAATGGAACCCTATATCACTTTTTAGCCAAATGAGTTAGTCTTGATCTGAGATTTGACAAGCAATTAGGGCTCATTGATAGCTTTTTGGGAAGCTAAAGATCATAATTTTTGGAGGTCTACAGAATATTTGAGGATTTTTCAAAGTTGGCAAAATTCATGTTTCTGGTTTGCTGCACTATTCATTTGGTCCGAAATTGTTTTCTCTCACCCGAAATTCAAATGATGTCCAATTGCCACGAAATTTTGTACAGAGAAACTAGATAATCACAGTGACTCATGCCAACTAGAAGAACCTCATTTGGAGGTCTAGAGAGGGAGATATGAATTTTTGAAATTTCTATCCAGTATCAGTAACCTAGCCCGACCAGAAGTACTGTTCCATCAATTTCTAAGATCTTGGCTTGATGAACTGATCTGGAGATATTTTTTCCCTCTAGTTAACATTCACATATTTCTAGATTGGTATCATTTACATGTATTGGATTTTTTTAGAATTAATTGGACATTTTTGAAGTTCATATCAGTAAACTGTGACAATACCAGAACCCAGTCCGACCTCTAGACAATTTCTCTTGTCAAACGCTCTATGTGTGGGATGTTACAACTTTTACATATTTTTAGCATGAAGTAGACATCCCAAGATTTCTTGAATGACCCAGATTTCATGATTTTAATTTTTCTAGATTTAGTTATGATTTTCCAAAGTTTGCCCAGAATTGAGGCTAGTGCTGGCCGAGAATGAATAGCCATCTCCCATGTCTCTTTTCAGTTTCTATGAGTTGTAGGCATGTTTTTGTGATACAAAGGAGTTGTAATCGTGTAATTAAATATGAGGAGGCATAGTATGAGTTCACCCAATCCATGTGACACCGAATGGATTTTTAGATATGATGACATGCAAATAAAAGTTCAAATCTTCATGCTTCCTCTATGAGAATTATTTATATCTTTCATTATAATTATACTATTCAAAGGCATGAGATGAGCTAGAATTATGGTGTTACAACTACACTTTGTTCTATTTCTCACAATATGGTTCCATTAAGGACCTAATAAAGCAACTACCATAATTAACATTCTTGGTTCCATTCTCTTGCCATATTTAAACCTCTTGACCTCATTTAAGGTCTTTGAAGCCATCACATACTCACTTTCACAAACCTAGGTCCATGTTACTTCATAAGGTTACATTATAGAAGCCATTGCCTCATCTCCTAACCTAAGGCTTCTAAATTTTTCCCAATGGTTTCTCACATCTTCTAACATCATATAAAGTCCCAAACCAAGGCTAGAACAAATTAAAACATCCCCTAGCCTAATGAACCTAGCTTGGCCAAAATGTGCACCATAATGGAGGTTCATGGACTTTGTGATTTTTTCTTGATGGGAGAGCCACTTGGGAGGCTTTCTAAAGGTCTTAGGAGCTCAAGGAAACATTCAAATAGCCAAGAAAACATTCACACAAAATTAGATTTTGCAAAACCCTAGAAAACACTACACTTTTCTAACTTGTTTTCTATTAGTTTTTCTTGGAATTTCTTGCCATATTCCATCTCCTTATGGCCTAAAACCCTTGTTCCCTCCTTGTATTTGGACAGAACATCCTCCCCTCCTTTGGTTCTATTCTTGGCTAAAATACACACAAAGGGAGGGGGAAGAGAAGATGCAACAAAAAGCAAAGATTACCTAGGGTTCAAGTGAGCTTTCACGTGTCTTTCTCCTTCATTCTCTTCTCCTTAGCAAATTTGAAATTCTCCCCTTAGGTCTGGTAAAAAACAGAACCAAATCATTCAAAAAATCCATGGAAAGAAAGGAGGAAGAAAGGAGAACAAGATTGGAGGAAGATTGAGAAAAAAATTTTATGAAATTACCTAGTTTCTCCTTAGCTTTCTTCCTCTTTTTCTCCTCCCTTTGGTGTGCCTAAGAGAGCTGAAGATTTTATGTATTTTGGGCAGAATGGGTCATCCTCATTAAAGAGGAGAAGAAGGGAGAAAAGTGTGGAACTCTTTAGAACATTCAAGAAACCATAAATTCCAATTTTGCCCTTCTGTAATAGTAATTTCGTTTTGGCTTTGTTTTAGCTCCTTTTTGAGAACCGTCTTTTCCATCATAAAATTTAGGTTCCTAATTTAATAAAATGTCCTTGGAATCACTCAAATCAGAGCTAAAACCTTTCCGAACAAATCAGCCAAAGTTCAGGTCAACCGACGTTGAAACGAGTACACCGGAGGGGCTTTATCGGTCCTGGGGCTTCCTATGGTTTTTGGAGTCTCTGAGAACCTTGGACAACTTAAAATTTCTATTTAAAAAGCTCTCCTAAGTGTTTTTCCAAAATTACACTTATTTACGAAAATGCCATTGGCCTTTCGGCAAATTTTTCGAATCGCTCCGACCCCAGTTTTTGGGCAACTCAAGGCTCAAATCCTCATTTTCTATTATATAAAATTTTATTCAAATTTTATTTGGCCTTGAATCACTCACCTCAGGAGACTTGCTTTTCAAACTGGCCCATTCCAATGATTGTACAACGTACCAGGTGTTACAAATGAAGTCATGTAAAAGTGAGCTGCTACGTGGAAGTGTGTGATTACATGGGAGTGAGCTAGTGATGTGGATGAGTGAAGCAACGTGAGTGGAGATGAATGAGAGTGGATGTACTAAACAGTAGACATGCAAGAGAGTGTGATATGGTTATGGATGTGAGAATTGAATGAAGCTAGCTAACTATACATATGAGTTGCTTATGGAGTGAATGTGAATGAATTTGCATAAGCTCCTTCCTTCTTCTAAAACCCCCATCATCTCCTAAATTTTCCTCTAACCTTTAAATTTAAATTTCCTAAAGCCTGCACAAAAAGATTGGAAAAGAAAACTAAGTAGGAATATTTACAAAAATTATTTAAAAGATTTTTGCATTAAAATCTAACAATTTTGCAAATAAATTCCTAAAGTACAAAAATGGCTACTAAAATCAATTATCCACCTAATTAAATCCCTAAAGCCATATTTAATTGTGACGACCCTAATTTCTAATCATGTAATTAAGGTTAAACATGTGATTAATAACCATAAAGTAGGGTTATGTGTCATTAAGACTAATTACATTATGAAAATATGAGAAAATTTGAACCTTAATATTATTAGAGTCATCAACCATATAATTTCAAATATTTACGTACCTCAGGGAGAACAAACATTCCTTTATAAGCCTTGATTTTATTACCTATCATTTCCAACTCACATCCATCTTCAATTAATGTCTCTAAGTCACCCCTTAGGGTTACCATATGAAAAACCATGATTTCTAGGTTAGAATGAGGGTTTCAAGATGTTAGCCATAGCCAATTTTCCCTTAGCCGTGGCCAATTCCCCTCAGCTTCACCCCTCACATCGTTACTAATTTCGCCACAGCTAGGAGCTTCACCGTAGCCAACCTACATGGCACCGCGGCAAAGAAGCCTCTTGGAACTCCTCTCGCTCGCCTCTCGCTATTGGCCTCGGCCAATACCTCCTTTCACCGCGGCCAATTCCTCTCTGGAATGCCGACTCATTTTCACAAAAGTTCACTGCCACCAATTCCCCACTTTGTCGCAGCAAATTTCCCTCTAGACAACTCCCAGTTTAGCCTCTCACATTTCACCATGGCCAATTCCACATTCGCCACGGTGAATTGCTCTCTGGTACTCTCCCTGGGCAACTTCACCACTATTGGCCGCGGCTAACAACATTTTGGCCGTGGCCAAATGCCTTCTGATCCTACTACTCTTAAAACCTTGCCTCATACTCCCCACTCTCCCTCTAATAACCCCCTAGGGTTACTCTACCTTAAATTATGAAACTCTAATGGTGTTTATGTGCCTTATTTACCCAGCTATTCTACCATCACTAATTTAAAACTTAAGTATAAGTTCCTACTCCTCTTACTACCATATGTCACTAATTTTACAGATTGATATTAGCAGAAATTACATAAGCTTCCAACAATTAACATTCAAGCATACATTCTGTTAATGTTGTAACACCATATATTTCTAGCATGCTTCCGATCATTTCTAAGTCTCACATGATCAATTGAACAAAGGGAATGGAAAATGATATTAAAATAATGCCTTATTTCGCGTTACGTCGCATATAAAAATTCTATTCAGTGTCACATGGACCATATGAGCTCATAGAACACGTTCTCATATTTAATTACATACATACAACTCATTTGCATAACCAAAGTTGGCCCATAACTCATGGAACTCAAAGGGGACCATCAAATTCACACTCTTATTTTCGGCCAGAATTTCAATTTTTCTGTCACAAATTCAGAAATTCATAACTAAATCCACAAAATTCGAAATCCAACAAAATTTACCATTCCAGAAAGCTCTGGATGTCTACCCCATGATAAAAATAGTTTCAGCTCATGAAACATTAAGGAGAGAACATTTGACATCCAAAAAGCCACTGGGCTTGCTGTTGTCTGGGCCACTGGTTCAGTTTACTGATAGGAAGTTTCAAAATTTGTAACTAATTCTAGAAAAATTGAAATCATTCATTCTTGGCCATTCTGGAAAGCTACACATGTCTAATTTATTCTAAAAATATGCCCAAGCCATGAAACATAACACAGAAAACGTTTGACACGCGAAAAGGGGTTAAGGTTCGGACAGCTACTGGTACTGATGCAAGTGTCTTCTATGAAACAAATTAAAACTTCCCCTTGGTACTCTTTCTAGGGCTTCTAAAATTTTTCCAAGGCTTCCTCTCATCCTCTTCCATCCTACATGACTTAAAAATAAGCTTGAAACAAATTAAAACTTCCCCTTGGTACTCTTTCTAGCCTAGGTCGACTTTATGGAAGTATTTAGGGTTCAAGGGGTTTCCAATTTTTCCTTAATGGGAGACACACTTGGGAGGCCTCCTAGAGGTCTTAGGAGCTCAATCAAATACTCACACATACAAGGAAACTCATATATCAAATCAATTTTTGCAAAGTGTTCAAGAGCTCTACACTTTTCTAGCTTAGAGGTCATTAATTTTTCTTGCAATTTCTTTACTTTCTTGGATGGGAGGTGCATGTGGGAAGCTCTCTAGGGGTCTTAGGAGCATGTTTAAACATTCAATTAAGTCTAAGAACATTCATATAAAATCATATTTGCAAGGGAGCATTTGGATCCCTAATGGTTCTATCTTGTCTCCTAATGCTCCTCTCTTGATTCTATTGGTTCCTTCTTAATCCTTGCCATCTAAAACCTCTAATCCCTCCATAAATTGGACAGAAATCAGCCCATAATAATTGGGCTCATGGTGTCCAAATTCGTGCAAGAGGAAGGGGGAGGAAGGAACTACCAAAGAATGGAAGTTTTACCTTGTTTTCTTGCTTTCTCTTAGTTGCTTTTCACTTGGCTAGCCTCCCCTCACCAAATCCGAAAATTCCACCTCTGTTCTGCCTTTAAAACAGCACCAAATTAAATGCCAAAATGACCAGAAGGAAGAGGAAGAAGAGGGGAAGAAGTTTAACAAGGCAAGGAGTAGGAAAAAGTGGCTAAAACTTACATTTTTCAAAGCTTCTTCTTCCTTCCTTGGCCTCCCCGCTTGCGCACCACTCTTAGCCCTTCTTAATTCTATTTTAACATGTGGGAGAGTGGGTGAGAAGATCTGAGCAAAGGAGGGACATTTTTTATAAGCTAGGGATTCATTTAAGCAACTTTCAGAATTTACAATTTAGTCCCTCTTTGTAGTTTTGTTCGTTTGGGCTCATTTCAACTCCTTTTTGAAATCTGTCTTTTCCATCATATTTCTTAGGCTCTTAATCATAAGAATTGCCTTTGGAATCACTCAAAAAGGATCTAAAAGTTTGGTCAAAGTTCTGGTCAACCAACAGCCGAAATTGCTCACCGGAGGGGTTTCAACTGTTCTAGAGGTTCCCATGGTATTCGGGGCCTCTGAGAACCCCGAAAAGATCAAATTTTCTATTTAAAAAGCCCTCCTATGAGATTTCAAAATTTTTCAAAAATTACAAAAATGCCCCTACTTTCTTCGGCAAATTTTCTGAGCTCTTCTGGCTTTGGTTTTTGGGCATCTCAAATCTCAAATCCTCATTTTCTAATATTTAAAATTTTATCATAATTTTAGTTGGCCCCAATTCCTTCTATTTCGAGGACTTCCTTTTATATTTGGCCTATTCTGATGTTTATAGAGAAACCAAACATCTTGTTTCTCACATTTACGAATGGACTGGATATTACAAACATCCTGTTATCTGTAGTGCAAATTCTGAGATCTTATCGACAAGGTTTTCGCCAGTAAGTATAAGGTCTTCTTGTATAATGTGTTAAAACTTGTATGGTATGGAATTGGGTATGGATGGTTTAAACCCGATATGCAAGACTCAGATTGAGATATTTACTGTCCATTAAAAGTCTTATGGATGGAAGGTGATGTTAATAAGGCCATATGATCAATTTATCCAAAGATTAAATTATTTTGGCCTTTAACAATGATCATTTCTGCTGCTAAGAGTGTGTAGTTCATGAAAATAATTATTTTATACCATTATTGATATTATTTGAGAAATATCTCGATATGACTTGATATGGTGTGACATTTATTAGTATCAAAACAATGGTTTAGGCAACCTAACTCTATGTTTGGGCCTTGGAAGGTTAGCATTAGGGTGTATCGGGATTATGTGTGAATGTAGTGTAGGTTGTCAGGAATAGTGGTTTTATTAAGCATATTGTGATATTGTGTATACATGTTGTGATTATGGTTCTTTTGCATAATTTGGTGGGCATTGGATGGGATAGATCCACTAGGGCAAATCTTGAAAGTCCCACATTGTTATCAAATAGCCTGAGGTAATAACAGGCTATGTCAGGACGTAGAGATGGATGGTAATAACCAAAATGCCCCTAGAACCCCAATAATTAGTTCCTAACAAGTTACTTGCACCCTGAAAGGGAAGAGATTGAAACCCTCTATTAGAGCTTGTAGTGCCCTTATTAAGGAAATTGATTGAGCAATTGAAAACAACCTACTGGGTTTAATGCAGGTAAAGGATTAGATAAAAAGAAACTCTTGAATTGAAAGGATTAAATGAATAGTTGATGGGAATGTCTCTACTAGCTTTGGGAAGGAAGGTAATGTATGTTAGGATAGTGAAATTCCGTGAGGGGACAGCCATCCCAAGTGACACATTATGGACGTGGGAGGCTGGATATATAGTTGGGGTTGACTTTTGACATGCAGTGGCTTCTACTTAGATTTTGACCAAGGCAGAGTGGTTCCTCTCATAAAATAGGAGGCTAATGGTGCCTCCTAGTTGAAAAGTGCTGTGAAAGCACAAGATCAATGAATCTCCCAATTAATCAGAGGCGAGATAGCACTAATGGTTTCCTTTGATTGTTTGATCGACTTGGGTATTGCCCCATGTGTATTGTATGAGGAACAAGAATTGTATATTGATACTCTGCCTTATGGTTTCTTTGCATTTGTTGTACTGGAGGCCAGATGAGCACTTCCCATGTACATTAAGTGTCACTGTATGAAGTGCTTGTTGTTCTCTATTATTGAATCATGATGCATGCTTTTGCCTATTATAAATTGATCATTAGCATGAACTAGATGACTGGTAATGTAACATCCAATTTTCTGAAAACGAGAGAAAATGTGAGAAACGTAATGTATGGTTTCTCCGTAAACGAACGAAACTCATCGGATACAAAATGAAGTCCCTCAAAATGATGTAGTTAAGGTCCCAAAAATTTGGAAAATATTCTAAACTCCTAAAAATGAGAATCCCAGGCTTAGACGAAAAGAAAAATAGAGCTAGAATAAAGAAACAAAATTGTGACGAAAACTGACGAAACGTAATAGTATTTTCGTAAATAAGTGTAACTTTTGGAAAAATATATAGGAGGACTTTTTAAATGAAATTTTTGAGTTGCCCAGGGTTCTCAAAGGCCCTGAAAATCATGGGAAGCCTCAGGACAGTTAAATCCCCTCCGATGGATATTTTCCAACATTAGTTAACTCAAACTTTGACTGATTCATTCGATAAGGTTTTAGCTCCAAATTGAGTGATTCCAAAAGAATTTTATTAAATTGGGAACCTAAATTTTATAATAGAAAAGACGATTCTAAAAAAGGAGCTAAAACAAAACCGAAACAAAATTGCCACTACGGAAGGACAAAATTAGAATTTTTGAAAAAGTGTGTCTCTAGAAGCTCTCACACACTTCTCCTTTCTTCTCCCATCTTCTTATGCACCAAATTTCTGCCCAAAATAAAGAATATGATCTGCTCTCTTAGGCTCACAAGAAAGGGAAGAAAAGTGGGAGAAAAGGTGATAAGCATGATTTTTATACACTTTAATCCTCTTAACTTAGGCATTTTGATCATGGAATATGATCTTAAGGGTTTAATTATATATAAATTGATTTCATTAGCCATTTATGCACTTTATGAATTAATTGGCAAATTTATTGAGTTTTAATGCATGAAATTCTTCTAAATAATTTTGTGATAATTCTACTGAATATTTTCCATTCTTTTGTGCAGAATTTTTGATGGGCAAATAGCTTGAATGAGAATAATGGTTAAAGAAGATAAAGCAATGACTAAAGAAGCATACTTGAGTAGCCCTTCACTCAACATCAACACATATGCATGAAGGAACTATCCATGGGGGCAGAACCAATGCAATAAGAGGCAGCCATCTTGAACACGTGAGAAGCATCAAAAGAGATGAAGGGGCAAAGAACAATGAAGATAGAATAGAG
This sequence comes from Erythrophleum ivorense, assembly GCA_026724425.1. NCBI lineage: Eukaryota > Viridiplantae > Streptophyta > Magnoliopsida > Fabales > Fabaceae > Erythrophleum > Erythrophleum ivorense. Next base: position 53,373,013 of record JAIUCV010000002.1, read on the forward strand.
AAGGGGTTCTACATAGAAAAGAAGCTGTAGTTCAACGTGAAAAACTTATGTGAAAAGCGAGCAACTTAGCTGAAACAAGAAGCTATGGCCACATGAAAAAAATGGGAGAAGAAACATGAAGCATGCAGCTTGGTTTTGACGTAGCAACATGAAGAAGCTTAAGAGGAGGAGTATGGGCTAGAGAGAGATGTGCATGGAAGATTCAAAAGCTATGTGTTGAGTAAATGAAGAAGAATCCATGGGCTACAGCAACTACAAGAAGCCACATGTTTAGAGCTTGGATACAAATACACACACATGCAGAACAAAGCATGAACAGAAGAAGTGACGCTAAAAAAGAAGCCTCTGTTTTCGAGTTTCTGGTTCAAGAAAGAAGGAGATAATCACGAGTTGAAAGAAGTGAAGAATCAAGCATGAAGAACAGAGCAAACCACGTGGAAGAAGCTTGAGCTCGAGTGAAGAAATAATGAGAAGAATATGAGCAGAAATAGAGGAGAAGCAACGTGATTTTCAAGCTAAAAGAGATGAAGCCACGTTGTAAAATAAAGAGAAAGCAACACGTGAAAAGCTTGCATGGAAAACACGAAGAAAAGGCTATGGTTCTGGTTCGAAGAAGAGGCAACCCCTGCTTGAGAAAAACGAAGAGCTGCATGAAGAGAGCATACGTGGAGACAAGTGCAAAATAAGCCACGCTTTTACAGAGCATGAAAGAGTTGCATTCATTTACTTCTAGCTGGAAAGATAGAAAAGAAGCTATATGAAGATGCATATGAGCATGAGGCAGTTTTAAGTTGGGCAGAACGTGGATTAATGAAGCTTGAGAGTTAGAACAACGCGAGCTGAACGAAAAGAACGAGCTGCATTCGTGGATAAAGTGAAGAGCACGACAAGAAAAAGAGCTGGAAAATACACACTGACAGAACGTGTCGAGAGGCTGGAATGAGCTGAAAAGAAGAAGCATGGATGAATTTTTAATATTACATTCTAGCAAGTCAGCATCATGTTGGGGCCCACCAATACATACACACGAATGAGGCATTAAGAAATATGAGTTGGAAAATGAACATGCCACAGGTCTAATGCTAAAGGAGAGACCTTGTTTCACGCAACCTACTATCTCATCTCACTCACATGGGCAGGAGAAATAAGAAGAAGCAATGTGATTAAAGACGTGTAGAGGAATGAAGAGTCAGCTAAACCACATGGAAAGGAGTATGAACCCACGTTGTAACAAAAGAAGAGAAAGGCTCGAGGGTAATTTGTGAAAGGCAGAACATGTGAGAGAAGAGGTTAAAATAAAGAAAAATGCAGCACGTGAATCATTAAAGAAGAAGCTAAGGACTGGGCAGCAGCGTACATCATCCATAATCCATTTCATTCACGTCTCTCCACTTCACTCACGCCTCCATACATTCGAATATCCTAGTCCATTCACAATTCACCCATCTCACGTCTCTAAAATTTCGGAACCCTTGCCTATTTATCAAACCATTCATTCATTCGGAAGCAATCATCCATCCTTCACCCTCTTAATCCATTCCATCCAATCATTCATCCACCCATTCCATTCTCCATTCCATCATCCACCATCCCATGAAATTCTAATCCATCTTGAGGCTAGCTAGGAAGAAGCCTTGGAGAAGCTTGTATCCATGGATGAATATAGAAATTTTGGCTAAGACTTTTCTATTTTCCTATACTTTTTCTCTTTCATTTGTTGTCTTGGTTAAGTTATATTTGATAGGGAATTTGTGTAATTATAATTAGTGGCTGGTTAGACACTAATTAGGAACCTTTTTTTTTGTTGATTAATTGATTTGATTAATTTCAATATTATCTAATTTCCCATGTGTGCTTCGAAGGTGTTCGATAAAATACATGAGTGAGATCATGTGCTTGAATGTTTAATTTGAAGATTCCTTAATGTTTAGTTAGTTAATTAAATATTTAAGATGATTCAGAGGCTAATCAATTAGTTAATCAATCAATTTGAGTGTTCGGGATCTTAAAGACAAGATTTAACAGTTTAATGTGGGATTGAGGTTTCAATTCAACGTTAGATCGTTAATATCTTGAATCTTGAGTGGTTACCCAAGATAATTTGTTATGAACACAATTAGGAACTCTTAGGCCAAAATCAATCACAATTGGATTAGGATAAGGATAGTGGAAACCAAGGGACGAATCCAAAGCTAGTCACAAGTCCATCTTTCACCCATAATCCATATAATTAGGTAGAATTTAGGAATTTAATTTTAATTTCATTTTGCATAGTTTAAGTAAATCAAAACCCCTTAGTTTAGGAATTTTTAGAGTCTTTTAACATTTGGAAAACTCAATTAGGCATTGAACTCCAATTCCAAGGGAGATGACCTAGGTTGTGCCATTAGCTACATATTTTATCAACCTAGTTTTATTTTGAGGGTTGCACGACGAGCCACTCAAAAGGCTAGGAAAAGGTAAGGAATTTCATGGATTTTCATACTCCTTCTTCTTCCAAAGTTGTTCCTCTCCTCTTGAGCTTTCTTCCTATGATTAAAATGAAGTTTATAAATCTGTTTTAATAGAGAAACTTAGGGAAAAATTCGGATTTGAAGAGAAGACCTTGGAGAAGACAAGATTCAAGTGAGAAAAAAATAAGAAAATAAGGTAATTTCTCCTCCCGTGGTTGCTACCTTTGGTTCCCCTCCTCCTCCATTTCACCTAACATAATAAACCCTAGGAGGACTTGGTTCTTAGGCAGAACCAAGGGTGAATCTAAGGAAATAGGGTGTGGAGATTAAGAATATACAAAGAGAATTAACAAAAAGCCCTTAGATTTCAAGATGCAAAATCTAAGGTTTCAAATGCACGTTGTAAAATCTGATTTTGTATGATGATTCTTAAGCCTAAATAAGAGTTTAAATGAGCTCCTAAGATTCCTAAGAGGCTCCCCACATGCATCTTCCCTTGAGAAAATAAAGCAAGGTCCATAGAGAGCAAAAACCTCCATTGTCTCGGCCTAAGGGAGATAGCATAGCTAGGGAGAATTTTAAATTCTTCTAAGCCCATTCTTGAGTCATATATGATGAATGAAAATGAGGGGAGACCTTGGGAAAAATTTAGAACCCATAGCAAGTGAGTTGGTGCTTTATGTTCTATATTATAACCTAAAGAAGCAACATGTAGTTAAGCTCTTGGTTTTGATTGTGTAATGACTCCAAGAGGCTTAAAAGGAGTCAACAATCATATTTGAAAAGAAATAATGGAGCTTATAATTTAATTGAGGAGTGTTGCTTCATTAGGTGCGATTATAGAACCACAGTGAGGTTATAGACCAAACTAGTGTTTAAGCAAATTGTATGGCCTTAGAATTAAGTTCATGAATCTAATTGGCTTCCATAAATCATGTTTAGGCTAAGAGAAACTATCCCCGCACTTTGTGTGTGGGTGGCTGAAGCAAGGGAGGGAGATTTAAGAAGAAAAGTGTGTGATTGTGTACAAGGTAGCTCTTTTCACCTTCTCTCATGCATGGATGTGTGCTTAGCTTGTCTTAAAATGTATGTATATGTATTTTCAAGCCATGAAAAGTATGCTAGCATGATTTTATATGCCATGATTTCATGATGATATATTATGTTTCTAAATGATGTTATGATGTATGCTTGGGTTTGCATGAGTGTGATGAGGCCAAAAACCCTTAGTTATGATGAGGATGAGCCAAGAACCCTTAAGATTGGTTAAGACAAAGTAAAGAGTCTCCCAAAAGTAAAGTGGACTCCCAAGAGTATGGTTGAGTCTAAGAATCTCTTAAAGAATGGGTGAGGTAAGTCCAATATTCACAAGAAATTAGGTGAAGCTAATCCACTTGCTTGGCAAGCCTTTGTATGTTATGTGTGACTTTTTCAAGTGTAAAGAATGCTCCTTGAATGATTACACATGTCCACATGCCATGCATGCATTTATAAGACTTGTTTGCATCCATTATGTATGATTGAATGGGAGATGAGCTATTGGGATTCTTTGTGTAACATCATAATTCTAGCTCATCTCATGTACTTTCAATGACTTACTATCATGGAGGATGTAAGTCTCTGATGATTATTTTTGCGTTGGGTCATATCTAACAATTCATTTTGGTGTCATGTGGATCGTGTGAGCTCATACTATTCCTCCTCATATTTAATTTCATTGTTACAACTCATTCAATCCCAAAAACATGCTTTCAACCTATGGAAACCAAAAAGAGACATGGGATAAGAATATGCATTCTCGGCCAGACTTGGCCCCATTTCTGGGCAATGTTTGAAAAATCATAACTAAATCTAGAAAAATTGAAAGTATGTAATCTTGGTCATTCTAGAAATCTTGAGATGTCTACTTCATGATAAAAATAGTTTTTAGTCATAACATCCTACACACAAGACGTTTAACATGCAAAATGGTCTAGAGGTCGGATTGGGTTCTAATGCTGTCATAGTTTACTGATATGGACTTCAAAAATGTCTAACTAATTTCACAAAAATTAGATGCTTGAAAGTGATACCAATATGGAAATATGTGGATGTTAAATATAGAGGAAAAATATCTCTAGGTTATTTTATGAAGCTAAACTCTCATAAATCGATAGAACAGTACCTCTGGTCAGGCAAGATGACTGATACTGGGTAGAAACTTCAAAAATTTATATCTTCCTCTCTAGACCTCCAAATGAGGTGCTTCTAGTTTCTACAAGGCCTTGTGACTGTCTAGTTTTTGGTTATAAAATTTCGTAGCCATTGGACCATGTTTGCCCCTCAGATGACACAATTATACAACTGACCAAATGAACAGTGTTTATGCAAATCCGAAATTCTGATACCAACTGTGAAAAATCATAGAAAATTCCATAGACCTCCAAATGACCTGATCTTTAGCTTCCCAAAAAGCTCTAGTCAAGATCTAGTCACATGCCAAATTTTAAGGCAACAAGAGGTCATTTGGTCAGACTTTGACATAAGGGGGCAAAGTGCCAATTTCCTTTGCTAAAAGAGGCTTCAAGGGTTCAAATTAGCTTCTCCTACTCCTAAGGCTCTATGAGCACGTGGGAAAGCATCAATATAGGTTATCAAACATGGCTCAAATTTATAATAACCTAGATTTGCAAAACTCACTCTCCCACACCAAAACATACACCCTGTACATAGTGCCAAGATCTTACTATTCATACCAAAAACTTGCTACATCATGCACTATAGTTCTAATTCTCATACATATACAATAAGTACATCTATTTACAAATATTCATAAGTGCATACACCATGTACATCATTAGATTACATTTCTTGACAACAAAATGGTGACAAAATGGCTATTTCACAAATCCTTTGCCAATTTCCCTAGTTCAAGCTTTGATGGCTCCCATGTCTTTGTTCACTCGGTCCACCTAGCATGTTAGGATAATGGAGAGGAGGGGATGAGATTCAAAGAATCTCAATAGCTCATCTCTCATTCAATCATACATAATATATGCCAAGCAAGCTTTTCAAATGCATGTATGAAAAAGTGGAAGTCATGGACCCTTTAAAAACAACCTTGGCATATGAATCAATCATACAAAACATTCAAGAGTTTACCAAGTGTTTGGATTGGCCTCACACTTCTCCTCATGGGTATTGGACTTGCCTCACCCACTCTTGAGCACTTTGGACTCAACCATACTCTTGGGAGTCCACATTACTTTTGGGAGACTCTTTGCTTTGTTTCAACCAAGATCGAAGGTTCTTGGCTCATCATCACCCAAGGGAAGAGTTCTTGGCCTTTTGACACTCAAGTAAACTCATGCAAACATCATAGATTCATTTAACACATAACATAGCATCAAGGTTCATAACATGTAAAAGCATGCTAGCATATTTTTCATAGCTTGAAAATACACATACACACATTCTAGAACAAGCTAAACACACATTCATGCATGAGAGAAAGGGGGAGAGAGCTACCTTATAGGCTAACACAAGCCTTTCCTTTCAATTTGTCTTTTTCCTTCTTGGTTCCACAATCACAACTAGATGGAAGTGTTTCTTTTGAGCCTAGACACATAAGAGTATGGAATTACTCTCTCATAACTCAACACTTATTCACAAAGCTAGGGGTTTCTTTCTAACAAACCCTACCAAGCATATAAGAAACTAGGGGTTCTTTCTCCCTCTATAAATTCACCAACTATCCTTCCTCTCTCAAGCTCTCAAGAAAGGAAATCAAGGAAGTAAAGCTACATGAATTCTAACCTCTTTCAAGAGTGGTTTTCCACTTTCCCTCTTCTGAACCAAGCCCAAAACATAGCTCCTTCTACCACCAAAACCATAAGAAGAGAGGGCAAGGAGAGAAGAACAATATTCTAAGAAAAAAAGTGACGAAAATCTCAAGTTATGCTTACCTTTTTCTTATTCTCCTTCCTTCTCTAGGTTTCTCTCTCTCTCCTCCGCCCTTTTCTCTGCCTTAGAAGGAGCTTAAGTCGGTTAAAGGGAAAAGAAATGAATTGGGGGGCTTTAAGAAGTCAAATTCTCTTTTTTCATACTTTTCCAGACTAACCCTCACTATAGCAAGGCATAACCCTAGCTACGACGAGCACATATCAGTCCCAGGCTCCTGCCTTCGCTACGGCGTGCTACGGTGAGCAGCTCCCTAGTTTTTGTATGGGATGCCCGCACTCGCTATAGTTAGAAGCTTTTTCGCTATAGCTAGAAGGCACTCTCACTATAGCTAGACCACTTCTCGCTATAGCAAACAGGTACATTCGCTATAGCTAGGCCATTTCTCGCTATAACTAGCAGACTTAGAAAATTTTTAGCACTTCAAAAATCTTTCAGCTTCTTCTTTTCTTCTTCTTTTTTCTCTCTTTTTTTTCTGGTTGTTACACTTTGAATCTCATCCCCTCCTCTCCAATGTTCTAACATGCTAGGTGGACTAAGAGAGTAAGGAGATGGAAACCAACTACTTGAGAGATGAGAGTATGACATTAAAATGTATGAAATTTGCTTCTTTAAGGCCATCAAGACGGCAAATGCTATCATCCATGGTTGGATATGACCTAAGACCTCTTGAAAATGTGTCATTATGTTAATAAGTGATGTATGAATGAGAGTTAAAGTTGTATGTATGAATATGCATATTTTGGTTATGTATTAGCAAGTTTTCATTATGGAAGTATGTGTATAATTGCATGTGGCATAGCCAAAATGAGAGGCATAGAGTTTGGGACTATTTGGGCAGCTCACACAAGTCTTAATTATACTTTTAGACTTGTCCAAGAGGTGCCAAACCCCAAGGAAAGCCATTTGGACATTTTGGTATCCCTTATGGAGCTAAATTTGACTATAATGGAATCCTATATCATTTTTTTATCCAAATGAGCTCTTCTTGATCTAATATTTGTCATGAAATTAAAGTTTGTTGAGGAATTTTTTGGAAGCTAAAGATCAGAATTTTTGGAGGTCTAGAGAATATTTGATGAATTTTCAAAGTTGGAAAATTTTCTGGTTTTGGTCATGTCATTGTTCATGCTAGTCCAAAAATGAAATCTATCACATAGGGCCCAAATGATGTCCAATTACCATGAAATTTTATACAAAGAAACTAGACATTGCCAATGACTTGTGCCAACTAGAAGCACCTCATTTGGATGTCTAGAGGGGGAGATATGAATTTTCAAAGAAACCATCCAGTATCAGGAATTCCAGCCGACCTCTATTACTATTTGATTGGATTTCATGCTCTGGACATATCTGAACTGGTTTGGAGTTATTTTTTTCCTCTATTTAACATCTACATATTTCTATATTGGTATCATTTTCATCAATTGGATTCTTATGGAATTAATTGGACATTTTGAAGTTTACTGTAGAATTTTGTGATAGCACTAAAGGACAGCCTGACCTCTGGATTATTTTGAATGTCAAACGTCCTTTCTGTTAGATGTTATGGTCTGGAAATATTTTTAGCATGAAGTAGACATGTGTATCTTTTCATAATAGCCAAGAATGTATGATTTCAATTTTTGTAGATTTCTTTATGATTTTTCAAATTTGTGACAAAAATGAGCCAAATTTTGTCCGAAAATGTGTACCTACATTTTAAGCTTCCCTTCCAGTTCCATGAGTTGGAGGCCACATTTCATGATGCAAATGAGTTGTATCCATGTAATTAAATATGGGAATGTGTTGTATGAGCTCATACGGTCTACGTGACACCGAATAGATTTTTCATACACGACACAACGCAAGAAAATGCATTATTTTAATTCCCCTTTCTTGCTCTTTCATGGAAATTATGAATGTGAAGCATGTGAATGTTGTGCAATGAGATAGAAATATATGGTTTTATAAGTAACGTAGTTGCATTCTAATGTGAGTATGTAGATCATTGCCTTACCTGAATATGGCAATATGCCTAGTGTAACAGGTGTTGGAGCTGAGTTACTTTCTTGTTTATAGTCCAAGCTGAGAAATGGTTGGAGCATAGGTATTCAAAGCTCCTAATTGTGAATTGAGGTAGGAAAAAGGGGATGACAAAGATCCCCATAATGGGGGAATTCTTGAAAGTTTCCCCTAAAGATGTTGATTCCAGTGATCTACCTCGTAAAAGAGAGAGATAGAGTTCTTTGATTTTATTGTGCCTAGATTTGGACTGATTCTAAAGCTCCTTACAGTTGTTTCCCATCGAGCTAGTAGAACTAAAAAGATGAATTGAGAAAGTGGTTAGTGAGCCCTAGTGTATTGCTTGGGGAATTGGTAGCCTAAGATTGTGCATGAATTATGGAGAATATAGCAAGGTTACCATTAAAAATAAAATGTCCTCTCTAGAAGTGATGATTCTTGACCCAGTTAAGGGCATTAGCATTCTCTAAGAGAGAGGTTAGAACTGGGCATTATTAATTAAGATGAGAACTAAAGATGTCTTAGAAATCAGTTTCAGAATTGATCTGGATATTATGAGTTCCTGGTCATGTTTTAACTGATACCTTGGCTATTTTATGGACGTTATAAATAGGATATTCAGACTACATTGAGTAAAACTTTTGAAGTGGTCTTTAATGATGATATTCTGTATACTCTAGGGTAGTTGAGGGACATAAAAGGTATCTAAGAATAATCCTTAAGACTTTGAGAAATCTGAGATAATGTGCTAAACTTAGTGAATGTGACTTTTACTTAACCAAAGTGAGGTCGTAGGTCATGTGTTGTCACAGACAGGGGTTGTAGTTAATCCTCGTAAAGTTGAGATTATGTTATTCTAGCACAGGCCTAAACCATCACTGAGGTTAGAAGTTTTCTAGGTTTGGCAATGTGTGATGAAAAAGTTATATAAGGATTTTCTTAGATAACCTTATCACTAGCAAGGCTAACCAGAAAAAGAATTTCTAATTGTGTGGAATGTTAGTTATGAGAGGAGTTTCCCAAAGTTGAAACTTCATGTGACCACTACCCCTATGTTGATTATGCCCGATGTGCCTAACCCCAGTAGACCATAAGGTTTATAGTGATATTTATGTAAAAGGTTAGGATAGGTATTGATAAACAAAGGGTAAAGTGGTAGATGCCTCTAGATAGTTGAGGCCACATGCAAAGAAATATCCCACATTTATTTTATAGTTAGCTGTAGTGATTGTTGCCCTCAAACCTAGAGATATTATGTGTATAGTGATAATTAGAGTATCCAATGACCACATGTCTGGAATACCTATCCAATTGGAAAGAGTTAAATGATTAAGTGTGAAACTGAAATTATAGATGGGATTCTAGAAGATGTACCATCCAAGTAAGACCAATGGGATGGCCAATATTTTGAGTAGAACGTCCATATGTGTATATATATATAACATGTATAATGATTTGTGAATAGAAACTCATAAAGAAATCCAAAAAATGATTAAAAGCCCAGATGTGAAATGCCCTAAGAGAGAGAGAGAGGATGATTCTGGGTCATATTTAAAGTAGGACCTCCCCAGAAAAAGACCTTAGACTCCAAGAGTTTGAGGATGGAATGGTAATGTACCATGATGAGGTTCATGCACTGGATACAGATAAATAAAAAGGAAAGTGTTAATGGAAGCATATAATAATAGATATATAATGTGCTTAGAAGTCACCAAAGTGTGCTAGAGTGTGGAAAGATTAATTGGTGACTAGAAATGAAGATAAATTAACTAAGAGGTAGCTAGATGCTTGATTTGATAAAAAATTATGACTAATTGCCAAGGATAAGTTGAGTTATTATAAATATCCCTGAGTGAGATAAAAAGATAATATAAAGTGGATGTGTTTCCCAGTAATAGGAGTGGTACCATCCCTCTCGGTAACATTTTGGGTTGTGACCGACTAAGGTGACCCTAAGAATAGAACCCCACCAGGCTAACGTGCCAAGTGCCATAACAAGGACAATATCACGGAGGGCTTTGTATGGAAATGGTATTATGGGAAGAACAAAATCCAAAGAGTTGTGACCAATTAAGGTGCCTCAAGTCCAAACAATATCCACAGATATGGATGTTATCATAAGGTTACCCAAAATATTGTTTAGATATCATGTATATATTTGGGTAACCGAGAGTGTATTAATAAGGTTGTGCATTGTTCTTGATTAGGACTATGTTAGAGAATGGAATTAAGGTGATCTTATGGAGTACTGAATAATGTTGTACCTGATACAAATTTCAGGTAAAGATTAGATTGAACTTCAGTACTACCATTGACTATCACCCCCAGATGAATAGTCTGGTACAAAAGACCATTTAGATTCCAAGTGATATGTTGAGGGGATATGTATCGATAAATAAATAAAACTAGAATGTAGGATTATTTATACTTGTGTTTGTGTGAATGATGATTAACATTCCAATATTTGAATATGTCTATAAAGAACCTTACATGGGAGAAATTGTGATTTCACCGTGAGTTGAGCTAAGTTAGGTGAAAGGAGATTGATAAACTCTAAAAAGGATAGACCAAACCACTAGGTAGATAAATGCATAGGGCTATTGAAGTATGATTTGTGACTGGAAATTATATGTATTCAGTCACTTGAGTGGGTTGGTTTGTTAAAATGAGAAAGGGCTCAGTCTTGTTTTATGGCCCATTCAATGTACCTAAGAGAGTGGACCATTTGATTACTAAATTGCCCTATCTTCTCTCCTAACCTAGCTAGAACAGTGTTATTCTTTAAGTCTCCCATACTTAATTGTCAATCCCCTCACTTGTTATAAAGTATAAGAATGCCCCAAATTTTAAGGATAAAATTTATTTTTAGGGGGGTGAAATGTAATATCCTATGATTTGGAAATCCAAATCATCCCTAAAGAGTGAAATGAATGACTTATAGGGGGCCATAGGCCTAACAAAGGCCAATAGAAACTACGAGAAACCAAAAATGAAATCGTATGATTAATGAAGGAGGACCTTAAAGTAAAGTGAAATAAGGCTAACTAAGATTTGGATGTTAATTAGAACATCTAAAAATGTGGGTTAGAACCTCAAAATAGTCCAAAATTAGAGCCAAAACAACCAAACGAGAAGTTACGAGGGCCAGTGGCAAAACTATAATTTTGGGCAAGCTTTAGAAAAACCTGAAGGAGGGATCTTTAAATGAAAAAATTGAGTTTCCCAGGGTTCTCAAGAACCCTAAAAACTATAGGAACCATTGTAATGGTTTTAATCCTCCCAGTGTGTGTTTTCAGCAAAGAGTTGACTAAAAGCTTGACCGAAGGGTTTAGCAAGGTTTTGATTCTAATTTAGATGGAACCAAAGGTATTATATGAATTAGAGGGCCTAAATTTTCATATGGAAAAGACGGTTCTCAAAAAGGAGTTAAAACAAGCCTAAACGAAGGGACGGAAGTAGAGGGACATAATTGGTATTTTGGGAATTATTATAAACATTATCCTCCACCTTTTAATATAACCAAGTCAACTTCTACACTTTTCCAAAACATAACTTGAGCTTAAAACTAGACCAGAAATGGCATGGAAATGAGGAGAAGAGAGAGAAAGGAAACTAAGGCAAAAAGGTATGAAAATACATGGAATTTTGCAATAAGTTAGTTATAAAATTTTTTCCTCTTTTCATTCTCTTTCTCTTGATGGTTTTAGATTCTTAAAAGGAGGATTTTGGTGGTTGACCTCTTAAGGAAAAGTGAAAGTTTGATACAAACCACTATGGCATAAGAATCACCACTAAATAAGCTTTCAAATGAAGTATAGTGTAAGCCATAATATTACCATTTCCTTAATCTCCTTCTTCCATAATTCAGTATAGAGAGAGAGAGAGTAAGAAGAAAGCTTTTGTTTCATAAAAATTTAATAGAAGCAAGTGCTTAGAAGTGTGAAAAATAAGATTATGCAAAAAGAAAGCCATGAGAGGCCATAGATAACAAGTTATGAAAATTAGGGATTTGATTCCACCTAAGGACTTATGGAGCTTCCTAATAATGACTTAGATTGTCTAAGAGTATGCTTGAGCTCTGAAGACATCTAGTAAGCTCTATGGATGGCAAATTCCTTAGGAAATTGAAGAAAACTCCATGGGCTCCCTAAGTATGTGAGCATCTCGGCCAAGAGAGAGAACCAGTACCTAAGGAGAGTTTTCTTTGATTCTAATAATTTAAATGGCCTAGAAATGAATAATAAATACCAAAGGAACCATTGGTTTGAATTTAGAAACCATGATTTGAAAGATGAAAGTTTAGGCTCCTTTTGTAGACATAAAGAAGCAACTTAGTAATTGGCTCATGGAATTGAGTTAGTGGTGACTCCAAAGAATTTAAATAGAGTCATGTGACTTAGATTGAGTGAGAAATCGGAGCCAAGATCTTGAATTATATGAGTTGCTTCATTATGCTCTTTTATGGAATCACAATTGTGGCATAAGCTATATGTAGCTTGTGTAGAGATTTTATGAGACTAGAGATAGTTCCATTGATTTGTTTGTGTTGTTTAATGTGTCTAGGCCAAGATAAGCAAGTCTCTCCCAAATATACTTGTGAGGTCGAGAGAGAAAAGTGGGAATCTAAGGAAGAAAAGCTGTGCTTCTTGAGAAAGGTAGCTCTCCACCTCATTCTCCTTGCATTCTTGTATCCATATGTATGTTATTATATGCTTGTGTGTGTTCTTGTGACTTGATGATATGCCACTTGATGCCTTGACTTTACATTGGTACCAATGTGTCTGCTTGAATGACTATGATTGTGGAAATAACTCATGAGGGTGAAGTGATGCCAAAAGTCCCTTAATGAAGGTGAGGAGGTGCCAAAAGTCTCATGGCATGTGTGAGACAAGGCCAAAAGTCTCTTGGAAGGGTGAGGCCAAGTCAAAAGTCCCTAGACCAAGAGTGAGACAAATCCAAAAATCCTAGAAATGGGGTGAGACAAAACTAAAAGTTCTTAGAGCATATAGTCTTGGCTTGAATGTGAATAAGTGGCATAGAAGTTGTAACTTTGCACACTTTATGGTTGCTAAATCTTTCATACATTTGCTTTGATGTGTATATGTCTTGAATGTGTGTGTGAATGGGTGATAGAGCTATTGGGATTCTTTGGATCTCACTCTTCCCCACTTTTCATCTAACTTTGTCTAGGTGAAGCCCAAGGAGCAAGAAATGGAGGCCAAGGAGTGTGAATTGTAATACTTTGACAATAGAATAGTTTTTTTGTGCAAATTGATGTCAAATTATGTATGTGTAAGTTGTATATGGGATGTAAACCCTTGAGCATATGTAAAAGAATGTAAATATATTGTATGAACCAAATTTGGAATGAAATGTGTGAGAATATGTGTTTTGGACATCCTTGACCCATGATGTCTATTGGTGTTTATACAAGTGGAATGGTGAATTTGAGTTCCATGAGGTTTTGGACTTGTTATGATGCTTTTATATAACATCCGATATTTTGAAAATGAGAGAAAACGTAAGAAACATAATGTACAGTTTTTCTGTCAATGAACGAAATTCACTGGATACAAAAACAAGTCCCCCAACATGATTTAATTAAGGTCCTAAAAAATTTATGAAGCATTCTAGACTCCTAAAAATGAGAGTCCCAGGCTCAGACGAAAAAAAAAGGAGCAAGATTGAAGAAATAATTTCTTATGGAAAACTTATGAAACATAATGGTATTTTTATAATTTTGAGCAAATTTTGGAATTTATATAGGAGAGCTTTTAAAATGAAATTTTTAAGTTCTCCGAGGTTCTCAGAGGCCTTGAAAACCATGGAAAGCCCCAGGACAGTTAAAACCCCTCTGATGGATGTTTTCTAACGTTAATTGACTTGAACTTTGACTGATTTGTTTGGAAAGATTTTAGCTCTGATTTGAGTGATTCCAAAGGAATTTTACTAAATTGGGAACCTAAATTTCATAATGGAAAAGACGGTTCTAAAAAAGGAACTAAAATGAGTTAGAAACGAAAATGCCAAAAACGAAGGCCAAAATTAGAATTTTTGAGAAAGTGGAAGCTTCTTGAACATACTTTAAATTTCTTATTTCTTCTCCCCTTCATTTGCACAACCCATTTTGCCCAAAAACTAGAGAAAACACCAACTCTCTTAGGCGCACCATGGAGGAGAAGAAAAGAGGAGAAAAAGCAAGGAAAAGGTAAGGAATTTTATGGATTTTCATGCTCCTTCTTCTAAACTTGTTCCTCTCCTCTTGTGCTTTCTTCCTATGGCTTTATTGAAGTTTTTAGATCTATTTTGAGGGAAGAATAGAGGGGAAAATTCGGATTTAAAGAGAGGAGGCCAAGAAAAGTGAGAATCAAGCAAGAAAACAAGGAAAAACAAGATAAATCTTCCATCCCATGGTAACCACTTCCTGCCCTTTCTTCTCCCTATTTTGCCCCATGTATGTAGATGTAGGAGGGTTTGAATTTTGGGCAGAACCAAGGGTGAATCTTAGTAATTTAAGGGAGGAGAATAAAAATATGTAAAGAAATCCAAGTAAAAATCATGAATTTGCAATATAGAAAAGTTAGGGTTTTGATTGTACCTTGAACTCTACCATAAACCCTAGTCATATTTTATGATGTTTAAGTGTTCATATGAGTCCCCAAGACACTAAGTGAGCTTCCTACATGATTCTCCCATCAAAGGAAGCAAGATAACTCCATTGGTACATTATGGAAACATAGCTTTAGCCAAGGAGAGTCCATGCACCTAGGAAGTGTTTTAATTCCTTCCAAGCTTAGTTTTATATCATGTATGATGGGAGAGTATGAAAGGAAGCTTTCAAAAAAATTTAGAAGTCATAGGAAGCAAGATGACCTTATATGTTCTATAATATGGCTTAAAGAAGTAACACCAATTTAGGCTCCTAGAATTGATCATGTGATGACTCCAAGAGGTTTAAATGAAATCAAGAATCATGAGTGAATAGATAAAATGGAGCCAAGATGATGTTTTCTTAAGGTTTCTTCATTAAGTGCATTATGGAACCATAAAAGAGCGTTATGAGTCACCTAGCCTTTCAAGTGATTATGTGGCATTAGACTTTGCTTCAAGAGTATAATTAGCTCCCATATGATGTGTCTAGGCCAAGAGGAATGATCTCCACCTTCTTGGGTGTGTGAGGTCAAGGGAGAGGATTCAAGGCTTAAAGAAAAAGTGTGCAAAATGAAAGCAAGGTACCTCTCTCCACCTTCTCTCATGCATGATTTCTTACTTTACTTGTCTTTGAATGTATGTATGTGTATTTCAAGCCATGAAAAATGTCCTAGCATGAGCTCTTACTCCATAGTACCATGATGATGCATTATATTTTCCAAATGATGTTTATGATGTTTGCTTTAATTTGCTTGAGTGTGGTGAAGCCAAGAACCCTTAGCCATGGTGAGGATGAGCTAAGAACCCTTAAGATTGATTGAGACAAAGTAAAGAGTCTCCCAAAAGTAAGGTTGACTCCCAAGAGCATGGTTGAGTCTAAGAACCTCTTAAAAAATAGGTAAGGCAAATCCAAAATCCACAAGTAAATAAGTGAGGCTAATTCACTTGCTTGGCAAGCCTTTGTATGCTATCTATGACTTTTTCAAATGCTAAGAATGCTTCTTAAATGATTGCACATATCTATATGCCATGCATACATTTGTGAAACTTGTTCTACATGCTTTATGTATGATTGAATGAAAGATGAGCTATTGGGATTCTTTGAATCTCATTCCCTCCTCTCCAATGTTCTAACATGCTAGGTGAACTAAAAGAACAAGGGAATGGGAGCCAACCACATGAGAAAGGAGAGCTTGACACTAAAGTGCATGGATTTTGCTACTTAAGGCTTTATGAATGATAATTAGTGTAATCTATTTTTACATAAGACCCATGATCTCTTGAACATGTATAATTATGTGAATATGTGATGTAGAAATGAGAGATTATATTATATGACCATTAGAATGTATGTTGAGCATGAGATGGCAAACTTTGCTTCTTGAAAGTGTGATACATTAGTGCATAAGTGGAAGTGGAGTAGCCAAATTGAGATGTATAAGGTTTAGGACCATTTGGATAGTTCATACTAGTCCTAATTATGCTTTTAGACTTACCCAAGAGGTGCTAAACCCCAAGGAAAGTTATTTGGACATTTTGGTGTCTTGTATGGACCAAGAATTGACCATTTTAGAACCCTGTATCACTTTTTGTCCAAATGAGCTCTTCTTAATCTGAGATTTGGCATGCAATTAGAACTTATTGAGAGATTTTTGGAAAGCTAAAGAACAGAATTTTTGGATGTCTAAAAAATATTTCATGAATTTTAAAAGTTGAAAATTTTTTTTTATTTTGGTCATGTCACTGTTCATACTGGTCTAAAAATGAAATCTATTGTACAGGGCTCAAATGATATCTAATTACTACAAAATTTTATACAAAGAAACTAGACATTCACAGTGACTTGTGTAGAAGCACCTCATTTGGATGTCTAAAGATAAATATATGAATTTTTAAAGATTCTATCTAGTATTAGGAACTCAAACTAACCTTAGGTACTATTTGATTGCTTTTCGATACTTGGACATGCCTCAGCTAGTCTGGAGTTATTTTTTTACTCCAGTTAATATCCACATCTTTCTAGATTGGTATCATTTACATGATTTGGATTTTTGTGAAATTAATTGGACATTTTTAAAATTTGTTGTAGAATTATGTGATAGCACCAGTGGATAGCCTAACCTCTAAACTTTTTTGAATGTCAAACATCTTCTGTGTTTGATGTTATGGTCTGAACATATTTTTAGCATGAATTATACATGTGTATCTTTCCAAAATAGCCAAGAATACATGATTTCAATTTTTTCAAAATTAGTTATGATTTTCTAAACTTTGTGACAAAAAAGAGGAAAATCTGGCCGAAAATATACACAAGTATTTTATGCTTCCCTTTGAGTTCCACAAAATGTAGGTAACCTTTAATGATTAAAATGAGTTATATTTATGTAATTAAATATGATAATGTAACGTATGAACTCATATGGTCTACATGACACTAAATAAAATTTTTATACGTGACGCAATGCTAAGAAATGCATTATTTAATGCTATTTTTCCTTGCCTCTTTGTGAGTTACTTGATATGAGGCATAGAGATAGTATGAAATGAGCTAGAAATATATAGTGTTATATTATACATGCTGTGTTTATGCTTTTGGACTTGCTCAAATGGTCATAGTATGCTTGGAAGGCCATTTGGTGCAATTTGACCCCATTATGGTGTAAAACTAAGCCATATTTTGCACCTAAACCAAAACCAAAGCAAATGAATGAATTTAGACATGAAATTTGGCAGCCATTTGAGAGTCTTTCATAAAGCTAAAGATCAGAATTTTTGGAGCTCTGTGAAATATTTTATAATTTTTTAAAATTGGTCAAATTATACAGAAATTGTCACTGTTACTATGCTTTTGGACAATCTGGTTTTTGATGTTTTTGGAGTGTAAAAAGAAGTTCAATGCTCATGAAATTTTACAATCATGTATTTGGAATCATAAGATTTCCTTAATCACTGAGATCACCTCATTTAGAGCTCTGTAGAGAGAGAAACAAATTTTCAAAGTTCCAGGTCTGCCATAGAATGAATTCTAGGCCTATAGCAATGTTCCATTGGCTTTCATGTGCCAAATGTGATTGTTTTGATCTAACATTTTTATGGAATCTAGAGGCCACTACAAGTTTCCATGAAGACCTTATTTACATGATTTGGAGCTCTGTAGCTCAAGCTATGAATTTTTAAAGTTAGTGCAGAATTGATGTGTTTACTGTCATTTCGGGTTCTATGAGGACTTTGGGTGTTCTTTGAGCTAAACATGTTAAAATGGGCATGCACAAACTTGTTTATGATGTAAATGAATTAGGTAATGAAAATATTAAAGTGTAGACCCCTGTAGCTCAAAATGAACCCCTAATGGCCCAAACTAAGTGTTGAAAATACTTGAAAGAAGTGAACTTTACTTGAAACTCATGTGAATTTGGTTTACAACTCTATGATTGACATGTATGAGTTGGTTGGGAGTTGTTAAAGATGAATTTGGTAGTGAACCAAGTTGAGTTAGGGATTGAGATAAGATCTTATCACCTAGGTCTAAGATCTTGTCAACAAGATCTTGTAATCTGTAGTGCAAATTATGAGACCTTGTCAATAAGATTTTCGCCAGTAAGTACAAAGTCTTCTTGTATAATGTGTTAAAACTTGTATGGTATAGAATTGGGTATGGATGGTTTACACCCGACATGCAAGGCTCAGATTGAGATATTTACAATCCATTAAGAGTGTTATGGATGGAAGATGATGTTAATAAGGCCACATGATCAATTTATCCAAAGATCAAATTATTTTGGCCTTTAACAATGATCATTTCCACTGCTAAGAGTGTGTACTTCATGAAAATAATTGTTTTATACCATTATTGATATTATTTCAGAAATATCTCAATATGACTTGATATGGTGTGACATCTAGCGTATACGAAATTTATTTAAGAATAAGTTCATACAAAACAAACTAAAACACAAAATATAATAAATTAAAGCTATAAAATCAAACTAAACTAATTATTTACAAGAATATATTAAGGGCTTCCATGGCAAATATTGAATTGCCACAAAAACTTATTTACATGTAAAAGCTAATTTTCCAAATTCTTTCAATTTAATCTTTTTTGGAAGCTTTTTGCAAATAAACTCCAAATTGTACCCAATTAAACACAAATGCAAGTTTATAGGAAAATAGGTGAAAATAAGTAAAAAATCAATGAAAAACCTTGAATAAGTGCCTTAATTCACTACTAAAATTTAGCACTTTTAGAGACATTTCATGAACCAAAACTAGTAATACAAATTATATCACTTTCCAATTAGGCTCTTTCTTCTACATATTGTACTCAATCTATAATGGAGTGATGGGCCACTACTCAAATGGCCTTTATTATAATTATACTAGTACTTTGGCTAAAGGAATGTGTTACACCTTACTATACAAATCCTTTTGCAGTGGAATTTAATGACTAAGTACTTGAAGTGGACTCATGAAACTCACACGGTTTTTCTACAATTCCAACTTATAATCTCATTTCACATATTTGGTTCCATGTAAATATCATGTATATAGAGCTCAAGCACAAAAAAAGGAACTATTTGCTCAGTTTAACCATAATACACATAACAAAGTGAATTTTAAAAATTCATAACTTGAACTATATAACTCTGATTGAGACAAATTAGGTGTCATTTTAAAGTTTATGATAGGAATTTTCTACTATAATAATTTTAAGCCAAATTGAATCCCTTTGTTCCCTTAAAACATGCAAAAACCAAATATGGTACAAAGTAAATAGTACCATCCATGACAGTTTTTTGGACCAACTTTGGAAATTCACCAAATTTCTACTGACCTCTGAAAAATGCAAAATTTAGCTTTATAGAAAGCTCTGGATGTCCTCCATGTGCTCATCAAATTTCAACCCCAGAATTATCCATTGATATAGTTAAGGGTAAAAGGACCTTTTATAGTTCAAATTGAAAAAATTATGGTTCCAAAATGCTCCAATTGAGTTCTAAGATGCCACTTCTTGTCATAAGCAAATTTTAATTTATATATGCATTAAGTATAAATGATTCATCATGTGGAGTTTTCCTTACATCTAAAAATCACTATTCCACTTGAAAGTATGCATATAAGCTTCCTAAATTTCCATATACTAATTCATTTTCCAATATTTTATACGTATATCTACTAGTCATACATTAAATAGTCTAAAACTTTAGCATAAGTTACTATTACATTACATCAAAATATGCATCAAAATAAATATACAAACATATAAATTCTATCTATGTCTTAGCTTCAAGAAACTATCTCCTTTACTTTTTCTTTACTAGCTTCACCTGGCATGGTTAGTAGGAAACAAGAGGTGAGGGAGAATCTCAATAGCAGTACTTAACCATTCCAATGTATACAATAGATAACTCGAATAAAATGTAAGCATGTATGGTCATTTCCATATAAAACAACATAAAACATTGAATTAGCATAAAATATCTGAAGTTGACTAGCCATAGTATAAAACATACTAGCTAGGCTCATCTCTTGACAAGGGAAGAACTACTACGCTTAATTCCCTACCACTCTTACTAAAGGCCAAAGACATATCTCATACTAGTATAGCCAACTCAAGCATAAACTAAAACAATCATAAAACAACCAATACACACAATATATCTCAACCTAAACATATCTAAATGCATGTAAAGATGGAAGAGTAAGCTACCTAATAAAAGCCAAGAATCTTGACCAAAGAACTAATCTACTTGTTCTTTCTTTACTTTTTCTTGGTTCTATAGTTACAGAACGGAGTGGTTATACTAACTTGGCCTAAACACATCAATTTAGATACAAAACAACTAATTAGGACTTATTCAATCTCATTTTATCAATAAACAGGCATATTAGGAACTTATAGTTTAGGTCACTTTAAATGTCTTGACTTATTCTATTTGTTACATTCCATGTAGCAATTCCATCATTCATCTATCTCACTCTTACTTTTTATGGCTAAAAAGAGTCTAAAAACTTTGTCATGTCACTCATTCTATTCAAATGAAACATTAGGATTTTTATTAAACTAGGATTTCAACATCACAAATCTCATTCTTTTTCTCAAACCAATGGTTCATCTAACCTTTATATCACTCACTTAGGCCTCTTAAATCATTATACTGAATTAAAGGCTTCCCTAAGTACCCTTTCTTCACCTTAGCTGAGAACTTCACCATGTTGCCTAATCTTGAGATTTTGTTTATTTAAGAAGGAACTTGAGATTCATTTCTAGTTCAATTATGGTATTATAGAGATCAAATAATTTTTCTAAGGTTTTGAAGTGTTCATGACCTAATATAAACCCTAGGTGAAGCTAACTTGCATTTTATTGGTTTTTAGGTTAATTTCTTTGCATATTCTTATTCTTCATCCTTAGAAACCCTTGATTGCATCTAGTTTTCATTAAATACATATTCCTTTTCCTCTCTCTCTCTCTCTCTTTCTATCTCTCTCTCTTGGCTGAAAATACATAGGCTAGGGTTCCATGGATAGCAAATTTTTCCCAGTTCAAAAAGATACATTATTTTAATGCACTTTTGATGTAGATTCTTTTAGTATAATTTTTTTCTTCAAATGAGCTATTTCACTTAAGGCGATAGACACAAACTTAGAAACTAAAAACACAATGAGAGAAAGCATAAGGAGTAAATAAGTTTTATAATTAAAACATGGCAAAATTTGGCATTTTCCTTACCTTTATTGGCTTGTTTTCCTTTCTCTTTCTTCTCTCTTTCATGTCATCATGGAAGCCTTTTTGGGGCAGATAAAAGTTGGTCATGAAATGGGGGAAAAGGAGGGCGTGATTCATATATCCAAAAGGTAAGGTTTACATTTTCAAAAATGACCATTTTCCCTTAAATTTTATTTCCTCCATTTAAACTCATTTTTCAATATTTTTAGAAACCTACTACTCGACACCAAATTTTAGACCTCTTTTTCATTAAAAATATCTATTTAAGGGTTAAAATGACTTAAAATAGTTTAGAACAATCTAGACTAAAATTTCATCATTTGAAGCCCTAAACTATACAATGTCAGGGATTTAACTAAACTAACCTCACCTAGTTAATTTGCTAACCTTATTTCATAATATTATGATGAGGATTATAAATTTCTCAAATCAATTCTCATATTTTTTAAATCCTTGATTTTTCTCGCTTTATGATTAAATTGACTCTTTTATCCCTATAGTCATTTTTCATCTGTTTTACCTTTTTAATATTGGTTTTCTATACCACTTTACCCTATATTTAGCTTTCTCTTGTAATCAAAAAGTAAAAATTTAAGGTCCACTATGGTTTAAAATAGCTCAACTTGCACTTGTGCCACCAATTACCTCGGTTTGCATGTAATTAAGGTTTTAACCAATTTTATCAGCTTTAGTTGATCTAATAACCTTATTTAGACATATAATAATGAAAAATATTTTATCTCTTAATATACTACTAAATATTTAAATTCTTAATTTTTCTTTATTACATTGTGAGAATTCTTTTTGGTCATTCTTAAGTTAGATTTTAACCATTTCTGAATCTCTTTTCTTATCTATTTGGACTTTTAATTCTTCTCATCACTTCTTGTAACCTTATCTCGAAGTCTAATTTAATATGAAAATACTAAATACTACAGAATGAAGAGGAAACTTTTTTTTATGAGAGAAGGATTTCATTGAATATACTTTCTTATTTCTCACTTACTTGGCTTAGTTTCAATCACTATATACAAGAGGCATATATAACACATTACATGTCCCTTTAGCATCTGGCTACTTGAATTGTTAATTAGTACACTAATCATTAATTACACTAATCAAGATACATTAACCATTACAGTTTAACATATCATTGAACATTGAACTTAATTTTTAGAAACCATAATGTTATCACTAAGAAACCTAGAAAAATTCAAATAATCAATCCCAACATTCACCCTAGTTTAAGATTTTTTTTCTTTACTCTAAGTCTTATATTGCGTCCACATGGATACAATAGTTATATATTAATTGATTTAATAATTTTTGATATTGGACATTTAATTAATTTAAGTATATTATTTTTATTATTGGATGTTTTAATATAAAGGAATTAATTGAATTCAAATGGAATTATTTATAATTAGATAAGTTCTAATGATAGGGATTTATATAAATTCTTCATTTTAACTTCATGCTCACTCCATTTCTTCTTCCTATTCTAACTCCATGCTTTCTCTTTCTCTTCGTCTTTCTCTTTAGTTCTCTATCTTCTCTCTTTTTCATCTATCTCTTCTTTCTAGTTTTTCTCTTTTTCTTTGTAGTATATTCTTTCTCTATAATTTTTCTCTTCTTCTCCATTTTTAGTTATTAATGGTAAGATCAATATATTTTTCCCAGTGAATTTTTCTATGATTTTTTTATTGTTAACAATTTCACGTGTTTGCTATTTATTATTTGAATTTTTTTAAAAAAATGATGAATGTTCTATTGTTTGTCATTTAGGAAAAAAATGGAAGTGGTGGAAGAAAAATAAAGAATGTGAAATAGAGGAGAACAAGCAAACACGAGTAGAAAGAAAAGAGAAGCACAAATATAAAAAAAAAATAATTAACTCAATTAACAATAATATGATAGGAGATGATAGGAGAAGAAGCAAAGAGTAGGGGGAAAAAAAAGAAAGAAGAAAAATATTAAAAAAATTAGTAAACTTAACAATATGAAACAACAGTGATTAAAGAATTATGACTATAATCAATGTAATACCAAAATTTATAAAAAAAATTATTTTAACTAAATATGATAGGGTATTAATAATAGAATTATGAAAAGTTAGTTAATGGAAATTAATTAATTATTAATATAAAAAAATAAAATTAATGTAATAATTAAAAGTTATATTCTTAATTAAATATGATAATAAAGTATATATAGAATATAAAAGGGTGCCAGTGAACAAAAATTAATCTCATGCCTTTTTTTCAAATTCATTTTCACTTTTCCCTCAAATCATAATTTCGCCATTCACTCTCACACTCTTTGCCTTTTTTTTTTCCTTTTCCATTGAACACTCAAGAAATATATTAAATTATGTATTATATATATTAAACTTTGTAATATATATAATATAAAATTTAATGTATAGCCTATTAATCTGAAACTCTAAACTCTACTATTTTAAAGAGGATAATAACATGTTGTAACAATTCTTCTCCTTCCAATTATAAAAGGTGGGTTATTCTTGAATACATTTGTATTCTTTCTGAAAATATGGCCCACTTACAAAAATTGTTAATGGTAATTGAATTAGGAGTTCTTTCCCACATACTTTAAAGTAAAAGCTTTGAGTTTTGCATATAATAATGATATAGTAATTTTCCAATAGTACCCTAAAACATTCTATATGTTGAAAAGTCAGTCACTGTATACATTGATGTTGCTCTTATTTGAAAGTTCTGCATTTTGGAAACACCAAGGTTGATACTCCTTCCTCTTATAATATTTTTAACTTATCAATCAATAGCTGCAAGAAGACATTAATCTTAATTTTGGAATTTTGCGATCCAAGAATAATTGCTATAAAAAATAAGTAAACACAAATATGATTGTAAGGAGTAATTATCATGGGTCAACATGAATATGATGAGGCAAATTGACTAGAAAAAATGAACCCAACTGTACATAAATCGAGTATAATAGTTATTAGTTTTATGACAAAATTAGGATATACCTTATCAAAATGTTTCCATTCCTTTCCATCTAAAGGATGGCACAATACACCTTTATATCTTTTATTATTCCAATGCTATCGCATAAACTTAATAAAACTCATTAATGCATAAAGCCTTTGTAATATAGAGATAATTAGTAAATAATGCATTCCTTTTACTAAAATCTCCAAAGAATTTTCTTTCTGACTAAGTTGGCTAGTTTTATATCAAAGCACTCCATAGAATTTACACACCAGTTGGCTAGTTTTATATCAAAGACCTCCATAGAATTTACATACCATTTTATTTATGTCAACTTTGTAGTACAACATACATTAAGGAAAATATCAATTTTTTTAGTAAATAGACCAAGTTTTGATACAATGTATTTGTTTCATACCAATCATAGGCTATGACATTATCATGTGGGCAACTTTCTTTTATAAGATTTGCAAACTGATTAAAACTTTGTTGTGATATGTTGTCGGATTTAATACTTAACATTAGTAACAAATAGCTCAAAATGATTACTACATACCAGTCACGTTGGTTAATGATAAATATCTAATAAATCAAAAAACGTATGAGCTTCTATATTTGGAGGCTTCTCAACATTCAAGTTAGTACTATCATCAAAATCTTCTTCCTCATGGCAATCAATATTAAAGTAAATTCTAATTGTATCAAGGATCATTCTGCTATATTTATTATGTTTTTCATTTATTAATTGTAAATGAGAGGAAGTTGCAACATGTGTGTTAGTTATTAGTATTACTTTTTATGGTTTAACCTTAGTTTGATATGTAATGCCATATACATATATCATTTAATTTGTAGCACAATTGGCTAAAGGCATCCATTTTCATGAAATAATTACTTTTAGCAGCGGAAAGTACCATTATTAAAGCCAAATTAATTCATTTTTTATTAAATGAACCATTTGAGCTTACCAAACTCATCTTCCATCCATAACATACTTATTCAACCAGAAACATCACAATTTGAAGCATGCCTTTTGGGTTTGGGTCATACATTCAAGATCACATCCTCAATTTTCATAGGTTCCATATTCTATCACAAATTTTAGAAATTCATAACTTGAGCTAGATAATTTCAAATCATGCAAAATTAGACTCTGGAAAGTTTAGGACATCATCTAACTACTGTAAAAATTTTAGATAAAAACAATATCATTTGGCCCACAAAATGCTAATGGAATAGTTACTGGGTCTAATTCTTATCCTACAGTAGATTAGCAATTTAAAATATTCATATCTCACTTTACAGAGCTCCAAATTAGGTGATCTTGGTGGCTATGGGAAGCTTATGATGTCAACTATATACCTATAAATTTTTATGAGCATTAGACTTTATTTGGCCCTTAATGATACTAAAAACCAAACTAACCAAATGAACAGTGCCCTGACTATTTCTACATAATTTGACCAACTTTAAAAAATCATAATAAATTCTATAGAGATCTAAAAATAGTGCACTTTAGCTCTGTGAAAATTTCTAAATAAGATCTATAAGCCTTTTAAATTTCATGTTAAAATTCGTTTATTTGGTTTGGTTTTGGTTCAGGGAAAGATTATGATCAAATTTGGTACCAAGATAGCATCAAATAGTCCAAAATGACTTCCTACAAGAACTATAACCATTTAAGCATTTCCACAAGCTCAAATACAACATATAGAAGCATCATAATAGGTATAAATCACTATGGAACTCAAATTTACCATCCCACTTGTTCATATACATATGCATAACATTGCTCAAGAATGTCAAAGACTCACATTCTCATAGATTTAGCTTCATATCCATTACATACAACGTATCCATATACTTTTATATATGATCAAAGGTTTACAACTCATAAATAATTTATACGTACATACTTTGACATCAAATTACATCAAAAGCTATCCTATTGTTATAACAACCAGGAAAAAAAAAGAGGCTGAAAAATTTTCAAAGTCCTGAAATTTTTTAAGTCTGCTAGCTATAGCGAGAAATGGCCTTGCTATAGCGAATGCACCTGTTCGCTCTAGCAAGAAATGGTCTAACTATGGCGAGAGTGCCTTTTAGCTATAACAAAAATGCTTCTAGCTATAGCAAGTGTGGGCATCCCATACAAAAACCAAGGAGTTGCTCGCCGTAGCACACGCCATAGTTAAAACAAGGGTCTGGGACTAATACGTGCTCGCCATAGCGATGGTTATTCTTCGTTATAGCGAGGGTTAGTCCGGAAAAGCATGAAAAAATAAAATTTGACTTCTTAAAGTGTCCAAACTTATCCTTTCTCTTTTAACCGACCTAAGCTTCGTCCAAGCACAGAAAAAAGGCTAAAGAGAGAGAGGGAAACTAGGAGAAACTAAGAGAGAAGGAAGGGAAGCTAAGAAAGAAAGGTAAGAACCTTTAAATCTCTTCATGTTTCTTCTTCTTGATTTTATTCTTCTCCTTCTAAGCTCCCTTTTCCATGGGTTAATGAGTAAGAAAGCTTTGTTCTGACCTAGAGGGAGCAAGAAACCCTTAAAAGAGAGTGTGAGAAGTTGAGAAATGCAAAGAAAAGAGAAGAAAAGTTGGTGAAACTCTAGAGAGAGAGAGAGACCCATAGTTTCTCATATGCTTTGTAGGATTTGCTATGAAGAACCCCTAGCTTGGCGAATGATTATTGAGTTATGAGAGAGTAATTCCATGCTTTTTGTTGTGTCTAGGCTTAAGCGAAGCACCTCCATCTAGTTGTGATTGTGAAACTGATGGAGGTGAGATAGGAGATTTGAAGAAGCTTGAACAAAGTCAAGAGCTTGGAAACAAAAGGGCTGGACATGACTCTAAAAGATGGCCAACTAAAGATCCATTGCAAGGTATGGGAGGCCCATGCACAAGATCAAGAGCCAAAGCTATGAAGGAGGCCTTGAATGGAGTGATCCAAAAACTAATAGACTTTGAGCTCATAGTCTTAGCTGAATATGAAGCCCAAAAGGAACAAATTGGCATAAAGATTATTTCATTCCTACAAGATGCTAGCCCAAGCCCAAAGGGAGCCTAATTGAAGGAGTCTAGCCATTTTCCACAAAATCAGCCATTTTTCACAAAATTCTCTTAGTTTTATTTTGTTTTAATTTGATTGTTGCTATTTCAGATTTGATTGTTGCCATTTCAGATTTTTAGGCACCATTCTTGGTGAATTTGTTTAGATTTAAATTTCTTTTATGTAACCTAAGAATTATTCTGTTTAGAGTTTTATTTTTCAAATGCCTATATAAGGCCCATTTGTACTCCAAGAATGGCAGATTGAATGAATTATCTTTCAGAATCATTTCTGATTTGTGAGGTTTCTCTTGTGGCCTTTGTGTGCTGGAGAAAATCTTTGACTTATCAAAGGAGTGGTTTCCTTTGTGGCGTCCCGGATTAGGGTTCTAAGAGACGGGTTCTCTTAGGGTTCAATTCCATTGACCAACATCTCTTCTTCTTCTTTTTCTTTGTTCTTTGTTCTTGTGTTGCTTGCCAAAATTCGATCACTGATCCGTGTTATTTGGGGTTCCTAGAATGGGTTTCTACGGAGTCTCACATCAGAAACCAAGAAGGAAGAAGAGAAATTGAAAGAAAAGGCTTGTGTTGGCTTGTAAGGTAGCTCTCTACTCTTTCTTGTTGCATTCTTAGATGTGTAATAGTTATTGTATGCTTGTATATATGCTTGTATTGTAAGCCATGCCATTTGATGTTACCTTGATGCATTAGTACTAATATATTTATGATATGGATTGTGAAAATTGCTCAGGTAAGGTGGTGCCGAAAGTCCCTTGAGACGGGTGAGGTGGAGCTAAAAGTCCTAAACTAAGGGTGAGGCCAATCCAAAAGTCCCAAAACTCAGGTGAGGCTAGACCAAAAGTCCCTAGAGCTTATTCTTAGTATTGATATGATATCATAGCATGAAAATCATATGTTGTGTAATTATGAATTGTTTGCATACTTTGACTTATTTATATATCTTGATTACTTCCTTGAATGAGTGTATGAGTTATTGAGATTCTATGAATCTCACCCCCTTTCCTCTCCCATCTCATATGGTCCAGGTGGAGCTAAAAGCCAAAGAGTGGAGGCTATAAGGTATAAAAGGCCTTGTTTTGCCACTTTTGCACACTCACACTTAATTTGATGTATAGGAAGACCAAGTGCTTATGTATACATATTCTTTTTGAGATATAAATGCTTAAGCAAGTGTAAAAGTATGTATGAATGATGTATGAACCAAGTATAGAGCCAAAGCAATGACATTATGCGATTTGGCTCCTTTGTGACTTATATGCAGTAGTGTATTTTGGCCTGTAGCATAGTGAGTTTGAGATATGTGTTGGTTTGGATCACTTGGGCATTTCATATATACTGTGTTTATGCTTTAAAACTTTCCCAAGAGGTACTAGAACATGTGGAAGGCTATTTGGACTTACTTTGAACCATTTTGGGTGCCAAAATCGCTAAATTTATGAGTTCTGTCAAAGTATGACCAAATGAGCTCTTCTTGAGATGAAATTTGGCATGCCTCTAGAGCTTGTTGCGGGGTTCTTTATAAGCTAAAGTGGGTAATATTAGGAGGTTTAGGGAATATTTGCCGAATTGTTGAAGTTAGAGAATTTTCTGGTTTTGGTTATTGTACTATGCAACTAGGTCTAAAATTAAATATGTGTCATTCATGGACCAAATGATGTTCAATTGTCATGAAATTTTATGGTCATAAACTAGATATCAGAGGCCTATAGGGGGAGAAATGACTTTTTGAAGTTCTGTGTCAGCATCAGGGAAGCCATCCAACCTTCGTTATTGTTCCATTAGTTTTTGAGGTCCAAGAGCTACTAAACTGATATGGACTTATTTTTTCCCTCTAGTTAACATTTGTATCTTTCCAAATTGGTATAGTTTTCCTAGATTAGATTTGTTTGGAATTAGTTATGAAGTTTTGAATTTCATGACAGCAAGCTGCACTAATACCAAGGACAGCTAGACCTCTGTCTCTTTTTCAATGTCAAAAATGGTCTAGATGCTGAGATTATGGTTGAGCATTATTTTTAGTGTAAATTTAACACTTAGTGCTTTCTATAGAGCTATGGTTTGCTTAATTCCCATTTTTCTATAATTAGTTATGATTTTCCAAAGTTAAAGCCAAAAATCTGCCTTTTGGATCCATTTGAGAAATTGCATCTTTATGGTTTTTGGCTTCATATCCATGGTTTATGGGTTGTTTGAGGCTATGTATGCATTGTATAAATGGTGTTTGAGTAGAAAATGTGAATGATAGGTTCACGGGACCCACGGGGCAAAATATGACTAATTAAATCCTGACTTAAAGTAGTAAAATACCACGATTTTGTCCTTTTTATTGAAAATCATATGGAATCAAGCCTAAAAAGAGATTAATTGAGGTTAAGACATTATGGTGTTACAATTGTCAAAGTAATACAAATTACATTCCTTGGCCTTTATTCTTACTTCCATGAGCATCACCTAAACAAGATTACTTGGAAAGTAGGGGAGAGTGAAATTCAAAGAATCCCAATATCTCGTTCATCCTTTCAAGTAAGCGTATATGCTATGTTATCATGTCAAAGAATACAAGCATGCATCAAAAGCCTCTAAAAACCAATCATAGACATATTTCAAAATCACATAAACATATCAAGATCAAAATCAAGCTCTAAGGACTTTTAACTTAGTCTTACTCATTCTTAAGACTTTTGCCTTGTCTCACCTATTCTTAGGAACTTTTGGCTTCCCCTTACCCAATCCAATAGACTTTTGGCACAACCTCACCCATAAAGAGTAATCTCACATTCAAAAACACAATTCAAAAAATATAATGGTACCAAAGTATCAAACCAATAGCTATAGGTATATTCCATGACTCAAACATACATATAAGTATTCAATGACAATCAAACAACTAAAAAATGCATACAAGAATGGATGAAGAGCTACCTTGGTTCAAGAAACACAATCTTTTCCTTGATTCCTTTAGCCTCTTAGTTTAGCCTCACATACACACTTGGAGCAGGCTTGATTTGCTTGGTCTAGACACATCAAACAAGACACAAATACATCAATGAAATCATCTCTAACCTCATATAAAGTCTACACAAACTATTTCTAATTTATAGCATGCTTTTAGTCCCATAAAAGGGCATAATGAAGCAACTCATATAATTCATGATCTTGACTCCAATTTCTCACTCAATCTAAGTCACATGACTCTATTTAAACTCATTAGAGTAATATCTAACTCAAATTAAGGAACTTAATACCAAGTTGCTTCTTTATGCCTAAAGGAACCCTAAACTTTCAACTTTCAAAATATAATTTTTAAATTCAAACCAACGGTTCCTTTGGTATATAATTCATATCTAAACAATTTCTATCCTTGGAATCAAAGAAAACTCTGCCTAGGTGTATGAAACTCATCTTGGCCGAGATATAGACCTAATGGAGTGCCCATGGTGTTTTCTTCCATTTCCTAAGGGATTTGCCATCCATGAAGCTTCCTAGGAATTTTATGAACTCAAACATACTCTTAGATAGTCTAAATTACATTTGAAAGCTTCATAAAACTCTAGGTACAACCAAAACCCTAAATGCCATAACTTGTTATCTATAGGTTCTTTTTTAATTCTAATTGTTCCATATGATTCCTTATGCTTCAAAATTCTAATTCCTATCAAATTTGGATCAAAATAAAGTCCCTTACATATGACCCTTAATCTGTCTGAACAAATGGAGGGGCAGGAGAGCCAAAAAGAAACAATTTTCCATAACAAAGCTTACCTTGTTTTCAAGCTTTTCAAGAGAGCTTTCATAAGCTTCCAAGAGTTCTCCCAAATTCTCTCCTTCCTCTATTGAACTAGCCATAAAACATCACCAATTAAATCACCAAAACCATGAGAAGAGAGAGGAGAAAAAGGAAAAGAAGTTTAGTGAAGGAGAAAGCATGAAAAAAGATTTGAATTCTTATCCTTTTTGCTTGGATATTCTTTTTGTTCTTTCCCCCACTTGGTGCACCACTTTGAGCTACTCTTGGATCTATTTTGAACTAGAGGAAAGTCAGTTAGGGTGCTGAGCAAAAGTGGGATGTGATTTTTGTAACACCTTGAAATTAATTGAGATTAATAATGGCGATCGGGGAGTTAATGTGAATTAATTAGAAAAATTAATTAAGAGAGTGGAATTTTATTTTGGGCCATGTGAATAACTTAATTAAGCTTTGGACTAAATGTAAAAGCCTAATCTTAGTCATAGAAGGATCCAATTCCACTTCCAAATGGGCCAACATCTATGTGGTGCAAACCTAAGCTAAATAGGCCCTTAAAACAACCCAAACCCACCATAAACCCTCTAACTTATGGCCCAATAAATGCTCACCATAATCTAAATGGATTTTTGGGGCCTTTAAATAAGCACACTCTCCATAACCCTAAGAGTTTCTACAACCCATCTCACCTAGCACCAGCCCACTTAGAATAATAAGCCCAAATGAACCTTAGAGTAATGGGTTTGCCCATTCCCCATGAAAAAACCCTAAGAGCTCAACAGCCACATCCTTTTGTTGAGGGTAAAACATTTGGTTCTGCTGAGCAAGAGTTCATTTTCGCACTTGAGGAGAAGGGCTAGGGTTTTCTGCATTTCTCCACGATTTCTCACTTCTAGAGGAAAATTTGGCCAAAGTAATCTATATAAAACATGTCCCTCTCATTCTCCTCTTCATTTTGGTCCGATTAGTTTCTGGTTTTAAGAATTTTCATCTTCTTCTCAAATCTGAAATTTGGGTGTTTCCTTTGAAGATCTTCAGAGTAGAAACTAAATGGGTGATTGGGTAAGTATTTCCCTCTCATTTTGTGTATTATTTTGCTAGAAAAATATCCTCAAGGATTGATTTTCATAATGGGTTCTGTTGTTGTGCGAAATTATAAGGAGATAAAAGTGAAACAATAAAATTTTTGGGCTTGATGACTCAAATTCGAATTTTAGAAAGACCTATGGTGTGTTCTTGGTAGTTGAGGCTTAAACCAGTCTATTTAACCTTTTGAGTGTATGCGAAAAGTGTTCCCCTTTCTCTTGTGTGGTATATATATAGAATTTTCATCATTTGGACTAACTTTTGGTGTATGGCTTTTACATGTGCGAAAATAGAGATGTTAGGAGTGACCCATTGTGAGTTTTTGTTGTTGTGACCTTGAATTGGTGCAATAGACCCTTAAAAAGCTTGGGTAAGAAGTTCTTAATGTACTCTTGTTAAGATTAATTTGTGGATAGGAAAATTCTTTACTAATGGTAGTTGAATAATGATGATTATGCTTATGTTAGGCCTGGTGTGCTTTGAATCATGATGGTAGCTAGAGGATGAGTAATTGGCTTCATTAAAGTAATCGGGGTTAATTTCCTAGTTTCATGTATATGTTCATGTCAATCTGATATTTGTTACACATGTATGATTTTAAAATATCAAATGATTGGTTGACTACTTGAATTGTTATTGTGATTGGACCTTGTGAGTCCATGGTGGAGCTATGGTGCGGCTGCCACCCGTGCATGTGCTTCGATCGGACATCGGGTTATGATCAGAACCTGAATGCACTGAACCCAAGTTGTGCTCATTGGGGAGTTGGTGCCGTAGATAGACCATTCCCGATGTTATTAGTTATTAACATGTTGTGTATGATTGCTTGTATAAAACAGTAGTCATTAGTAGCTCAACTAATTCATTTGTAAATTAAATTGATGGTTCTGGTATTGATAATATGAAATTGCATTGTATTGATTAATCTATACATATATATGGAATTTGCCTCTTGTTACTGAGATTGTATATCTCACTCCAATTATGGGCTAACATTTTCAGGGACCAAACCTCTTAGTGACGAGGAAAAAATTAATGGAAGTTTATTATGTGGTTTGGTAGTAGGTAGGTTTGAAAACCTTATTAGATTGTATTCGTATAACTAGACTAATAGTTTTATGTAATTGCTGCATTGCATCATGAATTTCTAAGCATAGGGACTATAATCATTTGATATATCAGATGTTAACTTAAACTAGTGATGTATGAAATTTTTAATGGGACTTTGTTTGAATGAAAATGTGAGTAGTGTATGAACTCTTTGCTATCATTGATCTATGAACTCACTGGTTTATGATGGTAGAGGGTTAAGGATCCACATTTGAGTTTTGAATAGGTAATGATAGATGTGTTAGGTAAATTAGGTAAAAGAAAGACACTAAATCTTCACAAACTAAGTTAAAGTGGCCTAGAGTGTTGCTAGAGGGGAAATTGGAGAGCATGAGATGAAATCTTAAGAGTTATAGGAACAAAAGGAAATTGGCCGAGGCTAAAATTTAATTGATCTTGGCCAAAAGTGACGAAGTTGCTCAGGGAGGGTAACAAAAGGAATTGGTCACAGCCAAAATTTAATTGGCCTTAGCCAAATGGTAACAGAGGGTAATTAGCCGTAGTTAACATTTAATTGGCCTCGGCCAAATGTGGCAAAGCTGCCAGGGAAGAAAACAGAGAGCAATTGGCCGCGGTAAATAGTGAGGTTAGTCATGGCTAAGTCTGAGAGGCAAATTTAAGGGTGTTCTAGAGGGTATTTGGCCGCGGCGAAATGTGCAAAATTTGTGAAAGTGTAAGGAGTTGAACCCGAGAGTAATTGGCCGCAACATAAGGGAATTTAGTCGCGACGAAGGCACTCAATTTCTCATATTCACCTAGAAACCCTAGCTTCTCTTATGGTAATGGTAAGGAATGATCTAAAAACACTCGTAAGAAGATTTTTATGAGTTAGAATTGATGGATGGAAGAATCAAATGCTCCTTATTGATAATGAAATTCACTTACACATTCGAATAATTGTGGTTGTTTAGTTAATGACCCTAATAACATTAAGATTTCAAATTTCCCTGCATTTTTCTAATGTAATTAGTTGTAATGACTTTCAACCTTGAATTATGGTTATTAATCACGTATTTAACCTTAATTATGATGATTAGAAGTTAGGGTTGTTATAATTTTAAAGGGGTGGAGGCTCACTTATAACCTTTTTTAAAATTTCAATTTAGTCCATTATCTTGGTCCTTTTCATTTGGGCTTATTTCAACTCCTTTTTGAAAATTGTCTTTTTCATCATAAAATATAGGTCCTTTAATTTATAAAATGCCTTTGGTTTCACCCGAATTGGATTTAAAATCATACCAAATCATTCAATCAAAGTTTTAGTTAACCAACACTCAAAAATACATATTGATGAGATTTTGACCACTTTAGGAGTTCTTATGATTTTTAAGGTCTCTAAGAATTTTGAAAAACTCAATTTTCTCATTTAAAGATCCCTCATTTAAGTCTTTTAAAAGTTATCCAAAATTACAAAAATGCCACTGGCCTCTACAGCTCTCCGTTTGGTCGTTTTAGCTCCGATTCTGGACTAACCTTAGGCTTTAAACCACATATAAAATGTTCTAATTAATATCCCAATCTCATTTAGTCTTAATTTATTTTGCTTTAAGGTATTCCCGCATCAGTTTATTGAGTTCAGTTTAGTTTTTGAATTAACGATTATTACATAATATGTACAATACCAATATTCAGAATGAAACTCTCTTTAATAAAGGTCAATTTTTAACTCATCAATGATAAGATAGGCTCTTTTTTTTACCTAGAATATGGACATTTAATTTTTCCAGCTCCTAAATGAATTTTTTTGCCAAACAAAAGTAATAAATTCTTCTATCTCTTGTAAAATTTATCAACATATCATTTATGTCTAAGATTTAATTTGTTATACATCCATTTTTTATGTGTTCAAAAATTTTCATTATTTTGTATTGAATTATTATAAACTATTTAGATATTACCTAAAAAAATATCTATCATATCATCCCAAAGAATAAATGATAAATAATAAAAAACAATTATTCATACCTATTGAAGAAAAAAAAGTTGATAAGGGCATGGAGAAGAGACGAAAGAACAAATATCAAGATGAGGAAGCAGTAAGTTAACGAAATACAGAGTAAAACAAAGCTAAAATAGAGGAAAATAGGATTTCCCTATAACAGCTTGCCATATATAAAGAAAATTTTACTTTTTGCGGCCACTATTTTATAACAGCCATATTTTATAACCATATATTTTTAACTCTGCTGCACATTTTTAATCGCACCAATTACTTTGATTTAATACATATATTTAAAATATTAATCTATAATAATCTAGTTTAACATATATTATGTTAAATAAGATATTTAATAATTATTATAAATTTTATTTAAAAATAAAAATATATAAAATAATATATTTTTTTCACTATCTGGTATTAATATGCAGTTATTATTATTTTTATTATATACATTATAATTTATGCATTTATTATTATAAATAACAATTTTAATTGAATTATATTAACAAAATTTTATATCTTTAATGTTTTATTAAATAATAAATTTTAATATGTTATAATATTAACATATAATCATTTTTCATATATTGATATATTAATATATTTTTAATATATTAATAAGTTATTATTTTGACTAAACTTCGGTTGAAATATTTTTGAATGAAGGTCAATTATAGTTAGATATTTGATTCAACTCAGTGTAATTACTTATATATTTAATATATTAAATATTTAACATTAAAAAATATTTGAAAAAATCATATAAAATATATAATTTAATATTAACATACTCATAAATATATATAATATTTACTATATTTTAACAATATATTTCAATAATTTGATTTAATATATTTAAATATTAATATATAGATTAACCTAAATATATTTTATAATTAATTCAAGAGTTGTTCTTCTTTTATTCATGCAAAAGCTACAACTTGTAACCTTTCAAGATCAAAATAATGTAAATAATTGAATTGTTATATTTCCATTTGAAAACTTAGTTAAAAATTGATTACTTAAAAAAAACCTGCACAGAAGTTGATTACCCAAAAATTTTAAAAAAAAACATGTAGGCTGAATTAGTCACAAACTTCAATCACTTTTGGCTAACATTATGGCAGTGTCCTAATCCTAAAACAATATCTAAACTCAAGCCTAATCAAAGAGTAATGACACCTAGAACTCTAGCCTAAGAAAAGATATGTCATTTATTATTATTGTTATTGATATTTAGTTGACAACTTTAATATATTAAAACTCCTTTCAAATATTCCAACCTACTATTAATTAGCTTAGGTGAATATACTCTTCTCGAATTTATATCACCCTTACTAATTACTAGATGAACAACTAATTAAGCCTAAGATTATTAGAGGTTAGTTTCCGAACAATACATCTACCTAGTAACTCCTATATAACCACCATTAACTCTAGCTAAGGTTTAATGTCAATTACACTCCAAGTTATCTTCACCAGAGTAGCTTGCCATTAATGCCTCTCCTTACAACTTCCTTCAAACATATTTATAGGATAGCCTTTCTAACAAAATGCAGTGCTATAAATATTAATAGGTAATTACACTACTTAATTATGTGATCAACTATTTAATTAGCCAATAAAGGTCCAACTACATTGTTAATCTACTTAACATATTCTTAGTTTTCTTCATACAAATTATCATCCTAAGCCACTATTTAGTAAGCTAGGCCCATCAACAGCTTGAATTACACTAAAAACAATGGATTAGCCATAGAAAACATCATGTAATTACTCTAAACGTCAATTGGAAACAATAAATCACAATCAAAATTAAGATAAGAAGACATTTAAACTAGATCATATTTTGAAATTAATAAAGAAAAATTAAAAATGAAAATCAAAGACACAATTAAGGAGATTAATTTACATTAGCATGAATTAACTATGGATTAAGCACAATTAAGTTCAAGAAATTCATACTAACCTTGAAGAATAAGAAGAAATACTCCAAATCTTTCAAGAATTCTCTCTACCTCTAATTACTCCCTAAAACTCTGATTGCTAGTCTAAGAAAACTAAACAAATGCTAAAAACTCCTTAATTTAATGCTTAAGAGCCGATTTATATGAAAACTTATCACTGCCATATCATTGTGGATGAAACTATAGCACATCAAACCATAAGTGACTGGATTAGAAATTTGCCTTTGGCAAGCTGAAGCAAAGATTTATTTGGTTGCAACAAGAAACACTGATCATGAGCTCAAAGGCTTTCGCTCACTATGACTAAGAAGGGATTCTATCCGGCAAAAGGCTAATTCTGGTCCTCTAATAAATCTTTGCTCTTTAGTTCTTGGTCTTCTCGTTAATCAACTCTTCATAACGAATCTTTATTTATTTGCACATATATCCCTACAAAATAAGAAGTTAAACAACATGAGAATTAATACTAAAAAATTATTAACACTAACCTAATTACAAGACAATAACTATGGCTTCTTCAAAACAAAAAAGAAACACATAAATGGGGAACTTGCCAATGCCAAGAAATCACAAAAAATTACATTTTAGTCCTAATTTTGGGTGTTTCTACTAATAAACTCTGAATTGTAGCTAATAAACGAAGAATGCAAATTAATGCTAAAATTGGTGCAAAAAAAGACTTAAAATGCTTTGAAAAGCATTTATAAGTCCTACAAAATATGGCTAAAAATATGTATAAATTTGGGGCTTATCATCAATTGAACACAATAATAGCAGTCCATACAAGATCAACAAACAATCACAAGCTTTCCAGAACTTGCCAAGACTAAAAGGCATTGTCCCTCATTTTACCTTACTGTTGCACTTCTCTCAAAAGGTCTCCATTCTCACATCCAAATAAACTATCCATACCTCTATCTCTCATCCCTCAATTCTTTCTTTGTTGGAATCTTGATTTCTTAAATTAAAACAATCTTATTATATTGAAGTTAACATATTGCATGGCCTCTATAAAAATTAAAAAAAAAACCTATTTAAAAGATAATAATAAAAATAAAAATAAAGGAAAACCCAAACAAAGAAGTGCAATCCAATTGCCTAGTCAAACAATAAATTCAATGCCTAACAGCCTCTAATGGACATCCAAAACGTACATTAAACTTGGAAAAATATTAGTTTGACAATATTAATTATCGTTAAAAAAGATATTATTATTTTTTTAATTATTTGGATTTAATTATTTTAAAAATACTTCAGGAATATAATTTTAAGTGGGATTAAACTTAGATGCAATTCTATATATCTTTACCATCAAATTCTCTAATTAAAATATGATTTTTCAGTTAAAACAAGACAAATGAATAGTTTGATTAAGAAATCATATATTATTTTACAAAAATTATACACATTTTATATTACTATTAGAAAACTATACACATGTATGTCATATTTTAATTAGAAAACTTAATAATAAGAATATAAAGAACTGTGTGTAAGTTTTTTTTTTAAATGCACCAAAGTGCACAAAATTGATAATAAGGAGAAAAAATAATAATAAATGTCATAAAAATACTGCAAACCACATTAAATGTTTAGTACATAAGTGCGAATATCAAGTTTCATTGGCTTAAATTTTTAAAATTATAATGCTGTGTATGTATCTATTAAAAATTTATGTGATATATATCAATCAAATAATATAAGAATATTATTTTTTTAATGGTTTACATCAAAATATTTCTTAAAATAAATTTAGAAATACTTTAAAAAATTTTACTTACTAAACACAACTTAAATGGGATATATATTCTTCCATTAACCAAGGGATCAAGTTGATATCAAAATAAATGAGAACCATAATTAAAAAAATCCTACCAATTAAAGTCTCTACACATTAAAATCAAATAGCCACATAATAATGAATTTGAATTCTCTAGTCACAAATTAAACATATACAGTCAAAAAAACATAAAAAGAAAAGAATGAATGAGTGTTAAAAAAAGAATATATACTGTAACTTTGTGTCACCCTCTCTAATTGCATGATTGTGTATGACTATTAAGGATTTAATTTCCAAAATAGTCAACTAAATATCCACCTCGTCGGTTATTTAATCTCCCGAGTATAAAAGAGAAGCTACGCGGCTCATAATAGTGTACTTTCTATGAAACAGAAAAGTTTTTCCAAGACTTCACTAGATTTCCAAATATGATGATCCATTTCGTTTCTCCGGAATGGTGATTGTGACATATTGAGCAAGTCAGTTTCTCAATATTTTTGCTTATAAATATTGTTGCTCTCAACTTCTTAGATCACTCAGTCTCTAGTGTCTCCTTCAAGTGCA
Organism: Erythrophleum ivorense; assembly: GCA_026724425.1. NCBI lineage: Eukaryota > Viridiplantae > Streptophyta > Magnoliopsida > Fabales > Fabaceae > Erythrophleum > Erythrophleum ivorense. Next base: position 53,413,028 of record JAIUCV010000002.1, read on the forward strand.
ATCCATTCTTGGTAAAAGCATGAGAACTCTCTTCTCTGGTGCTTTCATGGTTTCTTCTCTCTCTCTCTCTCTTTCCTCCTCTATCTGAACCAGACTTTTTCTGTATTATTCCATTGAACCTGCAGGTATCAAGAAAGGAAGTAGCCGACATATCTCTGAACTTTTCAAACAAAAATATGGGTTTCCTTGTTCTGGTGTTTTGTATCATCCTCTTCCCAGGTTTTGCCCATATCTCATTCCAATTGAAAGTTCTATCCTGGAGGTGGCTAGTGGCTACCACCAATAGCCATTCGCCAGGCATGGTTTATTTTTGGCCTCTCGGTTTGCATTGATATATTTCATGTTTATATAGATTGAAATTTGAAATTCACTTTTAAGAAAGAAACTGGATAATTTTACTTTTTTGTCTCAACTATACGATGTAATTCTTAAAAATTTAGACCTCATTATTCGTCGGTCGTCGAAAACAAGAAAAATTCTATATGCTTAAGAACTAACGAGTACCTTAAGTATAAGATTTAGAAACCAAATAATCAATACATGTATCTTTTATAAACCAAAAAATATATTTTCTTAAGAAACTATATATTCTTTTAGAATAATTTATTATTAACTTTTTTAAATTTATTTTATCAGCAGAATATTTTCATCACCCCATACAATTACTGAATCATTTCTTTTACCCCTAAGATTTTATACTGCCATCTTTTCTGCAGAGGATTTCCGTGATATCATCGAGCACAAATTCATTATCATCGTCTCCTTTCCGAGAAAAAAAAATCCTTATCTTTCTTCTTTTGAATTCCTTAAGACTTTGGGAGATCAAATGAAAATGTTCGCATTAATTATTTTCTATATTTTCAATATTTGTCGTCCTCAAAAATATTTTTTTGTTTCTCTCAATTTAATCCCATTAATTGCGTTAGTAATTCAGCATTAAATTTGGATGCGCCATTAATGTTGCGATAATGTGAAGTTGATTATGATTGATAACTAAGTTTTTAAGCTGGCATTATTTGCATGCAAGCATATTTATTTGTATGGCTGCAAGTCAATTTAAAATAGTGATTCCTTTTCCACTTAGTCAGAGTTCGACAACAAATATTAGTTGCATGTCCAGCCGAAAGCAATTATTATTATTATTATTTCTTTTTGAAAAAATTCATGTGTCTTGTGTGTTGCTCAACAAGGTACGAAGAGTATGACCTTCATTTGAATAAAAAAAAGGGAAGTTGAACGTTGATTTTACATGCATGCTACTGGTAAAAACCTTAGTTGTTACTATAGAACTAAAGCCTATATGATGCTTCCCCAGGAATTGAAGTCCAAGCTTTGTCCTACGATTACTCGGCCAGCATTGAAGTGAGCTCCTTCTGCAACGCTTATATTTTTAAGTGAATATTATATTATATCACTCTGAAAAATGGACTTTAATATTTTGAACTTTAGTGTATGGAAAAGCCTCAAAAGGCACAGTACGGTGGTGGAATCATTGAGAACCCAGAATTGAACAATGGACTGGAAGGGTGGACTGCATATGGGGGCGCTAGAGTACAACACAGAGAATCAAGAGGAAACAAATTCATTGTGGCCCATAGCAGAAATCAACCGTATGATAGTGTCTCCCAGAAGATTTATCTCCAAAAGAATAAGCTCTATTCATTATCTGGTAATTTTTTTCTTCTCCTCACTTTTACATTCTTGTCATACTTTTTTTCACGTTAGAGAAAGATACCCATCTGGGTTCTTCTTCTTATTGGTTGTGCATTGAATATTTTGTAGCTTGGATACAAGTGAGTGGGGAAAATGCTGCAGTGTCAGCAGTTGTGAAAACAAGTGAAGGATTCAAACATGGAGGTGCCGTTGTTGCAGAGTCTAATTGCTGGTCCATGCTTAAGGGTGGCCTCACAGTTGATACTTCAGGACCAGCTGAGCTCTATTTCGAGGTATCCATATTGGGGTTCTCAATGATTGTCCTTTAATTATAATTTAATAATTTGTTGTTTAAAAACTACCAATGGAAAGAAAGGCATATTTTAATTGCTAAAAATACCAAATTAATGATTTCTCAGTCTTCCTTGACCCTAAAAAATGCTAAACCCTGCAGAGCAATAACATTTCTGTGGAGATCTGGGTCGATAGCGTTTCCTTACAGCCATTCACGCAGAAACAATGGAGACTTCATCAAGAACAAAGCATTGAGAAGGTAACCCTTTTGTTGCGGTTTCACTTTTGCCAATATTTTGTACTAAAGGTGGGAGGCATTATAAACCCCATTGACATTAGGAACTCGAAAAATACCTGGAGAGTGCAATTTTTGTTTGTGAATGTTTGTGATTGTGATATCATATATATCTAGAAATATTAAATTAAAATTAGGCTTAATTTTGGCTTGGTAGAAACACAAGAAAAGGGTATTAATTAAAGCAGTTGATGAAAGAGGCAATCCCTTACCAAATGCAAGCATATCCTTTGAGCAAAAGAAGTCAAGCTTTCCATTTGGTAGTGCCATAAACAAGAACATCCTCAACAATGATGCATACCAAAATTGGTTCACCAAAAGGTTCACGGTCACTGTGTTTGAAAATGAAATGAAGTGGGACAGTACTGAATATACACAAGGCAAAGAGGACTACTCGGTTGCTGATGCAATGTTGCAGTTTGCCAAGCAGCACAACATTGCTGTTCGTGGTCACAATGTGTTTTGGGACGATCCTCATTACCAACCTAGTTGGGTTCCTTCACTCTCACAAGACCAGCTTGACTCAGCAGTTCAAGAGAGGCTAAATTCCGTTGTGTCAAGATACAAGGGCCAACTTATTGCTTGGGATGTAGTAAATGAAAATCTACACTTTTCATTTTTGGAAAGTAAACTTGGGCAAAGTGCCTCAGCCAAGATCTACAATGATGCTCACAATATTGATGGTCAAACCACTTTGTTCTTGAATGAATTTAATACCATTGAAGATGGTAGAGATAGTTCATCAACCCCAGCAAGGTATCTTGAGAAGCTCAAACAAATCCAAAGCTATCTTGGGAATAGTGGATTGCCAATCGGAATTGGACTTGAGTCCCATTTTTCTAGTCCTCCTGATCTGCCTTACATCAGAGCTTCTATTGATACTCTTGCTGCCTCTGGTTCAGCAATTTGGCTTACAGAATTGGATGTTGCCAGCCAATCTAACCAGGTAAAACTCAATAAAATCAACAGATTAATAGGTTAGGAACACCAAATTGGGCTAGTTTGCACAAGTTGATTCTCGTTTTGCTTTATGATTTGTGTAGGCAGAATACTTGGAGCAAATTCTCAGAGAGGCACATTCTCACCCAAAGGTTCAAGGCATTATGATGTGGACAGCATGGAGTCCTAGTGGATGTTATCGTATGTGTTTAACTGATAATAATTTCAAGAACTTGCCCACAGGCGATGTTGTGGACAAGTTGCTTAATGAGTGGGGATTTACAAAAGTGGAAGGAACAACAGACCAAAATGGGTTCTTTGAGACAACTCTTTTCCATGGTGATTATCAAGTGAAGATCAATGACTCTGTTATGAAGAACTCCACTTTAACTCAGTATATGAAAGTGATGCCAACAGATGAACCAAAGCATGTAACACAAATTATACAACTTTCTGTTTAGACTTTTGCTTTTGTTTTTGCTTTCTGCATATCGTACTTAATTAGTCTAGAGTGGAGTAAAGGGCCACTAGTCAAGTGGTCTCTATTATATCTATACCAGTGGTTATGCTAATGGAATGGAAGGGTATCTTTCTTTTATGATTTCATTGAACGTACTTTTCTTTTTCTCACTTATTTGGCCTGGTTTCAATCCCCAATACAAAAGAGATATATAGCACACTTGGTGTCCCTTTAGCATCTAATTACTTAACTTGTTAATTAATACACTATGCATCAATAACACGAATCGATATACATTAACTATAATTGAACTAATTCTCTATAAAATCATAATGTCATGACTTGGAAAAATTCAAGAAAAATTCAAATTATCAACCCCAACACTCCCTTTAGTTTGAAATTTTCTCCTTTGTACAATAGGTTTTATTTTCAATCTTCACTAGTCTACAAACTTTAATGGCTTTGTCAAAATCTTGCCAGTCTAAAATTAAGTCTTTACAAACTTCTTTTCCACTTGTTTCCCCCTCAATACTCTAATTTCATGCATTCTGTATATATATATATATATATATATATATATATGCATGATTCCATTATGCAATACCAGATTCTTTAGGATTGCTTGTTTGGACTTATTGTAAATGCATAGTTCTATTGCTTTTTCTTTCAGCAAATATAATTCCTTCAATCATATTCTGAGCCATATAACATGGCAAGTACAAGAAGTTGTTGCCACATATTTGGTTCACAATTGTTGATGATGTCACAATTTGTTGCCTTTTAGAAATGCTTAAATAGTACAAGCCCTCAATGAAAAAACATAAAGTCAATAGTGGCCTTGCCGCAAAATTACTTTCATAATCCCATTAGTTTGAAGTCATGTAAGAAAGAAAAAAATATAGTGCAAAAGTCAGTCGTGCTTCTTACCTAACAAATAAATCTTTTAGCAACATTCAAAGGAATGAAGGTAGGAGCTTCTATACAGCGACCCAAAATTCAATGTAGCGACTAAAAATTCCAATTTAGGATACATCTGAAAAGAGTGGGATCTTCCTTTTTCTTCTATCATCAAACATTAACAATTGCACTATACATCCCATGTCCCTAAGTAGACTTTTGAGACCAAAATTTTTCCATCTCTAATATAACTTAGTTTCATCTAATAATTGTGAATTTTTTATTTGAAAAAAGAAATTAACATTTGAGACAGAACAAAAATTTTCATCTCGAAATGCATTCCTAAAATTCTTTGAAAAATTCTATTATTGTTGGAAATGATACTTTGGATGGTGATTTGTTCAAAATTCATTTAGAAAATAATGTTTCCTACAATCTAAGGGCTGTACATGATAATATTGGTATAAAACGTCATGTTATTGATGAAAAATTCAAATAATTAGAAAATTCAAGGGATTTTAAACTTAACTCTCATAACAAAAAAACAATGTAAATATGGGGCTTATCTGCTAGGCGCCGGATTAAGAATTAATAAATTAAATTAAGCTATGTTAACAATCATCCTTACTAGAATCCACGTGTGCTAACATTTTGTCCATGTGTCTCTTTTATCTTTTTGACCATCCTAATCCAATAATAAACACAAATTTTCTAAAATGCTTCACATCATTCATTCTTCCGTAGTTGAGAGAAAATTGAGACGGAAAACGCGGAGCAAGAGGAGGAAGCTAGAAGAAATTCTGTGACTAAATGATATGCATGTCATTTTCTGTGATTTCGCTCTTGATTTTAGATGAAATTCTAAGTTGACCATACTATTTTGGTTTGCATGATAAATTTGAATAAAATTTGGAAATCTGTCTGTTGGCTCTGCACGAAATTGATTAAATGCCAAACGACATGCCTTTTGTTTTGGTCTCATAAAATTCCTGTAGTAAGCAAAGTGTTTTTTTCTCTTTTTCTTTCTGCTTTTTTTTTTTTTTTTGGTCTCTCTATTTCACTTCTGCCCTCTTTTTTCTTCGTTACACAATAAAACAAAGCTTGAGAAGTGCCGAAAAACGCGACGATAAGGGGACCAGTTGCCCTGAGGGTAACATTTTAATCTTTTAATCGTTTTGAATACCTTCAACAGCGCATAATACTAAAAAAGTGACAATTGAGAGGCGATCAAAAGAATAATAATTTCAGGCAAAATAAAAATTAGACTCAAACTTTAGAAACAAAATCAATATTTTAGCCTAGATTTTAATGAAAATGCGAAGTGAAAAATTTTTTATTAAAGAGTGAATAATATAATAGCTAAGTTGTAATAAATAATACTTGCATATGTGTGAAAAAGAAAATACTTACATATATTATACTTTTGTTTAAAAAATTTATAATAAACACATAAGAGATTTTTTTTTTAATGAAACAGGCTCCAAACAAAAGTCCTGTTATTTTATAATTATTCCTATTTAATACACGGTTCATACGCCGAGGTATCAACAAGTTTGTGCTGAAATTCAGGGTGTTCCTTTGACATTTTCTGTGATGGTTGACTTGCCTTTCAATTCTCATCATTCCTCCGTTTCCTTTATTCTTTTTTTAAATAATTAAAAAAAGGGAATTCAATTGTATTTAAAATACGATGTATTAGTATTATTAATAGCACAATCTCTTTAAACAATTATCTGGTGTAGGGTTTGAAATTTAAAAAAAAAAAATCATAAGACAAATTTAAATTTTAAAAAATCATTTTAAAATGTTCTAAATTCAAGAGACAGGTTTGAAATATTGAATAAAGTTATGAAACCAAAATAATAATTTAATATAATTTAAATGTAACATGCTGATTAAGTTGAATTGGCCTTTAAAACTGTCTTAAAAAAAACTTAGCATGAACATAGCTTGAAAATATATCCTTGTTAAATATATTTATATGACTAAATATATAGGGGATTAGATTTAAATGTACTTTTTTATATCTTTACTATCAGACTTTTTTAATTAAAATACAATAATAAGTATCTAATTGCTATATAATTTTTCAATAATAACATAATAAATATACAATTTAATTGAGAAATTATATACTTATTACAAAAATCATACACTTATTATGTTATTATTATAAAATCATACACTTGTCATATTTTAATATAAAAAATATAAGAAAGTGTATATAAATGTTTTCATATATAATTTGGCCATTGAAAAAAAAGTCATTACTTTCAAGTTTTATCTTTGAAAAACAATCATATAGATTTACAATTAAAAATAATAACAATATAATAGATTCTGTTCTGATTTTAATGTTTTCAAAACAAATATTTTTTAGAACAAATTTTGAAAATAAAAAAAATTAAAAAATCTGTTTAAATTATTATTTTAAAAAATTATTATTTTCTGTTTTTTTTTTAAATTTTACTGAACAAAAGTTACAAAATATCTAAAAAATGTTTTAATTTTTCTGTTTCCAAAAACATAATTCTGTTTTTTTATTTTACAAAACACTTCATTAAAAATATATTATTAAACAAGTTTTTTATTTATTTTTTATTCTTAAAAGCAAAAAACTGTTTTAGAAATAGGAAATCAAATAGACCCATAAATTTGAGCTCAATTTTTTTTTTTTGATTTGGAGTCAACTATTCTTTAATTCCTATCAGCAAAAAAAAAAAAAAAGATGTAAAGTGAACACAAATTAATTCTAGGACTCACTACACTATTTTTTTTAAGGATAAACTAAAATAATTATTTTTAAGGATTGTAGTGTAAAAGTAGTCTATAAGTTAAAACAATGATTAAATATAGATGTAGTTATTTATAACTTTTAGTTTCATGTTCCCTAGTTAAATCATGACAAGTGTATAATTTTTCAATAAAAATATGATAAGTATATAGTTTAATTTGATAATTATATAGTTATTGCAAAAATCATACACTTATTATATTTTTATTGAAAAATCATATATTTATCATATTTTAATTGAAAACTTGAAAATAAAGATATAAAAAACTGCATATAAATTTTTTTTCTTTAAAAACGGTTAAGATTTATACATTATACATGACCCAAGGAACATAAGAATACATATTAATTTCTTAAATTTTATACTAAAAATAAATTAATCAATATTTAAAAATCTAAGATTTTCTTGCCAACCGCAACATAAATAGGAATATCTTTGCATTAATTAAGGGCATTAAAATCAAATTAAATGAGAACCATAAATATGAACCCACCAATTAAATTCTTTACATTTGTATCTAATAACTACAAATTAATCAACCAGATATCCAGATCATCAGTTATTTATTCTTTTAAGCATAAAAAGGCTTCTACACTGTTCATAATTCTCCCACAAAAGGTGTAGCAGTTCTCAAGGAACGAGACAACGTATCTCTGAAGCTTGGAGACAGTAATATGAGAATCCTTATTGGGCTGTGTATCATCCTGTTCCCCGGTTTGGTGTTCTTAACAGTTTGGATTTTAAATTTTTATAACAAATGTGACTACTATCAAAATTTACTTTTAAGAAACCATACATAATTCATTTAAAATTATTTACTTTAACTTTTTGAAGAAAATTTTGATAAGCAGAATTTTTTCATCGCTGAGTTCATTAGTTAACCATTTCATACTATCTCCCAATTAAAAAAAAAAAATCTTTTATTTTTTCACAATTTTTAACCTAATAAAAATTTTTCTTTTTATTCTCTCTCTCATTTTCTGTAAATTTTCTTTGTCTTCTCCTCCCACTTTTACTTTCAAAATCTTTCATCCTTTCATTCAATTAACTTTCTGGCAGAAATTAAATGTTTACTTCCCCTCTATTTCTGTTTCTCCTTAACTCTTTTCACAACGGAAATTCCATTTGTCCCTTTTCCTCATTTTTATTTTTGTCTGTTCCCTCTCTTTTTCTCTCTCCCTCACAATGATGCTATATATAGAATTTTTTTATTGATATTATAATTTTTGAATTGTACACTATTTTTCTTCCTTTTTCTTCTTTGACGTCAGATATGCATATAAATTCATCTACCTTAATGGTTAGAAGGGGGAAAAAAACTAAAGAAGAAAAACAAATATTTACTATCGAAAATTGTTGGGAGGGAAAGGAGATAGAGAAATAATGGGAGAGGGAATGAAGAAGTTACATATCTAAGTGGCTGAAGAATGTATAATTAACTGAGAGAGAAAAAAAAAAGAAAAAAATATTTGAAGAAATGATAAAAAGATTGAGAAGAATGAAGGCTTTTTGACCATATTATAATAGGAAAAACTATAAATTACTCCCATGCACATATACCAATCCTTATTCCCAAAATGTGACATGATTTTTTTTTAATTTGAGAGAACTAATAAAAAATTAAACAAAATGGGTCAAGATTGCTAAGCAACCGTGGCCTATTTAAGGGGGGAAAAAAAGTCATGATTGCTAAGCAACTGTGAAGCCCAAAATTAAAAAAAAAGTAATTCAAATAAGTCACATTGCTAAAAAAAAAAAGATATTCAAGAAAATGATAGAAAGATTGAGAAGAATGAGAGTTTTTTTACCATATTACAACAGAAAAATTATAAATTCTCCCCATGCACAACCGTCAATTCTTATTTCCCAAATGCAACATGAAAAAAAAAAATTTGAGTCATGGTTGCTAAAGAACCATGACCCCTAGCTAAAAAAAATTAAACAAAATGGGTCAAAGTTGGTAAGCAACCATGACTAATTTAGAAAAAAAAAAAAAGGTCATGGTTGGTGAGCATTCATGAAGCCCAAAATTTAAAAGAAAATAATTCAAATGAGTCATGATTGCTTGACCCAATGTTGTGTGTCAAGGTCAAAATTTTGAATTTTTACCCTAACACACAAAACGTATGTCCATGTGACAGTGTTTGATTGAGCCGTTCAAATTACGCAACCATATCAACAAATATCATTGGCTAAGAAATAAAACATTATTTGTTTTTTTTTTATTGTTACTTTCTAGGTTTAAAAGGCTCCCTCCCTCTCATCCCCACTATGCCTCCTTCCTTTTCTTCCTTCATCTTTTTCATCTTTCCATTTTCTTCATCCCTCTTCATCTTCCTATTTTCTATCATGGTAAATCTTTAGTCATTTTTTACAAAGGCAACATCTCATAGCATAAAAAGAGAGTCCTACAAAAGGAGAGGAAGGAAATAACACAAATTTTATTCATGAATATTACAATAAGAGAAGTGTTCCTTAAGTGTCTAAAAAGATTAAATACCTAGTATGTAGTTAAATATTTTTTTCTTAAAATATGATTATGTTGTAGTTAAATTTTAAATTTGTGATATATATATATATATATATATATATTTTCACTGGTATAATTTGGAATGTGATTGAATGATTTTTTGCTTAAAATGTCTTTATACAATAGTTGAATTTTAAATTTTTTTAATGATGTGAAATAAATTTAAAACTAAGACTCACCCCTACTAAATTTAGAAAAATCAAAATTATAAATTCTTGGTTATTCTAGAAAGCTACAGATGTCTACTTCATACTAAAAATATGTCTAGATCAGAACATCCATCACAGAGGATGTTTGACATCTAAAAAGGTTCAGAGGTCAAACTACCTCCTAGTGCTATCACAGATTTCTGCAGCAAATTTTGAAAATATTCAATTAATTACAAAAAAATATAATCCATTAAAATGATGCCAATCTAGAAAGCTGTAGATGTTAGCTAGAGGGAAAAAATATTTCCAGACCAGTTCAGGCAGCCCAGACCTCGGAATTCAATGGAACAATAATTGAGGTCGGACAACACTCCTGATACTCGACAGATTCTCTAAAAATTCATATCTCCCTCTCTAAACCACCAAATGGAGGTGCTTTTAATTGCCACAAGTCACTGAGAATGTATAGTTTCTCTGTATAAAATTTTGTGGCAATTGGACATCATTTAAGCCCTGAATGATAGATTTTATTTTCAGACCAAATGAATAGTGCAGCAGACTAAAACTAGAAAATTTTCTAACTTTAAAAATTCATCAAATATTTTGTAGACCTCCAAAAATTATGTTCCTTAGTTTCCCAAAAAGCTCTCAACAAGTTCTAATTGAATGCCAAATTTCAGATCAAGAAGAACTCATGTAGCTAAAAAGTGACATGGGATTCTATTATGGTCAATTTTGGCTACATATGAGGTATCAAAGTAACCAGATAACTTTCCTTAGGGTTTGACACCTTTTGGGCAAGTCTAAAAGTATGATTAAGACTTTTGTAGGCTGCCCAAATGATTCCAAACTCCATGCATCTTATTTTGGCCATTTCACCCACACATATGCACATTTCCATAAATCCATTCATGAAGTTGCATTACCATAATATACTCAATTTACATTCCATCATTCATATAACTCATTCTTTCATTTCTACATCATATCATATCATAATTACATATTTTCCAAGGGTCATAGACCATTTACAACAATAATATACATCATTAAGCATCATTATGGCTTTAAAAAGGCAAATGTTAAGCATATTAGTGTCAAGCTCTCTTCTTCAAGGTGGTTGGCTTCCATTACCTTATCCACTTGGTCCACCTAGCATATTAGATCATTGAAGATGAGGGAATGAGATTCAGAGAATCCCAATAGCTCATCTCCCATTCAATCATACATAATATATGCAAAACAAGTCTTGAAAATGCATGCATGGATATAAGAAAAGTCATGAACATTCAAGAAGCAAGCTTGGCATGTAAATCAGTCATACAAGATATTTAAGAGCTTACCAAATGGATGGATTGGCCTTACACTTTTTCTCATGGATTTTGGACTTGCTTCACCCATTCTTTAAGAGATTCTTGGACTCAACCATACTCTTGGGAGCCCACTTTGCTTTTAGGAGACTTTTTACTTTGTCTTAACCAATCTTAAGAGTTCTTGGCTCATCCTCACCATGGTTAAGAGTTCTTGGCCTCTCCACACTCAAGCAAACTCAAACAAACATCATACATTTATTTAAAAATATGATATATCATCTTGAAATCATGGCATATAAAATCATGCTAGCATACTTTTCATGGCTTGAAAATACACATACACATATTCTAAGACAAGCTAAACACACATCCATGCATGAGAGAAGGTGAGGAGAGCTACGCTGCACACAATTACACACTTTTTCTCTTGAAATTCCCTCCCTTGCTTCAGCCACACACACACAAACTTATGGAGATGCTTTCTCTTGGCCTAGATACAATTTATGGAGGCCAATTAGGTTCATGAAACAAATTCTAAGGCCACACTACTTGCTTAAATACTAGGTTGTTCTATAAACCCCATTATAATCTATAAATGCACCTAATGAAGCAACACCCCTCAAATAAATTCTAGGCTTCATTCTTTTCTTTCAAACATGATTCTTGACTCTTTTTAAGCCTCTTGGAGTCATCACACAATCAAAACAAAGAGCCTAATTATATGTTGCTTCTTTAGGTCATAATATGGAACCTAAAGCACCAACTCACCTCCTATGAGTTCTAAAATTTTTCCAAGGCCTCCCTTCATATTCATTCATCATATATGACTCAAGAATGGCCTTAGAAAAATTTAAAACTCTCCCTAGCTACCCCAACCTTGTTTGGCTGAGATTATGGAGCTTATTGAGCTTCATGGAATTGGCTTAGTTTTCTTGAAAGAGGAAGAATGTGGGGAGCATCTTAGGGATCTTAGGAACTTATTTAAACTCTTATTTAGGCCTAGGAATTATCATACAAAGTCAAATTTTACAAGGTACAATCAAAACCCTAAAAATTACATTTTGAAATCTAATGGTTGTTTGTTAATTTCCTTCGCATATTCTTAATCTTCACACCCTTTTTCCTTAGATTCATCCTTGGTTTGACTTAAAAATCAGATCCTCCTATGGCTCCTAGATTAGGTGAAATGGAGAAGAAGGGAGGATGAAGATATCAACCATAGGAAGAGAAATTACCTAGATTCCTTGCTTATTCTTGCTTGAATCTTGTTTTCTCCATGCTCCTATCTTCAAATCCGAAAATTCCCTTGAATTTCTCCCTTGAATCAGATTTATAAACTCCATTTTGATTAAAGGAAACAAAGGAGAATGAAGAAGAGGTGGTGTGGATGGAGAAAAATATGAAAAACTACCATGGAAACATACCTTTAAGCTTGATTTCTTCCTTCTTCTTCTTCCTCTCTTGTGCTCCCAAAATCCTACCTCTCTCCTCTAAAATTAGGCAGAAATTTTTGAGTCCAAATGAAGGAGAAAGTGGGGCGCCACCTATATATAGGGGTAGGAAAGTAAATTTTTCAAAAATTCTCATTTTGCCCTTCGTTCTTTACATTTTTGTTTCTCCTTTGTTTTAGCTCCTTTTGAAGAATCATATTTTCCATTATGAAATTTAGGTTCCCAATTTAATAAAATGCCTTTGGAATCACTCAAATCGAAGCTAAAACCTTACTGAACGAATCCGTCTAAGTTCAGGTGCATCGACATTGGAAAACGTTCACCGGAGGGGATTTAACTGTCCCAAGGTTTCCCATAGTTTTTAGGGCCTCTGAGAATCCTAAAAAACTCAAAACTTTCATTTAAAAAGCCATCTTGTGTGAATTTCAAAATTTGCTCAAAATTACGAAAATGTCATTACGTTTCGTAAGGTTTCCGTCAAAATTTATTTTTTCATTCTAGCTCCATTTTTCCTTCCATTTGAGGCTAGGATTCTCATTTTTAGGAGTCTAGAATATTACTCAAATTTTTTGGGACCTTAACTAATTCATTTCAAGGGACTTGCTTTGAAAACGCGCCCGTTTCCGTCGTTTGACGAAAATCGGACATTACACAGACATAATTTAACGCAAATATAACAAAATGTAATGACATTTTCGTAATTTTGGACACTTTTTAGAAAAATTAAAGGAGGTATTTTTAAATAAGAAAAATGAGTTTTTTGGGATTCTCAAAGGTCTTGAAAACTATAGGAACCCCCAAAACAATTAAAACTCCTTCGGTGGATATTTTTCAACAGCTGTTGACCTAAACTTTGATCGGTTTATTTGAGAAGGTTTTAGCTCCGAATTGAGTGATTCCAAAGGCATTTTATAAGATTAAGAATCCAAATTTTATGATAGAAAAGACGGTTCTAAAAAAGGAGTTAAAACAAATTGAAAATGAAAAAGCCAAGAAAAGAGGACAAAATAGGAAAATTTGAAAAGTTCATTGAGTGACCTTGCTCCTTATATAACGTCCCATTCTTCTCCTCCATTTAGACTGACCTAGTTGTTACCCAAGCCAAAGGAGGTTCTGCCCAAATAAACGCACAAGGAAGTAGGAGAAAAAGAAGGAGAAAAACAAGGAAAAAGGTATGGAAATTGATAGAATTTCTAGCTCTTCCTTTAGCAACTTGATTCCTCTCCTTCCCACCTTTCTTTCTATAGTTTTATTGAAGAGTTTGGTTCTATTTTGAACCACATACAGAGGAGGGAGAGTAGAATTTGGAAAAGAGGAATCCACCACATGGAAGGGCACTTGAGAAAAGTTAGGAATCAAGGTAAGTTTGTTGTCTTCCATGCTTTTTCTTCCTTGCTCCTCCTTGTGTGAATTTCATCCCACTTAGAGCCCAGCCATGGGAGACTAAATTTTGACCTAACCAAGGAAGATTCATAGGTTTTGGAGCATGGGAACCTAGAAGATGCAAAGAAATTGGAAGAAAACTAAGTAAAATTCAAGATAGTAAATTTAGGGATTCATGGAGACATTGTGAAATATGATTTGATTCAAGAATTTCCTAACTTATGTAAATATTTGTATGAGTTTCTAAGATCCTTAGGTAGCCTCCTAAGTGCCTTTCCCATCAAAGAAAATTTACAAAGTCCATGGGCCAAATTCTCTTGCTATGTCTCGACCAAGCATGGTGAGAGTAGTTAAGGAGTGTTTTAATTTCTTCCAAGCTTAGTTTAGCATCATATATGATGGAATAGTATGAGAAGAAGCCTTGAAAAAAATTTAGAAAGCCTAGAGAGTGAGATGGAGCTATAGGTTCTATATTGTAGCATAATGAAGCAACCTAAAGCTAGGCTTTTTAAAATAATTGGGTGATGGCTCCAAGGAGTCTAAATGAAGGCAAGAATTATAGATTAAGGGAGAGAATGGAGCCAAGATCATGATTTCCCAAGGTTGTTTCATTAGGTGCCTTATGGAACCATAATTGAACCATATGAATGCCTAAGTTGTTCTAGTGTGTGTATGGATTTGGTAAATGTTCTAAAAGTATAATTAGATCCCATTTCATGTGTTTAGGCCAAAAGAATCAAGCTTCATCTCTTTGTAGGTGTTTGGCCAAGGGGGAGGAAGGAATTTCAAGAGATTAAAGTGTATTCTTGTATCCAAGGTAGCTCTTTCTCCTTTCTCTCATGCATCTTTAGATGTTTTCTTGTCTTTGAATATGTGTAGGTATGTTTAAGCCATAAAAGATGTTTCTAGCATGTATTTATATGCCATGGTACCATGATACTTTGCTTATGCACTTGAATGATATTTTTATGAACATGAATGGCTTGCTTGAGTATGGTGAAGCCAAAAGTCCCTTAACTAGGGTGAGGATGAGTCAAAAGTCTTTAAGAATGGGTGAGACAAAGCTAAAATTCTCTAAAAAAGTGAGGTTTAGTAAAAAATCTCTTAAGAAAATAGGTGAGACAAGTCCAAAAGTCCCAAAGAGGATGGATGAGGCTAAACTATTGTCTTGGCAAGCCTATGTATGATTATGTGGCTTCTTGAATGCAAGAATTGTTTTATGCATGTTTATGAATTTCAAGATAGCCATGAATGCATTTTTAGATTTGAATTTGCATCAATTGTGTGTGCTTAAAAGAGAGAAGAGCTATTGGAATTCTTAGAATCTCACTCTTCCCTCCCCATTACCTAACATGTCTAGGTGGATCAAAAGAGCAAAGAAATGTGAGCCACCACACTTGAAGACATGAAGATTGGAAATGGAGTTATAAAATGCTTGTATTATAGCTATGTGTTGTCAAATGATGTATCTCCATGATGTATATAATGTATAAGCTCTTGAACATGTGTAACTATATGAATATGTGATATATATATGAGAATTAGAAGCAAATGATTATGTCGCATGGTTTTGACATTGTATGGCAAGTATTACTAATGTATGCTCTTGTGTATACCTTGGAGTAGAAGAGTGAGGTTGTGACATCTAGGTTGTTGAACCCTTGGGACATATTTAGTAGTCTATTTTTATACTTTCCCATATGCTCAAGTGGCCCTAGAAAAGCTAGAAGCAAAAATAGACCCAATGTGACCCCTTATGAGGCCTAAAATGGCCAATATGCAACTTTATATCAAGATATGACCAAATGAATGAATGGGCCTTGTTTAGAGCTTTTTGGGAAGCTAAAGTGCATATTATTTAGAACTCTAGAGAATATTCGGTGAATTTCCAAAGTTGGTAAAAATTTACAATTTTGATAGTGGCATTGTGCATATAGTCAGAAACTTCATCTCCATCATTCGTGGAACAAATGGTATCCAATGGCTACATAATTTTACAAGAGGAAACTAGACACTCACAGTGACTTATACGATTGGAAGCACTTCAATTGGAGGTTCGTCGAGGGAGAAATGATTTTCTAAAATTTTGTGTCAGTATTAGTAGTAGCAGCCAAGTTCATGTACTATTCCATTAATGTTTAGTAGCTAAACGTGTCTGTATTGGTTTGGAATTATTTTTTCCTTATATTTAACATCTTTAGTTTTCCAAATTTGTATAGTTTGCTTAAGTTGGATTTTTATGGAATTAGTTATGCATTTTTGAAGTTTATATAAGTAAATTGCATTAGAAATATTGGGTAGTCTAATCTATGTCACTTTTCTATTATCAAACATGTCTAAACGATATTTTTATGCCTTGAAATTATTTTTAGTATAAGGTTGACATCTAGAGCTTTCTAGAAAGCTATGGGTTGCTTGATTTCAATTTTTCTAGATTTAGTTATGATTTACCAAAGTTGCACTAAAAATCTGTCTAGTTGAACACGAAACTGACTTGCATTATTTTGTGTATATATGCTATAAGCTCGAGTTTTTGGCAACATTTTGAGGTGGTTTTGAGTTGTATGCATGTAATTAAATTGGATAATGACATGGGGAAGTCCAAATGGCCCATGGGATGAGAAATGAAGTTTTTATTCGCTACGCAATGCTAAATAATGAAATATTTTAATTGAATTCTTTCTTGAAAGTTGCTTGGCCAAGGATAATGATCTAGAAATAAGATGAGGTGAGCTAGATAGATAGTGTGTTACAGTAATCCTTCAAAACTAGGGTAGACACACATTAGGAAAACATGTGCTAGCGCTGTAACATTGGAAGTCTAGCATCACAGCTATTACTTCCTTGGACTATGTATTGAATATTTGGTGCATCATGGTTACGACTCTGAGTCTTTTTAGCTATGGCTTTGACCTTGTTAGAATTTATATGATGCACACTTTGAACCTTAGCCTACAAAAACTCATGGGTTAGGATTTGGATAATCTAAATTGCATTTTTTGCCCTTTCGTTCAAGTCCATTGGCTTTTGCCTTGGTTTAATAAAGCTCCCTTCTTGGGAACTTGGGCTCTTTTGCAAATTGCAATGTCATACTTACAAATCGATCTAATAATGCTAGAAAAATGTTAAAATTCAATTTTCAAAAAGAAAAATAAAATAAAGTAGAGTTGTTATCGAAGTTGTAATTTTTTAAAAGGTAAAATTTTGAAAAAAAGCTTTTTTGTAAGAAAAATAGTTTGTGAATCAGAAATGGATTCAAGAGTCAATTTTGTGTGGAGAAAGTATTAGGCACTCGCTAGCACTCATCTCCAGAAATGGTTATCCTAAATTAATTGTGCAAAATTAATATTACTTTAATCTTATTTTAATCTCCTTAACAATCACATGCAATAATGAAGAAAAGAAATACAATTAGGAAAATGAAATAAAAGGAAAAAATATTTATTTACAAAGTGGACTTCACATAGGATAAAAATCTAGAACCTATATATCTTATGGAAAGGATCAAAGTCCACGTAGGTCGATCGGATAAAAAACAATTTGTTGGTTTTTTTTTGGTAAAGAGAGAAAGAAAATAGAAATCATTTTAATCTTTCGCAAACGAAACCGTTTTGAAATTGGTTTGTATATTTTAATTTGTAACAATTTAAATAATCAAACTTCTTTACTCTTTTATTTTTTTAATGATTTTTATGATTTTTTATGATTTTTCTCTACTTGATTTTTTTATTTTTCTTTTTTTATATGATTTTTTTGATTTAGTTTTTCTTATTTTGATTTCTGATTTTTTATTTTTTAATTATTTTAAATTAATTTTCTATGACTTTTTATTTATTTATTAATTTTTTAAGATTAATTTTTATTTTTTTAATTATTATTCTTTATACTTTTATTATGTATTTTTTTTAAATGATCCTTTTTTTAAAGTTTTTTTTAAATTTTTGATTTTTTTGGGGATTTTTATTTTTTTAATTTTATTGATTGATTTTATTAATTGATTGATTAATTTTTTTTTATAATTTTGTTATTCTTTGATTTTTTTAATCTAAGAACTAGAATTTTACTTGTATGAATATATATTTTTAATTTTAAAGAAACACATTTGACTTTGTCAAAACCCTTACTTTTTTTAATTTTTTAAAATTGTAATATATTTTATTTTTTTGAAAACTATTTACAATTTTTGGAATTCCTATTTTTTCTTTTTTTTTTTCCGAGTATTTGTTTTTCTTTTCTTGGATCTTTTTTAAAAAGACAAAAGAATTTGATGTAAGTCGTTGAAACTGAAAACCTATTAATTGTGTGAGCTAAGTGACATAGGTATTTAGGGAAACTTATTGTCACACATAGCCCTAATGATACCTTATATGCTTGATGAGATAAAGTATCTCATATGACAACTCTAAGCAAATAAAAATAAAATAAAAACAACAACAAAATAAGATAAGACAAAATAAAATAGAAAATAAAACATAAAAAAATGTAATAAAAAAATAATGAGAAAGTATTTACAAACATATAAGAACTCATGATATGAGTTCAGTGTGCAACTGAGAGGAAACAGTATTATATAAGATAGGAAGAAGGAGAAAATATAAAACCTCCAAATCATGTGCCATCCTTCCTTCCTATTGGTTGGATAGATGATCAATTCCCCATATGCTACCTAGCTAGGTTCCATGTGTTGCTCCACATTGCATTAAATAACAAAGAACCCAACATTAGAAAATGGATATAATTTGAATTCAAGCTTGACTTTTTGATAGAATTTTATGATGCAAAGAGTAATGAATAAAATCCTATCGAGCCTTAAGGGATAACAATAAATTCTTTGCCACATCATAAGATGAAAAGAACATGATCGAAGTCCCATTAGGGCTATAAGCAACAGGCCCTATATTCCAATAAATTCCTTGCAAGCAAGCCCACAAAAAGTCCTACGCCTTTTATATTGTGATGAAAGAACTTTGAGAAATGACAAGGAAACATAAGTAAGCTTAATGTATGGGACACACCACACACAAGTCCTACTATCACCTTTAGCTACAAATGAACAATACTAAGGCCTGTGGATTCACAAATAGATACAAAAACTCAAATAGTACCATAGCTTATACTTCAACCCATCTAATAGAGCTAAAATCAGAGAGCAATATAGACTAAAATTTGAGAGACTTACACAGAATAAGCTTGAATGATTTTAAATCCCAAGTTCCTTATGCTATATCATCGAGAGGGGAGATGACATTTAAACGCAATCCAATCAAACAAAATATGGCAAAGGATGAAAATTAGAGTATAACAATTCCAAATAAGTAAGAATGAAGTAACAAAATTTGTTTAACTCCTATTGAAAGCTGTGGCAAGGGAATGAGTAATGAATATAGAAAGAAAATCAAACCCAAAAATTGATGAGGAAGAAGCACATAAATTAGATTTCCATTGGAAGCATATCCACACAAATACAAAAATAGATTAAACCATAAATAGGGTGCATGAACTATGAGTTGAAATAGGTACTATATTTTGCACATTTGCCCCTTTTAATCTCTTCCTCCACTCAACTCTCGTGCTTAGTCTCCTTTTCTTCACAATTCTACTCCCATGCTCTACCTCAACATTTTTGTTTAATTGTTGTTGTTGTTTTTTTTAACAGAGCATTCTTTAAAACTAAACACCTCTTTTTTAGTTTCCTCCTCCATGGAAAGTCTAGCAAAAATCCTAGATAGCTCTTGATCTCAAACTCCCTTCTCGGTCTCTTACTTTCCTGCTTCTTTCACATTCTTTCTCTATCATTCTCTCCTTTCAATCTCTCTCTCATTCTCTTCCCAAAAATATGAAAACCTCCCAGTCGAATCAAATAAAGGAACTTAAAATCTTCTCCTAAAATCTCTCTCGATTTCTCCTCTCTCATCTTTGTTCTAATTTTTCTCTTTAGCTCTCCCAAATCCCTGAACTCTTTCCCTTCCTCGATTTCTCGTTCTCTTCCTCTGTGCCTTTGTGCTCCTCTAAATGTTTGTATATTTCTAATGCTCTCTTTCTCTTTCTTGATCTCCATCTTCATCCTTTGCTTCCATTTTTGCATTATCTCTTCTCTGCCTCTTATGGTGAATGGGACATGAAGAAAGGTAAACTTCTCGAGCCTATTGCTATGATTTGTTCCTTTCTATGTAAAAGCTGATACTTTCCTTCATTGCTCTACTATCTCTGCATGTGTAATAACCCTAATTCATAATTACCATGATTAGGCTTAATCATGCCATTAATGATCGTAAATCAAAGTTTAAAGTCATTATAATTAATTCAATTGAAAAAAAGTGAGAAAATTTAAACTTTGATGTTATTAGGGTTATTAGCCAAACAACTAAAACCATTTAATCCCACACGTAACTTCAATTATCAATTAAGACATTTAGTTTACATCCAAGTCATCATATATCATGTTCACAGTAAAATCCAAGGTTTTTAAGCAAAAATAAGAGTTTGGGGGACTTAAGTTGCAACTTGGACTGGCTAAGTTAGTTACTGGAACCTAAAAACCAAGTTTGGAGACTCCTGCCATGACCTGATATACTCGCGCCTCTGTGTAAATGGCTACTGGAGCTCAAAATCTAAAATACGAACCTTATGTTGCGATGAAGGTGTTTATAGGAACCTACTGTTCACACTTTTGCAATTGGTGTCTCGTCACGGCAAGCCTATGTGGCACTGCAATGAGAGGGCCTCCTAGAGCTCTCCAAGCTTACCTCCCAACGCTCGTCGCTGTGAGTGACGATTGTGTCGCGTAACCTTCAAAATAAAATTAGGTTGTAAAATATATATAGCTAGTGGCACAACCTAGATCATCTCCCTTAAAAATAGAATTCAATGTTTAATTGGGCTTTCTAAGTGTTAAAAGACTCTAAAACTACCTAAATTAAGAGGGGTTTGATTGACTTAAACTAATTAAAATCTAATTGAAATGAAATTCCTAATGACATGAATTATGGTTGATAATGGGCTTGCGACTAGCTTTGGATTCATTCCTTGGTATCCACTATCCTTATCCTAATTCAATTATGATTAATTCTGGTCTAAGAGTCCCTAATTGTGTTCATAACAATGTATCTTGAGTTACCACGCAAGAATCAAGAGATTAACAATCTAATGTTGAATTGAAACCTCAATCGCGCATTAAATCGCTAACTCTTGTCATTAGGATTAATGAACATTTGAATGGAATGATTAATTGATCAATTAGCCTCTAAATTAACACCCTAGAATATTTAATTAATCAACGAAACTCTAAGGAATCCTCAAATCAAGCAATAAAGCTCATAATTTCACTAATGCATTTCATCGAATACCTTGATGGCATACATGGAAAATTAAAGGAAAATGCAAAATTTAATACTTAATTCATGCAATTAATCAATCAATATCTCTCCTAATCAGTGTCTAACTAGCCACTAATTACAATTACACAAATTCCCAATCAAATACAACTTAGCCAAGCTTGTACAAGAAAAAGAAAAAGTGTAGGAAAGTAGAAATTCCTAGCCAAAATTCTTTTGATCTCTCTATGGATTCAAGCTTCTCCAAGGTCCTTTTCTAAGATAATCACAAGATGGAGATTATAGCTTCATTGGATAGATGGATGGAAGTGAGAAAAATGGCGTGGAGTGGCTGCTGGACAAAGGATGGAGTGAATGGAATGTATACAAATGGAATGGACAACTTTTTGATGAATGGCGTGGTGTGTGATTCTGCCCCCCAGCTTCAGCCTTTATCACGTGCTTTCCCTTTACTTCTTTTTAATGATTCACATGCTACTTTTCATTTATTCTGCTTGTAGCTTAATTCTTCCAGCTCGTGCAAGCTTCTGGACGTGAGCTCATGAATGACATGGCTTCATACTCTTTTCCACGTTGCTTCTTCTTTTGTTTGCCTAAGCTTCCATGTGATTCATACTCCCACGTGCTTCTTTATTCCTCTCATTTTTAGCTTATTACTACTACTCACGTGGACCTCCCATGCAACTTCTATGTGCCTTCGTCTCAAAGAAAAACTCGTAGCTTCATTTACACTTTTCCACTCATTCCCCACGTCACTTGCTACGCCATTTTCTTTTCTTGTGCTTCCCAGCTCATTTACGTAGCTTCTTTTTCTCATGCTCTACTGTTTTGGCCTCATTATTCTACTACTCTTCTCCAGCCTAGCCCCCTTGCATTTTGAAGTCTTTTTGGTCTGCCCTTCTCATCGCGTTATGCCCCTAGTCAACAGGTTCAGCCCGTGGCATTTTTTTGTTTATCATGTTGCTTCTTCATCTACTCAGCTCTTTCTTCACCAGACCCCGTGGTTAGTTCATGTTCCTTCTTCTCCCTCTCCTTTGCATGTGGCTTAGTTGTATGTGAATCCATGTATGTTTGTTAAGAGTTCCCTATGTCAACTTCTTCATGTCTTGTGTTGGCTCTTGAACCCGTTGCTTCTAACGTGTTTTTCCTTCTTTGTTAGCTTCTTTTCTTCATCCAGCTTTCCAAAATAGAGGTTGCCTCCTTCTTTCAAATGCTGTCACGGGCTTCCTCTCCATTCATTCAGCTCATTTCTTCCACGTTTCTGCTATAGCCCGTAGCAATCACGTGATTTCTTCTTCTTTTATGTAGCTGCTTCATTTAATTTCTTCCTTCTTTTAAGCTTCTTCTTCCCTTACCCGTGGCATGTGTGTTAATGAGAGGCTCCTTTGGCATGTTTGTTCTACTCAAGTGTGGACTGGTGCTACATGGAAGAACTCATGTGCCCATGCATGAATGAGTGAATGACGTGGGTGTATGCTTCATGGAAAATAATATGTACATGGGAGATGTAGGTGCAACGTGAGAGTGTTGTGGAGTGTGAGTGAATGGTTGGACAAGTGCATGGATAAATGAGAAACCACGTGGGTTTGAGCTAGAAAATGGAGTGAATGGCATTGTATGATTGATGGGCTGAACTTGTGAGTGATATATGAAGTTGAAAGTGTGAGTGGGTGATGTGGAAAAACAAGAAACCATGTACAAGTGAGCTGCTAAATGAAATGGATGTGAATAAATTGCATAAGCTCCTTCCTTCTAAAACTTCCATCATCTCTTAAATTCTCCTCCAACCCTTAGATTTAAATTGCCCAAAGCCTACACCAAAGGATTGGAAAATATTAAGTAGAAATATCCATAAAATTATTTAAAAGAAATTCATGCATTAAAACTCAATAATTTTACAAATTGATTTATAAAGTGCATAAATGGCTAATGAAATCAAATTCTACCTAATTAAACCCCTAAAGCCATATTTGGACACTAAAATGACTAAGTTAGGAGGAATAGAAGACATAAAAATAACATTATCAGTGAGCCTCCCTTACACTGTGGCAAGACTACTCTCTATTAGCCCCTGGAGCTAATTTCTCACCTTGGCCGCGGTGCTTCTAGCCTCTGTTACCCCGAGCTTTAATTTTGGCCGCGGCTTAAGTCCTTTAAGCTGCGACTTCACCCCCTCTTAATGCTATTTTCTTATTTTCATGCTTTCTTACTCCTTACCACTCATTCTAGATGAATTTTAAGGGTTCCATGACGAACATGCATGGTTTTCTAGACCTCTCAACTCCCAAATCTCATGATTCACTAATCCTCATTGTCTAGGGGTCTAGGATTGAATTAAAGCAATCAAAACTTAATTTCATATCAGGAAATCCCATTCCACGACAGCAAAATGGTTCAACCACAAATGTTTATAGGGCTAGTGCTTAATGGCCATAAAAGATCAAGTCATTTATCAATTATTAGTCAATTACAATTACAATGTTCAATCTCATGATAATTATATTACATAAATTGTCTCTATACTTGGCAATTAATGATGCAATGTGGAAAATGCACAAAAACTAGTATTCTTATTACACACATCTAATCTGATAAGATTTCCAAACCTATGTGCTACTAAGTCGTATGATAGGCTTCCATTAATTTCTGCTTGCCACTAAGAAGTCCGGTCCTTGAAAATGTTAGCCTACAATCAAGGTGAGATTTACAATCTTAGTAATGAGAGGCAAATTTCATATATATATATATATATATATATGTACAGATTCATCAACATAATGCATTTTCATATCATCAAA
The DNA here is from genome assembly GCA_026724425.1 of Erythrophleum ivorense. NCBI lineage: Eukaryota > Viridiplantae > Streptophyta > Magnoliopsida > Fabales > Fabaceae > Erythrophleum > Erythrophleum ivorense. The sequence goes on from JAIUCV010000002.1 coordinate 53,437,319, forward strand.
TACTAGAATTATTAATTCAATTAGCAAATAAACTAGTAGAGTTACAAGTGACTACTATCCCATACTAGCAATTACATACAACATGTTAAAGGCTAATAACACTGAGGAGGCCCATTTACAGCACCAACTCCCCAATGAGAGCAACCTGAGCTTAGTGCATTTCAAGGATTTGATCACAACCCAATGTCTAATCAAAACATGATGCATGGGTGGCAATGGCACCACAGCTCTACCAAGGACTCACTCAGGGTCCACCATGTAACGTCTGGTACGTTGTACAATCACCGGAACGGGCAGGTTTGAAAAGAAAGTCCCCTGAGATGAGTGATTCAGGGCCAAATAAAATTTGAATAAAATTTTAAATAATAGAAAACGAGGATTTGAACCTTTAGTTGCCCAGAAACCAGGGTCGGAGTGATTCAAAAAATTTGCCGAAAGGCTAGTGGCATTTTCGTAAATAAGTGCAATTTTGGAAAAACACCTAGGAGGGCTTTTAAATGAAATTTTTGAGTTGCCCAGGGTTCTCAGAGGCCCCAAAAACCATGGGAAGCCCCGGGATTGGTAAAGCCCCTCCGGTGTACTCTTTCCGACGTCAGTTGACCTAAACTTTAACCGGTTCGTTCGGGAAGGTTTTAGATCCGATTTGAATGATTCCAAAGGCATTTTATTAAATTAGGAATCTTAATTTTATGATGGAAAAGAAGGTTCTCAAAAAGGAGCTAAAACAAAGCCAAACCGAAAATGCTATTATGGAAGGGCAAAAGTGGAAACAAAGTGCACAAAAGAAGCTTCTAAACTCCCTTTTTAAGTCATGTTCAGCTACCCCCTCTCTAAACCGACTTTCTTCTGCCTAAATCTCAGAAATGGAGCTGCTGTCTTAGGCGCACAAAGGGAGGAAATTTTGGAGGAAGAAAAGCCAAAGAAAGGGTGAGAAAGTGTAAGGTTTTCATGCTCTTTCCTCTTGAAACTTCATCCTCCCCTTCTTGCTTCATCTTTCCATGGTTTTAATGTAATTTTTGGTGCTGATTTGGGTCCAGATCAGAGGAGAGAAATTTGAAATTTAAGGAGGAGAAAGAGGGAAGAGGAAGGGCTCTTGAAGGAAGCTTGATTGCAAGGTAGTTTCTCTCCCTTTGTTGCTTCTTTTTCTTCTTCTCCTCTTCCATGGTAGGATGTCTCAAATAGAACCATGAAGAGGGAAGAGTTTCTATTTTATAATCCAAAAGAATCCATCAAACTAAGCCATGGAAAGATGGATTATACCAAAGAAATGCATGAAAAAACTAGTAAAACTCAAGTTAAAAAAGTGTAGGGTGCTTGAACATAAGTTAAAATCTAGGTTGATTCAAGACTTTCCCATCATATGTGAGTGTTTGTTTAAGTTTCTAAAACTCCTAGGGAGCCTCCCAAGTGCCCCATCTATTAAGAAAAAATCCCAAACTCCATGGGTCTTTAATGGAAGCATAACTAGGTCAAAACCCATAGAGATAGCTAGGGGGTATTTTAAATGGTTCCAAGCTTGATTTGGGACTTTATATGATAAAAGAAGATAGGAGAAACCCTTGGGAGAAATTTAGAAGCCTTAGGTCGAGAGATGAGGCAATGGCTTCCATAATGTAACCTTATGAAGCAACATGGACCTAAGTTTGTGAAAGTGAGTGTGTGATGGCTTCAAGGACCTTAAATGATGTCAAGAGGTCTAAATATGGCAAGAGAATGGAACCAAGAATGTTAATTATGGTAGTTTCTTTATTAGGTCCTTAATGGAACTATATTGTGACAAATAGACCAAAGTGTAGTCTTAAGAGTGAGTTGGATGTCATAATTTGTTCCAAGAGTATAATTTAGTGTTGTTTATTGTGAATAGGCCAAAGAAATCCAACCCCACCTCCTTGTATTTGTAGAACCGAAAAGGAGAAGATACAAGCAAAATAAAGCTTGAATTTGTACCAAGGTAGCTCTTCACCTTTTCTTGTTGCATATGATGTCATTGTGTACTTGTGTGTATGTTTATATGTTTGAGACATGCCACTTGATGCTATGTTGCTATTTTGGTACTAATATTCTTTCTTGAATGTCTTTGAATGGTGGAAATGGCTCATAAGGTTGAGGTAGTGCCAAAAGTCCTTTAATGTGGGTGAGGAGATGCCAAAAGTCTCATGGCATGGGTGAGACAAGGCCAAAAGTCCCTTGGATGGGTGAGGCTAAGTTAAAAGTCCCAAGATCCAAGAGTGAGGCAATCCAAAAGTCTTAGAAATGTGGTGAGGCCAAATGAAAAGTCCTTAGAGCTCATTCTTGTGCTTGACATGAGTTTGTGACACAAAAATGTGAAAGATGAATGCTTTATAGATTGATTGATTGCATACTTGTACCTTTGACATGTTATATGCCTTGAAAATGTGCTTGAATAGGTGTATGAGCTATTGAGATTCAATGAATCTCACCTCCTCCTTTCTCTCATCTCATATGATCTAGGTGGAGTTCAAGATCCAAAGGATGGAAGCCAAGGAGCATAAATCCCCATCTCTTAGCAAATCCTTCCATTTTTGATGTACTATGATGTCTAGAATGTCAAAGTAGATATGTAAATATTATTTTTGAGCCATGACACTTTGAACAAGTGTAAAACTATGTAAAGTTAGTGTATGTATCAAGAATAGAGTTTAATGCATAGAATTGTGTATTTTGACCACTTGGGAGCCCACTTGTGTATGTATGTTTATGGAAGTGGCATGATGAATTTGAGTTGCATGAGGGTTCAGACCTTATTAGAGACTTATTTATGCTCTATTTATGCTTTCTAAGTTGCTCAAATGTGTGTGGAACTATTGATGGCTCATTTGAACCAAAGTTGCCTCTTGTTGGGACCAAAATTGTCATATTCTTGAGCTAGGGCAAAGTCTAACCAAATGACCTCTTCTTGACTTGAAAATTTGCATGCAAGTAGATCTTGCCTAGAGATTTTTGGGAAGCCAAAGATCAGGTCATTTGGGGGTCTATGAAATTTTCTATGATTTTTCAAAGTTGGTATCAGAATTTTAGATTTGCACTGGTACTGTTCATTTGGTCAGTTGTGAAATTGTGTCATACGAGGGGCAAACGTGGTCCAATGGCTACAAAATTTTATAGTTAGAAACTAGGAATTCACAGAGTCTTGTAGCAACTAGAAGTACCTCATTTGGAGGTCTGAGCTGAGAGATATGAATTTTTGAATTTCTGGGACAGTAATAGTAGCACAGCATGACCTGAGTCACTGTTCCATTGAACTTGGGTAGCTAAACGTGCTTTCTCTAGTCTGAGTTTATTTTTACTAGAAATTTAACACTCATAGATTTCCAAATTGGTATTATTTTCATGGATTGGATTTTTGTGAAATTAATTGAATATTTTCGAAGTTCATAGCAGACACTTGCATAAGTACCAGTAGCTGCTCGAACCTTGACCCCTTTTTGCATGTCAAACGCTTTCTGTATTATGTTTCATGGCCTGGAAATATTTTTGGCATAAATTATACATATGTATCTTTCAATAATTGTCAAGAATGAATCATTTCAATTTTTCTAGAATTAGTTATGAATTTTGAAACTTCCTATAAGTAAAGTGAACTAGTAGCCTAGACAACAGCAACCCCAGTGGCTTTTAGGAAGTCAAATGTTTTCCCCTAAATAATTCATGAGCTGAAATTATTTTTAACATGGGGTAGACATCCAGAGATTTCTGGAATGGTAAATTTTGTTAGGTTTCAAATTTTGTGGATTTAGTTATGAATTTCCAAATTTGTGACAGAAAAACTAAAATTCTGGCCGAAAATAATAGTGTGAGTTTGATGCTCCCCTTTGACTTCCACGAGTTGTGGGCCAATTTTGGTGATGAAAATGAGTTGTATTTATGTAATTAAATATGAGAATGCAATATATGACCTCATATGGTCCGTATGACACTAAATAAAATTTTCATACGCAACACAACGTGAAATAAAGCATGATTTTAATGCCATTTTCCATTCCCTTTTGTGCAATTCATCATGTGAGACATAGAGAGGATAGGAAGCATGGTAGAAATATATGGTGTTACACACCACTACAACAATCAAGTAACCAACCAATCATTTAGCATTTTAAAATCATACATGTACAACAAATATTAGATTAAAATGACCATGTACGTGGAATTAGGAAATTAACCCTGATTACCTCAATGAAGCCTAATTACTCTTCCTCTAGCTACCATTATAATCCAAATATACACCAAGCCTAAAACAAGTATAGATATTATCATTCAACTATCATTAGCAAGGAATTTCCTATCCATTGATCAAGCTCATTAAGAATTTATTAAGAATTGTTTACTTAAGCTTCCAAAGAGTGTATTGCACCAATTCAAGGTCAAGACATCAAAACTCACAACAGGTCACCCTCTATATCTCCATTTTCACACATGTACAAGGCATGCACAAAAAATCAATCCAAATGATGAAATCTCAGCATTTACACCTCATAAAATGGTAGAAGGTACTTACCTAATCCTTTAATGACTTTCAAAATTCAGATTTGAGTCATTAAGCCCAGAAACTATAGTGTTTCACTCCCATCTCCTTATATTTTTGCACTATAGTAGATCCCATGATGCAAATCAGTCTTTGAGGACATTTTCTAGCAAAATAATACATAAAAAGGAAGGAAAATGCTTGCCCAATCATCCCTCTTACTTCTAACTCTAAAAATCTTGCAATAATCATCTAAAGACCATATTTCTTATTAAGAAGAGATCAAAATTCTCTAAATGACAAATCAATCGGACCAAAATGTAGAGGAAGAAGAGAGGATCAACTTATTTGTAACTCACCTTAGCTAAATCTCTTTTTAAACTTTTGAATCGGAGCCTAGAAGGTGAGGAACCCTAGCACCCTTCTCATATGTGCGAATTTTCTCCCCTTGTTCTACAAAACCTTATGTTTCCAGCACCCAAATAAAATTCAAATAGGCTCTTTAGGGTTTTAGTGCAAGAGTGCTGACCCAATTGGCCCTATGTTCCAAGTAGGTTGATGTTTAACAAGTTAGGCTAGGCTATATGGGTTAATTGAGTGCAAAATGGGTTGGGTTTCCATAAGAGTAGAGTTGGGTCATATTTAGACGAAGTTGAGCCTTCATAGGGATAAGATTGGGCTCCTGATAATGTTCTTGGCACACATAACTTAATTGTGGGCCCAAATTACATTTAAACTTATAAATATTATTTTACTTTCTTCAAAATGGTCCAATTAATAATTATTATGTTAAGATACTCAAATTTGTCTTTTTCCTTTAAATTCCTATTTCTTTATAATTTTTCTTAAACCTTCTTAATAATTTCATAATTCTTAGATAAACGATTAATTATTTTCAGAGTGTTACAATATAGTTGCCTCTGGAGGACCTTACAGAGAACATGAAACTAAAAAATCACAGGTAGGGTTTAGGGCTTTTTTTTCCCTTTTTCTTTTTCTTTATTTTTGTGGGTATTATTTTGTTTGCTATTTTGGGTATTAGGATGAAAGAAGCGAGCTTTGGTTTTGGTTTTCGGTATTAGGTTAATGAAGTTAAAGGTTTGTGTTGATAAAACAAACAATTTGATTTTCTGTTTTTTAATTGATTTTTTAATTTCTCTTTTCCTTTTTTTTCCTTCTTTTTATATTTAAAATCATGGGTAATAGGGGAGCAAATGACTCTAGGAGTAAAGCAAATTGTTTTTTCCCTCTTTTCTTTACATTATTTTTTCTTTTGAATTGTTTTTATGCTTTTTTCTTTTTTTTCCCCTTCATTTTTTGGGTAATCTTTCCTCTCTATTTTTTCATTCTCATTTTTTTATTCACATTTTTTTTCAGTTTGTCCTTTTTCCTTTTTTTCTTTTTTTTTTTAAAAATATTTTCCTTTGTTTTCTCTTTTTTTTTATTCTTGTTAATTTGATTTTATTATTATTTTTGGAGCATGCTTGGACAAATTATAGTGTTCATAGTTGCTCCTCTTTAATTATTTCTTAAGCAAAGAAATTGAAAATGTAATTTTTAATAATTTTAAGTAAGGAACAAGTAAGGATAAGAACATGTATTTTGTTTGGGATGATTAAAGTGGACATCAAAACTATGCTAGACTCAACTTAATAAAGTTTGAAACTTTTAGGCTTGTTAGTCTCAATTATGCATACCTAACATGATTAGACTATATTAATCTTATAGGCTTGTCAAAACTGAGCTAGGTTTCACAAATTCCTTGGCATAAACAAACAGACTAAAGATTGAGAGATACAGACATGAATTAAAATTAAAGTGACCCAAATAAAATATGATGCTCAGAAGTTACCCCTCTTTACTTATTTCTTAAGTGAGAAGATTGAAAATATAATTTTTAATATTCTCAACTTGAAGATAAGTAAAGATGGAAACATGTATTTTGGTTAGGGAACTGACTTACAAAATAACATATCAAAGTGAGAGTACTTACCTAGAAATGTATGATGTAACACCCCAGAAATAATTAATAACAATTATTCAGGGATTATGAAGTTATTAAGAGGATTTAAGGACAATGACAAATTTGAATATCTTAACATAATAATTATTAATTGGACCATTTTAAGAAAATATAATAATATTTATGGGTTTAAATGTGACTTAGGCCCATGATTAAATTATGTGTGTCAAGAACATTATTAGAAGCCCAAGCTTATTTATATGAAGACCCAATTTCATCTAAATATGACCCAACCTGTAACACTCGATTTTTATAAAAACGATGGAAACAGGCCAAATATAAAAGAAAGTCCCCTAAAATGAATTAGTTAAGGCCAAATAAAATTTGCATAAAATTGTAAATATTAGAAAATGAGGAATTAAGGTTTGAGATGCCCAAAAACTGGGGCCAGAATGGCTAAAGAAATTTTTGAAGAAATGTAGTAGCATTTTTGTAAATTTGATCAACTTTTAGAAAATTCAAAGGAAGGATCTTTAAATGGAAAAATTGAGTTTCCTGGGGTTCTTAGAGGCCTTGAAAACTATAGGAACCCCTAGAACAATTAAAATCCCTTGGTTTATGTTTTTGAACGTCGATAACCCTGAACTTTGACCCTTTTGTTTGGGAAGGTTTTAGACTCGATTTGAGTGATTCCAAAGGTTATTTCTAGGTTAAAGAACTAAAATTTTATGATAAGGAGTTGAAATGAGCCTTAAATGAAAAATATAAGAATGAGGGGCAAATTGGCATTTTAAAAAACTCCTTAAGAATCCCTAGCTATAAATAGGTGGCGCCCCACTTCTCCTTTCACATTTGGCCAACCTAAATTCTATCCAAGACCAGGGACAAGTTTTGCAAAAAGTGGCGCATATGAAGGAGCTTCAAGAGAGGAGAAAAACCTAAAAAAAGATAAAGAAAATCACAGAATTTCTTGCTCCTTCCTTCATTGAACTTGCTCTCTTTCTTCTCCTCTTTCTTTCCATGGTTTTGATGCATGATTTGGATTTATTTTGAGCCTTATTCAGAGGGGAGAAGTTTAAAATTTCAAGGAGAAGTAAAGGCAAGGGAGAAAGCTCTTGAAAAGGCTAAGGAATCAAGGTATTTTCATAGCTTTCTTTGCTTATTTCTTCTTGCTTCACCATGAATGATAATTGGCCTTATGTAGAACAAGTAAGAGGGAGTAAAATTTGACCCAAACTAAGCATGAAACTTAGGTTTTTAAGGATGAGGAATAAGTAAATGCAAAGAAATTCCAAAAAGAACTATTAGTTTTCAAGCTTCCAACACTTAGGGTTTCCTTTGCACCTTAGTATATATGAAGCTTTCTAGTGATATTTCTAATTGTCTATAAGTGCATATGGGTTCTTGAGATGCCAAGAAAGCTGCCTCACATGTGTTATTCCCTTCAAGAAAACCAAACTAACTCCATGGGTCTAAAACCTAGCATATGTCTCAGCAAAGCTTGGTTTTGTGCCTAGGGAGAGTTTTAAAAATTTTCTAAGGGTAGAAAGGGACTAAACATGATAAGAGAACATCAAAGAAAGGCTTGAAAAAATTTTAGAAGCCTTGGTTTGTGTGATAGAAGTGTATGCTCCATAATAAGGCTTAAAGAAGCAACTTAGGTCTAGGCTCTTGAGAATGAAATTGTGATGACTCGAAGAGGCTTAAATGGGGTCAAGAGACCGAGATGGAAGGAAAAAATGGAGCCAAGACCTTGAATTCTAGCACTTGCTTCCTTAGGTCTTATATGACACCATTATGCAACTATAGAATAAAGTGAGCTTCCATAGTGAGTGTGTAACACCATAATTCTATGAATCATCTCATATCATATGTAGGCTTGTTCCCATGAAGCACATGAATTTCTCAAAGAAAAGCCATAGAAAAATATAAACAAATAGCATTACGTCACAGGTAAATTTTTCATTCGATGTTTCATAAGCCATATGGACTCATCCATTTCATTCTCACATTTAAATACACAATTAAAACTCATAACAAACTCAAGAATTGGCCTAGAATTCATGCAAATGGATGGTATACTCAAAAACAAAGTGTGCAGCCTCGAGTAGGATTTCTAAATTTTATGCCTAAACTTTGAAAAATTATAACTAATTCTAGAAAAATCAAAATCAATCACACTATACTATTATGAAAAGCTAAAAATGTCTAATCTATGGTAAAAATAACTTCTTGTCATGAAGTATCAAGTGGAAGACGTTTGACATTTGAAAAGCACCCAATGTCTTAGTTGTCTGGGCTATTGTCAGAGGTTATTATCATAAACTTTTGGAAATTTATAACTAATTTTAGAAAAATCCAAATCATGAAAATTTAGTCATTTTGAGAAGCTGCAGGTGTTAAATCTAAGGGAAAAATATCTCTAGGCCACGCTAAGTTCATTTAGTAATTGAATTATGATGTAACAGTACAAGAGGTTGAGTGACGCTATTGGTGCTGATATTAAACTTACAAAATTCATAACTCTTTGTTTAGACCTCCAAATGAGGTGATCATGGTGACCAGAGAAACTTATGACCTATAGTTTATGCTTAAAAATTTTCATGAGCATTGGATGCCATTTGACCCTCGAATGACACAGAATACAAAACTGACCATATGAACAGTACATGCACCAGAACAGCAGAAAAATCCTAACTTTGAAAATTTATAATTAATTTTATAGAGCTCCAATTTTTCTGTAGTTTAGCTTTCCAAAAATCTCTCAATGAGCTCTATATGTCTGCCAAATTTCATATGAAGATTCATCCATTTGGTCAGTTTGTGCAATAGGGTTCCAGTTTGGTCACTTTTATGGTTTTTATTAGCATCAAAGTGTCCAATTTTGCTTCCAAAGCTTGTGTGGCCACTTGAGCAAGTGGGAATGAACCAAAATGACATTCTAAACTTGTCTCAAAGATGCAAAAACCCAGATTTCTCAAACTCACTCATTCACCCTATGATATACACAAGAATACATATCTCTAGTTTTGTCATTCCATACTCAAATCATGCTATATCAGGCATATGGCATTAATCCTCATTCATACAACATACATATGAGTAATTACACATGTTCAAATGATTAAACAACAATTCCATTATAGAATTACATCATATGCCATTGGTATGGCTACAAAAGAGATAAAACTAGGCAATTCTAGACACTTTGATGTCAATTTCTCATCTCCTAACTTGGTGGCCTCCATTATCTTGTTCATTTGCTCCACCTAGCATGTTAAGGCATTGGAGAGGAGGGAATGAGATTCAAAGAATCCCAATAGCTCATATTCCTTTCAATCACACATAAAGAATGCAATACAAGTCTTGAAAATGCATGCATGAGCATATTGAAATGTGTGAGTATTTAAGAAACATCCTTGGTATTTGAACAAGTCATACATAGCATATATAGGCTTGCCAAGTAAGTAGATTAGCCTCACCCATTATCTCTAAGAGGTTTTGACTTAACCTCCCTCTTAGGAGTCAACCTCACTCTTACTCCCAACCTCACTCTTAGGAGACTCTTACTTTGTCTCAACCAATTTTAAGGGTTTTTGGCTCATCCTCACCATACCTAGAGGGTTCTTGACTTCTCTACACTCAAGCAAACTAAGGCAAGCATATAAAACATCATTTGAGTGCATAAAACATCATATGGTACCATGGCATATGAAATCATGCTAGAACACTTTTCATGGCTTAAAACACACATACACATATCCAAAGACAAGGTAAGCACACATTCATGCATGAGAGGAAGTGGAGAGAGCTACCTTTGTCACACAAGCACACTTTTTCCTTGAACCTTGAGTCCGCTCCTTCAACCTCACACACACAAAGGGGTGGAGATCATTTCTCTTGGCCTAGACACATCATATGGAAGCCAATTATACTCTTGAATCAAATTCTAAAGCCATACATTCGCTAGAAAAGCTAGGTAGTTTATATGGTTCTTTATAGTTCCATAATGCACTTAATGAAGCAACCTTAAGAAAACATCATCTTGGCTCCATTCTCTCCATCTATTTATGATTCTTGACTCCATTTAAACCTCTTGGAGTCATCACATAATTAAATCAAGGAGTCTAGCTAGGTGTTGCTTCTTTAAGCCATAAGATGGAACCTATGATACCATCTCACTTTCTATGGCTTTTAAAATTTTTCCAAGGCTTCTTCTCATCCTCTTCCATCATACATGACTTAAAATTAAGCTTGGAACAATTTAAAACTTCCTCTTGGTACTCTTTCTAGCCTAAGCCGAAATTATACTCTATATGAGTACCAAGTGGGTTTGCTTCACTTTCTTGATGGAAGATGCATATAAGGAGCCTTCTAGGGATCTCAAGAGCTCATTCAAACACTCATTTAGGCCTAGGAACAATTACATCAAATTAGATTTCAAGGAAGCCCATGAAACCCTAGGTTTGTTATCTTGAAAATCAATGGCTTTTACTTGAATTTATTTGCATATTCTTATTCTCCTCCCTTAAATTCCTAGGATTCACCCTTGATTCTACCTAAAATCCAAGCCTTCTTGCAGCTACATACATGGGGCCAACCAAGGAGAAGAAGTAGCTACCATGGGATGAAGATTTTACCTTGTTTCCTTGACTTTTCTTGCTTGTTTCTCACTTTCCTTGGCTTTCTCTCTTCAAATCCGAATTTTCTCCTTTGTTTTGCCCTCAAAATAGCACCAAAAACTTTGAGAAAACCATAGGGAGAAAGGGGAGAAGGAGGAGAAACATGTTACCAAAGAAAGAACTTAAAATTATATGAAAATTTCTACCTTTTCCTTGCCTTTTCTCCCTCCAAAACCTTCTCCTTTGGTGTGCTTAAGAGATGGCTTTCTCCTCTGGTTTTGGGGCAGAATTAGGTCTGTCTAGAAAAGGGGAGAAGAAGGGCGAAATATAAGGAGGGTTCAAGAAGCTTCCATTTTTCAAAAATTTCAATTTTGCCCTTCGTTCTTGGCATTTTCATTTCTGATTCATTTTAACTCTTCTTGAGCATTGTCTTTTAGTATGAAATTTAGGTCCCCAATTTAGTAAAATGCCTTAGGAATCACTCAAATCGGAACTAAAACCTTTCTGAACAAATCAGTTAAAGTTCAGGTCAACCATCGTTGGAAAACATCCACCGAAGGGGTTTTAACTGTCCTGGCGCTTTACATGATTTTTAGGGCCTCTGAGAACCCCGAAAAACTTAAAACTTTCATTTAGAATGCCCTCCTATGTAAATTCCAAAATTTGCTCAAAATTACAAAAATGCTATTACGTTTCGTCAACCTTTCGTTCAATTTTGTTTCTTCATTCTAGTTCCATTTTTCTTTCTGTCTGAGCCTGAAATTCTCATTTTTAGGTGTCTAGAATGCTACATAAATTTTTTGGGTCCTTCACTAAGTCATTTCAGGGGACTTGTTTTGTATCTGGTGAATTTTGTACATTTACAGAGAAATCGTGTGTTATGTTTCTCGCGTTTTCTCTTGTTTTCAGAGAACCAGATATTACAGAGTGGGTGATGCTAAAGCTTACTTCCATGATGTAATTGTGTCCTATTTAATGTGTTTAGGCCAAGAGAACCAGGCCTCATCTCATTACAAGTGTGTGGCCAAAAAGGGGAGAGGATATCTAAGGAAAAAGTGTTGAACTCTTACTTCAAGGTAGCTTTCTCTTCTTTTTTCTCATACATGAATGGGTGTTTATCTTGTATTGAATGTGTGTGTGCATGTTTTAAGCTTTGAAAGTTGCTTTAACATGTATCTATATGCCATGGTACCGTGATGCTTTGTTATGCACTTAAATGATGCTTTATGAACATGTTTTGTTTTGCTTGATTGTGGTAAAGCCAAAAGCCCCTTAGCTAAGGTGAGAATGAGCCAAAAGTCTCTAAGAATGGGTGAGTCAAAGCTAAAGTCTCTAAAGAGTGAGGCTTAGTCAAAAGTCCCTTAAGAGAGACAAGTTCAAAATCCTTAAAGAGAATGGGTGAGGCTAAACTATTTTCTTGGCAAGCCTATGTATGTTTTATGTGAATTCTTGAGTGCAAGAGATGTTCTATGTATGACTATGCACTCCATGATATCCATGCATGCATTTTTAGACTTGTATTTCCATCCTTTATGTATGGTTGAAAGGGAGAAGAGCTATTGAGATTCTTAGAATCTCATTCCTTCCTCCTTATTGCCTAACATGTCTAGGTGGACCAAGTGAACCAAGGAATGGAAGCCACCAAGCTTGAGGAAGAGAGATTGACAAGAAAGTGTGCTATTTTATCCATTTTGTAACCATTTTGATGGCATATGATGTAACCCTATGATGAATATGTTGTATAGCCATTTAAATATATGTAATTGCATGGATGCTTGATGTATATATGAGATTTGATGTCATGTGAATGTTATAGCAAGTTCTTAACATTGAATGGCAAGATATAGCCTATGTATTCTTGTGTATACCTTAAGGTGAGAGATTGAGTTTATGAAATCTAGGTTTGTGCACCTTTGAAACATATTTAATAGACCATTTTGGTGCTTTGCCATGTGATCAAGTGGCCATAAAAGCTTTGGAAGCAAATTTGACCTTTTGGTGACCCTTTAAGAAGCGTAAAAGAGCCATTTTGCAACCCTATAACACAATTTGACCAAATGAATGAATTTTTCCATGAAATTTGGCATGCATATATATCTCATCTAGAGCTTTTTGGAAAGTTAAAGATCAGATTATTTGGAGCTATGTGAAATTAATTATGAATTTCTAAAATTGCCAAATGTTAGCTATTATAGTATAATTACTATTCATATGGTCAATTTCTTCTTTTATGCCATTAGAGGGCCAAATGATATCCAATGCTCATAAAATTTTATAAGCATAAATTAGACATGATACCATTGAGATCACCCCAATTAGATGTATGAATAGGGAGATATGAATTTTTAAAGTTCTGTGACAATACCAGTAGTATCAGATGAATTTGGATATTGTTCCATCAATTTCTAGTAGCTAGATATCCCTGTTTTAGTCTGAACTTATTTTTAGCATAAAGTAGACATCTGCAGCTTTCTAGAATTGTATAGTGTATTTGATTTTAATTTTCCTAGAATTAGTTATGACTTTCCAAAACTCATGACAGAAACCTGGCACACTAATCCAAGATTGCACATGTGATTTTTATGTTTATGGTTTATGAGCTCGAGTTGTTGGCCACATCTTGAGATAGTTTTAAGTTGTATATGTGTATTTAAATAGGCGAATGAGATGGAGGAGTTCATATAGTCCATGAGACACGAAATGAAAATTTTATCCATGACGTAATGCAAAAATAATTGAATATTTTAATATCATTTTCTTGGAAGCCTTGTGAGATTAATGGAAGGAAGCTAGGATATAGATAAGGAAAGGCTAGTTAATTATGGTGTTACACAACTATACTCTTATGGAAGCCTAACCCATCTTTGCACTCAATTAACCCATATAACCTGACCCAACTTATTAATTATCAGCCCACTTGGAACATAAGGCCCATTAGGCTAGCCCTTTTGTACTAAAACCTTAAAGAGCTTATGTAACATTCGGTCCCTTTGTAAATGTGAGAAACGAGATGTTCGGTTTCTCCATAAACTTAAAAAATGGGCTAGATACAAAAGGAAGTCTCTGAAATAGAAGGAATTAGGGCCAAATAAAATTATGATAAAATTCTAAATAATGAAAAATAAGGATTTGAGCCTTGAGTTGCCTAGGAACCAGGGTCAAAGTGATTTGAAAAATTTGTTGAAAGACCAGTGGCATTTTCGTAAATAAGAAAATTTTTGAAAAACTCACAAGAAGGCTCTTTAAATGAAAGTTTTAAGTTCTCCGGTGTTCTCAGAGGCCTTGAAAACCATGGGAAGCCCCATGACAATTAAAGCCCCTCCGGTATACGTTTTTCGAAGGCGGTGAGCCCAAACTTTGACAAGATCATTTGGGAAGGTTTTAGTTTCGATTTGAATGATTCCAAAGGCATTTTACTAAATTGGGAACCTAAATTTCATAATGGAGAAGATGGTTATCAAAAAGGAGCTAAAACAAATTATAAACGGAAATGCCAAAAATGAGGGACGAAATGGGAATTTTTGGAATTCTTTTGCTTTTAATACTCTCTCTTTCTCACGCCCTCCCTTGCCCTCATTTTCCACCATCTTTCTTCTACCCAGAATAGAGAGGAGAATCAGTTCTCTTAGGCACATAAGAAGGACCACCCTTGGAGGGAGAAAAAAGCCAAGAAAAGGTAGGAAATTCCATGAAAAATCTAGCTTTCTCCTTAGCAAGTTACTTCTCCTCCTTATTTCTATGGGTTTGATAGTGTTTTTAAATCTATTTTAGGGGCAGAATAAAGATAAAAAAATTCGTGTTTGAAGGGAGGCAACCAAGGAAAGTGAAAAGCAACTAAGAGAAAGCAAGAAAACAAGGTAAAACTTCCATTCTTTAGTAGTTTCTTCCTCCCCCTTCCTCTTGCACGATTTGGCCACCATGAGCCCAATTCTTAAGGGCTATTTTTTGTCCAAATCAAGGGGGGATTAGAGGTTTTGGAGTGCAAGGATTAAGAATCTATCATTGGAAGCAAGTAAAAGTCTTTAATTTTCAAGTTTGGAAAGTGAAGAAGTCTTGAACACATTGTAAAAACTGATTTGATTCATACATTCCATAGCATATATGAGTGTTTGTTTGAGTTTTTAAGACCCCTAGGAAGCCTCCCAAGTGGCTCTCCCATCAAGGAAAAATTGGAAACCCCTTAAACCCCAATGCTTCCATAATGTCGGCCTAGGCTAGCAAGGGTACCAAGGGGAAGTTTTAATTTGTTTCAAGCTTATTTTTGAGTCATGTAGGATGGAAGAGGATGAGAGGAAGCCTTAGAAAAATTTTAGAAGACATAGATAGCGAGATGGAAGTGAAGGCTCCATAATGTAGCATAATGAAGCAACTCCTAACTAGGCTCTTTAAAATAATTGTGTGATGACTCCAAGGAGTCTAAATGGAGTCAAGAATCATAGATTAAAGGAGAGAAGGGAGCCAAGATCATGAATTGTTGTAGTTGCTTCATTAAATGCCTTATGAAAGCATAATGGAGCCATAAACCAAAGTAGCATAATGTAAAGTGTGTATAATGCCGAGACTTGTTCCCATGAGTAATTCATGTTTCTTTTAGTGTGTCTAGGCCAAGAGAAATTATCTCCACCTTCTTGGGTGTGTGATGTCAAGGGAGAGGACTCAAGGCTTAAGGAAAAAGTGTGTAAATGCAAGCAAGGTAGCTCTCTCTACCTTCTCTCATGCATGGATGTGTGTTAGCTTGTCTTAGAATGTGTGTATGTGTATTTTCAAGCCATGAAAAGTATGCTAGCATGATTTCATATACCATGATTTTATGATGACATATTATGTTTCATATGATGTTTTGATGTGTGCTTGGGTTTACTTAAGTGTGGTGAGGCCAAGAACCCTTAGCTATGGTGAGGATGAGCCAAGAACCCTTAAGATTGGTTGAAACAAAGCAAGAGTCTCCCAAAAGCAAAGTGGGCTCCCAAGAGTATGGTTTAGTCTAAGAATGCATTAAAGAATGGGTGAGGCAAGTCCAACATCCACAAGAAATTAGGTGAGGCCAATTCACTTGCTTGGCAAGCCTTTGTATGCTATGTATGACTTTCTTAAATGATAAAAATACTTCTTGAATGTTTGCACATGTCCATATGATCATACATGCATTTATGAGACTTGTTTGCATCTATTATGTATGATTGAATGAGAGATGAGCTATTTAGATTCTTTGAATCTCATCCCATCCTCTCCGATGCTCTAAAATGCTAGGTGAACCAAGTGGATATGCTAATGGGAGCCAACAATACTAAAAGAAGGAGATTGACAATCATATGTTTAGCTTTTGCCACTTTAAGACCATGATTGTACCATAGGATGTATATGATGTTGTAAATGGTCTATGACCCTTGAGACATGTATAAATATGCTATTATGTGATATTTAGATGTATGAATATGATGTATGACCTCTAGCATTTACTTTAAGTATGTAATGCCAAAGTGTGCAATGTGGAAGTTTAATGGAAATGTGCATAAGTGTGGGTTGAATGGCCAAAATAAGATGTATAAGGTTTGGGATCATTTGGGCAGCTCACACAAGTCTTAAATGTGCTTTTAGACTTGCCCAAAAGGTGTCACAACTAAGGGAAAGCCATTTGGCAAATTTGGTACCCCATATGGAGCCAAATTTGACCATAATGGAACCCTATATCACTTTTTAGCTAAATGAGTTAGTCTTGATCTGAAATTTGGCATACAATTAGGTCTCATTAAGAGATCTTTGGGGAGTTAAAGATCATAATTTTCAAAGATCTACAGAATATTTGATGATTTTTCAAAGTTGGCAATTTTCATGGTATCTGGTTGCTACACTATTCATTTGGTCTAAAATTGTTTTCTATCACACAAGCCTCAAATGAGGTCTAATTGCCACAAAAATTTATACACAGAAACTAGACATTCACAGTGACTCATTAAAACAAGAAGCACATCATTTGGAGTCTAGAGAGGGAGATATGAATTTTTGAAATTTATGTCTAGTATCAGTAATTTTTCCTGACCAGAGGTACTGTTCCATTAAATTCTGAAGTCTAGGCTTAATGAACTGATTTAGAGATATTTTTTCTCTCTAGTTAACATCCATAGCTTTGTATATTGGTATCATTTACATGGATTGGATTTTTTTGGAATTAATTGGATATTTTCAAATTTTTCTATAGAATTTTGTGACAATTCCAGAATTCAGTTTGACCTTTGGACCATTTTTGATGTCAAATGCCCTCTGTGATGAATGTTATGATCTGAGCATATTTTTAGTGTCAAGTATACATTCATAGATTCCCAGAATAACTAAGATTGTATGATTTTGATTTTTCTAGAATTAGTTATGATTTTCCAAAGTTTGACCAGAAAAGAGGCCAAATCTGGCCGAAAATATACTTGATTATTTTAAGCTCCATTTCGGTTTCTATGAGTTGTGGGCATGATTTTGAGATGAAAATGAGTTATATTGATGTATTTAAATATGAGAATGTATAGCATGAGCTCACACAATCCACGTGACACCGAATGAAATTTTTAAGTACGACGCAACGCAAAGAAAGTTACTATTTTTCCCCTTTTGCCTTATATCTTCATGAATATAATGATGTGAGGCATGTATATATATGATATGATGAGCTAGAAGTTATGGTGTTACAGCTTATTTGCTTTTCATTTGGGTGTTGAAAACACAAGATTCTATAGAACAAGGAGAGAAAATTCAGAGGTTCAAGGGAGACTAGGGTTTTACCAACATTATAGCTCCATTTTTGACTTCTAGAAGGTGATTTAGCCAAGATAGATTCTATAAAACTTAATCCTCTCCTCTTCCTTTATGTTTTGGTTTGATTGGTTTGTTATTTGGGGAATTTTCATCTCTTCCTAATGGGAAATCTGGTCTTTAGATGATTATTGAGAGATTTTTAGAGTTAGAAGTTAGAGGGATGATTGGGTAAGTATTTTCCTTCCATTTTATGTATTATTTGGCTGGAAAATGTCCCCTATGGTTGATTTTCATAATAGGTTTTTCTATAATGTGAAAATACAAGGTGATGGAAGTGAAACACTAAAGGATTGGGTAAGTGTCTCCTACCATTTTGTGATGTGTAAATGCTGGAATTTTGCCATTTGGATTGATTTTTTGTGCATGATTTTTGCATGTGTAAAAATGGACGAGTAGGGAGTGAACCATTATGAATTCTTGGTATTTTGACCTTGAATTGGTACAATAGACTCTTTGGGAGTTGGGTAAGCAATTCTTGATAGACTCTTAATGAAATTAATTAATGGATAGGAAATTCCTGCTAATTATAGTTAAATGATGATAATTATACTTATCTTAGGCTTCATGTACTTTGGATCATGGTGGTAGTTAGAGGAAGAGTAATTAGCTTCATAGAGATAACTGAGATTAATTTTCTAATTTCATGTATATGCTCATTTTAATATGATGTTTTGCTATACATGTATGATTTTGAAATGCTAAATGATTGGTTGGCTACTTGATTGTTGTTGTGATTGGAACCTTGTGAGTCTATGGTGGAGCTGTAGTGCGGTTGCCACCCATGCATCATTTTTTGATCGAGCACCAGGTTGTGATTAGACCCCTGAACACAATGAGCCCAGGTTGTGCTCATTGGGGAGTTGGTGCCGTGGACGGGCCTCTCCCGGTATTATTAGCCATTAACATATTGTATGTGATTGCTGGTATGGGACAGTAGTCACTTGTCCCTCAACTAGTTCATTGTAGATTAGGGAGTTGATGATTCTAGTTTTTAATGATATGAAAATGCATTGTGTTGGTTAATCTATACATATATATAGAATTTGACTCTTGTTACTGAGATTATATATCTCACGCCAGTTGTGGGCTAACATTTTTAGGGACTGAACCTCTTAGTGGCAAGGAGAAATTAATGGAAGCTGATTATATTTTTTGGTAGCCATAGGTTAGGAGACCTTGTAAGGTTGGGTTTGTGTAATGAGAATACTAACTTTGTGCATTTACCGCATTGCATCATGAATTGCCAAGTGTAGGGACTATCCATGTAATACATTTATCATGGGATTGAATATTGTGATGGTAATTGACTAATAATTGATGAATGACTTGATATCTTATAGCCATGTAGCATTAGCCCTGTAGATATGTGTAATTGAACCATTTTTGCTGTCATTGAATAAGGGTTGACTAATATGAAACCTTGTTGATCCTGTGATATGGTTTATTATTTGGAAACATAATCATATGATATATTAGATGTTGACTTATACTAGTGATGCATGGAACCTTTAATGAAATTATGTTTAAGTGATAATGTTGGTAATTTATGAATCCTTCGCTATGATTAATCTTTGAACTTGCTGATATATGGTAGTTAGATGAGTAAGAATCAATACCTAAGTCTTGAATTGGTAATGTTAGGTAAGTTAGGTAAATCAAGTAGATGAAAGGTATTTGAGCCTCACAAATTAAGGTATAATGGCCTTAGGATGCCAATGGAAGGAGTGTTGGAGCGTTTGGGATGAAATTGGGAGAGATAGGTGCAAGAGGTAGTTAAGCCGCAACCAAAATTGGCTAAGTTGTGGCCACGCATTAGGCAAAGGCAAAGAGCACCACGGCACAAGGTGTCTCGCCTTGGCGTAAAATGAAAAAGTTGCCCAATGAGGGTAACAGAGAGCAGATTCACCATGGTGAGAATCGAGGGAAGAGAAATTATAAGTTCCAATAGCTTAGGTCTTTACGGTGCAAGGATCGTTCGCCATGGTGTGAGTCAAATAAATTAAATGGTGAGTCTGAGGAGGCTGTTCCACTGCGGCGCCATATAGGCTTATTGTGGTGAGGGTCTAACTCCCCATGGCTATCACCAGGGTGAGATTTGCGAAAACGTGAATAGTATGTCCCTGAGAGCAATTCGCTGTGCACGCAGAAAACCCAAGCCATGGCGCAAGGTGCAAAATTTTAGTTTTGAGTTACAATAGCCACTTATGCCGCAGTGTAGATGTACCAAGTTGTGACGGGAGTCCCTAAACTTGGTTTCTAAGTTCCAGTAACCAATTTAGCCATGGCAGGTGTAATATGCAGTTCTCTAAAAATGAGAGAAAATGTGAGAAACGTAACGTATGATTTTTTCGTAAACCCATGAAATTCACCGAATACAAAACAAAGTCCCCGAAATGAATTAGTTAAGGTCCCAAAAAAATTTAGGTAACATTTCAGACTACTAAAAATGAGAATCTCGGGCTCAGATAGAAAGAAAAATGAAGCTAGAATGAAGAAATGAATTTGAACGAAAGGTTGACGAAACATAAGGGTATTTTTGTCATTTTGTGCAAATTTTGGAATTCTCATAGGAGGGCTTTTTAAATAAAAATTTTGAGTTTTTCAAGGTTCTCAGAGGCCCTAAATACCATGGGAAGCCCCAGGATAGCTAAAGCCCCTCCGGTGAATATTTCCTAACAACAGTGAGCCCAAACTTTAACAGATTCATTTGAGAAGGTTTTAGTTTCGATTTCAGTGATTCCAAAGGCATTTTATTAAATTGAGCATCTAAATTTCATAATGGAAAATATGGTTCTAAAAAAGGAGCTAAAACGAATTAGAAACGAAAATGCCAATAACAAAAGGGTAAAATTGAAATTTTTAAAAAGTTTTCCTTAAACCTCCCTATATATATGAGGCTCCTTATCTCCTCCTTTATTTAGCCACATTTGTTTCTACCTTAAACCAAAGAAAAATCCTAAGGGTGAGGCACACAAGAAGGAGGAGGAAGGAAGGAGAAAAACAAGATAGAAAGGTATGAATTTTCTTGGTTTTTCATACTTTCTCTTTAGCAAACCTTTTTTCCTCCATTTTCCCTTCTTTCCTATGGCTTTTATTGAAGTTCATGGATCTATTTTGAGAGCAGAACAAAGGGAAAAATTCGGATTTGAAGAGAAGAGGCCAAGGAAAGTGAGAAACAAGCAAAAAAAGCTAAGGAAACAAGGTAAAATCTTCATCCCATGGTAGCTACTCCTTCTCCCTTCCTCTCCCTATTTTGCCCCATGTATGTAGATGCAAGAGGGCTTGAATTTTGGGTAGAATCAAGGACAAATCCTAGGAAATTGAGTGTAGAGAATAAGAATATGCAAAAAAATTCAAGTAAAAGCAATTAATTTTCAAGATAGGAAGGCTAGGGTTTTAATTGCACCTTGAACTCTACCATGAATCCTAGCCATATGTTATATTGTTGAAGAGTTCATATAGGCTCTTAAGACACCAAGAGAGCTTCCTACATGTTCTCCCATCAAAGGAAGCAAAGAAACTCCAAAGGTGCCAAGAAAAATCATAGCTTCGTCCTAAGAAACTTAGGGCACCTAAAGGCAGTTTTAAATTTTTTCAAACCCATTTTTGAGTCATGTTTGATGAGTGAAGATGGGAGGAAGCCTTAGAAAAATTTTAGAAGCCATAGAAAGTGAAATGGTATCATAGGTTCCATATTATGACTTAAAGAAGCAACACCTAGTTAGGCTCCTTAATTTGATTATGTGATGACTCCAAGAGGTTTAAATGGAGTCAAGAATCATAAATGAATGGAGAGAATAGAGCAAAGATGATGTTTTGTTAACGTTTCTTCATTAAGTGCATTATGGAACCATAAAAGGGTTATATGAACCACTTAGCTTTTCTAGTGAATATATGGCCTTAGAATTTGATTCAAGAGTATAATTGGCTTCCATATGATATGTATAGGCCAAGAGAAAAGATCTCCTGCTTACATTGTCTTTGGATGTGTGTATGTATGTTTTAAGCCATGAAAAGTATTATAGTATGATTTCATATGCCATGGTACCATTATGATGTTTTATGCACTCAAATGATATTTTATATGCTTGCCTTGGTTTGCTTGAGTGTGGAGAAGCCAAGAACCCTTAAACTTAGTTGAGACAAAGTAAAGAGTCTCCTAAGAGTGAGGTTGACTCCCAAGAAGAGTAAGGTTGAGTCAAAACCTCTTAGAGAAAATGGGTGAGGCAAGTCTAAAATCCATAAGTGAATGGCTGAGGCCAATCCACTCACTTGGCAAGCCTATGTATGCTATGTATGACTTGTTCAAATGCTAAAGATGTTTCTTGAATGCTCACACATGTTAATATGACTATGCATGCATTTTCAAGGCTTGTATTACATACTTTATGTGTGATTGAAAGGGAGATGAGCTATTGGGATTTTTTTAATTTCATCCCCTCCTCTCTAATGTCTTAACATGCTAGGTGGAGCAATTGAGCAAGGTAATGGAAGCCACCAAGCCTAGAAGAAGGAGATTGTCATCAAAGTGTGTGAATATACCTAGTTTTGTCTCTTTTGTAGCCATACACATGGTATATGATGTAATCCCATGATGAAATTGTTATTTAATCTTATGAACATATGTACTTACCCAAATGTTTAATGTATGTATGAGTTTTAGTGCCAAATGAATAGTAATGTGCATTTTGAGTAGTGAATGACAAGTTCAAGCATGTGAAACCTTGAGTATGGCATGGGGTGAGAGAGTGAATTTGAGAAATATGGGTTTATGCACCTTTGAGACATGTTTAAAGAGCCATTTTGGTGTATTCCCACGTGCTCAAGTGGTCATGGTTGTCTTAGAACTTAAAATGGACCATTTGGACCCCTTATATGACATAAAATGAGGCATTTTGCAACCTAATATCAAGATCTGACCAAATGAACGAATTTGCCCATAAAATTTGGCACATATGTAGATCTTATTTAGAGTATTTTATTAAGCCAAAGACCAGATTATTTGAAGCTCTATAGAATTAATTATGATTTTCCAAAGTTGCCATTTTTCTGTTGAACTGATGCAGACACTGTTCATATGGTCAAAAGCTTTGGTTGTGTCATTCATAAGGCAAATGATATCCAATGCTCATTAAATTTTAGAAGCATAAACTAGACATGATAAGATTTTCATGGCTACTAAGATCACCCTAATTGGACCTCTGAGCAGGGAGATATGAAGTTTTGAAATTCGAGATTAGTACCAAGGATGACAGCTAACCTCTAGTATTGTTCGATCAGTTTCTGCTAGCTAGCAGCCCCTGTTGTGGTCTAGATTTATTTTTATCATAAATTAGACATTTTTATCTTTTTAGAATGGTATAGTATTCCTAATTTTTATTTTTTTATAATTAGTTATGATTTTTCAAAGTTTAGGCACAGAATCTGGAAAACCAGTTCGAGGTTGCATTAGTGTGTTTTGTGTATCTACTCCCTTTGCTCAAGGTATGGGTCACTTTTTGAGCTTTTTATGGGTTGAATTTGTGTATTTAGATATGAGTATGAGATGAATGAGTCCATATGATCCACGGGACTTCGAATGAAGAATTTTTCCTATGGCAAAATGTAACTTATTCATGATTTCCAATGCCATTATGTTACTTCCTATAGAATTAGCATAAGATAAGGCATGAAATTTGCATGAGTTGAGTATTAGAATTTATTTTGTTATAGCAAGAAAGGTCTAAGTCAAGATGAAGGTTCTCAAACTCCTATTTTTGACTTAGAAACCTTGAGATTTACTATGATAATGTTATGCAATGACTTGAGAATATTTATATGAGATTTTTATAGGTTTAAATCAATAGTAAAATGAATCTAATGTCTTAATTGATAATCATAATCACTTATAGATTTGATTAGTTGTAGTTGTTTAGCTAATGACCTTAATGATATCACGGTTCAAATTTTCTCACATTTTTTCTATTTTAATTAATTGTATTGACTTCAGGCCTTGATTTGTGATTACTAATCATGCTATTGCCTAATCATGGTAATTAAGAATTAAGGTCATTACATATAAACCTGATGAAGGGCAAATGTGTTAAAGGGTGGATGCCATTACAAGGATTTTGATTGGGTGGTTAGTTTGTGCAAGGCTTTAAAAGATGCCTGGTCTATACAGAGCTTCAGAGGGTGCTTGGTTTGTACAGGGTTTTAAAGAGTGCCTAGTTTGTGCAGGGTTTAAGGGTGCCTGGTTTGTGCAGGGATTTAAGGGTGCTTGGTTTATGTAAAACTTTAAGGGTACTTGGTAGACCAAGGCTTAAAGAGTGCCTAGTCTGTGCAGGGTTTAAGGGTGCCTAGTTTGTACAGGGTTTTAAAGGGTGCTTGGCTTGTGCAAAGCTTAAAGGGTGCCTAGTCTGTGCAGAGCTTAATGATGCCTAGTATGTGCAAAGCTTAATGGTGCCTAGTTTATGCAGGGCTTTGAAAGATGCTTGTTTTGTGTAGGATTTAAGGGTGCCTATTCTGTGTAAGACTTTAAAGGGTGTATGTTTTATGCAAGGCTTAAGGGTACTTATTTTTTGTAAGGTTTAAAAGTGCTTGTTTTGTATAAAGTTTAAAGGTGCCTATTCTATGTAGGACTTCAAAAGGGTGTAATTTTATATAGATGTTTCTGAGTTTGGAAATTCTATTTTATTTGCCTAAGTTTTATGCAAGGTATGCACCTGTATGAAACGCATGATGCATGCAAAATGCTTGACTTTCAAGTTTAGCCACTTAGTTTTGTCCTAATTTAAATTAGGGTCTATGTATGTAGATGTAGGAAGCATAAAGCATATGGGATGTTGCAGTTCATGAAATACACATTTTTGTGTTTTCTTTGCCCTAATGTGAACTTGGGGTCCATATAATGTAGCGCATATGGGATGTGAGAAGCATATGAGACACTTTATTTTGCAAAATGCAAAATTTTTACTTTTACTTGTCCCAATGTGACCAAGGTCCGTATAATGTATGCATATGTGAGATATAAAAAGCACATGAGATGCTTTATGTTGTGAAATGCAAAATTTTTGCTTTTACTTGCCTCAGTATGAACCAAGGTCCATATAGCGTATGCATATGTGAGATATGTGAAGCATATAAGGTGACTTGTTTTGTTTTATGAAATGTAAATTTTGCCTTTTATTTGCCCTAATGTGAACTTGGTTCAATGCAATGTATATATATTTGTGATATGTGAAATATATGAGATGCAAGTTTTTCTTCTCTCTTTTTTTGGAGATGCAAATTGTGGATTTTTCCTTGCCTTGTATGAACCTAATAATCTGTAATGAATATGGGATGCAAGTTTCCAAAAGGAGAAAAAATAGGGAAGTCATCTCTAAATATCATTAAAATAATTTTGAATTTTGAACTTTTTTATTTATGCAAACAAGATCACCTCAAATGAAAGAAGAAAAGATGGGACATTATTTCTACCTGTACATAAATTGATTTTAGATTTTGGACTTTTTTGGAGAATGAATTGATGAGGGAAGAAGAAAGAAAAAAATATGATCTCTTTTTTTTAAAGCTTTTCTTTTTTTTTAAAAATTAATTTAACTTGAAAGAAAGAGCATGCTTTGTCTATGTACAAATTCAATATAAGCACATGAGGCATGAAAAATTTTAGAATTTGTAAAATGTGAAATTTTTGGTCATTTGCATTTGTAAAAATTTCTCATGTTGACTTTTCACTAACCTTAGTGAGAACATTAGGGGTTTTGATAGTTTCACCAAATTTAGCCTTTGTCACTTGGATGAAGAATTTTATTGATCGCTTTTGGTCAGTTGAAAATGCCCCTAAAGGAGCATCCAGAGCTAAAAAGATCTAAGATTCTTGCTTTTCTTATTTTTGAATGAGCTCTCTCAAAGTGATTTGCTTGCCCCTAACTTACGATTATTAACTTGATAAGGCATTTTTCTTTTATCAACTCTTCATTGTTAATGCTTCAAAGGTCAATAGGTTAAATCCACTCTTATTGTAGTTAACAATATCAATGCAGTCATATTTTAAAAGACACAAACTCATGAGCTTGGAAAAAAAGGGACCTTAAAATTTGAGGAGTGTAAGGAATGGTGCAGCATGTGGTCAAATAAGATGATTTAAAGTAGAGAAGTGGAATGATTGAAAGATAAATATAACATGACAAGCTGGGAAAATGCCCCAATCTAGGTTTGAAGTATTCTCCTTTGAATAATAAGGAACTGAAATGCCAAGAAAATGGACATGATGGCATAGAGAGCTCCTTTTGAAAGAAACAATTGTTGTAAGCAAAAGAATTTAGTCTGAATCAAACTTTTTGTCCTAGGTTCAATTGCTCTAGTTTTAAAATCATTATTTTCAAGAAAATTTTGCCTTACTTATTTTCAAACAAGCCAAACCTCAACAAGAACTTTTGATACTTGTAACGTGGCTTTGGTAAATGGGTTTATAAAATAAAATATATTAGGATCCAAAATTAACATGTCCCTGTTAAATCTCCATTTGTCTTCTTTGCCTATTACTTTAACAAGATTTTTATACTTGAAATTTACTTAACAAGAGAAGATATCCCAAGGTTGTAATATGGTCTAATGGGTGAAGTTGTGGCTTAAAAAGAAAGGAAGGTATAAAAGTTTAAACATTCATGTGGGTTTGCAATGAGAATTTTACTCTGGTGGTTGTGCAATCTTGGTAGGACTTATTGGCTCTTAGCATTTAGCTCAAGCTTTCCTTTTAGAGAACCATTTTCTTTTTTTAATTCCCATTCCACATAATTCTATTTTGAAGGATTTTTCTCTTTTGACTTCTTATGCAACATAAAACTTTCCTTTGAGAATTTTGCCCCTTGATTGCATGCTAAGGTGGAGCTTCCTTTTAGAAGTTTTTGCTTTCTCAAAATTTATTCTATAGGAGCTTTCTTTTTAAGAATTTCTTTTCTTCTATGAATTTTCTTTTCTTTTCTTCCTCTAAGGATATTCCTTGAACAATTTTTTTTTTTGTCTTTATAAGAATCCACTATAATGCCAAGTTTACTTTTCTTTATATGGAATTCTCATTACATCCTAGGTTTGATCCATGTTAGGGTGTTTGAAGAATTTTGAAGGCTCAAAGTGTTTAGTAACGGTTAAGTAGTATTTGGATAGATAAAAGAACTTGACTCTCGTTTGATATTTGAATTATTGGCATAAAAGTTTGTTAAAGACTACCCATCCCAAATGTTCAATGATTATAAGTGAAACAAAATAAAACGTTACTCTTAGCTCAATTAAGGTGACTAAAGGCAACTCCTTTGTGTTTGGGAAGACAAAGAATGCCTTGTATCTTAGACATAGCTTGCTTTATGGGACATGTATTTATATCTTTGATTTGATTTTTTCTCTCTTTTTTTGAATTGAATTTGGGGCATATAATTTTGTTTTAGATTTTACCCTCCTTCACATCAATTAAATCCTTTATAGGGAGTATTACTTTATTATTTTTTATGGATTTTTAGTTATTTAGAAAAGATATGGAAAGAAACAAGTGGTGTCAACATAATTGAAATGGAAGGATATATAAAGAGTTAGATGGAAACACATGAGCATTGCATTGATCAAGTTAGATAAAGTAAAGTCCAATGATAGAATTAACTTTTGCTAGCCTTGGACTTTAGCTAGACAAAAAGGTATTGAATAAACAAGCATTAACTAATTATGATATGATAAAAAATTTCTTTGAGAGTCCAATCCTCAAGAAATACCTATGAAGTTTTCTTTCTTATATCCTTCTACACCTTGTTCATGAAGAGATTGCAACTTTTTATGGAAGGTACAATTACCTTAAGATTAGGCTTACAACTCTAATTTGACAATAACATTTTAGGAATAGAGATTAGAGACTGGTGAAGGAAGCATCTTACTCTTGTTAAAACTAATCATATGAAAGTTAGGTTAATGACAAGTGTCCTAATTGAGGCAAATGACGAGTGTCTTAATTGAGATGGTTTGTGGTTTTTAGGATGGACAAGTTTGGTAGGTGTTGATGAGTTTTGAAATCAGTGATTTGAGTTTCCTTGAAGTGGAAAGGATGGTGGTGGACAAGTATAAACTAAAGGATATGATGGTATGAAAGGTTAGGAGATGATAAGCAACATTATCAAGACCTTTGACACTTCCTGTTGCCTAATGAATTAGCACACCTTTACCTCTTGGCCCTGTACCTCATTTTATCATCTTGGTTATTCATGGGTGTAACTTCTTATTTGAATTTTTGGTTAAGCTGATCTTTCCATTGCAAAAAATCAAGAATCCTATATGTTTTGTAAATTTCAAGATTTTTATCATGAAATGCATTATGACAATGCATGGATAAAATTTTATTATATTGTTTACCTGTGAGTTGATGGGTGTATTTGGTATGAAAATCTTTCAGGGTAAGGGATCTTTATTTCCTTTGGGAGATTTACTGCCTTGCAAGATAGGTTAGAAATGACAATTGACATAAGAACAAAATTAGAACTTTCCCACTCAATATTGGCCCTATGATAACCCTTTTTTAAAAAAATCATTTGACCTTTATTTTCCTCAGATGCTTATTGCACACAGGGATAAATAAAGTTGACAAATTATCCTATGAGAATATGCTAAATTCCATATGGATGATGTTACAAGAAAGTCTAGCCAATATGGATTTCTTTTGACAATTTGCAGAGTTATTTCTAGATCCTCCACTTTTCTTTAGGATTTTATTATTTCCTAATGAGGGATGAAGTTAACAAAATTGACTTGCAAAGAATTTCAATTTGTTGCTAGCAACTCAAGTCAAACTCTTAACTTGTTTGACTCTTGCAATCAACTTGATCCTTATTTATTTCAAAATTAGACACATGACATTATGCCAAAACTTACTATCCTTGTGGAGGTTATGCAAGATTGTCTTTTACAATTAATCAGTGGATTATTAGCATTAGTTGATATTTTCCCACATTCCTCTACAAGCTTATTGATCTATTGGAAGTTGTGGTTTATTGATCAATTTAAGAAGGAACAATCCTTACACAATTGATGCCTATGACTTTGGCTTGGATGAGATTTGACAAAAATAAACCAATCTAGTGATCCACTAACATACGATGGATTTAATATTACATACTTGCTTATACATCATTGAGAACAATATCTTGGTATAAGAAAAAAAGGAAAATTTTGTACTTTTCTAGAGAAACTTATTGCTTCATAAAAGAAAAAGCAATTAACAATCAATCTGAGAGAAATATACCTTTTTACACAATTGATGCATAAAAAAATGATTTAGATCTTTAACCAAGACATGATACTCATTTGATGATGCATTGACAAATATGCATTTTCATGCAAAATTGTGAATATTGTAATTCCTTGAATCTTCGAAAATACTTCTTTCCCATTGGAAATTTGTTACCTTGCAGGGATGAATATTTTAGAGAAAGGATTATGATAAATGTGATTTTTCTATCTTTTATTCTTTTTTATTTATACTTTTTAATGATGAATTATGGCTTATTGGATTTTATTAGATAAGATTTGATTTTATTGGCTATTTTTGCACTCTAGAAATTAATTTGCAAAATTCTTAGTTTTTAATGCATAAATCCTTTTTAAATAATTTTGTAAATTTTTTTATTTAATATTTTTTATTATCTATGCAGATTTTTAATGGGCAAATGGAATTTAAATGGAGGAGATTAATTTAGAGGAGAATTGAAGGTTACAAGATTAAATCAAGGGCCAAGATTTTAAGATGAAAATTACATATTTAAAATTTAAAGGAGGGAATAATTGTCCATATTTTTAATGAATTTTTAGAAAAAAAAATTGAAAAAAGATTTGAGAAGAAAGGGGATGGACTTTCCATGCAAAAGGGGCAGATCCAATACACACACATAACTCACCCCATGACCCACTTATTGGACTTGGACATTGATGCATAGGACTCCCTCTTTCACATATGGACATGCCACACTGCTTTCTACTCGCACAAGTTGAAGGGAGGGATGAATCATGAACTAGGTCTGACATGGAGGGATGATGTGGATAGATCGTTAACATACTCCCTTCACACATTGAAGCACAGAGTGGAGGAGCAGATTCAATTACACATATGGCCCACTGATGCACATGTCCAGGCATGGGAAAAAAAGAAGGCACTAGATGCATGCACGGAAAAAGAACATCATTCCTCACATTGAAGCATCCATGACCAAAGCTTTGCATAAAGAATTCCTCATTTGATTTCTTGCAATAGCTACTTAATTTCTTTATGTAGCTTGCTTGGGATGAGGACCTTGAAGTACAAATTTGAATTTAAGAAAATTACTCTAAGATTTGGCTAATTCTCTTATCCTTTTTAGTTGCAATTTTCTGGTTATATGAGACTAGGTTTAGCTTGTATTAACTTGATGATTGTGACTATAATTTTGGATTAGATTCTTGAGATTGTTGAGCTATTAAACAAACATTTTGGAGATTGAATTGGATGATTAATTGTTTAAATATTTCTCTATTTTATAGTTGTCCATTTCATCCCCTTCTCCTCTAAATTTTTAGCTTGACTAATGTAATTGTTGTTGTGTAAACTTGCTAGATTTTTGTGCTTAATTTTTAATTTAAGGAATCTTGATATTTAATTTGTTAATTAGGTATCTAGAATGAAAGTTCAGAAGTTTTAAGGTCAATTAATCTATGCCTTTAATGTGTTCAGGGAGCTTAATGCAAGAATCAGTAAGTTAGTGTAATCTTGAGATTTCAAGAATTATTATCTTGCTAATTTCTTGCATCTTAAGTAGTAACATAAGGAAATTCATTATAAATACACTAAAGAGGATTAGGTTTAGACCTTAGTGAAATATAATTTGGATGATAATAATTGAACTTTAAGGAATTCACTCATGGGTAGCTACATTTAATTGCTTGGTTGTTATCACTTTCTTTGATTCTAGTTAGCATTTTTGTTTTACTTCTTTAATTACTTTTAATTTTAGTTATTAAACCCCCTACAAATCTCCAGAATTATTAGTTTTTGAGTGCATTTGACATCTAGAAAACTATTTTAGTAATTGGAATCTATTTCTGTGGGAGACGATCTTAGTTGCATCACTATCTACAATACTATTTTCACAACATTTGGAACTATTCGACACTAGTTATTAAATTTGGTGCTGTTGCTAGGGAAATTGGATTCTCAATTATTTGGCAGAGTTGACTAGGTGTTAAATGCTATCTTTTGGTGTGTTTTCACTCTATTTTGTGTTTGGTTTTTGGACTTTATAGTTTTGTGTACCAATTGCTCTGTTTGTTGGAATTTTTGTTTAACTCACTCAAACATTTCAAAACTTGGTATCTTTAAGTTTTTTAGGTGAGATAAGGAAAAATTATAGCTTTAGCTATATGATACCATGTTTTTAGGCCAATATCAATGTTTAAGGCACTTTTTTGAATTTTTTAGTATTTTCTTAATTTTTTTTCTAATTTTTCTACATTTATTTTTTTCAATTTCTGGTGCTTCCAATTGTGTGATGTTTCTCTATTTTTAAGTGTCTTTTTGTGTTAGGAAGTGGTTAGTTTTATTTGATTTTATTTTTCTTGCTTTTTTGTGCATGGAATTGTGCTAATTTAGTTACCAACTCAATTTTTTAGTGTGCTTTGATTTTTCTCCAATCATCTGCCTAGAAAATTCTAAAACTTAATACTTTTATATTTGGGGTGATGTTGAGCAAAAAAATATAGCTTTAGCTATAAGGTAGCCCCTTAATTGGCCAAATTCTTTCATTTTCTTTGAGTTTTCCATTTTTCAAGTATTTTGTTAATTTTTAGGACATTTTCTTTATTTTTCTAAATTTATGGCTTTCATTTTTCTTAGCTGGTTCTTGTGCTATTTCTTAGTTTTTCCTTGGCTAATTGGTTTATGACATAGTCCTCAAGTGAAAAATTGGTTGATTTGGACCTTAAGATTTAAAATTTTTTTTGAAGGCAAGTAAGGATCAAGAAAAGTAGTTTTAGTGTAATACGTTAGCCTCTTAGCTCTTACACAATGGCCTCATTGTCTATCTCAATGCATTTCATATGGATTGGAGCATAAATGCAAGATAACATACATTTTACATGAAAGATAATGGATATTTAATGGTATTTAAATGTGTTACGTAAGGTCTCATTGCTTCATTCTATGCTCCATGGACCATGTGAACTCATTCATATGATTTTTTATCCATAACACATCCATACAAGTCATACACATCACATTTGGTCTCATTCATTTCGGGTTTGGAACTACATCTCACAAAATCCATATTTTGCTTTCAGATTCACTTTCCAGGTTTCTAGTATGAACTTCAAAAATTCATAACTAATTCTAAAAAAATCAAAATCATTCTAACCATACCATTTTAGAAAGCTGTGGATGTTAACTAAAGACTAAAAATAGTTACAAACCAATGCCATAGCCTTTAACTCACAAAAATTGATGGAATAATAATTCAGATTAGGCTGCATTACTAGTATTGTCATGCAACTTCAAAATTTCATTTCTCTCTCTACAGAGCTCTAAATGAGGTGATATTGGTGGCTTATGATGTCTAGTTTATGCCTATAAAATTTCATGAGTATTGAACTTCATTTGACTCACGTGTGACATAGAGAAGCAAATTGACCAAATAAACATTAACCATACCATTTTTGTATAATTTGGCCAACTTTGAAAAATCATAATAAATTCTCTAGAGCTCCAAATTGAATGTTCTTCAACTCTATGAAAAGATTTAGATGAGACCTTCTTGCTGGCCAAATTTCATGAAAAACTCACTCATTTTGTTATACTTTGGTTCAGCTCACCATTTGGTCAAATTTGAAGTCTAAAATGGGATTTTAAGACACCAAATGCTCTTCTTGACTTTTCACAACCATTTGGGCAGCTTTAAAAGCATAAATACAATATATAAAAGTATGCCAAATGATCCAAATCATGATAGAGCTCAATGTGACCTCGCCACTTGCTATCATACACAAGTATATCATATCACATAAGGGTAAATGAGTGGCAAAAATTCACATATTCATTCATCTAACTTCCACATTGATAATTACACCATTTATACATACATTAGAACATGTTCAATGGTTTACATCATGTACACATCTCATGGTTATATAGTTTGACATCAAAATGCCATCAAAATGCTTATATTTCATAACCTTTTGTTAAAGTCTTGATCTTTGTAATATGTGGTCTTCTGAAAATGAGAGAAAATGTGAGAAATGTAATGTACGATTTCTCCGTCAATGAATGAAACTCATTGAATACAAAAGGAAGTCCCTCGAAATGAAGTAGTTAAGGTCCTAAAAAAATTTGGGAAGCATTCTAGACTCCTAAAAATGAGAATTCCAGGCTTAGACGGAAAGAAAAACGGAGCTAGAATGAAGAAATAATTTCTTATGAAAAGCTTACATAAATGTAATGACATTTTCATAGTTTTGAGCAAATTTTGAAATTCACATAGAAGGGCTTTTTAAATAAAAGTTTTAAGTTTTCTGGGGCTCTCAGAGGCCCTAAAAACCATAGAAAGCCCTGGGACAGTTAAATCCCCTTCCGGTGGATATTTTTCAACGTCGGTATGCCCGAACTTTGACAAATTCGTTAAGGACGATTTAGCTTTAATTTGAGTGATTCCAAAGGTATTTTATTTAATTGGGAACCTAAATTTTATAATAGAAAAGATGGTTCTAAAAAAGGAGCTAAAACGAAGGAGAAACGAAAATGCAAAGTACAAAAGGAAAAATTGGAATTTTTGAAAAAGTCACTTTCCTACTCCTATATATAGGTGGCATCCCACTTTCTCCCCCATTTGGAATCAGAAAATTTTGCATAATTTCAAAAGAGAGGGCTAGGGTTTTGGGCGCACCAAGAGAAGAGGAGAAGGAGAAGAAATTCCAAGCTAAAGGTATGATTTTATGGTTATTTTTCATGCTTTTCTCCATCCATACCACCTCTCCTTTATCCTCCTTGATTTCCTTTGATTAAAATGAAGTTTATAAATCTGATTCAAGGGAGAAATTCAAGGGAAATTTCGGATTTGAAGAGAGGAGCTTGGAGAAAGCAAGATTCAAGCCAAAGAAAGTAAGGAAACTAGGTAAAATTGCATCCTATGGTTGATATCTTCCATCACCCTTCTTCTCCATTTTGCCTAACCCTAGGGGCCATAGGAGGATCTGATTTTCAAGCTCAAACAAGCATGAATCTTAGGTATTTGATGGAGAAGAACAAGAATATGCAAAGAAAATAACAAAATGACTATTAGAATTCAAGATACAAATTCTAGGGTTTTATGTGCACCTTCCAAATTCTGAATTTATGGGATGCTTCCTAGGTTTAATTAAGAGTTTATATGAGTTCTTGAAACCCCTAAGATGCTCCCCACAAGCTTCCTCCTTCAAGAAAACAAAGAAATCTCCTTGTAGCCCAATTGATGCCTATATCTCAGCCAAGGAGGGTTTTTATAGTGGGGGAGAGTTTTAAATTTTTCTAAGGCTATTTTTGAGTCATATTTGATGAATGAAAATGAGGGGAGGCCTTGGAAAAAATTTAAAACTCATAAAAATTGATTTGGTGCCTTAGGTTCCATATTATGACCTAAAGAAGCAACATGATGTTAGGCCCTTTGTTTTAATGGTGTGATGACTCTAAGAGGCTTAAAAGGAGTCAAGAATCATATTTGAAAGGAAAGAATGGAGCCTAAAATTTATTTGAGGGGTGTTGCTTCATTAGGTTCATTTATGGACCATAATAGAGCTTATAGAGCAAGCTAGCATCTAAGCAAATTGTATGGTTTTAGATATTATTTCATGAACCTAATTGGCTTCCATAAATTGTATCTAGGCCAAGAGAAACCATCTCCACCAATTTGTGGGTGTGTGGCAGAAAGAGGAGGCTTGAATCCAAGGAAAAAGTGTGTGATTGTGTGCAAGGTAGCTCTTTCCTCCCTCTCTCATACATGGATGTGTGTTTAGCTTATCTTAGAATGTGTGTATGTGTATTTTCAAGCCATAAAAAGTATGCTAGCATGATTTTATATGCCATAATTTCATGATATCATGTTATGTTTTCAAATGAATGTATGATGTTTGTTGAGTTTTCTTGAGTGTGGAGAGGCCAAGAACTCTTCACCATGGTGAGAATGAGCCAAGAACCCTTGAGATTGGTTGAGACAAAGTAAAGAGTTTCCCAAAAGCAAAGTAGGCTTCCAAGAATATGGTTGAATCCAAAGCTCTCAAAGAATGGGTGAGGCAAGTCCAAAATCCATAAGGAGAAGTGTGAGGCCAATCCAAACACTTGGTGAGCTCTTGGATGACTTCTATGACTTATTCACATGTTAAGTTTTCTTCTTGAATGTTCATGACTTCTATGATAACCATGTATGCATTTTTAAGGCTTACTTTGCATACATTATATATGATTGAATGGGAGATGAGCTATTAGGATTCTTTAAATCTCATTCCCTCCTCTCCAATGACCTCACATTCTAGGTGGACCAAGTGGATATGCTAATGGGAGCCAACAACATTAAAGGAAGAAGATTGACATCCATATATCTAGCATTTTCCTTTTAAAGCCATAATGAACCATAATGATGTATATTAATGTTGTAAATGGTTTATGACCCTTGAGACATATGTAATTATGCTATTATATGAAGTAGAAATGAAAGTATGTGTTATGTGAATGATGGAATGTGAATTGAGTATGTATGACAAAGATAGCTTCATGAATGAGTTTATGGAAATGTGCATATGTGTACATGGAAAGGCCAAAATGAGATGCATGCAGTTTGGGACCATTTGAGCAGCTCACACAAGCCCTAAATGTGCTTTTAGACTTGCCCAAAAGGTGCCAAAGCCAAAGGAAAGCTATTTGGTAATTTTGGTATCCTATATGGAGCCAAAAATGACCATAATAGATCCTTATATCACTTTTTATCCAAATGAATCTGAGATTTGGCATGCAATTAGGTCTCATTAAGATCTTTTTAGGAAGTTAAAGATCATAATTTTTGAAAGTCTACAGAATATTTTAGAATTTTTCAAAGTTGACCATTTTTTTGGTTTTGGTTTGCTGCACTATTCATTTGGTCTGAAAATGAATTCTTTCATACGAGGCTCAAATGATGTCCAATTGCCACAAAATTTTATACAAATAAACTAGACATTTACAGTGACTGGTCTCAACTAGAAGCATCTCATTTGGAGGTCCAGAGAGGGAGATATGAATTTTTGAACATTCTGTCTAGTATCAAGAATTTTGCCTGACCTGAGTTATTGTTCCATTAAATTTCGAGCCTGAGCTTGATGAACTGGTTTGGGGATATTTTTTCTCTCTATCTAATATCCATAGATTTCCATATTGGTATCAATTGCATGAATTGGATTTTTGTGTAATTAATTGGACATTTTCAAAGTTTTCTACAGAATTCTGTGACAATTCCGGAATGCAGTCTGACCTCCAAACAATTTTGGATGTCAAATGTCCTTTGTGATGGATGTTATGATCTAGGTGTGTTTTTAGTGTGAAGTAGACATCTGTAGCTTTCTAGAATGACCAAGATTTCATAATTTCAATTTTTTTAAAATTATTTATGATTTTTTAAAATTTGGTCAGAAAATAGGGTAAATCTGGACGAAATTAAACAAGCCCATTTTATGCTTCATTTCGGTTTTCATGAGTTGTGGACATGATTTTGTGATGTAAATGAGTTGTATTGATGTAATTAAATATGAAAATATATAACATGAGCTCACCCAATCTATGTGAAGCCGAATGGAAATTATAAATATGATGCAACGCGAAAATAGTCATTATTGTAATTCCTTTTTCTCTACACTTTCATAGAATTGATGAAGTGAAACCCATGAATGTCATGAAATGAGTTAGAATTTATGGTGTTACAATCTTTAAGGTTGTTGGCCTCTATTTTTTTATTCACTTGGCTCACCTAGACATAGTTAGGCATATGTGGGGGAACAGTGAGATTCAAAGAATCTCAATAGCTCTTAACCCTTTCAAACATACATAATGGATGCATATACAAGTCAAAGAATGCATGTATGACATTCAAGCAATTAGTGGGTATGCATAAATCATTTTCCTTGGCACATTAAATCATACATAGCAAACATACACTTTCAAGGACATTGGTTTAGCCTCATCAATCTTTCTTAGGACTTTTGGATTTGCCTCATCCACTTTCTAGAGACTTTTGACTTAGTCTCATTTTTCTTAAGACTTTTGGCTCATCCTCACTCTTACTAAGGGACTTTTGCCATCATCAAACCCATGCAAGCCATAATGCAATCATAAATACGTTTCAAGGAATATAATGGTACCATAATATATAAGCATTGGCTAGAAACATTTCTCATGGCTTAAAAATACACACAAGCACTCAATGACAAGAAAACAACCAAGCTATGCATCTGAGAAAGGTTAGAGAGTTACCTTGAAGTAAGATTTGTACACTTTTTCCTTGGCTATTCCTCCCTTTTGTCGGCTACACACTTGCAACTAGGTGGAGCTTGATTCCTTTGACCTGGACACATCAAATAAGACACAATTACATCATGGAAGCAAGCTCTAGTATCACACACTCTCTATGGAAATTGACTTTGTTCTATGGTTCAATTATGGTTCCATATAAGACCTAATGAAGCAACTACTCGAATTTAAGATCTTGGTTCCATTTTCTCCTTTTATCTAAGTCTCTTGACTCCATTTAGACCCCTTGGAGTCATCACCAATTCATTTCCAAGAGCCTAAATGCTGGAACCTATGCCTCTATCTCACAAACCAAGGTTTTTAAATTTTTTCCAAGGCCTCCCTTGATGTTCTTTCATCATATTTAGTCCCTTTCTACCCTTAGAAGAATTTTAAACTCTCCCTAGTTATACGATCCATGCTTGGCCTAAATAATGGAAACCTAGGAGCACCCATGGATTTTGCAACTTCTCTTGAAGGAAATGGCACATGTGAGGCTTTTTAGGTGTCTCAAGAACCCATATATACTCTTATACAATTAGAAATACCACTAGAAAGTTTCATACATTCCATGGTGCAATAAAAACCTTAGGTTTTGGAAACCTAATTTCTAATGCTTCCTTTTAGAATTTCTTTGAATCTACTTGTTTCTCACCCTTAAAAACCTAGGTTTCATGCTTCTTTTAGGTTAGATTTTACTCCCTCTTGGTTGTTCTCTAGGTGGCCAAAAATCACCTATTAAGAAACAAGAAGAAGGAAACAAGGAAATCCATGATACCTACCTTGATTCAAGCCTTTTTCATGAGGCTTCTCCTTTGCTATGACTTCTCCTTAGAATTTCAAACTTCCCCCCTGAACATGACTCAAAACAGATCCAAATCATACACTAAAACAATAAGAAAAGAAAGGAGAAGGAGGAGAACAAGTTTGCTAAAAGGTGGAGCATGAAATTTCAAGGATTTCTTACATTTTCCCCCTCCTCTTGTGCACTATTTCTTTTTGAGTTTTCCTCTATTTTGGGTAGAAACTAGGTATGCTAAAATGAGAAGAGTGAGGCACCACTTATATATAGCAAGGGTTCCATAAGAAGCTTTTCAAAATGCCAATTTTACCCTTCATTCTTAGCCTTTTCATTTTAGGCTCATTTCAAATCTTTTTCAAAAATCATCTTTTTCATCATAAAATTTAGGTTCTCTAACCTATAAATTGCCTTTGGAATCACTCAAATTAGATTTAAAACCTTCTCGAACGAAAGGGTTAAAGTTTGGGTCTATCGACATTCTAAAACCTAAACCGGAGGAGTTTTAACTATTCTAAGGATTCCTATAGTTTTTAGGGCTTCTAAGAACCCTAAAAAACTCAATTTTTCCATTTAAAGATCTCTCCTTTAAGTTTTATAAAAGTTGCTTAAAATTACAAAAATGTCACTGCATTTCATCAAATTTTTCTTTAACCACTCCGGCTATGGTTTCTAGGCATCCTAAGCATTGGTTCCTCATTTTCTATTATTTGTAATTTTATTCTAATTTTATTTGGCCTCAAATCATTCATTTTAGAGGACTTTCTTTTATATATGGCATATTTTCATCGCTTTTTCAAAAATTGGGTGTTATAGTTAGTGTAAGGAATTGTAGTAATGCTTCTTGTGCTTTTGATTTTGTGCAACAAATTAGTTATGTGCCTTATTTTGTTGATTGTAATATGGCTGAACAAGAGCATACAAATGCTAACATGAACATGTATGCACATGCTAATTTGAATGGTAAAAAGAATTTCAACGATAATATGCGTGCTAAAACCATTAAAGAACTTGTAGCTTTTGATGTGCATTACTAAAATCTTTATATTTAGTAGCCAAAATTAGATGCAAATTTTGAGCTTGAGTCTGGATTGATTCACTTGCTTCTTAAATTTCATGGATTTGCAGGAGATGATCCTCACAAGTGCTTGATGAAATTCTATATTATTTGCTCCACCATGAAACTGTAAGGAGTTTTAGAAGAACAGATAAAGCTTAAGGCATTTCCTTTCTCCCTAGATAGTATATCTAAGAATTGGTTGTATTATCTTCCTTCTAATGCTATTAATTTTTGGGATCGATTGAAACGTCTTTTCTCTTTGCATTTTGTATAGCCTCTATTCAAAAGGAAATTTATAGGATTCGTTAGATGTAAGGAGAAACTCTTTATGGATACTGGGAAAGATTCAAGAAACTCTATGTTAGTTACCCCCATTACCAGATTATTGATCAATTATTGATTCAATATTTTAATGAAGGGCTTTTACCGATGGACAGAAACATGATTGATCTCGTAGCAAGCAGTGCCTTAGTTGATTTGATTTTGAAAGTAGCCTGGGAGCTTATTTTTAAAATGGCTCAAAACAATTAGCAATTTGGTGTTAAGATAGTGTAGCCAGTAAGAGGTATTAATGAGTTATATGCTCCTTAGTATGATTAGACCCTACAGAAGATGCATAACACTCTAAAAAAACTTTCTTCTATAGTTAGATAGATGGCTTTAGTATAGAGGCAGGCAAGTTCTTATCCTCTGCTACATGTTTCTACATTTATAGCTTTGATTAAACCTTTGTGTGGTATCTGTTCCCTAACCACACATACCACTGATCACTGCTTATAGCTAGACAACTGGGTTAAGACTTGTGCTTGGATCTTTTTAGGAAAACCAATGCAATAAGGATAACATAGATATGATCTATACTCCCACACCTATAATCTGGGGTGGAGAGATCACCCAAACTTAAGATATAGAGGAAGGTAGTAACAACAGATGTATAACACAGTAGGGCCAAATACCTAGCTTCCACAACTTATGAGATAATCTATTGCAATATAGGAGGATTTGGTAAGGGAAATAGCTTAGAAGATATAATGAAGTAGCTCATGGAAAGGCTTCAACAGAATGAACTTCAGCATAGACAAGAAATGCAGACCTTTTAGACATAGATTAGTCAATTAGCAGCCTCAATAAATAAGATGAGAAGTTAAGGATTAGGGAAATTACCTTCACAATGAGTGATCAATCTCAAAAGCAGCAATGTCAATGCTATCACCCTCAGGAGTGGGAAGGAAGTTCATGGGTCCTCATATACTACTTCCATGGATAAGTTAGTGTTGGCAATAACACAAGTCACACAAAGAGGAAAAGGAGCTAAACAAGGTTTTGCCTTTCTCATATAGACCTACCCAAGGAAAGAGACAAGTTGAAGCAAAACTTGATAAGGAGATTCTTAATACTTTTAAGAGGTCAACATACCTTTACTAGAAGCCATTAAAACCATCCCTAAGTAGGCCAAATTCCTTAAAGAAATGTGTACCAACAAGAAAAGCCTAAAAAGGAATGAGAAAGTCAATTTTGACAAAAATATTTTAGCACTTATATAGCCTACAATGCCCACTAAATGTTAAGAACTGGGCACTTTTACAATACCTTGCACTATTAGCAATTTTGAGTTTTCTGATGCTTTAATTGACCTCGATGCTACTATTAATGTAATTCCTAAAACAATGTATTCATCTTTCTAAGTGAAAGAATTGAAGCCAACTAGAATGATTGCGTAACTTGTGAACCGAAGCATGGTCACACACTGCTTATTCTAGGTAAACCTTTCTTAAAAGCTGCTAAGACAATCATAAATATTCATGAAGGTACTTTTTCAATGGAATTTGCTAGCAATGTGATACAATTTAATATCTTTGATGCCATGAAGTACCCATGTGATGATCATTTTGCTCTTAGTGTGAGTTTGATTGATATGCTAATTGATGATGCTAGTATTGAGTTTAGGGATAACATGTTGATTGATATTTGTGATATTGCTAAGTTTGATGATTCTTTGAGATGTACTTGTGATGGTCTTCATGTATGTGCTTGATGGAGAGAGATTGATGATTTTTCTAAGTTATGATGATAGTATTGACTCCAGGGAACCTATTGCATGTATTGACTAGATTGATTCTATTGCATCTAGAATTTTTTATGATTGCATGAGTCTTATTGACTTTTATAGTTCTGATGAGACTATGCATGCTAATATTAATTGTTTTGATAGCTATGGTGCTAGCTCTTCTATTTTTTATAGTGTAGCTAGGGCTAATGTTCATGTGATTGATGATTCTCTTTATTCTTTTCATGTTGCTAATGCTTCCTATGCTGAGAAAGATTCTTTTGTTTCTTGTGAGTCATTTGAATAGATGTATGTCATGGAAGATGTAACACCCCAAAATTAATTAAGGATAATTATGATTAATTAATAATTGATATGAGTTTAATTAGAAAAATTAATTAAGAGAGATGGACATTAATTTGAGCTTTATAATTAATTAAATTATGCTTGAGGCCTAATATAGAAGCCTAATCATGCCATGAGCTTAGTAAGAGAGTCTAATACTAGTTTTCTTGTAGGCCCAACTTAAATTTTTTGGAAGTCCAAAACTTAGGAGTGAATTTAAGTGAGATAAAAGCCTATTTAGCCTTAGCTTGTGTAACACTATATTCATTTAACTCATCTCATCTCATTTCTAGGCACACTTCCTTGAATCACATAAGTTCATAGGAAAAATCCATTAAACAAATAGATTATTTTCGAGTTACGTTGTGGGTAAAATTTTCATTTCATGCCTTATGGACCATATGAATTCATCCATCTCATTCTCCTATTTAATTACACATATGCAACTTAAAACTATCTCAAAATGTGGCCAACAACTCGAGCTCATAGCATATATACACAAAATAATGGAAGGCTGCCTTGGGTTCATGTGCTAGGTTTTTATTATAAATTTTGAGAAATCATAACTAATTTAAAAAAATTGAAATCAAGCATACTATACCATTTTGGAAATCTACAGATGTCTCCTTTATGGTAAAAATAACTCTAGATGAAAACAAGAATTTCTAGCTATTGGAAATTGATGGAACAGTACCTAAACTTATCTGGCACTATTGGTACTGTCACATAAATTCAAAAATTTATATCTCCCTACTCAGACATCTAATTGGGGTGATCTTAGTCGCTATAGAAATTTTATTATGTCTAGTTTATTCTTATAAAATTCCATGAGCATTGGACACCATTGGCCCCTTAAATGGCATAAGAGAAGAAACTAATTATATAAACAGTAACTATACCAGAATAGCTAAAATTTGGCAACTTTGAAAATTCATAATTAATTCCAAAAAACTCCAAATAATCTGTTCTTTATATTTCCAAAAATCTTTGGATGAGATCTATATAAATACCAAATTTCATGAGAAAATTCGTTCATTTGGTCAGATTGTGTCTCAGGGTTCCAAAATGGCTCTTTTATGCTTCTTAAATGTTCATAAAACGATCATTTTTGCTTCCAAGGCTTTCATGACCACTTGAGCACATGGGAAAGCACCAAAATGGTATATTAAATAAGTCTCAAAGGTGCACAAACCCAAGTTTTACAAATTCACACTCTCACTCCAAGGTATACACAAGCACATATAAGTTTCATCTTGCCATTCAATGTCAAAAACTTGCTACAACATTCACATGGCATCAGTTCTCATATATACATCATTACACATTTTTAAATGATTATACAACATATTCATCATGGGATTACATCATATGCCATCAAAATGGTTACAAAGTTGACAAAATCACACACTTTCTTATCAATTCCTCTTCTTCAAGCTTGGTGGCTCCTATTCCTTAGTTCACTTGGTCCACCTAGACATATTAGGCAATGGG
Organism: Erythrophleum ivorense; assembly: GCA_026724425.1. Lineage (NCBI taxonomy): Eukaryota > Viridiplantae > Streptophyta > Magnoliopsida > Fabales > Fabaceae > Erythrophleum > Erythrophleum ivorense. Next base: position 53,480,476 of record JAIUCV010000002.1, read on the forward strand.
GAGGAAAGAATAAGATTTTAGGAATTCTAATAGCCTTTCTCCCTTTCAACCATACATAAAGGATGCAAATTTAAGTTTAAAAATGCATGCATGGATATCATAGAGTACATAATCATACATGGAACATTTCTTGCACTTAAGAAGTCATATAAAGCATACATAGATTTGCCAAGAAGATGGTTTAGCCTTACCTACTTCTCTTGGGGGATTTTGGACTTGCCTCACCAATTTTCTTAAAGGATTTTTGACTAAGCTTCACTCTTTAAAGACTATTGGCTTTGTCTCACTCATTCTTAAGGACTTTTGGGTCATCTTTACCCTAGCTAAGGGACTTTTGGCTTTACCACACTCAAACAACCAAAACATGTTCATAAAACATCATTCAAGTGCATAATAAAACATTATGGTACCATGGCATATAGATACATGCTAAAACATCTTTCATGGCTTAAAACATATACACACATATTCAAAGACAATATTAACACCCACTCATGCATGAGAGAAAGAAGAGAGAGATACCTTTGTTACACAAGCACACTTTTCCTTTTGAAAATGCTTCCTCTCCCTTGGCCACACACTCACAAGGATGTGAGACTTGATTCCTTTAGCCTAGACACATCACATGGAAGCTAATTACACTCTTGGAACAAGTTCTAAAGCAACACATTCATTTTAAAAGCTAGATTGTTTCTATGGCTCATTTATGGTTCCATAATACACCTAATGAAGTAACACCTACAATCCATGATCTTGGCTCTATTCTTTCCTTCCATCAATGATTCTTGACTCTATTTAAGTCTTTTAAAGTCATCACATAATTAATTTAAGGAGCCTAATTACATGTTGCTTCTTTAAGTCATAATATGGAACCTATGATACCATCTTACTCCCTAGGCTTCCTAAAATTTTACTAAGGCTTCCTCTCATACTCTCCCATCATATATGAAACAAAACCAAGCTTGGAAGAATTTACAACTATCCCTTGGTGCTTCATCCTCCCTAGGCTAAGGCTATGCTCCATGAGAACACCAAAGGAGTTATTTTGATTTCTTTAATGGGGGAAGCTTGCTACGGCAAGCATCGGGAGGCAAGTTTGGAGAGTTCTAGGAGGCTCTCTAATCGTGACACCACATAGGCTCGTCGCACCAAAAATCGTGAATGTGTGAACAGTAGGTCCTGAGACCACCTTCATAGCAGAGTGGAAGGCCTAAGTCATGGTGCAAGATTCGTAATGTTAATTTTAAGTTCTAATAACCAACTTACCCATGGCAGAAAAGGTCCACGTCTAGGCCTAGGTCCCCTAAACTCTTATTTTTATTTAGAAACCTCAGATTTTACTATGAACATGATATATAATGACTTGGGAGCATTTGTAAGAGGATTTTACAGAGGAGATAGTGCTTAACATAATGAAGCCTAATCGTTGTAATTAGGAATTAGGGTTGTTATAGAGGAGATAGTGCTTAACAAGCTTATATCTTTTGTTGAGCAAGCTCCTACCTAAGAGCTTAAGACACTTCCAAATGCACTGAAGTATGCTTATCTTGAAGAAAGAGATAAGCTTCTTATCATTGTAGCAAGTGATATTGCTTAGGATGAGGAGATGAGAATTTTGGAAGTCTTAAAGAAGTGGAGGCAAGTAATAAGATGGACCTTGGCAGATATACTGGGCATTAGCCCTGAGACCTACATGTAATAGATTTTTTTAGAAGATGGAGCTAAATTGGTGAGGCAACCTTAAAGGCAACTCAACCCACTTATTCTCGATATGGTTAAAAAGGAAGGATCTAATCTCTTATTTTCTAATATTATATATCTGATTTTTGATAACTAGTGGGTTAGTCCTACATAGGTTGATCCTAAAAAGACAGGGATTATACTGGTCTAAAATGAAAAGAACGAGTTAGTGTTAACTCTTATGCAAAACAGCTGGAGGGTTTGCATTGATTATAGGCATCTTAATTCAGTCATTAGAAAAGACCAGTACCCTATCCCTTTTATTGATCAAATGCTTGAGCGTTTAGCAAGGAAGTCTGATTACTATTTTCTTGATAGATTCTTAGGGTACTTGCAAATATGCATAACCTTGGAAGACCAGGAAAAGACAACATTCAGTTGCCCATTTAGAATGTTTGCCTATAAAAAAAATGCCTTTTAGTCTTTGTAATGGCCCTAGAGCTTTCCAGCTATGCATGGTTTCCATTTTTAGTGATTTTCTGAAAAATTGTATGGAAGTCTTTATGGATGATTTCACTATGTATGGGAATTCTTTTAAAGATTGTTTATCTAGTCTTGATAGAGTTCTAGAGAGACGTATATAAAAGAACCTTGTACTTAATTTTAAAAAGGGTCATTTTGTGGTTCAAAAAAGTAATGTATTGGGCATATTGTATTTGAGAAAGGCATAGAGGTTGATAAGGCAAGATAGATGTTGTCACTTCTTTACCATACCCGACATGTGTTCGAGAGGTCCCATCTTTCCTAGGTCACATAGGTTTCTACTAGAGATTCAATAAGATTACATTGCCATTGTCTAAGCTTTTACAGAAAGATGTTGAGCTCTAGTTTGATGATGCATGCAAAGCAGCCTTTGATGAGCTTAAGAGGAGATTGACTTCCCCACCTATTATCTAGCCCTTTAATTAAAGTCTTCCATTCGAGCTTTTGTGTGATGCATCCAATTATGCTCTATAAGTAATGTTGAGCTAGAGAGTGGATGAAAAGCTGCATGTGATAGCTTATGCATTCAAGACTTTGGATAAGGCCCAAGCAAATTATACCACCATAGAAAAGGAGTTTTTTGCTATTATTTTTGCTTTCGATAAATTTAGATCTTATTTGCTTAATACTAAGGTTATTGTTTTCATTGACATGCAACCTTGAAGTACTTGATGAAGAAGTCCTTGAAGAAGCCTAATGCAAAGTCAAGGTTGATTAAATGGATGCTTTTACTCCACGAGTTTGACATTGACATACATGATAAAAGTGGAACTGAGAACTTGGTGGCTGACCATTTAAGTCAGATTGAGGCTCCGAAGGTAGATTTTATCCCCATTGATGATGATTTTTTAGATGAGCATTTGTATGTTGTGCATAGTTTTTACCCACAGTATGCAAACTTAATGAATTATGTAATAGCTTTTGAATTTCCTATTGACTTGAATAAACATCAATTGAATAAGTTTAGGAATAAAGCTAGATATTATATATGGCATGATCCATACTTGTGGAAGATATGTAGTGACCAATTGATTAGATGTTGTATGCCTAATGTAGAGTTAGAGATTCTGTCATACTCTTACATGTGGAGGTCATTTTAATTTGAAATGCATAGTTAGAAAGGTTCTAGATAGTGGATTGTATTGGCCTACCTTGTTTAGTGATGCCTATGATTTTTGTAAGAGATGTGTTAGATGTCAACAAACAAGGAGCATATTTAGGAGAAATGAAATGCCACAGTATCGCATTTTATTTTGTGAGATATTTGATGTTTGGGGCATTGATTTTATGGGACATTTTCCTATTTCTTTTGGCTTTGTAAATATTTTATTAGCTGTTGATTATATTTCAATGTGGGTAGAAGTAAAGTCCACTAGGATTGATGATTTTTCTGTGATTATAGAGTTTATTCACTCTTATATTTTTTTGAAGGTTTGGTATTTCTAAAGCTATCATTGGTGACTAGGACACTCACTTTTACAACCGGAGTATGCAAAGCTTGCTTAGCAACTATGGGGTCATGTGTAAAGTGGCTACTTTGTATCACCCTCAAATAAATGGCTGAGCAGAGATTTCCAACTAGGTAGTTAAGCTAATTTTAGAGAAAACAGTGTAGCCAAATAGGAAGGATTGGAGCAAGAGATTAGATGATAGTTTATGAGCTTATAGGGCCGCTTACAAGACTCCAATTAGCATGTCACCCTATTGGCTAGTCTTTGGAAAAGCTTATTAGGCTGTGAAAAAATGCAATTTAGACTTACATGGGGTGGGTTCTCAAAAGAGTTTTCAAATGTAAGAGCTTGAAAAGATTTGTTTGGAGGCCTATGACAATGCATAGATTTACAAAAAAAAGACCAAGGCTTTCCATGACAAGAAGATTACAAGGAAAGAGTTTGTGGTTGGAGACAAAGTTTTACTCTACAAGTTTCACTTAAAGCTTATGCCCAGTAAGTTTTGTTCTAAATGAGAAGGTCTTTATGTTGTTTTTAATGTTTTTCTTTTTGGTGTAGTGGAGCTATTGGATGAGGCTATTGGAGGGAAATTTAAAGTGAATGGCCATAGACTTAAGCATTTTTATAAAGGAATTCCAAGGAATGAGAAGGAAGAGCTTTAGCTTTGCAATGTAACCTAGATTGCTTAATTGTATACTTTTCCTTCAACTTTTATATTGTCTCGTTTATCTTTTGGTTGGATCTTGAGTTTTCCTTGACGACAATGCAACGTTTAAGTGTAGGGGGGAGCATTGAAACAATTTTTGGTTTTGCTTTATTTTATTAGTTGATTTTTAGTCCTTATGAGAAAGTTTGCTTTCATGTTATTTGTTTTTGTGTTGTTTGTGTGTTTTGAAAACATTTTGGGAAAAAAAACTATTGTTTTCATGAAAATTGCTAGTATTGAGGTATGAACATAGCTTTAATATGTCTTGACTTGATAGAAAATTAATATTGTGTTAAGAATGAAAGTTAAACGACAATTAGTTTAGCTTTAATGAACTTTAATGATGGTCAATTTATATTGTAAGATTTTGTGCCTATTGATGTTAATGTTTAGTGTGTATCCCCTATCTTACTTTTACTCTAAAACTTGGCTTAAATTTTATTCAAGGTCACATTTGTGCATTTGCTATGCATGGAAAGGATTAAGGCATTTATTCTTTTGTTTTGTTGTAGATAGAGCCAAATAGCCATCTCACATGTGTTCTACCCTTTGCTTTAAATGTTTTCTTTTTAATCTTTTAGCCATGAAAAACAAATAAATATCTTTTCCCACTTTGTTGGGAAACTTTTGGTTGTTAAGAGCATTTGATCTTGCTAGGTGTATGGATGTGCATTTCCACATCATTTTTTGGGCCATGTAGTTTGTTTTTTTAGGGAAATGTACATAGTTGAAAAAAAAAAAGAAAAGGAAAAAATGGTGCTTTTGTTGAGAAAATATACATAGTTAAAACAAAAAAAAAGATGGAGAAAAGAAAAAGAAAAAAGATGAGAAAAATAAAAGGAAAAGAAAGAAAGAAAAGTTACTTTTTGATTTTTTGTGTGCATATGTTTGTTTGTAATAAATAAAACCTTGAAATGCACATTTATTTCATTCTAAATTTCTTTTTTTTATACTTTTGATGCTTTTAATTATCTACTTTGTTTTTTGAATCGTCTTTATTTCTTTTATTTACCATTTATTTCTTACCTTAGTCTACATTACAACCATATAAAAAACCTTATGATTCATACATTGGCATTTGATTTTGAAAGGTGGAGATATAGATAATAACCAAGCATATAGTATTAAAATTGGATAAGTTGGAATTTGAGCATGAACACTTAACCCTAAATACTAGAAAGTAGAGTGACAAACACTAATCTATGTGAGGGACCATCATTACATTTCATTTTTGTTAAGTATATTACTGTGGTACTTGTTACATTAATGCAATTGATATGACTCAGATAGTTAGGGTGTTGATATGCTATGAACTTCCTTGTGCTTAGTGGCTTACACATTTCCTCTTATTTCATTTCATTTTCCTTAGAGTTTTGATTTCTTTTGCCCTGAAGTACAAAAGACTAAGTGTAGAGGAATTGATAAATGTTGTTTTTCTATCTTTTATTCCTCTTTATTTGGACTTTTTAATGATGAATTTTGACTTATTGGATTTTATTAGATAAAATTCGATTTTATTGACTATTTTTGCATTCTAAAAATTAATTTACAAAATTCTTGGTTTTTAATGTCTAAATTCTTTTTAAATAATTTTGCAAATTTTTCTACTTAATATTTTCTATTATTTGTGCAAATTTTTAACGGGTAAATAGAATTTAAATGATGAAGATTAATTTGGAAGAGAATTAAAGGCTACAAGATTAAATCAAGGTCTAAATCTTAAGATGGAAATGATATGTTTACAATTTGAAGGAGGGAATAATTGTCTAAATTTTTAATGAATTTTTAGGAAATAAAATTTAAAAGAAAATTGAGAAGAAAGGGGACAGACTTTCCTTATAAAAAGGGTAGATTCAAAACACACACAACTCATTTTACGGCCCACTTACTGGACTTGGACATTGATGCACGGGACTCCCTCTTTCATGCACGGACAAACCACATAGCTCTTTACTGTCACAAATTGAAGGGAGGGATGAATCACGCACTAGGTCTGATGTGGACAGATCATTCACACATTGAAGCACAGATTAGAGAGCAGATTCACTTACACATATGGCCTACTAATTCACATGTCCAAGCATAAGAAAAAAGAAGGCACCAGATGCACGCACGAAAAAAGAACATAATTCCTCACATTGAAGCATCAATGGTTGAAGCTCTGTATTAAGAATTCCTCATTTAATTTCTTGCAATGGCTACTTAATTTCTTCATGTAGCTAGCTTGGGATGAAAACCTTGAAGTACAAATTTGAATCCAAGAAAATTACTCCAAGATTTCACTAATTCTCTTCTCCTTTTTAGTTGCAACTTTCTGGTTATATGAGACTAGGTTTAGCTTGTATTAAGTTGATGATTGTTGTAATACCTTAACCTTTTAGCCCTTACACAATGGTCACATAGGCTATCTCAATATATCTCATGCATATTGAAGTACATTTGTAAGGAGACATATACTTTAAGCATGGATAATTGTGTGATTGGGAGGCCATATTCATGATTAATGGCTTTAGGGACCATGTGAACTCATTCATATCATTTCCTATCTATAACATATCCATTCAAGTCATAGTCATCACAATTCATCTCATATACCACGGATTTGGAACCATGCACCAGAAAAATATAAGGTTGCTCTTGATTTTGCTATCACAACTTTCTGGTGTGAACTTTGAAATTTCATAACTAATTTTAGAAAAATAAAAATCATGCATATTGTAACACCATAATTCTAGCTCATCTCATGCTTTTGAATAGTATAATTGCATGAATCATGTAGATTTCCCATATGAAAAAGCAAGGGAAATTGGACTTTTCTTTACGTTTTGTCATATCTAAAAATTCATTTCAGTGTCACGTGGACCTTGTGAACTCATATTATGCATCCTATTATTTAATCACATCATTACAACTCAAAAACCAGCGTGCAACTCATGAAAACCGAAATGGGTCATAGAACATGAAGACTCATACTTGGCCAGAAGTGGCCTCATTTCTAGGCAAACTTTGGAAAATCATAACTAAATCTAGAAAAATTGAAATAAAGTGTTCTTGGTCATTTTGGAAATATTGGGATGTCTACTTCATGCTAAAAATAGGTACAGGTCACAACATCCCACACACCAGACGTTTGACATGGGAAATGATCTAGAGATCAGACTGGGTCCTGATGCTATCACAATTTACTGATATAAATTTCAAAAATGTCCAATTAATTTCAAAAAATTTAAAATTGAGTGAATGATACCAATCTGGAAATATGAGGATGTTAGATAGAGGATAAAAATAAATCCAGACCAGTTCAAGCTCATCCAGACCCTAAATTTTGATCAAACAGTGACTAAGGTCTGGTTGGACGCCTGACACTGGACTGAATCTTTGAAAAATTATATCTCTCTCTCTAGATATCCAAATTGGGTGATTCTAGTTGGAGCAAGTCATTTATAACCTTTAGTTTCTGACTGTAAAATTTTATGGCAATTGGACATCATTTGGGCCTCATGTTACAAAAAATAATTTCAGACCTAATGTAACAGTGCACCAGACCATTTCAAGAATTTTGGCCAACTTTGGAAAATCATCAAATATTATATAGACCTCCAAAAACTATGATCTTTAGCTTCTAAAAAAGCTCTCAATGAGACCTATTAGCATGACAAATCTCAGATCAATACTAACTCAGTTGGCTAAAAAGTGATATAGGGTTCTATTATGGTCAAATTTGGCTCCACATGAGGTACCAAATTTGCCAAATGACCTTCCCTTGGTTATGGCACCTTTTGGGCAAGTCTAAAAGTACATTTGAGACTTGTATGAGCTGCCCAAATGGTCCCAAATCTCATGCATCTTATTTTGTCCATTCAACCCACACTTATGCACATTCACTTCGTACTTCCACATTGCATATTTGGGCATTAGATACTCAAATTGTATTTTATAACTCATACATCATATCCATAGCTATAAACATCACATAATAACATCTTTATACATGTATCAAGGTTCACAATACATATACAACATCATATACATTATGAACCATCATTATGGTTCTAAAATAGACAAAACAAGACATAAGCTTGTCAATCTTTGCTCTTCATGGTTGTTGGCTCCCTTCACCATAATTACTCGATCCACCTAGCATATTAAATCATTAGAGAGGAGGGGATGAGATTCAAAGAATCCTAATAGCTCATCTCCCATTCAATCATACATAATATGTGCAAAACAAGTTTTACAAATGCATGCATGGAAAAATAAAAGTTATGGACATTTTAAAAGAAAACTTGGCATATGAACAATTCATACAAAACATCCAAGAGTTCACCAAGTGTTTGGATTGGCTTCACACTTCTCCTCATGGGTTTTGGACTTGCCTCACCCATTCTTTGAGCACTTTGGACTCAACTATACTCTTGGGAGCCCACTTTGCTTTTGGGAGACTCTTCACTTTGTCTCAACCAAGCTCAAGGGTTCTTGGCTCATCCTCACCAAAGGGAAGAGTTCTTGGCCTCTCCACACTCAAGCAAACTCATACAAACATCATGTGCTCATTTGAAACATAACATGGCATCAAGGATCATGGAATATAAAGGCATGCTAGGATACTTTTCATAGCTTGAAAATGCACATACACACATTCTAAAACAAGCTAAACACACATCCATGTATGAGAGAAAGTGGAGAGAGCTACCTTGTACAAATCTACACACTTTTCTCCTTGGATTTCCCTCCTTTGCCTTGGCTATACACCCACAATTTGGTGGAGATGGTTTCTCTTGGCCTAGACATGATTTAAGGGAGCTAATTAGGTTCATGAAACATATTCTAAAGCTATGCAATTTGCTTAAGCCCTAGATTACTCTATAGGCTTCATTATGGTCCATAATGGTGCCTAATGAAGCAACACTCCTCAAATAACTTCTAGGCCTCATTCTTTCCTCTCAATTATGATCATTGACTCCTTTTAAGCCTCTTGGAGCCACCACACCATTAAAACAAAGGGCCTAGTACCATGTTGCTTCTTTAGGTCATAATATAGAACCTATGACCCCAATTCACTTTCCTTGAGTTCTAAATTTTTTCCAAGGCCTCCTCTTATATTCATTCACCATATATGACTCGAAAGTGGTCTTAGAAAATTTTGAAACTCTCCCTAGCTAGATGAACTTGCTTAGGTCAAGACTATGGGTGCATTGGCCTTCAATGGAGTTCTCTTTGTTTTCTTGAAGGAGGAAGCATGTGGGGAGCCTTTTAGGGATCTTAGGAGCATGTTTTAACATTCAATTAAGCCTAAAAATATTCATATAAAATTAGATTTACAAGGGAGCATTTGGATCCCTAATGATTCAATCTTATTTCCTAATGCTCCTTTCTTGATTCTATTAGTTCATTCTTAATTCTTGCCACCTAAAACCCCTAATCCCTCCATGAATTGGACAAAAAATAGCCCTTAAGAATTGGGCTCATGGTGGCCAAATTCGTGCAAGAGGAAGGAGGAGGAAGAACTACCAAAGAATGGAAGTTTAACCTTGTTTTCTTGCTTTTCCTTGCTTGCTCTTTGCCTTCTTTGGCCTCCTTACTTGATTTTCGAAGTTTCCCCTCTGTTCTCCCTTCAAAACAACCCCAAACTCTCCATTAAAACCATAGAAAGAGAGCTTGAGAGGAGAGGAGCAAGTTTCAAGAAGGAAGGATATGGAATTTCTTAAAGTTTCTTACCTTTTTCTTGAATTTCTTCCTCCAAAATCTTCCTCCTCTTATGCGCCTAAGAAGCTAGAGTTTTCCTCTAAAAATGGGCAGAAGCAAGCCGGTCTTAGAGAGGAGAGAAAGAACATGGCATATAAAGAAGAAGAAAGAAGCTTCCTTTAACACTTTAATGCCAATTTTGGCCTTCGTTCTTAGCATTTTTGTTTCTCCTTCATTTTAGCTCCTTTTTTAGAACTGTCTTTTCCATCATAACAAATAGGTTCCCAATTTCATAAAATGCCTTTGGAATCACTCAAATCGGAGCTAAAACCTTTCCAAATAAATCGGTCAAAATTTGGGTCAACCAATGTCGGAAAGAGTACACCGGAAGGACTTTACCGGTCCTAGGGCTTCCCATAATTTTTGGGGCCTTTGAGAACCCTAGGCAACTCAAAATTTTCATTTAAAAAACTCTCCTGTATGTTTTCAAAAAGTTCACTTATTTACGAAAATGCCACTAGCCTTTTGGTAAATTTTTTGAATCACTCCGACCTTGGTTTTTGGGCAACTCAAGGCTCAAATCCTCATTTTTTATTATTTAAAATTTTATCCAAATTTTATTTGGCCTTGAATCACTCATTTCAAGGGACTTGCTTTGAAAACTGACTCATTTCGGTATTTTATGAAAAATCGAACGTTACACATATAATAGCTTTCTAGAAAGCTTTGGATATTAAATAATGAGTAAAAATAATTCCAGACCAAGATAATGGCATTTAGCCTATAGAAAACAATGGAATAGTAACTCAGGTCATTTTCCAGATAGCTTCAGGACCTGTAACTTTAAAAATTTGGTTCTCCCTCTATAGAGCTCCAAATAAGGTGATCTTAGTGGTTATGGAAAGCTTATAATTTCTATTTTATACTTGTAAGTATTGGACATCATTTGACCCACGTGTGACACAGAGAAGAAAACTGACTATATAAATAGTACATATACTATTCTATATAATTTGGCTAAATTTGAAAAATCATAATAAATTTTTTAAAGTCCCAAATTGAGTACTCTTTGACTCTGTACAAAGATTTAGATGAGATCTATTTTCTAGCCAAGTTTCATGCCAAAAATCATCCATTCGGTTAGACTTTGGTTCAAATTAAGAATTGGTCAAATTTGAAGTCCAAAATGAGATAATAAGGCACTAAATGCTCTTCTTACCTTTCCATGACCTCTTGAGCAAGTCTAAAAGCATAATTACAACATATAAAAGCATACCAAATGATCTAAATTAGCATAGAGCTCATTCTCACCTTGCCACTTGCATTAATACACATGGACATAAAGGCTCATGGGTGGCAAAAACTCATTCATTCATTCATTTGGCTTCCACATTGATATGTATATCATATTTACATACATTTGGACATGTTCAATGGTCTACATCATATATACAATACATGATTACATATTTTGACATCAATATGTCATCAAAATGCCTATTTAGCTACTCCTTTATCAAAGTCTTGGTCTTCAAGATTGTTAGCCTCCATTTCTTGGTCCACTTATCTCACCTAGACATGGTTAGGCATATGTAAGGGAAGAGTGAGATTTAAAGAATCCCAATAGCTCTTAACTCTTTCAAACATACATAATGGATGCATATATATGTCAAAGAATGCATGTATGGTATTTAAGCTACTAGTGAACATACATAAAACATTTTCTTTATTATAGAAACTCATACATATCATACAAAAGCTCTTAAGGGTATTAGTCTAGCCTCACTCATTTTCTTGCAAACTTTTAGATTTGTTTCACCCACTTTTAAGGGACTTTTCACTTAACTTTATTCTCCTTAAGACTTTTGGCTTTGTCTCACCTAATTTTAAGGACTTTTGGCTCATCATCACCCATGTTAAAGGACTTTTGGCTTAACTATACCCATTCAAACCATATTACATACATAATCACTTCTTAAGAAACACAATGGTATCATAGCAAATAAACATTGGCTAGAAACATATCTCATGGCTCAAACATACACACAAGCACTCAAAGACAAGAAAACATCCAAGTAATGCTTGAGAGAAAGGTTAAAGAACTACCTTGAAACAAGATTCACACACTTTTCTCTTTGGTTACTCTTCCCTTCTCTCATCCAACACTTGGAACTAGGTAGAGCTTGATTCTTTTGGCCCTAAACACATCAAATGAGACACAATTACATCATTGAAGTAAGCTCTAGCATCACACACACTTTATGTAAGGTTACTTTCTCATATGGCTTCATTATGATTCCATACAAGACCTAATGAAGCAACTATTAGAATTCATGATTTTTGCTCCATTTTCTCCTTCTATCTAGGTCTCTTGACTCTATTTAGACTCCTTGGAGTCATCATAATTTCATTCCCAAGAGTCTAAATATAAGTTGCTTCTTTAAGTCTTAAAATGGAACTTATACCTCTATGTCATAAACCAAGATTTCTAAATTTATTCCAAGGCTTCTTTTATATATATCTATCATATTTAGTCCCTTTCTAACCTTAGAAAGATTTAAAACTCTCCCTAGGTGCTCATGGTGGTCTTGGTCAAGACTATGCATAAGGAAGAGGACCCATGGATTTTGCAAATTTTCTCTAAGGAGTTGGCACATGTGAGGCTTGCTAAGTGTCTTAAGAACCCATATACACTCTTAGACAACTAAAATTACCACTAAGAAGTTTCATATTTGCCAAGGTGTAACTAAATCTTTAGGTTTTGTATCCTAAAATCTAATGCTTCTTTTTCAATTCCAATTGCGTATTCTTGTTTCCCACACAAAAACCTAGGTTTCTTGCTTGGTCTTGGTCAAAATTTACTCCCTCTTGATTGTTCTCTATGTGGCCAAAACACACCCATGGAGGAACAAAGAAAAGGAAGCAAGGAAAGCCATGAAGTTTACCTTATTTCTTGGCCTTTTCAAGAGCTCTTTCCTTTGCTATAAGCTTCTCCTTCAAATTCTAACTTACTCCCTCTGAACATGTCCCAAAACAGTCCCAAATCAAATACTAAAACCTTAGGAAAAGAGAGAAGAAGGAGAAGAACAAGTTTGTTAAAGGAAAGAGCATGAAAAACCAAGGATTTCTTACCTTTTTCCTAGAATTTTCCCTCCTTCTTGGCTCCTTTCTTGTGTGCCTTTCTCAAATAGTCTACCTCTAGTTTGGATAGAATTTAGGTCAATTAAAATGAGGGGAAGGAGAGGGATGTGGTATATATAGCTAGGGAGCTCATTAAAAGCTTTTCAAAATTCCAATTTTGTCCTCCTTTCTTGGTTCTTTCCTTTAAGACTCATTTCAACTCTTTTTTGAGAACCATCTTTTCTATTATAAAATTTAGACTCTCTAACTTATACAATGCCTTTAGTTTCAGTCAAATTAGATTTAAAACCTTCCTGAACAAATCAGTTAAAGTTTAGGTCAATTAACATTTTAAAACATAAACCAAAGGTGTTTGAACCATTTTAGGGATTCTTATGGTTTTTAAGGCCTTTGAAAACCTTAAAAAATTCAAAATTTCCATTTAAAAATCCCTTCTTTGAGTTTTCTAAAATGTGTCCAAAATTATGAAAATGCTACTACCTTTTATTAGATTTTATTTAGCTGCTTTGACTCCGATTTCTGGGCATCTTAAACCTTGGATCCTTATTTTTATTATTTAAAATTTTATCCTAATTTTATTTAGCCTCAATTCATCCATTTTAGAGGACTCTCTTTTATAACTGGCTTATTTCTGTCATTTTTACGAAAATCGAGTGTTACAATTGCGGCTATAATTTTGGATTGGATTTTTGAGATTGTTGAGTTATTAAATAGACATTTTAGAGATTAAATTAGATGATTAATTGTTTAAATATTTCTTTATTTTATACCTATCCATTTCATCCTCTTCTCTAAATTTTCAGCTTGATTAATGCAATTGTTGTTGCTTAAACTTGTTGGATTTTTGTGCTTAATTTTTAATTTGAGGAATCTTGATGTTTAATTGGTTAATTAGGCATCCAGGATGAAAGTTTAGAAGTTTTAAGATCAATCAATCTTTGCTTTTAGTGTGTTCAAGAAGTTTAATTCAAGAATTAATAAGTTAGTGTAATCTTGAGATTTCAAGAATTGTTATCTTGCTAATTTCTTGCATCTTAAGTAGTAACTTGAGGAAATTCATTATGAATACACTAAAGAGGATTAGGTCCAAAACTTAGTAAAATATAATTTGGATGATGATAATTGAACTTTAGGAATTCACTCATGGCTAGCTACACTTAATTGCTTGGTTGTTATCACTTTCTTTGATTCTAGCTAGTAGTTGTGTTTTACTTCTTTAGTTACTTTTAATTTTAGTCATTAAACTCTTAACAAATCTCTAAAATTATTAGTTTTTAGAGTGCCTTTGACATCTAGAAAACTATTTTAGCAATTGGAATCCATTTCTATGGGATGATCTTAATTACATCACTATCTATAAAATTATTTTCACAACCAAGTTATTTGGAATTATTGGATAATAGTTATCAAAGTCTTTTCAAGTTTAACATTAATAAAATTGGATTATGCATGATTTATTATTTCATTTTATCTTTTTTTTTTTGGTATATGTTTAGAGAAAAATAAATATATGCTAAAGGTTTCCTTGATGAGTATGATTGTGGCCTTTCAGGGTCTAAAATCCATCAGACTAGGGTTAGCTTAACTAATGCATACTTTCACCATAGTTAATGTATGTCTAATGTGTAATGACATTTCATTAACTATTCCAGTAAACAGTGATGATGTGCCACTTCCCCTGTGGGCTTTATTAAATGTATGAATGTGATGAGGAATAAGTTAAAAATGCTCTCCTTTGTCCTATTATGGATAAAACCTAAGTTGAGGTCATTGATTTATAGAAGTTTGACTCTAACTATCTAGGAAGTATTTATGGTTGGACTATTAGTACAAGATTTTAGGACAAGTCTATGACTCTTAAGAATATTGGTTTCCAAATTACCCTGACCATAAAATGAGGATTTTGCTATATAAACTTGACCTTGAGAGGAAAAAGATCCTACATAAGTAAAATCCATATAACAAAATACAATTCAAGCAAGGCCTTCATAATAGCCTTAAGAAGCACAATGCTTTATAGAAAAATCAATATAAACCTTTACTAACCTAAAGAATACTTAGACTCTGGTATAATGCCCATAACGTGTATGCGTTAATTATGTATTAATGATGTGTGTGAAGAGAACATTCATACTTTTGATCCTAGGGACTATCTACACCTTATTTGCTAATTAGATTGATAGAGCAAAGAGAGTAAAATATATATATATAGATATAAGCAAAAGGAGTAAAGTATATATAGATATAGTTATTTACCCTAAGGTTTTGTTCCACATATTATCTACTCCTAATATGTATTATATACACAATCAATAAAACAATAAAATAAACAAATATAGGAAAGACATGTTGTCTACCCTAATCATGTGAGGAAAACAACATAAAAAGGGTAATCAAAATAAAAGAAGAACATAATATTTTGCACAACTAATTTAAAATTGGGCTTGACTCTCAAATTGTTCCCTAATGGAGTTGCCAAACTATTACACACACGATATGACCACATGAAAATGAAAATCAAACAAAGTAGAGTTGTCACCAAAATTTAAATTTTTTAAAAGACAAAACTTTAGAAATCTTTTTTCCTAAGAAAAATGATTTACATACCATAAATGGATTCGAGAGTTGATTGTATAAAGGGGAGGTGTTAGGCACCCCACAACACTTGTTTCTAGAAATAGTTACCCTAAATTGATTGTACAAAACTAAAATGGTTTTAATCTTATTTTACTCACCTTAACAATCACATGCACTAATAAATAAAAGAAATGCAATTACGAAAAGGAAATAAAAGGAAAGAACATATTTATTTACAAAAGCAAACTTGACTTAGGATAAGAGTTTAAGGTCTACATACCTTATAGAAAGGATCAAAGTCCACGTATTTTGATTAGATAGAAAACAATTTATTGGTTGTTTTTTCCTTTTTTTTGTGAAGAGAAAAAGACAA
Organism: Erythrophleum ivorense; assembly: GCA_026724425.1. Classification (NCBI taxonomy): domain Eukaryota; kingdom Viridiplantae; phylum Streptophyta; class Magnoliopsida; order Fabales; family Fabaceae; genus Erythrophleum; species Erythrophleum ivorense. The sequence goes on from JAIUCV010000002.1 coordinate 53,496,632, forward strand.
CAGAAATCATTTTAGACTTTTTGCAAATGAAATAACTTTGAAGTTACTTTGTATATTTTAATTTGCAAAAACTAAAATAATTTACTCTTTTACTCTTTTCTCTTTTTCTAAAATGATTTTAATATTTTTTTTATTTTTTATTATTTTATTTTTCTCTTTTTTTAATGATTTTTCATTTTGATTTTTTTTGTTTTGATTTAATTTTTCTGATATTGATTTCTGATTTTTTATTTTTGATTATTTTTAATTAATTTTCTATGACTTTTTTTATTTTTTATGATTAATTTTGATTAATTATTATTATTGTTATTTTATTATATATATATTTGAAATGATACTTTTTGGAAAATGACACTTTTTATTTTTTTTAAGTTTTTCTTTTTATTTTTTATTTTTTTGGGGACCTTACTTTTTTTTAGTTGATTTTGTTAATTGATTGATTGATTTTTTTAATCATTTTTTTATTCTTTGATTTTTGATTTTTTTATTATTATTATTTATCTAAGAACTTGAATTTAACCTTTGTAAATATGTATTTTTAATTTTAAAAGAAACCCATTTAACTTTCCCAAAACCCTTACTTTTTTTTAATTTTTTAAAATTGTAATATGTTTTGTTTTTTTTCAAAAACTATGTACAATTTTTGGAATTTCTATTTTTTTCTTTCTATGTTTTCAAGTATTTGCTTTTCTTTTCTTTATATATTTTTTTCTTTAAAATGGCAAAACTAGTTTGATGTGGATTGTTGAAACTCAAAATCTGTAATTGTGCAACCTAAGTGATATAGGTACTTATGGAGACTTATTATTACACGTGGCTCTAATGATACCCTATACGCTTGAGAAGATAAAGTCTACCACACAACAAATTTAAACAAATAAAAATAAAATAAGATAAGATAAAATAAAATAGAAAATAAACATAAAGTAAAATGTAATAAAAAAAAACAAGAAAAGTATTTATAAACATAAATACTAGATAGGAAGAAGGAGAAAACATAAAACCTCCAAATCATGTGCCATCTTCCCATCCTTTTGGTTGGATTGATGGTCAATTTCCTATGTGCTATCTAGCCAAGTAAAAAATTCTGAAACCTTAAATCCTTGTTTCTATGAAAACTCAAATGTTATATAGGTTCCATGTGTTGCTTCACATTGCATTAAGTAATAAAGAACCCAACATTAGAAAAAGGGATATCATTTGAATTCAAGCTTGACTTTTAAGAAAATTTTACAATACAAAGAATAATGAATGAAATCCTATCAAGCTCCAAGGGATAACAACAAATTCTCTACCACATTATAAGATAAAAAGAATGTGATCGAAGACCTTCTAAGGACATGAGCAACATGCCCCATATTCCAATAAATTCCTAGCAAGCAAGCCCATAAAAAATCCTACACCTATTATATGGTGATAAAAGAGCTTTAAGAAATGATAAGGAAACATAAGTAAGCTTAATGTATGGGGCCTAACATGCACACAATTGTACAATCACCTTTACCCATAAATGAACAATACTAAGGCTTCTAGATTCACAAACAGATACAAAAACTCAAATAGTATTGTACCTAATACATCAACCTATCTAGCAGAGCTAAAATCAGAGAGCAATATAGACCAAAATTTGAGAGACTGGCATAGATAAGCCCAAATAATTTTAAATCCCAAGTTCCTTATCCTATATCATCAAGAGAGGAGATGACATTCAAATGCAATCTAATCAAATAGAATATGGCAAAGGTCAAAAATTAGAGTATAATAATCCAAAACAAGTAAGAACCAAGCAATAAAATTTGTTCAACTCTTACTGAAAGCTATGGCAAGGGAATGAATAGTGAATATAAAAAGAAAATCAAACCTTAAACTCGATGAGCAAGAAGCACATAAATTAGATTTCCTTCAAAAGCATATCCACACAAATACAAAAATAGATTAAAATGTAAACAAGGTACGTGAACTATGAATAGAAACAAGTGCCTATATTTTGCACCTTTGACCCTTTCAATCTCTTCCTCCACTTAGTTCTCGTGCTTAGTCTCCTTTTCTTCACAGTTCTATTTCCATGCTCTATCTCACCATTTTTGCTCAGTTGTTGTTGTTGTTATTTTTAATAAAGCCTTCTTCAAAACCAAACACCCCTTTTTTAATTTTGTCCTCCATGAAAACTCTAGTCAAAATTGTAGACAGCTTTCGATCTCAAACTCCCTTCTTAATCTCTTACTCTCCTCTTTCTTTTGCCTTCTCTCTCTATTATTCTCTCCTTTCAATCTCTCTCTTGCTCCCTTCCCTAAAATCTGAAAACCTTCTAGTCAAATTAAACAAAGGAACCTAAAATCTCCTCCTAAAATCTCTCTCAGTTTCACCTTTCTCGTCTCTATTATGATTTTTCTCTTTAGCTCTCCTAAGTCTCTAAACTCTTTCTCTTCCTCCATTTCTTGTTCTTTTCCTCTTTGCATATTTCTGATGCTATCTCTCTTTCTCAATCTCCATCTTTGTCCTTTGCTTCCATTTTTGCATTATCTCTTCTCTGTCTCTGATGGTGAAAAGGACATGAAAAGAGGTCAACTGCTAGAGCCCATTGCTGCAATATGCTCCTCTCTTTGTAAAAAGCTTATGCCTTCCTTCATTCCTCTATTGTTTGTGCATGGTTGCCTCTGGAGGACCCCAAAGAGAACATGTAACACCATATTTACTAAGCTCATCTCATATCATTACTAGGCTCATCTCCTTGGATTACATAAGATTTCTAAGAAAAGCTATTAAAAATATTCCATTAAATTACGTTACATCACGGATAAAATTTTCATTTAGTGTTTCGTGGGCCATATGGACTCAGCTATTTCATTCTCATATTTAAATACACAAATACAAATCATAACAAGCTCAAGAAATGGCCTAAAACTTGTGCAAGTGGAAGGTATACATAAAAATAAAGTGTGTAGCCTCGGGTTGGAATTCTAAAATTTTGACATGAACTTTAAAGAATCATAACTAATTTTAGAAAAATATAAATAATGCACACTATACCATTCTAGAAAGCTACAAATGTCTACTTTATGATAAAAATAAATTTAGACCACAAAAAAGAGATTTAGCCTTCAAAAATTGATGGAATAGTACCAGAGGTTGACTATCATTACTAGTACTATCCTCCAACTTCAAAATTTTATATCTCCCTGCTCAGAGGTCCAATTGGGGTGATCTTGGTGGCCATGAAAATATTATTATATTTAGTTTATTTTTGTAAAATTTCATGAGTATTGGACACCATTTGGCCCTTGAATGACATAGCCCAAACTACTAACCATATGAATAGTGTTTTCATCAGTTAAGTAGAAAAATGCCAACTTTGAAAAATCATAATTAATTTCACAGAGCTCCAAATAATTTGGTCTTTAGTTCTTAAAAATCCCTAGATAACATTTAATCACATGCCAGATTTCATGTACAAATTCGTTCATTTAGTCAAATCTTGATATTAGGTTGCAAAATTTCTCATTTTGTGTCATTTAAGAGTCTCAAATGGTCCAAAATTGCTTCTAAGACAACCATGGCCACTTGAACACATGGGAAAACAATAAAATGGTATACTAAACTTGTCTCAAAGGTGCACAAATCCAGATTTTTCAAACTCACTCATCCACCCAAGTTATACACAAGAATACATGTGTCAAGTTTTGTCATTCCATACCAAAATCATGCTATATTATGCATATTGCACCAAATCTCATTCATACATAATACATTTACATATTTACATGTGCTCATAAGGTCATATAACATATACAATGAAAGATTACATCATGTGCCACTCATATGGCTACAATTTTGCATGCTTACACACTTGATTGTCACATTTTCTTCTTCTAGCTTGGTGGCTCTCACTCTTTAGCTCCCTTGGTCTACCTAGACATGTTAAACATGTGGGGAGGAAGGAATGAGATTCTAGGAATCCCAATAGCTCTTCTCCCTTTCAATCACACATAAAGAATGCAAATCCATTGTCTAAAAATGCATGCATGAGCATTATAAAGCATGTAGCTATTTAAAAAATATCATTGGCATTCAAGAAGTCATACAAAACATCTATAGGCTTGCCAAGTAAGTGGATTAGCCTCACCCATTCTCTTTTAGGATGTTGGACAATCCTCACCCTTTTTCTTAAAGGCCTTGAACTAAGCCTTGTTTTTGAGAGACTCTAATATTTTTCTCAACTATTCTTAAGGGTTCTTGGCTTCACTATACTCAAGTAAACCCAAGCAAGTGTACAAGATATCATTTGAATGCATAAAACAATCTCATGGTACCATGGCATATAAAATCATGCTAGAACACATTTTCATGATGTAACATCCAGAAAAGAAAAAAGAAGAAAAAAAAAGAATAAAAAAGCTAAAAATTTTCGAAGGCTGAAAATTTTCTAAGTCTGCTAGCTATAGCCTAGCTATAGCGAATGTACCTATTCGCTATAGCGAGAAATGGTCTAGTTATAGTGAGAATGCTTCTAGCTATAGCGAAAATACTTTTAGCTATAGCGAGTGTGGGCACCCCATACAAAAACCAGGGCGTTGCTCGCCGTAGCGCGCGTCGTAGCGAAGGCAGAGGTCTGAGACTGATACGAGCTCGAGGGTTAGTCAGAAAAAGCTTGAAAAAAGAGAATTTGACTTTTAAAGCCTTCAAACTCCTCTTTTCTTTTTGTAACCGACTTAAGCTCCCTCTAAGGCAGAGAAAAGGGCAGAGGAGAGAGAGAGAAACCTAGAGGAGGAAGGAAGAACAAGAAAAAGGTAAAATTTGTATGGCTTTTCTCTTAGAATATTATTTTTCTCTCCTTGCCCTCTCTTCCTATGGTTTTGGTTGTGGAAGTAGTTGGGTTTTGAGCTTGGTCCAGAAGAGGGAGAGTGGAAAACCCCTCTTGAAGAAGACCAAAACTCATATCTCTGCACTCCTTCCTCCTTACTTTCCTTTCTTGAGAGCTTGAGAGAGGAAGGAGAGTTAGTGGGATTCTAGAGAGAGAAACCCTAATTTCTCTTCATGAATAAAGTGTTAAGAGAGTAATTCCATGCTCCTTGTGTGTTTAGGCTCAAGAGAAGTACTCCCATCTAGTGGTGATTGTGAAATCAACAAGGGAGGAGACAAATTGAAAGGAAAAGCTTGTGATTAGCCAATAAGGTAGCTCTTTCCACCTTCTTTCATGCATAGATGTGTGCTTACATTGTCTTGTATGTGTGTATGTATGTTTTACACCATGAAAAGTATGCTAGCATGATGATGTCTTATGAATTTCAATTATGTTTTATGTGATTACTTTGCTTTGCTTAAGTATGGAAAAGCCACACAACCCTCTAGCCATGGTGAGGATGAGTCAAGAATCCTAAAGTTGGTTGAGACAAAGTAAAAAGTCTCCCAAAAGTGAGGTTGACTTCCAAGAGTAAGGTTGAGTCTAAGAACCTCTTAAAGAATGGGTGAGGCAAGTCCAAAATCCACAAGTGAAGGGGTGAGGCTAATCCACTTGCTTGGCAAGCCTTTGTATGTTATGTATGGCCTACTCAAATGTTGAAAATGCTTTTCTTATGATTTCACATGCTAATATGCCCATGCATATATTTGTGAGACTTGTTTGCATGCTTTATGTATGATTGAATGAGAGATGAGCTATTGAGATTCTTTGAATCTCACCCCCCCTCTCCACCATCCTAACATGCTAGGTGGACTACGTGAGACAAGAGATGGGAGCCACCAAGCTTGAAGTTAAGGGATTCGGTGAAGAAATTGTAAAAGAGCCATTTTGTCACTATTTTGTAGTTAAGTCAAGGGATTTAATCTAATGATGTACATGTTGTAGGCACTTAGGAATACTTGTAAATGGATGTACTTAATGTATATGTATGAGAATTGAACTTATAGTGCATGATGTAGCAAGCTTCGGTATGAATAGTAAGATCTTGGCATTATGTGCATGGTGTATGTGTTGGTGTGGGAGAGTGAGTTTTGCAAATCTGGATTGTTAGACATTTGAGCCATGTTTAATAGCCTATGTTGATGCTTTCCCACGTGCTCATAGAGCCTTAGAAGTAGGAGAAGCCAATTTGAACCCTTGGAGTCCTCTTTAGCAAGAGAAACTGGTCACTTTGCCCCATGATGTCCAAGTCTGACCAAACGACCTCTTCTTGCCTTGAAATTTGGCATGTGACTAGATATTGTTTAGAGATTTTTGGGAAGCTAAAGATCAGGTCATTTGGAGGTCTGTGGAATTTTCCATGATTTTTCAAAGTTGGTATCAGAAATTCGGATTTGCACAGGCACTGTTCATTTGGTCAGATGTGAAATTGTATCATCCGAGGGGCAAACGTGGTCCAATGGCTACAAGATTTTATAGACAGAAACTAGACAGTCGTAGTGACTTGTATCAACTGGAATCACCTAATTTGGAGGTATATAGAGGAAGATATGTATTTTCGAAATTTCTGCCCAGTATCAGTCATCTTGCCTGACCTGAGGTACTATTCCATCGATTTCTGAGAGTTTGGCTTAATGAACTGATCTGGAGATATTTTTTCTCTCTAGTTAACATCCTCATCTTTCCATATTGGTATCATTTTCATGCATTGGAGTTTTTTGGAATTAGTTAGACATTTTTGAAGTTCATATTAGTAAACTGTGACAGTTTCAGGACCAGTCCGACCTCCAGATGATTTGCGTGTCAAACGCTTTGTGTGTAGGATTTTAAGACTTCTACATATTTTTATTATGAAGTAGACATCCTAAAATTTCCATAATGACCAAGAGTGAATGTTTTTTATTTTTCTAGATTTAGTTATGAATTTCCAAACTTTGCCCAAAAATGAGGCCAAGTCTGCCGAAAATGAATCTACATGTCTCATATGCCTTTTTGGTTTCCATGGGTTTAAAGCATGTTTTTGGGATTGCAATGAGTTGTAATGGTGCAATTAAATATGATGATGCATAGAATGAGCTCACATGGTCCATGTGACACTGAAATGCATTTTTAACCCTATCGCAATGTTAAGAAAGTATAAGAATCCAATGAGGAAGATCTCACTTTATTCTCCCTATATCTCATATGAGCATGTAAGGTATGATGGGTATGAGCTAGAAATGATGGTGTTACACATGGCTTAATACATACATACACACATTCAAAGACAAGACAACATTCATTCATGTGTGAGAGAAAGGAGAGAGAGAGCTACCTTTGCCACACAAGCACACTTTTTCTCTTGGAATTATACTCCCTTCCTTGGCCACACACTCACAATGATGTAAGGCTTGTTTCTTTTGGCCTAAACACATAAAATAGGAACCAATTATGCTCTTGGAACCATTCTCAAGGCTACCTATCTACTTGGAACTCTAATTTTGTCTTATGGTTCATTTATGGTTCCTAAATGCACCTAATAAAGCAATATCCATCATTTGAGTTCTATGCTATATTCTTTCCTTTTATTTATGATTCTTGACTCCTTTTAAGCCTCTTGGAGTCATCACACAATTGAAAAAAGGAGCCTAACTACATGTTGCTTCTTTAGGTTATATTATGGAACCTATATTACCAATTTTTCCTCCTAGGCCTCCTAAATTTAGGCCAAAGTTTCCCTTCATCTTACTCATCATATATGACTCAAAAATGGGCTTAAAAAAATTTAAAACTATTCCTAGGTGCCTTAAACCCTTTAGGCTGAGGTTATGCTTCTTCTTGGCACCCATGTAGTTTGCTTTGTTTTCTTGGTGGAAGATGCATATGGGGAGCCTTCTAAGGACCTTAGGAGTTCATCTAAATACTCATTTAGGCCTAGGAATTATTGTATCAAATTAGATTTTACAAGAGATACTTAAAACCCTAACTTTGTTATCTTGATTTTTCATGATTATTTGTTAATTCTCTTTGCATATTCTTATTCTCCACACTTAATTTCCTAAGGTTCACCCTTGGTTCTACCCAAAATCCATATCTTCTTAAAGCTCTCTAAGTGGGATGAACCAAGGAGAAGAAGGGAAGAAGGAGTAGCTACCATGGAATGAAGATTTTCCTTATTTTCTTGGCTTTTCTTGCTTGTTTCTCACTTTGCTTGGCCTCCTCTCCTCAAATCCGAATTTTTTCACCTTTGTTTTGCCTTCAAAATAGATCCAAAAAATTCAATAAAATTATAGAAAAGAAGGAAAGGTGGAGGAGAAGGGATTTGCTAAAGAGGAAGCATGAAAAATCAAGAAAATTCATACATTTTTCCTTGTTTTTCTCCTCCCTTTCTTCTCTTCTTGGTGCGCATCAAACCATAGCTCTCTCCTTTAGTTTAGGATAGAAACAAATGTGGCTAAATGAATGAGGAGGTAGGGTATGACATGTATATAGGTAGGTTAGGAAAGATTTTTCAAAACTATTAATTTTGTCCCTTCGTCTTGGCATTTTCATTTCTAGTTTATTTTAACTCCTTTTTGAGAACCGTATTTTCTATTATAAAGTTTAGATTCTCAATTTAATAAAATACTTTTGGAATCACTCAAATTGGAGCTAAAACCTTTTCGAACGAATTAGTCAAAGTTTAGGTCAACTGACATTAGAAAATGTCCACCAGAGAGGTTTTAACTGTCTCGGGGCTTCCTATGGTTTTTAGGGCCTCTGAGAACCCTAGAGAACTCAAAACTTTCATTTAAAAATCTCTCCTATGAGAATTCCAAAATTTGCTCAAAATTACAAAAATGTTAATACATTTCATCAACATTTTGTTCAAATTACTTTATTCATTCTAGCTCTATTTTTTTTCATCTGAGCCTGTAATTCTTATTTTTAGGAGTCTAGAATGCTACTTAAATGTTTTAGAACCTTAATTAATTCATTTTAGGGGACTTGCTTTGAAAACACATCTATTTCGTCATTTGATGAAAACTGGACTTTACAAAACACAAGAGGAAAGGACAAAATCGAAAAATCAAAGGTAGGGTTTAGGGCTTTTTTTTCTTTTTCTTTTTATATTTTGGGTATTATTTTGTCTGTTACCCTAGGCATTGGGTTGAAAGAAGCAAGCTTTGGTTTTGGATTTTGGTATTAGGTTAATGGGGTTGAAGGTTTGGGTTGACAAAACAAATAATTTAGTTTTTGGTTTTTTAATTGATTTTTTAATTTCCCTTTTCCTTTTTTTTTTCTTCTTTTTATATTTAAAATCATAGGGTAAATGGGGAGCATAGGCCTATAGGAGTGAAGCAAATTGTTTTTGTTTCTATTCTTTACATTCTTTTTTCTTTTTTAAAATTGTTTTTATGTTTGTTTTTTTTTTTTTTTTTTGGGTAATCTTTCCTTTCTATTTGTTCATTTTCATTTTTTTGTTTACATTTTTTTAACATTTTTTAATTTGTCCTTTTTCCTTTTTTCCCTCTTTTTTCTTTTTTCTCTTTTTTATATTTCTTTTTTTTCTTTCTCTTTTTTTTATTCTTGCTAATTTGATTTTATTATTATTTTTGGAGTATATTTGGACAAAATACGGTATTCACATCTAACTAGAACAATGAGTAAAGGCTCAAAGTTGGGGGTTTTCACAAAAGCTCACATATATCCAACTAATTCCACTCTAATTATAAAGTAACCTTAAAATGGATATAACATGGGAAATATTAACTCAAAACACATGATGAGTCCCTAAAAATTGATGTGAACACACACATACAACTAGGATTTATCTATATAGGCTCACATAGAAAAAAGTACTTCATCACCTTCATAGATGATTTCTCAAGTATATATATTTGTACTTGCTTAGTAAATAGAATTAAACACTAGATGCTTTTAAGGTAAGTAGAAGTAGAGAGACTATGTGAAAAATGAATTCATATTATGAATCAAAGAGAGGTGAAAAGTACCATGGTAGATACATTAAATATGGATGAGCATCATATTCATTTGTAAGATTTCTTCAAGACTAGGGGATAGTTGCCCAATGTATTGTGCTTATGTCTCTAGATCAAAATGGTGTAACTAAAAGAAGGAACTGAATGTGCTGGAATTGAGTGCTATTGGACATCATTGACAAATCCAAGCTTCTTAAGTCCTTATGGGTTGAAGCTTTTAAGATGACTGTGTATATCCAAAATCGAATTCCAACTAAGGCTATTGCAAAAACACCTTTTGAATTATGGAAAAATTGGAAAATGACTTTAAGACATGTAGTGTTTTGAGGATAATCCATTAGAAAAGAAGTCGGGCTTAAAAACCATTAGTGGTTATTTCACTAGATACGGTGAAAAGTCCAAAGGATATAGGTTTTACTATCCATCTTATAGCACTTGGATTGTAGAATCATAAAATACAAAATTTCTTGAAAATAACTTGATTAATAAGAGTTATCATACTTGTAACTTAGGTTTTGAGAATGATCATTCTGGTGTTTAAGCTCCCAATTTAAGTAATAGATTAGTTTTGATTTATATCTTCAGGTGCAAATAGGCGTTGAACAACCAATTATTGAGATTTCACAAGCTGTTGACAATGACCAATTTGATTTGGTTATTGAATAGTCACAAAAAATTGTTGAGCAACCAATTGGGCATCATGATCTTCAAGAGAATGTTGATGCAAGATTCAGAAGATTGATTAAGATAAGAAGGTCAACAATTTCTAATGGCCATGCTGTGTACCTACAAGAAACTAACTATAATATAGGAGCTAAGAAGGATTCTAAGACCTTTTCACATGCCATCAGTTGCATAGGATTTGAATTATGACATAATAACATGAAAGAAGATATGGATTTTATGGCATCTAAACTTATTAGGGATCTCATTGAGTTTTCTAATGGTTCTAGGGCCATTGGATGTAAACTGGTCTATAAGACAAAAAATTACTTAGTAGGCAACATTACGAGATATAAAGCAAAACACATATTGTATGATTTATTCAGAATAAAGGAATCAATTCCACAAAGACTTTTTCCCACTTAGTATTTGAAAAAGATTCCCTTTACATCATAATGGTATTGGTTGCTCATTTTATTATAGAGCTACATCAAATGAATGTGAAAATGACATTTCTCAATGGGGAACTAGAGGAGGAGATATATATTAAACAACTAGAAAATTTCTCCTCAAGTGATGGTGAGTACTTGGTGTGTGAGCTTAAGAAAGCCATATATGAATTGGAATAGGCCTTCCAACAATGATACATAAAGTTTCATCATCTCATCTCCACATTTAGATTTGTAGAGAATGTCATGGACCAATGTATATACTAGGTTGATGAGACTAAAAATTTTTCCTTGTTTTATATATGGATGATATAACACTTATAACTAATGATAAAAGGTTGCTATATGAGGTGAAGCAATGTCTCTTTAAGAATTTAATATGAAGGATATAGATGAGGCATCTTTTGTCATTAGTATTAAGATCCATAGGGATGAAAACTCATTGCATTTTAGTTTATTGTAGGAAACTTATATTAATAAAGTCTTATAGAGGTTTTAAATGAAAGACTGTTCACTAAGTGTAGCACTTATTATGAAAGATGATAGGTTCAATTTGAACTAGTACTTGAAAAAATGATTTTAAAAAGGAATAAATGCAAAATAATTCATATGCTTTTGTTGTCAAAAGGATGATGTATGCTTAAGTTTGTATCAGACCTAACAAAGTATTGTGATTGTATGTTTTGGAAGATATATGATGAGTGCAAAATATACATGTTTTTTCTTAAGATAAAATTAAGCAATTAAATCCAAATTATGTGGTTTTTATGTACTTTTTATATGTTCTAATTAGGTACAAGGGGAAGTGAAAAGCTTGAGAGAATTATTTGGAAATCAAGCATATTTAGTAAGGAACATGGGTGAGCTATGTTAGTGAGTATGGACATGTGAAATAAGGGAGTTTTAAGCAAACCAATGCTGCACATGAGCAGTTTGTGTAAATTTACACAGCATGTAAACCTATATAGATAGATTGTGTAAATGGGTAATTTTAACATGGGCTGCCTATGTTTGATTAGAATTGGGGCTTTTTATGAGGTAACTTTGATTTTCTAAAGAAAAAGGCAAAGATAACACCTAGAGAAGTTTAGATACAGAGGAAGAGAGGAGATTCAGAGGAAAATATTAGGAATTTATTGAAGATTTGAAGTTTGCATTGAAGAATAAATCCAATTCACCATTAGTTTTATCTTTATTTTTTTTCTTTAGTTTTTGAATCATAAATCTATTCAATTCTATTGTTATTTGTTTGTTGATTCTTATTATGATTTAGAGTTTAAATGAATTTGTTCATTGATTAAGTTGAACTTGGAATTCTCTTATGACAATTTTAAGCAAATTAATCTACTACTTTTTTTCCTTGTTCATGAATGGTTGGCCATTATTTATTTGATGTATTGTGAGAGAATCGAGAAGTCAATCACAGTATAGATTAATAAAGCATTAGATTTAGATGATAGTTTTGTAGAGATATAAATTACATTTAAGTAGTCTATAAGTATTATCTTACATTGATTCGTTACATGTAATGGGTTTGTATTAAGTGTATGATCATAAAAGTACATGCAAGCTTAATATGACCCTGATGATTTATTTTAAGAGAGAATTTCATATATATTAGCAAAATTGCCATTAATCCAATTGAATTTAGTTACAAGAGTCCATTTTGAATGATATGTAAGACGTAAATAGAGGATTCTAAACTTCAAAGCATTTTTCATACATATTTATTATTTATTTAGAACATATTATTTTAATATTGCCTTTACTAGTTCCAATTTCAAATGGATAATTGACATGATTAATTTTGGTAATTGGTAATTAAATTTCTTTCTCGTGGGAATAATACTGTAGTCATTAGTTTATTACTTGTGGAACCCACATACTTATGAAATCATAACATAACAATATTAAAGTAATCTAGATATGGATCATTGGAGAGTTGCAAAGAAGGTGATGACCTTAAGAGAACTAATGGTAATATGCTTATGTATAAGTGGCCTAAAAACTTTGACGTGGTTGGCTACTATGATTTGGACTTTGCCAAATGTGTGTTATAGTTGGAATTCAACATTAAGATATATTTCCATGCTTATTGGTAGAGCCATGTCTTGGAAGAGTGCAAAGTGGACATTGATTGTTACTTTTATCATGAAGGTTGAGTTTGTATCATATTTTGAGGTGAGCTAATATGGTGTATGGTTAAAGAGCTTTATTTTGGGTTTAAAATTGTGGATTCCATCTCTAAGTTGTTGAGGATGTATTATGATAACTCAACTATGTTTTTCTAGCTAAGAACAACAAGAATCGAAGTTGAAGTAAGTACATTGATATCAACTACTTAGTCATTTGGGAATATGTCAAAAAGAATAAAGTTATCATCGAACATGTTAGCATTGAATTGATGATGCTTGATCCTTTAATGAAAGGTATGCCTCTAAATATGTCTAAGGATCATGTAGCAAGAATGAGACTTAATTCCATATTGAGATTTTGATGTATAACATTTCAACATTTATATTATAGCTTTTATTTATGTTTTTGATACTTTTCTCATTTTGCATGCGCATTTATTTTTAAGAATAAAAACCATTAAATAGACCTCAAATAAGCATAGGGCATATTTATTAATTTAGAACGGCTTGAGAAAATAAAATTTATTGTGATATATGAAAGATAATACTCGTTTACAAAGGATTTATCACCATAATTCATGTATTTGGTGAACTCTTGGAATATAAGTACTTCTTAATCTTGGGAGTCATTAAGAATAAAGACATTCAGACCAAGTGGGAGAATGTAGTGATTTCTTTGTGAACATTTAAAACAAACCAACATTCACCCTGATGTTACAACATCTATATAATAGTGGTATCAAATTTTAGGGGGCTCCAAGGTTCAAGCCAAAGGAATATTCCACCCATATCCCTTATTTTTAACATCCTTTGACATAAATGTGGCTAGAAACTCATGCTATAATTAAGGGTCCTTGAGCTTAATTTATACATATTATAAAATGTCCAAATCTTCATATACACCATTAGTGGTATAAAGTGAGAGCTTGAAAGCATATTTTAGGCAAAAAATTCTAGTTTTTGTGAGCAATAGCCATAGGTCAATGTCATCCACATCCTCTTTATATTTGAATATCATAGTTGTGTTTGCATATCCTTTAGGTGTTATCATCTCCTTCTCCTTTATCTTCCATGATGACGATGTTAATTTTCTAAATGACTGCTTTTACAACATTGATAAACCTATGGCCCTCTATGCTTTTTTTCCCTTGAATCCTCAGTAATCAATTCTGACAAAATCAGTTACCCCATCATCTAATTCCTATTGGACTTTGGCTTTGTTATTGCTATCAATTTCTTTTCCATGAGCTTCCTCACCATTGTCATCAAGCTTAAGTTTATCTTATTACTCTTGCCTTTAGTTTGTGTTTGTGCTAGCTTGGTAGGTTTGACTTTAATGAGAGTATAAGAAGAAGAGGAATATGAGGGAACATGGCATTTGTTGTTGAACTTAAAGGAAGTAAAAGGGTTGGAGAAGTGAGGGGAAGTTATTGAGGAGTGTAAATTGTAGGAACTATAACATGAAGAGGGCTAGATAATGGAGGGCATTAGGATGGAGTTTCATAGAGATTATGGTTTTTGATGAGAGAGAAAAAGGGAGGAATTAATTGATACAAGTGTTTGTGTTTGAAGAAGAAGGATAAAATTGACTTAAAAAAAATACCCAAATTAAATGTAGAACAAAATCAAGTGAAAAAAAATCGAAACTCGATGAATAAAACAACAAGAAACAAATTCATTGCAATTCTAAATGTCATATGTACATTAAAAACAAAGGTTTGAAGGAGTAATACGACAATGTAATTTAGGGAAAGGAAAGATTAAAGAGAAGAGAGAGAGAGAGAGAGAGAGAGAGATAGTTTTGTAATGAACCTAATTTCTACTGTAGCCAATGAAGAGAAGAAGAAGAAGAAGAAATCATAAGTTTGAAGAGTCAATTGTAAGCTTTTTTTAAGTAAAAGAGGTTAGTTGCACAAGTTTCTAAGTAGAAAAGAGTTCTAAACATTTTAATCTTTATTTTATTTTTTTCATTTTAACTTATTGGTGAAGTTATGCTAGAAGAGTCTATCTGAAACTTCTTTTTAAGAAGGATAATATTGCTTGGTTTTAATTAAGAGGGGTTGAATAGTAAGTTTTGAAAAATTATAGGTAACAAAACTATATTTAAGCTTATTAATTATATGTATTTTATTATTTGAGATAATTCAAATTTATAATTAATTACATTGAGGTAGATCTATGATTAGTTAACTATTATTAATTTTACTCTATGTTTAGTAGAGGGTTTTTTAGGGAGGAGTTGAGGGGAGTTGCTCTCCCACCCTTGTTTGGCTAGAAAATTTTTTAAGGAAGGGAAGGGAGTTGCTTCCCTCCCCTTGTTTGGATGAAACAATTTTTGAGGAGGGAAGGGGAGCCCCTCCCCTCCTTTTCCCTTTTAAGCCTCCCCTCCAAAATTTGGGTTTTTTAGAAGGGAGATGAGAGATAATTTTTTTATTACAAAATTAGCCTTATTAAAATAATATAATTCCTCTCTTACCCTTTAAGTTTAATCACACCCTAATTTATTCTTAATTACTCTCCCTTGTTGCCGCCACTACCAATTCTTAATTCAGGTTCTGCTCTATACACTTTTTACTCTTTATTATTATTTTTATTCTATGTGGTTGCTCCTTCTTGGTCTGAGGTATTTTTTGTTTTCAATTTTCCCTGCTTGAGTTTACATTATTATCTATAAATTGGTTACAGAGAATAAACTCTAGGTTAGGGCAACTGAGCATAATTGGTAAAAGAAATATGCGCCTCCCTCTCATTTTAACTATCATAATTGGCAAAAGAAGATTTCTTATTGAAAGGCCTCCTTCCTTGTTACCATTACATTAAGTTGCTTGATCGGTTAAAAAACTGTATATGAACTTGTACGATTACTGACTGAGGTTTAATTCTTCAATTAATGATTATGCCTAGAGTTATGTTGTTAATTTTATCTGCTGCGTGAGATAGAGATTTATTTTATAATACGAAATTGGATATTAATAGTGTTGTTTGAAATAAACATGCTTTAATATATATATATATATATGTTTTTGTTAGGAAAATTTTTAATCTGGAATTTCTTTCACCTATGAAACCTCCTTGGGGCACCTATCAAAGCTCTTTGATGAAATCGACCCTTGATCTTCTGGAATCTTCAATTGAAGAAAAACTTTTGGGTAAATTACATAAATTTTTTATTTTTAAAATATGCATAAAATTCTCATAAAATAAAAAGTTACACTAAACTTAATCTAATTTTATTTATTTTTTACTATAATACTTTTTATTAATTTAAACACATAAATTTTTTAGGTTAAATTTAATGAAAATAAAATTTATTCTTTTTTATTTTTATTTGTACACATTTGAAAACAAAATCTACTTTTTATATATACATGACTTAAACACACACACACACACACACACACATATATACATATATAATTATATATATGTGTATATATGTATATTCTAGAGAGAATTTTTGCTAGTGATATATATTTATTGATTAGTCAAATCTATTGATCCATATTTATTGTTGCAATTGCATGTTATGGTGTCTATCTTTTGATTAAATGTATGTTTTTGATTTGGTTTTTAGTTTTACTAGATGGAATTAGTAAGGCATAGATATATGTTGGTTCGTCGATACTTAGAATTGCGTAGAAGAGTTGTAGTTCAAGTTGTTTGTGCTTTTGTATGGTACTATGTGACTCATATGTCTAGTAAGGAAAAAATAGGCTACAGTATGAGTTTGAAGAGAAAAAGAGTTCATGAGGAAGTAATGAGTCAAAGAAGTAGTAGTAGAAATGGTTGAGATATGGTTAGAATGGGTCCTGAAGCTTTCTTAAGATTATGTGGTATGTTAGAGAGAGAGGGTAGCTTACAAGCTACACAATATTCAAGTGTGGAAGAACACGTTGCCAAGACTCTTCACATATTAACACATAAAGCAAAAAATCTTGTAGTTAACTTTATTTTTCGATGGTCTGATGAGACAAATAGTCATCATCTTCATAAAGTGTTGGATGCTATAATTGAACTAGAAGGGAAATTGTTAGTACAACTTGATGGTTCTTTAGTCCCTCTTGAAATAATCCATAACAATGGTAAATTCTTCCTTTTTTTTAAGAATTGCATTGGTACAATAGATGGAACACACATTCGTGCTAAAGTACCTCTGGCAGAAGCCCTTTGATATCATGGTAGGAAAGAGCACCCAACACAAAATGTGTTACTAGTATGCACATTTGATCTAAGGTTCACTTATGTGCTTCCTGGTCGGGAAGGCACCGCATCTGACTAAAGAATTTTAAAAAATGCATTAACACGAGAAGATAGGTTTAAAATTCTCTAAGGTAACTATTTGATTAATTGCTAAAATTATTCTAATTAATCAAGCTATTATCACACATTCATAATAATTATTTTCATTTATTATAGGAAAATATTACCTTGTAGATGTTGGCTTCATGTTGACCAGTGGACTTATTACACCTTATAGAGAGGTTTGATATCATTTAAAAGAATATTCAGCAAGAAATCCACCTCAAAATCATAGGGAATTATTCCATCTTTGGCATGCATCATTAAGTAATGCAATCAAAAGAGCGTTTGGTGTATTAAAAAATGATTTCCAATCATATCCAGTTCATCAGAGCCTACTTATGGGGTTAAAGCTCAAAAACTGATAATACTTGCATGTTGCATTCTTCATAGTTACTTGATGACCACAAAACTTGATGAAGATCTTATTGCTGAAGTTGATGAAGAACTTACAAATCTAAATGAAAATGATAATACTAGTCATGCTCCAAATAATGAGGATGCAGAGGTTGTTCAAAGAGAGCTTGTTAGAGAAAACATAGCCAATCAAATGTGGGTAGCTTATCAAGCTCAAGTTGGTTGAAATATGTTCTATTTTTATTTTTTTGTAATAAAAATTGATTAATTGATGTATTTGATCGAGTTTTATTTGTACTACTATTGATATGTTATTGTTAGATTGATTTATAATATTAATTTAATTTGATTGAGTTTCATTTGTACTACTTATTCATATTCTTTTAAGTTTACACTTATGTTTGTTTTCGTTCAAATTTTATTATGTTATAATGAATAGATCCCATAGAATGGCAACAAAAACAAACAATGGCAAGGAATTGCCCAATTGGACAAGGGCAATGGATGATGCCTTCATTTATAAGTATGAACATGGCCGAAAAGTTAATGGGACATTTACCACTACAGCTTATGAAAACATTGTCTAAGTGTTAAATGCACAATTTGGTAGAAAAGTTGACAAGGAGAAAATTAAGAATCATTGGAAGATGTTGAAAAGAAACTTTTCAAAAGTTTATGATATATTTAGAAATAGTTTGAGTAGTTTTGCTTGGGATCCTTCAACTCAATTATGGGATGTTGAGCCTCAAGTTTGGGAGACTTTAATTCAGGTATAAGCTTTACATTTTGTATATGGTCACTTTTTTTGTGTGTGGAACTTAAATTATGTTTCTCTTAATATGTATATATATTTTTAGTCTAAACCAAAGGCTACAATTTAGCGAACTACCCCTTTTTCAAACTATAACAAGATGATCATATTATATGGAGCTGATAGAGCTGGTGGAGAAGAGTCTCAGACAGCAAAGGAGCGGCGAAAACGGTGTCAATCAGCCCATATGGAAGAAGATAATGAAACTATCAATGACCTTGATTAACTCATCTTATAAAAAGAGGTCACATTAGATGGTGTTGAGATGTTTAGTGATGGTGATACTGGTCAAGCAAATCTCTCACCTCTTGAGCAATCACAAGGAGCAACTAGTGATTATGGTAAAAGGAGAAGGAAAGAGCCTGTTAACGATAAGGATACTGATCTTAACACATTGTAGGGGGTAGTATTTGAAATGGCAACAGCAATCAAAGAAGGCAATGAAGCATTGGCTCAAGGTCATGATTTAATACATGACGTATTGAACTAGGGAAATAATTTATTGCATGAGTCAAATGTTATAAAAAGAGAGTTTTAGCCATAAGATTCCACCTATGTCAGGTAAAGAAATTTGAAATTTGATAACTAAATGTGGATTTGATGCTATCCAAAAGCCCCGAATTTATAACTATCTTATGAGTGATGTTGACAAGTTGAGATTAGTTGTTCAATGCCCACCTCCAGCTCGCAAGGTAGTAATCATAGACATAGTGTTTGGATCTTCCTGTCCTTATTAAGGAGTAATCTTGTGTAATGATATTGGTGTTGGAACCTTTTTTAATGTGGATGATATTCACTTTTGTATCTTTTTTTATGTGGATGTTTATTTTAATTGTAGTATATATATATATATATATATTTATTGGCAGACAAGTTCAAGCTACTCTTTTAATTTTTTTTTTTTACGAATGTTGGTTCAATTGAAACAAAATTATAATTATTGTTATTTTGATAAAATTGGTATAGAAGTTGTGATTTTAATTTTTGTCCAAGTTTTTGGTTAAGATAAGAGATCAACAATATTTTTTACTACGACATGTCAAAGTTGATAAATTGCATTATACATATTTATATGCTGATAAAATAGAAAAGAAAGAAAAATTCATTTAAATTTTATAAGGGTTAATTTTTAGTTAGCTTTCCTCCCTTTTCTTTTTAAACCAAACAAAGTATCATTAAAATCTCTCCCTTCCCCTTTTTTCTTCTTTGTTGAGTTTAGGAAAAGGTTATCCCTTTGAATTATTATATCAGTATTGAGATATTAATTTTAGTATCTCAGTATGAGTAAAATTTTTTATTTATATTTTCACATTTAGGTATTTAGTAAATATTGATAAAAAATTGAGATATAAAGTTTGAGAATTGTGAGCCCAAGTTGATGTTAAAAAGTAATCGAAGCTTGTATTATTTTCACACCTTGCATTAGTTTAAAGTATGGATTTTTTATAGTAGAAGATTCATAATATGCGTTCAATGTTCCCCGTAAGTTTTTTTTTCCCCTTCTTTTAAAACTTAATTTCTAATTTTTAATTGTTTTTTCCTTAAAATCTCTTCAGCGCTGCACCGTCTCATTTCCATTAGTGTAGCATACCCATTGTCCAACATAACCAAAAACCCCGGAAGCTCAGCAAGAATTCCCAAACCATAGCCGTCAGTCTTGGCTCTCCACTCTGTCCATCGTGTCACAGCCAACACCTCCCAATTTTAGAGATATGGATCCGCAGGAGAAGCTTTTGGGTCAAAGGCTTAAAATTTCTTCTAATTAGGTTCAAACTCCCACATAAAAAAAATTGTCCTTATAAAGGTGATGATTATATTGAATTTAAATTAATTTTTTATGTATTTAAATAATGAATAAATTAATGATTTAGTTCCTAAAATATTATTTTTCTCTTAATTTAATCTTTGACGTTATATTTTGAAAATTATTTTAATTGAAAGAAAATTTTTAAAGGATTAAATTAAATTTTTTTTATAAGACTGAATAAAAAAATTAACTTTTTAAAGGTTAAATTAAGAAATTTCATTTTTAGATGATTGAACTAATAGAAGAGTAAAGAATTAATTTATTCTTAGATGAATGATGTCTTTTGTTTGTAAAAATTATCAAATTCACCCAATTATGTTTTTTCCTTTTTTTATATTAAGATGGTGGGTCCCATGTGCTTCAAAATAGACCTGATCATGAGACAGACTCATAAAAAAATTTACAAATTTTTTAGATTTGTGCTTGGCCTGGCACTGTTCAAAATAGTATTAGGTTGGGCTTAGCTAGATAAAAAATGAGCCGATCTCGACTTAGCCCATTTTTTAAAAAAATTAATTTTTAAATTAAATTTAATTTTTTAAAAAAATTTTAAATATTATCTATCTTTATTTTATTACTTATTAGGCTCACTTTTTTTTTATTTTAAATACCAAATAGTTTTAAAAAAATATGGTAGGAAATTTAAATAATTTGGAGTATACATAAGATAATAAAACTTTTCAATATGATAATTTTTTTAATAATATTATTGATTATTGATTTATTTTGTTTGAATTATAATTTATTCCTAATAATATATTATGCAATAAGTAAGAGTAAACAAAAATAATTATATATGTTGTATAATTCTTTTTTACTTATATTAGTAGTTATAAATATTTTTTCTAATAATATTATTTATTAATAATATATAAAAAATAATTATAATACGGCTCAAGCTTGGGCTTGGGTCAAGCTTAAAAAAAGTCAAAGTTATGCGTAGTTTATATTTGAGTTTTTTTAAAGTGAACCCATTTTTTATTGAATTTTTTTTAGGGCTCATATCTATTTTTTTAAGCTGGGCCTATCGGATCGGATGGACTTTTCTGACCCATGATTAGGTTTGCTTTAAAACCTATATAGCTATCAATATTTAAAATTTGAAAAAAAAAAGCCAAAAATAAAATAAAAATAAAAAGAGAATAAAACAAAAAATTGATGTACACGTAACTCAGAAAAAGTTGTAATTATTTGTAGCTTTGGAACAATAAGGACTTCTCAGTTTATAATATATACATATTAGAACAAATTTATATTTATATGCAAATAAATGAATATTTTGACTATAAAAGATGTAGTCACTATATTTATTTTTTAATTATGAAGATTAAAAATAAAAAAATAAAAATAAAAAGAGAATAAAACACAAAATTGATGTGCACATAACTCAAGGAGAAAGTTGTAATTATTTGTGACTTTGAAATTATAACGACTTCCTATGAGTTTATAATACATACTTATTAGAACAAACTTGTATTTACATGCAAATAAATGAATACGACTACAAGGGATGTTGCTACCATGTGTCTACCTTATATGTGTTTTTCTTTAGAAAGATCAACAATTTTAATTATGAAAATAAAAATTTAAGTTATAAAAAAAATTTTTAATTATAAGAACAAAAATTTTAAATAAGGACACATTTTTGGTCTATTGAGCCTTTAAAATAATTTCAAAACTTAACAATATATTTTTTAACCAATAACTATAAAGTATAATTTTTAAAAAAATTTAAAACTTGAACAATAATAAACATAAATGGGAGGAAAAACTAATTACACAGCTAAAAAAACTTGAGTTTTAGGTTATGAAATATAATTTTTTCCATAGCTAAAATTGTTATCTCTTAAAAAGAACATATAATAAACACATGTCAAGTTATTAATAGAGGTGTTTATTGGGCTCTTGGTCTTACCTAATCAAATTGGGCTGGGTTAGGGTAGGCATTAAAAAAAAAGGTCGGGCTGGGCTAAATTACAAGACAAGGCTAAGTTATATTAGTTTGGCCTGACCCAAAAAAGAAGTAAAAAAATTTTTTAAATTTATTTTATAAAAATTTATATCAAAATTGTAAAATTTTTTGGGAGAAAAAATGTAATTTTATAAAATTTTTTTTTGAGATCATTTTATAATTCTAACAATAAATTTCAAAATAAAAAAGAAAACAAAAAAAGAAAAAAAATACAAAAAAGCAAAACTGGGTTGCGCAGTACCAGCTTGACTTTGCCAAATAGACATAAGTTAAGTTTGAGTCTTTTTTTTTTTGGGTCAATTGATGCAGCCAAAGGCCCAAAGGAACCAGGCCTAGTACAGACGAAGATAGAACCATGCCACAACACAAACTAGAATAAAGAGGCCTCTAACACAGAACCAGAGAATTGGTGACACGCAGTCGAAAACTTTGAGGAGGCTTCAAAGCGCACACACAAATCATTCAATTTTTTTTTTTAAAGTTTTTTGGTTTAGTTCCGTTAAACATAGTTTCAAACTCATAATTAACTAGGCTACCGGTTGTCAAATTATAATCTTTCCTTTTAGTAGGTTGTATAATAAACCATGTTCCTATTAATTTATTCTCTCAGTGCGACTCTCTGAGATGAAGAGTGCATTTGACTCGTTCATTTCTATTTTTTTTTTAATTTTTCTGAAATATAGTTTTGCAAAATAATTTCAAAAAAGCTAGAAAGTAGAAATAGTCATTTGAATAAATTATTTTGAAAACAATTATGAAATCACTTTTATAAGATGGTTGTGTGATTGTAATGACACTATCTTTTAGTCGGTAATTAGTGAGTTAATTCATGATCCTTGTAGTTCAAATCTCCACCGATTATGGCATCAATTATGTTAAATTTTATATCAAAAACCATTGCTTGTTTCACTTCTCATGTCCAATGGAATCATGAGAAACTTTTTTATTTGTATCGATTGACATGTTGTGTCATAATGCGACATCATGTCTATCTATCTATAATAATTCCTATATAAATATATCAACTTGACCCAAAGCTGTGTGCTGTATTGTTTGTTTTGCTTTGCTTCTTTTTTTAATTTCATTTTGCACGTCCTTTGAGTAAAGTAAGAAAGCGTTGGTAATTTTTTTTTTTGTAGATTCTTTACTTTTAATTATATAATATGATTTTAATTTAATTTATAAATACATTACTTTTTTAATAAAAAATTATCTGAAACTCAAATTATGCTATAGGGATGTGTGTAACTCTTAATTCATTTAAACTTAATCAAACCCCAAAAAAAAATTTTTTGGGGTCAAAGCCGGACAAGTTAATAAATTACATGGATGATTTTTTTTTTTGGGTATATACAAGGTTCGTTTGGGTTTAATCGAATTTTAAGTTATAAAATGCCTATAATATTAGGTATGTTAAAATAAACATATTTTGCTATATAACTTAACCTAATTATAATAATTTCAACTCGAACAAAAAAATGATAATGTTTTTCATTTGAATGTTAGTCTATTGAATTAATTATTTGGTTGAACTTGATCAATGCTCTCTTCTAATCACGTCTTAATGCTAAAATACTAATTACGTGTCCTCCCTCGTGCATAATCTTATTTATTATATATACTAATTTGGTTTTGAAGCATATGGTGTATACTAATTGATGTAGGCCAATAAGTTATTTATGTATGATTTTAGATTTACGTGTAATTAAATAACATCTCTCAACGCCAGTGAGTTAATTGCTATTTTCAAAATAGTGGGATTTTTTTATTTATTTTGAACTAGAACTCAAAAATTAAATTTTGATTATTTGGAGTTTTAATTTTTTTTAATATTTTATTGAATTCAAATGAGAGAGTATTTTTTTATTTATATTTATGTCTTAAGTAAATGGAGAGCAAAATGTTAATTAAAACCATACATTACAAATATTTCCATTTTTATTTTCTGTTCCTATTTAAGTCACTTTCTCCCTCCACTATTTCTTGCCTACCTCTAATTTAAAAGTCACCTCCATAGCTCCATTTTCAGTGTTCATTTTTTCGAATTTGCCTCTAATATGTGTGATTTTTAATCTCAATCTTCATTTTGGATGCTAGATAGGCAGGATTTAGGTTGAGTTAGTGTTGTGGATAGTAACCCTAAGTTAGAAACTTGGGACTTTTGGTAACACGGTCATAATTCTAGCTAGACTTATTTTGTAGCTTGCCTTTAAGGTTATTAATGTGTTGTAAATGATTATTGGAAATTCCGAGGCTATCTTTACGAAACGGGTCTAGTTTTGAACTTACGAATTAAAGAACTCCCTTGTCTTTGCTCTAAAATAATATCCACCGTCACTACAACAATAATAGAAAAAACTGACATTCCCCGTTGACTAGTTATCATTTGCCAATTTTTTATCATTTATCTTTTCCAATTTCTGATTAACTTTCAGAAATAATGATAAAAAAATATTATATCGTACCTTCACAATTTTAATTTTGACTGTACTTATTTTATTTTATTTTTTATTTTCGACTATCTATATATTTGATAAACTAATGGAATATATATTTTTTAATATTAACGAAAGGTTGCAGATTGATCTACGTCTGCACACCATGTTTATTTGTTTAAATAAAAATTCAAAAAAGCAGACCAGCCACTTATTTTTTTCATCTCTATTTTTAAAAATATTTTTTAAATTTTATTTCAAAAGAAAAAAAATATAAAAACCCTTTGCCTACCAAGTTAAGGTGCACTTTTTATTTTCAATATTTTAATGTTGTGAGTTATTTTTTTACATTTGATTTAAAGCAATAAAAAGAGAAATCCATCCATTTAAGAGATGGACCGCAACACTTTTTTTGAAAAAAAATATTAATTAAATAGAAAAATTCATCTACTTAACAGATGGACCTTTTTCAAATTTTTGAATTCGGTTTTTTTTTTTAAATTTGGTTTTAAATGGGAAGAGTTGTTTAGTACATAATTGAATTGCAGATGGACACCATTTTTATCTTTTAATAAAATTAGAAAAATAAAAAAATTATTGCTCTTTTTAGTATTTTTAAAACTTGTTTTAAATTTGGTTTTAAAAATTGAAAAAAAATAAAAAAGAGTTTCATCTACTTCATGGAAGTATCACTTTCTTATTATTTTTTTTAATTTTTAATTTTAACTTCAAAGTATAAATTAACTTAAAAAGGTCTGTTTGCTTAGCAAATGGACCTATTTAAGTTATTAGATAAATTACTTTCTCCTTCTCTAATTAATGTTTAAATTACATGGGCCTCCTTTTGTTTTGAAAACATAAACAACTTTTCTCTTAAATAAAATGATGCACTATAGTTATTGATAAGTGTGGATTGTGAACTATGTGCGAATTATAACAATGGTTGGTGGAATTATGGAATAGAGTGAATTGAGGATCAAGTGTTGCTTATTCATTATCTTAGAGTTGTCACAAGTCTTTAAGTTATAAATAACTTACTTGCACGATTCTTTCATGATCACTCTCATAAGATCACTAATTGCTCTAAGTAATATATCTAAATATTTGAGGTTAAATCCCATAGAAAAAGCATTTCCTTACCTAATAAGTAGCACTCCAAAGAAAGTCGATCCTATGATAGATGTTAGTGATTCTAATGGCTTGGTTAATTTGATAACTAAATATCGAAAATGGAGAAAGGTTGTTGCTACTCTAACCTAGGTAAAGATTAGCTTAAGAGAAAGAGTCAAATAAACAAAATAAATACTTAAAGTTAGACTTGTTTACTAAGGTACTTGACTCCCTACTATATTAATTATGTTTAGATGGGCGCCTTATTAGTGCCAATATTTCTTTTAGAGACACTAACCTACCCAAGAACTAGTTTGGACTTGTGTAGCTGATAAGTGCTAATTTTCATATGTTTTTATCCACATTTATTATTGATTTTAATGATTAATTTGAGCTTAATTGGATTTATTATACAATATTTGAATTTGTGGTTAATTTTGGAAAATAATACAATTTTGAATTAATTAGGAGGATTTTTGGATTTAAATTGCTAAGATTTTATTCTCCAAAATTCTTTGATGATTAAATATTTGCAATCTTTAAAACACTTTTTAATTTTGTGCAGAATTTTCTTTTGGGCAAATGAATTGAAAAATTAAATTGAATTAAATTGAAAAAAATGAAGATTTTAAACGCATAAAGTATTTTAGTGCATTTTTCTCTCCTTTGTTTATATGCAGATTATGTGCAAATAAAATCTGGATATATATATATATATGTATATGCGTGAGATGAAGCTGCACACTTGAGCTTGAAAAGAAGAAGCAGCAAATGCAGAAGCCACGAATTTCAGGAAGCTGAATCAAGAGGAAGAAAACATGTAAGGAATGAATAAGTGAGGCATAGCTACAACACGTGAGAAAGAGCTGGAGATTAATGAGCATATCCCGTGGAAGATGACGTGAAGGATAAGAAGCAGCACGTTGAAGCTGAGAGCAAAATGAAGAACAACAGAAGCAAGAGAAAGCTGGGAGCTGGGCTGGAGTTCAGGCGAGAAACACAAGCTGAATGGTACACGAAGAAGCAGAAAAATCACGGGTTATGATGAAGTGAAGGAGCTGCAGTACGTGGAAACCATGCTGAAGCTATCTCGTGAACTCACATTCATGCAAACAGAGAAAACGATGAAGCATGCATGGGAGAGCTAGTTGCATGTAGAGGCAAAGAAGAAGCAGTAGCCGAGGAAAGCTCTGTATGTGGGAAGAAAGAAATAAGAAACACGAAGAGTTTCAGCTGGAATGAGCTGCACGAAGAAGCTCCAGAACATGAAAAGCTTGCATGAAGAGAAGGCTGATGTGTTTGCTTCTGGTTGAGGAAGAGAACAACACGAGCTGAACGAGTTCCACGAGGAAGCACCAGTCGAGCAGAACATGAAGAAGAAGATGCAACAGAAGCTTTCCACGTAAAAAGCAAAGTAAAGAAGCAGCTGTAACATGCAGAAGCATCATGTGGTATTAAGAGAACGAACATGTCCAAGCGCCTCTGTTTTTGAGTTTAAGAACAGAGCAAGACGCTGAAAAGGGTGCTGAACTGGGCAGAACATGGTAAAGAGGGCTGAACGTGATTTACTGAGGAACAAAAATGCTGGAGCAGCAGATTTAATGGGTTATTCTTGCATGCAAAGCTGTGTGTGGATGAAGGATTAAATGAAAGGAAGCAACGTGAAGAAGTTGGAGCAAAGAGAAGAAGCCTGGGCTGAAGGTTAAATGAAGACGTGAATAATAACGATACGAAGAAGCAGAAAAGCCACTGGTTCTGATGCTTTGAGAATGAAGAACATGCATGTGAATAGTACCACGAAGAAGAAACGCTAAAACAGTGTGAGACAGGGGGTTGCTTTTTCTTTGTTATTCTTCAGGCTTAATATCACGAAGAGAGGAAACACTGTGCTTGGGAGAATAAGCTGAAGAGAACTGGCAGCTGCAGGAAGAAAAACCACGTGGATTAATGAAGCATGAGTTGGGAGAAGTGCTGGGAAACGTGGAACACGTAAAAGAAGAGCAGTTGAGCAGAGATAAAAGCCACGTTGTAAGACAAGGAGAGAACGCTGGATTATTACTTGTTAACACACGTGAAGAGGAATTAAGAAGCACGTGGATTTTAAAGAAGAAAAAGGCTTCATTCAGCACGCCTCCATACATATCCTAGTCCATTCACAATTCATCCATCTCATGTCTCTAATAATCTCGCAATCCCTCGCCTATATATATCCTTCATCCCATTCATCCTAGAGGCACCACTCCATAATCTCACCATTCATCCATCATTCATCATCCATCATTCCATCGTCCACACCATTCATAAACCATTCATCCACGCCTCCACTCCATCCTCCACTCCACTCCATCATTCCATCAATCCATCTCCAATGATATTCTAATTCATCTTGAGGCTAGCAAGGAGGAAGCTCTTGGAGAAGCTTGAATCCATGGAGAAGACATAGAATATTTTGGCTAAGAATTTCCTTATTTTTCCTACACTTTTTCTCTTTCATTTATTTTCTTGGTTAAGATGTATTTGATAAGGAAATTATGTAATTATAATTAGTGGCTGGTTAGATACTAATTAGGAAGTATTTTTGTTGATTAATTGATCTGATTAATTTCAATATTATTTGAATTCCCATGTATGCTTCGAAGGTGTTCGATAAAATACATGAGTGAGCGTAATTGTTTAAATTGAGGATTCCTTAATGTTTAGTTGGTTAATTAAATATTTAGGATGATTCAAAGGCTAATCAAATTAGTTAATCAATCAAATTGAGTGTTCAAGATCTTAAAGACAAGAATTGACAGTTTAATGCGGGATTGAGGTTTCAATTCAACATTAGATAGTTAATCTCTTGAATCTTGAGTGGTTACCCAAGATAAATTTGTTATGAACACATTTAGGAACTCTTAGACCAAAATTAATCATAATTAGAATAGAATAAGGATAGTGGATACCAAGGGACGAATCCAAAGCTAGTCACAAGACCATAATTCACCCAATTAGATAGCAATTAGGAATTTTAATACAATTTAGTTTTAGGATAGTTTAATTAAATCAAAACCCTCTTTAGTTTAGAAATTTTAGAGTCTTTTAACATTTAGAACACTCAATTAAACATTGAATGCCAATTCCAAGGGAGATGACCTAGGTTGTGCCATTAACTACATATTTTATCAACCTAGTATTATTTTGAGGGTTGTACGACGAGCCACTCAGGAGCACCTTAACTAATAATAAGCTAAACCAAGTGTTTAATTAATCATTTGCTAATCACCTTAATTTTAACTCAATTAAAGATAATTCCAAATATTATATAAAGATAAGCTTACTTTATTCTTACTTACTAGAAGTAGCTTATAAGTAAAAACAACTCAGTTTAAAGTTACCTTAAATTGATAGGCTTTTTTGGAATAAATTTTCCCTAAGTAGTTAAAGAACAATAAAACATGGTACACTAATTTAACAAAATAAAAAGCCTTATATTTACTTAATTTCATTATCATCTTTAGACCTAATTACCCTTTTTAATGCTTTTTCCCTAAGTAGTTTTGTCACAATGCTCTCCAATAGATTTGCATGCATTAAAACATTTAGCCACTATGATCAAAACAACAAGACAATTTTTCTTAACTTAGAAAACATATTGAAGATGTCATTAACAAAATTTTAGCACATAATTTATTCCCAGTCAGTGTAGGAAATGTAACAACCCTTATGTCTAATCATAGTAATTAAACTCAAATATGCGAATATCAACCATAATTCAAGGGTTAAGGTCATCATGATTGATTACTTTAATAAAAAGAGGAGAAAATTTTAACTATGATGCTATTAGAGTTATTACCAATGAATCACAACCATTCAAGTACATAAGTGAATCAAATTTCTCAAGTAAAGCCTCTAAATCTATTATCTATTAATTTCAAGTCTCAAAAACCCCATATGAGTGTTTCTGAACCATCTCTTAGCTTTGCCATAGAAAAAACCAAGGTTTTCTAGGTTAATATGAGAAATTGAGCACCTTCACAAATTTCACACATTTCGTCATGGCCAAATACCCCTTTCACCGCAGTGCATTACCCTCTGGAACACCACTAGACTAGCCTCACATATTTCACCGTGGCTAACTGCACTTTTTACCACGATGAATTTCTCTCTGTTTCCTTCCTTGGGCAACTTCGTCACTTTTGGTTGCGGCCAATTCCTTTCTATTCCTATAACTCCTAAGATTTTATCTCATGCTCTCCAATTCTCCTTCTAGTAACACTCTAGGCTACTTTAATTTAGTTTGTGAATATTTAGTGTCATTCTTTTACCTAATCTATCTAACACATCTATCATTACCTATTTAAAACTCAAATGTGAATCCTTAACCCTTTAGCCACCATAAACCAGTGAGTTCATAGATTAATGACAGCAAAGAGTTCATACACTACTCACATTTCCATTCAAACATAAATCCTAGTAGAAATTCTATACATCACTAGTTTAAGTTGACATCTGATGTATCAAATGATTACAGTCCCTATGCTTGGCAATTCATGATATAATGCGATAATTACATAAAACTAGTAGTCTAATTATACAAATATAATCTAACAAGGTTTCTAAACCTACCTACTACTAAACCACATAGTAAGCTTCTATTAATTTTGTCACTAAGAGGTCCGGCCTCTAAAAATGTTAGCCCATAACTGGAGTAAGACATACAATCTTAGTAATAAGAGGCAAATTATATATATGTATAGATTAATCAATACAATGCAATTTCATATAATCAATACCAAAATCATTAATTCAATTTACAAATAAACTAGTTGAGCTACCAATGATTACTGTCACATATCAGTAATCACACACAACATGTTAATGGCCAATAACATCGGGAGAGGCTCGTCCATGGCACCTACTCTATAATGAGCATAACCAGGGCTTAGTGCATCTGGGGTTTGATTACTACTCGGTGCCTGATCGAAGTACATGCACGGGTGGCAGCCGCACCATAGCTCCACCATGGACTCACAAGGTCTAATTACAATAACAATTCAAGTAGTCAACCAATCATTTAGTATTTCAAAATCATATATGTGTAAACGATATTAGATTAACATGAACATATACATAAAATTAGAAAATTAATCTCATTTACTTCAATGAAGGTAATTACTCTTCCTCTAGTTACCACTATGATCTAAAGCATACCAAGCCTAACATAAGCATGATTATCATCATTTAACTATTATTAGCAAGGAAATTCTCCCTATCCATAGATTAATCTAAACAAGAAATCATTGAGAACTTCTCACCCAAGCTTCCTAATGATCTATTGCACCAATTTAGGGTCCATACATTAAAGCGCACCATGATTCACTCCTATAACTCCATTTTCGCACATGTACAAATCATGCAGCAAAAGTCAATCCAAAATGTGGGAATTTAGCACATACACCACACAAGAGAAGAGGGAACACTTACTCACACACCTAAGAGGTCAAATTGACTGAGTTGAGCCTTAACTACTAAGAACACACCATGGGACATTCCCAAATTTGGATTTGAGTCATCAAGCCTAGAAATTTCATTGTTTCACCTTCATCTCCTTATAATTTCGCATAATAGTAGAACCCATTATGAAAATCAATGCTTGGGGACATTTTCCAGCAGAATAATACACAAGATGGAAAGGAAATACTTACCCAATTACCCCTCTAGCTTCTTGTAACATCTAGTTTTCTGAAAACGAGAGAAAACATGAGAAACGTAATGTACGGTTTCTTCGTAAACGAACGAAACTCACCAAATACAAAAGGAAGTCCCCCGAAATGATGTAGTTAAGGTCCCAAAAAATTTAAAAAGTATTCTAAACTCTTAAAAATGAGAATTTCAGGTTCAGACGGAAAGAAAAATAGGACTAGAATGAAGAAACAATTTCTTACAAAAAGCTTACGAAACGTAATGGCATTTTTGTAATTTTGAGCAAATTTTGGAATTCACATAGGAGGGTTTTTTAATGAAAATTTTGAGTTTTTCAGGGTTTTTAGAGGCCTTGAAAACCATGGAAAGCTCTGGGATAGCTAAAACTCCTGTGGTGGATGTTTTCCAACGTCGGTGTACCCGAATTTTGACAAATTCGTTCGAGAAGGTTTTATCTCTGATTTGAGTGATTCCAAAGGAATTTTACTAAATTGGAAACCTAAATTTCATAATGGAAAAGAAGGTTCTAAAAAAGGAGAAACGAAAATGCCAAGAACGAAGGGCAAAATGAAAATTTTTGAAAAGTGTAACTTATTCCCACCTATATATATGATGCACCCTTCTTCTCCCTTTATTATGCACAACCATGTTCTGCCCAAAACTAAAGGAAAAACCTAGGGGATGAGGCGCACAAGAGGAGGAAGAAAAGGAGGAGAAATTCAAGGTAGAAAGGTATGGATTTTCATGGTTTTTCATGCTCTTTCTCTTCCAAACCTTTTTTCCTTCACTCTCCTTTATTTTCTATGATTATAATAAAGTATATGGATCTATTTTAGAGGAGAAATTGAGGAAAAATTCGGATTTGAAGAGAAGAGCTCAAAGAACACAAGATTCAAGTGAGAAAAAGTAAGAAAACAAGGTAATTTCTCTTCCTATGGTTATCATCTTTGGTTCCTTCTCCACCATTTCGCCCCACTTGAGAAAACCCTAGGAGTACTTGATTTTTAGGCAGAACCAAGTGTGAATCTAAGGAAAAAGGGTGTGGAGATTAAGAATATGCAAAGGGAATTAACAAAAAACCATTAGATTTCAAGATGCACGTTCTAGGGTTTCAATTGCACCTTGTAAAATCTGATTTTGTATGATAATTCTTAGGCCTAAATAAGAGTTTAAATGAGCTCCTAAGATCCCTAAGAGGCTCCCCATATGCTTCTTCCCTTGAGAAAACAAAACAAACTCCAAGGAGCTCCATTTCCTCCACAGCCTTGGCCAAGCAAGGATAGCATAGCTAGGGAGAGTTTTAAATTTTTTTAAATCCATTCTTGAGTCATATATGATAAATGAAAATGAGGGGAGGCTTTGAAAAAAATTTAGAACTCATAGAAAGTGATTTAGTGCTTTAGGTTTCATATTATGACTTAAAGAAGTAACATATTATTAGGCTCTTTGTTTTAATTGTGTGGTGACTCCAAGAGGCTTAAAAGGAGCCAAGAATCATATTTGAAGGGAAAGAATGGAGCCTAGAAGTTATTTGAGGGGTGTTGCTTCATTAGGTGCATTTATGGACCATAATAGAGTTTATAAAACAACCTAGTATCTAAGCAAGTTGTGTGGCCTTAGAATTTGTTCCATGAACCTAATTGGCTTCAATAAATTGTGTTTAGGCCAAGAGAAACCTTCCCCACACTTTTGTGGGTGTGTGGCCAAAGCAAGGGAGGAATTTTCAGGAGAAAAAGTGTGTGATTGTGTGCAAGGTAGCTCATTCCACCTTCTCTCATGCATGGATGTGTGTTTAACTTGTCTTAGAATGTGTGTATGTGTATTTCAAGCCATGAAAAGTATACTAGCATGATTTTATATGCCATGATTTCATGATGACATATTATGTTTTCAAATGAATGTAGATGTTTGTTTGAGTTTGCTTGAGTGTGGAGAGGCCAAGAACTCTTAACCATGGTGAAGATGAGCCAAGAACCCTTGAGATTGGTTAAGACAAAGCAAAGAGTCTCCCAAAAGCAAAGTAGGCTCCTAAGAGTATGGTTGAATCCAAGAATCTTTTAAAGAATGGGTGAGGCAAGTCCAAAATCCATGAGAAAAAGTGTGAGGCCAATCCATCCACTTGGTGAGCTCTTGAATGTCTTGTATGACTTGTTCACATGCTATGCTTGCTTCTTGAATGTTTATGACTTCTATGATATCCATGCATGCATTTTCAAGACTTGCTTTGCATATATTATGTATGATTGAATGGGAGATGAGCTATTGGGATTCTTTTAATCTCATCCTCTCATCTCCAATGATCTCACATGTTAGGTGGACCAAGTGGACAAGGTAATAGAAGCCAACCACCTTGAAGAAGAGTTTGACAACCAAATGCATAGTTTTAGTTCTTTAAGGCCATAATTGTGTTAAATGATATAATCTAATGATGTATATGGTCCATGACCTCTTAGACATGTGTAATTATGATAATATATGATGTATAATGAATAGATATGATGTGTGAACCCTAGAATGTAATTTGGGCATGGAATGCCAAATTATGTTTCTTGAGAGTTTGATGGAATTATGCATATGTGTGGATGAAATGGCCAAAATGAGATACATGGAGTTTGGGACCATTTGGGCAGCTTACACAAGTCTTAATCATGCTTTTAGATTTGCCCAAAAGGTGCCAAACCCTAGGGAAAACTATTTGGTTACTTTGGTACCTCATACGGAGCTAAAATTGACTATAATAGAACCCTATGTCACTTTGCCTCACCCATTCTTTAAGAGATTCTTGGATTCAACCATATTTTTGGGAGCCCACTTTACTTTTGGGAGACTCTTTGCTTTGTCTCAACCAATCTCAAGGGTTCTTGGCTCATCCTCACCATGGTTAAGAGTTCTTGGCCTCTCCACACTCAAGCAAAATCTAACAAACATCTACATTCATTTGAAAACATAATATGTCATCATGAAATCATGGCATATAAAATCATGCTAGCATACTTTTCATGGCTTGAAAATACACATACACACATTCTAAGACAAGCTAAACACATATCCATGCATGAGAGAAGGTGGAGAGAGCTACCTTGCACACAATCACACACTTTTTCTCTTGAAAATCCCTCCCTTGCTTCAGCCACACACCCACAAAAGTATGGGGAAGACTTCTCTTAGCCTAAACACAATTTATGGAAGCCAATTAGGTTCATGGAACAAATTCTAAGGCCACATAACTTGCTTAGATACTAGGTTATTCTATAAACTCCATTATGGTCCATAAATGCACCTAATGAAGCAATACCCTTCAAATAACTTCTTAGCTCCATTCTTTCCTTTCAAATATGATTCTTGGCTCCTTTTAAGCCTCTTGAAGTCATCACACAATTAAAACAAAGAGTATAATAATATGTTGCTTCTTTAGGTCATAATATAAAACCTAAAGCACCAAATCACTTTCTATGAGCTTTAAATTTTTTCCAAAGCCTTCCATCATTTTCATTCATCATATATGACTCAAGAATGAGCTTAGAAAAATTTAAAACTCTCCTTAGCTATGCTATCCTTGCTTGGCTGAGGCTATGGAGGAAATGGAGCTCCTTTTTCTCAAGGGAAGAAGCATATGGAGAGCCTCTTAGGGATCTTAGGAGCTTATTTAAACTCTTATTTAAGCCTAAGAATCATCATACAAAATCAGATTTTATAAAGTGCAATTGAAACTCTAGAACTTGCATCTTGAAATCTAAGTTTTTTGTTAATTTTCTTTGCATATTCTTAATCTCCACACCCTTTTTCCTTAGATTCACCCTTGGTTCTGCTTAAAAGTCAAGTACTCCTAGGGTTTTCTCAAGTGGGCCAAAATAGTGAAGAAGGGAACTAAAGATGACAGCCATAGGAAGAGAAATTACCTTGTTTTCTTATTTTTTCTCACTTGAATCTTGTGTTCTTTGAGCTCCTCTCTTCAAATCCGATTTTTTTCCTCAATTTCTCCCCTAAAATAGATCCATATACTTCATTATAATCATAGGAAATAAAGGAGAGTGAAGGAGAAGAGGTTTGGAAGAGAAAGAGCATGAAAAATCATAAAAATCCATATCTTTCTACCTTGAATTTCTCCTCCTTTTCTTTCTCCTCTTGTGTGCCTCATCCCCTAGGGTTTTCCTCTAGTTTTGGGCAGAACATGGTCGTGCATAATGAAGGGAGAAGAAGGGTACATCATATATATAGGTGGGAATAAGTTATACTTTTCAAAAATTCTCATTTTTCCTTTCGTTCTTGGCATTTTTGTTTCTCCTTTGTTTTTAGCTCCTTTTTTAGAACCATCTTTTACATTATGAAATTTAGGTTCCTAATTTAGTAAAATGCCTTTGGAATCACTCAAATCAAAGCTAAAACTTTCCTGAACGAATTTGTCAAAGTTCGGGTACACCGACATTAGAAAATATCCACAGAGGGGTTTTAGTTGTCCTAAGGCTTTCCATGGTTTTTAGGGCCTCTAAGAACCTTGGGGAACTCAAAAATTTCATTTAAAAAGCCCTCTTGTGTGAATTCCAAAATTTGCTCAAAATTATGAAAATGCCATTACGTTTCGTAAGCTTTTCATAAGAAATTGTTTCTTCATTCTAACCCTGTTTTTCTTTTCGTCTGAGTCTGGAATTCTAATTTTTAGGAGTCTAGAACGCTTCTCAAATTTTTTGGGACTTTAACTACATCATTTCAAGGAACTTCCTTTTGTATTCGGTGAGTTTCGTTCATTTACGGAGAAACCATACGTTACGTTTCTCACGTTTTTTCTTGTTTTCAGAAATCAAATGTTACATTTCTCCCCCCTTAAATAAATTTCATCCTCAAAATTTGGGGTACACTTTCTCTTACTATTTTTTTTTGTAGCTAACTGCTCTTTTTTTTCCCTTCTTCCTGGTTTCATACGCTTTCTCAATGACTTCATTCTTTTGAATGTTCTCTCAGCTAGGGAACTTTTATTATGCTTATGTGTGGATGAAATGGACAAAATGAGATGCATGGAGTTTAGGACCATTTGGGCAGCTTACACAAGTCTTAATCGTGCTTTTAGACTTGCCCAAAAGGTGCCAAACCCTAAGGAAAGCCATTTGGTTACTTTGGTACCTCATATAGAGCCAAAATTAACCATAATGGAACCCTATATCACTTTTTGTCTAATTGAGTTTTTCTTGATTTGAGATTTAGCATACAATTAGAGCTTGTTGAGAGCTTTTTGGGAAGTTAAAGATTATAATTTTCAGAGATTTACAAAATATTTGAGAATTTTCCAAAGTTAGCAATTTTTATAGTTTTGGTCTGCTGCACTATTCATTTGGTCTGAAATTGAATTTTGTCACACGAGGCTCAAATGATGTCCAATTGCCATGAAATTTTATAGAAAGAAACTAAACAATCAGAGTGACTCATGCCAACTAGAAGCATCGATTTGGAAGTCTAGAGAGGGAGATATGAATTTTTGAACATTCTGTTCAGTATCAGTAGTTTTGCCCGACCTGAGTTACTATTCTATTGATTTTTGAGGTTTGGGCATGATGAACTGGTCTAGAGATATTTTTCCTCTCTATCTAACATCCACAGCTTTCTAGATTGGTATCATTTGTATGGATTGAATTTTTGTGGAATTAATTGAACATTTTCAAAGTTTTCTACAGAACTCTGTGATAGTTCCAGAGTGCAGTTTGACCTCTAAACCATTTCAGATATCAAACGTCCTCTATGATAGATGTTATGGTCTAGGCATAATTTTAGTATGAAGTAGACATCTGTAGCTTTCTAGAATAACCAAGAATGCATGTTTTTAATTTTTCTAGATTTAGTTATAATTTTTCAAAATTTGGTTAGAAAAGGGGCCAATTCTGGCCGAAAATGCACTTAGTTATTTTGAACTCTTCTTTGATTTCCATGAGTTGTGGCCATGATTTTATGATGCAAAAAAGTTGTATTGATGTAATTAAATATGAGAATGTATAGCATGAGCTCACATAGTCCATTATTTATGCAAAAAAGTTGTATTGGTTAGAATGGAATTTTAATATATGATGCAGAGCAAAGAATTCCATTATTTTTATCTCTTTTCTCATATGTTCTCATAGAATTTAATGATGTAAAGCACATGAATATTATGAAATGAGCTAGAATTTATGGTGTTGCACTTCTAAATTTGAAAATCTTGTAATAATCATCCAAAAACTAGATTTCATCCTAAGAAGAGATGAAAATTCTCCAAATGATAAACCAATAGGACGAAAATGTAGAGGAAGAAAAGAGGGTCAAGTTATATAGAATCTACCTTGGCTAAATCTCCCACCAAGAGTGCAAATCTAAGCCAAAATGTTAAGAAACCCTAGCTTTTCTTCTAATGTAATACCTTAGTTTATAACACTTTTCCTATTACAATTACCTTATATAAAACTTATATGAGTCAACGAAAAGCCTGAACTGATAAAAATTTTTCCTTTTAAAAATTTTCTCATACAATTTTACTATTCATTTGGTCATTTCCAAATTCTTATCTAATTTTGAAAATACATAATTAATTATAGAAACATTGTATAAGGTTAGTTCAGGGCTCTACTTCAAGCTCTCTAAGCCCTTTACAAAGAAAAAATACTTACTTAGCGGAGCACATATAAATTCATATAAAGTTGCCCCTACGACAAACTGGATAGTTTTACCCCTCATTGGTCATATTATTATTATTATTTTGCCTTGATATAGGCACATGCATTCTTGCATCTTATGCACGATAGTCATACTCTTTTTACTTCAGGATTGGGTATATACATGGCTTTCCATTTCATACCTGAGTACCTTACAGTGTCATAATATAACTCATACACGCAGTAATCTAAAATATTTAATTACATAACAAAACGTGATACATAAAAGTAAGGTCCTCAATTTATGTCTCCAGATTCTTTACTCTTTCTTTGCTTGAACTCGGACCTAGCATGGGTTATATTTGGGGTGAGATTATGAAATCTCAGTAGTAGTAAACTAATCTCATTCACAAGCAAGCATGTAAGTATATAACATAATGCCAGTCAAGATGCCACATATCGCATAGCAATACAAAGAATTTCATACAAGGCCAAGCACAATCTAAGCATACATGTCTCATCTTATAGCATAAATGACAACTTGATATAGCATAACACTCATCATTATACAAACATACAAGCTTAAGGAAAGAGAGAGGAAAACTACTACCTTAGCAAACTTTGCTCCTCAATCCTTGGGACTCGGTTTACTTGCTTTTGGAGTTTCCAAAACAACATCAAACCCTATAATCATAATGATAATTCATTACAATCAACATATAAACTTTAGCTTCTAAAATAGGATGACCCCTTTCAAACTTAATGGGACCATTGGAATTGGAAAAATCTAACTCCTTTCCTTCCTATTCACTATGGCCGAATAGTATGCCTTTCTTGGCCAAAATTTAGGAATTTTATCCCATGAGTTTTGGGGGATTTCCCATAGGTGTTCCTAGCTAAAAACACCCTTTTGAATCCATTGGAATGGATAAAATCATCAAATTCCAGCCCCAACATCATGTTTTGGTCATCACATAATCTAGCTCCGTTTTAGGCTTAAAGTGCATTTCTTTGGTTCTAAAAATTTCATAACCTTTTCCTTTATGTTTTAGGACTTGAAATTTGGTATACATGACTTTAAGACATCAAGAAAACACCATAAAAATTTTGGAAAAATTAGGACAGCATCTCCTCATGCTTTCTATTTTCCCAAAAATTACAATCCTTGTGTTTTCCAAAGTTTCAGCACATAACAATAATAACTAAACTCATATGGCCTTCATGTTCAACATATAAACTACATTTCAAGCCCTTCATATTCAGCATATAAACTCCATTTCTAATGATTCATATGCTGTCCAAAAATAACTCATAGCTAGGGTTTAACAAAACTAGCT
Source organism: Erythrophleum ivorense (assembly GCA_026724425.1). Taxonomy (NCBI): domain Eukaryota; kingdom Viridiplantae; phylum Streptophyta; class Magnoliopsida; order Fabales; family Fabaceae; genus Erythrophleum; species Erythrophleum ivorense. The sequence continues at coordinate 53,536,167 of JAIUCV010000002.1, forward strand.
TAAAGCATGTGATTTACAAGTATAAGAAAGTTACTCTTTAAGCTTAAACCTTGCTTCCTTTTCTTTTCTCACACTAAAATCCTTTCTCTTCCCACTTAGAGCAACATTTCACCTTGAACAAAAGATGAATATGCAGCTGCCCTTTGGAGGAAAAGGTTGGAGGATGGAGAAGATGAAGAAATTTGGTGAAGAATGGTGGTAGTTTTGCTTGGTTTCACTTCATCTTCCACTTTTTCTCCCTCTCTCTCTCTCTTCACGTTTTTCTTTCTTTCTTCCTTGTGTGTGGCGTGAAAATGGTGGAATGGAGGTGAAGAAGATGAATCTAATGAAGTTAAATGGTCATACTAAATTTGGACCCTTGGATCAACCTTTTCAAGATCAAATCTTAATCTTCCATTCCTTTTTTCCTTTGATTTTCTAATTTCATAACTAAATATCTTCTTTCAAAAATTCTTGGCCACACACTTGGATGCCTTTTCTTTGCCCTTAAGTTATGGAGAGTAACCATGGTTAATTTCTTAACTCAACCATGGTCAACTTTTAACTTAACCATAGTTAGTTTCTAACTTAACCATGGTTAATTCTTTAAAATAACTAAAATCTTTTCTTCTTTTCCTTTCATTCTATATTTATATTTGGGTTTCATCTTCTCTAAAACCCTAATCATATCTTCTCTTCTCTTATCGAGCCTTTGGAATCAACTATTAGGCCTTACAGCAGTCTAAAAATCAATGTCTAAGCCCAATTAAGGTTTTACGGCACAATACATACCTTTAGACTTTCTAAAATTTATGAACATTATTTCCTCTACTTTCTGGCCATATTAAGCTTCAAACATGGGTCAGGGGCCCTTAACCTCAATCCTCATAAATTTCGATGTCAATCGGACACCCAGGTCTATAGGTGTAATTTTCACCGTTCTGTATTATGATTGTGCTATAAACTTTTCATTTATTGCAATTTTGTCCCTGAAACTCCTTCAGGGTTTCTTAACCCTTTAGATATTTTTATTTCTATAGTTGTTACAACTTCCTTTTTCTATTTTGCTCATGGCTACTGATCGGGCTAACCAGATCCCAGACCGAATCCCGCCCGGCCATCCGGACAACTTGGCATCATTGGACCCGTCTCATCAAACTGAGTTTAACCGTGGGTCACGAATTTTTGAGATTCTTGCCCGATTTTTTGATATTCGTGCTTAAAGCCATGAATAGAGGGTGAAATTAGGGTTCCTTGAACTTTAGGGCAATTTATACATTTTTCCTGACATATAACTTTTCTTTGCATTTGAGTCCCTAGCTCCTTCATACTTGACTTTGGAGGCTCTTCGGGACCTTTTTCTAATCTCTTTTTTTTTTCATCTATTTTAGCCTTAATTTTAGGGTACCTCTGGCTTTGACTAATCATTATTTACGGTCTAGAATATTATTCTAATTTTATTAGACACCAATTTATTCTATTTGGGGGACTTTCTTTCATATCTGATGAATTTCGTACGTTGATGGAGAAACCATATGTTATGTTTCTTGCGTTTCCTTACGTTTTCTTGGATTTTCAGAAAATCGTATGTTACATCTAACATGAGAATTTCTTCTTCTTGTTCTGCAGAAAATGAATGCCTTAGCAGCCAAATGAGTGGAGAGAAGACTTCTTAGGGTTTTAGTGCAAATGGGCTGGTCCGATAGACCTATTATTCTTGGTGGGCTGATGCTTAACATATTAGGCCAAGGTTCATTAGGTTGGGCTGTAGAGTTTTTAATGTTAAGGATGGAGTGTGTTGATCCAATAGCCTAAGACCTATTTGGACTCACTTTCTCAAGTTTAGGCTAAGGCTAAATGGGCTTTTGTCTTACTTAAATTCACTCATAAGTTTTGGGCTTCTAGAAAACCTAAGTTAAGCCCACAAAGAGACTAGTATTGGGCTATCCTACTAAGCTCATGGCATAATTGGGCTTCTACCTCACTGAACCCAATTGGGCCAATATTAAGTGGTCTCTTTCTTAGGCCAAGTCTGACAATAAGAAATTGGGTCTGCACCTATAATCATTGGGCCTCCATTAGTCTCTAATCATGGCATATTTTAATTTAATTTGAGCTTAGATGAGGTTTCTAATCCAATTAAATCTCAAATCCACATTAATAATTTATTCTTCTCTAAATTTCCATTCACATGGTTTGTCCAATTATTTCGTAATAATTATTCTTAATTATGTCTAACCTATAATTAGCACTTTAATTAATTTTGGGGTGTTACAGGAAAATCCTATAAGATACTACTAAATAGAGAAACATCAAAACATAAAATTTGAACATCCTACAAATGAAAATAGGAAAACCTCATCAAACAATCTTAAAAGTTTCTACAAAAAATTCACTATATTCCTAACATATCTAAAAATATCTTAACATTTCAAATGATAATCCTCACGAGAAATGTATAGAAAATTTTATAAAGTTGGGAAAATTGGTTAAACTAACAGAAATAGGATAGACAAAACAATCCTAAAAAACAAAAGAAAAATCCTAGATATACTAGACATATTAATGAACTATGCTACAAAATATTAGAATTTAATCTTATTTACCCTATTCTCTAGAAATCGTAAAAGTGGCCATGAAAATCAATAATTTAGAGAAAATGGAGAAACATAACAGTAGTAGCAAAAATATTAGTTAGCATCCTAAACAAACTTTAAAAATTATGAAAAAAGATTAGTCTGAACTCTAGACACATTCTTGTTTAGGGTGGAAAAATTTTATAAACTAATAGAGTGTGTACTGTGTATTGTTCCTAGTGAATTTACAAAATATATGCATAGTGAAAAATTTAGCTTAACATGACAACTTGAACTAACCACAAAATTTAGGGCATATGAGCAATTAGATGTCCACAAAAAATTATGGGCAAAATCCATATGAAATTAGACATACAGAGACACATTCTTCTAAAATTTCATGCATTAATTCAATTACTAAAAATCATGATAAATTTAATAAGCTTTAGTAATTACATTAAAAAATTAACAACACCACTCAACAACATGACTCTTCAATCTTTTCCTAAATCCTTTGTTAGAGATGTAACTTTGTGAAGTAACTTTTTTTTTCTTTTTTTAATCTTTTCAAAAACTTACTCTCTTTGTGAATTTCTTATTTCTTAGGAAACGTAACTTTCCCTAGCAACGACACTAAGAACTTAGTGGGTGTGGATTGTAAACCATGTGCAAATCATGAGAATGATGGATGGAATTATAGAATGGAGTGAATTGAGTGTCAAGTGTTGGTTTATCCATTTTCCTAAAGTTGTTGCAAGTCTCTAAACTATGAATAACCTTCTTGCATGATTTTCTTATGATCACCGTAACAAGTTCATTAATTGATTTAAGTAGTATATTGGAGTATTAAAGGTGAAATCCCACAGAAAAAGTATTTCCTTGCACAATAACTAGCAATCATAAAGAAATTTTATCCTAAGATAGATGTTAGTGATTTTAGTGGCTCAACTAATTACTATACATTAAAAATGGAGAAACGTTATTTCTATTCTAACCTAAGTAAAGATTGGCTAGAGAGGAAGAGTTAGACAAACAAAACAAAGACCTAAAGTTAAACTTAGACTTGTATACCATGGTACTTGACTTCTTATTGTGTCAACTATGTTTAGTTGGTGGCCTTATTAGTGCTAATGCTCCTATCAGACACATTGACCTACTCAGGAACTAGTCTTGTACACTCCTCATGGATTTATACTGCCTTACTGACTCCTAGATGAATATGTAATTGAACCTTAGACAACTAAAGGTTGACTTCTCTTAAATGCATCTCCTTAGCAATCTAGACCATGAATAACTTCATTTTAGATGATGTTCTATATGCACCAAGTGGAGTTCTCAGGTTAGCCTTATCTTAAGTGGCTTCCCTACAATTTCCTTAGGCCACACTTATGGATTAGCCTATTTCTAATGCATTGCCATAAACATACCTTTTATCCTTTTCATCAAATACCCAACCTACTAGTTAATGGTAGCTACAGTTTATGTGTAATTGATAAATTCACCTAACCTATTTGACCTAAATGAATTCTCAATATATAAAACCACAATTAATCGGTTAAATCCAATCAAATAATCATTCTAATACCATGGACAATGCTTAGGATTCTAGATCTAGAGAATCCATTAATTGAATTGCAATCAAGTTTCAAATCAACTAATAGCTACTCTAAATCATTATCAACATAATAGATTTTAATCAAGATAAGAGAATTATGATACACATAACAATAAATCTAAAATTAATCAAAAGAAAGTACAAAATATAAATGAAAATAATAAGAAAGGAAAAAAAGAAGAATAGTAGGAAGATCCATGGAACGATTAATAAAAATAAAGAATTCTTCTATACTACCTTGAAATGCTTCTACAAATCAAAGTCTTTTATTTCCCTTCTCTTGAAAAATGACCATCTCTCTTTCTAAAAGGTCCTAGAAATTAAAATAATTAAATTTTAAAATCATGCTCAGTAGATCTATTTATAGAGTTTAAGCTTGTTGTTGTTTGTCACGATGAACAAGATGGCTATTGAGGAAGTAAGTCACTTTGTCGCAATAGCTTTGGAACTTGTCGCATCTCCAGAATGCCACATGATTGCTTTTGCCGTGTGTCTAGAATGCTACATTATTGCTCATTCATGACTCATTGTGAACAATCAGCTTGATGTCCAAAACTTAGTATTTTTTCTCTTTAACCTTTGGACTTTACTCTTTTTGGCTCCTTTAAGTTTGATTTCTTTATTCCTATTAACTCAATCTTATAAAACAAAAGTAAAACAACATAAGATAAAAATCTATTTAAACAAAATTATAACACACAAATCAAAACCTATTTACAAAATAACACACAAATCAAAAACTTAGTAATATCATTATCATGGAATTGAACATTATGGTTGTAATTGGCTAATAATGGATGAGTGACTTGATCTTATATGAACATTAAGCATAGGTCCTACGCTCCTTGTGGTCGGAACACTTTTGCTATCACCAAATTATGGAATTCGCTTATGTATCATAATTTCATGAGTAGAAATCAATACTTAAATCTTAAAGTGGATAATGATAGATTAGTTAGGCAAATTAAGTAGATAAATGCCATTAGAGTTTCACAAATTGAGGGAGAGTGGTCTTAGAGTGTTCCCAAAAGGAGAATTGGAGTGCATAGGAGGGAATTCAAGAGTTACAGGAACATAGGGGAATTGGCCACTGCCAAAATGGAATTAGTTGCAGCCAACCATGATGAAGTTGCTTAGGGAAGGAAACAGAAAGGAATTGGCTGCGACAAACAGTGATGTTAGCCGTGGCAAAATGTGAGAGGCAAGTCTGGTGGTGTTCCAGAGGGTGATTCGCTGTGATTAAAGCGGTATTTGGCCACAGTGAAATGTGCAAAATTTATGAAGGTGTAAGGAGTTGAACCCGAGAGTAATTGCCCACGGCGTGAGAGAATTTAGATATGGCGAAGGTGCTCAATTTCTCATATTAACCTAGAAACTTTAGTTTTCTCTATGGAAATGATAAGGAATGGTTTATGAGTACTTGTAGGAGGTTCTTGTGAGTTGGAATTAATGGATGATAGGATTAAAAGCTTATACTTGTGGGTTTGATTCCCTCATATGCATAAATGGTTATGAGTAATTAGTTAATGACTCTAACAACATCAAGGTTTAAATTTCCTCACCTTTTCCTAATGTAAGTAATCTCATAATGACTTCAAACCTCGATTGATAATTATTAATTGTGTCTTTAACCTTAATTACCATGATTAAAAGTTAGGATCGTCATAAGACTCCCTAACTATTGGAAGAATGGTTGCCTCTAACTGCCTATAAAATATTTGACAACCTTATTTGCCTATCATCAGATAGAAATCTTTATATCCCTTAAGTAGCAGATTAAATCATCTTCTTGGCACTTGCATTTTCCCACTAATAATATTTAGAAAGCACTTTTAGGTCTTAAATGAAGTAAATATTATAGAACCATAAGGACTAGAGGGCTTTTCTCTTGATCTCTTTGGAGCCATTAGTGCTAAAATAATATGAAAATCAAGTTTAAAACAATAAATTCTAAGTTAGAGCATTGGATATTCCTATATCAAAATTTTCTAAGAATGGAAGCTCATGGTGAGAGTTGAAGGATTTAGGCTTAAAATACCTAAAGGTCAAATTATGATTTCTACATCATAGAGAAAAATGGAATGGGAACAAGAAATGAAGCTGAAAAATGTAACACCATATATTTCTAGCATGCTTCCGATCATTTCTAAGTCTCACATGATCAATTGAACAAAAGGGAATGGAAAATGACATTAAAATAATGCCTTATTTCGTGTTACGTCGCGTATAAAAATTCCATTCGGTGTCACACGGACCATATGAGCTCATACAACATGTTCTCATATTTAATTACATACATACAACTCATTTGCATAACCAAAGTTGGCCCACAACTCGTGGAACTCAAAGGGGACCATCAAATTCACACTCTTATTTTCGGCCAGAATTTCAGTTTTTCTGTCACAACTTCGAAAATTCATAACTAAATCCACAAAAATCAAAATCCAACAAAATTTACCATTACAGAAAGCTCTAGATGTCTACCACATGATAAAAATATTTCAGCTCATGAATCATTAAGGGGAGAACAATTGACATCCGAAAAGCCACTGGGGTTGCTGCTGTCTGGGCCACTGGTTCAGTTTACTGATAGGAAGTTTCAAAATTTGTAACTAATTCTAGAAAAATTTAAATCATTCATTCTTGGCCATTCTGGAAATCTAAACATGTCTAATTTATTCTAAAAATATGCCCAGGCCATGAAACATAACACATAAAACGTTTGACACGCGAAAAGGGGTTAAGGTTCGGACAGCTACTGGTACTGATGTAAGTGTCTGCTATGAACTTCGAAAATGTCCAATTAATTCTACAAAAATCCAATCCATACAAATAATATCAATTTGGAAATATATGAATGTTAAATTTATGTTAAAAATAGACTCAGACTAGAGAAAGTACGCTTAGCTACCCAAATTCAATGGAACAGTGACTCAGGTCATGCTGAGCTACTGCTACTGTCCCAGAAATTCAAAAATTCATATCTCTCAGCTCAGACCTCCAAATGAGGTGCTTCCAGTTGCTACAAGTCACTGTGATACGTAGCCATTGGACCACATTTGCCCCTCAGATGACACAATTTCAAAACTGACCAAATGAACAGTACCAATGCAAATCCGAAATTCTAATACCAACTTTGAAAAATCATAGAAAATTCCACATATCTCCAAAAGACCTAATCTTTGGCTTCCAAAAAAGCTCTAGGCAAGATCTACTTGCATGCAAAATTCCAAGTCAAGAAGAGGTCATTTGGTTAGATTTTGCTATAGCTCAAGCTTATGGCAATTTTGGTCCCAACAAGAGGCAACTTTGGTTCAAATGAGTCATCCATGGTTCCACACACATTTGAGCAACTTAGAAAGCATAAATATAGCATAAATAAGTCCTTCATAAGGTCTGAACTCTCATGCAACTTAAATTCACCATGCCACTTCCATAAACATACATACACAAATGGGCTCTCAAGTGGTCAAAATACATAATTCTACTCATTAGACTCTATTCTTGATACATACACTAACTTTACATAGTTTTACACTTGTTCAAAGTGTCATGGCTCAAAAATAACATTTACATATCTACTTTTACATTCTAGTCATCATAGTATCTCAAAATAGAAAGGTTTGCCAAGAGATGGAGATTTAGGCTCCTTGGCTTCCATCCTTTGGATCTTGAACTCCACCTAGATCATATGAGATGAGAGAAAGGAGGGGTGAGATTCATTGAATCTCAATAGCTCATACACCTATTCAATCACATTTTCAAGGCATATAACGTGTCAAGGGTACAAGTATGTAACTACTTAATCGATGAAGCATTCAATTTCCACATTTTTATGTCACAAACACATGTCAAGAATAAGAATGAGCTCTAGGGACTTTTGGATTGGCCTCACCCCATTTCTAGGACTTTTGGATTGCCTCACTCTTGGTTCTTGGGACTTTTGACTTAGCCTCACCCACCTAAGGGACTTTTGGCCTTGTCTCACCCATACCATGAGACTTTTGGCATCTCCTCACCCACATTAATGGACTTTTGGCACTACCTCACCCTTATGAGCCATTTCCATCATTCAAAGACATTCAAGAAAGCATATTGGTACCAAAATAGCAACATAGCATCAAGTGGCATGTCTCAAACATATAAACATACACACAAGCACACAATGACACCATATACAACAAGAAAATGCAATAAGAAAAGGTGGAGAGCTACCTTGGTGCAAATTTAAGCTTTACTTTGCTTGTTTCTTCTCCTTTTCGGTTCCACAAACACAAGAAGGTGGGGTTGGATTTCTTTGGCCTATTCACAATAAACAACACTAAATTATACTCTTGGAACAAATTATGACATCCAACTCACTCTTAAGACTACACTTTGGTCTATTTGTCACAATATGGTTCCATTAAGGACCTAATGAAGCAACTACCATAATTAACATTCTTGGTTCCATTCTCTTGCCATATTTAGACCTATTGACCTCATTTAAGGTCCTTGAAGCCATCACACACTGACTTTCACAAACCTAAGTCCATGTTGCTTCATAAGGTTACATTATGGAAGCCATTGCCTCATCTCCCAATCTAAGGCTTCTAAATTTTTTCCAAGGGTTTCTCCTATCTTCTTTTATCATATAAAGTCCCAAATCAAGCTTGGAACCGTTTAAAATACTCCCTAGCTATCTCTAAGGGTCTTGACCTAGTTATGCTTCCATTAAAAACCCATGGAGTTTGGGATTTTTCCTTAATGGATGGGGCACTTGGGAGGCTCTCTAGGAGTCTTAGAAACTCAAACAAACACTCACATATGATGGGGAAGTCTTGAATCAACCCAGATTTTAATTTATGTTCGAGCACCCTACACTTTTCCAACTTGAGTTTTACTAGTTTTTCATGCATTTCTTTAGTATAATCCATCTTCCCATGCCTTAGTTTGATGGATTCTTTTGGATTATAAAACAGAAACTCTTCTCTCTTCATGGTTATGGTTGAGACATCCTACCATGGAAGAGGAGAAGGAGAAAAAGAAGCAACAAAGGGAGAGAAACTACTTTGCAATCAAGCTTCCTTCAAGAGCCCTTCCTCTTCCCTCTTTCTCCTCCTTAAATTTCGAATTTCCCTCCTATGATCTGGACCCAAATCAGCACCAAAAAATACATTAAAACCATGGAAAGATGAAGCAAGAAGGGGAGGATGAAGTTTCAAGAGGAAAGAGCATGAAAACCTTACACTTTCTCACCTTTTTTTTGGCTTTTCTTCCTCCAAAATTTCCTACCTTTGTGCACCTAAGACAGCAGCTCCATTTCTGAGTTTTGGGCAGAAGAAAGTCGGTTTAGAGAAGGGGGAGCTGAACGTGGCTTAAAAAGGGAGTTTGGAAGCTTCTTTTGTGCACTTTGTTTCCATTTTTGCCTTTCCATAATAGCATTTCCGGTTTGACTTCGTTTTAGCTCCTTTTTGAGAATCGTCTTTTCCATCATAAAATTAAGATTCCCAATTTAATAAAATGCCTTTGGAATCACTCAAATTGGAGCTAAAACCTTCCTGAATGAACCGATCAAAGTTTAGGTCAACCGACGTCGGAAAGAGTACACCGAAGGGGCTTTACCAGTCCCGGGGCTTCCCATAGTTTTTGGGGCCTCTGAGAACCCTGGGCAACTCAAAATTTCCATTTAAAAAGCCCTCCTAGGTGTTTTTCTAAAATTGCACTTATTTACGAAAATGCCACTGGCCTTTCGGCAAATTTTTCGAATCACTCTGACCCTAGTTTTTTAGCAACTCAAGACTCAAATCCTCATTTTCTATTATTTAAAATTTTATTTAAATTTTATTTGGCCTTGAATCACTCATCTCAGGGGACTTGCTTTTCAAACTGGCCCGTTCCAGCGATTGTACAACGTACCGGGCGTTACAAAATACCTCTTAAGTAAGCCTAATATAATCATATTGTAGTTGCGACGAATCCTTCATTCAAATCCCTAGAAAAGGATGATCTTAGTTGTAATATGATGTTCCACAGCTGCTAGGAGCTTATTTCAAAAAATTAAAAAGTTTAAAATTAATTAATATTTAGTGTCTTTTCATGTTTATTTATTTTTGATATTTTTAAATTCCTAAAATCCTAAATTTTTAGAATTTAAGATTCTAAGATAATTTTTGTCTTGTTTTTCTAATTTTCTAATTTTTATGGTTTTCACAATTTTTAGTTTATATATATTTTTATATTTTATATTTATAATCTTGTAAAAATCCTAAAAATTGAAATTATATTTATTTTATAATTTCTATGATTTTTATATTTTTTAAAACTTTTTTAATTTTTATGCTTTAAATTTTAAAAATTTAAAAGCTAAATTAAAAAACCTTAAAATACTTGCAAATTTTTAAAGTTAATCATAAAACTCTAAACTATCTTAAAAATAACCTCCAAATTTTCTTAAAATTAAAACAAGATTTCCTAATCTAAATTTATATAATTGGTTGCTCAAAAAGGCAATTTGACGACTAAAATAGCAATAAAAAAGGATGCTTTCTTTAAAGTCTATAGCTATACTACAATATTTTGTTTAACATTTAGTGAGAATTGGCAGTACAATGAATGCCGAAGTTATCTGAAAATTTGTTCCTATACAACTAGACATAGGACCATCTAATATACTTGATAACAAAGATATATAATAATTAAATCTAACTCAAACTAAACATTTACATCACATTAGTATGCTATGAATTCAATTGAGCTCCAATACAGACATTTAAAACACACACACACACACACAAACACACACATACACACATTATTCCATAATAATTCTTTGAGTACAACATCAAAGATCATTGACACATTAGTATATGGATATAGAATAAGGATTTCAATATGCTGATATAATACCTTTATTTAAATACAATGTAACATCTAAACACATAATCTGATTACGATATTGCAAGTCAATCGACACATCAATATGTAGACTTTATCACTCTCTTTTGCACTCTGTAATATCCTATGATTTGGAAATTTAAAATAGTTCCTAAAGAGTGGAATGAATTATTTATGTGGAGTCACAAACCTAGAAAAGGATAGTATAAATTAAAAGAAACCAAAAATTGAATCATACGGTTAATGAGAGAGGACCTCAGAATAAATTGAGGCAAATTAAAGCTTGAATGCTAGATAGAACATCTATAAATGAGGTTGGGAAACCAAGGATGACCCAAAATCAGAGTCAAAATGGCTAAACAAAATAAACAGATATCACAGTAGCAAAATCATAATTTTAGGTAACTTTTGAGAAACTTAAAGGAGGAATTTCTAAATGATAGAATTGAACTCACTGGGGTTTTCAGGGGCTTAGAAAATTATAAGAACTATCTGAATAATTAAAACCTTTATGGTATATAATTTAGATTGTCAGTTAACCCAAAATTTAACCAGATAGTTTGGTAAGGTTTTACATCCCATAAATTTGAAAAAATACTTTTAATAATCTAGAAGACCTAAATTTTATGTTTGAAAAGACGATTCTAAAAAAAGAGTTGAAATAGGCTCCAATGGAGGAATGGAAATAGATGGGCAAAATGTGAATATTGGAAATGTTATAAAATGTGTAATGTTCGATTTTCATTAAACGACGAAAATGGATGCGTTTTCAAAGCAAGTCCCTCAAAGTGAATTAGTTAAGGTCCCAAAAAATTTAAGTAGCATTCTAGACTCCTAAAAATGAAAAGCCTAGGCTCAGACAGAAAGAAAAATGGAGCTACAATGAAGAAACAAAATTAAACGAAAGGTTGATGAAACGTAATGGCATTTTCGTAATTTTGAGCAAATTTTGAAATTCACACAGGAGAGCTTTTTAAATGAAAGTTTTGAATTCTTTAGGGTTCTCAGAGGCCTTAAAAATCATAGGAAGCCCCGGGATAGTTAAAACCCATTCGGTGGATGTTTTCTAATGTCGGTTGATTTGAACTTTAACGAATTCATTCAGGAAGGTTTTAACTTTAATTTGAGTGATTCCAAAGACATTTTATTAAATTGAAAACCTAAATTTCATAATGGAAAATACAATTCTAAAAAAGGAGCTAAAACAAACCAAAAATGAAAATGCCAAGATGAAGAGGCAAAATTAGAATTTTTGAAAAGTGCTTCTTAAACCTACCTATATATATAGGTCATGCCCCACCTCCTTACTCATTTAGTCACATTTGTTTTTGCCCTAAACCAGAGGAGAGGGCTAGGGTTTGAGGAGCACCAAGAGGAGGAGAAAGGAAGGAGAAAAACAAAGTAAAAGGTATGGTTTTTCTTGATTTTTCATGCTTTCTCCTTAGCAAACTCCTTCTCCTCCACCTTCCCTTCTTTCCCATCATTTTATTGAAGTTCTTGGATTTGTTTTGAGGGCAGAACAAAGGTGAAAAATTCATATTTGAAGAAAAGAGGCCAAGTAAAGTGAGAAACAAGTAAGAAACTTAGAAAAAACAAGGTAAATCTTTATTCCATGGTAGCTATCTCTTGCTTCCTCCTTCTCCATGGTTCGTCCAACATATGGAAGTCCAAGAGGGCTTGGATTTTGAGCAGAACCAAGGGTGAATCTTAGGAATTTAAGGGAGGAGAATAAGAATATGCAAAGAGAATTAACAAACAACTATGAAAAATCAAGATTGTAAACCTAGGGTTTCTAATGTTCCTTGTAAAATCTAATTTGATATAATAATTCTTAAGCCTAAATGAGTATTTGGATGAGTTCCTAAGATCCCTAGAAGGCTCCCTATATGCATCTTCCACCAAGAAAACAAAACAAATTCCATGAGTGCCAAGAACAAGTATAGCTTTGGCCAAGAGGGTTCTTTGTACCTAGGGATAGTTTTAAATTTTTCCAAGCCCATTTTTGAGTCATATATGATGAGTGAAGATGAGAGGAAACCTTGGAAAAAATTTAGGAGGCCTAGAGAATGAATTGGTGTCATAGGTTCCATAATATGACCTAAAGAAGCATTACCTAGTTAGGCTCCTTGTTTTAATTGTGTAATAACTCCAAGAGACTTAAAAGGAGTCAAGAATCATAATTGAAAGGAAATAATAGAGCCTAGAACTCAATTGATGGATGTTACTTCATTACGTATATTTAGGAACCATAAATGAACCATAGGACAAAGTTAGAGTTCTAAGTAGATGTATGGCTTTAGAAATGACTCCAAGAACTTAATTAGCTTCCATATATTGTGTTTAGGCCAAGAGAAACAAATCCCACACCTTTGTGTGTGTGAGGCCAAGGAAGGGAGAGCATTTCCAAGAGAAAAAAATGTGTGGTTGCAACAAAGGTAGCTCACTCCTCTTTTTCTCATGCATGAATATGTGCTTAACTTGTCTTTGAATGTGTGTATATATGTTTTAAGCCATGAAAAATGTTCTAGCATGTGCATATGTATTATGGTACCATGATGTTGTACTATGTTTTCAAATGATGCCTAGTATGTTTGCTTGGATTTGCTTGAGTGTGGTGAAGCCAAAAACCCTTAGCTATAGTGAGGATGAGCCAATAACCCTTAAAATTGGTTGAGACAAAGTAAAGAGTCTCCCAAGGGTGAGGTTAAGTCAAAACATCTTAGAAAAAATAGGTGAGGCAAGTCCAAAATCCATAAGAGAATGGGTGAGGCTAATCCACTTACTTGGCAAACTTATGTATGCTTTGTATGACTTGTTCAAGTGCCAAGAATGCTTCTTGAATGATCATGCACTTCATGATACTCATGCATGCATTTTAAGACTTGTTTTGCATCCTTTGTGTGTGATTGAAATGGGAGATGAGCTATTGGGATGCTTTGAATCCTATTCCCTCGTCTCCAATGTCTTAACATGCTAGGTGGACCACATGAGCAAGGTAATGGAAGCCATCAAGTTGGAAGATGAAGGTATGACAATGAAGTGCTTAGATTTTGCTTCTTTATGGCCATAAGAGTGGTAAATGTTGCAATCCATTATTGTATATGTCCCATGACCTTATGTACATATGTAATTATTCAAATGTATTACATACAAATGAGATTTAATATTATGTATATGATATAGTGCATTTTGGACATTGAGAAGCAAGATTAGACTCGTATATTCTTGTGTATGGCTTGGGGTGAGAAAGTAAGTTTTCAATTTCTGGTTTTATACACCTTTAAGAAAAGTTTAGAATGTCATTTTAGTATATTCCTACGTGCTCAAGTGGTCATGGTTATCTTAGAACTCAAAATGGACCATCTGGACCCCTTATATGACATAAAATGAGCCATCTTGCAACCCAATGGCAAGTTCTAACCAAATGAATGAATTTGCCCATTAAATTTTGCAAACATATAGATATTGTCCAGAGCTTTTAGGAAGAAAAATATCAGATTATTTGGAGTTCTGTGAAATTAATTATGATTTTTTTTGAAGTTGTCATTTTTCTGCTGAATTGATTAGACACTATTCATATGGCCAGAAACTTAGGCTATGTCATTCATGGGCCAAATGATGTCCAATACTTATAAAATTTTATAGAAATAAATTAGATATAATAATATTTCCATGGCCACTGAGATCACCCAAATTGGACCTTTGAGTAGGGAGATATGAATTTTTGAAAATGGAGGATAGTACTAGTAATAACAGTCTACCTCTGGTACTATTCCATCAAGTTTTGGTGGCTAGTAGCCCTTTTGTAGTTTGGACGTATTTTTAACATAAATTAGACATCTATAGCTTTTTAGAATGGTAAAGGATGCATGATTTAGATTTTTATACAATTAGTTATGATTTTTCAAATTTTATGGCAAAAATCTAGAAATTTTGGCCAAGGCTACATCTAGTGTTTTTGTGTATTCCATCTATTTGCATGAGTTTTAGGCCACTTCCTTGGATGGTTATGAGTTTTATTATGTAATTAAATATAAGAATGAAAATAATGAGTCCATACGGTTCACAGGACATTGAACACAAATTTATCCATTTTTTTAATGCAATTTTCTTGCTTCCTTGTGAGATGCATGACATAAGGCATGGAAATAGCATGAGATAAGTTAGAAATTTATGGTGTTACAAAATGGCCCTCCTTTCTTCTTATAAGCACACCACCTTCAAGAGAACTCCATGACCAACCTATTTCTAGTCTGAACTAGAGCCAAAATATGGAGAGAGATGGAGGAAGAACAAAGGGAAAAAGATGGTACCTAAGGTAATCAAATGTGTAGAATTTGCCTATGATGCTCTTGTAAGCTCTTTCCCACTCTTTCTCCTCCTTCTTTCTATGGTTTTAGTGTTTTAAAAGGTAGAGTTTTATGGCTAAAACCTTAGAGGGAAAGGTTCTTTCAAGGAAACTAGATATATCATATTAAACTTCAATTAAAGCCTTCTTATTTAATATATGATATGATGTATGAAGATGGCTTCTTCTTGTCCTTCCATGCTCTCCTTGGCTCAGCCTAACTAAGGCTCGATTAGAGGGAGCTTGGTCTTGGCTTAAACTTGGTAGGAAATAGGGTTTTAAAACATGGAGATTAACATGGAACTAAAATAATCAAATAAAAAGCCATAGGATGCAAGAATTGAAACCTAGGGTTTTGATTGCACCTTAGAGAGTATAAAACTTTAAAATGATATTTCAAACTATGTAAGAGTATAATTGAGCTAAGAAGAAGCTAAAAAACTCCTATAGGTGCCTATTTCCCTAAAAATGAAGAAAAAAACACTATGGACGCGTAATAGAACCTAGAGCTAGAAGTAATGCTTAGGGAAAGTTTTCTTTGATTTTAAGGTTATAAATGGTATAAATGTGAATTATAAACACCAAAGGAATAATTGGTTTAAATTTAGAAGCCTTATTTTGAAAGGTAAAAATTTAAGGTTCAATTATGTATAAAGAAGCAACTTGGTGTTAGATTCCTTGAATTGAGTTTGTGATAACTCTAATGAGTTTTAATAGAGTCTTATGACTCATTTTGGGTGAGGTCTTGGAGCCAAGATATTGAATTATAAGAGTTGCTCCATTATATCACTTAATTAAACCATATGAGAACTTAATGATCTAATTGACTTGTATAAGGCTTAAATGAGTACCAATATGGCTCTATTGATAATTTTGTACTTCATTTGATGTGTTTAGGCCAAGTAAATAAAGCTCCACTCAAGTGTAGGTGTGAGGCCAAGAGACAAAGCTAAGAAGCAAAAGGAGTTAAGTTGATTTCTTATGTTAAGGTAACTCTTCATCTATTCTTGTATATATATGTTGGTTGTTTAATTGGTCTTGCATTGCTTGTATGTCTTGGTTGCAAATTATGTGTGGTATTGATTGATTAATGATTATATGCAATTGCATGATATTTGATTACATTTAGAATTAGTTTGGCTCTTGAATGAGTGAGGTTGTGCCAAAAGTTCTTTGGAATGGGTAAAATGAGGCCAAAAGCCCCTATATGTAGGTGAGACTAAGCTAAAAATCTCAAATATGAGTGAGGCTAAGTCAAAAGTCCCTAAAAAAGGGTGAAGCTAAACCAAAACTCCCTAATTGATGGGTGAGGCTAGATCAAAAGTCCTTAGAGCTTGTTCTTGCTCTTGATGGAGCTATGAGATCCTTAATGCATGAATATGATTGATACTTGATTGTGTAATATACATACATGCTTTCTTTGACCTTGAAAATTCCTTATATGTGTGCTTGAATGATGAATGACTTATTGGAATTCTTTAAATCTTATTTTTTCATATTTCTCCTAACCATGTCTAAGTAGTCATCAAGGAAGAAAAAGTGGTGAGCAAAGAGGCTAAAAAGCCTTACTTTGACGATAGTTTATATTTTAAGGTATAATATTATTTGCACATTTTATGTGTATCTATTTTATGAGATGTAACTAATTCCCCACACCTAAAAGTATAAGACAATGATGTATAAACCATTTTTGTGTGTAAACATATGGTAATGTGCAAAATGACTATATGAGTTCTTAAATTTCCATGTGTATTATGGAAAATGTGATAGTGATGTTGAGTTGCATGGCTTTTGGGATAGGTTGGATAAGTTATCCATGTTGTATTTAACATTTAGGACATGTTCAGATGAAGTCTTGGTAAAAGATGGCTCAAAATGGAACATTTGCTACCATAATTGACAACTTTTGGGCCATATTATATCCTTAAACTAAAAACCATTCAAATGTATGGCTTTTTAGATGAAATTTGGTAAAAAAAATAAAGCTCATCTAGAGATTTTTACAAAGCTAAAGAACAAAATTTTCAAGCTCTATAGAATATTTTATGAATTTTCAAAATTTAGCAAAATTTTCACTTTAGTCCCTATTATTGTTCATATGGTCAGATATGATATTTCATGTATTTGAGGGGCCAATGAATTTCGATACTGATGAAATTTTACAAGCATATAATTGGCATTAACATTTTTTCATGGCCATTGAGTTTGCATAATTGGAGTTGTGTAGCTAAAGATATGCATTTTTTAAATTTAAAGTTTGTTATATGAGTTCCTTATAGTACCGGTTACTGTTTCATTAGATTTTTGTGGCTCAAATGAACTCAATTTCACTTAAAATTTTTACAACATATATTTCACATCTTGAGCTTTTCATAGACACCTAATTTACATAAATTAGAGTTTTATGGCTCGAGATATGAATTTTCAAAATTTGTGCAGAATTGTGGAATCCATGTCATCTTGAGTTACATGCATACCTAGACCTTCCAATACATGAAGTTTGATCTAATGGGTTGAAATAAGTTTTTTTATGATAAATATGACTAAAGGAAAAGAAAGAACTGAATTTAGACTCCATAACTTCATATGACATATAAGTGGCCCGTTTTCAGTGTTGAAAATTTTGAAATTGGTTGGAAACTTCGTATCAAATTCCCTAAATGGTATGAATGAGCTTGATAAATTTTGGTATGACATACTACTAATTTTTAGAAGTTTTAATTTTCTACTTCTTTTAGATGGATAAATATTACCTAATATGTAGTACTAATGATCAAAAGGCTTAAATTCTCGTCATGCATCTTCCAAACAATTCAACCATAAGAAATATCCAACCATAGAATTATAAAATAATATCCATTAAATAAAGATTCAGCAAAAATAGCAAAAAGGATAAGGAAAGTTTAACATCCAGTTTTCTGACAACAAGAGAAAATGTGAGAAATGTAACGTATAATTTTTTCATAAATAAACGAAATTCACCATATACAAAAGAAAATCCCTTGAAATGATGTAGTTAAAGTCCTAAAAAATTTGAAAAGCATTCTAGATTCCTAAAAATGAGAATTTCAGGCTCAAATAGAAAGAAAAATGGAGCTAGAATGAAGAAATAAATTTGAACAAAAGGTTGACGAAATATAAGGGCATTTTCGTCATTTTGAGCAAATTTTGGAATTGTCACAAGAGAGCTTTTTAAATGAAAATTTTGAGTTTTTTGAGGTTCTTAGAGGCTCTGAAAATCATGGAAAGCCTCTGAACAGTTAAAACCCCTTCGATGAATATTTTCTAATATTGGTGTACCCGAACTTTGATAGATTCATTCGGGAAGATTTTAGCTTTAATTTGAGTGATTCCAAAGGCACTCTACTAAATTGGAAACTTAAATTTCATAATGAAAAAAACAGTTCTTAAAAAGAAGCTAAAACGAATCAGAAACGAAAATGCCAAGAACGAAGGGCAAAATAGGAATTTTTGAAAAGTCTTTCTTCCTCCTTCCAATATATAAGTGGCATCCCATCTCCTCCTTCATTTAGCCCATTATGTTTTTGCCCTAAACTAGAGAAAAACCCTAGGGAGAGTGGCGCATGAGAGGAAGAGGGAGAGGAAGAGAAATCCAAGCTAAAAGGTATGGAATTTTAATAGTTTTTCATGCTTTCTCCTTTCCAAACCTCTCCTTCTCCATTCCCCTTTCTTTCTTATGATTATAATGAAGTTTATAAATCCATTTTAAGGGAGAAATTAAGGGAAAAATTCAGATTTGAAGAGAAGAGGCCAAAGAAGACAAGATTCAAGTGAGAAAATAAGGAAAGACAAGGTAAATTCTTTTTCCATGGATGCTACCCTTACTCCTCCTTCTTCCATATTTTGCCCCATGTAAGAAGCCTTAGGAGGGTTGGAATTTTCAGGATAACCAAGGGTGAATTCTATGAATTTAAGGGAGAAGAGTAAGAATATGCAAAGAAATCCAAGTAAAAACCATGAATTTGCAAGATAGAAAAGTTAGGGTTTTGATTGCACCTTGAACTCTATCATGAACCCTAGCCATATTTTATGATGTTTAAGTGTTCATATGAGTCCCTAAGACACCAAGAGTGCTTCCTACATGATTCTCCTATCAAAAGAAGTAAGAAAACTCCATTGGTGCCTTATGAAAGCATAGCTTCGGCCTAGAGTAGAAATGGCACCTAGGGGTAGTTTTAATTTGTTCTAAACTTAGTTTTGCATCATGTATGATGGAAGAATATGAGAGGAAGTCTTGGAAAAATTTTAGAAACCATAGATAGTGAGATGGCCTTATATATTCCATAATATTGCTTAAAGAAGTAACACCTAGTTAGGCTCATAGAATTGATTGTGTGATGACTCCAAGAGGTTTAAATGAAGTCAAGAATCATAAATGAATAGATAGAATGGAGCCATGATGATGTTTTCTTGAGGTTGCTTCATTAAGTGCATTATGGAACCATAAAAGAGCCTTATGAGTCACCTAGCTTTTTTAGTGATTATGTGGCCTTAAAAATTGATTCAAGAGTATAATTAGCTTCCATATAATGTGTTTAGGCCAAAGGAAGTGATCTACACCTTCTTAGGTGTGTGAGGTCAAAGAAGAGGATTTAAGACTTAAGGAAAAAGTGTACAAATGCAAGCAAGGTAGCTCTCTCTACCTTCTCTCATGCATAGATTTGTGTATGTGTGTTTTAAGCCATGAAAAGTATTCTAGCATGATTTTATATGCCATGGTACCATAATGATACATTATGTTTCTAAATGATATTTATGATGCTTGCTTTGGTTTGTTTGAGTATTGTGAAGCCAAGAACCCTTAGCCATGGTGAGGATGAGCCAAGAATCCTTAGTTAGTTGAGCAAAGCAAAGAGTCTCCTAAAAGTGAGGTTGACTCCCAAAAGTAAGCTTGAGTCTAAGAACCTCTTAAAGAAATAGGTGAGGCAAGTCCAAGATCTATAAGTGAATAAGTGAGGCTAATCCACTTACTTGGCAAGCCTATGTATGCCATGTATGACTTTTTCAAATGCCAAGAATGCTCCTTAAATGATTACACATGTTAATATGCCTATGCATGCATTTTGTGAGACTTGTATTGCATGCTTTATGTGTGTTTGAATGGGAGATGAGCTATTTATATTCTTTGAATCTCATTCCCTCCTCTCTAATGTCTTAATATGCTAGGTGGAACAATTGAGCAAGGTATTGGAGGCCACCAAGCCTAGAAGAAGAAGATTGACATCAAAGTATATGAATATGCCTAGTTTTGCTTTCTTTTTAGCCATATATATGATATATGATGTAATCCCTTGATGAAATTGTTATGTAATCATATGAGCATGTGTAATTATGTTGATATGTTATGTATAAATGAGAGCTAAGGTCACATGCATGAGAATGTACATTTTAGACAAGTAATGGCAAACTAGCATCTTGGAAATGTATGTATAAATGAAAGTGGAATGGCCAAGTTGAGATGCATGAGGTTTGGGACTACTTGGGCTGTTCATACAAGTCATATTCATGCTTTTAAACTTGCCCAAGAGGTGCCAAACATCAAAGGAGACCATTTAGACATCTTGATATCTCATATAAAGCAAAATTTGACCACTTTAGAACCTATACCACTTTTTGTCCAAATGAGCTCTTCTTGATATGAGATTTGGCATACATTTAGAGCTTGTTGAGAGCTTTTTGGGAAGCTAAAGTACAGAATTTTTGAAAGTCTATAAAATATTTGATGACTTTTCAAAGTTGGGAAAAATTCTAATTTTGGTCATGTTACTGTTTATACTGGTCCGAAATTGAAATCTATCACTCAGGACTCAAATGATGTCCAATTGACATGAAATTTTATAAGGAGAAACTAGACATTCCTAGTGAATTATGCCTATTAGAAGCACCCTATTTGGATGCGTAGAGAGGAGATATGAATTTTTAAACATTTTGCCCAGTATCAAGCGCTCAAACTGACCTCAGGTATTGTTCGATTGGGTTTCGAGGTTTGGATGTGCCTAACCTGGTCTAGAGTTATTTTTTTACCTCTAGCTAACATCTTTAGCTTTTTAGATTGGTATCATTTACATGGATTGGATTTTTTTGGAATTAATTGGATATTTTTAAAATTTGTAGCAGAAAGCTGTGATAGTACTAGTGAATAGCCAAACCTCTGCACCTTTTCAAAATGTCAAACGTATTCTGTGTTATGTGTCATGATATGGACATATTTTTAGCTTAAAGTAGACATTAGATTTCCAGAATGGCAAATAATGCATGATTTCTATTTTTCTAGAATTAGTTATGATTTTTCAAAGTTTGTGACAGAAAAGGAGAATTTCTGGCTGAAAATATATATATGAATTTTATGCTTCTCCTTGCCTTCCACGAGTTGCAAACCACTTTTGGTGATAGAAATGAGTTGTATCCATATAATTAAATATGAGAATATAGTACATGAGCTTTCATGGTCCATGTGACACTGAATGGAATTTTTATACGCGATGCAACACTAAAATATTCATTATTTTTATGTTATTTTCTTGGTTCCTCTATGTAATGTATGATGTTAAACATGGAGATAGTATGAAATGAGCTAGGAAATTATGATGTTACACAAAGGGTCCTAATCAAGCTTGGTTATAATTTTCAACTAGATTTTTTATGCTAATCATGGGAAGTTGGAGAAGGAGCAAAACTTTCAGGCTTGCCTACTTCCTTTGGATTTGCTTTTATGTTATTTAGTAGAGTATCCTTGTTCATTTCCTTAGAGCATATTTGCTGTCTACTTAATTTGGTTCTCTAGGTTCTTCAAAGACACTTCATGACTCATCATCTTAGTTTCATTAGTGGAGATATATATGCTTACTAACTCTCCAAGGTTGCTCTTGTTTTTTGTAGCTTGCTAATGAGGGTTTTGTTAGGTTAGTTATGGCTGAATTGGTACTTCCTACTTTTATCTATGTTGCCTATAAGAAAATTTGGGGTGCTCCTCCAACTCAGATTGTTAGTGTTATTATAAAGATTTCCTTGTGAATTGCCATAAGACACAAAACAAGCTTGCTTCTTAAGACAGTCAATAAAAATATGATCTATAGCATGGCAAAATCCATAAGCATCAGATGTAGACATAGAAATAACAATGGGAGAAAGTTGAAATGAAGTAGAATTCATACCATATAATCATTTAGTATGGGCTTCTACTTGTGCCATTAGTGCCACACCTATAGCTAAATACTTTATGATACCGTTTACTACAATATTGTTCCTTTAATTGGAATTATGATGTCTTAAATTATAGGCTAAAAGTAGCCACTTGACTTTTTACTTTATCATTTTTTTACAAAATGACAATGGTTAAGAGGAATAAAAATTTAAATTAAAAAAGATATAACTATAGATGATCATATAACTCTGTATTTTTATAATATTTGGATGTAGGGTTCACAAGTATAGAACCCACTACATATTTACATATAAAAATGGTGGGAAACCTTTTCTCAAAAAAAGTACAAAAAGTTCCTCTACATCTAATACTTGTTGCTACATTTGGGCATATCTTAATCTATAACCTACCAAGCAAAAAGTCCTAGGTCTTGGATTACGAGGTTGAGGCATATGAAATGTGTGTTCCCCCATAAAACTACGACCTCAAAGGTGAGCCTCAATGTTATCATTTTGAATTGGATATGTAACATCCGAGTTTTCATAGAAGAGAGGACTTAAGGTTTCAGAATTTTTTTAAGTCTCCTCACTATGGCTACGATGCCTGTCGCTATAGCTAAGATGCCAGTTTGCTATAGCGAGTTCGTGCCTTATACAAAATTCAAAAAATTTCTAGTAATAGCGCAAGCTGTGGCGAGAACAGCTAGGAAGCTCTCACAATAGCGAGGGGTGTCTCTTATTATAGCAAAACCTATTTAAGAACCAAGGAGGAATTTTTAAATGGAAAGATTGAGTTGCTCGAGATTCTCAGAGGCCCTAAAACTATAGGAAACCCTGGAATGATTTAAACCTCCTCCGATGTATGTTAGTTGACCTAAACTTTGACTGAACGGTTGGGGAAGGTTTCATATCTAAATTGAGTAGTTCCAAAACCATTTTATAGGTTAAAGAACCTAAATTTCATGATGGAAAGAAGGTTTTCAAAAAGGAGTTGAAATGAGCCCAATTAGGCAAAACCAAGAAATAAGGACTAAAGTGCATAATTAAAAAGTGGCAAAAAATGGAACCCCACCTTCTTAAAATGTCCAGAATTTTGCTCCTCCTTCTAACAGACCTTGTTTTGCCTAAATATAGAGAGAAAGACCAGGGAGAGAGACACCAAAGGAGGAGAAGAAGAGGAAGAGAAACAAGGCAAACATGTATGAAAATGGATGGAAGATGTTTTATGAATATGTTTTGGTTTGCATAAACTTGGTGAAGCCAAAAGTCCTTTAACTAGGGTGAGGATGAGCCAAAAGTCCCTAAAAATAGGTGAGACAAATCCAAAAGTCCCTAAAAGAGTGAGGCTTAGTCAAAAGTCTCTTGAAAGTGGGTGAGGCAAGTCTGAAAGTTCCAAAGAGAATGGGTGAGGCTAAAACATTGCCTTGGCAAGCCTTTGTGTGATGAGTATGCTTTCTTGAATGAGAAAAATGTTTTATGTATGTTCATGAATTGTTAAATTTCCATGCATTCATCTTTGGGCTTAAAATTGCATTCATCATGCATGATTGAAAAGGATGAAGAGCTATTGGGATTCCTAGAATTTCATTCTTCCCTCCCCATTGCCTAACATACCTAGGTGAACCAAGGGAGCCAAGAGATGGAAGAAGCTTAAAGGCTAAAAGGTTGACAAGGAAATGGCTAAATATGTGTATTGAACCCATATTGTTGTCAA
Source organism: Erythrophleum ivorense (assembly GCA_026724425.1). Classification (NCBI taxonomy): domain Eukaryota; kingdom Viridiplantae; phylum Streptophyta; class Magnoliopsida; order Fabales; family Fabaceae; genus Erythrophleum; species Erythrophleum ivorense. The sequence goes on from JAIUCV010000002.1 coordinate 53,560,439, forward strand.
ATGGTATAATCTCATGATGTATATGATGTAAAAACACTTGAACATATGTAAATGTATGGATATATGATGTATGTATGAGAACTGGTAGCCTATGAACAAGATTTAATGTTTTTGACATTGAAATGCAAAGATGTACATGTAAGATCTCTTGTATATGGGCAAGTAAGAGAGTGAATTTGTCATGTATGAGTATTTAGATCCTTTGAGAATTTTTAGAGGGCTGCTTTTATGTTTTTTCATGTGCTCAAGTGGCCTTGGTTAGAGTAGAAGAGAAAATGGTCTATATTTGACCCTTTCAGAGGTATAAGAGCGACATTTTGGTACCCTATATCACAAATTGACCAAATGGAAGAATTTTTCCATAAAATTTGGCATGAATCTAAGTATCATCTATAGGTTTTTGTAGAGTTAAGAATCATGTTATTTGGATCTCTATAGAATAAATTATGAATTTTCAAAGTTGGAAAAATATTTAGATTTAGCATATGCACTGTTCATGTGGTCAGTTTCTTCTCTTCTATCATTTATGGGTCAAATGAAGTCCAATTGCCCTAAAATTTTACAAGTATAAACTAGACCTTATAAGATTTCTATAACCAGAAAGAGCACCCATTTTGATTTATATTGAGGGAGATATGAATTTTTGAATTTGGAATTTACTGTCAGTAATGCAACAGGACCCTAAGTATTATTCCATTGATTTTTGTTAGCTTGATGTCACTTTCTTGATCTATAGTTATTTTTTTCCTTAAATAGAAATTTTTATCTTTCTATATTGGTATAGTTTACTCGATTTGGATTTATGTGAAATTAGTTATGAATTTTTGAAATTCATATTAGTAAATTGTATCAAAGTGCCTAGGTAGCCGGACCTGTGATGCTTTTCTATTATCAATCATGGTCCAAATGAGATTTTCATGGCTTGAAAGTATTTTTAGCATAAATTTAACATTTGGAAATTTCTACAAAGCTATGGTTTGTTGGATTTTGATTTTTCTAGATTTAATTGTGAATTTTCAAAGTCTGCAACAAAAAACTAGAATTTAAGCCCAAAAACAAACATGCATTTTCTGATGTGTGGGGCCCTAAATCTGAATTTCATAAGATGTTTTATGTTTTTTATGACTTGTATAGATAGATTATAAGTATAGTATGATGTTTGAGAATTCACAGGGTCCACGGAGTATAAATGAAAAATTTTGAAACCCACATAACATGGAATATTGCATTGTTTAATGCTTTTTCTTCTGAGAATTGTTATGCTAAGGGTGTGGAATCCTTGAAAAGGTATATGGAAGGCTAAGGTTAGATGGTGTTACATTTTTGGTATCAAAGCAAAGTTCTAGGCCTTCTAGGAATGCTTAGGGTCTAAGGATGTGGCAATAAGGCTATGTAAAGGCTTGTATAGGTATGGAAAGCTTTATATGAGACATTTAGGGTGTCTAAAGTTGGCATATGACTATGTTTATGTTAAGTAAGATATGGAATGGTCTTGAGTAGGTGGTAAGCCTTAGGTGAGGTTGGTCTTAAGAGTTTCGAGAGCAAAGTTAAGTGATCCAATGGCTATAGAGCTCAGGACATAATCTACATGCAATAAAAATTTCATATCACACTTTATAATTTTCATGGTTCCATAATTCTATCAAAGCTTCAAAAATTCATAATTTGACTTTAAAAACTTCAAATCATACAAATAGAATTCTATGGAAAGCTTAGGACATAATCTACATGCAGTAAAAATTCCATATAAAACCAATATCATTTGGTCCACAAAATTCTAATGGAATAGTACCATTATCAGAATTTCGTCCAAGTGTAGACTTGAAATTTTGAAAATTTATATCTCAAGCTACAAAGCTTCAAATTGGGTGATCTCCATGGATATGAAAAGCTTATGACTCCATCTATATACTTATAAAATTTTATGAGCATTGGATTTCATTTGGCCCTTCAAATACCTAGAAAACTAGATTGACCAAATGAATAATGCACATGCAGTTTTTACATAATTATGCCAAATTTTAAAAATCATAATAAATTCTATAGAGATCCAGAAATTGTGTTCTTTAGCCATGTGAGAAGATCTAAATGAGATCTAAATTCTTGCCAAATTTCATGCCAAAATTCATTCATTTGGTCTAGTTTTGGTTCAGAGGAAGATTATGGCTTAAAATGGTACGGAAATGGTTTCAAATGAGCCAAAATGGCTTCTCACATGGAATGTGGCCATTTGAGCACGTCCAAACCCTTAATCACAGCATATATGGGCATCATAATAGATATAAATTATCATAGAACTCAAAAGCATTTTCTCACTTGGCTTCATACACACACTTGCAAAGCCACACACATACCAAAAATCTATGTTCTTGTATATTTGGCTCCAAATTTAATACATACAACATATTTCCATACTTTTACACATGAGTGAAAGGTTACATCTAAAAAATAACATATATATACACACTTTGACATCAAATTATATCAAATTCTATTATATTGTCAAAGTGTCACAACTTAAGCTTCTTGACTTTCATTCTTTGCTCTATGAGAGTTACCTAGGCAAGGTTAGACACAAAGTGGGGGAACGTGAGATTCAAATAATTTTAATAGCTCATTCACCCTTTTAAGTATACATATATGGTATGTTATTATAATACCATAATTTCTTAGCTTATTCCATGTTATCTTTATACCTCATATCAATCAATTCATATAAGAGGCAAGAAAATGGCATTAAAATATTGATTATTTTTGCGTTGCGTCGCATATAAAAATTTTGTTCAGTATCACGTGAACCGTGTGAGCTCATACAACACATTCTCATATTTCATTACATGGATAAAACTCATTTGCATCATAAAATGTGGCTCACAACTCAAGAAAACGGAAATGAAGCATAAAATGGAAATGTGGCTCACAACTCAAGAAAATGGAACCCTAAACTTTCAACTTTCAAAATATAGTTTCTAACTTCAAATCAATGGTTCCTTTGGTATCTATAATTCATATCTATACCATTTTTATCCTTGGAATTAAAGAAAATCCTCCCTAGGTACCCCATTCTCTTCTTGGCCAAGACTTGCCTTCCTTAGAGAACCCATGGAGTTTTGTTTACTTTTCTTATGGAATTGGCACTTGTGAAGCTTCTTAGGTCTCTTATGAAATCAAACATACTTTTATAGAAGGTACATTATTATTAAAAAGCTTCATAAATCTCTAGGTGCAATCAAAACCCTAATTGCCATAACTTAGTATCTATTACTTCTTTTTGAATTCTAATTGTTCCACATGATTCTCCATGCATCAAAACCTCAATTTCTATCATGTATGGATAAAAAAAAAATTCCCTACATATCATCCTAGGCTTGGCCAAAAGACACAAGCAAGAGGAAGCCAAGAAGAAGCAAGTTTAGCCATGGTTTCTTATCTTATTTTAAAGCTTATCAAGAGAGCTTTTCTAAGCTTCCAAGAGTTTCTCCACATTCTCCCTTCCTTTCATTGAACCATCCATAGAATATCACCTTTTAAGATACCAAACCATGAGAAGAGAGAGGAGAAAGAAGAAAAGAACTTGAACGAAGGAGAGAGTATGAAAAAGTAATGATTTCTTACCCTTTTTGCTTAAATGTCTCTCCATTCTCTTCTCCTTCTTGTGCTTCACTTGAAGATGGTCTAGGTGCTGGTTTAAGATTGAACATAGTTAGGAAGAGTGGAGAAGATCGGGTGTGCTAAATAAAAAGGAGGAGCTTCATTATGACACTTTTTAAAATTTCAATTTTGTCCCTCAACTTAGTTTTCCTCCATTTGAGCTCATTTCAACTTCTTTTTTAGAACCATCTTTTCCATAATAAAATTAGGGTCCTCTAATTTATAAAATGCCTTTGGTTTTATCCAAATTAGATTTAAAACCTTACTTAATCATTTTGTCAAATTTTTGGTCAATCGATAACCAAAAATATATACTGGAGGTGTTTTAGCCATTCTAGGGGTTCCAATGATTTTTTAGAACCTCTAAGAATTCTAAAAAAACTTAGTTTTTCTATTTTAAAATTCTCTCCTCTGAGTTTTCTAAAAATTACCTAAAATTACGATTTTGTCACTAACCTTCGTATCTTCTTGTTAGCCATTTTAGCTTCAAGTTCTAGACTAATCTTATGCTCTAAACACACATTCTTAACTGTTCTTATTAACATCTTAATTTCATTTAGCTTCAATTTGCCTTGCTTTAGGGTATTCTTATATCAATTTATCGGGTTCAATTTAATTTCTGAATTACCAGTTGTTACAAGGATAATTTCTCCCAATATTGCCTCTCTTTTGAGGTTTATTTCTCATTAACTATTCTTATGGATCACTTCCCTTTTAAGGATAATTTCCTATCATTTTCATAGACAATCACATAAATATGAAAAAATAGACTTTCTTTTGGATCACCTCCCTTTTAAGCATCATTTCCCTTTTCTTTTGTTGATCATCTCATCTTAAGGATCATTTCTCATCTTTTTAGTAGATAATCATTTATAAAAGTCAAAATAGTCTATAGACAGAATCAACTTTTTCTTTAGGTCACCTCCTTTTTGAGGATCATCCTTTATAACTAGAAAATTATGTAAAAATAATCCAAACATAAAATCATATGTTAATTAGAATGATATCTTAAAATGATGTTTTCTTATGGAACCATAGTTAATAGATGATTTAATGATGTCATTAAGTTTTTAAATTAGAATCCATAGTTCATGAATATTTTAGGGTCCATACAGAAGGTACAAGACTTTTCCTTCAAGCATAGGTCATGTTCATAAATATATTGCACTATTCAAATTTATAGAATAATATACATGTATTTATCTATTCAAAGTCTCAATTTAATGGTTTCATGAGAGATTATCCTGTAGGATAAAAATTCAATAACTATTAATATGAAAAGTTCAGGATGGCTAATACTAATTTTATATAAACATTTCAAAATTCCATTACACACATGGTATGATTAATTTAAAATTATTTATTGAACACACATGCATTAATTTATGCATTCAAAATTTTAAATTAATTCATTCATAAAACAAACTACTATAATTGCATAATAACCATGGATTAACATATTAAAATAATGGTTAGTAGCAATATGCTAAGAGAGAAATTTGTTATTTCTACATTAATTTAAGACTTAACAGCTTCCTCTCTTTTTCTTCTTCCCTTTCTCTCTTTACTTTTTCCTTTTCTTTCTTTATTTTTCTCAATTCTCTCTCTTTCTCTTTCTCATGTTCTAGTCCTGTTAAAGGATTTGCTTTATGCAAAATGGGAGGAGGGGTGCTATTTATAGGTGAGCATGGGGTAATGCTTTCATGCCAAGTAAAAATCATGATTTCCCTACCTTAAATGCATGATTTACATAGGAATAAGGTGGAAGTAACATGTGGATGCTTTGGTCATCCTACTTATGTGTTGAGCTAACAATTCCTTTCCTTAAATGCTTAGCATTACTTGGGAGTGTGGTGTTAGAACATGTGATATTTTCTTTCTTTTTCTTGTCTTCTCATCCATCCCACCTCTTCCTCTCTTTGACTCATATTTTAGGCATTTGGTTTTTAGTTAGATTATGATTCACTTAGTTAGATCTTCATTCCCTTAGTTTCATTTTAGGTAAAATCCTTAATTGAATTTTGGTCCTCTTAGTTAAATTCCAACTATTTGGTTTAATTTGTAATTGAATTCTTAATGGACTTAGTTAAAAGTGTAACACCCCGAGAATAATTAATAGTGATTATTTAGGGGTTATAAAATTATTAAGAGGGCTTAAGGAAAATGACAAATTTGAGTATCTTAACATAATAATTATTACTTGGACCATTTTGAAGAAGTATGATAATATTTATGGATTTTAAATGTGACTTGGGCCCATGATTAAATTATATGTGTTAAGAACATTATTAAAGGCCCAGTCTCATCTAATTATGACCCAACTTTATTCTTAAGAAAGCCCAACCTATTTTGAACCTAACTGACCCATATATCATGGCTCAATATGTTAAGCATCACCTATTTGGAATAATGGACCCTTGAAGCTTTGTCCAACCCTTATTTAACCTATACAACTCTAGAATCCATGGCTTAACCCAACTAAAATCTGAACCCATAAGGAATTGGGCCTATGGGTCAGCACATTCCTCCCTAACCCTAAGATTTTCTACAACCCACCTCACAAAGCAATGGCCCAATGACTAGAAATGAGCCTAAATGAACCTTGGGCTAATGGGTTAGCCTATTTCCCTTTAATAACCCTAAAGGTTCAGCAGCCTTTCCCCCCATTCATCAGAAAACACAAAAGGCAAGAGAAGAAATTCGCATGTTAGGAGAGGTGCTAGGGTTTCTTAACATTTTGGCTCAAATTTGCACTCTTAGAGGGAGATTTAGCCAAGGTAGGTTCTATATAACTTGACCCTCTTATCTTCCTCTACATTTTGGTCTGATTAGTTTGTCATTTGAAAAATTTTCATCTCTTCTTAAGATGAAATCTGATTTTTGGATGATTGTTGCAAGATTTTTGGAGTTAAAGGTTAAAGGAATGATTAGGTAAGCATTTCTATAATATTTGGTTCTTCGAAAACCAAAGAAAATGTGAGAAACGTAACATATAATTTTTCCATCAACGAACGAAACTTACCGGATATAAAAGGAAGTCCCCCGAAATGAGATAGTTATGGTCCCAACAAATTTGGGAAAGCATTCTAGACTCCTAAAAATGAGAATCCCAGGCTCAGACGGAAAGAAAAATGGAGCTAGAATGAAGAAATAATTTCTTATGAAAAGCTTATGAAACGTAATGGCAATTTTTGTAATTTTGAGAAAATTTTGGAATTCATACAGGAGGGATTTTTAAATGAAAGTTTTGAGTTCCCCAGGGCTCTCAAAGGCCCTAAAAACCATGAAAAATGTAACAAATAGAAAAAAAAAGAAGAAGAAGAAAAAGAAAAAAAAAATAAAAGCTGAAAATTTTTGAAAGGCTGAAAATTTTCTAAGTCTGCTAGCTACAGCCTAGCTATAGCGAATGTACCTGTTTGCTATAGCGAGAAATGGTCTAGCTATAGCGAGAGTGCCTTCTAGCTATAGCGAGTGCGGGCACCCCATACAAAAACCAGGGCGTTGCTCGCCGTAGCGTACGCTGTAGCGAAGGCAGGGGTCTAGGACTAATACGAGCTCGCCGTAGCGAGGGTTATAGCTCGCTATAGCGAGGGTTAGTCTGGAAAAGCGTGAAAAAAGAGGATTTGAGTTATTAAAGCACCCCAACCCCTCCTTTCACTTTGTAACCGACTTAAGCTCCCTCTAAGACAGAGAAAAGGGCGAAGGAGAGAGAGAGAAACCTAGAGGAGGAAGGAAGAACAAGAAAAGGTAAGATTTGCATGACTTTTCTCTTAGAATATTGTTCTTCTCCCCTTGCCCTCTCTTCCTATGGTTTTGATTATTGAAGTAGTTAAGTTTGGAGCTTGGTTCAGAAGAGGAAGAATGGAAAAATCCCTCTTGAAGAAGACCAAAACCCACACACCTTTAATTCTTCTCTTGCTTCCTTTCTTGAGAGCTTGAGAGAGGAAGGAGAGTTAGTAAATTTCTAGAGAGAGAAAGAACCCCTAGCTCTATATGCTTAGTAGGGTTTGCTAGAAAGAAATCCTTAACTTTATGAATCAAGTGTTAAGAGAATAATTCCATGTTCTTGTGTGTCTAGGCTCAAGAGAAGCACTCCCATCTAAAGTTGATTGTGAAAGACTACCGCTTTCTTTCTCTCTGTCCACAGCCATGACTCACCCACCTTTCCATCCCCCCTCAAAGATCCACCCGATCGATGAAGACTTGAACCGAACTCGCAGTGATTAAATATACTTTTGAGAGTCAATCCTCAGGGCAAGCCAAAGGAAGGACGGGATAGAGCTCAAAGACAGGCTGAAGGCAGAGAAGGATAGACGAGACAAGGAAGCAAAGGAGAAAAGAAAGATCGGAATAGAATAGAGGTAACGGTTGAACGAACGGTAGACCCAACTCTGTATACTTAGCCGGAAGCAGGGCATTCCACCGATTGCGTCAGTATGTTCCCACGGAGCGGTTAAGAGACGGGAAATTGAAGTCTAGCTGGCGTCTTTCTTATCAAGCCAAGCTGGTTATGAGAAACAACTATAGAAGCTAGTGGAGTGGCCAGACCAGAGGAGTTCCGATTCAAAAGATTCCGATTGCCGATGGATGATGGCGATGCCGAGGCAACTGACTTAGAAGCCTTTGCTTATGTTGTACTAGCAGCAGCTATGATTCTTCCTCCTATGGGTGAATTGGACCAAGGTCAGTGTTTTCGACTTCCCTTGAAAGGACAGTTGACTTTATTTTATTGCGTACTTCTTTCCATCCTGATAAGGAGATCCTTTGGAAAGTTCCTAGAAACTCTTCTTCATACGCTTATTCCTAACTACATGGTACTCCCCCTCCACGGAGGGTGGAATAAAATGAGGAAGTGTCCCTTAGAGAAAGAGAGTCCGCTCTCTCATTGTCTGATTGCATCGTAGAGCGTCTGCACCAATTGCTTGGTTGCAGTAGCAGCCCCCTTTCTCCTTCTTTCATCTATTCCTGCCTAAAGCCAGGAATAGCGGCCTTGGGAATGTTACACTCGAAGCAAGCAACTCACTTCTTCCATTTCTAATCCCTTTTACTTGCTTTCAAGGCCCATAAAGGAAGTGGGAAAATTACATAAGTGATGCTCGAGATCACCGATGTTGCTGATAGTTACTAGACTGTAATCCAGGAACCAAGCTAGGAGGCTTCGGCATGTTCCTACGGCTAGTCACCGTAGTCTTGTCCCATAAGATGCGTGAAAGAGGTATAGCAGCAGGCCAACTCAGTTCTAACTACTGGAAAAAGTTAGAGCCAAGAAATATACATCACATCGATCTAGCCTAATAAACAAGGCTCCATTCATACCGGCTTAATTAATTATTGCCTCCTACCGTATGGCATCTCCTCTACTTCAATTCAAACTAGCGCTTCGCCCCTTTCCTCTTTCTTTGCTGCAATAGATGAGATTGGCATTGGCCTAGTTCTAATCCTTTGTCAAGTCACTTAAAAGCAGCCTCCCTCCTCATTTGCTGCAGGCGAGAAAGGGCCTTACTTTCCGCTGGCCTGATTGGTAGTCAGACTGATGATCTACCCGTCTCCGAGGGGGTAGACCTGCCGGCAACTCCTACGGCAAAAGATAAGCGAACTCTTCCTTAAGCAGCGCTATGCTTCATCCTCAAGGTTAACGGTTCTAGCCTCCTGAACCGTCATAATGGACTTATAAAAAGCCTCTTCTGCCATTTTTTACCGATTTGGCTATTTGGGCCTACTCATTTCTTTGATTACCAGGGCATAAGACTGCCCGCTCCACCACGTGCATAAACTAATTATCTCATGATAGGCCAAGCGTGACCTTTTTTCTGGGCAAACTCTGTGATAGGGATATAAAAAAGGGTGTAATCCCGATTTCTCTAAAGCGCTACGTCTTTTCCCCGGCCATCATGCATCGCTCCAACCTCCTATTGCCACAGCCTTACAAGCAAGAAGTGCAAAATCTCAATAGGGACCTTACTGCCGTTCCCAGCTTAAGCGTCTACACCTCCCAACAAAAGTGAATGTACCTTATGGAACCTCCGATAGGGACTTGGATGAGGCCCGCCGACCTTCTCCACCTGCTCTGTAGATGGAACCTTCGTAGAGCTACCACTTTCGATAATCATTTTGGTCTTTTTGCCCCGGCCAAGGGCACACCACATTCGAAAGAGATCCCTCAGACTCCAGTCCTACCCTGTCTTCTTAGGATTAAGGTTGCAGCACAGTTTAATGTAGAAGTGGCTATGATTGCAAAGAGCAGAAGAAAGTATTCTAATAAGATAATAGTTGAGAGCACTGCTAGAAAGATAAAGATGGCGATAAGAGATTCGTTCTATCTTTCTTCACTTCTGATCTTTATCTATGATATTAACTTGAACTTGAAGACGAGTCTTATTCATAACTAGAAAGCAGATCGAAAGAAGCATAGGTACACTGAACACTAACCCAATCCAGATGAAACTACTATTCTCGGAACCCAGCACAAATTGAAAGGGAAAGTTTGTGAATAGCCAATAAGGTAGCTCTCTCCACCTTCTCTCATGCATAGATGTGTGCTTACTTTGTCTTGCTTGTGTGTATGTATGTTTTGAACCATGAAAAGTATGCTAGCATGATGATGATGCCTTATGAACTTCAATGATGTTTATGTGATTGCTTTGCTTTGCTTAAGTATGGAAAAGCCAACAACCCTTTTACCATGGTGAGGATGAACCAAGAACCCTAAAGTTAGTTGAGACAAAGTAAAGAGTCTCGTAAAAGTGAGGTTGACTCCCAAGAGTAAGGGTTGAGTCCAAGAACCTCTTAAGAATGGGTGAGGCAAGTCCAAAACCCACAAGTGAGTGGGTGAGGCTAATCATTTACTTGGCAAGCTTTTGAATGTTATGTATGACCTACTCAAATGTTGAAAATGCTTTTCTTATGATTTCACATGCTAATATGCCCATGCATACATTGTGAGACTTGTTTGCATGCTTTATGTATGTTTGAATGAGAGATGAGCTATTGAGATTCTTTGAATCTCACTCCCCCCTCTCCACCATCCAAACATGCTAGGTGGACCAAGTGAGGCAAGAGATGGGAGGCATCAAGCTTGAAGCTAGGGAGTTTAGTGAAGAATTGTAAAAGAGCCACTTTGTCACCATTTTGTAGTTATGTTCAAGGATGTAATTTAATGATGTACATGATGTAGCACTTGTAAATGGATGTACTTAATGTATATATATGAGAATTGAACTTATAGTGCATGATGTAGCAAGTTTTGGAATGAATGGCAAGTTCTTAGTATTGCCCATATGGGTGTATGTGTTAGTGTGGGAGAGTGAGTTTTGCAAATCTTGGTTTTAGACACTTAAGCCATGTTTGATAGCCTAGATTGATGTTTTCTCATGTGCTCATAGAGCCTTAGAGGTAGGAGAAGCAAAGTTGGACCCCAATAGCCCCTTTTAACACAAGAAATTGGTCACTTTGCCTCATGATGTCCAAGTCTGATGAAACGACCTCTCCTTGCCTTGAGATTTGTCATGTGACTAGATCTTGTCTAGAGCTTTTTGGAAAGCTAAAGATCAAGTCATTTGGAGGTCTGTGGAATTTTCTATGATTTTCCAAAGTTGGTATCAGAAATTTGGATTTTCATAAACACTGTTCATTGTGGTTAGTTGTAGAATTGTGTCATCCGAGGTGTAAACGTGATCCAATGGCTACAAATTTTATATGCAGAAACTAGACAGTCACAGTGACTTGTAGCAACTGGAAGAACCTCATTTAGAGGTCTATAGAGGAAGATATGCATTTTTGAAGGTTCTACCCAGTATCAGTCATCTTGCCAGACCCGAGGTATTGTTCCATCAATTTCTGAGAGTTTGGCTTGATGAACTGATCTGGAGACATTTTTTTCTCTCTAGTTAACATGAACATATTTCCATAGTGGTATCATTTTCATGCATTGGATTTATTTGGAATTAGTTAGACATTTTTAAAGTTCATATCAGTAAACTGTGACAGTAGCAGAGCCCCCTCCGACCTCCAGATGATTTTACGTGTCAAACGTCCTGTGTGTGGGATGTTATGACTTGCACATATTTTTAGCATGAATTAGATGTCCTAATATTTTCCAGAATGACCGAGATTACATGTTTTCAATTTTTCTGGATTTAGTTATGAATTTCCAAACTTTGCCCAGAAATGAGGCCAAGTCTGCAGAAAATGAATCTACATGTCTCATATCCCTTTTTGCTTTCCATGGGTTTAAAGCATGTTTTTGGGATTAAAATGAGTTTTAATGGTGCAATTAAATATGAGGATGCATAGAATGAGCTCACACGGTCCATGCAACACTAAAGTGAATTTTTAAGCATGCATGATGACATGTGAGAAAGTGTATGAACCCAATAAGGAAGATCTCACTCCTTATTCTTCCTATACCTCATATGAGCATGTAAGGCATGATGGGTATGAGCTAGAAATGATGGTGTTACAGAAAACCCCAAGACAGTTAAATCTCCTCCGGTGGATGTTTTCTAACGTTAGTTGACCCGAACTTTGACTGATTCGTTCGGTAAGACTTTAGCTCTAAATTGAGTGATTCCAAAGGCATTTTATTAAATTGGGAACCTAAATTTTATAATGGAAAAGACAGTTCTAAAAAAGGAGCTAAAATAAAGCCGAAACAAAATTGCCATTACAAAAGGATAAAATTAGAATTTTTGAAAAAAGTATGTTTCTAAAAGCTCCCACACACTTCCCCTTTCTTCTCCCATCTTCTTAAGCACGAAATTTCTGCCCAAAATACAGAATATGATCTTCTCTCTTAGGCCCACAAGAAGGGGAAGAAAAGGAAGAGAAAAATCAAGAAAAAGGTATGGATTCTTCGTAGTTTTCTATGCTTTCTTCCATCCAAACCTCCTCTCCTCTATTCTTCTTTGTTTCCTATGATTAAAATGAAGTTTATAAATCTATTTTAAGGGAGAAATTGAGGAAAAAATTCGGATTTGAAGAGAGGAGCTCACAAAACACAAGATTCAAGTGAGAAAAAGCAAGAAAACAAGGTATTTTCTCTTCCTATGGTTGCCATCTTTGGTTCCCTTCTCCACCACTTCGTCCCACTTGAGAAAACCCTAGGAGGAGATGATTTTTAGGCAGAACCAAGCATGAATCTAAGGAAAAAGTGTGTGGAGATTAAGAATATACAAAGGGAATTATCAAAAAATCATTAGATTTCAAGATGCAAATTCTAGGGTTTTGTGTTCACCTTGTAAAATCTGACCTTATGTGATGATTCCTAGGTTTAATTAAGAGTTTAAATGAGTTCCTAAGATCCCTTAGATGCTCCCCACATGCTTCCTCCTTCAAGAAAATAAAGAAAGCTCCAAGGAGCCCTAAACCATGCATAGGCTCAGCCAAAGGGAGTTCATATAGCTAGGGAGAGTTTCAAATTTTTCTAAGGCCATTCTTGAGTCATATTTAATGAATGAAAATAAATGGAGGCCTTGGAAAAAATTTAAAACTCATAGAAATTGATTTGGTGCCTTAGATTCCATATTATGGAATATAATGTTGGCTCCTTGTTTTAATTGTGTGATGACTCCAAGAAGCTTAAAAGGAGTCAAGAATCAGATTTGAATGGAAAGAATGGAGCCTAGAAATTATTTGAGGGGTGTTGCTTCATTAGGTGCATTTATGGACCATAATGGAGCTTATAGAGCAATTTAGCATCTAAGCAAATTGTATGGCCTTAGAGATTGTTTCATGAACCTAATTGGCTCTCATAAATTGTATCTAGGCCAAGAGAAACCTTCCCCACACTTTTGTGGGTATGTGGTCGAAGCAAGGGAGGGATTTTCAAGAGAAAAAGTATGTGATTGTATGCAAGGTAGCTCTCTCCACCTTCTCTCATGCATGGTGTGTATTTAGCATGTCTTAGAATGTGTGTATGCGTATTTTCAAGCCATGAAAAGTATGCTAGCATGATCTTATATGCCATGATGTCATGATGTCATGTTGTGTTTTCAAATGAATCCATAATGTTTGTTTGAGTTTGTTTGAGTGTGGAGAGGCCAGGAACTCTTCACCATGGTGAGGATGAGCCAAGAACCTTTGAGATTGGTTGAGACAAGGTAAAGAGTCTCCCAAAAGTAAAATGGTCTCCCAAGAGTATGGTTGAGTCCAAAACTATTAAAGAATGAGTGAGGCAAGTCCAAAATCCATGAGGAGAAGTGTGAGGCCAATCCAAACACTTAGTGAGCTCTTGAATGATTTGTATGACTTGTTCACATGCCAAGCTTGCTTCTTGAATGTCCATGACTTGTATTATGTCCATGCATGCATTTTTAAGGCTTGTTTTACATATGTTATATATGATTGAATGGGAGATGAGCTATTGGGATTCTTTGAATCTCATTCCCTCCTCTCTAATGATCTAATATGCTAGGTGGACCAAGTAGATGTGGTGATGGGAGCCAACAACATTGAAGGAAGGAGATTGACCTTAATATATCTAGTTTTTGGCTTTTTAGAACCATAATGATGCTTCATGATGTATATTATTGTTGTAAATGGTCTATGACCCTTGAGACATATGTAATTATGATATTATATGATGTAGAAATGAGAAAATGTGTTATGTGAATGATGGAGTTTGAATTGAGTATGTATAGCAAAGATAGCTTCATGAATAGTTTTATAGAAATGTACATAAATGTGGGTTAAGAGGCCAAAATGAGATACATGAGGTTTGGAACCAGTTGGACAGCTCAGACAAGTCTTAAATGTGCTTTTAGACTTGCCCAAAAGGTGCCAAAACTAAGGGAAAACCATTTGGCAATTTTAGTACCCCGTATGGAGCCAAAATTGACCATAATAGAACCCTACATCACTTCTTGCCCAAATGAGTTAGTCTTGATATAAAATTTGGAATGGAATTAGATCTCATTGAGACCTTTTTGGTAAGCTAAAGATCATAATTTTTAGAGGTTTACAGAATATTTGAGAATTTTTCAAAGTTGGCAATTTTTATGGTTTTGGTCTGTTGCACTATTCATTTGGTCCGAAAATGAATTCTATCACACGAGTCTCAAATGATGTCCAATTGTCACAAAATTTTATACATAGGAACTAGACATTCATAGTGACTCGTGTCAGTAGGAAGTACCTCATTTGGAGTCTAGAGAGGGAGATATGAATTTTTGAACATTTTGCCTAGTATTAGGAATTTTACCCGACCTGAGTTATTGTTCTATTAAATTCTGAGGTCTAGGCATGATGAACTGGTATGGAAATATTTTTTCCCTCTAGCTAACATCCATAGATTTCCATATTGGTATTATTTGTATGGATTGAATTTTTTTGAAATTAATTAGACATTTTCAAAGTTTTCTGCAGAATTCTGTGATAATTCCATAATGCAGTTTGACCTCTGGATCATTTCAGATGTCAAACATCCTCTGTGATGGATGTTATGGCCTAGGCATCTTTTTAGTGTGAAGTAAACATCCATAGATTTCCAGAATGACCAAGAATGCATATTTTTTTATTTTTGTAGATTTAGTTATGATTTTCCAAATTTTTGGTCAGAAAAAGGGGTAAATTTGGCTGAAATTAGACAACTACATTTTGTACTTCATTTCAGTTTCCATGAGTTGTGGGCATGATTTTGTGATGCAAAAGAGTTGTATTGATGTAATTAAATATGAGGATGTATGATATGAGCTCACACGATCCACGTGACACCGAATGCATGATTTTTATGCATGACGTAGTGCACTTAAATGCATGATTTTAATAGACTTTTCTACCTTCCTCATGGAATCTTAATGATGTGAGGTACATGAGCATTATGAAATGAGCTAGGATTTATGGTGTTACAATTTTCCTTCCTTTTTGTACATTATTTTGCTGGAAAATGTCCCTAAAGGTTGATTTTCATAATGGGTTCTGCTATTGTACGAAATTACAAGGAGATAAAGGTGAAAAACTAAATTTTCTGGGCTTGATGACTCAAATTCGAATTTGGGAATGTCCTATGGTTTGTTCTTAATAGTTGAAGCTCAACTCAGTCCATTTAACCTCTTGGATATATAGGTAAATGATTTCTCTCCTTTTATGAGATGTATATACTAAATTCCCATCATTTAAACTGACTTTTGGTGCATGGCTTGTATATATACGAAAATGGAGATGTGGGGAGTGAAACATTGTGAGCTTTGTTGTCTTGACCTTGAATTGTGCAATTGACCTTTTAAGAAGCTAGGTAAGTAACTTTTAGGCAGCCATTGGTGGTTTAACCCTTTAGATATATGATTTATTGCTAGAAATGATGATGACTATACTTGTTTTAGGCTTGGTATGCATTTGAATTATAATGATAACTAGAGGCAGAGTAATTAGCTTCATTAAGCTAATTGGGGTTACTTTCTTAATTTCATATATATGCCCATGTTAATATGATGTTTATTACACATGTTTGATTTTGAGATGCCAAATGATTAGTTGACTACTTGAATTGTTATTGTGATTGGACCTTGTGAGTCCATGGTGGAATTGTGGTGCGGCTGCCACCCATGCATGTGCTTCGATCGAGCCCCAGGTTGTGATCAAACCCCAGATGCACTGAATCCTGGTTGTGCTCATTATAGAGTAGGTGCCGTGCATGGACCTTTCCTAGTGTTATTGGCCATTAACATGTTGTGTATGATTGCTAGTATGGGACAGTAGTCATTGGTAGCTCAACTAGTTCGTTTGTAAATTGAATTGATGGTTTTGGTATTGATGATATAAAATTACATTGTATTGATTAATCTATACATATATATAGAATTTGCCTCTTGTAACTGAGATTGTATATCTCACTTCGATTGTGGGCTAACATTTTCAGGGACTAAACCTCTTAGTGGCAAGGAGAAAATTAATGGAAGCTTATTATGTGGTTTAGTAGTAGGTAGGTTTGGAAACCTTGTCAGATTGTATTTGTATAACTAGACTACTAGCTTTATGTAATTGATGCATTGCATCATAAATTGCCAAGCATAGGGACTATAATCATTTGATACATTAGATGTCAACTTAAACTAGTGCTGTATGAAATTTCTAATTGGACTTATGTTTAAATAGAAATGTGAGTAGTGTATGAACTCTTTGTTGTCATTGATCTATGAACTCACTGGTTTATGGTGGCTAGAGGGTTAAGGATTCACATTTGAGTTTTAAATGGGTAATGATAGATGTGTTAAGTAAATTAGGTAAAAGAAAGATACTAAATCTTCACAAACTAAGTTAAAGTGGCCTACAGTGTTGCTAGAGGGGGAATTGGAGAGCATGAAATGAAATCTTAGGAGTTATAGGAACAGAAGGGAATTGGCTGCGGCTAAAATTTAATTGGCCTCAACCAAAAGTGACGAAGTTGCCCAAGGAGGATAACAGAGGGAATTACCCATGGCCAAAATTTAATTGGCCTCGGCCAAATGGTAACAAAGGGTAATTGCCAGCAGCCAACATTTAATTGGCCTCGACCAAATTTGGTGAAACTGTCAGGGAAGAAAACAGAGATCAATTGGCAGCAACGAACAGTGAGGTTAGCCGTGGCTAAGTCTGAGAGGCAGGTCTGGGGGTATTCTAGAGGATATTTAGCCGCGACGAAATGTGCAAAATTTGTGAAGGTGTAAGGAGTTGAACACGAGAGTAATTGGCTATGGCGCGAGGGAATTTAGCCGCGGCGAAGGTGCTCAATTTCTCATATTCACCTAGGAACCTTAGTTTCTCTTATGGTAATTATAAGGAATGATCTAGAAATACTTGTAGGAGGATTTGGTGAGTGGAATTGGTGGCTGGAAGAATCAAAGGCTCCTCATTGATAATTAAATTCACTTACACAATCGAATAATTGTAGTTGTCTAGTTAATGACCCTAATAACATCAAAGTTTCAAATTTTCCTACATTTTTCGAATGTAATTAGTTGTAATGATTTTCAACCTTGATTTATAGTTATTAATCTCGTACTTAACCTTAATTATGATGATTAAAAGTTATGGTCATTACAAGGGATATACACTAGGCCTAGAGGCCCAGTTTTGCCTGGCCAAACTAGGCTAAGGCTGGTTAAAAAAAAAAGTCTGGCCAGGCCACAAAATCGGGTCAAGCTAGCCCAAAAATTTAAATTAAAAAATTAAGAAAATATTTTTATATAATGACTTATATAAAAATTTTAATTTTTTTAAAAGCAAAATATAATTTTATAAAGACTTATATAAAAATATTTGTTGGGTCATTTTATAATTTTTATATTAAATTTAAAAAAAAAAAAAAGAAAAAAAAATTAGGTCGCCCTATATTAACTTAACCTTGTCTAGTACTAGATCAAACCAGGTCGAGTGTGGGTAATAGAGTTCAATTTTGAAGTTCATTTAAAATCGAGTCAAGTATCGAATTAAGCCAAAATCTGGCTCGGCCTATATATACCCCTAAACTTAGTTATAATTTTTTAATTAAATTTTAATTCCTTTAGTCTTATTCTATTTAGACAATTAGGCTAAATTAATTTTATTCTTGTGGCAAAAATTTATAAAATTCCAAAATAACTAAGTAAAATATTTTTCTCATGGAATTTTTATTGCAAATATTTCCTATTAGTAATTTGAAACATATTTTTCCAAAAATTCTTAAGTGAACTATTTTACCCATGTAAGTTTTGCCCAAGCTTATTATTGCTAGCAAAGTATTAAATTAATTCTAATTTCAACAAATAATTAGTATTTGATTAAATAAATATTTAGTGTATTCTTTTTAATAAATATTTACTTAAATTTGAGCAAAGCATATTATACATTATGCAATTTATTTAAAATAATTATTATATAAAACACAAAATGTTTGAAAACAAAATGTATACTTATTTTTGGAATAAACATATTCAAATTAATGAAAATTATATAAGACTCATAATTCATATATATATACACACATGTAATATTATGCTACAAAATCAAATGAGTATATTTTATTTATTTTTAATTTGATCTGAGCATATCATATAATTTATTTTAATTAATTATGTAAAGCACAAAATTTTCACAAAATTGAATAAATGTATTTACTAAAATTTTAATTCAAATATATTATCACATATCACACAATTCACATAATTTATTATATAAAACACATAATGAAAGCATTTAATGTCTTCTCATTTTATCAAAATTGAATTTAAGCTTGTATGACATATATATTATCATAATTTATTTTTAAAATAATAATTATATAATATGTTCTGAAAAAAAGGATGTCACAAACTTTGAAAAATCATAACTAATTTTAAAAAAAATGAAATCATGTATTCTTTACCATTCTGGAAAGCTACAGATATCTACTTTATGTAAAAATATGTCCAAGTCATGAAACACCAATTAGATGATGTTTGACATTCGAAAAGCATCTAAGGTCTCAGCTATCTTGGCCACTGTCATAGGTTATTGTCATAAACTTTGAAAATTCATAACTAATTTTAGAAAAATACAAATCATGAAAATTTGGTCATTTTGAGAAGATACAGATGTTAACTCTAATAAAAAAAAAATCTCCAGACCATGCCACACCTATTTAGGAATTGAATTATGATGGAACAATACTGGAGGTCAAGTGGCACTATTGGTAATGACATTAAACTTCAAAAATTCATAACTCTCTGATCAAACCTTCAAATGAGGTGATCTTGGTGGCCACAGAAAGCTTATAACCTCTAGTTTATGCTTGTAAAATTTCACAAGTACTAGACACCATTAGCCCCTTAGATGACATAGAATACAAAATTGATCATATGAACAGTACATGCACCAGAACAGCAAATAATCCCAACTCTAAAAATTCATAATTAATTCTGTAGAGCTCCAATTTTTCTGTAGTTTAGCTTCTCAAAAAGCTCTCAATGAGCTCTACATGTCTGCCAAATGTCATGGGAAGATTTATCCATTTGGTCAGTTTGTGCTATAGGTTCCGATTTGGTCACTTTTATGGTCTCAACTAGCATTAAAGTGTCCAATTTTGCTTCCCAAATTTGTGTGCCCACTTGAGCAAATGGGATTGCGCCAAAATGACATTTTAAACTTGTCTTAAAGGTGTACAAACCTAGAATTTGGAAACTTACACTCTTACCCCATGCCATACATAAATTTTTATAATGCTAGTCTTACCATTCCATACCCAAATTGCACCACACCATGCATATAACATAAAATCTCATTTGTGCATGATACATTAGCATAATTGCATATGTTCATGGGGTCATAAGTCATATACAATAATAGATTACAACATTTGCCACTCATATGGCTATAAAGAAGCAAAATTCATGCAAATTGTTGTCAATCTTTTATCTTCCAAGTTGTTAGCTCCTATTACCTTGTTCACTTGGTCCACCTAGCTTGTTAAAACATTGGAGAGGAGGGAATGAGATTCAAAGAATCCCAATAGCTCATCTCCCATTTCAACCATATATAAAGTATGCAAGCCATGCCTTACAAATGCATGCATGTACATATTGAATAACATGAACATTCAAGAAGTAGTTTTGGCATGTGAGTAAGTCATACAAGGCACATATAGGCTTGCCAAGTAAGTGGATTAACCTCACCCATTCACTTATGGATTTTGGACTTGCCTCACCCATTTTCTCAAGGAGGTTTTGACTCAACCTCACTCTTGAAAGATACTTTGCTTTGTCTCAACCATTTCTAAGGGTTCTTGGCTCATCCTCACCATGGCTAAGAGTTCTTTGCTTCTCCATACTCAAGTAAACCCAAGCAGACATAATAAATATCACTTGAAAACATAATGCATCATCATGGTACCATGGAATAAGAGCTCATGCTAGAACACTTTTTATAGCTTAAAACACACATACATGCATTCAAAGACAAGTCAAGCATACATTCATGCATGAGAGAAGGAGGAGTGAGCTACCGTGGTTGCAACCACACATTTTTCTTCTTGAATTTGCTCTCCCTTCCTTGGCCTTACATACACAAGGGTGTGGAATTGATTTCTCTTGGCCTAAACACAATTTATGGAAGTCAATTAGGTTGATGGAATTAATTCTAAAGCCACACATCTTCCTTAAACACTAAGTTAGTCTATAAACTCCTTTATGGTTCCAAGAATGCACTTAATGAAGCAACACCCATCAGATGAGTTCTAGGCTCCATTATTTCCTTTCATATATGATTCTTGACTCCTTTTAAGCCTCTTGGAGTCATCACACAATTAAAACAAAGAGCCTAACTATATGTTACTTCTTTAGGTCATATTATGGAACATATAAGGCCATCTCACTTTCTATGGTTTCTAAATTTTTCCCAAGGCTTCCCTTCATCTTCACTCATCATATATGACTCAAAAATGGACTTGGAACAAATTAAAACTCTTTTTAGGCACCCTAACTCATCTAGGCCGAGACTATGCTTGGTTTTGGCATCTATGGACTTTGCTTTGTTTTCTTGGTGGAAGATGCATATGGGGAGACTTCTAGGGATGTTAGAAACTCATTTAAACATTCATTTAGGCCTAGGAATCATTGTATCAAAATAGATTTTATAAGGAACACATGAAACCCTATATTTGCTATCTTGAATTTCTATGGTTATTTGTTAATTCCTTTTGCATATTCTTATTCTCCACACTCTTTTTCCTAAGATTCACCCTTGGTTCTACCTAAAATCCAAGCCCTCTTGTAGCTTCTTGAGTGGGACGAACCAAGGAGAGAAAAGGAGCAAGGGGTAGCTATCATGGAAGGAAGATTTACCTTGTTTTTCTTTATTTTCTCGCTTGAATCTTCCCTTCATTGGCCTCCTCTCTTCAAATCCGAATTTTTACCTTTGTTCTTCCCTCAAAACAGATCCATAAACTTCAATATAACCATAAGAAAGAAAGGGAAATGGAGAAGAAGAGGTTTGCTAAAGAAAAAGCATGAAAAAAAGCCAAGAATCCATACCTTTCTACCTTGTCTTTCTCTTCCCTTTCTCCTCCTCTTGGTGCGCCTTAAACCCTAGCTCTCTCCTTTGGTTTAGGGCAGAAACAATTGTGTCTAAGTGAGTGAGGAGGTGGAGCGCCACTTATATATATAGGGAGGTTAAGAAAGACTTTTAAAAAATTCTAATTTTGCCCTTTCGTCTTGGCATTTTTGTTTCTAGTTCGTTTTAGCTCCTTTTTTAGAACCATATTTTTCATTATAAAATTTAAGTTCCAAATTTAGTAAAATACCTTTAGAATCACTCAAATCAAAGCTAAAACCTTCTCGAACGAATTCGTCAAAGTTCAGGTACACCGACATTGAAAAATGTCCACCAAAGGGGTTTTAATTGTTTTAGGGCTTCCCATGGTTTTCAGGGCCTTTGAGAACCCTGAAAAACTCAAAAATTCATTTAAAAACCCTCCTATGTGAATTCCAAAATTTGCTCAAAATTACAAAAATGACATTATGTTTCGTAAGTTTTTTGTTCAATATCATTTTTTCATTCTAGCTCAATTTTTCTTTCCGTCTGAGCCTGGAATTCTCATTTTTAGGAGTCTAGAATACTATTTAAATTTTTTTGGGACCTTAACTAACTCATTTTGGGGGACTTGTTTTGAAAACATACCCATTTGTGTCATTTAACGAAAATCGGATATTACATACAAAGCTACCAACTTAGGGTCCACAAGCTTTGTTCTAGGTAGCCTTTCTCTTATGGTACTCATCATTCTATCTAGGCCAACTAGAAACCTTGATACATAACTTACATGTATGCCACCAACATACACACTTAAAATTTCATAGAAAAGCCAGCAATATTTTCTTATCTTCGAGGCCTAACCTTAGCTAATATGCTTAAACCTCTACTTTGATACCAAAAAGTGTCATAATATACATTATATAGCTATTTCATAACAATTCCTCTTCTTTAGCAACAAACACACAATCATTGCAAGACTTTTGGCAGTGATTTTTAACCCGTTTTATACCTTAATTGGAACTATAATAGTCAAATTTTGAATTCTTCTTCTTTTCTACTCATGGCTACTATGGACAAGTTTGTTTTGATCCATAAGACCAAAATATGAGACCTATTTGCATATAAAAGCTGTAATACCTTAATCTCTTAGCTCTTACACAATGGTCGCATAGGTTATTCCATCATACAATTGTTATATTGTTATATTGGTTCATTTTCATAAGCCATATACATTATTCATGGCTTTAAGGACCATGTGAACATATCCACATCATTTTCTATCCATAACATATCTATACATATCATAAATATCACAATTCATCTCATACATTTTGGGTTTGGAACCATGCACTAGAAAAATGGAGAGTTGCTCGCGGGCCTACTATCATAGCTTTTTAATGTGAACTTTGAAAATTCATAACTAATTCTAAAAAAATCAAAATTATACATGTGATAGTTTTCTAGAAATCTCTAGATGTTAACTAATAAATAAAAATAGTTCTAGATCAAGAAAATGGTGTTTAGCTTTTGAAAATTGATAAAATAGTACCAAACGTTGAGCTACATTACTCGTACTGTCATGTAACTTTAAAAATTCAATTCTCCCTCCACAGAGCTCCAAATGAGGTGATCTTAGTGGCTATAGAAAGCTTATGATGTCTAATTTATGTCTATAAAATTGTATGGGCATTGGACTTTATTTGATCCACGTGTAATATAGAAAAGCAAACTGACTAAATGAATAATAATTATACCAATTCTGCATAATTTGGCCTTTAAAAAATGATAATAAATTCTCTAGAGCTCCAAATTAAGTGAACTTTAGCTCTGTGAAAATCTCTAGATGAGACCTACTTGCTAGCCAAATTTCATGTAAAAACTCATTCATTTGGTCGAGCTAATTACACAATGTTCTATGGACCATATGAAGTGATCTATCTCATTCTCATATCTAATTATACAAATACAACTTATAACCATCTTAAGAAGTGGCCTAGAACTCAAGCTAATGAAGTATATGCATGAAAATAATGTGTGCAGCCTTGGACTAAATTCTTAATTTTCTGTCATGAACTTTGCAAAATTATAACTAATTCTAGGAAAATCAAAATCAAGCACATTATACCATTCTGGAAAGCTACAAATGTCTACTTTATTTTAAAAATAAATCTAGACCATAATAGGACATCTAACCACCTAAAATCAATGGAATAGTAACAAAGGTCATCTGTCATTACTAGTACTGTCCTTCAACTTCAAAAATTCACATATCCTTGCTCAGATATCCAATTGGGGTGATCTTAGTGGTCATAGAAATATTATCATTTCTAGTTTATACTTGTAAAATTTCATGAGCATTGGACACCATTGGCCCTCGAATGACATAGCATAAGAAACTGACTATATGCACAGTGCTTATACTAGTTCAACAGAAAAATGCCAACTTTGAAAAATCATAATTAATTCCACAGAGCTCCAAATAATTTGGTCTTTAGCTTTCTAAAGAGTTATGAATGAGATCTATATGCATGCCAAATTTCATGAGGAAATTCATTCATTTAGTCAGATATTGACATTAGGATGCAAAATGGTCATTTTTATGTTTCATAAAGGGTTTAAGAGGGTCAAATTTGGTTCCATGACTCCTATGGTCACTTGAGCACATGGGAAAGCACCAAAATGGTCTACTAAATATGTCTCAAAGGTGTACAAATCCAAATTTCACAAACTCATTCATCCACCCCAAGACATACACAAGATTACACAAGCTAGTTCTTGCCATTCAATGTCCAAACCATGCAATATTGTACATATGGCATCAAATCTCATTTGTATAGTATACATTTACATATATTCATGAGGAAATACAACATATACAATAAGTGATTACATCATGTGCCACTCATATGGCTACAAATTGGCATTTTCACACACTTAGTTGTCAAACTTCTCTTTTCAAGCTTGGTAGCTCCCATTTTTTAGCTCACTTAGTCCATCTAGACATGTTAGACATGTAGGGAGGAAGGAATAAGATTCTAGAAATCCCAATAGCTCTTCTTCCTTTTAACCATACATAAAGAATGCAAATCCATGTCTAAAAATGTATGTATGAACATTATGGAGTATGTGAACATTCAAGAGACATTTTTAGCATTCAAAGAGTCATACAATACATCCATAGGCCTGCTAAGTAAGTGGTTTAGCCTTACCCATTCTCTTCAAGGATTTTGGACTTGCCTCACCCTTTTTCTTAAAGGCTTTGAACTAAGCCTTACACTTGGGAGACTCTAAACTTTGTCTCAACCATTCTTGACCATGCTCAAGCAAACCAAAGTAAGTTCATAAAGCATCACAAAGTAAGACAAATAAAGCAAACAATCACGCATGAGAGAAGGTGGAGAGAGCCACCTTGCTAGCATTTGTACACTTTTTCCTTAAGCCTTGAATCTTCTCCCTTGACCTCACACACCTAAGAAGGTGGAAATCACTTTTCTTGCCCTAGACACATTATATGGAAGTTAATTATACTCTTGAATCAAATTCTAAAGCCATACAATCACTAGAAAAGTTAGGTGACTCATAAGGCTCTTTTATGGTTCCATAATGCACTTAATGAAGCAACCTTTGGGAAACATCATCTTGGCTCCATTCTCTCCATCTATTTATGATTCTTGACACCATTTAAACCTCTTGGAGTCATCACACAATTAATTCTAGGAGCCTAACTAGGTGTTGCTTCTTTAAGCCATATTATGGAACATATAAGGCCATCTCACTATTTAGGGTTTTTAAAATTTTTCCAAGGCTTCCTCTCATATTCTCCCATCACACATGATGCAAAACTAAGTTTAGAAGGAATTAAAACACTTCCTAAGTGCATGAACTCTTCTTGGCCGAAGTTATGCTTCCATATGGCACTAATGGAGTTATTTTAATTTCTTTGATGGGAGAAGCATGTGGGAGGCTTTTTTGGTGTCTTAGGAACTCATATATACTCTTAGAAAACTTAAATTACTACTAAGAAGCTTCATCTTAGCCTAGGTGCAACCAAATCCCTAAATTCGATAACTTGCATTCTAAAGCTCCTTTTTCAATTCTAGTTGTATATTCTTAATCCTCACACTCCATAACCTTTGGTTCTATCAAGAACACATAAAGAAAAACTCTCCTTCTTACTTTTTCTCTCTAGACCTAAGCTTAAATGGCTTGGAAACACAAGATTTTGCAAGTGTTTCGAGTAAAGTCTTACCTTAAAATAGAGCTCTCTTTGCGTAGATTTTTTTTTCACCAATTGATTTCTTGAAAAGAGTTCCTTTTTAGCTTGGGTTAGATCTAAATCTTCAAGTTTTCAAGAAAAGAAAACCATCATTAGAGAGCTCTTAGAGAGAGAAACAACTTTCCTAACTGGCGCGGGATAAACGAGGCCATTTACTTACCTAAACGGAAGCTTAAACTTCTTCTCTCTCTACCCTCTTAATGTCACACCATTACTGCCCATTTTTCTGCAAATGGAAGTTTGGAGAAGGTGATGAGGTCTAATCTTACTTAAGAAGTCTCTTTTATAATTTTTCAAAATGACCACTTTGCCCCTACGCGCTTGTTTGCTCCGTTTAGGCTCATTTTAACTCTTTTTTTAAAACCATTTTTTAATCATAAAATTTAGGTTCCCAATTAAATAAAATGTCTTTGTAATCACTCAAATCGAAGTTAAAACCTTCCTGAATAAATCAGTCAAAGTTTGGGTCAATTGATATTGGAAAACGTCCACCGGAAGGGGTTTTAGCTATCCTAGGGTTTCCCATGGTTTTCAAGGCCTTTGAGAACCCTAGGGAACTCTAAAATTTCATTTAAAAAGCCCTCCTGTGTGAATTCCAAAATTTTCTCAAAATGACAAAAATGCCCTTACATTTTGCTAACCTTTCATCACAATTTGTTTCTTCATTCTAGCTCTGTTTTTCTTTTCGTCTAAGCTTGAGATTCTCATTTTTAGGAGTCTAGAATGCTTCACAAATTTTTTAGGACCTTAATTAAGTCATTTTGGGAGACTTCCTTTTATATCCAGTGAATTCTATTCGTTGAGGGAGAAACCGTACATTATGTTTCTCACATTTTCAAAGAACCCGATGTTACATTTCTCCCCCCTTAAATAAATTTCGTCCTTGAAATTTAGGGTATACCTTTCTCTTACTCTTTTCTTTTCTAGCTAACTACTTTTTTATTTCTCTTCTTCCTAACTCTATATGCTTTTCTCAGCGATTTCACTCGTTTGAATTTTCTCTCAATCAGGGAATTTTCATTGCTAGCCTATAATGAAAGCTTTATTATTATAGAGTACTAGCTAATTCTTCTCATAAGGGAAAGAAATTTCTAACTCCGGAGGCCTATCATGGGAGAGCTTACTAATCATATCGAGTTAGTCTTAACCTGTTTGTAGGGATTAACGTTTCTTTTAGTGGATTCATTTACACATTTTGGGAGGTAACTTATTTCATATCACATCTCCTGTATCCTCTCTCAATGGCTTCTCACAACGTCTCATCATCTTTTCTGATCATTACAGCCATCGGAGGTTTCTGTCTGTCTATTTACTTATTTACATATACTGTCTACTGTTCATCTTCTTACTAGCTCATCTTATGATTACAATTCACATTTCCTTTTGTCATAGGCGCAACTACTTACTGGGATTACAGCTCCTTTGAGGAATTTCTACTTTTAATGATCCCAACTTCTTTGTTTACTACCATATTTGTTTTTGTAGGTCAGGACTTTTCTTCACTTTCTTTGTTCACTTACAGTGGCATTTTATAGTCCCTCATTTCAATACTAATAGGCCTAACATATGTGTCTCATATTGGCACCGAAGAGCGATTACCATTACTACTGTAGAACTTTGGTGGGATGCTATGTATTCTCACAGTTTTACTTACTGGAGACATACTGTACCACTTACCTCATGTAAAACTACACCTGACCTCTTTTTGAATACATAAGCTAGCATGTGGGGGATCTCTCTATCCCTCGGTCAGGGCTAAAATCTATTAGCTAGTGGTTCATCTGGCTCTAACTTTAGAAAGTTAATTTCTTGCTTTTCTCATCCCATACACTATGCTCATCTCTTTAGATATCTAGTCAGTGATCTAACTATCTGAGTAAAGCCTTCATATCATTGTGGCAATAGTCTACCCAACTCAGAAGATCTCTAGCCTCTGAGGCAAAAGCTAACTAAAACTATACTGGTCTCTGAGACTAATTGTTCTGTAAAAGCTATCTCAGGCTATCATCTCACTAGAGGGCTATCATGTTATGACTAGGACTCTCTGTAACTCTGTGGGATCTACTGTGACTCCTGGGTCTATTGTGACCCCTTAGAGCCCTACTAGGATCTATTGCAACCCACTATACTATGTTGGGATCTACTACAATCCATCTTTGAGAGATGTCAAAGCCTAAGATTATTGTATCTGATAATAAAACACATACTCATTAAGTCAGGTAACATCGCTCATAGTAGTTAAGGCTAAACTCAGAAGTATATTATGATCTTTGTGCGAAGTGGGTTCTGTGTCATCTCATTTTCTAGGATCCTATCATACTGATACTTATGAGCATCTTAATTTTCGTTAATCGCTCCTCATGGGATCCTCAAATTCCCACTTCAGCCCTTTTTCACTTAGGCTTTCTTTTCTTACTTTATTGACTTACTTACTTTATGTGTACTCGTTTAAACCTTCCTTTCATATCCTGTAATTTCTAACTATGCCCACGTTCTACTTTTAAGTGCCTTAGCACTAGGGCATCTCACACACTGAATATGGTTAACATCTTTGGCAGGAGAAAGGTTATACTCTGATCTCTATTTATTTCATTTACATATACTATAAGGGACTTAAGTCATACGTACTGAACTCGTGCTATCTTAATCTAAACATTCTTTACTAGGGATTCCTTTTTACATTCTTTTCTTATTGTTATGATATTACTGGAATCCCTTTATCTTTCTTTTCTGACTTATCTCATTCTTTAACTAGCTAGGATACATTTCGATTATCGGAACACTTTGGTGGTTGATGTCATCCTTTGCAATGCACTCAAGTCACATTACTATTAGGTTGATCAAACCTAATATCATGTAACCATTGTTACAAGTAAACCATAACATCAAACACTAATACATAGACGTCTCATGACTGAGCTCAAAGCCACTATCGCCTGGGTATTGCAAGTTTCTCAATAATCTAAAGTATTCCTCTCGTACTTTTCTTTATATGCCCTATTCTCGTAGAGTGCTCAGGGAAAATAAGATTCTTCCTCTGCTTCATCCTGATATCTCTTTGCATTGCCCAACTATTTTTACTTTGAGCACTATCATGCAAAAAGGGCATCTATGCTAAGGACACATGTGCTTTCTATAGTATTCAAGCACATTAACTAGATATTTTTTCTTAAT
Source organism: Erythrophleum ivorense (assembly GCA_026724425.1). Classification (NCBI taxonomy): domain Eukaryota; kingdom Viridiplantae; phylum Streptophyta; class Magnoliopsida; order Fabales; family Fabaceae; genus Erythrophleum; species Erythrophleum ivorense. The sequence continues at coordinate 53,589,498 of JAIUCV010000002.1, forward strand.
CTATTAGGTCCTCGGCTTGAACACTGTAACAACCAGAAAAAAGAAAGAAGAAGAAAATAAAAAAAAAGAAAAAAAAGAAGAAAGTTGAAAATTTTCGAAGGACTTAAAATTTTCTAAGTCTGCTAGCTATAGCCTAGCTATAGTGAATGTACCTATTCACTATAGCGAGAAATGGTCTAGCTATAGCGAGAGTGCCTTTTCGCTATAGCGAAAATGCTTCTAACTATAGCGAGTGCAGGCACCCCATACAAAAACCAAGGTGTTGCTCATTGTAGCACGCGCCGTAGCAAAAGCAGGGATCTGGGACTGATACGAGCTCGCCGTAGCGAGGGTTATGACTCACTATAGCGAGGGTTAATCCGAAAAAGCGTGAAAAAAGAGAATTTGATTTTTTAAAGCCTCCAAACTCCTCCTTTCTATTTGTAACCTACTTAAGCTCCCTCTAAGACAGAGAAAAGGGCGAAGGAGAGAGAGAGAAACATGCGGTTCTGTCGCGCGACCCTCAAAATAAAACTAGGTTGATAAAATATGCAGCTAGTGGCACAACCTAGGTCATCTCCCTCGGAATTGGAATGCAATGTTTGATTGAATTTTCTAAGTGTATGAAGATCCTAAAACTTACTAATTTAGGGGGGTTTCAATCTAATTGAACTAAGTAAAATGAATCTAAAATAAAATTTCTAAATTCTACCTAGTTAGATGAATTATGGGTGGAGAATGGTCTTGTGACTAACTTTGGAATCGTCCCTTGGTATCTACTATCCTTATCCTAATCCAATTGTGATTAATTCTGGCCTAAGAATTCCTAATTGTGTTCATAACAGTTGTATCTTGAATTAACACTCAAGAATCAAGAAATTAACAATCTAATGTTGAATTGAGAACTCAACCTCGCATTAAATTGCTAACTCTTGTTTTAGGATCAATGAACACCCAATTCGATTGATTAACTAAGTAATTAACCTCTGAACCATCATCCAAAAATGTCTAATTAAACAACTAAACACCAAGGAGTCCTCTAATTAAACAATTAAAGGTTCAATCTCTCACATGCATTTCATCAAACACCTTGATTGCATACATGGGTAATTGCAAGAAATTGACAAATTCAGAATTTAATCCAACCAATTAATCAATAGAAAGGCTTCCTAATCAGTGTCTAAATAGCCACTAATTACAATTATACAATTTCTCAATCAAATACAACTTAAACAAGACAATATATGAAAGAGAGAAAGTGTAAGGAAAAATTGAAATCCTTAGCCAAAATTCTGAGTTTTCCTCCATAGATTCAAGCTTCTCCAAGGTTTTCTCCTAGCTAATCACAAGGGATGGATTAGAGCTTCATTTTGGTGGTGAGATGGAGATGGAAAATGGAGGATGGAATGGAGTGGAGAGGGCGTGAGATGGGTGGCTACTGTACGAAAGGGGCGTGAGAATGGAGTGTGATGGGTGATGGCGTGAATGGATTATGTGTCCTGGACGAAGGCGTGAATGTGAGGTGTATCCAAGTCCAAAAAATCCCCAATGACGAGATGGGGTCTGAGTGTCTATTGCCTCTGCCCAAATTCAGCCCTTATCACGTGCTATTCATGTGCTTCATTTATTCCATGTGTGCATGCTCCATCTGTAACTTCTCACGTGGCTTTTCTTAATTTCATTTCCTCCTTCAGCCAGAGCTCCCTGGTGCTTCTTCTTTACGTGGCTTCATACTTCCTTTTAATTCATTTTCACGTGGAAAGTTACTTGTCCAGCGAATTGCCCGTAGCCTCTTCTTCTATATTCCTGTAGCTCGTTCCAGCCACTCATCTCTTCCTTCCAGGCGTTGACTCTCCCTTCAGCTACTGCACAATTTTCCAGCGTTTCTGCCCAGTTCAGCGTCTCACTCCAGCACTGCAGGTGTAATTCGAGAAAAATAGAGAAGCTCTCAGTTACTCCAGTCCTCTTTACACAGTCCCCTCGTGAAGACCAGAACAAGAAAACGAAGCAGCAGTTCTGCCCAGTGTATTTTCGGCGCTCCTAGCCTCGAGACTTGTCCGAGAGAATGAGTGAATCAATCTTCCCCCCTCTCACGTGATCCTAGCTGCTGCTTAGTATTTTTCGGCGCCTCTCCCCTGCAGCTGCAGCGTTTTGTCCTAGAGAGATTTCACCAGGAGAATGAATCCCCTCCTTCTTCTTTCCACGTGATTTTTCCTCTTTAGCCCTTGACCTCTTTTCCTTCATTTGTTACGTGATTTCTTTACTCGAGCTCAATCCTTCTTTTCCTGTGAATCTGTAGCTTTTCCACGTTAACTTCTTCATGCATGCTCTATTTTTCATACTCCATCCAGCTCATAGCTTCTCTTCATTCTCAACTCCCATCCCACTGTGCAGCCCGTAGCTTCTTCTTGAGACGTGGGAATGTGCTGCTGTGCATGTGAATGACCATGTGTTTATGTATGAAACCACATTCAAGTGAGCTCCTACGTGGAATATTTGTTTGTATTGTTGCAACATGGAGCATGATTCAACGTGGGAATTTTGTAGCATGATTCATCCATTCCTTCATCAACATGAGAGATGATTTGCCCAAAATCTGCATAAAAGCAACAGAGAAAAATTCACAAAAATTCATTTAAAAAGATTTATGCTTTTAAAATCAATTATTTTGCAATTAAATTCCCAAAGTGCAGAAAATAGCTACTAAAATTAAATTCTATCTAAGTAAATCCAATAAGCCTTATTTAACATTTAAAATGCTTAAGTTAAGGGGATTAAAATACATAAAAATCATGCTTATCAAATTCCCCCACACTTAAACTTTTGCACTCCTGGGCAAAGCTCAAAATCTAAGGAAAACTAATGGAATGACAAGTGGAGAAAGAAAATGTAAAAGGAGAGTGTAGAAAGTTACAAGATAGAGAATGATCAAAACTCATCAACACTTCAACAATCAAAGCTAACTTCACTTGCATCAAGAAATAAGTTCCATGGCAATTTAATTTGAAAAGAATGGATTAAGAATGTATAGCCCCTCACTTGGATTGGTGTTTACTCTCATCTCAAATGGTCAAGGTATGTGTATCACTTAAGTTCCACCTATCAAAGTTCACTACCATAAGCTTGTCAAGCTTCTAAGTCTCCACCACCCATGCCAAATGCAATACACAAATCAACAGGACTTTATTCATGGATGTAATGGGGCTAAGGAAATGAAATGAATGGATACTCAAGTAAGGACAAACAAATGGATGCCTTAGAACCTCAAGAGCAATCAAAAGAAACTTAGGATAGGGGAGAATATGCATTCAAGGCCTTATTTCCCACAAGCAATAGGCAACTACAACTCAACTTGAAACACTTCATTCTTTTGATTTTCTATGGCTTCCTTTTCTTCTTTTATTTATTTATTTATTTGCTTTTCTTTAGCTTTTCCATCTTTTCTTTTCTTATGCAATTTTTTTTTTCAAGACAATTTCCTCAACTTTGAATTAGAATGGCCTAAATGGATGCAAAGCACACATTCACTTATCCTGAACAAGTGTAATGCTCCTTAAAGTCCCTAAGGCATCCTAAAACAAGGTGGGTCAACATTTTTAATGGCTATGGTTCTATAAGAAAGGAAAATCAAGGTACAAAGTCGCTAAACAATGGATAAAATGAATGTAGGTTGGCTTTTTGGCTATCTAGCTATGAAAGAAATGAATGCCTTATTATTTTCATGCATGCAAATGCAATTGTGGTCTCAACACAGAACCAAGACAAATTTTAGAGTGAAAGCAGTGATAGGTGAATACACACTAGAAATGAACAAGTATGGCTCAAATCTTTACTAGCTAATGGCTATCAAAATAATTCATTGAAATCAAATTCATTGCCACTTCACTTGAATCAAGACACAAGATACATTACTCATCATGTCTAAGTGAATCCAAGCTATAATCATCTCAACTTGCAAATTCCATAGAAAAATTGAAAAGAATCACGCTATTTTTCAAAAAAATTTCTCAAAAATTTTCAATTTTTTTTTTCAAGATAAAGCAAAGAGATGAAGAAATGGAATGGAATGAAATGGCTCTCCCCCCCACACTTAAATGTTGCATTGTCCTCAATGCCAGCACACAATCCAGTAAAAAGATAAACAACACAATATAAAAAGAGTGAAAAGAGAGAATACAACTAGATAAGCTTGAATTGAAGATCTCAAGGTAGGCTCAGATTCTCATGTGGCTAGTTAGCAACCTTTTATTACCTACAAAACAGAAACAAAACAAAACTGTAATGCAGAAATGAAAAGAAAACTACATCCTAAACTAAAAAGAACTCTATCAAAATTAACTAATCATAAGTATCAAAAATCAAAATTAAAACTACTTTATTCCTCCTTAGCTGAACAACTTTAAGTCTCACTACTTTAAAGCATTTGGATTGGTCATTCAATGATGACTCATGGACTTCCTCAACCATCAGTAGTTTAGGAAAGTCATATTCAGCATATTCAGGAACAATGAAAGAAGGAAAATCAAATTTAAGATATTTAAAACTAAAGAAAGAAAATTTAAAAGCAAAAATTTCTAAGAATCTATCAAATCTAATGAAATCTACTGAACTCCCATCAGTAAGAGTCATTGCATCAACAGAAAAATCTAATTGTAACTTCTCACAGCCTTTTGAGTTCAAGTCCTCCAAGGTATCTGATAGTTGCTTTTTCTCAGTTGGGAGAGGTAGTGGCTTATTCGGAATTAGCTCACCAACTTCAAGAATTTGTTCAGCACTCTCAACAAGAGAAACAATATCTTCCCTGACCAAAGAGACATCAGTAGGCTCACAAGATTCGAAACAATGATCAACAAAATCCAGTCTCTCACTAGTATCAATAACAGCATAAGCATCAATAAGATTTTCAAAATCAGTAGTATCACTATACATGCTCTCATCAATACTAGTATGATCAGAAGAATCAGTATCATTAGCAATTTCAGTGCAGACAAAGGACTCTATAGGTTTAGCAGGCTTATCAGACTCTAGAAATTCATTTATCTCAGCACACATAGGACTTGTATGCATATCATCACATAAGCATTTAAGAGTGGGGTCTGAATTATCAACAACAAGATGTTCAACAATTTCACTATCTATATTCTTTTCACATGCTACATATACTATTTCATCAACCATACCATCACATGCTAGTGAGGAATCATGTTGATTAGAATATGTGAGGAACTCACTAGTCTCAATGATAGAATTAATCTGTGAGCATTTATCACATATAGTGGATCCAGCACACACACAATCAACAGAATCATTTAAATCAACTACATCACATGATCCAGATGGTATGCTATCCCTAAACTCAGTAGATACATCATCAATAGGCTTATCAACCAATTCCAGACTAGGAATAGAATGATTATCACATTCTAAGTCACCCCCACACTTATCTACTACCCTAGACTCAAAAGATTCATCATTAATAGGCTCAGAAATGAAATTTTCACTATGGTCATAGCTAGGTGTAGACACACCAAGTGCATCAGTACACAATGGCTCATGAACATCAAAAATTGTATTAAATTTACTCAATGAACTACCACAATCAATCAAATTAGGAGATTCAACAATAATTTCCTCATCAACATCATCATCATCCAATTCAGAATCAACAACATTATATACATCAACAGTCACAGTGCTATCATGTATACTAGAATCATTTCCAACAAATTGTAAAATATTAGAAGATGGAAGGATATTACCCAATGAATAAGACTCTTCCTCATCTATACATTCCCTTCCAATTTGTTTTTCAGTCAATTCAGTAGCACTTGAAATAGGTTGATTCATTTGAAGTCCCGAATCCTTCATGATGTTGTCAATCTTTTGTTGATTTTCAAGATGCAACCGTTCAAATTCTTGTTGAAATTGAAGATGGTCAGCATTCCTTTGTTGCATTCTAAGATCAAAGGCTTTCAATCGTTGCATCATCATCTCTTCCAAACTTGGTTCCCTCTGGACCTCTTGTTGTGTGTATCCCTCATGATAATTGGAAGGATGATATTCTGGCTCTTGCATATGGTAGTTGTGGTATGGTTCATAATGATGGTGGTAAGTAGGGTGTACTTCATATGAATTGTGATATGGTTGGTAGCTGGGATGAACTTCATAGGAATCATGGTGTGGTTGGTAGCATGGTTGTTCGACTTGTTGGTATTGTTGGCTTTGTTGCTCTTGTATTTGTCTTTCAAGAAGGCCTTGAAGCATTGACATGGCATTATCCAACTTCTGAGAAATCCTATGCTCTGCACAAGAATCATAGATACCTTGATTAGAATAATAATGATCCATTTAAAGCAAAGAAAAATTGAGAAGTTCAATTAATTTCAGCACCAGAAAAATCACAACAAACTTAACTAAAATCAATTCAAAATCAAGAAAATAAAATTCAAATGAAAATAAGAAGTTCCTAACAATAAAAAAAAACACTTAAAACAGAAGTTAGTCACACAAAATGAGCTCACAAAAAATAAAGAAAATAAATCCAAAAAAATTGAAAAATTCTTAAAAAATTCGAGAAAATACTAAAAAATTCAAAAAAATGCCTTAAACGTTGGAATTTGGCCAAAAAATGATGCACCTAATAGCTTTACTATTACTTTTGCTTAAAACACCCAAAAACCTAAGAAAACAAAGTTTCAAAATTTTCTGGGCACTTCAAACAAAAATTCCAGCAACCAGACACTTGACACGTAACACCGAAATGATCCAATTCCAAGTTCAAAACAGAACAAAAACTAAGCTAGAACAGAACCAAAACAGAGCTAAAACAGAACAAAAACACTTAGAAAACTTTCTCAAACAATTAAGACTCCAATTCCCCGGCAACGGCGCCAAATTTTGATGCGGTTCTGTCGCGCGACCCTCAAAATAAAACTAGGTTGATAAAATATGCAGCTAGTGGCACAACCTAGGTCATCTCCCTCGGAATTGGAATGCAATGTTTGATTGAATTTTCTAAGTGTATGAAGATCCTAAAACTTACTAATTTAGGGGGGTTTCAATCTAATTGAACTAAGTAAAATGAATCTAAAATAAAATTTCTAAATTCTACCTAGTTAGATGAATTATGGGTGGAGAATGGTCTTGTGACTAACTTTGGAATCGTCCCTTGGTATCTACTATCCTTATCCTAATCCAATTGTGATTAATTCTGGCCTAAGAATTCCTAATTGTGTTCATAACAGTTGTATCTTGAATTAACACTCAAGAATCAAGAAATTAACAATCTAATGTTGAATTGAGAACTCAACCTCGCATTAAATTGCTAACTCTTGTTTTAGGATCAATGAACACCCAATTCGATTGATTAACTAAGTAATTAACCTCTGAACCATCATCCAAAAATGTCTAATTAAACAACTAAACACCAAGGAGTCCTCTAATTAAACAATTAAAGGTTCAATCTCTCACATGCATTTCATCAAACACCTTGATTGCATACATGGGTAATTGCAAGAAATTGACAAATTCAGAATTTAATCCAACCAATTAATCAATAGAAAGGCTTCCTAATCAGTGTCTAAATAGCCACTAATTACAATTATACAATTTCTCAATCAAATACAACTTAAACAAGACAATATATGAAAGAGAGAAAGTGTAAGGAAAAATTGAAATCCTTAGCCAAAATTCTGAGTTTTCCTCCATAGATTCAAGCTTCTCCAAGGTTTTCTCCTAGCTAATCACAAGGGATGGATTAGAGCTTCATTTTGGTGGTGAGATGGAGATGGAAAATGGAGGATGGAATGGAGTGGAGAGGGCGTGAGATGGGTGGCTGCTGTACGAAAGGGGCGTGAGAATGGAGTGTGATGGGTGATGGCGTGAATGGATTATGTGTCCTGGACGAAGGCGTGAATGTGAGGTGTATCCAAGTCCAAAAAATCCCCAATGACGAGATGGGGTCTGAGTGTCTATTGCCTCTGCCCAAATTCAGCCCTTATCACGTGCTATTCATGTGCTTCATTTATTCCATGTGTGCATGCTCCATCTGTAACTTCTCACGTGGCTTTTCTTAATTTCATTTCCTCCTTCAGCCAGAGCTCCCTGGTGCTTCTTCTTTACGTGGCTTCATACTTCCTTTTAATTCATTTTCACGTGGAAAGTTACTTGTCCAGCGAATTGCCCATAGCCTCTTCTTCTATATTCCTGTAGCTCGTTCCAGCCACTCATCTCTTCCTTCCAGGCGTTGACTCTCCCTTCAGCTACTGCACAATCTTCCAGCGTTTCTGCCCAGTTCAGCGTCTCACTCCAGCACTGCAGGTGTAATTCGAGAAAAATAGAGAAGCTCTCAGTTACTCCAGTCCTCTTTACACAGTCCCCTCGTGAAGACCAGAACAAGAAAACGAAGTAGCAGTTCTGCCCAGTGTATTTTCGGCGCTCCTAGCCTCGAGACTTGTCCGAGAGAATGAGTGAATCAATCTTCCCCCCTCTCACGTGATCCTAGCTGCTGCTCAGTATTTTTCGGCGCCTCTCCCCTGCAGCTGCAGCGTTTTGTCCTAGAGAGATTTCACTAGGAGAATGAATCCCCTCCTTCTTCTTTCCACGTGATTTTTCCTCTTTAGCCCTTGACCTCTTTTCCTTCATTTGTTACGTGATTTCTTTACTCGAGCTCAATCCTTCTTTTCCTGTGAATCTGTAGCTTTTCCACGTTAACTTTTTCATGCATGCTCTATTTTTCATACTCCATCCAGCTCATAGCTTCTCTTCATTCTCAACTCCCATCCCACTGTGCAGCCCGTAGCTTCTTCTTGAGACGTGGGAATGTGCTGCTGTGCATGTGAATGACCATGTGTTTATGCATGAAACCACATTCAAGTGAGCTCCTACGTGGAATATTTGTTTGTATTGTTGCAACATGGAGCATGATTCAACGTGGGAATTTTGTAGCATGATTCATCCATTCCTTCATCAACATGAGAGATGATTTGCCCAAAATCTGCATAAAAGCAATAGAGAAAAATTCACAAAAATTCATTTAAAAAGATTTATGCTTTTAAAATCAATTATTTTGCAATTAAATTCCCAAAGTGCAGAAAATAGCTACTAAAATTAAATTCTAAGTAAATCCATTAAGCCTTATTTAACATTTAAAATGCTTAAGTTAAGGGGATTAAAATACATAAAAATCATGCTTATCAAGAAACCTAGAGGAGGAAGGAAGAACAAGAAGAAGGTAAGATTGGCATAGTTTTTCTCTTAGAATATTGTTCTTCTTTCCTTGCCCTCTCTTCCTATGGTTTTGGTGGTTAAAGTAGCTATGTTTTGAGCTTGGTTCAGAGGAGAAAAAGTGGAAAACCACTCTTGAGGGAGGTTAGAATTCATGTAGCTTCACCTCCTTGCTTTCCTTTCTTGAGAGCTTGAGAGAGGAAGGATAGTTGGTGAACTTCTAGTGAGAGAAATAACCCCTAGCTCTTATATGCTTGGTAGGGTTTGCTAGAAAGAAATCCCTAACTTATGAATAAATTGCTAAGAGAGTAATTCCATGTTCTTGTGTGTCTAGGCTCAAGAGAAGCACTCCCATCTAGTGGTGATTGTGAGATCAACAAGGGAGGAGACAAATTGAAAGGGAAAGCTTGTGATTAGCTAATAAGGTAGCTCTCTCCACCTTCTCTCATGCATAGATGTGTGTTTACATTGTCTTGCATATGTGTATGTATGTTTTACACCATGAAAAGTATGCTAGCATGATGATGTCTTATGAATTTCAATGATGTTTTATGTGATTGCTTTGCTTTGCTTAAGTATGGAAAAGCCAATAACCCCCTAGCCATGGTGAGGATGAGCCAAGAACCCTAAAGTTAGTTGAGACAAAGTAAAGAGTCTCCCAAAAGTGAGGTTGACTCCTAAGAGTAAGGTTGAGTCCAAGAACCTCTTAAAGAATGGATGAGGCAAGTCCAAATCCACAAGTGAATGGGTGAGGCTAATCCACTAGCTTGGCAAACCTTTGTATGTTATGTATGGCCTACTCAAATGTTGAAAATGCTTTTCTTATGATTTCACATGCTAATATGCTCATGCATACATTTGTGAGACTTGTTTGCATGCTTTATGTATGATTGAACGAGAGATGAGCTATTGAGATTCTTTGAATCACATTCCCCCTCTCCACCATCCTAACATGCTAGGTGGACCAAGTGAGGCAAGAGATGGGAGCCATCAAGCTTGAAGCTAGGGAATTCGGTGAAGAAATTGTAAAAGAGTCATGTTGTCACCATTTTGTAGTTAAGTTAAGAGATGTAATCTAATGATGTACATGATGTAGCATGTATGAATTCTTGTAAATAGATGTACCCAATGTATATGTATGAGAATTGAACTTATAGTGCATGATGTAGCAAGTTTCGATATGAATAGAAAGATCTTAGCATTATGTACATGGTGTATATGTTGGTGTGGGAGAGTGAGTTTTGCAAATCTGGGTTGTTAGACATTTGAGCCATGTTTGATAGCCAATGTTGCTGCTTTCCCATGTGCTCATAAAGCCTTAGAGGTAGGAGAAGCAAAATTGGACCCCAATAGCCCTCTTTTAACACAAGAAATTGGTCCATTTGCCCATGATGTCCAAGTCTGACCAAACGACCTCTCTTGCCTTGAAATTTGTCAGTGACTAGGTCTTATTTAGAGCTTTTTGGGAAGCTAAAGACCAGGTCATTTGGAGGTCTGTGGAATTTTCTATGATTTTTCAAAGTTGGTATCAGAAATTCGGATTTGCATAGGCACTGTTCATTTGGTCAGATGTGAAATTGTGTCATCTGAGGGGCAAACGTGGTCCAATGGCTACAAAATTTTATACAAAGAAACTAGATAGTCACAGTGACTTGTAGTAACTAGAAGTACCTCATTTGGAGGTTTAGAGAGGAAGATATGCATTTTCGAAATTTTTGCCCAGCATCAGTCATCTTGCCTGACCTGAGGTACTGTTCCATTGATTTCTGAGAGTTTGGCTCGATGAACTGATCTGGAGACATTTTTCCTCTCTAGTCAACATCCACATATTTCCATAGTGGCATTAGTTGCACTCATTGGATTTTTTTGGAATTAGTTGGACATTTTTAAATTTCATATCAGTAAACTGTGACAGTATCAGGACCACTCCAACCTCCAGATGATTTTGCATGTCAAAAGCTTTGTGTGTGGGATTTTAAGGCTTTTACATATTTTTATTTGAATTAGACATCCTAAGATTTCCATAATGACTGAGATCACATGTTTTCTATTTTTCTGGATTTAGTTTTGAATTTCCAAACTTTGCCTAGAAATGAGGCCAAGTCTGCCGAAAATGAATCTACATGACTCATATCCCTTTATGGTTTCCATGGGTTTAAAACATGTTTTTGGGATCGAAATGAGTTGTAATGGTGCAATTAAATATGAGGATGCATAAAATAAACTCACATGGTCCATGTGACACTGAAATGCATTTTTAACCATGCTGTAATTTCTAAGAAAGTATAAGAATCCAATGAGGAAGATCTCACTTTATTCTTCCTATACCTCATATGAGCATGTAAGGCATGATGGGTATGAGCTAGAAATGATGGTGTTACATTTTTGGTATCAGAGCAAAGGTTCAGGCTCTCATTGTGGGTTGTGAGTTGCCAAGATGTATATAAGCTTGTTTATGGATGATTGAGTGTGTGACAGTGGCATGTGTCCTTATTATGTACTAAAGCATGCTTATATGCTTCAGAAAGATGGTAGACACGCGCCAAGGTAGAGGTAGAGGAAGAGGTAGGCCTCCCAGAGTGGCTCAAGTTGATGAAGTCGGTCCTAGTGATCCAGTTGTTGGAGTCTTACAGTCTATTATGGCTCGCCTGGATCAGCAACAGGCCGTCATTATGCAGTTACAAGAACAGCTTGTTGAGAGGGATAGCCAGGGCCCTACACCTCCTCCTCCTCAGCCACCTCCACACTCAGATCGTCCCGAGCACTCAGAGGTGACTCCTACAGATGCGCAGCCACACATGCAGGCTGTTGCTCTAATTCCACCAGTTCAGACGCCTCCTGCTGAGCAGTAAACCTCGATCCGAAAAGTGATCACACAGTTCAGAAAATTCGGGCCTCCCACCTTTGATGGTGAGATGAACGCAGATAAAGCTAAGGCCTGGATTATGGAGTTAGAGTAGATCTTCGAGGTGATGGAGTGCACGTCTGAGCAAAAAGCCAAGATGGCTGCATTTCAGTTACAAAGAGAAGCAATTTACTAGTGGAAGGGCACTGAGCCTATTCTGAGAGCGAGGAATGCCCCGATCACCTAGGAGGCATTCCTCGAGGCATTCCACGAGAAGTATTTCCCCGATTCCATCAGAGATAAGAAGGAGTCAGAATTTATCTTGTTTAGACAAATTCCGAGGATGTCCATGGACCAATGTGTAGCAAAGTTTATTGAGCTCTCCAGATATTCCTCATACCTAAAAAGACATGATGATGAGAAATAGAGGGCAGATAGGTTAGAGAAAGGCTTGCTCCCTGAGATCCGGACAAGGTAGTGCCACAAAGAATCAGGCACTTCAATACCCTTGTAGAAGTATGCAGAGTGACAAAAATGAATCTCAGGATGATGCAGCCTACCTCCAGTGCCAGACCACCTCTTCCCCTCCCTGAGCCCAAGAGATCTAGAGATGGTTCTCAGCCTGTAGTGACGAGCCGTAGAGGCAGAAAGAGTCTGTGGAACCAAAGGGGCAAGAGAAGGAGGACTCAGTCCAGTAAAGGCAGTGTGCCACCGATCATATGTTCCCAGTGTGGCAGGAATCACGGTACCAGACCATGCTACACGAGGCAGAACGTGTGCTTTAGATGTGGCAGGCTGGGGCATATAGCCAGAGATTGCACCCAGGCTTCTCCACAGGCCCCTCTATAGATCACACAGCCGAGGGAGATGGCTCCTCCTCCCAGACAACAGACCCAAGGTAGAGTTTTTGCCCTATCACAGCAGGAGGCTAGCCAGTCCCCGAGTCTAATCCAAGGTACTATTAAGATAAATGAGTTTTCTGTAACTGCCTTATTTGATTCAGATGCTAGCCACTCTTTCATATCATATGACTGTGTTAAGAGGTTGGGTCTGAGTATGCATACATTGCCATATGCGTTACATGTATCCACCCCTACTGGAAACCGAGCCATCACTTCTCATGCTTGCTTGAATTATGTGATCCAATTTAATCATTGCCTGACCACCCTTGATTTGATTTGTATGCCCCTCATTGATATTGATGTGATCATTGGTATGAACTGGATGTCTACAAATAACGCCACACTAGATTGTAGCCACAGGTGTATTACTTTACCTGAGTGTGGGACTGTGCCTAGTACTAGGGTTGAGTTATCTGTTATGACCACTTCTCAGGCTGAGAGATCTCTAGGGCAGGGTTGTCAGGGGTATTTGGTTTTCTTTTTAGTCCAAGTTGAGGTAGAAAGGGGTATAGATGAGATTCTTATAGTGAAAGAGTTCCCAGAGGTATTTCCCAAGGAGATTAGGGGACTACCCCTAGAGAAAGAGGTTGAGTTTCCTATAGCCATTGTACCTGGGGCAGGTCCAGTGTCTAAGGCCCCGTATAAAATGGCTCCCACCGAGCTAGTAGAGCTTAAGAAATAGATAGAGGAGCTGCTAGAGAAGGGTTTCATCAGATCTAGTGTCTCACCGTGGGGAGCTCCAGTCCTTTTTGTAAAGAAGGACGGAAGCCTTAGGCTATGTATAGATTACTGGGAACTCAATAAAATCACCATTAAGAATAAGTACCCTCTCCCTCGCATAGATGACCTCCTAGATTAGTTAGTAGGAGTATTGGTGTTTTCCAAGATAGATCTCAGGTCAGGATATCATCAGCTCAGGATAAAGGCTGAAGATATTCCCAAGATAGCCTTTAGAACCAGATACGGACACTATGAATTCTTAGTTATGCCTTTCGAGTTGACGAATGCACCCGCAGTTTTTATGGGTTACATGAATAGAGTTTTCTGGCCATATCTAGACAAGTTCGTAGTAGTCTTCATAGATGATATCCTCATCTACTCGAAAAGTAGAGAGGAACATGATCAACACCTGAGATTAGCCCTAGAGACCTTGAGAGAGAACCAATTGTATGCTAAACTTAGTAAATGTAATTTCTAGCTCACTGAGGTTCCGTTTCTCGATCATGTGATCTCCCAGGCAGGGGTTGCAGTAGATCCCCATAAGGTAGAGGCAGTATTACAGTGGGAGAGACCTAGAACAGTGACAGAGATCAGGAGCTTTCTAGGTTTAGCAGGGTATTATAGGAGGTTTATTCAGGGCTTTTCTCAAATAGCAATGCCACTGACCCGGCTTACTAGAAAGAATGTGCCGTTTGTGTGGAATGAGAAATGTGAGAGTAGTTTCCAAGAGTTGAAGCACAAGTTGACCACAGCCCCAGTTCTAGTACTCCCTGACCCTAAAGAAACTTTTGTAGTGTACAGTGACGCCTCTAAGAAAGGGTTAGGATGTGTGCTTATGTAGAAAGGCCGAGTGGTAGCTTATGCTTCTAGACAGTTGAAATCTCATGAGAAAAACTACCCCACACATGACTTAGAGTTAGCCGCAGTGGTATTTGCTCTGAAAATATAGAGACACTACTTATATGGGGTAGTAATAGAAATTTACAGCGACCACAAGAGTCTTAAATATTTATTCGAACAAAAAGAGCTAAATATGAGGCAATGAAGATGGGTAGAATTTCTGAAAGATTATGAGTTCACATTGACATACCATCCTGGTAAGGCTAATGTGGTAGCTGAGGCCCTAAGTAGAAAATCCATACACGTGGCTTATATGATGATAAGAGAGCAGGAATTAATTGAGAGATTCAGGGACGTGAGTCTCTCCTGCGAGGTGTGTTCAGGAAAATTATTAATGAGTGAGACCCAAATAGAAAATGACTTGAGGGATCAAATATGAGAAGCCTAGTAAGCAGACGACTATGCAAAGAAGATTAGAGCCCATATAACCCAGGGCAGTGTCCAGGAGTTTAATCTGTCTGAGGATGATATAGTGAGGTACAGGGATAGGCTATATGTGCCTAGGAACACTAAAATCAAAGAGAAGATACTAGCTGAGGCACATAAAAGTAGATACACCATCCATCCGGGCAGTAATAAAATGTACCAAGATTTGAAGAAAATGTTCTGGTGGCCTGGGATGAAAACAGACATAGCAGAGTATGTCTCCCGATGTTTGGTATGCCAGAGAGTAAAAATAGAACATCAGAAACCAGCTGGGTTACTTCAGCCCTTAGATATCCCGAAGTGGAAATGGGATAGCATAGCTATGGATTTTGTCATGGGTTTACCTAGGACATTATCGAGCTATAATGCAATATGGGTAATAGTGGATAGGTTAACAAAGTCAACACATTTTCTACCTATGAAAGCCACTTATACCCTAGATAAGTTAGCCCAACTGTACATCAAGGAGATAGTGAGACTGCATGGTGTGCCTAGGAGCATAGTATCAGATAGAGATCCCAGGTTCACCTTAAATTTTTGGAGATCATTATAGGATGCTCTAGGTACTCGACTTAGATTCAGTACGGCCTACCACCCTCAGACGGATGGACAGACAGAGAGAACCATCCAAACCCTAGAGGACATGTTGAGGGCATGTGTGTTAGAAATGAAAGGGAACTGGGATACATACTTGCCTCTAGCAGAGTTTGCCTACAATAATAGTTATCATGCCAGTACACAGATGGCACCGTATGAGGCATTGTATGGGAGGAAGTGTAGGTCCCCAATATGTTGGGTTGAGCTAGGAGAGCGGAGCCTTATAGGCCCAGAATTAGTGGACCAGACCTCTAGACAGATAGAAACTATCAGAAAGAAACTTCTGACGGCCCAGAGTAGACAAAAAAGCTATGCAGATAAACGTAGGCGGCTGTTAGAATTTGAAGTTGGAAACCATGTCTTTATTAGGGTATCTCCATTCACAGGGATAGGTCGATCCATTAAGAGTAAAAAGCTCAATCCAAAGTACATAAGTCCTTTCCATATTCTTGATAAAGTAGGACCTGTGGCATATAGACTAGCTCTTCCTCCGAACATAAGCCAAGTTTATAATGTCTTCCATGTTTCCCAATTGAAAAAGTATCAGCCCGACCCCTTACATGTCATAAAATATGAGAATGTGCAGTTACAGGATGATCTATCGTATATAGTATCACCAGATCGGATCGTGGATGTTATATTCAAGCAGTTACGAAATAAGATGATACCACTGGTGAAAGTGGTTTGGAAGGGATTGTCTCCCGAGGAAGCTACTTGGGAATTAGAAGGTGATATGAGGAAGAAATACCCAGAACTCTTCCCTTGAGGTATGTTGTTTAAATTTCGAGGATGAAATTTTTATAAGGTGGGTGGAATGTAACAACCAGAAAAAAGAAAGAAGAAGAAAAGAAAAGAAAAAGAAAAAAAAAAGAAGAAAGCTAAAAATTTTTGAAGGGCTGAAAATTTTCTAAGTCTGCTAGCTATAGCCTAGTTATAGCGAATGTACCTATTCGCTATAACGAAAAATGATCTAGCTATAGAGAGAATGCCTTCTCACTATAGCGAAAATGCTTCTAGCTATACAAGTGCGGGCACCCCATACAAAAATCAGGGCGTTGCTCGCTGTAGCGCGCCGTAGCGAAAGCAGGGGTCTAGGACTTATACGAGCTCGCCGTAGCGAGGGTTATGACTCGCTATAGTAAGGGTTAGTCTGAAAAAGTGTAAAAAAAGAGAATTTGACTTTTTAAAGCCTCCAAACTCCTCTTTCTGTTTGTAACCAACTTAAGCTCCCTCTAAGACAGAGAAAAGGGCGGAGGAGAGAGAGAGAAACCTAGAGGAGGAAGGAAGAATAAGAAAAAGGTAATATTGGCATGGCTTTTCTCTTAGAATATTGTTCTTCTCTCCTTGCCCTCTCTTCCTATGGTTTTGGTGGTTAAAGTAGCTATGTTTTGGGCTTGGTTCAGAAGAGGAAAAAGTGGAAAACCACTCTTGAGGGAGGTTAGAATTCATGTAGCTTCACCTCCTTGCTTTCCTTTCTTGAGAGCTTGAGAGAGGAAGGATAGTTGGTGAACTTCTAGTGAGAGAAATAACCCCTAGCACTTATATGCTTGGTAGGGTTTGCTAGAAAGAAACCCCTAGCTTATGAATAAAGTGCTAAGAGAGTAATTCCATGTTCTTGTATGTCTAGGCTCAAGAGAAGCACTCCCATCTAGTGGTGATTGTGAAATCAACAAGGGAGGAGACAAATTGAAAGGGAAAGCTTGTGATTAGCCAATAAGGTAGCTCTCTCCACCTTCTCTCATGCATAGATGTGTATTTACATTATCTTGTATGTATGTATGTATGTTTTACACTATTAAAAGTATGTTATCATGATGATGTCTTATGAATTTCAATGATGTTTTATGTGATTGGTTTGCTTTGCTTAAGTGTGGAAAAGCCAACAACCCCCTAGCCATGGTGAGGATGAGCCAAGAACCCTAAAGTTGGTTGAGACAAAGTAAAGAGTCTCCCAAAAGTGAGGTTGACTCCTAAGAGTAAGGTTGAGTCCAAGAACCTCTTAAAGAATGGGTGAGGCAAGTCCAAAATCCACAAGTGAATGGGTGAGGCTAATCCACTAGCTTGGCAAACCTTTGTATGTTATGTATGGCCTACTCAAATGTTGAAAATGCTTTTCTTATGATTTCACATGCTAATATGCTCATGCATACATTTGTGAGACTTGTTTGCATGCTTTATGTATGATTGAATGAGAGATGAGCTATTGAGATTCTTTGAATCTCACTCCCCCTCTCCACCATCCTAACATGCTAGGTGGACCAAGTGAGGCAAGAGATGGGAGCCATCAAGCTTGAAGCTAGGGAATTCGGTGAAGAAATTGTAAAAGAGTCATGTTGTCACCATTTTGTAGTTAAGTTAAGAGATGTAATCTAATGATGTACATGATGTAGCATGTATGAATTCTTGTAAATAGATGTACCCAATGTATATGTATGAGAATTGAACTTATAGTGCATGATGTAGCAAGTTTCGGTATGAATAGGAAGATCTTAGCATTATGTACATGGTGTATGTGTTGGTGTGGGAGAGTGAGTTTTGCAAATCTGGGTTGTTAGACATTTGAGCCATGTTTGATAGCCAATGTTACTACTTTCCCATGTGCTCATAAAGCCTTAGAGGTAGGAGAAGCAAAATTGGACCTCAATAGCCCTCTTTTAACACAAGAAATTGGTCCCTTTGCCCATGATGTCCAAGTCTGACCAAACGACCTCTTCTTGCCTTGAAATTTGTCATGTGACTAGATCTTGTTTAGAGATTTTTGGGAAGCTAAAGATCAGGTCATTTGGAGGTCTGTGGAATTTTCTATGATTTTTCAAAGTTGGTATCAGAAATTCGGATTTGCATAGGCACTGTTCATTTGGTCAGATGTGAAATTGTGTCATCCGAGGGGCAAACGTGGTCCAATGGCTACGAAATTTTATAGACAGAAACTAGACAGTCACAGTGACTTGTAGCAACTAGAATCACCTCATTTGGATGTCTAGAGAGGAGGATATGTATTTTTGAAATTTTTTCCTAGCATCAGTCATCTTGCCTGACCCGAGATACTGTTCCATCAATTTCTGAGAGTTTGGCTCAATGAACTGATTTGGAGACATTTTTTCTCCCTAGTTAACATCATCCACATCTTTCCATAGTGGCATCACTTGCACTCATTGGATTTTTTTGGAATCAGTTGGACATTTTTAAAGTTCATATCAGTAAACTGTGACAGTATCAGGACCACTCTGACCTCCAGATGATTTTGTTTGTCAAATGCTTTGTGTGTGGGATTTTAAGCCTTCTACATATTTTTAGTATGAAGTATACATTCTAAGATTTCCTGAATGACTGAGATCACATGTTTTCTATTTTTCTGGTTTAGTTGTGAATTTCCAAACTTTGCCCAGAAATGAGGCCAAGTCTGCCGAAAATGAATCTACATGACTCATATCCCTTTATGGTTTCCATGAGTTTAAAACATGTTTTTGGGATCAAAATGAGTTGTAATGGTGCAATTAAATATGAGGATGGATAGAATGAACTCACACAGTCCATGTGACACTAAAATGCATTTTTAACCATGCTGCAATGTCTAAGAAAGTATAAGAATCTAATGAGGAAGATCTCACTTTATTCTTCCTATACCTCATATGAGCATGTAAGGCATGATGGGTATGAGCTAGAAATGATGGTGCTACAAACACTATCATAAATTTCTCTCTCTTTTACCTTTCTTATCCTCTTACTTAGGTAAAATGATGTTTTACTACTGGCTGTTTCTGTTTCCAGTTCAAGTTTCTTTATGCTCAAGAGCACGTGCATTTTCCCGAGGTTCCTCCCCTTATTCACTCTCTGTAACATCAAGGGGGTCTACTTTTTACTCATACTCTTACTTTACTCTTTTGGACCAAAATTTGGTTCCAAAATGATGCATTTGGCCTTTAAATTGTAATCTCATGGTTTAAGCAAGTTTTGATTTGTTCATACTTCATTTCAAAAAGATCCATTGCATGAAATATGGCTAGCATCAAAAATTCACCATCCAACACCTAGTTATACATATACAAGCCACTAGTTTCTAATTAGAAAACATGAACTAAATGTTATATGATGCATCAAACAATCATGCATACATGCTCGCATGAAATATAGCTAGCATCAAAAATTCACCATCCAACACCCAATTATACATATACAAGCCAATAGTTTCTAGTATAGAAAACATGTACTTAATGCTATATGATGCATCAAACAATCTTGCATACATGCTTTCAAGATTATCTAAAAAGTATCATAACATATTTAGGACATATATATAATTATTCATTACTACTATCTCTCATATATCATCAAACACATAGTCATATCCATAAGCTTTTGTTACATCATTTTTAAAGCTCTAGCTCTTTTCCATTTATTTCTCTTTGCTTGAAGAACTTATCACGATTAGTAGTAAATGAATAGGGTGAGATTCTTAAAAGAATCTCAATAGCAAATCCCAATACATATCAATACACACAATGAATGCAAATAAGAAAATTCATGTAAGGAGGCTATGTGCCTCAAGTAATTCAAATATGAATATTAACATGAAATTTAACTCTTATCTATCCATGGCATGAAAACATACTTGCTAGGCTTAACTAAGCTCAACTCTAGACTAAGAAAGAACTATTGTACTCAATTACATGCAATAGGGCACTAGGAGCCAATCATAATATCATATATGCATAAAACTCATGATGAAAGCCAATTCAAATCATAACTCATAAAATCATCAAATAATCAAGCATACAAGCATTCTAATTCATTCAAACATCCAAATGTATGCAAGATAAGAAGAAATAACTAACTTGTGAAGTTAGGAGTTATAATGCACCACTAACCACTTGATTCTTCTCTTTTGCATCTTGCTCTTCCTTGGGTTCACAGACTCACAAGAAATAAGTTGGTCTAGCTTGGCCCAAATACATCAATTTAAATGCAAAGAAATTCTTTTAGACTCATTCTAACTCATTTTACTATCTCATAAATCTCTTACAACTTGAAATGCAACTTGGAACCATTTTAGGTCCCTTAAGGAGCAACTCTCATAATTCAATTTCTAGTCTTCAAAATATCACTTGATATGAGCCATATGACTCTAATGGATCTCATAAAACAAGCCTAAGATCAAGTTGCTTCTTTAGGCCCTTTATGAATCCTTAAATTTCATCTTTCAAAATAGGGCTCCTAAATTCATTTCAATTATTCCATTAGTGTTTATCCATTTCATTTAGGCCTTTTAATACCTTAGAATTCATAAAAGCACTCCCTACCTACTTGCTCCATAGCTTGGCCAAACCTACACCCTTGGAAGCCTAAATGGAGTTTTCATCATTTTCTTAGGGAATTTGATAGATATGGAGTTTCCTTGATTCTTTTTTTAATTCAAGCTTGGTCTTAGATGGCTCAAAACATCTTCCTAGGGTTCCATAACTTCTATAGTGCAACTAAAACCCTAGGTGTCTTAACTTGCATTCTATAGCTTTTCATGAAATTTCAATTGCATAATCTTATTCTACATCCTACAAAAACCTTTGTTTCTATCCATTTTTCATAAAAAAAAAAAAAAGCTTGCTTTTCCCATTTTCTATCTAGGCTAAAATGAAGGAGAAGTAGAATCCAAAAGAAAAGTAAGTTTCTTACCTCATAACATACCTTGTTTAAAATTATTTCCAATGATGATTCTTGTGGTATAATTTGTTGCTCCAAATCTCCTCTTTTCTTCAAGTGGTTAGCCATCAAACTCATCCTTTCAAGAAGCTAAAACCACTATTAGAAAGAGTATAAAGAGAGGAGAAGGTTTCATAACTAGCATATAGCAAAATTTTACATATTTCCTTACCGATTAGCTTAGTTCTTTTTCTCTTTCCTCCATTTCTTCTCATGCCCTGGCAAGTCTAGTTTAAAGCCAAGAAGGTTGGTTATGAAGAAGAAAACCTAATGGTGTGACCTTATGTAAAAGGAGGAAGGATATCTTAAAACAATTTTAAAATTTTATTTACATCTCTACATTTTAACTCCTTTGTTTAAGCTATTTTCGTATCCTTGTCAAAATTTGTCTTATTCATATAAAAATTTAGATTCTCTAATTTGTTAAAAACATTGCCTTTGAAATTTTTAGGATTTAAAATAATTTGGAAAAGTCCACTCAAAATTATGGTCAACTAGAGTCCTAAATTATACACTGTTAAGGATTTAACCATTCAGACAGTCCCTATGGTTTTCAGAAAAACCTCAATGTGCTTAATTTTGATATTTAAAACTCCTTTCCTTGAATTTCTAAAATTTTTCTTAAAATTATAGTTTTGCCACTAGTATGTGGTTTACTCTGTTGGACAATTTGGCTCCGTTTGCACTCTTTCTACTCTTTATTTTCATCTTATCTAGGTTTCCAGTTTCTTATTATCATAGTTATTAACCTTTCTTTTGATGTCTAAAGGTTTAGATAGCATGGATATAACATAGCATGCTCTCACTACTTGGTCATTAGTGAGGGTCCACATATTAAATACAGTTTTGCGTTCCTTTCTCCTTAGTAAGGAGTAGGTTTATGCTTTTACATGTACCATGGTGGTTTGTTTGGTTAGTTTTCTCCATAGTTAAGGGAGAAGCTATAGCATCCTCCCAAAATAAAATTTAGTTAGACCAATTAAATTAAATTAATCTGATTGGAACCTATTAAATAAATAAAATTATATTATGCCTTAATGTAAGAATTTTAGGATTTATGAATTTTGGGACAAAAACCAAAGTTTTCTGAAGCTATTAAGACTTTAATAGGAATTTTAAAATTTTTTTAGGAATTAATTGTAATTAAAAGTATTTTATGAAATAATAAACTAATTAATGATAGATATTTAAGGAGTGAAATTTTAGGAAATTCTTAGATCATTAAAGCCCTAAATATATAAGAAAAAAATCTTAAAAAATAAAAATATTTAAGTTAAATTTGGAATTAAAATATAATTATTAAAAGTTTAGAGTTCAAAAATATAATTTCAACTGGGATCAAAGTGCAATTTGGCCTAAATAAAATTATAATTTTCTCTAAGACTCGAAACTTCATCTTCTTCAAGAAAAAGTGGCAAAGCCATGAAAAAGTAAATAAGCTGGAGACTTTGGAATATACTATTCAATGATTAGCAATCACTTTTATACATCAGACCAAATTAATAAGATCAAACTTTACTTGCACATTAGGTTAAAATCTCATAAGATTTTTATTCCTCTAATAGATGAAAAGTTGGGATAGAGAGAGAGAGAGAGATGCTTGGAGCAACTAACCAAATTACTTTTTATCTATATATTGAATCTTAAGCCTTTTGGATCAATTACTTACATAAATTGATTCACAAAACTTAGAAAATGAGAGACTTAGAGAAGAAAAGGTGAAAGATGATAAAGTTGGAAGAAAAGCAAAGGAAACTCAAAGGAAGAAGGAAGAACAAGTTGAGCTAAGGATTTCAGCCGATTTCAAATCTGTAAGACAACTTCCTTTATCTTACTGATAATTTTCCATTACTTCTTCCCATCTCCTCATCCTTTTATCTTCTCTATTTTCTTCATGTTAGATAGATGGAAGGATAAACTTAAGGAAAGTGACTTGTATAATTTTAAAAGTCTAGAATTGTTTTAGATTATTGTTCTTTAAAGCTTGTTCAGCGGTAGATGTTTTGTTAATGGAAGCTTTTGAATTGATAAAGTCATATCCTTCATCTTTTCCTTGAAAATCATATGAACATAGTGGGGGAAGGTTCAGTTTAGGGAGAGGTTTATGGAAGGAAAAACCTTTACTTTAGCCTTTAATTAATATATTTTAACTGTTTGCATGTTAATTGAGTCATTTGGAAGGATTTCATTGAATCATGGGTTGAAGAAGATGATGAACAATACTATTCTTATAGGATAGAGCCCTCTGGCATGGCCCCCTCATGTCCACCAACACAAGGCATGTTAGAGCCATGCAATGGATATAACTAGGTTGTGCCCATTAGCACAGACCCATGCTAGAGAGTCTAAAAGAGTAACACAACTTAGCTGTGTTTCTAGACATAGGGCCATGTTGTTTACACTTATTTGCTAAAAACTTTTGCCTCAAAAGTCACACAGTTTCAGTTGTGTAACCTCACACGATCATCTGGGTCATTCAAAATTAAAAAAATGAAGAGTTTTATATGATTTTAAAAGTTGAATTCCCTACATGTTTATGTAATTAATAGTTTTGCAAAAAAATTGGTTTTATAAATTTTATAAATTCTCTTGGAACCTTATAAATATTAATTCAAATAATAAGTCACAAATTCTTGAGCAAAGATGTCTTTCCTCAACCCCATGCATAGAAGACTAAATAGAGAACAAGACCTACGCATGGATGACCATGACAATTGAAATACCTCGATCAGAGTTTTAATTCCTATACATGAATGATTATACCTTAGACTATTCCCATGCATAGATGATGGTGTTTGTGGAATGCCTTGATTTAGGCCAATATTTGGCTCTTAAGACATTTTAAAAGACATGTTAATAGGAAAAGGGTTCCAAGGCCTACTTTATCTGTGCTAAACTGATATTATCTATAGCTCCTAAGAATTACATATGTAGTTACCATTTGCCTATGGGTTGGTATGCTTGGCAATGCTATTAAATTGGAAAATATTTAGAGTCCCTTATTTTTAATATTGAGCTTTATAGGTTGATGACGGTGGTTTGAATCCTTCATGGGTTAGAGTTTCAAGAAGAAGATGACCTTAAATTGCTTGTATGTGGACCTACATTAAAGGAAGTCCTAGTTTGCAATCAAGATATGAATGGCTATGAATACTGATTATACTAATAGATTTTATGATATGTAGGAATAAGGAAGGTAGTTATTCAGTCTTTAAAGTGCTAGAAATCTAAGTTTCATATTAGGTAGAATGAGATACCCGATATGACGCCTTTGGAATTTGAAATCCTAGGTTTGTGTCATGTGTTATATGGTACTTGATACGATATGTACAAAACTTTTTCTATCTTAACCAACATTTTAGATATGGTTAACTACAATTCTTTAAAAAGGATTGTCTACTATTTTTCCTAGTGCATATGAGATATATAATTTATGTAGGATATTATTATGTGTTTATGCTAGCTAAACATGTTATCTTGTTAAATATATGTGCTAGTAAAAATTATGCCTGTTGCTATTATTTGATTAACTTTACTTTGGTCTCTCAAATAGACAAGGGGTAAAAATGAAAATGTTTTCTATATATGTGATAGTTGAACCATTACTTATTTTAGAAAATTTTGTATCTTACTTAGAATTATCAACTTCTGACATGTTGAGGTAATGTGTTTAGCTAGCAAAGATGCCTGTGAGTTGCTACATAATTGAGGTTGAATGGATATACATGGTTATATTAGGGGTTCGGAAGAGTTCAAGTGATAGTTAATATGAAGACCATGATAGTCACAAAAAAATAACTAGCTGATACCCCCTTCTTTGACCTTGCCAACATGAGTTAAATATCCAAAGGATGTAGAAATCAAGGAGCTTCATTTGTGTCATGTATATAAAGAAGTATATAGCTCTATGAACTAACATAAATAACATTTTGGTTACCATGAAGTATAACTAGAATCCTTATATTAAATAATGGGCTAATAAGACCCATTATAAGAATAGTCTTTTGAAAATGCAATCAAAGTAATATATGATCATGTAGTCCTTCTTTATGTATATTCTTTTTATTTGATTACTATTGCTTTTGCTATGTCATAATAAACAAATCAACATAAATAATTAGACAATTTAATAAGACAAGTAAAGGGGTTACAAAAGCTAACCTTGTCATATTGCTAACACTATAGTTAGCAGTAGAACACCTATATCTTTTTCTCACTATTTTTTTTAATGTTATAAAAGCTTCATAGGGAGTTTTTTTTAATATTTCAGTAGTATGTTTATGACCATCCATTGAATAATGTCACATTTGTCATGTTTTATAGTTTTGCCCATATGTTACCAAAACTTCGTAAAGAGATTATGAATAATAAGACATGAGTCTTATGTATTTGGATATGTACCTTGAGATTGTGTTTCCTTCTGCTCTTTGAGCTTTTGTAAATAAACTAATAGGATTAATTCAATGTGCATCCCAGTATATCTATACTAGTCAACTTAATCTAATGTTAGTCCCAACATATCTATACTAGTCAACTTAATCCAATGCCAAGCTCAACATATCTAAAGTAAACCAAAGTAATTAATATTCTTATTTTAATAATTACATTTATTGGTTTTGAGATTTTGTGGCTGCCTAAGGGATTCTTTATGTCTTCCAATTTAAACCTTTCACCTCCTAATATATCCTTTTTACATGGCATGCTTTATCTTCCTTAGGCTTTTAATTTCCATTATATAAGGGGTTTAGGGTTTTTTTTTTAACTATAATAATGTGGTTTATCATCAATGTCTTCCTTTCTTGCATTCTGAGAAGGATGGTAGGTTGATTAAATTCACACATCAATGTTGTGTTTGGAAGAAAAGAAGCATCATTTATTCATCTTTATAGTAAAGGTTAATCTCCTTATCTGCACATCCTTAAAGTTCTTCTAAAGGGAAATGTCCTCAGACCTTTTTTCATTACTGAAGGTTTCTCTCAAAGTGGGATTAACATGTTCCTTCAAAGGTACCTTTGTCTAGTAGCATGGGGTTGATTAGATTTTTACTTTGAGGAATTTCTAATGGGGTTTTAAACTTGTACGACCTTCTTATATGTATCTTACATATGTGACTTTTGAATTAAGCTTTTTACAAAGGGATATCCAACTTAACCTTAGACCTTCTAGCATGTTCTTGTAATTTCATGAATACTTAATAATATTTTCTTTCATCTAAAGTTTTGATCTTGTTGACAATTGTGCCCTCATGCCCCTCCCAAGAGGTCACTCTATGTCTTTTAAGACATGTGGAGCATATTAGGATTCTTTGATCCTTGTTATATAAAGGGCTAAGGTAAATCCTTGTTATAACCAATAAAGTGTCTCTATGGGTAAGAGGTGCTAAGGATAGGCCAAGCTATTGTTACTAGCTATTGGAACTTTAGTTCCTTATTATGTGATGGTTTTATTTGTCTAATGTTTTCTCCTCTTGGAAAGAACTAGGTCCTAACAACTAGTACCACCAATGGTAGTAGTCCTTCAATTCATCCCATTAAGATAGTTCTTAGAAAATAGGGGGCAACTAAAAGTCTTGGCTCTTTATCTACTACTCCTTGTTTGCAATGGAGCCATCGAGCATAGGTTACTATACTAGGAATTTTGTTTGTTTGAGCTTGTGGGTTTAACCTATTCAATCTCTTTCGATTACTTTTTACCTACTTTTTTAATCAATAGCTTTTTATGTTCTTAATGTTTGTATAGATCTTTATAGGATTGAAAAGGATATATTTATAAAGTTTTTTGCACTTTTATAAATTCTTTAGCCAAGGATGGGAGTAATAAAAGGTATTTTTTTCAAACAGATGTAATTGTTTGTAGTAGGATGCATTTTTTTTCATGGCATATGCATAAAAGATAAATCTCTTTCTAAAAGGATGCATTTTCTAAATAAAATTTGTAAACAGGATATACCTTTAAAAAGATGCATTTTGCAAACAAGAAATGTATCCTTGATCTTTTTGTTATAGAAGGGCATGCCCTTTTCTAGTTTGAAACCTTTTTCGAAAGTTTGGTGGGTTGCTTTGAACCTTTTTTCCTAGATGGTTAGGGCCTTGGTTGAGGTACCTTGAATATTTTTTACAATGCATGCTTAAGGCTTTGGGTCCCACTAAGGTCTTAGTGTAAGTCATCATTTTGGGTGCTGCATGTAACAACCCTAATTCTTAATTACTGTAATTAGGCTTAATAGCATGATTAGTAATCGCAAATCAAGGTCTAAGGTCATTATGATTAATTAAAGTAGGAGAAAGTGGTGGAAAATTTTAACCTTGATGTTATTAGAGTCATTAACCAAATAATCATAACTATTTATGCATATAAGTGAATCTAATTCTCAATCAAAAGCCTTTAATTCATTTATCCATTAATTCCAACTCACAAAAATGTCCTACAAGTGTTTCTAAATCATTCCTTAGTATTACCATAGGAAAAACCAAGGTTTCTAGGATAAAAGTAGGAGTTTGGGAAGCTTCGCCGCGACTTGAAACCTTCCCGCTATAGCTAAGTTAGCTACTGGAACTTAAAAACCAAAATTCCCATCTTGTGTCGCGACCTAAGATATCTTCACCGCAGCAAAGTTGCTCTGGAGTTTAACTTCTCAAATTTTCGTGGCAGCAAGTTGGACCCTCACTGTGGCAAGCCTATGTGGTGCCACAGTAGAAAGACACCTTGGAACCTACTATAGCAAATTTGCCGATCCTCGCCACGGCGAAACTAGCAACTGGGACACTTTACCTGATTCCTTCAACTTACACCATGGCAAGATTTCTCTCTGTTACCCTCCCTAAGAAACATTTTCATTTTGCACTGTGGTGAAACACCTTGCGCTACGGTGCTCCTCACCTTTGCCTGGCACTTGGTTGCTGCTCAGCCCATTTTGGTCGCAACGTGACCCTCTTCTGCACCATTTTTCTCTAAGTTTCATCCTATACACTCCCACTTTCCATCTAAAAATACTCTAAAGTCACTCTACCTTAATTTGTAAGGCTTTAATAGGTTTCATCTACTTAGTTTACCTAACATATCAATCATTACCAATTCAAGACTTAAGGGTTGATTCCTACTTATCAAACTATCATGCATCAATAAATTTATCAAGTATTGATAGCAACAAGATCCATAAGTACTAATATTATCATTCATAGATATATAAGAGCATGCTCTTAAGAGTCTAGTCATACATTCATACTAAGGAGGTTCCATATCAAATATAAATAAATACATACACTATATACCAGATTTGTATAAGACCTAACTTTCTATTAGATACATCATAGGTTAATAAAATACAAAATACCTACACTTGGCAATATGATTACATGATGATGATGCTATACAAAAGAATGACAAAAATTAACATCTATTTTAAATTAGATCCATCCAAGTGCAGAACTTCCCACATATGGTCTTAGCTCATAGATGTTCATCCACTTGCTTCCCTTTATCCCTACTCGAAGGTTCTTCACCTGAAATAGTTAGCCTATGAAACGGGATGAGATATAAATCTCAATAACTAAAAACAAATTTCATTTATATATTCTAATTTAATTAATATATGTGCATGAAATTAAATGAATATCAGAAAAATATACCAGTCATATTAGCAAATGAAATAATTGGGCTATCAATGACTACTATCTTATATTAGTAATCACAAATCCACATGTTAAAAGCCAATAACACCAGGAGAGGCCTGTCCACGGCACCTACTTCCTAATGAGTACAACCAGGGTTCAGTGCATTTGGAGTCTGATCATAATCTGGTGCCTGATCAAAGCACATGCATAGGTGGCAGTCACATCACAGCTTCACTATAGACTCATAAGGTCTAAACACAATGTATATATTAGATAGCCAACCATTCATTTAGCATTCAAAAATCATACATTTGCAGCAAATATAAAATTAAAGTAGACCTATACATGGAATTAACAATAACTCCAGTTATCTCACTTAATTGAGTCAAGTTCTGCAACCAAAAGTATATCTCCAAACTCTGAAAGTCTTATATCAAATCAAAGCATATTCTTAGATGATAATTACAACATATACCAGATTCCACAAGATCCAACCATTATAAGCTACCTACAAAAACACTTACCTACCACCAAGAAACTCAAATTTCGGATTTTGTCCTTCATAGACCAAAAACTTCAAAATATTGCCCTACATTATAGATATTTTCGCATAAAAACAGAGTCCATATCATAGGTTAGCTATTAGAGTCTCTAACTAGTAGTAAATGCATCAAAATGAAGAGTTTATACTTACCCAATATCCTTCCTAGCCTCAACCTCCGAAAATCCTCTAAGAAAATACCAAATAAACATATTTTAGATTTTGGGTATGGTGAAAATGCTCCAAATGAAAAACCAATTAGGTCAAAATGGAGAGGAAGAGGAGGGGGTCAAGTTATATAACACTCACCTTAGCTAAATCTTGGTCTAGATAGGGGAAATAAGGCCAAGAAAGTGGTGAGAAATCTAGCCTCCAAGAGACCTCCAAATTTGTTTCTGGTGTTTCTTATGTGTTTTGTTTCTACAGAATGATGGAAGAGGCCTAAATATGTTTAGGGTTTAGATAGGTTTAGGCTGACCTAAAGGCCTAAAATCTAAGTGGGTTCAAACCTATGCTTTGTTGGGCCTTGGATTCTAGAGTCACAAGAGTTAAATAAGAGTTGGGCCAAGCTAAAAAGGGTCCAATAACACATGGGGTCTGTATAAATGAATATTGGGCCTCCATTAGTCTTTATCCATCACATTCTTAAATTAATTATAGGCCTAGATTAAGTTCCAACCTAATTGAATCTTAAGCCTACATTAATTATTTATTTATCTATAAACTCCTATTTATATAACTTGCCCAATTGTTCTATAATAATAATTATTAATTAGTCTAAATCTATGATTAACACCTTAATAAATTTTGGGGTGTTACATTGCATACCTATGGCCTTAGCCTTCCTGGGGTAGTAATGTGTTAATAGATTGAAATGGAGCACACTCAAAGCCTAGGCCTTTACTAAGGTTGTCATGACATATTTATATAGCTAAATTTCATATCATTCCATTCTTATGGCAACAAAATTACAACTGCAACAAAATTTTTAGTAGTGGTTTTATCCCGTTTCATGCACCAATTGGAACTATAGGGGTCAAATTTTGAATTTGCTTTCTTTTTCACTTAAGGCCACCATAAAACAAGTTTGTTTTGATCCATAAAACCAAGACATAAGCCTCATTAGCATATAGGAGCCATATAACTAAATTTGGCCATTTTAAACATAATACGATTTTAAACTTCAAAAATGTATAACTTTGGCTATACAACTTCAATTTACACAAATAGGTATCTACAAAAAGTTTACAATCTAAACTTTATGATATAAAAATTTCAAGTGAAAATAAATCCATTTGACCCATGAAAAACACCAAAATCTGTGGCTATGATAATGTAAACAGTACTACATAATTTCTTTAATTTTACACTAATTTCAAAAATTTACCAAATATTTTATAGAACTCCAAAAAATACTATCTCTGGCTTGCTATAAAGATCCATAAATTCTTTATAAGGGCCTACCAAATTTCAACTCCAAACTAGGTTGTTTAGGCTATCAAGGGTACGATGCAATTTATGACTTATTTTGACCAAAATTTCGTTCCAAAATAGTCCATTTGGCCTTTAAATTGTAATCTCTTGGTGTGAACAAGTTTTAATTTATTCATACTTCATTTCTGTAAGACCCATTGGATGAAGTATACCTAACATCAAAAGTTGACCATCCCATATCCATTTATCCATATGCCACTTAATAGACCCTAATAGGGAAAACATGTACTAATGGCCTTACTATGCATCAAAATGTTATATATCTATATTCTTAAGCTCATACATAAGTTACCATTTCATATCAACATAGATGCATCATATATGCAACTCATTTTGGACCCATAATATATATCATAGTATCTTATATCATTCAAATAGTAAAGCATATGCCAACTACAAGCTTTTTGCATCTATAGAACATGTACTCATCATCTCACATTAATACATTACAATGTCTTATAATATATGGCATGGTTCACAACTAATTTATCTCAAAGATACATCATAGTCATATAGCCATTAAAGCTTTCTCATAGCTATCTTAAAGCTTTATTTCTTCTTGGTTTTTCCATCTCCTTACTTGAGGAATCTATCATGGTTAGTGGGAGATAAATGGAGTGAGATTCTTAGAAGAATCTCGGTGGCAAATTGCAATCCCTATTAGTGCACACATGAATGCAAATGATAAAATGCATGCATGGAGGCTATATGTCTCAAGTAACTCAAACATGAGAATTGGCATGAAACTTTAACTCTTGTTTGGCCATAGTATAAAAGCATACTTGTTAGGATTAACTCAACTCAACTCTAGGCTAAGAAAAAACTGCTATGCTCAATTCTTTGCCATAGGAGCTAAGAGCTTAAACATAACATCATATATGTATAAAACTCATAATAACAGCCAATTCAAGTCATAACACATAAAATCATCAAACAATCAAGCATACAAGCATTTCAACTCATTCAAACTTCTAAATGCATGAAGATAGGGACAGATAGCTACCTTATGGATTGAGAAGCTTCAACCTACCATCAATCCACGTGTTTATTTTCTTTTCTTTGATCCTCCTTGGCTTGACACTCAGAAATAAGTGACCTTGGGCTAGCTTAGCCTACATATGTCAATTTTCCATACGAAATAACTTATTAGGATCTATTCTAACTCTTGTTGCTAACATTTAAACCAATTAGAACTCAATAGGCATCTTTATCCCATTTTAGGTCCCTTAGGAGGTAACTCTTATATCTCACTTTCTAGGCTCCTAAATCTCACTTGCTATAAACCTTATAAATCTAATGGAACTTATTGCGGCCATCATATGCATGTTTAAATAAGCCAAAGGTGAAATTACTTCTTTAGACTCTTTCGAACTCTAAAATTTCACCTTTCAAAATAAGGCTTCTAAATTCAATCCAGTGGTTCCATTAGAGGTTATAAGTCATATCTAGACCACTTATAACTTTAGAATCAATAAAATAACTCCTTAGGTAGCTATACTCTGCCTTGGTTGAACCTATACTTTTAAGGGGGGCTAAGGGAGTTTAGTTTCTTCCATCAAGAATTTGATGAATATAGGATATCCCTATCTCTTTTCTAGTTCCAGTGGTCTTAATGGCTTAAAACATTTTCCTAAAGTTCTAAAATTTCCAAGATGCAACAAAAACCCTAGGTGCCCTAACTTAAATTCTATAGCTTTATAATTGATTCCAATTGCATTATCTTAATCTTTATGCTTCTAAACCCTTATTCCTATCAAGCTTTAGCCAAACTCAAACTCCCTCTAGGTTTTTCATGTCTTGGCCAAATTGATGAAGAAAAGGAATCCAAGGGAATAGCAAATTTTCTAATTCAAATAATACCTTGTTTGAAAACACTTCTAATGGTGATTCTTATGGTAAACTTGACTTCCTCAAATCTCCTCTTTTTCTCATGAAATCAGCCATAACTTCATCCTTTCAAGAAGCTAAAATTACCATTAGAAAGAGTTTGAAGAGGAGAAGAAAGTTTCTAACAAGCATAGTATGAAATTAAGCATGTTTCCTTACCTTTGCTAGCTTTGTTTTCCCTTCTCTTTCTTCTTATTTTCATGCCATATCCATCTAGTTTAGAGGCTATAAATGTTGATTATAAGAGGAAGAAGGAGGTGGCATGACATATAAAAAGGAAAGGAAGATTTTTATAACAATTTTTAAAATATCGATTTTGTCCCTCTGCTTAATTTCCTCCATTTGGACTCATTTTGTATCCTTTTTAAAAATCATATTTTTCATATGAAAATTTAGGCTTTCTGCTTTATTAAAAGTATTATACTTTGAAATTTTTAAGATTTAGAATAATCCAAAAAAGTCCAATCAAAGTTTCGGTCAACTAATGCTTTAAATTGTACACCGTTAGGGTTTTAGCCACCTTAATGGTTTCTATGGTTTTTGGGTCTCTAAAAAACCTAATGACCTTAACCTTGGCATTTAAAACTCTTTTCCTTTAGTTTCTAAAATTTTACCCAAATTTACAGTTTTGCCACTGATATGTCAGTTTACTTTGTTTAGCTATTTTTTGCTATTTCGTTTCATCTTATATGAACTTCTAGTGTCTCATTATCATGATTATTGTAATATCTGGTTCTTTGAAAATAAGAAAAAATGCGAGAAACGTAACATACGGTTTCTCCGTAAGTACATGAAATTTATCGAATACGAAGGGAAGTCCCCCAGATAGAGTAATTTGAGGTCCAAAAAAATTAGAATAATATTTTAGACTTTAAATCATGGTGATTCAAGGTTAAAGATGCCCTGAAACCAGAGTCAAAATAGCCAGACCGATTTTTACAAAAAGGCAACGAAACGTAATGGCATTTTCGTAATTTCGGGTAATTTTTTGAATACTCATATGAGGGCTTTTTGAATGGCAAATTTGAGTTCTTCAGGGTTCTCAAAGGTCTTGAAAGCCATGGAAAGCCCCGAAATAGTTAAAGTCCCTCTGGTAGACATTTTTTAACGGCAATGAACTCAAACTTTGACTGATTCGTTTGGGAAAGTTTGAACTCCAAATTGAGTGATTCCAATGGCATTTTTTTTAGATTGAGGACCTAAATTTTATGATAGAAAAAATGATTCTAAAAAAGGAGCTAAAACAAATTAGAAACAAAATTACCAAGAACAAAGAGCAAAATTGAAATTTTTGGAAAATGGAAGCTTCCTGAACTCTCCTTATATTTCGCCCTCCTTCTCTCCTCTTCTAAACTAACCTAATTCTGCCCCAAGACTAGAGATGAAGGCCAACTCTCAGGTGCACCAAGGGAAGAGGTTTTGAAGGGAGAAAAGGCAAGGAAAAGGTAGGAAACTTCATAGAATTTCAAGCTAGGCTTAAATAAGTGTTTGGTGAGCTTCTAAGATCCCTAGAAGGCTCTTCATATGCATCTTCCATCAAGAAAACAAAGCAAATCCATTTGGTGCTTCCTTGAAGCCTAGCCTTGGGCTAAGCTAGATGGAGCACTTACAGATAGTTTTAATTTGTTCCAAGGTTATTTTTGAGTCATATATGATGGAAGAGGATGAGTGGAAGCCTTGAAAAAATTTTAGAAGCCATAAATAGTGAGATGGTATCATAGGTTCCATATTATAACTTAAAGAAGCAACACCTAGTTAGACTCCTTGATTTGATTGTGTGATGACTCTAAGAGGCTTAAAAGGAGTCAAGAATTATAAATGAGTGAAGAGAATGGAGCAAAGATCATGTTTCCATAAGGTTGCTTCACTAAGTGCATTATGGAACCATAAAGGAGCCATATGAACTACCTAGCTTTTCTAAGGAATGTGTAGCTCTAAAAATTAGTTCAAGAGTGTAATTGGCTTCTATATGATGTGTCTAGGCTAGGAGAAACAAGCTCCACTTTATTGTGTGAGTATGGCCCAAGAAGAGAAGTCCAGTTCAAGAGGAAAAGTTTGCATTTGTAACAAGGTAGCTCTCTCCTCTTTCCCTCATGCATGAATGAAGGTTTGCCTTGTCTTTGAATATGTGTATGTGTGTTTTAGGCCATGAAAAGTATTTTAGCATGTGCATATATCTCATGGTACCATGATGTCATATTATGTTTTCAAATGAGGTTTAGTATGTTTGCTTTGGTTTGCTTAAGTGTGGTGAAGCCAAGAACCCACTAGCCATAGTGATGATGAGCCAAGAACCATTAAGAATGGTTGAGACAAAGCTTACAGTTTCCCAAGAGCAAGGCTTAGTTCAAGGCCTTTAAGAAAAAGGGTGAGGTGTAATATCTGGTTCTCTAAAAACAAGAGAAAACGCAAGAAATGTAACATACAGTTTCTCCGTAAGCAAACAAAATTCACCAGATACAAAAACAAGTCCCCCAAAATGACTTAGTTAAGATCCCAAAAAATTTAGGAAGCATTCTAGACTCCTAAAAATGAGAATCCCAGGTTCAGACGGAAAGAAAAATGGAGATATAATGAAAAAATGGGATGCAACGAAAGGTTGACAAAACGTAAAGACATTTTTGTCATTTTGAGTAAATTTTGGAATTTCTCATAGGAGGACTTTTTAAATAAAAATTTTAAGTTCTCCAAGGTTCTCTGAGGCCCTGAAAACCATCAGAAGCCTCGGGACAGCTAAAACCCATCTGGTGGATATTTTCCAACGTCAGTTGACCCAAATTTTGATCAGTTCATTTGGGAAAGTTTTAAATCCAATTTGGATGAAACTAAAAGCATTTTATGAATTAGAAGACCTAAATTTTATGATGGAAAAGACGGTTCTCAAAAAGGAGTTAAAATGAGCCTAAACGGAACAAACAAGCACGTAAGGGCAAAATAGTTATTTTAAAAAATTGTAAAAAAGGCTTCTTAAGTAAGATTACACCTCATCACCTTCTCTAAGCTTCCATTTGCAGAAAAATTGACAGCCATGGTGTGACATTAAGAGGGGAGAGAGAGGAGAGGTTTAAGCTTTTGTTTGGGTAAGTAAACAGCCCTGTTTCATCCCGTGCCAGTTAGGAAAGTTGTTCCTCTCTCTAAGAGCTCTTTAATTGTAGTTTTCTTTTCTTAAAAACTTGAA
The DNA here is from genome assembly GCA_026724425.1 of Erythrophleum ivorense. Lineage (NCBI taxonomy): Eukaryota > Viridiplantae > Streptophyta > Magnoliopsida > Fabales > Fabaceae > Erythrophleum > Erythrophleum ivorense. The sequence continues at coordinate 53,625,502 of JAIUCV010000002.1, forward strand.
GATTCAGGTCTAACCTGTAATACCTCCCTATATAATGCCTTTCCTACTACTAATGCCTCATACAGGACTTAGAAGAGCCATTGGAAATTTAAACTGATGAAAATTTCCTTCCCCAACATATGTTTTCTGAACTTGCTCATACAATTTTACTATTCATTTGGTCATTCCCATAATATTGTCTAACTTTGAAAACAATCAATTAATTATAGAAAAATCATATGAGGTTGGTTTAAGGCTCTAATTCAAGCTCTCTAAATCCTTTACAAGGGAAAAATACTTACTCAACAGAATACATATGAATTCGTATAGAAATATCCTTACAAAAATTGGATGATTTTTACCCCTCCTTTAACATATTATTATATTTATATCGATTTGTCCTTACATGAGTGCATTTATCTTTGCATTCTAGGCATGCTAGCCATATTCTCTTTACTTAAGAGTCGAGTATATACATGGTTCTCTATTACATACCTGAGTACCTTACAACACCATAGCATAACTTATACATACAAGAATTCAAGACACTTAATTACATGACCAAAATGTGATACATAAAAGTAAAGTCCTCGGTTTATGCCTCCACACCTTTTGCCCTTTCTTTGCCTGAGCTCGGACCTAATATAAGTTATGTTTGGGGTGAGATTATGAAATCTCAGTAGTAGTAAACCAATCTCATCCACAAGCTAGCATGTAAGTACATAACATAATGCCAATCAAGGTATCACATACTACATAGTGATGCAAGGAATTTCATACAAGGCCAAGCAATATCCTTGCATACATGTCTCATCTTATAGCATAAATGACATTCAGTATAACATAATACTCATCATTATACCAACACACAAGCTTAAAGAAAGAGAAAGGAAAACCTACTACCTTAGAAATCTTGCTCCTTAAGCTTTAGGACTCGACCCACTTACTCTTGGAGTTTCCAAACAATTATCAAACCCTATAATCATAATGATAATTCATTACAATTAACATATGGACCCAAAATTCTAAAGTAATATAGCCCTTTTTAACTTCATAGGACCATTGGAATTGGAAAATCTAACTTCTTCCCTTCCAATTGACTATGGCTGAATTGTATGTATTTCTTGGCCAAAATTTAGCAATTTTATGCCATGAGTTTTGGGGTCTTTCTTATAGGTATTCCTAGCTAAAAGCACCCTTTTAAATCCATTGGAAAGGATAAAATTATCAAATTCTAGCCCCAACAACACGTTTTGTCATAACATAAGCTAGCTCCATTTTAGGCCCGAAAGTGAGTTTCTTTGATTCTAAAAATTGCATAGCCTCTTCCTTTATGTTTTAGGGCTTGAAATTTGGTATACATGACTTTAAGACATTAATAAAACACCATAAAAATTTTGGGAAAATTCGGACAGCATCTCCCTAATATTTTCATTTTCCCAAAAATTTACAATCTTTGTGTTTTTCAAGGTTCCAACAAACAACAAAATGGATGAGCTCATATGCCCTCCATAGCCAATATATAAACTCCATTCCTAGGCCTTCATATTCAACATATAAACTCAATTTCTAATGCTTCATATGCTGTCCAAAAGTGACTCATAACTAGGGTTTACCAAACTAACTTAAAACATGTGATTTTCAAGTGCAATGTGGAGAAAACTTACTCTTTAAGCTTAATCCTTGCTTCCTTTGCTTTTCTCACTCTAAAATCCTTTCTCTCCCCACTTAGAGCAACACTACACCTTGAAGAAAAGATGAATATGCAACTGCCCTTTGGAGAAAATGGTTGGAGGATGGAGAAGATAAAGAAATTTGGTGGAGAATGATGGTAGTTTTGCTTTGTTTCACTTCTTCTCCCACTTTTTCTCCCTCTCTCTCTCTCTCTCTTCACAGTTTTCTTTCTTTCTCCCTTGTGTGTGGAGTGAAAATGGTGGAATGGAGGTGAAAGAGATGAATCTAATGAAGTTAAATGGTCATACTAAATTTGGACCCTTGGATAAACCTTTTCAAGATCAAATCTTAACCTTCTATTCCTTTTTCTTTTAATTTTCTAATTTCATAACTAAATATCTTTTTCCAAAAATTCTTGGCCACACACTTGGAAGCCTTTTATTTGCCCTTAAGTCATAGTTAGTAACCATGGTTAATTTCCTTAACTCAACCATGGTTAACTTTTAACTTAACCATAGTTAGTTTCCAACTTAACCATGGTTAGTTCTTTGAAACAACTAAAATCCTTTCCTCTTTCCTTTTTCTTTTTTTTTTATTTATATTTGGGTTTCATCTTCTCTAAAACCCTAATTATATCTTCTCTTCTCTTTTGGGCTTTTAGAATCAGCTATTGGGCCTTACAGTTGTCTAAAAATCGGTATTTGGGCCCGATTAAGGTTTTACGGTACAATGCTTACCTTTGGCTTTTCTACAATTTATAAATATGATTTTCTCTACTCTCTGGCCATACTGAGATTTAAACATAGATCAGGGGCCCTTAACCTCAATCCTCATAAATTTTGGTGTCAATCGGACACTCGGGTCTTACAGGTATAATTTTCACCGTTCTGTATTATGATTGTGTTATAAAATTTTTATTTACTGCAATTTAATCTGTGAAACTCCTTCAGGGTTTCTTAACCTTTTAGCTATTTTTATTTTTGTAGTTGTTATAACTTTTTTTTTCTATTTTGCTCATAATTACTGATCGGGCTAACCGAATCCTGGACCGGATCCCGCCCGGCCATCTGGATAACTTGGCCTCATTGAACCCGTCTCATCAAATGAAGTTTAACTATGGGTCATGGATTTATGAGATTCTTGCCCGATTTTTTGATATTCATGCCTAAAGCCACGAATATAGGTAAAACTAGAGTTCCCTGAACTTTTGAGTAATTTATACATCTTGCCCTACTCATAATGTTTTCTTTGCATTTTGGTCCCTGACTTCTTCATACTTGACTTTGGAGGCTCTTCGGGGCCTTTTTCTGATCCCTTTTTTTCATCTATTTTAGCTCCAATTTTAAGGTACCTCTGGCCTTGACTCATCATAATTGGCGGTCTAAAAGATCATTCTAATTTCATTAGACCTTAATTTACTCTATTTAGGGGACTTCCTTTTGTATCCGGTGAATTCCGCACGTTGACGGAGAAACCATATGTTACGTTTCTCGCGTTTCCTTACATTTTCTTGGATTTTCAGAAAGCCGGATATTACATAACCCAAGCTAAAAAGGAACTCTTTTCAAGAAACCAATCAGTGAAAAATAATCTATGCAAAGAGAGCTCCATATTAAGGTAAGACTTTACTTGAAACACTTATAAAATCTTACGTTTCTAAGCCATTTAAGTTTTGGTCTAGAGAGAGAAAGTGAGGAGCAAAGTTTTTCTTTATGTGTTCTTGATGGAACTAAAGGTTATAGAGTGTAAGGATTAAGAATATACAACTAGAATTGAAAAATGAGCTTTAGAACACAAGTTATGGAATTTAGGGTTTTGATTAGACCTTGAACTCTACCATAAACCCTAACCATATTTTATGATGTTTAAGTGTTCATATAAGTTCCTAAGACACCAAGAGAGTTTCCTACATGATTCTCCCATCAAAGGAAGCAAAGAAACTCCAAGGATGCCAAGAAGAGTATATGCTTCGTCCTAGAGTAGAAATGGCACGTAGGGGTAGTTTTAATTTGTTCTAAACTTATTTTTAAGTCATGTATGATGGGAGAGTATGAGAACCACCTTCTCTCATGCATGAATGTGTGCTTACATTATCTTTGAATGTGTGTATATATGTTTTAAGCTATGAAAAATATTTTAGCATGAGCTTTTATTCCATAGTACCATGATGATGTTTTATACATTCAAATGATGTTTTATATGCTTGCCTTGGTTTGCTTGAGTGTGGAGAAGCCAAGAACCTCTAGCCATGGTGAGAATGAGCCAAGAATCCTTAAATTTGGTTAAGACAAAGTAAAGAGTCTCCCAAGAGTGAGGTTGACTCCTAAGAGCAAGGTTGAGTCAAAACCTCTTAGAGAAAATGGGTGAGGCAAGTCCAAAATCCATAAGTGAATGGGTGAGGCTAATTCACTCACTTTGCAAGTCTATGTATGCTATGTATGAATTGTTCAAATGCCAAGAATGTTTCTTGAATGTTCACATGTTTCAAGATGCCCATGCATGCATTTTCAAGACTTGTATTGTATACTTTATGTATGATTGAAAGGGAGATGAGCTATTGGGATTCTTTGAATCTCATTCCCTCCTCTCCAATGTTCTAACATGCTAGGTGGGCCAAGTGGACAAGGTAATAGGAGCCAACAACTTGAAAGATGAAAGTGTGACAACAAAGTGCATGAATTTTGCTTGTTTATGGCCATATGAATAGCAAAGTAGCTTTGTATATATTATTTTGAGATGTAAGCTCTTGTATGAATGTAAAATGATGTATGACTCTTGTATAGACTATATGTGGTATGAAATCAATAGAAATGGAAAATTTGGCTTCTTAATGGCTTGGTGTATTAGTGTATTAATGGAAGTGGAATGGCCAAGTTAAGATGTATTAGGTTTGGAACCACTTGGGCAGTTCATACAAGTCATATTCATGCTTTTAAATTTGCCCAAGAGGTGACAAACATCAAAGAAAGCCATTTAGACACATTTTGTATCTTATTTGGAGCAAAATTGATCATATTGGTGAGCTATATCACTTTTGTCCAAATGAGCTCTTCTTGATATGAAATTTGGCATACGTCTAGACCTTGTTGAAAGGTTTTTGGGAAGCTAAAGTGCAAAATTTTTGGAGGTCTATGAAATATTTGATGAATTTTCAAAATTAAAAAATTTTCTGGTTTTAGTTCAATGCACTGTTCATTCTAATCCGAAATGAAACTGTGTCACTCATAAGGCAAATGATATCCAATTGCCATGAAATTTTATAGAAAGAAACTAGACTTTCCTAATGACTTGTGCTAATTACAAGCACCTCATTTGGATGTCTAGATAGGGAGATATAAATTTTTGAAATTTCTATCTAGTATCAGGAATCTAGTCAGACCTATATTATTGTTTGATTGGTTTTTGAGGCTTGGACGTGCCTAGACTGGTCTAAAGTATTTTTTTCCTCTAGATAACATCAGTAGCTTTCTAGATTGGTATTATTTGTATGGATTGGACTTTTGTGGAATTAATTGGACATTTTTTAAGTTTATAGTACAAATCTGGATTAGTACCAATAGCCAGTTAGACTTTTGCATATTTTTTGATGTCAAGCGTGGTCTAGATGCTATGTTCATGACTTGATATTATTTTTACTGTAAATTTAACACTTAGAGCTTTCCAAGAAGCTATAGCATGGCAGATTTAAATTTTTCTAGAATTAGTTATGATTTTTCAAAGTTTGTGACAGAAAGTATGCAATTCTAGCCGAGGCTACATTATGGAATTTTGTGTGTTTCTTGCCTTGCACGAGTTCTAGGCCACTTTTGATGATGGAATTGAGTTGTATCTATGTAATTAAATATAATAATGTCATACAAGAGCTCACATGGTCCACAAGACATTGAATGAAAAATTCATACGCTACGCAACGCAAAAATATTCATTATTTTAATGTCATTTTCCTTACTCCTTCATGAAATTCATGGCATGAGACCTAAAGATAGCATGAGATAAGTTAGAAATTTATGGTGTTACATAAGGCAAGTCCAATAACCTTGAAGAGAATGGGTGAGGCTAATCCACTTACTTGGCAAGCATATGTATGACTTGTTCAAATGCCAAGAATGTTTCTTGAATGATCATACATTCCATTATGCTCATGCATATATTTTTAAGACTTGAATTGCATTCTTTATGTATGATTGAAAGGGAGATGAGCTATTGGGATTCTTTAAATCTCATTACCTCCTCTCTAATGTTTTAACATGTTAAGTGGACTAAATGAACAAAGTAATGGAAGCCACCAAGTTGGGAGATGAGAGATTAACAACCAAGTGTGTAAAAATGTAAAATTGTGACCATATGAGTGCACATGATGTAATCCTTCATTGTATATGTTATATGACCTTATGATCATATGTAAATATGTACATGTATTATGTATGAATGAGATTTGGTGCAATATGCATGATATAACATGATTTGGGTATAGAATGGCAAGACTTAACATATGCATTCTTGTGTATAACTTGGGGTGGATGAGTGAGTTTGAGAAATCTAGGTTCGTCCACCTTTGAGACAATTTTAGTAGACCATTTTGGTGCTTTTCCAAGTGCTCAAGTGGCTATGGTTGCCTTGGAAGCTAAAATGAACCATTTGAACCCTTTATGAGACACAAAAATAACCATTTTGTAACCTAATATCAAATTCTGACCAAATGAACGAATTTGCTCATGACATTTGGTATGTGATAAGCATAATTTATATACATTTTATTCTCCTTAATTTAGACATTTTAGTTCAAAATATGGTTCTAGGAGTCTAATTAAATGAAATTTTGTTTTAATAGCCATTTTCTACATTTTAGGAATTAATTTACAAATTATTGGATTTTAATGCATAAATTTAGTTTAAATAATTTTGTGAAAATTCCTATTTGATTTTTCCCACTCTTTTGTGCAAGATTTTCAATGAACAATTAAAGCTTGAATGAACTTTCCATGGAACCCACACACTTACATGAAGTCTCGTGATCATCAAACACATGCATGGCTCAAGAACGAAGGAAAGCAAGAAGGAAGCTTCTTCATTCATTCGAGCTAGATATCACAAGCAGAGTGAAGGAGAAGGAGACTTGGATTCCAAGTGGAAACAAGCTTGGGTTTAGATTATACATCCACATACTCAAGCTGCCACGGATCCCATGTCATTTAACCAAGCTATCCATTCATTGAAGAAGCAATGCAAGCTCATGAATGTGGAAGAATGATGTCTAGAATGCATGGAACACTAGCTACTGGTTGGGCAGAATGACAAGAAGAATCAACAAGAAAAAAAGGGTCTAAGAAGGTTTGAAGAAGCTACATATACATGTAGAAATGGAGAAAACAAATGAAACAAGAAGCTTGCATGGAAAACACAAAGAAAGCTAGAGGAGAAGCCACGAGTTCCAGCAGCACACTCATTCAGTTTTGAAGGAAGTTTCAATGTGAAAAACTTACGTGAGAACCAGAAACAGAAGGGGCAGCTCCAGAAAAACAGAAAGCTCGAGCCTGTGTGGAAACAAAAGAAGAAGCAACTGAACGAGTTCCACGAGGAAGCACCAGTTGAGCAGAACACATGCAGAAGCTTACGTGGATAAAGTGAAAAAGCTGCGTCTAGATTTGAAAAGTAGCCACGGTTTAGTGTGGAGAAGAGACAGAATATGGAATACGTAAAAGAGCAAAACTGCATGTGAAAAAGACGTGGAAAAATGCGAGCTGGAAACGAGCTGGAGCTGACGTGATTGCTAAAATGGCTACAGCATGAAGAACAGAGCAAAGCAACGTGGAAGAACAAAGCTGGACTGGGCAGAGGGGTGAGACGCACGAAGAAGCTATTGCACGAGCTGAATCATAAGCCACAAACCATGTGATTAATGATGCATGAGAGATGGAGAAAAGACACAGAAAACGTGAAGAGAAGAGCTGCAGTTTTAACGTGAAGAAGAGCTACGTGAAAAACGCATAAAGACGCTGAAGAAGCTACGGGCAATGAGAAGCAGCTGAGCACGTGGGGTTTAAAGGAACAAGTGGATTATTATATTCATAATGGGGCCCACATTTTATATACAGAAAGTAGCTTCAGGGAATTGGAGATAATGCATTGCATGGAGTGAATAAAATCACGAGCAGCAATATGTGAAGCAAAACAAAGAGAAGCACGTGAATTTTAAAGAAGAAAAAGGCTTCATTCAGCACGCCTCCATACATATCCTAGTCCATTCACAATTCCACCAACTCACGTCTCTATAATTTAGCAAACTCATGCCTATATATATCTAGCCATTCATTCGTTCAAGGGGGACACACCATTCATAAACCATCCATCAATTCATCCACACACCATTCATCGTCCACTCCATCCTCTTTTCATCCCCATTCCATCAATCCATCTCCAATGATATTCTAATTCATCTTGAGGCTAGCAAGGAGGAAGCTCTTGGAGAAGCTTGAATCCATGGAAGAATAATTCAGAATTTTGGCTAATGATTTCTCTACTTTTCCTACACTTTTTCTCTTTCATTTATTTTCTTGGTTAAGATATATTTGATAAAGAATTTTTGTAATTGTAATTAGTGGCTGGTTAGACACTAATTAGGAAGTATTTTTGTTGATTAATTGATCTGATTAATTTCAATATTATTTGAATTCCCATGTATGCTTCGAAGGTGTTTGATAAAATACATGAGTGAGCGTAATTGTTTAAATTGAGGATTCCTTAATGTTTAGTTGGTTAATTAAATATTTAGGATGATTCAGAGGCTAATCAAATTAGTTAATCAATCAATTTGAGTGTTCATTGATCCTAAAACAAGAATTGACAATTTAATTTGGATGTGAGGTCTCAATTCAACATTAGATCGTTGATTTCTTGAATCTTGCGTGGTTACTCAAGATAAATTGTTATGAACACGAGTAGGAACTCTTAGACCAGAATTAATCATAATTGGATTAGGATCAGGATAGTGGATACCAAAGGACGAATCCAAAGCTAGTCACAAGTCTATCTTTCACAAGACCATAATTCACCTAATTAGATAGAATTTAAGAATTTTAATTCAATTTAGTTTTAAGTAAATCAAAACCCCCTAATTTAGGAATTTTTAGAGTATTTTAACATTTGGAAAACTCAATTAAACATTGAATGCCAATTCCAAGGGAGATGACCTAGGTTGTGCCATTAACTACATATTTTATCAGCCTAGTATAATTTTGAGGGTTATGTGACGATCCACTCAGTATGCATATAGATCTCATCCAGAAATTTTTGAAAATTTAAAGACTAAATTATTTGGAGCTCTATGGAATTAATTATGATTTTTCAAAATTGACATTTATTCTATTGAACTGATGTAGACACTGTTTATATGATTAGTAAATTGGATTGTGTCATTTGAGGGTTAAATGATGTCCAATGCTCATGAACTTTTACAGGCATAAAACTAGACATAATAAGCTTTCCATAGCCATTGAGACCACCCTAATTAGACCTCTGAGTAGAGAGTTATGAATTTTTGAAGATTGAGGATAGTACCAGTAACGACAGTCGACCTCTGGTGTTCCATCAATTTCCAATGGCTAGCAACCTCTATCTTGGTCTAAAATTATTTTTATAGAAAGTTGACATCTGTAACTTTCCAGAATGGTAAAGTATGCATGATTTTGATTTTTTTAGAATTAGTTATGATTTTACAAACTTCATATCAGAATTCTGGAATTCCAACCCAAGGATACACACTCCATTCTCATGTATACCTTCCACTTGCACGAGTTCTAGGCTACTTCTTGAGCTTGTTATGAATTGTATTTGTGTATTTAAATATGAGAATAAAATGGATGAGTCTATATGGCCCACGGAACACCGAATGAAAATTTTATCCGTGACATAACGTAATTTAATGGAATATTCTTAATAGCTTTTATTGGAAATCTCATGTAATCTAAGGAGATGAGCCTAGTAACAATGTGAGATGAGCTTAGTAAATGTGGTGTTACAGTTATCAACCCTTAATTTGATATCTAAGGGTTTGGAAAATATCAATATGACAAAGGTCATAGCAAATTGTATAATAGGGTGCATACCTAAGACTTTTTGGCTTTTTTTTAATAGTACATTGATTATTTTTTATGGTATGGGTTTAGATCCTTAACTCTTCAATGCAAGTTTTTTTTTCTTGATGTATGGGATAAAAATAATGCCTTTTAAAATAGGGTTTGAAATCTATTTTTTAAGTAAAAAAAATATCTTTTCAAAAATGATAAATAAGATCATAGTTGAAATATAGCTTTAAAATTGACTGAAATATGGCTCTTCTTCCCAAAGCATTTGAAATTGGCTAGAATGGATTTCTCTAAGGAAAAAAGTGAATAAGTAGTTGTTTTGAAGTAATTTTTATCAAAACTTGAAAGATAGTTTCAAAACTTAGTGAAATGTAATTTTTGAAGAGGCAAAGTGAAAGTATCACTTTTTTTGTGAGCAAGCATTTAGATTATAAGTAATCAAGATTGTAGGCAGTGGTATGGTTTTTTTAGAACAAGTGAGATTGTCCTTCTTGCCCATGATGCTTACTCATGCAATACTATGGTTTTTTCTACTCTAGGTAGGGTTATCCCTCTTATATGCATAGAATGAAGTTTTCCTTTTAATAGGCGAGGTTATCCTTCTTACCCATGATGTTCACTCGTGCCAATCCATTACTTTGCAATAACATCATTTTCTTATGTTGGAAAAGGTTATCCATCTTACTTGTGATATCATAAATCTATTGCCATACAAGAATATCATTTTCTTATAATAGGTGGGCTTATCTGTCTTGCTTGTGATGTCATAAATCTAATATTATTTAGCAATATAATTCTCCTATAGTGGGCATGGTCATCCATCTTGATTATGGTATCATAAATCTAATATTATGTAGCAATATAATTCTTTTAGAACAGGTGAGATTATCTATCTTGCCTATGATATCATAAATATAATCTTATGTAGCAATATAGTTCTCCTATAATTGGTGGAGTTATCTGTCTTGCCCCTAATATCATAAATCTAATATTATGACTACTTCATAACTAAAAATCACATGAACTAGCTACTCTATTATTCCAACCACTATGTCTGTCGAAGTTATAAATCTATCACTTATTTGATTTTTTTGACATAACTAATTCAAAAGGAATTATTTTGTCTATCTATCATGAATCTTTGAAGTAGAACGATGAGAAGAAAGGTTGAGACCCTCCCTAACGCACCAAATGTTTCTATTCGATAGATTGCATTTTAGATGAGGAAGAAATTAGAGGGAGTAAGAGATCAAAAAGATGATGATTTGTATTATTGAAGGGTTTCCTAAGGGGGATACAATGGTAAGACAAAGTAAAGACTATATCTCTTGAACTTAGTAACATAAATCTAAATGTGGAGGACTTTATGTTGTATGGTGTTGTGTTTTTTGTTGTCTTCTTTGACCTCCTCCATTGTACTACAAGGGGTCTATATTTGTAAGCTTTATGGGTGGTTTGCTGATGATAACAATCATGGCAAGTTGCCTGATAGAGCCATAGAAGTAGTCTAATCAAAGTTGCTAGCCATGCTAAAGCTCTTCTATTCAAAGTAACTTAGGCTTTTTACTGTGTCAGTTCCATGTATGAGGCTTAATGAATGGTAGTCATTAAGTTTTTTGTGCATTCTAGATACATGTTGGATTGGGTTAGGCCAATCCAAATTTTATTTGTATTTTATAAAATATAAATGAAGTTAAGAAAGGTCCATCAGCTTGGGAAATGAATTTATTTTTTATATTCTTTTAGCTTTTTTATTTAAGCACGTTTTTTCTAGAAAAAGTAAATTACATAATTGCATTTTTTAATAAAGAATTTATGTTCGTTTGCTTTGCAAATTGACACTATTTTAAAAGACTAGAAAAATAAAAATATTATGGGCAAAGACCATAGATAACATGAAAGCAATGATGAATTTAAAAAAATATTACAGGTGGAGAGACTTAAAGTTATAAGAATTAACTAATGGGAAAGTGTTTAAATTGAAAGCTAAGTTTACTTTCATATTAGAGCAAAAATGAGTTGTTTGTGAGTAGGTAAAAAATTTAAAAATGCTTGAAGGTATTTGTTGAATTTCTCAAGATATGTGGATTTAAAGGAGGAAAAGTTATTTGGATTGAAAAGTCATGATCTCCACAACATCATAGAATGTTTGCTTCCAATCACTTTTAGTCCATTACTTGAGCAAATTTAGAAACCTATAACTAAGTTAAGTTAATTCCTCAAGGTATGTTTGGTTGGATGATGTAATAGTGAAGGAAATGTAAAATATGGGTAAGTGATGGTAGGTGAAAAAAGAAATGACTGTTTTACCCTTACTTTTAAAAATGTGATTTGATAGATAGAATAATAAATATAAGGGTATAATAGATATTATACAAACTATGTAAAGGATTTACTTTAGCAATGCATTGAACCAAATGGAGCCTTAGAGACCTATATTTAGCGAGTGGATGACTTAATGCAAATGGAACATAACATTCTTTGTCATACTTTACTGTTAGAAAACATATTTTCACTAGATTCTTTGATTTTGTAGAACATTTACTAATCCATTTTCTTATCAGCATGGATACAGTGAGGAAAGTGGGTTGACATTTTACATTTGCTTCCTATAAGTACAAGAAGCTAAAATAAATAAATTTGTTCGAGCTCTAAAATTGGTCCATTAGCTAGAAATTAGGCTTCTGATTGCTAAGATCCAAGTGATGCAATATTAGTTGGATACAATGATGAAATTCTATGGACAATTTTCCCTAAGACAATGCTTGCCTTAGTCATTAAGACAATCTAGAACCATATAAGCTAGACATGTCTAATTTCAACCAAAGAAATCAACAAAATGATGAAAAAAATTGTAATGACCTAAATTTTAATTTGAAATTAGTGAAAAAAAGAATTTAACTGCTGCTCAATTTAGGGATAGTTAAGAGCTTGAAATTAACTTAGTAACATGTTGACTCTAATTTTATTTCCCAAATATTTATAGTTTTGAAACAATTCCTATCAACACCACATTGAGTCATTTCTTTATTTTTGTCATAGTTTAATTAATAGTTTTTATTTTTCTCGTAAGGCCTAAGGCTTTATTTTGAGCTTAGCTTTTATTATTGTTATTGTTGTTATTAATTTTAGGGTCTATATTGTTCTTCGAATAAAAACCTAATATCATGTCTACTTGAATCTTACATATACGCACTCAAGGAGAGAAAAGGAGAGGAGGGAGGAGATAGAGACCATTGATTCATGGATCTGGATTATCTGAAGTACAAAAAAGTGAAGTGCTTCTGAATTATCTCACATATCTCTCATTTTATTTATTTATTATTTTAACATTACTTTTTTGATGCCAATATTTTCCTTGAAAGTCTCTCACTTTAGAGACAATTCATAGACTCTTACTCAGAATATCTGTATCCTTGATTCATTTGGAGCATTCACGTGGGTAGCTCCTTTTCTTACGTGGTCTTTCACGCTTCCTTCTCAAAGATTTTAAAAGAAAGAAAAATTAAAAAAGAAGAAAAGAAACTAATAAGCTACCTGGCCCCGTTTTCCTATTTCTTCCCGTGACCCCTCTTCCTTACCATTTGCTATTGTCTCTCGTCTCCCATCTCTTCTCTCCCTCTTCCATGAAGATCTACGCACATACCTGCGATTGTAGGTGTTTTTGAAGCTTGGTCAGCCTTGTGCAGCTTGAAGCTTCTTTTTTCGCCCAAGCCTTGCTTTCTTCTTCCAGCCATGACTTTCTTCATGTATGGTAGTCATTTGTAGGATTTGAGCAGCCATTTTCTTGTTCCTTTCCTTCTCCTTCATCCCTACAAGCTTGTCAACTTTTCCTTTCCATTTTCGCAGCTTTTCTTTTCCTCATAGCAGATTCTCCGTCCAAAAAATGCCCCTGTTTTGCAAGCCATTCAGCTGATGCGTGAACAGTACTTCGAGCTTGTGCAATTGAAGCCTTAGCTCTTCACTTTTATTGTTTTAAATTATCTCTTTTTTTTCTTTTCTTCTTTAAATTCCCCAACATGGTTAATCATTTATCCCTTCATTTCCGTAGCCCTTTGCCCCTTATTGCAAACCCATTCTTCCTTACAAGCCCAACCCGAGTGGCACCCCATTTGCAACGTGAGGAAAAAATAAAAAAAGGAAAACAGAGTGGGTGTGTAAGGTCCATCTTGGTCTGTTATGCTTGATTTGAGTGCGGATTGGCCGAGAACTCATTTTCCTTTGCCTCTCTAGTTGGTGGTTTGACTGGTGGGAAGCGAATTGGTGAGTTGTGGAAGGTAGGTTAATTACTTATCCTCTCGTGTTTTTTTTTTTTGGCCAATTAATTACTTACTTTCTTTTATTCCTTTCTTTAGGTGAAGTCTGTTATGTTTGAAAGTTTAGAATCTAATAGAATAACAATTAACAAAATGAAACGGAAAGTCATGTATCATTTTGTTATTTAAAAGTTTTAATGAGGGAAAGAAGAGAATTCTTTTATCATTATTTGGAAGTTGCAATAAAAATTGATGGAATAGAATGATTTATAATTTCTTTTATAAAAAAACTCACATACAAGGGTGAGAAATAAATCCCCTATAACTTTGGCTTGAGATATGTAAAATATATCATACATAGAAAGTCTTTATTCTAAAAGAAAGCAAGCTTGTGAGTGACTTGGAACCAACAGAAAAATAAAATGTTAATATGCCTACTAACATCAACATCTTTCGTCTACTTTGTTTCGATATAAGGAGAAGCTTGTGACAAGATGCAGTAAAATTCAGTCACGTTTTGATAGATAATATAATAAAATCCACTATATATGTATATATATAATTTTGTATGGGAAAGGAATGATACCTGTTTGAAAAAGACGACCAAAATCAATGTCCTTTAACCATCGACATCCTCAATAAGTTTATATTTGCAATTTTAATTGCAATTCCATTCCATTCTATCCTTAACCTCTCAATTGGGGAGATATCAAATTTTGAATTTTGGATAGCAAAAAAAAAAAAAAAAGAGGTCTTCTAGAAGCCATCTCTGGCCATTCCATTCCCTCTTTAAAAAACACTCAAAAAATGGCCCAATCCACTTTAGCCATTTCATTCTATCCTTTGCCATCCATCCAAACACTACCTATATAGCCAAGTTCTTCTTTCCTTCTCTTGCGATTGCCTCCCCATAGTGAGTGTAACACCTTGATTTCCAGGATGATGCATGACCTATGTACTTTATTTGAGTGGCGAAATGATGGCAGAAATTTTAAGCTAATTATTAATTTCCTACTCTATGTCATTTGTCTATTTTTTTGATTAAAATATTATTAAAAGAAATTATTCTGATATTAAGGAGACAATTCACATGATAATCCATACAAAATTACAAAAATTACTTTCTAATGGTAGAAGTCTATTAAAGTCAGTTGTAATACTTGTAAATATAAAGACTCCTAAATTATACAACTAAGCATATTATCATATCATAATACTATCATCTAATAACAAGGCCAATTGTCATTCATCTTTTTTTCTTGTGATCTACCCCCATTTAGAATTTCTTGAAGCCAACAGGTCAATCTACTATCATACTAGTGTCAAGCAAACAGATGCCCTTGTATGAACACATTATTAAATATAGTGAGAATTTATATTCTTATTAAGAACACTATAAATTAGGAAAACTAGTCATGGTTTAGCTGTCACGTGTGCAGAATTTTTTTTTTTTTTTCATTTCCCTTTCCTATCTATAGCATACAAACATAGTGAATATATCGTAGCATAACATTTATAGATAGGAGAACATATGTACATGTGTAAGGACATAAGTCTTACTAGAATACATACAACATAAGTCATAGATGTATATTTACTTCAAATCATTTAAGGATCTCATGGCAATATTTCTACATATAAAGTATCATGCTATACTTATTATGTCAGTATATCAATATCATGGTATGATAAATATAGCTAGGCACTTCTATGAGAACCTATATATCCCACAGAATTATATGCAGATGTAATAATACAATAACATTATCTTTAGCTAAATTATTCAAGGTCCTTTTTGAAGCAATATCATTTTAACTTAATTGTAATAGTCCCAACGTATCATATTTGTTGTACCACATAAACTTGATATATACTAGCATGCTTCATTATTCATAAAACCTTGACATATCTTGTGCTTCATATACATTAGTACTCCAATGAGTACATTTCCATATCTTATCATTGTGCATGCCCTTCTAAGAAAACACAAATGATCCTACTTTAAAAGCACTAGTAAAAGGGAAAACTAGTTCCTAAGTACCATACCAAACATCCTATATTACTTAATACAGACTTAGGTTTTCACAATCATAGATAACCCATCAAGCATTCCATATTACTTACTATGATGCCTAGGTTTTTACTACCATGAAAGAGGAAAATTGCTCTTAATCACTATGATCATTGGCATATCACTTTGGATAGGAATAAACATTACTAAGGAATCCTCTAAAATAGATCTATAACCGTAACCTGAAGCCTGAAGCCATGTGAAGATCTCCCAATCTCCTGTAACCCTCTGTCATAAACCTTGTCCTTGGAAAAATGGGACTACAACTTAAGTAGGACTCTAACCCCTTTTCTTCCCATATAATCATATCCTTTCTTATAGATAGTGCCTTCTAAGGTCTCAACCTTTTGGGAACATTAACTCAGTTGATGAAAACCATTTTCTATTGGAATTTCATCCCTTGAAAAACTTGTTTCTTGGAGATTTTTTTCAAATTGGGATCCAAGCACCTTATCTCCTAGAGATCATCTTCTATTGAGGTTCCATTCCTTGAGAACTCTTTCTTTCTCCTAAAATTCCTTTATTTGTAGAAAACTTATCTCAATAGCAATAACATGCAATCATTGTCATGCACTTTAAACATACACAACTTGGCACAATTATGTAAAATTACATCACATGTAAGTAGTGTATAACTTAAATTTATATTTTAAGTTATCTAGGTCATATTCATTAGGCACAAATAATCTTTCTTCATAGGCATTGAATTCTTACAAACACATGTATATCATGGATAAGGCATATAGACACACACATATGCATCATAGATTAGGCATGCATACATGTGTGTATATAAGTATGTATATATATATATATATGTGTGCATGACAATTTAGACAGCCATATAGTATAATGAATCAAGCATGCATACAAGGTTTATACATGATACATCATCAAAAGTTAACTATTATAATGTAACCTTTTTTCTTTTTACCTGTCTTTTAGTGTTTTTAATGTATTAGTTAAGTCCATATCTAAGGTCATCTATGTATAGGAAGGATTCATGATTCAATTATCCACACATGGAGATTTAAGGTGTTTCATAGTCATCCATACATAGGAATTGTTCAAAGTTTAGTTATGCACGGGCCTTTGTATTATTCCTTACTTAGGGAATTATGTGAGGTATTACTTAATTTATAGTCTTTAGGTTCGAAGAGAATTCATTAAGGCAACTCATTTATGAACTTCATTTAAACATTAATCCCATATATAGACATGCATATACCAGATGCAAGCAACACATAGAAACACATGAAACTTAATAAAAAACAAGTCTCTAGGAGGCAAACAGCCCATGCCATTTTAGATGGCCAGACCTTGTACTTCTTAGACACTTAAAACACTCAAAACAAGGGAAGAATGCATAGCTTGTGTGTATTTTTACATGGCCGGGTTGTGTACCTCCTAAGTTTGGAGTGTGTACATCATTTTTGCCCCAAAACAATGAATCACATGATCATGTGATTCCTCACATTCACATAGCTTGACCATGCAATTTTCTAACACTCATGATGAGCATAGCTATGTTGTTTACATGGCTTGGCCATGCTTGGAACCCCTGTTCAACAAAATTACATTTTTATACCTCCAAAATGCCATTTTCAAAACAATATTATTTACCTACTATGATTTATACACTATCATACTGACAAATGTTCATCAAAACACCATTTAATTCCATAAATCCTACTATGACTCTTTATGCTAAATCTTTGAAGACATATGTTAAAGAAGATGAAAGAAGAAGAGGATGAAGAAGAGATAAAAAGGAGAGGTAAGGTATCCATATGCACAAGCAAGGCATGTTCTTACCTCACATTTCTTTCCAAATTTCTCTTCTCCTCCTCCTCTCGTTTCTCCTTCCTTTCCTCGTCTATAATTTCACATTTTTCTCTTTTTCTTTCTCTCTCCTTCACCCTTTTTCCGCTTTCAATCTCTCTTGAAGCTTGTTTTGATAAGCTTATAAATACAAGATTATCTTCGTTTCTATGTCAGCCATGTTTATGTATTTGGGGGCGTGACAAAGAATGATCTTGGCTTATGAATGATCTTAAACTTATGCGTTTGACTTGAAACTTTTACACTGTTTATTTTTTATTGAAGTTTATGATATAAACATTGCAATTTAATGTTTTTGTATTAATTTTGTAATCCAATAGTTTATAAATATAAGTTCATCATCGAGTAAATAATTTCTTGGTAAATATAATAATTAATTAAGGTTAACATATTAATTTTATGTATATGTAAATTTAATATCTAGATATCTTTAGTTGGTTTAAAAAAACGAAATATTTTACAAATTAAAAAAAAGGCTTCATTTAATGTATTGTACATTATTTATTATTTTAAATTTTATTTTAAAAAATAAAAATACAAAAACAAAAATAAAATAAAATGTGATCCATTTGCTTATACAAAACGAACTACCTTTTATAATCCATCTTAACAGCAGTCGGATGTTGCTTTTTTTTTTTTTTCTATATATAGGGTCAATTTTTGTGTGTTTATTTCTTTCTCCTTGTCTCGTCTGCTTCTTCTTTTTGTGCTCCTCTGCGTTGTCTTCTTCTTCTTCGATCATTTGCTTCTTTATCTTTTTTTTTTTACTTCTTTTTTTTTTCACTTTTTCTGCTTCTATTTCTTCATCTTTTGTTTTTTTTTTTACTTTTATTTTTTTTACAGATTTCTTTTTCATGGGGCATAAAGATGATTAGTTTTGGAGATGCATTTTGTCTCTTTTTTCTTAAATTTATTTTTTAGAAAATTTATTTATATGTTTTTTAACTCTATTTGCTGGTGTTTGTTTCTTATTATTTTTTTATGCAATTTTATTAATCATTTTCCAAATTTTTTATGGATTAATATGTATACTCTGAATGTATACTCACAACTCGCACGTAAGAAAGGCATGAATCTTTTGATTTTGATTTTTGTATTTTTTTTCTTTTTAAAATTATTATAATATAACTTGACGGAAAGAGTGACTCATAAATTCATCTTTATTAAAGAAGACCGAGTTAGTCGTTGAGCCAGAGACCAAGTTAAAGCAACCTAGCGTAAAGAAGACGAAGAGATGAACGCCAGAGGTGAGAAAAGAAGAAGACTAACGTAGCTGTAAGACCTAATGCCGAAGCAAGGATAACTGCTAATAAAAGAAAAGACTATTATTGTTAGCAGATTTTTCACATTCAACCATGAAATTTGAGCAATCAAAGCTACCTCTTTTCCATGGTCAAAGACCATCTGCTATGCAGCGTGCTGTGCAAATGGCAAAGTATATCTTTTTCGTTTAAATTTTATTTTTTTTAATTTTAAAGAAAGTAAAAAATGAAGATAATATTTTATTTTCTGTTAAATAGATATTAGGTTATATAATAATAATAATAATAATAATAATAATAATAATAATAGTAAGAATTAAAAGACTATTTTTATTTTATTTTTTTCAAAATATAAAAATAAATTCAAAATAAAAAATATATATATGGCTGGATTCAAATTTTGAAGACAAATGAAAAGTTGAGATGCTGTGATGCTTGCACGATATATGTGCTGGGTAAGAAGCGCACCAAATAATCTTTATACCCCTTTTCACTGCTGACTTTGAACAAATTTTTATCTTAACTTTTTTCTTTTCTCCATCTGCAATGTAGACAAAGGGAAGAAAGTATAATAATTAATATAATAAAATAATATACAATATAATAATATATAATATAACAATGTAATCATTATAATAGTTAAATATAGTAAACTTTTCCTCTTTTCAAATGTTAATCAAACAAATAATAATAATAAAATAATTTAAAAATAATTTACTATAATTATTTTTACATAATTTTTTTATTTTGTTCATCTATTTTGTAGACAGACAAAGTTAAAAATAATAATTTTTTATCAATTTACTTTGTAGATGGATGGAATAAAAATTATACAAAACATAACTTATTTGGCAAAATAAATTAATTTTGTGAAATATTTTTATTTTAAATATATATTTTTTTATCTTTCTGCTTTGCAAACTGATAACAAAATTTTAAATTACATAAAAATAGCTACAGAATTTTATTTGATTAGTTTTTTTTAATTACTTATTTTTATTTAATATAGATTTTAGTTGTAGCTTTTTTATGTGTAGTTTTTAAAAACTTCTGAAATGACAGTCAGATCAGATTGGTTTTATCAAGTTCAACGAAGTCTGTAAATTAGACAGCGATTAGCGGAATTCCGTCTGCCAAGAGTACTCCGGGGGTAGTCGAAGAAAAGTTAATAATAATTCCGACTGCTTTTTTATTTTTTGCCAACTACAAAATCTGATGTAATTTTTTGTTTGGAAAATTAATTTTAAATTAAAGATATTTATATTAAAAGACGTTAAATTTTAAAATTATTTTTAAGAATTAGAATCAAAAATTTAAATTACATGAGAAAATTATAGTTTAAGACCTCAAATTAAAATTTTTTTATCTTTTAATTTTTTAGAATATTTTAAAATTTAAGATCTAATATAAATATTATTAACTTGGTATTTTCAATTATAATTTTTTTATTTTGTTTTTACTGTAATGTATAACATGTTTTACTGTTTTTAGTATTATTCTTGATTTTCAACATGGGCACTTTTACAGAACTCGAATTTGTTGCTTAGTGTTCTTGATTTCCACTCATGTTCAACCTTATTTGGATCTAATCTTATTTAATCTATGGGACAAGCTCTCTGTTTCAGCCTCCATGGAATGACTGTGTGTTGGAAACGTTGTGTTGTCCCATCGTTTTCATTTATGATGGAAATGAATTGATATTGTATTTTGAGAGGGTAAGCACTAATATGGTTTTGAAAGCTACGAATTTTGGTTTGTAAAGTCGAAATTTTCAATTCTATCTTGTATGTTACAGGGTAACTCAGAATGTTACAAATGCTCTTTGAATGTTATGAAGTATATTCTGCATGATATGAGTTAACTTTAGAATGTGGTAAGTTAATTCAAAATATTCCAAATGTTGTTTTGAATGCTATGAAGTATGTGTTGAATGTTATAAGTTAACTCAGAACGTTTACACATGTTATTCTGAAATTTAAGTATGTTTTTGGAATGTTACAAGTTTTCCCGTAAATGTATGGTACCTGTTCAAAAGGTATAATGCTCTGTTCAGAAAAGCAAAATGTCCTGTTTCAAAATAAAATAAAATGATGTATTGCTCAAAAAAGTGTGAGGCTTTGTTCAACAAAGTATAGTGCACTATTGAGAACGATACAATGCTCTGCTCTGAAAGAAGTTATGTTCTTACGAGCATGGCTTGGAGGTGCTTAGAGTATGATTTTCTATTTTTATCTTCTTTTAAAACTTTATATCTCTTTTATGCATTTCTAATTATTTTGTTGAAATGTTTTTATTGGAAAATTATCTTACATAAAATTTTGCAACTAACAACACTAGTTGTTAGTGGCCAAAAAAAAAAAAGTACTTATTAACCTTTGTGCACTTAAGTCCAAATCCCCAGTTAAGAGGGATATGGCTAGTCCTGTGTGAAGCCAACACACATAGATCTATTTAAAGTGGACTAAATCTTAAGACTAGTATAAAATAGGAACGAAATGCTTGACTATAAGAAGGAGTAGAATGCTCATCCTTAGCTAGCTTGCCCTTTGTGAGCTATATGTTCATGTCTGAACTATCTTCTCGTTCTTTCGTAGATGTGTCCCAAGAAAAGTTATTTTCTATAAACTTATATAAATGTTTATTTATTAATTCTTTACCATGATTGTAAACCTCATGAAATTACTTTGAACTGTTTTAATTGTTTTGGTTGGATTCGGTTACTTATTCATTTACTAGTATATCTTAAAATTTTACTCATTCCTTCACTAGTATATCTTGCAGTTATATGTAATTGTCTTGATTCTCTAGATTATTTCCGTTGGATTGCATCTCTTGTTGCTTTTATAATTTTTTTAGTTCCTCCTTATAATTGAATTTGCATGGTTGCTCTTTTTATAGTTTTTAAATTACGTTTGCTTAAAACAGACTCTTATGTTTCAAATCTTCGTTGTATATGATTAGAAGGTTTTGTTTTCTTATTCAAAACCACTTGTGTCCCTCATTTGTCCCATTCTCATTTATAATATGTATTATCTATTTACTAAGTTGTTGGACTTACTTCATTTTTATTACAAGTTTTAGATAAAGGTTTAAAAGAAGGTCTGTTTTTCTCAATGTGAAGAGTGAAGCATTGATCAGTGAGCCTAACAGATTGATCATATGGCAATGTTTTGTAGTGTGTTTTGTATGTGCTAGTATACTTTGTATTCTAGAAGTGTTCTGTAATTCATAAGCAAAACTCTCGCTTTTCATGATGTGTTTTATGTTATATTCGGTATCTTAATGTTAGAGATGGGAGCTCTCATATCGTGTGTATATGCATAACTAATGTTATGACTATTTGTACATTTGGGAGAACCTTAAACGCAAGAAAATTTCAGACTATGTAATGAAATGGATATATTGTCATTCAATATGCTACTCACGAAAGGATTGGCTGCATGGAAATATTTTGGCGAGGAGCACTAAGATGAAGAGGACATGGATTTTGCTAAGATGCACACTGAGCAGCACAAAAGTGAGATGCAGACTGCTATCATCCTCATATCCTTTGCTGATCACTCTTCCAATTTCGAGGTGTGATAGTGATATTTATCAAAATGGCAATGATGATATTCAATTCTTTGAATTTTTGTTAACTTTAAAACAAAATAATAAAAGAATTATTCACCCAATTGACTTATATCTTTACTTTTTATGATAACAAACATATTAGATAACTTTTCATGAAGAAATTTCAAGTCCTGGGAATCATTTTTTTTTTCAAATTGTAAAAGGAGTTAAGGAAATTCTCAGCTTTTCTAAACGTCAGTATCTAAGTTAATATTTTCAAAAGTGCGGGCAGGATTGAAAATTTTTGTTTTTTAACTATTTGAGACCACTATTCAACTGTTGCTGAGAATTAAGTGGCAATAATGCCAAAAGCCATGATAACGTATCTTTTAGCGCAGATTTGCTTCAACTCTATATTCCACTAGAACTAAATTATTAGTTTTTTTTATTAATTTAGCTCCGACTGGAATTCAAACTTAAATTCTTCAATCTCATGGATGACTCCAATATTACAAAACCAAAACTCATTCATTTTCCCCTGTACACAATTTCTAAAACAGAACTCTGCCTCTTAAACTGTGTAACAACAACTTGGCAGACCCAGCGCATGTTTGGGTTTCAGGAAAACCAGATAGATGGTAAAAAGTAACTGATGGGTAACTTCTGGTCCAAGCAAACAGTTCGCCAGAAGCGCTGAATGATGTCACGAACCAACCCCTTATGGTAATCAAGGTAGTCTAATCAAACCATTCACAACACTGTTGGCTAGCAACCTATGAAAATGATAGCCAGTTTGTTCATCCATCCCTTCCAGTGTCTATAAACGCACCCTTACGCCCTTTCACAGGATAATGAATTTACAGTAAATTAAAAATCATGACTCAGCTGTTCAGTGATAACACAGAAATTGCTGTAACCTATTACTGCGCAAGACAAGACATAAGAATACAAGATAATACTCAGCAAAGTTACAATCAATTATTCGTGCAACGGCAAGGTTACAGGCAAAATCTTTTCAGTCGGACTTCAATATTGTTACGTCAATTTACTCGGATGCAACTTCCCCCTTCTTCTCTGACAGGTACCTATATAAGGAATTGCAGGAAAGACAAGCGTTTATCACTACATGATAATAAGCCACTGCGATCAACGTCCACACTTCTAATAAGACTCAAAACAATGTCTAGTATTGCATAGACTATAACATCACATCTAGATGAAAAAAAAAATACTTGGTTAATAATGGAAAAGAGAAAGGGGGCCATCACCAGATGTCAATTTAGAAAAAGATTTTAAACAGATCAGATAATAAAACAGAGAACGGATCCACTAGTTACATCAATGACTGTCAAACATAATAAATCACGAGTAAAATTCTTTTCCTTCTTTTGTTATATTATAATAATTTAATCAAGAGTATGTCAAAGAAGGATGTATTAAAGCCTAACATTTTAGTGAACAAGGTGATACCAAGGCCCGCAATTAATCTATGTCCTGTCCCTCTAAGGGCAAGTTAGCTGAAAAGTCCTTTCTTCATTCTCACTGTTCATCATACGCCACACAATATCCGGAGAAACCCCTTAGTTTTCAAATATAAAATAAAAATGGAGACAGGCAAAGCTGATTTCCAGCAAGAACAGGAAGGGGCCCTTCATATCCAAAAATATCTTAGAATAGCATTTTTTGCAAGCATCCATATGCAATGCAAATTAACCATAAGTAAGGAATTAACATAAAAATCAATCTTTAACACAGGAGATCGTAAAGGTGCATAGAACTGGATAAAATCATAGTAGTTTAAATAGACCATATGCTCAGTTGATTACCCCTCTGCCTTTGCCCAACGGGAGAGTTGATAGAGTTGAACAGTCTCATTTGAGGCATGACACGCAAGAAGTAAATAGTTGCGTGGCTGTACCATCCATGCAAATCTCATGAACAATGCTGAATAGATACACATTGCTGCAGGATCAATTACAGGCGGGAGAAGCAATTAGCTACAGACCATATAGTAATTAAAAGTTCCAGGTTTACTCAGAAACAAAAATGTTCAACCTGCTGTCATGTTGCCAGATATCATTTCTGGAGGTTTATTCATGTCGGCCAATCCCTTTAATCAAACATACTAAGCCAGATTAGTCATAAAAGCAAGAGATTAGACACTTGTCTTTAAGAAATAACTGGTCTAGCAAATAAATGGCAAACTTTCTAAATGTATAGAGGATCAGCTCAGTACAACATACAGCAGCCACAAATCCCCAGTTCGCAACAGGTCCCCAAAAATGAGTTGTTTTAGGACCAACCGGACTGTTCCAGAATGCTCGGAAGGAAGCCATATGATACCAATGCTACTTCTGATAGTCATTAAAAAAAGTTAGACAATTCAATAAAACAGAGTTATAATATGACATGAAATTAGTAACTGCAAAATGTTAAGATTCTAATTGCTAAATCCAAAGAGTAACATTGTATTAGTGCTTAAAAAGACTAAAAGCCATGAGTCTTTCTACATACTAACAGAACAGTACAAGGAATTCATTAAAATCCATATTATAGCTATTCCATTCAGATGAACAAAAAAGGTTTATTGGTCAGCAATGAATCACATGGGAAAATTTCATGTTAAATTTTGCGCAAGTCCTAGGACTCAAATATTGATAAATATTAACATTCTTAATATGTTATCCTGTCGATCCTTTGATCAGAAAGTGCATCAGCTTAAGATACTAGTGGTGCTAAATGCTAAACTCTTTTCCTTGACGTTTGATGAAAAGTTAAAATTCTGCCCCCAACCTCAAAGGGAAAGAGAAAGGAACGCTTTTCTTGAAAACAACTCAGGTAAGAAAAATTTAGAGTCAAATTATCACTGAAAGGGTATGCAAGAGTTCTATCTGAATAATCATTAACTTTGGATTTGAACTATAGAAAACCAAAGATCTCATGAACAACAAGTGCTATTGTATGATGCTCAGACAAACATTATATAAAGAATGATTTCTTCACTCTTCCCTTTTCCCTTCTCCGTTCTCACTTCTCTATTATTCAGTTTTCTTTTCATCCAAGATATCCAAAAGAAAAAGGTTTATTAGGCCCATTGCCCATATTTGCAACAGACACAAAATCACACTAAATAAATAAAGAAGAAATGGAAGGAAGCTGTTGCAAAGCAATCATCCCTTTCATGAAAAGAAGAGAAAAATATAACAAGCAACGTTGATCATATAACACAGGTTTACACAAAATTACAGTAGTTCTTAGTATGCAAAATTAAAGCGCACATGTTTACAGGAAACTGCATATGCCACAAATAAAACAGTGTCAGATAAGATAAACACAGTTACGAATCACAGATACATGAAATTTGAAATTGAAACGGCAAGATATGTATCCAGAAAATAGTTTTTTTGCACATCCAGATAGGTTTTTGGAAGCTCTGATCTCATCAATTGAAGAAAGAGAGAGTACAAGAGAGTACCTAACTGGCCGCTGAGACGATTGCTACCGTTTGGTTCCGATGAAAGCAGCAGCGACGGAGGGAAATTCCGATTGTGCTTGGCGAATAGAAATTGAAGTTGTAGATGACCGAAGGAGAAAAGTTGAAAGCTGAGGTCCAAAACGGCATCGCCATTTGCGTTTGATGGTTAACTGATACGCGTCATAAATCTCGCATCTCGCGTGGTAAAGAATAGAGTTGTTGAATCCTTCGTGCAGCTCGGTTCGGGATCCAACCAAAACCAAATGGAGTCGATGGGTTTTACAAGATGAAGATTTATTTAGTTTTAGGATATAATTAATTTGGTTTAATTTATATTTATTTTTTAAATGATTTATCTTTTTTATTTTTTAAATAATTGTGTGATAATAACAATTTAGATACGATTTGATTCAAATATTTATCATTATCAATTTTTTTATTGTAATAATCCTTTACAATTTACAAGTTATTTATTTACACAATTAATCAATTATTTATAAATATCAAATTAAATCTTGTTTAAAAAGGCCAACAATTAATTTAGATTTGTTATTGATTGCATAATTTTTCATTATACCAAATTTATTGATTTTAATGAGGAAGATTGAAAAAAAATCAAAAAAACAAAAGTAGCAATTAGTTCAGGTAAAACAAACCAAATTGCTAAAAATAAAAAACTGAATCAATTTAATTGGGTTTTAATTAATCCAATTAGTTTTGTTTGCTTTTGAATACCTTTAGTGAAAAAAATTAATTTTTTTTTCAAGAAAAAACTTATATATGATTTTTTTTAAATATTTTTATTATTAAATTTTTAAATAAAAATGAAATTCAAAATTTTTAATAATAATATGGTAAATGTTTAATTTTGAAAAATAAATATATAATTTTTTAATTAAATTATACACTTAGGTTTTACATTTTTAATTATCTCTTGAAAATGTTTATTGAGATTTTTTTTTAAAATTCACCAAAAGAGCCCCTTCTATCATTGGTACTGTAGAAGTTTTGGCAGGCAAAGAAAGCATTCATTTTGCTGTTTTTACTTTGAGCAACGAAGAAGGAGCAATTCTTACATACACCAAGTGCGCCACGTCATCTGTGCACTTAATGGTTAAGATTTATTCTGCACGCGAACCTTACCTATACTACACATGGACCCCACTTGTACAAATTCAATCCCAACCTTCAATTTTCTTAAGTGCACTATGCTCCAATAGCACCTAAGAAAATTTCGCAAAGAAGTCGTTTTCTACCCTTTTCTTTTTATACTTTGAAAGCAATTATGCAAAAGGGTAGTTTACTACTTGCTCCAAGAAGAGGCGGACCTTTTCTTTTTTTTTTTTTTGAAAAAGAATTAAAATTTATTATTTTAAGTTAAAAATATTTATGCTAAATAATCTTATGTTTTAAAATTATTCTGAGTAACTATAAGTCAAATTTTAATTTAGAATTTTGAATAGTAATTTGTTTGTGGTATTTAAATTTTTAGTTTTAAGATATTTGAGAATAATTTTAAAATTTAAAGTCTTTTAATATAAATATCTTTAATTTAAATTCTTAAATTATAATTATTTTTCTTCTCTTTTTTCCTATTCTTGTTTAGATCTAACATAAATCACTATTGTTTCCGTTGATGTTTAGGTCATTTTTTTAAAAGGAAGATCAATTTTTTAGAAAGGAGGAAAACAGAGTGGCAATATAAAAATTAGCTCACTTTTCTATTATAAGCATAGAAACATTTTTTTTATTTCATTGTTTATAAAATTTTCAAAGATGTGTCATATGTTTCCTACAAAGCTCGACTAGTAAAAGCCAATCAAATACATTTTCATATCTATTGTTAATTTAAAATAGAAACAAGAACAGAAAAATGATGATAGCAAACATATTCTAATAAATCAATGGATTTTCTTTTTGAAATCTATTATTGGTATAGATATGAGCAATGTTATAAAAATCAAATTGGATTGATCAATTCAACTAGAAAATTAATGAATTGGCCACTAGTTCAATCCATTTAAAGCATAAAACCTGCTTTAAAAGAAATTGATTAAAAACTAGTAAAATCGATCAATAATTGATAAAACTAATCAAAATTGGATAAGTTCAAAAAGAACTTAGTCTGTATAAAAGCTAATTGAACCATAGGCTTTTTGAAAATTCTAGTAATCCAATCCAAGGCACATAATACATTTCTTCCTTCCCTTCCCTTTTATAAGCCCCTTCTCCCTTTCACTCTTAAATTCAATCGATTTAGGACTTCTTCTCTGGCCCTTCTCCCTATCTCTATGCCTTTTTTGAGAAAAACTCACACACGGTGCTGCAACCATCCCTTAGTTTGGCTCTTAGCCAACCTTAGCACCATCATAGCCATCACATAAACAAAAAGGATGGTCTTTTCACTTAAAAAAGAGACAGGGAAACCATTATCGAAGTATCTGATGAAGTAAATGACTAGAACAATGACAATTGGGATGAAGGATGGGAAAGCCTCAACAAAGTAGAAAATGCAATAAGGGAAAAAGAAAGACCAATCAATAGATCATCAATGAAATCTAGTAGAATATTTTTGGAAGAAAAAGGGAGCTTGACCCAAATAGCACTTAACATAGATTACCTTAAAGCTTTGAAGATGGCATTATTGCTACCTTACAAAACATTGTAGTTGCAGTGCTTGGGTGCAATTTTTAATAACCTTAACTCTTAATTAAACCAATTATACAAAATTGTGTTCCTAATAATTAAGATTTAATTTAGATAATAAGTTAGCAATAGATGGAAACACAAGAAAATTAAAACCTTCATATCATCAAGATTCATCATTAATGCATAAAACTTTCATTAACCCTAGCTATCTCATTCAAATTGCCTCCGAGAAGCATGAAAACTCATATATATTGAACTATTAGTCATTAGTCATCATTAACATGATGGAAACCAAGTTTTTATACCTAAATTGGGAATCTCAGGGCTTAGCCTGTGGTTTAGAATGGTTAGGCTGCATATAATTTGGCCTTTGGAACTTCCAAAAGTTTAAATTTATACTTGCGTCGTGACTTGAAGAACTTGCACTGCAGCTAAACTTAGGTTTGGATCAATTTTTCTATATAGACACAATTTTTGCTATGGCCAAAATATTTATGCTGCAGCCAAATTAGCTACTGGATCAATTTTACGTCATAGCTAAAAAATTTTCCTCAAGGCAAAATTTTTTTTCCCTGTGGCCAAATTTGCTACTAGAACACTACTAGCTTATTTTGGCTATGACTTGAGAAAATTTGGCCATAACTCAAATACCTGCTGTATCCAAATACTTAAGTAAGCAAACCAACAAGTTGTTATCACCTTAAGATCAATCCTAGAATCTTTTAATGGCTTAAAAGCACAGTTTTTAAAGGGTTTACATTTTTATAATCTCCATCCAAATACCTTACATAGTCCAAGGATTTAAAAGCTAATCACACTAATCTAACTTCAATTATATTAGCACAAAACTCCTCCATGATAACAAATGGTGGGGTATAATGGTAACTTAAAATCCACAATACCTTGTCTAAATTCATTTAACTTCCTTAAGCAAGTTTTAATTAACAAATTAATTTTGTCCACATCTTCAAAGCTTTGACATAAACTCAAACTTAAAATATGACTATGCCACACCCCAAAGTCATGCAAATAAGACCCATGACAGTAGAATATGCTATGATAACACCTGAGGGATGGTCCATTTCATATTCCACATGACCAAAGCACCAAAAACACATTGCCAAGGCTCCTAAACTACAACCAAACTGAAAACTACAATTGTTCAAGTATTGACTTCCACTTTACACCATATACGATAGCAAAATTTAAAGAGCTACTTTTAAAACCTTTAAGCAACAAATCAAAATTTGAAATATGCCTTTTGTAATATCTGGTCTTTCTAAAACTGAATTAAAACCCATGAGTTATAAGGGGAAGACCCTAAAATGAGATGATTAGAAGCTCAATAAGATTAGAATAATAATCTAAACATTTAAAAATGAAAATATAAAGCTAATGATAGCCCAAAATTAGAGTGAAAATGGGCAAATGGAAAGCTACAGAGACTAGTGGCATTTTTGTAATTTCAAGTAACTCTTAAACAACTTAAAGGAGGGATCTTTAAATGAGAAAATTGAGTTTTTTTGGGGTTTTCAGAGGCCCTAAAAATCATTAGAACCCTTGGAATAGTCAAAACCCCTTCGGTTTATATTTTAGAGTGTTAGTTGACCAAAACTTTGATTGATTCATTTGAGAAGGTTTTAAATCTAATTTAGGTGAAACCAAAAGAATTTTATAAATTAGAAGACCTAAATTTTATGATTAAAAATATGGTTCTTAAAAAAGAGTTGAAATGAGGCAAAATAGAAGAAACCAAATATAAGGACTAAATTGGAATTTTGAAAAAGTAGTATAACTTGGCCTTTCTTCTTATAAGTCATAGTCCACTTTCTTCCACTCACCCTAGCTGACTTTCTCCGGGCCAAAAGCAGAACCTAAGCAAGTCTTGAGTGGCGCACAAGAAGGAGGGAAGAAGAAGGAGATAAACCTAGCAAAAAAGGTAAGAAATTTATGATTTTTCATACTTTCTCCTTCACCAATCTTCTTCTCCTCTTTTTCCTCTTTTCTCCCATGGTTTTGAAGATTAATTTGGAGCTATTCCATGGCTAATTCAATAAGAGAAGGAGAGAAATTGAAGGAGAGATTAGAAGCAAGTAAAAGCTCATTGGAAAAGCTAAAAAAAAAGGTAACTTCCATAGCTTGTCTTGCTTGTTCTTTTTGAGAGTATTTTCGGCCAACCCTAGACCCATCAAGGAAGGAATCATTTTTGGTCTTAGCAAGGTAGGAATAAAGGTTTTAGAGTATGAGAAACAAGAATATGTAATTAAATTTAAAAGATAAGCTTTAGAATTCAAGTTGTATAACTTAGGGATTTTGTTACCTAGTAATTTTTGAAGCTTTCTAAGGATAATCTAGCTTATGTAAGAATAAGAGTTTATAAGAGGTATAAGAAGCTTCACAAGTGCCATCTCTCTGAGAAAATTTAAGCAAACTCCATAGGTTCTAACCTTGTACCATGTCTCGAGAAGGGTTTGGGTACTTAAGGAGATTTTTCTTTTATTCTAATGGTAGAAATAGTCTAGATATGATTAATAAACATTAAAGGAACCATTGGTTTGAATTTAGAAACCATGGTTTATGATATGGGAGTTTAGGTTTTTTTTTAAGGCATAAAGAAGTAACTTGAGTTTAAACTCCTTGAATTGAAATTGTGATGACTCTAAAGAGTTTAAATAGAGTCATGAGACTTAAATTGAATAAAAAATTGGAGCCAAGATTATAAATTCTAGGGGTTGCTTCATTATGCCCTTATATGAAATCATAATGATGTCATAAGATCAAGTAAACTTGTATAGAGTTTATGTAAAGCTAGAATTAGTTCCAATGATTGAATTGTGTCTTATTTTTTGTGTTTGGGCCAAGAAAATCAAGATCCCCCTAGGTGTAAGTGTGAAGCTAAGAAGAGGAAGTAAGAAAGTAAAGAAAAAAGCTTATGTTCTTGGCACAAGATAACTCCTTATCCTTTCTTGTGTGTATGTCTTAGATGTTTGATTCTCATTGGATGCTTGTGTGTATATTTGAACTATAAAATATGTTTATAGCTATTAAATTGATACTTTGATACCGTTATATTTCTTGAAACATGTTTTGCTTGCAAGATGGCTTAAATGGGTGAGACTGTGCCAAAGGTCCCTTAAAATGGGTGAGGAGAAGCCAAAAGGACCCAAGAATGGGAGAGACAAAGCTAAAAGTCTCAAAAGGGAGTGAGGCTAAATTAAAAACCCCTAAAAGTGGGTGAGGCTAATCCAAAAGTGTTAAAGAAATTGGGTGAGACCAAACCAAAAGTCTCTAAAACTTATGTTTGATTTGAATGAGATTATGTCACTTAAAAAATGTTTATGTATATTCACTAAAAGCTTTCATTGTATGCTTGTGTTTTTTAACATAAAAATGTGTCATATATGTATGCTTGAAAGGGTAAAAGAGCTATTGGGATTCTTCAAATCTCACTCTTCCCCACATATGTTTAACTATGTCTAAGTAAAGCTTAAGGAGCAAGAAATAGAAGCCAAGCACCTTGAAGATAAGACTTTGACAATAGGATAGAAAATTTATGCATTTTGATGTCAAAGTTTGTATCTATATAATGTATATGTGAGTAAGCACTTAGGCATGTATAAAAGTATATGATTATGATGTGTGAACTAAAGTTAGAACTAAATGTATGCTTATGTGAGATTTTGACATCATAGAGCCTTAATGTAATGTGTATAAGAACAACTAGGAAGATGGCTTTGAGATGTATGATGATTTGGACCATTTGGGATGCTTTTATATGCTGCATTTATGCTTTTGGACGTGTTCAAATATTCATGGTATGAGTAAAAGGCCATTTGGTGCACTTTGACCCTATTATGATCCCTAAAATGGCTACTTTCGTGACCTGAACCACCAACTGACTAAATGTACAAATTTGTGTATGAAATTTGGTAAGAAAATATGTCTCATCTAGATATTTTCATAGAGCTAAAGAGCACTATTTTTGGAGCTCTAGAGAATTTATTATGATTTTTCAAAATTGGCTAAATTATGCAGAAACTATCATTGTTATTGTTTATATAGTCAGTTTGGTTTTCTATGTCACTTAGGGGACAAACAAAGTCCAATGCTTATGATATTTTATAAGCATATAGTAGAAATCGTAAGGTTTCTATAGTCAGTAAGAGAACCTAATTTGGAGCTTTATAGAGGGAGAAATGAATTTTTGAAATTTCTGGTTTACTATAGAATGACCGTAAGACGTAATGTACTATTTCATTAGTTTTCATGAGTCAAACGTGGTTTTTTTAATCTAAAATTTTTATGGAAATTAGATGACATCTTGAGTTTCCAAAAAGCTATCAATTGCATAATTTGGATTTTTCTAGAATTACTTATGATTTTCCAAAGCTCATATTAGAATATGGAATTCATGGCAAAATGCAAAGTGTAATGCAATTTCGTGTTCTATGGCTTGGACCTGAATTTTGAGCTTCAAATTGTGATATTTTTTGTTGAAAAAATGTGTTAGGGATGGAAAATAAATTGGGTAAGCTCAAATGGTCCATTAAGCCAAGAATGAATTAATTTAGCTTACAATGACGCAATTATCCGTTGCTAAAAGTATTATTTTGATGAAAATAAGTGTTATATGCCAATTTGTGTTATGAGTTGAGACCTATATAGATATGGTGTTACACCTCTTAAATTTCTCTAAACACCTTAAGCAAATCTAAAGTATATATTTAAACCTATCTAAACATCTAAACCTTCATTAAAATTAGTGAGACAGAAAGTAATCACTTCAATCCTCACTTACAAGGGCTAGTTTCTATATGAACTCATTACTTAGGTTCACACACCCAATTTTGCAAATTGAGTCTAAGTGACTTCAAATCACACCCAACGTTTTTAAACCACTTAAATAGACTTGCCTAACATAGGAAATTTACTAAGAACACTTGAAATTCTTCAAGTAGTCATGTTATACCCAAAAAATTTACTAGAATACTCAAGTAGACACTTCAACTATAATTCACAGGTACCAATAGTTTCAAATATTAATTTTGCAATGCTAAATGTTTATTGGTCATATAATTTCAAGGTACTCATTAAGAATCATCCTAATACAATCATAAGTATTAATTCCATGATGACTCAAATTATATAATCATCCTTTATATTTGGCAATACATCATACAATATAGCAATTATATAATAGTAAGCAGTGCTAGTATGCCTACTATATAAACCCAATTAAACAAGGCATTTAAGCATATACATTATTAAACCATCATGGTAGGCTTCCATTAGTTTTTCCTTGCTACTAAGAGATCCAGTCCTTAAAAATATTAACCCACAACTGGGTGAGATATAAAATATCAATAACAAAAGGAAAATTCCATATATATGTACATATTAATCAACACAATGCTTTACATAAACAATTATAACAAGAGAAAGCATGCATTATTTCATATAAACAAGTTTGACTAGAAGTGACTACCATCCCATACTAACAGTCACATCTAACGAGTTATTCACCAATAACTAAGGGAGGGGCATAATTATAGTATAAGCTCCCTATTGAGCAAGATCTTGGCTCGGTGCATTCATAAGAGTATGATCACAACTCGGTGCACAATCATGGCATAATGCACAAATGGAAGTATGATCACTGCTTCACATTCAAGGATATGATCACAATCTGTAATGAACATAATTTCGTAAAATGACAAAATGAGCCATATAAAAATAAGTCCTCTAAAATGGGTTAGATAATGTCTCAAAAAATTGAGGTAGTGTCCTAGGCTCCTAAAAATAATAATATTAGGCTTAGACAGAAGGAAAAACGAAGCTAGGACGATGAAACAAAATTATGATGAAAATTGACGAAACATAGTGGCATTTTCGTAAATATATGCAAATTTTAGAAAAAAACATAGTAGGGCTTTTTAAATGGAAAATTTGAATTGCCCAGAGTTCTCATAGGTCCCTAAAACCATGGGAAATCCTAAAATAGTTAAAGCTCCTCCGATGCACGTTTTCCAGTGACAGTGAGTCCAAACTTTGACGAATTCGTTCAAAAAGCTTTTAGCCATGATTTGAGTGATTCCAAAGGCATTTTATTAAATTAGAAACCTAAATTTTATAATAGAAAAGACGGTTCTCAAAAAGGAGTTAAAACAACCAAAACAAAATTGCTATTATAGAAAACGAAATTGGAATTTTTGAAAAAGCTAATTTCTTGAACATTCCATAAGCTTCATGACTTTTCTTCCCTCTTCTTTAGATCAACTCCCTCTACCTTAAAAAATAGAAAAGGAAGTTGTCTCTTAGGTGCACAAGAGAAGGAGAGAAAGAAGGAAGAAAACCAAGAAGAGGTAGCTAATTTTAAGGAATTTTATGCTTCTCCTTCTTCCAATTTTGTTCTCCTCCCTTCAAGCTTTCTTTTCATGGTTTTATTAAGTGGTTTTGGTTCTATTTTGAGTCCAAAAAAAGGGGGAATAGTTCAAAAATTTTGAGGAGGACCAAATCAAGGAGAAAGGCTCTTGAAAGTAAGCTTAAATCCAAGGTAACTTTTTCCTTTTGTTGTTTTCTTCTCTTGCTCTTCTCTTGGTGCATTTTTGGCCAAAACAGAACCATGAGAGGGGAGGGAGTTTTATCCAAAAACAAGAGACGAACTAGGGTTTTAGGTCATGGGGAAATGGAATATACCAAGAAATTGTAAGAAAAACCCATAAAAATCAAGTTAGGAAAGTGTAGGATTCTTTAGGATTTTGTAAAATCTAATTCAATACATGAATTTCCTTGGCTATTTAAGTATTCCAATGAGCTCCTAAGACCTCTAGAAAGCCTCCCAAGTGGCTCTCCCATCAAAGAAAAATCAAAAGCTCCTTAAACCTCCACTAATGTGCATGTTTTAGCTAAGCTAAGTTCATTAGGTTAGGGGATGTTTTAATTTGTTCTAGCCTTAGTTTAGGACTTCATATAATGTTAGAAGATGAGAGGAACTATTAAGAAAAATTTAGGAGCCTTGGTTTCAAAGATAGAACAATGGTGTCCATAAAAGTGCCTTATGAAGCAACTTATATGTAAACTTGTGCAAATGAATGTGTGATGGCTCCAATGACTTTGAATGAAGGCAAAAGGCTTAGAAATGAAAAGAGAATAGAGCGTAGAACTTGAATTGTGAAGGTTACTTCAATAGGCCATTTATGGAGTTATTATGCCACTTATGGAATCAAGGGTGTGTTTAAGAATAAATTTGGTATCTTGGCTTGCTTCAAGTGTGCAATTGTGTGCTATTTGTGACATCTTAACCTCTAGCTCATACCCAACGTGCCCTCTAGCCCATATGGGCAATGCGGAACTCATAAGGGAGACAGTTTCTCTACCTTATGCTTACTCTTATATGGCACTATGTGTGGGTAGAGCTCCACTTAGAAGTAATATGGACCGGTTGAGCTCTCTCTCTAATTCCTCATGACACCTTAACCTCTATTGAGACTTGTTTCAATCCCCACTATATGCTTAAAATTCATGGAAAGCAAAAAGGGATTGGAGACATGCATTTTCGCTATGGGCAGATTTTGCTTCATTTCTGGGCTAACTTTGAAAATTCATAACTAAATGCAGAAAAATCGCGTCTGTATGATCTGGGTCACTCTAGAAAGTTTGAGACGTCTACTTCATGTTAAAAATACTTAGAAGTCTCAATCTCTCACTCATTATGCGTTTGACATCGAAATAGTTCACTGGTCAGAGGGGGCTTCTTTACTGTCACAGTTTACTGATATGGACTTTGAAAATGTCTAACTAATTCCACAAAAATCCAATGCTCATAAACTCTATCTCTATGGAAATATGTGGATGTTAGCTAGAGGAGAAAAATATCTCCAGATCAGTTCACCTAGCCAATTTCCCGGAAACCGATGAAACAGTACCTCGGGTCTGGTTGGGTGTCTGATTCTGGGCAGGAACTTCGAAATTGCATAACTTCCTCTCTAGACCTCTAAATGAGGTGCTTCCAGTTCCTACAAGTCACTGTGACCATCTAGTTTCTGTGTATAAAATTTCGTAGCCATTGGACTACGTTTGCCCCTCGGATGACATGATTTCAAAACTGACCAAATGAACAGTGATTTTCTGAAATCCGAATTTCTGATGTCAACTTTGATACATCATAGAAAATGCTATAGAGCTCTATTTGACATAAAATCTAGCTTCCCAGAAAGCTCTAAACATAATCTAGCTACATGTCAAATCTCATAGCTAAGAGAGGTCATATGGCTATTCCATGACATCATGTGCAAAGAGGCCCTTTCTTGGCCAAAAGTGTGGCTAATGGGGTCCAATCGTAAGTTTTCTACTTCTATGACTCTTTGAGCACATGAGAGAGCATCTATAGGAGCTATCAATCATGCCTCAAGTGTCTAATAACTCAGATTAGGGAAACTCACTACTCCATGCCCACTTATGCACCCATATTTACTAGGCTATCATTGGTTCTTTCTCATTCAACCATGCTCTTTCATTCATCATAAATCTCATTCTCATACATTCATCATTAATATATACATGGTTTTACAAAACTATGAGGAACTACATCATATACATCATTTACATCTCATGTACAAGATCCATATACAAGAATTCTTTACATTCTTCTTCATCTCTATCCCTAGCCTCATGCTTGGTGGTGGTTGCTCCCATCCCTTATCTCACTTGGGCCACCTGGCATGGTTGGATGATGGAGAGGGAGGGTGAGATTCCGAGAATCTCAGTAGTTCAACTCTCATTCAAACATACATATTGCATGCAATAAGTCTCATTATGCATGTATGGCATGTTAGCATATAAAATATAATGAAAAACATTTAAAACATGTGAAATGGCCATGGAGAACATTCATGAGCTCGCTGAGTACTTGGATCGGCCTCACCCCTTCCCTTATGGCTTTTGGATTTGCCTTCCCATACTTTAGAGGTACTTAGACTCACCCTTACTCTTTGGGAGTCAACCTCACTTTTGGGAGACATGGCTCAACCAACTTAGGGCTTCGGCTCATCCTCACCTTGGCTATAGGGTTCTTGGCTTTTCCATTTTCTCAAGCAAACCAAGCAATCATTTAAAACATAATCTCAATCATAACACATAATCATGCTAACACACTTCTTATAGCTCATATCATTCATACACACAAGCAAGACAATATAAACACACATTTATGCATGAGAGAAAGTGGAGAGAACTACCTTTGTTAGCTATTTTCTACTTGCTCTGTCAATTGACTCCTCCCTTGTTGGTTTCACTACACCTCTAGATGGGAGAGTTCCCTCTTGAGCCTAACCACACAAAAGCATGGAATTAATACCTTACTACTCAATTCTTAAGCTAGGGATTACTTCTACTCAGCTCTACTGAGCTTCTCACTCTAGGTTTTTCCTCTCACTAGGGTCCATGAGCCATCCCTCTCTTTTCTCAACTCTTAAGAAAGGGGAAAAGCAAGAAAGAGAAGACTATCTACTTCTAATCTCTCTCAAGAATGGTTTCCCACTCTCTCTCCTCTGAACCAAACTCAAAACCTAACCATATCTATCATTTGAACCGTAGGAAAGAGGGAAAAAAGGGAAAAGGGCAACATCCTAAGAGGAAGCCATGAAACTTCATACCTTTCTTGTGCTTTCCTCTTTTCTTCAGCTTCTCTCTCTTTCCTCCGCCCTTTTCTCTCTCCTAAGACGAGTTTGAGTCGGTTAGAAGAAGAAAGAAGAGATTTGGAAGCTTTTAAAAAGTCAAATTCTCTTTTTCTCGCTTTTCTGGACCGCTCTCGCTATAGCGAGTTAGTGACCTCGCTACGGCGAGCTCGTGTCTGTTCCAGACTTCTGCCTTCGCTATGGCGTCGCTACGGCGAGATCGTGTCTGTTCCAGACCTCTGCCTTCGCTATAGCGTCGCTATGGCGAGCAACTCCCTGGTCTCTATATGGAATGCCACACTCGCTATAGCTAGGAACAATTTCGCTACGGCGAAGAGGCATTCTCGCTATGGCGATTCCATATCTCGCTATGGCGAGAAGACTTAGAAAATTCTCAGCTCTTCGAAAATTTTCTAGATTCTCTTTTCCTTTCCTTTTCTCATTTCTTTTTTATTTTCTTTTTCTTTTCTTTTTCTTGGCTGTTACACTATTTATGGTGTTTAGGCCAAGAGAATACTAACCCACCTAGGTGTGCTTGTGAGGCCAAAAAAAGGAAGGAGAAAGATTAAGAAAAGCTTGCATAAATTTGAAATAGCTCTCCATCTCATTCTCCTTGCATTCTTGGGTGCATATATATGTCATTGTATGTTTATGTATGTTCTTTGTGACTTGATGACATGCCACTTGATGTCTTAATATTGCATTGGTACCAATGTGTCTTCTTGAATGGCTTTAGTTGTGAAAATGGGTCATAAGGGTGAGGTGATGCCAAAAGTCCCTTAATGAAGGTGAGGATATGCCAAGAGTCTCATGGCATGGGTGAGACAAGGCTAAAAGTTTCTTGAAAGGGTGAGGCCAAGTCAAAAGTCCTTAGGCTAAGGATGAGGCAAATTCAAAAGTCCTAAAAATGGGGTGAGGAAAAATCAAAAGTCCTAGAGCATGTTCTTGACTTGAATGTGAATAGGTGGCATGGAAATTGTGATTTTGCATATTTTATAGTTGTCAAACTATCCATACATATGCTTTGATGTCTATATGCCATGAATGTATATGTGAATGGGTGTGTGAGCTATTGAGATTCTAGGAATCTCACTCCCCTCCCCTCCTTCATCTTGAAATGGATATGTGGTGCTCAAGAACCAAGGGATGCAAGCCAAACACCTTAAAGAGACCATAACTTGATTTTTATAAGTTTCTTTTACACCTAATGGTCAAAATGGCTATGTAAATATTATTGTTGAGCCATGAATTATTGAACAATTGTAATATCATATGTAAATGATGTATGAATCTTAGATGGTGCCAAAGTAATGAGAATGTGAAATTTGACCATGGAATGACTTTTTTCTAGTTTTGGTCAGTGTTATTATTCATATAGCCCGAAATGAAACTCTATCATTCATGGGGCAAACGATATCCAATTATGCTAAAAATTTAGAAAGAGAAACTAGATCTTTTCAGTGACCTATGCCAACTAGAAGCACCCTATTTGAATGTCTAGAGATAGAGATATGAATTTTTGAAGTTTCTATTCTATTCTAGGTGTCTAGTCAGACCTCTAGTACTGTTTCATCAATTTTCATAATTTGAATGCTCTTGGATTGATCTAAAACTATTTTTTCCTCTAGTTAACATCTGTAGATTTCCAAACTGATATATTTTATAAAGATTGAATTTTTTTAGAATTAATTATGAATTTCCAAAATTTGTATCAGTAATCTATATCAAAATTCTAGATAGTTTGACCTTCATGCATGTTCTATTGTCAAACATAGCTTAGATGAGATTTTTGTAGCTGGGAATTATTTTTTGAGTAAAGTTAACATCTAGAGATTTCTAGAAACCTATGGTTTTCTTGATTTTGATTTTTCTAGATTTAGTTATGATTTTTCAAAATTTCTCTTGAAATCTGATAAGTGGAAAATTCAGGGTTTGGAGCTTGAAACTGTGGATTGTGTGATGTTTTGAGCTGTGTATGATGTGTGTAAGTGATAAATAATTAGAGAATGATGTTGAGAAATTCACGAGATCCATATGACCTAAAATGAAAATTTAATTCTTGACATAACGTAAATAAATTCATTATTTTCATATATTTTGTTGGGTTTTCCTTGAGAATGTGTGTAAGCCATCTTGAATTGAGAAATATAGCACTAGAATACTATGGTATGACACAATCCAGGTTATACAATTAGTAGTCAAACTAATCTTTGTCATCAAAATAGCAAGTGTCATACCATAATGTAATAACATATAATTTGCTTTTTAATATGTTTACAACATCCTTTTCATTTAGTTCCACACTTTTAGCAGTAGAAATAACTGATATTAAAGGTGCAATAATTTTAGTTTTAGCTTTAATGCACTATTTCAACTTACCAATTTCAAAATTCATTCTTAATATTCGTGCTTAACCAGAAATATCATAAATACAATCAAGGAATTCGAGTTTTAGGCATTCATCACAAATTTGCACAAGTTGCATTTATTCTCATGCATCCATAATTCTACCACCAATTTCAAAAATTAATATCTTAAGCTAAAACACTCTAAATCACACAAATGAGGACTTTCTAAAAAGCTCATGATATAAACTTTATGCTATAAATTCATATCAAAATAATTTTTTGGTGCCATAAAAATCCAATAGAACAGTACTGTCAAAATTTCATGCATACGTAGACCTAAAACTTTAGGCATGTGTAACTTGAGTTACATAACTCCAAATTGAGTGATATCGGTGGATATGAAAATTTTATAATGCCAACTATATACCTATAAAATTTCATGAGTATTGGAGTTCATTTCGCTCCTCAAATACATAAAAAATTAGAACTGATCAAATAAACAATACACATGCAAATCTGCATAATTCAGCCAATTTTGAAAAATCATAAAAAATTCTACAGAGTTCCAAAAGTTGTATTCTTTAGCTCTATGAAAATACCTAAATGAGATCTATATTCTTGTTAAATTTCATGCCAAAATTTATTCATTTCGTCTAGTTTTGGTTTAGGGGTAGATTATGGCTTAATTTAGCATCAAAGTGGCACCAATTTGTCCAAAATGAATGTTCTTAGTACAAGTGACCATTTGAGCACATCCAAAATATCAATTACAACATATATGGCCATCTAATAAGGTCCCAAATATCATGGAACTCAGAGTCACTGACGGTTGTGTCACGCAACCTCAAAATAAACTAAGTTGAAAAATATTTGAAATGTAGGATGCAACCTAGATCATCTCCCTTGAAAATAGATTTTAATATTCAATTAGGTTTTATAAATGTAAAAGAACTCTAAAAACTACCTAAGTAAGAGGGGGTTTGATTGAATTTAATTAGCCTAAATTTAAATTGAATTAAA
This sequence comes from Erythrophleum ivorense, assembly GCA_026724425.1. Classification (NCBI taxonomy): domain Eukaryota; kingdom Viridiplantae; phylum Streptophyta; class Magnoliopsida; order Fabales; family Fabaceae; genus Erythrophleum; species Erythrophleum ivorense. The sequence goes on from JAIUCV010000002.1 coordinate 53,667,388, forward strand.
ATTCTAACTACTAACCAATTTGTATGAGTTAAGAGGGAACTAATAAACTTGTGACTATCCTTAGATTCATCCATTGATATTCACTATCTTTATCTTAATTCATTTTTTAATGTTCTAGTTTAAGAGTTCCTAATTTTGTTCATGGCAATGCATCTTGAGTTACTACACAAGATGCAAGAAATTAACAAGTTAATGTTGAATTGAAACATCAACTCTGCATTAAATTATTAATTATTATCATTAGAATCAATGAACACTAAATTTGATTAATTAATCAATTAATTAGCCTCTAAATTATCACATTAGAATGTTCAATTAACCAATTAAACTCTAAAGAATCTTCAAATCAAACAATTAAGCATACAAATTCTCACATACATTTCATTAAATACCTTGATTGTATACATAGATAATTGTAGGAAAATAAAAATCCAGCACTTAAATCAATCAATTTATCATTCAAATACTCTCTTAATTAATGTCTAACTAGCCATCAATTACAAATTATATCAATCTCAGTCAATTACAAGTTTAACCAAGCAAGTTCAAGAACAAAATGTTGATGTAGAAAGAGAGAAAATAAGATGGAAATCTTAGCCCAAAATCCCTTGCTAAACTTCATGGATTCAAGCTTCAATCTAAGTTCTTTGTCCAAGCTAGCCACCCGAGGATTAGTGCTTTATGGAGTGGAAGGAGATGGAGTGAAATGGAGTGGAGGTAGCTACAGATGAAGGGGATGAATAAGGGTGAATGGAATGAGATGATGAGATGAAGCATGTGAATGATATGGGTCTTTGATGAAAATGGATTGCCTCTGCCGAAGTGTGTTAATGACGTGCTCCCCCTTGTGCTCCTCACATGCTTCATTTAATAATTTTTTTTCTACCCTTCACGTACTCTGGACGTATTCCTTTCTCCTGCCGAGCCTTCATTAAAACTCATGTGCTTTTCTTCATTTCTCACGTCAGCTTCTTTCAATTGTTTGTGTGTGTTTTGCTCTTTTTATGTCAAAACCTATGCTTCCTCTAGCTTCAATGTGTGATATGTTTTGCTCTTCAGCTCCCTTTCTTCTACATGTGTGTGTGAGTAAACGGGTGGCAACCTGTGAGTGTGACGTGATTTGGGTGGAGTGTTGTCCATGCGAGCTAGTCTCGAGACTGTAAGGGAGCTGGACATGCATGTGTTAATGGGCTGTGCTTATGTTATGCTCTCTTTGTTCCCAAGACTCTCCATACTTCTTTCTCCAACTTCAGCTTATGGCTTTAGGTGAGTGGGACGTGAGTAGAGTGTTTTGTGGCTTCCATGTTCTGCCTCCTATGTCTCTCGTGCACTCTAAACCCATGGTGTGGAATGAATGTTGTGTTCTATAACTTCATGAATGAAGTAACCCATGTGTTTATGTGTGTATGTGTGTAACAACCAGAAAAAAAAAAAGAAAAAAAAAGTTGAAAATTTTTTGAAGGGCTGAAAATTTTCTAAGTCTGCTAGCTATAGCGAGAAATGGCCTAACTATAACGAATGTACCTGTTTGCTATAGTGAGAAATGGTCTAACTATAGCGAGAGGGCCTTCTAGCTATAGTGAGAATGCTTCTAGTTATAGCGAGTATGGGCATCCCATACAAAAACCAAGGAGCTACTCACCATAGCATGCACCGTAGTGAAGGCAAGGGTCTGGGACTGATACGTGCTCGCCGTAGCAAGAGTTATTCTTCGCTATAGTGAGGGTCAGTCCAGAAAAGCGTGGAAAAAGAGAATTTGACTTCTTAAAGAGTCTAGATTCATTCCTCTTCTTTTAACTGACCTAAGCCTCGAACAAAGGAAAGAAAAGAGCTGTGGATAGAGAAAGAAACCTAGAGGAGGAAGGAAGACTAAGAAAAAGGTAAGATTTGCATGGTTTTTCTTCTTAGCATGTTGTTCTTCTCTCTTTACCCTCTCTTCTTATAGTTTTGGTTATTGAAGTAGTTGGACTTTGAGCTTGGTTCAGAAGAGGGAGAGTGGAAAACCCCTCTTGAAGAAGACCAAAAACTCATATATCTTTACTTCTTCTTCTTTGCTTTCCTTTCTTGAGAGCTTGAGAGAGGAAGAATAGTTAGTGAACTTCTAGAGAGAGAAAGAATTCCTAGTTTCTTATATGCTTGGTAGGGTTTGCTATAGAGAAACCCTTAGCTTTGTGAATAAGTGTTGAGTTATGAGAAAGTAATTCCATGCTCTTTGTGTATCTAGGCTCAAGAGAAATACTTCCACCTAGTTGTGATTGTGGAATCGAGAAGGGAGAAGACAAATTGAAAAGAAAGGCTTGTGCTAGCCTATAAGGTAGCTCTCTCCCCCTTTCTCTCATGCATGAATGTGTGTTTAGCTTGTTCTAGAATGTGTGTATGTGCATTTTCAAGCTAAGAAAAGTATGTTAGCATGCCTTTACATGTTATGAACCTTGATGCTATGTTATGTATTAAATGAATCCATGATGTTTGTATGAGTTTGCTTGAGTGTGAAAAGGCCAAGAATTCTTCCCTTGGGTGAGGATGAGCTAAGAACCTTCAAGCTTGGTTGAGACAAAGCAAAGAGTCTCCCAAAAGTAATGTAGACTCCCAAGAGTATGGTTGAGTCCAAAGTGCTCAAGAGTGGGTGAGGCAAGTCCAAAATCCATAAGGAGAAGTGTGAGGCTAATCCAAACACTTGGTGAACCCTTGAATGTCTTGTATAATTGATTCATATGCCAAGGTTGTTTTTAAAGTGTCCATGATTTCCACTTTTTCACACATGCATTTGAAAAGCTTGCTTGGCACATATTATGTATGATTGAATGAGAGATGAGCTATTGGGATTCTTTGAATCTCATCCTCTCTTCTCCACTATCCTAACATGCTAGGTGGACTAAGTGAACAAAGACATGGGAGCCACCAAGCTTGAAGTTAGGGAAAACGGCAATGGATATGTGAAAGAGCTATTTTGTAGTTAAATTAAGAGATGTACTCTAATGATGTACATGATGTAGCACGTATGAATACTTGTAAATGAATGTATTTATCATATATGTATGAGAATTAGAACCATCTTGAATGATGTAGCAAGTTTTGTTATGAATAGCAAGATCTTGGCATTATATACATGGTGTATATATTGGTGTGGGAGAGTGAGTTTTGCAAATATGGGTTGTTAGATATTTGAGCCATGTTTAATAGCCTATGTTGATGCTTTTCCACGTGCTCATAGAGCCTTAGAAGTAGGAGAAACTAATTTGAACCCTTGGAGCCTCTTTAGCAAGAGAAATTGGCACTTTGCCCCTTTAGGTCAAAGTCTGACCAAATGACCCCTTCTTGCCTTGAAATTTGGCATGTGACTAGGTATTGTCTAGAACTTTTTGGGAAGCTAAAGATTAAGTCATTTGGAGGTCTGTGGAATTTTTTTATGATTTTTCAAAATTGGTATCAGAAATTCGGATTTGCATAAGCACTGTTCATTTGGTCAGTTGTGAAATTGTGTCATCCGAGGGGCAAACGTGGTCCAATAGCTATGAAATTTTATGGAAAGAAATTAGATAGTCATAGTGACTTGTATAAACTGGAAGCACTAATTTGGAGGTCTAGAGAGGAAGATATGCATTTTTGAAGTTTCTACCCAGTATCAGTCATCTTGCCTAACCAGAGGTACTGTTCCATCAATTTCTGAGAGTTTGGCTTGATGAACTGATCTGGAGATATTTTTTCTCTCTAGTAACATCTACATCTTTCCATATTGGTATCATTTGCATAAATTAGATTTTTGTGGAATTAGTTAGACATTTTTGAAGTTCATATCAGTAAACTGTGATAGCATCAGGACCCACTCCAACCTCTAGATGATTTCGTGTGTCAAACACTTTGTGTGTGGGATTTTAAGACTTCTACATATTTTTAGTATGAATTAAATATCCTAAGATTTCCATAATGACTAAGAATGCATATTTTCAATTTTTCTAGATTTAGTTATGAATTTCTCAAGTTTGCCCAGGAATGGGGCCAAGTCTGGCCGAGAAGAAATATGCAAGTCCCATGTCTCCCTTCTGTTTCCATGAGTTGTGAGCTAGTTTTTATGATACAAATGAGTTGTAACAATGAAATTAAATATGAGGAGGCATAGTATGAACTCACAAGGGATACATGACATCGAAATGAATTTTTAACCATGACGCCATGTGAGAAAGTGTATGAATTCAATGGAAGTTCTCACCTTATTCTTACTCTATCTCACATGAGCATGTTCATGGATGATGGGCATGAGTAGAAATGATGGTGTTACAATGTGGATGGTTGCCTACATGAACCCATGTATGAGTAAGTTGGTTTGATGGTATGTTGCTATTCTTACTTGAATGGATGAGTGATTCATTCATTAAATCTCAGGTATGTGAGAGAACACTCGAGTGTGTGCATATAACCTGGACCTATGGTATGTGAGTGAGTGGATGTAGTATGAATCAATGTGAGTTATGGAATGTGTGATGAACAGCCTAGTCTGTGTATGAAGACCACATGAGTGAGAGACGTGAGAGTGAAAAGATGGAGTGCCTAGCTTGAATTTGGACATCCCCATAAACGTGTGATCATGAAGAAGAAGTAAAGAGCTGTCTATTTGTGCTTCTCCCTTTAAGTTTCATTTGCCTAATAAAAATCTACCCAAAAAATGGAAAACATTAATTAAGAAAATTTACAAAATTATTCAAAAGAATTTATGCACTAAAATCAATAATTTTGTAAACTAATTCTTGAAATGCAGAAAATGGCCAATAAAATTAATTATTATCTAATTAAATTCCTAAAGCCATAATTCATTATTAAAATGCCCAAGTTAAAGAGATTAAAATATATAAAAATTATGTTTATCAGTCACTCCCTTACTTGGCTTTATTCCTATGCTTTCCATGCCACACATACACTAAAAATACATGTTCTTGCACATATAATTCCAAATTTAGTTTATACATCATAATTATATACTTTTACACATGAGTGAAGGTTTACATTACATAAATATCAAGTATAAACTATCTTTGACAATATATTATACAAAATACTATTCTATTGTCAAAGTAGCACAAATCAAGCTTGTTGATCTCCATCCTTGGTCTTTTATGATTCCCTTAGACATGGTTAGAGATAATATAGAGGAGAGTAAGATTCAAAAAATCCCGATATCTCAATCATCCTTCAAGTACATTTATGTGGCATGTTATCCCATCAAAGAAGGTAAGCATGCATTATTAGCAATCAAGCATCAAACATAATCATATTTATGAAATCAAATAGATCTATGAAAGTCAAAATCAAATTCTAGGGACTTTTGGTCTAATCTCACCTAATTATGTGGGACTTTTAAATTAGTTTCAGCCATTTTAAAAATTTTTGACTTATCCTCACTCATTTCATAAGACTTTTGGCCTTATCTCATCCTTACTTAAGGACATTTGGCTTCACCTTACATAATTTAAGGAACTTTTGGCACAACCTCACCCATCAAGAGCTAATCACATATCAAATGCATTTTATGAAACATAATGATATCAATCATCAAACCAATATCAATAAGCATGTTTTATGGTTTAAACACTCATATAAGCAATCAATGACAATCAAACAACCAAGATAAATATATAAGAATAGATGAAGAGTTACCTTTCTCAATAATGAACAAAGTTCCTCTTGGTTTCTAATTCTTCTTCTAAGCCCCACACACATATTTAGGAAAGGTTTGACTTACTTGGCCTAGACAAATCAAACAAGATGCAAACACATCAATGGAACTATCTCTAGCCTAACATAAGCCTTATATAAGCTACTTTTAGTTCTAGGCTTCCATATGGTTCTATATTGTAGTATAGTAAAGCAACTTATATAATTCATTATCTTGGCCCCAATTTCTCATTCAACCTAAGTCACATGACTCCATATAAACTTATTAGAGTCATCATAAACTCAAATTAAGGAGCCTAACACCAAGTTGCTTTTTTATATATAATAGAACTCTAAACTTTCAACTTCCAAAATATGATTTCTAAATTCAAACTAATAGTTTCTTTGGTGCTTATAATTCATATCCAGACTATTTCTATCCTTAGAATAAAAAAAAACTCTCCCTAGGTGCTTTGAATTACTCTTGGTTGAGACACATACAAGTATGGCCACCAATGGAGTTTCATTCATTTCTCTTGGGAATTTGGCATCCATGAAGCTTCCTATGATTCTTATGAACTTAAATATGCTTTTCCATAAGTTAAATTATGATCAGCAAGCTTTATAAATCTCTATGTGCAATGAAAACCTTAATTTCCATAACTTGTTGTTTATAACTTCTTTTTTAATTTTATTTGTTTCATATGGTTCTCCATACTTCAAAACCCCATTTTCTATTAAGTTTGGATCAAAATCAAACTTTCTACATAGCACTCTAGGTCTAATCGAACACACACATAAAGGAAAAGCTAAGGAGAAGCAAGTTTGGCCATGGTTTCATACCTTTTTTTAAGCTTATCAAGTGAGCTTTCTCAAGCTTCCAAGGTTTCCTCCAAACTCTTTCTTCCTTCTACTAAACCAGCCACAAAACACCTCCTTTCAAAACTTTAAAACTATGAGAAGAGAGAGGAGAAAGAGGAGAAGAAGTTTAGTGAAGAGAAGCACATGAAAAAAGTAGCAAAATCTTACCCTTTCAAGCTTGTTTTCTTCCTCCTTTCTTCCTCTCCTTGTTCACCACTTAAAGATGGGTTAGGTTCTATTTTAGGCTAGATGAGAGTTAGTTTGGATGAAGGGAAGAAGTGGGGCATGATTTAAGAAGAGGACATGGAAGAATTATAACATTTTCAAATTCTATTTTTATCCTTCAACTTTGTTTTCATTATTTGAACTCATTTCAAATCTTTTTTGAGAACCATCTTTTCCATCAAAAAATTTAGATACTCTAATTCACAAAATGCCTTTGGTTTCACATTAATTGGATCAGAACAACCTCGAATAATTTGATCAAAATTTTGGTCAACTGATTACCTAAAATGTACACCAGAGGGATTTCGGCTATTCTAGTGGTTCTTATGATTTTTAAGGTCTCTGAGAATCTCAGGAAACTCAACTTTTCCATTTAAACCTTCTTTCTTTAAGTTTTCAAAAAGTTACCTGAAATTACAATATTGTTACTACATTATTCCTTAAATTTGTTTAGTCATTTTTGCTTCGATTTTAGGCTATCCTTAGGCTTTTACTCACATTTTTAGATGTTCTAATTAATATTCTAATCTCAATTAGCCTCATATTGCTTTACTTTAGAGTGATTTTATCTCATTTTATTGGATTCAGTTTAGTTTCTAGAAACCAGTTATTACAACAAGTATAAGTAAACATATGATCAAAACTACACATATCCACGGAATTAAACCTCAGTTATCTCAATAGAACCCAATTACTCTTCCTTTAGCTACTAAGAAATCCAAAGGCCCACCAAATCTAAGACAAGCATAATTATCATCATTTACTGTCATTATAAAAAAAAACTTCATATCCATTAATCAATTTCATCAAGAATCCATTAGAAATTATTTACCTCTATTTCTAAAAAGTTAATTGTACCAATTTAAGATCATAATACTAAGAACTAATAATGGGCCACTCCTAATATCTCTATTTTCGTACATGTAATAGCCATGTACCAAAAATTAACATAAATGATAAAAACTTAGTATATGCACATCATAAAATGATATGAGGCACTTATCGAATCTTTCATATAACTAATGGTATTGATAAAACAACTTGAGTTTACAATAGGTCATTTCATCATCTTCATTTTTGCATATATGACAGCCACCAAATGAAAATCAATCTAAGGTGTAATGTCTAGTTTTCGTTAAACAACAAAAATGAACACGTTTTCAAAGCAAGCCCCTCGAAACGAATTAGTTAAGGTCCCAAAAAATTTGAGTAACATTCTAGCATCCTAAAAATGAGAATTGTAGCCTTAGACGGAAGGAAAAGTGGAGCTAGAATGAAAAAACAATTTTGATGGAAACTTTACGAAATATAATGGCATTTTCATAATTTCGAGCAATTTTTGGAATTCATACAGGAGGGCTTTTTAAACTAAAGTTTTAAGTTCTCTGAGGTTCTCAGAGGCTCTGAAAACCATGGGAAGCCTCGAGACAATTAAATCCCCTTCGGTGGATGTTTTCCAACATCGGTATGCTCGAACTTTGACGGGTCCATTTGGAAAGGTTTTAGTTTCCAATTTGAGTAATTCCAAAGCTATTTTTCTTAATTAGGAACCTAAATTTTATAATGGAAAAGAAGATTCTAAAAGAGGAGCTAAAATGAAGGAGAAACGAAAATGCAAAATATGAAGGGCAACATTGAAATTTTTGAAAAGGTCACTTTTCTCTACCTATATATAGGTGGCACCTCACACTTGCCCTCATTTTACTTCAAAAAATTCAGCCCTAAACCACAAGCAAAACCCTAAGGGAGAGGCGCCTAAGAGAGGAAGAAGAAGGAAGAAGAAATCCAAGTTTAAGGTATGCTTTCATGGTATTTTTCCTTACTTTTCTTCATCTCCACCAGCTCTCCTTCATTGTCGTTTCTTTCCTTGGATTAAAATGATGTTTATAAATCTGATTTAGAGATAAATTCAAGGGAAAGTTCGGATTTGAAGAGAGGAGCTTGAGAAATCAAGATTCATGCCAAACTAAGCAAGGAAACAAGGTAAAAATACATCCTATGGTTGATACCTTTCATCCCACTTCTTCTCCATTTCGACCTACACTAAGAACCCTAGGAGAATCTGATTTCCAAGCCCAACCAAGCATGAATCTTAGGTATTTGATGCAGAAGAACAAGAATATGAAAAGAAAACAATAAAATAACCATTAGATTTCAAGATGCAAAACCTAGGGTTTTAAGTGCACCTTCCAATTTCTGAATTTGTATGATGATTCTTAGGTCTAAGTAAGAGTTTAAATGAGTTCTTGAGACACCTAAGATGCTCCCCACAAGCTTTTTCCTTTAGAAAACAAAGAAACTTCCCATGGAGACCAAGGAAGCCTATGTCTCGGCTTAGGCATGTTTGTATAAGGGGGGAGAGTTTTAAATTTTTCTAAGGCCATTCTTGAGTCATATTTGATAAATGAAAATAACTCATAGAAAGTGGTTTGGTGCCTTAGGTTCCATAATATGACCTAAAGAAGTAACATGATACTAGGCCTTTTGTTTTAATGATGTGATGACTCCAAGAGGGCTTAAAAGGAGTTAAGAATCATATTTGAAAGGAAAGAATGAGGCCTAGAAGTCATTGAGGGGTGTTGCTTCATCAGGTGCAATTATGGACCATAATGGAGTTTATAGAGCAATCTAATGGTTCATCAAATTATGTAGTCTTAGAATGTGTTTCATGAACCTAATTGGTTCCCATAAATTGTATTTAGGCTAAGAGACACCATCTATACCAAATTATGTGTGTGTGGCTAAAAGAGGAGGCTTGAAAGGTAAGGAAAAAGTGTGTGTTTGTATACAAGGTAGCTCTCTCCACCTTTTCTCATGCATGGATGTGTGTTTAGCTTGTTTTAAAATGTGTGTATGTGTCTTTTCAAGCTATGAAAAGTATGCTAGCATGTCTTCATATGCCATGATTCTTGATACCATGTATTTTTTTAAATGACTACATGATGTTTGTATGAGTTTGCTTGAGTGTGGAGGCCAAGAACTCTTCCTTTTGGTGAGGATGAGCTAAGAACCCTTGAGCTTGGTTGAGACAAAGTAAAGAGCCTCCTAAAAGCAAAGTGAGCTCCCAAGAGTATGGTTGAGTCCAAAGTACTTAAAGAATGGGTGAGGCAAGTCCAAAATCCATGAGGAGAAGTGTGAGACCAATCCAAACACGTGGTGAACTCTTGAATGTCTTGTATTAGTGATTCACATGCCAAGCTTGTGTTAAAAATGTCTAGGATTTCCATGTTCTCCATGCATGCATTTGTAAAGCTTGCTTTGCACATATTATGTATGATTGAATGGGAGATGAGTTATTGGGATTCTTTGAATCTCATCCCCTCCTCTCCAATGATCTAACATGCTAGGTGGACTAAGTAATTATAGTGAAGGGAGCCAACAACCATGAAGAACAAGGATTGATAAGCTTATGTATATTTTGACCATTTTGAAACCATAATGATGGTTCATAATGTATATGATGTTGTATATATACCATAAACCTTGATACATGTGTAAATATACTATTATGTGATATTTAGATGTATGAAAATGATATATGACTCATAACACTTATTTTGAGTATGTAATGCTAAAGTGTGCAATATGGAATTATGATGTAAATGTGCATAAATATGGGTTGGATGGCCAAAATGAGATGCATGAGGTTTAGAACCATTTGGGCAGCTTATACAAGTCTCAAATGTACTTTTGGACTTGCCCAAAAGGTGCCACAACTAAGGGAAGGCCATTTGGCAAATTTGGTACCTCATATGGAACCAAATTTGACCATAATGGAACCCTATGTCACTTTTTAGCCAAATGAGTTAGTCTTAATCTAAGATTTTTCATAAAATTAGGTCTCATTGAGAGCTTTCTGAGAAGCTAAAGATCATAATTTTTGGAGGTCTACAGAATATTTTCTGATTTTTCAAAGTTGGCCATTTTCATAGTTTCTAGTTTGCTGCATTATTCATTTGGTCTGAAATTGTTTTCTATCACACAAGGCTCAAATGATGTTCAATTACTACAAAATTTTATAAAGATAAACTAGATGATCACATAGACTTGTGACAACTAGAAGCACCTCATTTGGAGGTCTAGAGAGGGAGATATGAATTTTCAAAGTTTCTGCCTAGTATCAGTAAATTTGCCTGACCAGAAGTACTGTTCCATCAAATTCTGAGGTCTGGGCTTGATGAAATGATCTAGAGATATTTTTTCTCTCTATTTGACATCCACATATTTCTATATTAGTATCATTTCCATGGATTTAATTTTTGTGAAATTAATTGGAAATTTTTGAAATTCATATCAGTATACTGTGACAGTACCAGGACCCAATCCGACCTCTAGACTATTTTGCATGTCAAACGCTCTGTGTGTGGGATGTTATGACTTGTACATATTTTTAGAATGAAGTACACATCTCAAGATTTCCAGAATGACCAAGATTTCATGATTTTGATTTTTCTAGATTTAGTTATGATTTTTCAAAATTTGCCCAGAAAAGAGGCCAATTCTGGCCGAGAATGAAACCTCATATTCCATCTTCCAATTCGGTTTCCATGAGTTGTAGGCATGTTATTATGATGCAAATGAGTTGTAATGATATAATTAAATATGAGGATGCATAGCATGAGCTCACCCGATCCACGTGATATCGAATGGATTTTTAGATACAACGCAACACGAGAATATTCATTATTGTCCTTGCTTTTCTATGAGAAACTTACATCCTTCATGATAATTATACTATTCAAAGGCATGAGATGAGCTAGAAATATGGTGTTACACAAGGGATGAACTTTAAGCATGAACACACATCAAAATGGAGAAAATTACTTAACCAACAACTCCACTAGCCTATAAGGTCAAAAATTAAGGAAGGAAGCATCAAAATCTCCAATTTTTAGAACCTCAAATTTGATGAGAAACCTCTAAATGACAAGTTGTTTGATTAAAAATGTAAAGAAAGTTGAATAGAATCAGTTTTTCTTCACTCACCTTGGCCAAATCTCACGTCTTCTTGGTGGATCAAAGCTTAGAATGTCATACCACAATGGGACAGCAAGAATTCTACACTTTGTTGTGCATAAAACATCCATTTTTATGATTTTAACACTTTTAGTAACAAAAAATATCAATATTAAAAGCTCAAATACTTTAATTTTACTTAAATACATCATTTCAACTTTCCAAACTCAAAATCCATCTTAAGTAATGTTGTCCAACCAAAAACATTACAAAAAGAAGCAAGGAATTTGGGTTTAAGCCATACATCACAAATTAGTACAACTTCATCAATCCATGCATGTCCATAAATCTATCATTGACTTTAAAAATTCATATCTTGAGATAGAAAACTCTAATTCATGAAAATGAGAATTTTTTGGAAAGCTCATGACATAAACTATATGCTGTAAAAATTTCAAATCAAATCATATTTGTTTGCACCACAAAAATCCGATAAAACAATAACACTATCAAAATTTTGTACAAGGTTAGACCAAAAACTTTGAGCATGCATATCTTGAGCTACACAACTCCAAATTGAGTAATCTCGATGGCTTTGGAAAGCTTATAATACCAAATACATGCTTGTAAAATTTCATGACCATTGGAGTTCATTTGCCCCCTCAAATACACTAAAAACTAGAACTAACCAAATGAATAGTATACAGGCAAATCTACATAATTTAACCAATTTTGAAAAATCATAAGAAATTTTACAGAACTCCAAAAATTATGTTCTTTATATTTGTGAAAAACCCTAAATGAGATCTAAAATCTTGCTAAATTTCATACCAAAATCCATTTATTTGGTTTGGTTTTAGTTTAGGAATAAATTATGGCTCAAATTAGTATCAAAGCAGTAACAAATGGTCTAAAATGAATTTTCTTAGTGCAAGTGACCATTTGAACAAGTCCAAAACATAAATTACATTATATATGGCCATCTCATCAAGTCTTAAATATCATGGAACTTAAAATCATTCCTTCACTTGGCTTTATACACAGTTTCCATGCGACACACATACCCAAATTACATGTTCTTACACATATGCCTCGATAATTGATGTTTACATCATATCCTCATACTTTTTACATGTGTGAAGGTTTATATTACATAAATAACATGTACAAACTCTCTTTGACAATATATTACACAAAATGCTAAGTTATTGTCAAAGTATCACAAATCAAGCATGTTGGTCTCCATTTTTTACTCCTTGAGAGTTCCCTAGACATAGTTAGAAATAATATGGGAGAGAGTAAGATTCTAAGAATCTTAATAGCTTATTCACTATTCAAGCACACTTATATGGCATTTTATTATGTCAAAGAAAGCAAGCATGCATTATAGGCAAAATATCAAATATAGTCATATTTATGAAATCAAATGAAACTATATAAGTCAAAATCAAGCTTTAGGAACTTTTAGTTTAGCCTAATCCAATTATTTAGGACTTTTGGATTAGTCTCACCCATTGTAGGGACTTTTGACTTAGCCTTACTTATTCCTTAAGACTTTTGGCCTTGTCTTACCCTTACTTAAAAACTTTTGGCTTCATCACACCCAATTTAAAGGACTTTTGGCATAACTTTACCCATCAAGAGCATTCACAATTCAAATTCATTCAAAGAGACATAATGATATCATAACATCAAACCAATGACAATAGGCATATTTCATGATTCAAACATATATACAAGCAATCAATGACAAACAACCACGATAAGCATATAAGAATAGATGAAGAGTTACCTTTCTCAAGAAACACAATTCTTCTCCTTGGTTCCCTAGTCCTTCTTCGTGGCCTCACACACACACTTGGGAAAGGCTTGGCTTGCCTGGCTTAGACACATCAAACAAGACACAAATACATTAATGGAACCATTTTTAGCCTTACACAAGCCTTATGTAAGATACTTGTAGTGCTAGGCTTTCATATGGCTCCATTTAGTGACATAATGAAGCAACGTATGTAATTCCTCATCTTGGCTCCAATTTTTCACTTAAGCTAAGTCACATAGCTCTATTTAAACTTATTAGAGTCATCACAAACTCAAATCAAGGAACCTAACACTAAGTTGCTTCTTCATGCATAACGGAACCTTAAACTTCTACCTTACAAACTAAGGCTTCTAAATTCAAACCAATGATTCTTTTGGTGTTTATAATTCATATCTAGATTATGCATAACCTTTGAATCAAGGAAAGCTATCTCTAGGTGCTTGAACCTACCCTTGGCTGAGACCTATGTGCATAATGGCACCCATAGAGTTTTGCTTGCTTTTCTAAGGAATTTAGCATATATATGAGTTCCTTAGCCTTTTCTTAACCCAATCATACTCTTATATAGTCTACAATATTATTTTAAAGCTTTATATTTCCTTATGTACAATCAAAACCCTAATTTCTATAACTTGCTACCAATGACTCCTTTTTAAGTTCTGTTGGTTCCATATAATTTTCCATGATTCAAAACCATATTTCCTATCAACTTTGGACTAAAATAAAACTCCCTACATGGTCCCCTTATGCTGGTTGAAATGAGAAGTGCACAGAAGAACCAGAAAAGAAAGTTTTCCAAGGAGAAGCATACCTTGTTAACTTCCTTGTCAAGTGGTGTTTCTCAAGCTTCCAAAATTTCCTCCAAGCTCTTCCTTCCATCTACTAAACCAGCCACAAAACACCACCATTCAAAGCTTCAAAAACATGGAAAGAGAGAGGAGAAAGTTTGATTTCTGAAAAGCTGGTTATTAACATCTTAGTCCTAATTAGCCTCAATATGCTTTGCACTAGGGTGTTTCCACATCAATTCACCAGTTTTAGTTTGATTTCTGAAAAGCTGGTTATTACATAGAAGGTGAAGAACCATGCCCTTCTTCTCTCTTTTGCATTTTTCCCTCTCCTTAGCCACCTAACATACTTTCCTACAAAATAAATGGAGCGGCTGCACTAATATTAGGGTTTTGTGGAAGAATGGTTGACCTAAGGGCATTTTTGTCTAAGTGGGTCTTGTTTCTAGTAGTTGGGCCATGGCCACATAAATCTAATTAAGTTAGGTTTCTGTTAAAACTTATATTGGACTCTTAAAATTATTTTTAGTGTAATTAAATTAACTATGGAGCTTAGATCAAATTTTCATCTCCATTAATAAATTTTTCCCCCAATAAATTTCAAATCTACAATCAAATTATTTTTCACCAAAAAAATTGCTAACTAATTATTATTTTCCTTAAAATATAAAAATATTTTTTTGAAAATTTTTATTTTCTATAATTTTCCTTAAGTCTTAAGATAATTCTTTATTTTTTCCAAATTAAATTCTTAATTCTTTATAATTCCAATTAATTAATTCCTAGATGTTGTATAGTTAAGCATAACTTAAAACAAGGCATCTCAGGAATACACTTGTTTTATCTTCTGGGATCATTGTATATATAATAGAAAAGAAAAAATAAAATTAGATTTTGTTATTATTTATTATATTATATTTTTAATATATAAATATATATATATATATGTATGAATGTATGTGTCACATCCTAAAAATTTTCCTTAAATTGAAATGTAACCAAAGAAGGGGGTACTAAAGGATGTTGCTAAGTTTAATAACTTAAATAAGCAAGGGAAAATCACCAGGAACCATTTCAGTAATTCTCAAGGAATTAGTCAAGGTTAATTAGGATTAAGGAGGGGGAATATATGTTACTAGGTCTTTAATGTAGAGTTGGCATGTCATTTTACCTAATATAGAAGAATCTAGGAAGATATTTCGAAAATTTGATATAATAGGTGACTTACATGCATGTAGCAAATAACCAAGAAACTAAAACTCAAATATTGTTCATGTTAACATCCCATTACCCATGCTTATGTTAATATATATACATATGTGTACTCGGTTAACATGTAGGACTCTTAGGTAAATGAGGAGACATTAATAGGTGTCATGTTTGTTGATAATATGGTAGCTGAATGATTTGGATTTTAGTAGATTGTAATGTCTAGTTTTCGTTAAACGACGAAAATGAGTGCGTTTTCAAAGCAAGTTCCCCAAAATGAATTAGTTAAAATCTTAAAAAATTTGAGTAACATTTTAGACTCCTAAAAATGAGAATTTTAGGTTTATACAGAAAGAAAAATAGAGCTAAAATGAAGAAACAAATTTTGATGGAAATCTTACAAAACGTAATGACATTTTTATAATTTTGAGCAAATTTTAGAATTTACACAGGAGGGCTTTTAAAATGAAAGTTTTAAGTTTTTTGGGGTTCTCAGAGACCTTGAAAATCATGGGAAGGCCCGAGATAGTTAAATTCCCTTCAGTGGATGTTTTCTAATGTCTGTATATCCGAACTTTGACAGATCTATTCAGAAAGGTTTTAGCTCCGATTTGAGTGATTCCAAAGATATTTTACTAAATTGGGAACCTAAATTTTATAATGGAAAAGACGGTTTTAAAAAAGGAGTTAAAACAAATGAGAAACAAAAATGCCAAAAACGAAGGGCAAAATAGAAATTTTTGAAAAGTGTTTCTTCCTTTCACCTATAAATAGGTGGCGCCCTACCTCCTCACTCATTTAGACACAATTGTTTCTACCCTAATTCAGAGGAGAAAGTAAGGGTTAGAAGGAGAAATCAAGGCAAACAGGTATGGTTTCTTGGTAGTTTTTTATGCTTCCTTCCATCCAAACCTCCTCTCCTTCATTTTCTTTTATTTTCTTTGATTATAATGAAGTTTACAAATCTATTTTAAAGGAGAAATTAAGGGAACAATTCAGATTTGAAGAGAGGAGCTTGGAGAAGACAAGATTCAAGTGAGAAAAAGTAAGAAAATAAGATAATTTCTCCTTCCATGGTTGATATCCCTTCCTTTTCTTCCTCTACCATTTTGCCTCACTTAAGAAACCCTAGGAGGACTTATTTTTTAGGCATAACCAAAGGTGATTCTTAGGAAAAAGGGTGCGGAGATTAAGATTACAAAGAGAATGCAATTTCTAGGATTTCAAGTGTTCCTTCTAAAATCTGATTTCATCTCTTAATTTCTATGTCAAAATAAGTATTTGAATGAGCTCCTAAGGTCCCTAGAATTCTCCCCATGTGCTTCCCCCATCAAAAATATAAAGTAAAGTCCATTAAGAGCAAAGCCCTCCATTGTCTCAGCCTAAGGGTGTTAGCATAGCTAGGGATAGTTTTAAATTTTTTCTAAACCCATTTTTGTGTCATATATGATGAATGAAGATGAGGGAAGGCCTTGGGAAAAATTTAGAAACTATAGAAAGTGAGTTGGCCTTATATGTTCTATAATATGACCTAAAGAAGCAACATGTAGTTAGGCTCTTGGTTTTGATTGTGAGATGACTTTAAGAGGCTTAAAAGGAGTCAAGAATCATATTTGAAAGGAAATAATGGGGTTAGAATTTATTTAAGGGGTGTTGCTTTATTAGGTGCATTTATGGAACTATAATGAGATTTATAGATTAAACTAGTATCTAAGCAAGTTGTGTGGCCTTAGGATTAATTCCATGAACCTAATTGGCTTCTATAAATTGTGTTTAGGCCAAGAGAAATCATCCCCACACCTTTGTGTGTGTGTGACCGAAGGAAAGAGCATTGATTCAAGAGAAAAAGTGTGTAGTTGCTTCCAATGTAGCTCACTCCTCCTTCTTTCATGCATGATTGTTTGCTTTACTTGTCTTTGAATGTGTGTATGTGTATTTTTAAGCCATGAAAAGTGTTCTAGCATGAATTTGATTCCATGGTGCCATGATGTTATAATATGCTTTCATATGATGTTTATGATGTGTGCTTGGGTTTGCTTGAGTATGGTGAGACCAAGAACCCTTAGCCATGGTGAGGATGAGCCAAGAACCCTTAAGATTGGTTAAGACAAAGTATGGAGTCTCCTAAAAATGAGATTGACTCCCAAGAGCATGGTTGAGTCTAAGAACCTCTTAAAGAATAGGTGAAACAAGTCCAAAATCTATAAGTAAATGGGCGAGGTCAATCCACTTGCTTGGCAAGCCTTTGTATGCTATGTATGACTTTTTCAAATGTCAAGAATGCTTCTTAAATGATTACACATGTCTATATGCCATGCATGCATTTGTAAGACTTGTTTTGCATCTTTTATGTATGATTGAATGGGAGATGAACTATTTGGATTCTTTGAATCTCATCCCCTCCTCTCCAATATTCTAATATGCTAAGCAGACCAAGAGAGTAAGGTAATGGAAGCTAACCACCTTGAAGATAAGAATATGACATTCAAGTGCATGATTTTATTACTTTAAGACCATATAAATGGCAATTGATATAATCAATGGTTGTATTAGTACTATGATATTATGAACACATGTAATTATGATAATATGTCATGTATAAATGAGAGAATATGTTATGTGACTATTAGAATGTGATTTGAGTATGTTATGGTAATTTGGCTTCTTAAATGGTTTTATGCAGATGTGTATAAGTGTGAGTGAGATGGCCAAAATGAGATGCATAAGGTTTGGGACCATTTGGGCATCTCACACAAGACTTAATTATACTTTTAGACTTGCCCAAGAGGTGCCAAACCCCAAGGAAAGCCATTTGGACATTTTGGTATCTTATATGGAGCCAAAATTGACTATAATGGAACCTTATATCACTTTTGTCCAAATGAGCTCTTCTTGATCTGAGATTGGCAAACAATTAGAGCTTTTTGAGAAGCTAAGGAACAGAATTTTCAAAGGTTTAGAGAATATTTGATGAATTTTTAAAGTTGGCAAAAATTCTGGTTTTGGTTATGTCACTGTTCACTCAGGTCCAAAAATGAAATCTATGATATAAAGCTCAAATGATGTCCAATTGCTACTAAATTTTATACAAAGAAATTATACATTCCCAGTGACTTGTTCCAACTAGAAGCACCTCATTTGGAGTCTAAAGTAGAAGATATGAATTTTCAAAGAATCTGTCTAGTACTAAGTGCTCCAATTGACCTCAAGTATTGTTTGATTAAGTTTCAAGGTCTAGGCATGCCTAAACTAGTCTAGAGTTAATTTTTTCCTCTAGCAAACATCTACAACTTTCTAGATTAATATCATTTGCATGGATTGGATTTTTTTGAAATTAAATGAACATTTTTGAAGTTTGCTACAGAAATTGGTGACAACACTAGTAGATAGTCTAACCTTTGGACCATTTCGAATGTCAAACATCTTTTGTGTTATGTTTCATAGTCTGTACATATTTTTAACATAAATTAGACACGTTTATCTTTCCAAAATGGCTAATAATGCATGATTTCAATTTTTCTACAATTAGTTATGATTTTCCAAAGTTTGTAACAGAAATGGCAAAATTCTGATCGAAAATATAAGTATGAGTTTTATGTTCCCTTTTGATTTCCACAAGTTGTAGGCCATTTTTTATGATGCAAATGAGTTGTACTCATGTAATTAAATATGAGAATGTGATATATGAGCTCACATGATCCACGTGACATTGAATGAAATTTTTATACTCGACACAATGCAAAAATAGTTATTATTTTAGTGCCTTTTTCTTTGAGAATTTATATGATTCTTGGAAATGAGTTATTTAAAGTCAGAAATGATTTCAGAACTATGGTCTTATACTTTAGTAAAAGAAAGAAGAGGCAAAATAGAAATATTAGCATTAACCATTTACAACAAACATATGTATATATATGTAGGTAGGGCCATTCGGCCATGTGGCACCTACTTAATCTAGCTGTGTATGCCAAGATGCCATAGATAAATGGATGGTTTATCATATTAGAGTATTTGACTTTTCCCTATCCATATATATATATATATATGCATAATTCGATTGTGCCTTAGGACTTTGGAACTGAGCATTTCATGAAGCCATCACTCATTAAAATATATGTATACATGTTTGGTTATGCAACCTAATATATTTAATCGTGTGGATTGCTATAACTTCATTTAAATTAATAATATGGTAGTGGGACATTTAGTATAAATGGTGGTGTAGGCCATGGGAGGAAAATAGGATAAACAAATTATAAACACCTATTTCCTAATGTCTTCATCGTATCTTATGCAGGTGGGTTTACATTTGGTCAATTGCTAACATATCCTTCAGCCGTGGAGAGTCATGGATCATTATTTAAATACGTTGCTTGGATGGGAAAACAAAACAATGACATCTTGCAGACCACCAAATAGTAAATGGGAGGAAGTGATTTTTATTATCCACTTGCATGGTATTCATTTCGGTTAGGAGCGTGAGATGGCACTCTTGCACGTGATCTTCCCTTTAGTTTTAGTAAGGCCAAGAGCAATATAGAGTGAAGGAAGAAAAAGCTTAGGGTTAGCCATAGAGTTTGGAGAATGATGGAAGGAGCTGTGGATGCAAAGGGAAGGTTTTAAGGAATTTCATCAAAGGTAAGAACAGGAGAATTCACACTACCTCTTGCTTACCTTCATTTTAACTAGTTGAAGTTCTAAATTATGGCATTTTGTTGTTGTTGGAAAACTATAAAAAAGAGGAAAGGCCATTAGGGAAGTCTAGGAGAAAGCAACAAGTCCTTGGAGGTGAGGAATTAAACTTCTCTCCTTGAACATAATTAGGTCAAGAGTTAGTATGGAATGGAATTAAAATGTATGTGATTATTCTTGGCTTTGAGAATTGCACCATATGGATTACTTGAGTTGAGTTTTAAAATAAAAGAAGGAGGGGACAAAACATGCATAGGCTGTCCTGGCACTAAATGAAATGATATAATTAGTTAGGTGGAGGAATATACATGCTTGATTGCCATAATTAAGGGAAAACCTTACGGTAAAGAAAGGAAAAAAATTTAATGAGTCTAATTATTATCCAAATTATGCTTAGGAGTTGGATTTTTGGATTTTAGAATTCTATAATCAACCTAATGAGATTAAATTAATATGGAGGAGGAAACATGGAAGTTGATTAATCCTAGATTGAAAATACTAATTTCCTATTTATTTGAAATAAACAATATTTTTTAGCATTTAAATTTAACAAATTTATCTTGGTTTTAAGTCTTGGCCATGGCCTGTTTTCAGTTAGGGTATTGTATGATTGAAATTGTAGGGAAAGAATTGGAATAACAAGAATTAGGAGTTTCATAGACATTTAGGTTGGCGAAATAGGTAGTTAACATTATATTTGTTTTATATATTTATGCATTGGTATGAGTTCATGAATTTATTATGTTGTACTATCTTTGGTTGCATTTATGTCCATCCTTCTAATGAAGGTGAATGTTATGAGTACTTGCCTCTATTGTTGGCGAATGACCTAAGTATGATAGCCTAACAGATTACCGTACACTACTGTCTAGCAGTCGAATAATTTCTATATTGAAATGAAGCAGCAAACATAATTTGGATTTTGTTTCAGTGCTATTGATGTATATTATGAATATGAAGTTGACTAATGAGATTATTTTCTCATTACAAAACTAGCTCTTCTTTCCAAGAATTAATTCTGTAGCTGATAGAGCCAAATCAACAGCAAGTAAATAAGCAAAACATTTAATGTATAGGTTGTTTATATAGTTAGTTTCCATAGTTCTTTTGGAAGATGTAAATATTAATGAAGTAACATAGTTTGAGGGATGTGGATTTAATTATGGATATGTGTTTTTTAGTTCTATGTTGTAATGACATGAAAGTAGCCTTTCACCTAATTGATAATCGTGTTTGACATAAATATGCTATTGTAAATGAAAGTAATGTAAATTATCATTTTTTGTATGAAATTGATTATCACAAATTTGGAATAACTCTAAAATGTTGTCATAAGTATTGCTAATGTTCAAAAACATAATATGGAATTCTATACAGGTATTATTTAGATTTTAGTTACACAAAACAAAGTATACTAATTTAAAGCATTGTGTTAACATGTAGTCCAATCATTTAATGTTTGGCTTTTATGAAGGTATGTGGAAAAGGATTTTTGAATTCAAATTTTTATCGTGGGTCCTTTACTCTTTGAACTTCAAATCTAGAAAGTGGTAGAATTTTTAGAGTAGGTTAGGCCCCTGAAATCATGTACTAAAAACCATATTTAGGTACTAGACAAATTTGAGCAAAATTAAAAATAAATTTAGTTAAGTAGGTAAATAAAGGAATTTTCGCATAAAATTTTATGGAAGAGTAGCTAAGACATATTAACTCAAGTCTAGAAAGTTTTAAAATTTTTGGAGTTCATTTACTAGGCAAATTAAATTGAATACAAAAAGGATAATGTGCAGCAAGTTCAAACCAAGTAGGGTTCTAATTAGGTTTGGTTAAGGGGTCACCCATGGGAATTTTTTAAAATTATTTTAGTATTTTTTTAATTAACATTATGAGAGAGCATTCTGCCAAATTTCATTATTTTTGGATGACATTTGATGGGGTAAAGAAATTTTACAAAAATAAGCTTAAAAAACAAAGGTTAATTATGTCTCCATTTGTTCTCAATCTTTTACAATGGAAGGATATTGTTAAGATGAAAAGGAAAATAAAGTTATGAACCTGCATTTTTCATGAAAATTTATTAAAAATCCTCTAGGTATGACAACATATATTTAATTATTACTAATTTGACTATTATTCAACCACGATTGAACCAATAAATCGTGGAACTAGTACCTTTATTGGTTTAATAACCACTCTAATTTTAAAAATATTGGATATGATTTAACATATGATATTAAAGATTTTGGGTATCATTAACCCATTCTATTACTCACATTATTATTTTTGCTAGAACATAATCATTAGAGCACATGAAGGAAGCTTAACTTCTAGGACATTCATTGTGCATAAATATTCTTGAATCACTTATTAGAAGAACATTATACTATATATTGGAGATGGTTTGAAAATATTTAAGTGGTATGACCCAATTTAAGTAGTTATGCCTATAAGTGATTAAAAATAGTGTTGTTGGTGTATAAGTCAACTCACATATGCTTATAAGTTTATTAGAATTTGACATAATATAATATCCAATTCTTTGAAAATGAGAGAAAACACGAAAAATGTAACGTAAGGCTTCTCCATGAACGTATAAAATTTACTGGATACAAAAGGAAGTCCCCCAGATAGAGTGATTTGACGTTCTAAAAAATTTATATAATATTCTAGACTCCAAAAAATGAGAATCCTAGGTTTAAATGGAAAGAAAAATGGAGCTAGAATGAAGAAACAAATTCGAACGAAAAGTTAACGAAACGTAATGGCATTTTCATAATTTTGAGCAAATTTTGGAATTCTCATAGGAGGGCTTTTTAACTGAAATTTTTGAGTTTCCCAGGGTTCTCAGAGGCCCTGAAAACCATGGGAAGCCCCAGGACAATTAAAGTCCTTCCAGTGGACGTTTTTTCAGTAGCAGTGAGCTTGAACTTTGATAGATTTGTTCGGGAAAGTTTTAGCTCCGATTTGAGTAATTCCAAAGGCATTTTACTAAATTGGGAACCCAAATTTCATAATGGAAAAAATAATTCTAAAAAAGGAGCTAAAACGAATTAGAAATGAAAATGCCAAGACAAATAGACAAAATTAGAATTTTTTAAAAGTATTTCTTAAACCTATCTATATATAGATGGCGCCCCACCTCCTCACTCACTTGGACAGAATTGTTTCTACCCTAAACCAGAGGAGAGAGATAGGGTTTGAGGTGCACCAAAAGGAAGAGAAAGGGAGGAGAAAGACAAGGCAAAAGGTATGGAATTTCTTGATTTTTTTCATACTTTCTCTTTAGTAAACTTCTTCTTCTCCATTTTTCCTTCTTTCTTATGGTTTTTATTAAAGTTTTTGGATCTATTTTAAGGAAAGAACAAAGGGAAAAATTCGGATTTAAAGAGAGGAGGCCAAGAAAAGGAAGAAACAACCAAGAAAACAAGGAAAAACAAGGAAAAATCTCCATCCCGTGATAGCTACTTCTTCTCCCCTTTCTTCCTTGGTTCATCCAAGATGAGAAGCTACAAGAGGGCTTAGATTTTGGGCAGAACCAAGGGTGAATTCTAAGAATTTAAAGGAGAAGAATGTAACACCCCAAAATTAATTAAGGTGTTTATCAGGGATTAAGGGTAATTAAGAATAATTAATAGAGAATAATTAGGTAAACTATGTGAATCAAAATCTAGAGAGAAGTAAATTAATAATATGGGTTTGAGATTTAATTGGATTAAAAAATTCATCTAGGCCCAAATTAAATTAAGTAGGCCATGGTTAGGGATTAATGAAGGCCTAATAATTTTAGGTGTGGACCGAACCTTTAATGTGAGACTTGGCCCAATAGAGAGTACTTAGGGAGGGCTCAATCTGATATAATGAAATAGAGGCCCAAGACCCAACTTATATAAGCTCTTATAAATGGCTCAATAACCCTTGAGCAGACCCAAATCAATTGAGTTTTTTAAACTTGGTCTAACCCAATTAAGATTCTGCAACCCAACTTATGAAACTCAGCCCAAACCAACTCAAAATCTGAACCCAATTGGAATTAGACCTTTGGGCCAGCCCATAACCCATTTTAGACCCAATTAAAACCCTAAACACATGCATCCCCTTCCTACCATTCTGCTAAAACACAAAACACAAACACAAGAGGCATTTTCGCACCTTGAGAGGGAGGTTAAGGTTCTAAGCAAGAAACCCACCATTTCTCACTTTTAAGTTCAAAATCAGCCAAGGCACTTGTTATATAACTTAATCCCCTTCTCTTCTTCTTCATTTTGGCCTAATTAGTTTTTCATTTGGAGCATTTTTACCCTACCCAAAATCTAAAATATAGGTGTTTGGGATTTATTTGGTGAAATTTCGTAGGTTAGGGTTAAGGGTGTTATTAAGTAAGTATAAACTCTTCATTTTGATATATTTTCCACTAGTTTGAGATGCTCATAGTAGACTTATAGTATAAGCCTTAATTTTATACGAATTTTCCTAAGGTTTGAAGTGATATTTTGATATTTTTGGTCTAAGGAAGGCAAAACCCGAAATTTGAGGCTCTTAGTGATTGGGTAGGTGTCCCTTAGGTAACTATTAGTAATTTAATCCTTTGAGCATTGGATTATTACCATAAATGATGAATGAGATAATAATGGACTGATATACAGTGATAATTTTTTGATATTGTGATTATAAAAGGATTTTGGTATTGCTGTTAGCTTATCAACTTGTCTACAAGTAAGGTAACCGGGGTTCATGCTAATTCCATGCATATATCTATTTTAATTTTATATTTTTTGTATGATTATGATTTTGATGCTAAATGATTTGGTTGGCTATTCGTTGATTTAACCTTGTGAGTCCATGGTGGAGCTGTGATGCAACTACCATCCATGCATATGCTTCGATCGGGCACCGAATTGTGATCAGACCCCAGATGCACTGAACCCTAGTTGTGCTCATTGGGGAGTAGGTGCCGTGGACGGGCCTCTCTCGATGTTATTGGCCTTTAACATGTGAAATTGTGATTGATAGTATGGGATAGTAATCATAGATAGCCTAATTATTTCATTTATTGATATGGTTGATACATTTTTTACTGCTTATATGAAATCATGCATATATATGAATTAAACTAGAATACATGAATGGAATTTGCCTTGGTTATTGAGATTTGCGTTTCACCCTTTTTCATAGGATCATACTTTCAGGTGAAGGCCTTTCAGGTAAGGATAAGGGGAAGCAAGTTGATGAAAATCCATAAGCTCTAGCTATGTGTGGAGGAGGCTACACTTGGGCTGATCTGAGTGTAGTATATGCAATTTTGTTATTCCTTTATATAGCATCATCATGTAATCATATTGCCAAGTGTAGGTGTTTATATTTTAATTACTTAAGATGTATCTATTGAGGAGTTAGGCCTCATTCTTGCTTGATATTGGATGTATGGACTTATAACATCTGTTATGAATTTTGTTGGACCTATGATATGGTTTACCATTTGGGAAATGTAATTATATGATACATTGGATGTAGACCAGAACTAGTGGTGCATGAGATCTTTAATGGAATATATATTTGAATGATAATTGTTAATAGTTCATGAATTCTTACCGTTATTACTCTATGAACTTGCTGATATAGGGTAGTTGGAGGAGTAGAAATTAACACTTAAGTCTTGAACTAGTAATGATAGATGAGTTGGGTAAATTAGGAAAGTGAAAGCTAATATAGCCCCACAAATTAAGGTAAATAGGCCCTAGGGTGTCACTAAGGGGAGAATGGGAGTGTATGAGACAATATTTAGACATTGTAGAATTAGAAGGCGTTTCGCCATGGCCAAAATAGTCTTAGCCATGACTAATATAGGTGAAGTTGCCTAGGGGGAGGTCCAGAGAGCAATTTGCCACGACGAGAAGAGGAATTAGCTGCGACAAAATGTGAGAGGCCAAATTGGAAGTCATCTAGAGGGTAATTCGCCATGGCTAAATGGGGAATTGACTGCGGCGAACTTTATGAAAATGTTTCAGGTATTCTAAAAAGGAATTTGCCGCAGTGAAAGTGGAATTTGGCTACTGCCAATGGCTAGAGGTGAGTGAGGTAGGCTCCATGAGGTCTCCTCGCCACAACACCATGTAGGTTAGTCGTAGCGAAGCTCCAACTAGCTACAACGAAACCTATGAAGATATAAGAGTAAACCCGAGAGCAATTGGCTACGGCGCAAAGAATTTAGCAGCAGCTAATGGTCCTAAACTCTCATTCTAACCTAAAAACCTTAGTTTTTCCTATGGTAACCTTAAGGGATGACTTAAAAACACTGGTAGAAGATTCTTGTGAGTCAGAATTAACGGGCAATAAAATCAAAGGCTTATAAATGAGGGTTTGTTTCTCTTGTGTACATGAATGCTTGCAATCATTTTGTTGATGACTCTAATAACATTAAGGTTCAAATTTTCCTGCATTTTCTGAATGTAATTAGTTGTAATGATTTTTAACCCTGATTTATAATTATTAATCTTGTATTTAACTTTAATTACAATAATTAGAAGTTAGGGTAGTCATAGAGAATAAGAATATGCAAAGAAATTTAAGTAAAAGCCATTGATTTTCAAGATAGCAAACCTAGGGTTTCATGGGCTCCCTTAAAAATATGATTTGATATAATTGTTACTAGGCCTAAATGAGTGTTTGGATGAACTCCTAATATCCTTAGAAGGCTCCTTATATGCATCTTCCATCAAGAAAATAAAGCAAGCCTTCTTGGTACTCATATGAGGTATAATTTCGGCCTAGGCTAGAAAGAGTACCAAGAGGAAGTTTTAAATTATTCCAAGCTTAGTTTTGAGTCATGTATGATGGAAGAGGATGAGAGGAAGCCTTGGAAAAATTTTAGAAACCATAGAAAGTGACATGGTATCATAGGTTCCATATCGTGGCTTAAAGAAGCAACACCTAGCTAGGTTTTTTGATTTGATTGTGTGATGACTCCAAGAGGTTTAAATGGAGTCAAAAATCATAAATAAATGGAGAGAATGGAGCCAAGATGATGTTTTCTTAAGGTTGCTTCATTAAGTGCATTATTGAACCATAAAAGAGCCATATAAACCACCTAACTTTTCTAGTGAATGTGTGGCCTTAGAATTTGATTCAAGAGTATAATTGGCTTCCATATGATGTGTCTAGGCCAAGGGAAATGATCTCCACCTCCTTATGTAAGTGAGATCGAGGGAGGGGACTCAAGGCTCAAGGAAGGAGTATGCTTATATGGCAACGGTAGTTCTCTCTATCTTCTCTCATGTATGAATGTGTGCTTACCTTGTCTTTGGATGTGTGTATGTGTGTTCTAAGTCATGAAAAGTGTTTTAACATGATTTCATATGCCATGGTACCATGATGATGTTTTATTCATTCAAATGATTCTTTATATGCTTGCCTTGGTTTGTTTGAGTGTAAAGAAGCCAAGAACCACCCAACCATGGTAAGGATGAGTCAAGAACCCTTAAAATTAGTTGAGACAAAGCAAAGAGTCTCCCAAGAGTAAGGTTGAGTTAAAAGCTTTTAAAGAAAATGGGTGAGGCAAGTCCAAAATCCATAAGTGAATGGGTGAGGCTAATCCACTTACTTGGCAAGCCTATGTATGCTATAGATGATTTGTTCAAATGCCAAGAATACTTCTTGAATGATTATACATGTCATTATGCTCATGCATGCATATACAAGACTTGTATTGCATACTTCATGTGTGATTGAAAGGGAGATAAACTATTGAAATTCTTTGAATCTCATCCCCTCCTCTCCAATATCTTAACATGCTAGGTGAAGCAATTGAGCAAGGTAATGGAAGCCACCAAGCCTAGAAGAAGGAGATTGACATCAAAGTGTATGAAAATGCCTAGTTTTGTTTCTTTTGTAGCCATACACATGACATATGATGTAATCTCATGATGTAATTGTTATATAATCATATGAACATATGTAATTATCCAAATGTTTGATGTATATATGAGCTTTAGTGCCAAATGAATGGAAATGTGCATTTTGGGTATGAAATGGCAAGACTAAACCTATATAAGCTTGTGTATGGCATAGGGTGAAAGGGTGAGTTTGAGAAACCTAGGTTTATGCACCTTTGAGACAAACTTAAAGAGTCATTTTGGTGCATTTTCACATGCTCAAGTGGTCATGGTTGCTTTAGAACTTAAAATGGACAATTTGGACCACTTTGATGACACAAAATGAGCCATTTTGCAACCTAATGTCAAGATCTAAACAAATGAACAAATTTGCCCATAAAATTTAGTACACAAATAAAATTTATCTAGAGATTTTTGAGAAGCTAAAGACCAGATTATTTGGAGCTTTGGGGAATTAATTATGAATCTCCAAAGTTGACATTTTTCTGTTAAACTGATGTAGACACTATTTATATGGTCAGAAATTTGGACCGTATCATTCATAAGACAAATTATATCCAATGCTTATGAAATCTTATAGGCATAAACTAGATATGATAAGCTTTCCATAGCCATCGAGATCACCCCAATTGGACCTCTAAGTAGGGAGATATGAATTTTTAAAGTTGGAGGCCAGTACCAGTAATGACAGTCGACCTCTGGTACTATTCCATCAATTTTAGATGGCTAGCAGCCTCTGTTGTGGTTTGGATTTATTTTTAGCATAAAGTAGCTTTCTATAATGATATAGTATGCCTAATTTTAATTTTTTTAGAATTAGTTATAATTTTTCAAAGTTCAGGCACATAATCTGGAAATCCTACCCGACGCTGTACACTATGTTTTTGAGTATATCATCCCTTTGCTTAAGGTATAGGCCACTTTTTAAGCTTGTTATGAGTTGTATTTGTGTATTCAAATATGAGGATAAGATGAATAAGTCCATATGGGCCATGAGACACTGAATAAAAATTTTACTCATGACGAAATGTAACTTTATTTATGATTTCCAATGTCATTATGTTGCTTCCTATAGAACTAGCATGAGATGAGACATGGAAATTGTATGAGTTAAGTCTTAGAATTATGGTGTTACACATAATGCAACTAGTTGACCAGTAGATAGTAACCAATTAACTAGTTCATTTTTGTAAAGCAAAAATTAAAAATAGAGAGCGACTAGTCAACAAGTATAAGGTACCAATTGATTGATAAATTTTATGATACTGACCTGAGAATAACCAATTGACTAGTAAGTCTAAGTCAATAAATTCGAGGGCAACTAGTTGACTAATAAGTCTTTAGACACAAACCCAGGAGTTACTAGTCAACCATTATGACTTTGGACATTAGAACATTGAAAGTGTAACACCATCATTTCTAACTCATACCCTTCATCCCACACTCATGCTCATGTGAGGTATAGTAAGGAGAAAGTGAGAATTTCCATTGGATTCATACACTTCCTTACATTGTGACATGGTTAAAAATTCATCGTGGTGTCACATGGATCGTGTGAGCTTATGCTATGCATCCTCATATTTAATTGCACCATTACAACTCATTTTAATCCCAAAAACATGCTTTAAACCCATGGAAACCAAAAAGAGATATGGGACATGTATATTCATTTTCGGCCAGACTTGACCTCATTTCTGGGCAAAGTTTGAAAAATCACAACTAAATCTAAAAAAATAGAAAATATATAATCTTGGTTATTATGGAAATCTTGGGATGTCTAATTCATACTAAAAATATGTACAAGTCATAACATCCCACACACAGGACGTTTGACACACGAATTGGTCTAGAGGTCGGACTGGTCTTAATGCTGTCACAGTTTACTGATATGAACTTCAAAAATGTCCAACTAATTCCAAAACAATATAATACATGCAAATGATATCAATATGGAAATATATGGATGTTAACTAGAGGGAAAAAATATCTCCAGATCATTTCATCAAGCCAAACTCTCAGAAATCGATGGAACAATACTTCTGGTCAGGCAAGATGACTGATACTGGGTAGAAATTTCAAAAATTTATATCTTCCTCTCTAGAACTCCAAATGAGGTTCTTCTAGTTTCTACAAGTCACTGTAGATATCTAGTTTCTGTCTATAAAATTTTGTAGCCATTGGACTACGTTTACCCCTCGGATGACATAATTACACAACTGACCAAATGAACAATGCTGATGCAAATCCAAAATTCTGATACCAACTTTGAAAAATCATAGAAAATTTCACAGACCTCCAAATGACCTAATCTTTGGCTTCCCAAAAACCTCTAGGAAAGATCTAGTCACATGCCAAATTTTAAGACAAGAAGAGGTCATTTGGTTAGACTTTGACATAAGGGGGTAAAGTGCCAATTTCTTTTGTTAAAAGAGGGCTCCACGGGTTCAAATTTGCTTCTCCTACTCCTAAGGCTCTATGAGCACGTGGGAAATCATCAACATAGGCTATCAAACATGGCTCAAATCTCTAACAACCCAGATTTGTAAAACTCACTCTCCCACACTAACACATACACCATGTACATAATGCCAAGATCTTACTATTCATACCGAAAACTTGCTACATCATGCACTATAGTTCTAATTCTCATACATATACAATAAGTATATCTATTTACAAGTATTCATAAGTGCACACCCAATGTACATCATTCGATTACATCTCTTAACAACAAAACAGTGACAAAATGGCAATTTTATAAATCCTTTGCCGATTTCCCTAGCTTCAAGCTTGGTGGCACCCATGTCTTTGTTCACTTAGTCCACCTAGCATGTTAGGATAGTGGAGAGGAGGGGATGAGATTTAAAGAATCCCAATAGCTCATCTCTCATTCAATCATACATAATATGTGCAAAGCAAGTTTCTCAAATGTATGCATGGAAAAGTGGAAGTCATAGACACTTTAAAATCAACCTTGGCATGTGAATTAATCATACAATACATTCAAGGGTTTACCAAGTGTTTGGATTGGCCTCACACTTCTCCTCATGGGTATTGGACTTGCCTCACCCACTCTTGAGCACTTTGGACTCAACTATACTCTTGGGAGTCCACATTACTTTTGGGAGACTCTTTGCTTTGTCTCAACCAAGCTCGAGGGTTCTTGGCTCATCCTCACCCAAGGGAAGGGTTCTTGGCCTTTCCACACTCAAGCAAACTCATACAAATATCATGGATTCATTTAACACATAACATAGTCTCAAGGATCATGACATGTAAAGGCATGCTAGCATATTTTTCATAACTTAAAAATACACATACACACATTCTAGAATAAGCTAAACACACATCCATGCATGAGAGAAAGGGGGAGAAAGCTACCTTATAGGCTAATACAAGCCTTCCCTTTCAATTTGTCTTCTCCCTTCTTGATTTCACTATCACAACTAGATGGAAGTGCTTCTCTTAAGCCTAGACACACAAAGAGCATGGGATTACTCTTTCATAACTCAACACTTATTCACAAAGCTAAAGGTTTCTTTATAACAAACCCTACCAAGCATATAAGAAACTAGGGGTTCTTTCTCTCTCTAAAAGTTCACCAACTATTTTTCTCTTTTCTTTGCATTTCTCAACTTATCACACTCTCTTTTAAGGGTTTCTTGCTCCCTTTAGGTCAGAACAAAGCTTTCTTACTCATCAACCCATGGAAAGGGAGCTTAGAAGGAGAAGAATAAAATCAAGAAGAAGGAGCATGAAGAGCTTTAAAGGTTCTTACCTTCCTTCCTTAGTTTCCCTTCCTTCTCTCTTAGTTTCTCTTAGTTTCCCTCTCTCTTTCAAGCTTTTTTCTGTGCTTGGATGAAGCTTAAGTTAGTTTAAGGAGAAAGGAGGAGTTTTGATGCTTTAAAAAGTCAAATTCTCCTTTTTCATATTTTTCTGGACTAACCCTCGCTATAGCGAGGCATAACCCTCGCTACGACAAGCACGTATCAGTCCCAGACCCCTGCTTTCGTTACGGTGCGCGCTACGGTGAGTAGCTCCCTAGTTTTTGTATGGGATGCCCATACTCGCTATAACTAGAAGCATTCTCGCTATAGCTAGAAGGCACTCTCGCTATAGCTAGACTATTTCTCACTATAACGAACAGGTACATTCGCTATAGTTAGGCCATTTCTCGCTATAGCTAGTAGACTTAGAAAATTTTCAGCCCTTCGAAAATTTTTTAGCCTCTTTTTTTTCTGGTTGTTACAAAAAGAATATGATAGTTAAAGTGATTCCATAAATCATGTGGTTTCACTATAGTCAAGTGACTATTAGAATGTTTAGAAACGTTGACTATCAAATGAACATGATGAAAAATTTC
Source organism: Erythrophleum ivorense (assembly GCA_026724425.1). NCBI lineage: Eukaryota > Viridiplantae > Streptophyta > Magnoliopsida > Fabales > Fabaceae > Erythrophleum > Erythrophleum ivorense. The sequence continues at coordinate 53,699,842 of JAIUCV010000002.1, forward strand.
AATTTAAAATCATTTTTTAAGTAAAAGGCATATTGGTTCAAAATCAATTGTAATTATCTAAATCCTTTTGATGCTGACTTTATCATCTATAAGGAATTACTACTTTAGCATAGCAAGTTCGCTAATTGTTGAGTATAAGCATTGTATTCCATAGTGAGTTAGGAATGAAGTGAAGTCTTATTGGTCTATAAGGAAGATGAACGAATGTAAGTAAAGCCTAATTATTTACACTATAACTAGTATCCCAATTGCTTGGTTACTAGTGTATGAAAAGTTTGGTTTTAAGTAAGAAAACATATTAAAACAAAAAGACTCAAGACCCTGACAAGTAAAAGACTCAAAATATTGGACTTGGCTATTATGATGGAAATAAAAATTACGCTCATAGTCATGATTAATGTTTAGTAATTATGCACTAGTAAAATACCTAGGGTGGTTGAATGTGCCTCACAATTGTCAACCTATCTTACTCACTAAATCTTCCTTAGGACACCTCGTAATTATCTAAGTTCAATTTATTAGTAAGCCTCATTAAGATTAGTGAACTTATGGGTAATTAAGTGTTCGAATGTGCCTATATTTGTTCATTATAATTGTTGGTGTGCTTTCAGCTTTGATTCAATGTCATGTTGATAATGGAGAGCTTTAGGGTATAAAGTTAGCGACACACTGTCCAATGCTTTCTCACTACTTCTTTGTAGTCGATGCTTTACTATTTATGAATGCTAAGATGGAGAATTGCCTCAAGCTAAAATAAATACTGAAGATTTACTAAGATGCCTCAAGTTAATTGATTAACCTAGACAAATCTTGCATCTTCTTTTCTAGCAATGTACCTTAGAGGTCAAAGATGAGGTGGTTAAGATGCTTGAGATTAAAAACTATCTTGAACTAGGTAGGTACTTAGGACTTCCTATAATATAGAAGAGGTCAAAGGTGGAAGGATTGGCTTTTGTGAAGGATATGAGTGGCAAAAAAATTCAAGGATGAAAGCAAAAGCTCCTTTATTTTACAAGAAGGGAGGTATTGATTAAGGCGATAGCTAATGCAATTCCCACTTTTCTAATGACATGTTTTAAATTTCCTAAAAAGTCTTGTATGGAACTTGATAAACTTATTTCAAACTTCTAGTGGGGGTATAATGATCATAAAGGTTGAATTCATTGGAAGGCATAAGACTCTTTGGCTTTATCCAAGAAAGAAGGAGGGCTTGGATTTAAGGATTTTGCTCATTTTACTAAGATAGCCTGGAGGTTGTTGCAATAGCTTGATGATTAGTGGTGCAAGATGTTGAAAGGCATTTATTTTCTTGATTCAAGTTTTTTTAAAGGCAGGCAAAAGTCATAAAGCTTCATGGGCTTAGTCTAGCATCTTAGGAGGTAGGGATCTTGTAATAACAAGTAGTTCAGAAATCAAATTGAACCTTATAAATTAATAATGGAACACCCTAAAACAGAGTAAATTGAGGCCAAATAAGATTAGAATGAGGATTAAAACATCTTAAAATGTAGTTTAGAGCCTAAGGATAGTCCAAAAATAATACCAAAATGGCTAAACGAATTTACAGAATAATGTAGTAGCATAATCATAATTTTGGATAACTTTTTGAAAACTCAAAGTAGGGAATTTTAAATAGAAAATTTGAGTTTTTTTAGGTTCTCAAAAGCTTTAAAAACCATAGGAACCCCTAAAATTGTTAGAACCCCTCCCATATGCGATTTTAGTCATCAGTTGACCAAGATTTTGACTGAACGGTTCAGTAAGGTTTTAAATCTAATTTGGATGAAACCAAAGGAATTTTATGAATTATAGAACTTAAATTTCATGATGGAAAAGATAGTTCTAAAAAAAGTTAAAATGAGCTAAAATAGAGAAAACTAAGGAAAAGGACAAAATGGAAATTTAAAAAATATTATAATTAAGCACCTTCTTCTTATATTTCATGTCCCACTTTCTCCATACTTCTAAACTTACCTTTTTCTACCTTAAACCAGAAAATTACTCATCTTGAAGCGGTGCACAAGAAGGGGAAGAGAAGGGAGAGAAACCCAAGCTAAAAGTGTAAGATTTCTTTACTTTTTCATACTTCTTCCTTCACTAAACTTCTTCTCCTCTTTCTCCTCTGTCTTTTCTTGGTATTGGTGACCTAAATGGTGATGTTTTCTAGTTGGTTCAATAGAGGGAAGAGAGAATTTGGAGGAACTCTTGAAAGCTTTGAAAAACTCTCTGAAAAAACTTTGAAACAAGGTAAGGAACCATGGTTGAAATTGCTTCTTCTTGGCTCTCCTTTGCTTGAATGTTTCGGCTAGACCTAGGAGTATATATAGGAGATATGATTTTGATATAAACTTGATGGAAATTAGGGTTTTGAAACCTAAGGAATCACATGGAAGCAATAAAACTAAAAAAGAACCTATAGATAACGAGTTATAGAAATTATGGTTTTGATTGCACATAGGGATTTATGAAGCTTTCTAGTAATGATTTAATTTATGTAAGAGCATGTTTGAGTTCTTAAGATATCTAGGAAGCTTTACAAGTGGAAAATTCTCTAGGAAAATTAACAAAACTTTTGGGCTTCTAAATTGCTTTATATCTTGGTCAAGAAGGTGTTCACATACCTAGGGATAGTTTTTCTTAATTCCATGAATAGAAATGATCTAGAGATGAAAAATAAACACCAAAGGAACCATTATCTTGAAATTAGAAACCATATTTTGAAAGTTGGAAGTTTAGGGTTCTTTTAGGCATAAAGAAGCAACTTGATGTTTACCTCCTTGAATTGATTTTGTAATGACTCTAATGAGTTTAAATAGAGTCATGAGACTTAGATTAAGTGAGAAATTAGAGCCAAGATGATGAATTATATGAGTTTCTTCATTATGCCCTTATGTGGAACCATATGCTTACCATAAGCTAGAAGTAACTTATATAGAGCTTATGTAAGACTAGAAATAGTTCCAATGATGTAATTGTGACTTGTTTGATATGTTTATGCCAAGCAAAACAAGCCTCCTCCAAGTGTGTGTGTGAGGCCAAACCAAAAAACTAGAGAATCAAGGGAGAATTTGTGCTTCTTGACCCAAAGTTGATCTTCATCTATTCTTGTACGTATTTCTTGGTTGTTTGATTGTTGTTGATTACTTATATGTATGTTTGAATCATAAAACATGCCTATAGCTATTGGTTTGATGCTTTGGTACCATTATGCTTCTTGATTGCATTTTGAATGTGAGATGACTCTTGATAGGTGAGGTTATGCCAAGTTCTTTAAATTGGGTGAAGTGAAATTAAAACTCCAGAGGCAAGGGTGAGACAAGGCCAAAAGTCTTATGAAATGAGCGAGGATAAGTCAAAAGTCCTTAAAATAGGTGATGTTAATCCAAAAGTACCATATAATTGGGTGAGCCTAGACCAAAAGATCTTAGAGCATGTTCTTAACATTATTGGATCTCTATGACTTTGTGAACATGTTTATGTTTGATACTTGGAAGCATTTGATATGTACTTACTCTCTTTGACATGATAACATGCCATATATGTATTATTGAAAGGGTGAATGAGCTATTAGGATTCTTTGAATCTCACTCTCCCCCACTTTATATCTAGCCATGTCTAAGTGATACTCATGAAACTAAGAATGGAGGCCAAGAGGCTTGAGACATGTTATTTTGACAATAAAGTAGGATTTTGTGTAAATTGATGTTAAAAAATGAATGTATATGTCATTTATAAGAAGAAATCCTTTGCTCATGTGTAAAAGTATGTAAATATATTATATGAGTCATATTTGGAATCAAATGTATGAGAACTTAAGTTTTTGACATCCTTAAACTATGGAATGCATGTGTAGATCAAGTGAGAGAGTAGTTTTGAATTCTATGGTATTTTAGATCTATTATGATACTTCTATATGCTATATTTAAGGTTTTGGACATGCTCAAATGGTCACTTGCACAAGGAGAAGTCATTTTGAACCATTTGAACTTTCTTGTACCCTATTTTAAACCATAATCTTCCCTTGAACCAAAACTAAAACAAATAGATGAATTTTGGCATGAGATTTGGCAAACATTTAGCTCTTATTTAGAGGTTTTCATAGAGTTAAAGAGCACAATTTTGAGAGCTCTGTAGAATTAATTATAGTTTTTCAAAATTGGCTGAAATTAGCAAAAATTGTCAATGTACTGTTTATTTGGTCAATCTAATTTTGGTGTATTTGAAGTGACAAATGAAGTCTAATACTTATAAAATTTTATAGGCATATAGTTAACATCACAAGCTTTCTAAAGCCACCAATATTACTCAATTTGAAGCTCTATAGAGTGAGATAAGAATTTTTAAAATTCTAGGTATGCATCAATCTGAAATCCTAACCCAGTTGCTGTTTCATTAGAATTTAGTGAGTCAAATGATATTATTTTGATTTAAAATTTTTAGAATAGTTAGATGATGTCTTGAGCTTTCCAAAGAGTCTAAGTTTTACATGATTTAGAATTTTCTAACTCAAGTTATGAATTTCTAAAGATTGTGACAGAATATAGAATGCCATGGAAACTCATAAATCAGCTAGTCTTGATTTGTGTGCTCCAAATCCGAATTCCATGCTTCATTTTGTGATGTTTATGCATGAACATGTGTAATAAGGATGGACGATAAATTTGGAAAGTTGATATGGTCCATTTATTCAAAATTGAATAAATTTGACATTTAACGTCGATAAATTTCATTGCTAAAAGTATTGAAATGACAAAAATGGATTATTTAAGCACTTTGTGATATAAATCAAGTGCTATCTATAATACCATATCTATATAGGACTCAATTTATGGTATAAATGGCTCATAGCATTTATTTTCACAAAGATGGCACTTTTAGCAACGAAAATTTACATAATTGAAAGCTCAATTAGTTCATTCTTAGCTCAATGAACCATATGAGCTTGCCAAATTCATTTTCCATCTGTAACACATTTGTTTAATAAGAATTATCACAATTTGAAGCTCAAAATTTAGGTCTAAGCCATAGAACACAAAATTGCATCACACTTTGCAAATCATAACTAATTCTACAAAAATCCAAATCATGCAAACAATATCTTTTTGGAAAGCTTAGGATGTGACCTAGTTGTAATAAAAATTTTAAATCAAAACAACTACATTTGATCCATGAAAACTGATGGAGCAATAAATCAAGTCTGGTGGTTGTCCTATAGCAGACCTAAAACTTCAAAAATTTATTTCTCTCTTTACAGAACTCCAAATGGGATGCTCTGTGTGGCTATAAAAAGCTTATATCTACTATATGATTGAAAAATATCATGAGTATTGGACTTCATTTAGCTCTTGACTGACATAGAAAAACAAACTAACCACATGAATAATAACAGTAACAGTTTCTATATAATTTGATCAATTTTGAAAAATTATAATTAATTCTCTAAAGCTCCAAAAATAGTGCTTTTTAGCTCTGTGAAAAGCTCTTGGTGAGACCTATTTTCTTACCAAATTTCATGCAAAAACTCATCCAATTGGTTAGAATTTAGTTCATGTAAAAAAAAAAAAGTGGCTAATTTGGAGACCATAATGAGGTCAAGATGCATCAAATGGTCTTTTCCTCATTCCACAACCATCTGAGCACATCCAAAAGTATAAAAATAGCATATAGAAGCATCCTAAATGGTCTAAATCATCATGAAACTCATTTTCACCTTTCCACTTGAATTCATACACATGTATTCTATGGCTTAAGGGTGGCAAAAACTTGCATATTCACACATTTGATTCTAAATCCCATTCATACATCATAGTTACAAACTTTTATACATGCTTCAAGATTTACATCATATAAACATTATATATATACAAACTTTGACGTCAAACATGCATAATTTCCTATTCTATTGTCAAAAGTTCATTCTTCAAGGTGCTTAGCTCCCATTCCTTGCTTCACTTGGCTCACCTATACATGGTTAGATATAATGTGGGGAAGAGTGAGATTCAAAGAATCTCAATGATCTTTTACCCTTTCAAGCATATATATATGGCATATTTTCATATCAAAGAATGTAAGCATGTCATAAAAAACCTCTTATAAACATACATAAGCATATTTTCATGTCATTTAAGCTCATACAATTCAAACATAAGCTCTAAGGGTTTTTACCTTACCCACTTTTAGAAACTTTTGACTTAGCCTCACTCTTTCTTGAGACTTTTGGCTTTGTCTTATCTATTCTTAGAGACTTTTGGCATAATTCACCCATTTAAGCCATCTTACATTCAAAACATGTTTCAAGAAATATAATGGTACCATAACATGAATTCAATGGCTATAAACATATCTCATGGTTCAAATATACACACAAGCATCCAATGACAATTAAACATTCAAGATATGCATGTAAGAAAGGATAGAGAGCTATCTCAAGTCAAAAAACACACTTTTCCCTTTGGATTTCTCCTTCTCCTTCTCTGCCACACACATACAACTAGGAGAAGTTTGAATCACTTGGCCTATACACATCAAATGAGACATAATTATATCATTGGAATAAGTTCTAGCCTTTCATAAACTCTATACCAGCCTACTTTATCCTATGACATGGTTATGGTTCCATATAAGTGCATAATGAAGTAACCCCTAGAATTCATGATCTTAGCTCTAATTTCTTATTCAATCTAAGTCTTTTGATCCATTTAGACTCCTTAGAGTCATCACAAATTCAATTCAAGGAGCCTAGGCTCAAGTTGCTTCTTTATGTTTTAAAAAGGAACCTTAACCTCCATCTCACAAACCATGATTTCTAAATTCAAACCAATGCTTCCTTTGGTGTTTATTAATCATGTATAGACCATTTCCATCATTGGAATCAAAGAAAAATCTCCCTAGGTACTTGTTCTTATACTTGGCTAAGACATAGTGTAGCTTAGGGACCCATGGAGTTTACTCTATTTTTCTTAGGGAAATGGCACTTATGAAGCTTCCTAGACCTTTTAAAAATTCATACATACTCTTACATAGGCTAATTTATCCTTAGAAAGTTTAAAAAATGGCTATGTGCAACAAAATCTCCAGAATTTACAATTTAAATTCTAAAGCTTCTCTTTTAAATCTAATTATATATTATTGTCTCTTATACTTTAAAACCCTAGTTTCTACCTTGCTAAGACCATACATCATTCCCCTCTTGGTGATCTAGGGTTGGCCAAAAGTCACCTCAAGGAGAACAACCAAGAAGAAGCAAAGAAACTTGTGGGAATTACCTTAGTTTCAAGCTTTTTTAAGAGCATTTTCACTTGCTTCTAGTTTCTTTCTCAATTTTTCTCCTTATCTCACTAAACCAACCATGAATCAACCTCAAATTAATCATCAAAATGATAGGAAAAGAGAAGGGAAAGAGGAAAACAAGGTTGGTGAAGGAGGAAGCATGAAAAACCATAGATTTTCTTAACTTTTCCTTGGTTTTCTCTTCCCTTCTTCCTCCCTTTTGGTATGCCAATTCAAGGTGTCTAAGAATTTGGTTCAAGGTAGAGCAAAGTCACTTTAGGCATAAGGGAGAAGTGGGGCGTGACATACAAAGGGATGGGCTAAGTTATGAGACTTTTTTAAAATTTCTATTTTGTCTCTTTTATTGGTTCTTTCCATTTGGCTTCATTTCAACTCTTTTTTTAGAACCGTCCTTTTCATTATAAAAATTAGGTCCTCTAATTCATAAAATACCTTTGGTTTCATCCAAATTGGATTTAAACATTTCCAAACAAATCGGTTAAAATTTCAATCAACCAATACTTTAAAATGTAAACTGAATGAGTTATAACTATTTTAGGGGTTCTTATGATTTTTAGGGTCTCTGAGAATCCCGAAAAACTTAATTTTTCCATTCAAAGATCCCTTCTTTGATTTTTTTATAAGTTGCCTAAAATTACAAAAAATGTTACTGCTTTTTTGTTAAATTTTGTTTAGTTATTTTAGCTTTGATTTTTAGGCATCTTAAACCCTGTATCCTTATTTTTAGATGTCTAGATTATCATTCTAATTTTATTTGGCCTCTCATCATTTAATTTATGGGCTTTATTTTTGTAATCTCCTTAGTTTTACGACTTTTAAAATGATGAGTGTTATAATATCTACCTATGGTATTACAGATCTTTTGAAAAAGGAGCTATGCTAGAAAATTGGCTTAGGTGTGTCAGTTAGTGTTTGGGGTGTTAAAGGGATTCCAAGTATTGTGGGGTATTGTTTAAACTCAAACATACTAGAAGACAATATAGGAAGCCTTAAAGTAGCTAACTTGATCACACAAGGGAGGTGGAACCTCTTTGTCTTAGAAGGTAAAATTTCTAAAGAGGAAAAGAAAAGAATTTTAATGATTCCTATTTTTATGCATAGGGGATTGGACAAATTAGTTTGGGCCTAAACAAAAGATGGGAAGTATAGTCAGGTTATTATGTAGCAAAAAAGGCAATGGCAAAGAAGCTGTCCTTGGGGCCAAGCTATTTGTATATAGTACCTCAGTGTCTTTGGGGGGAAATTTAGAAATTAGTGGTGGCCTTAAAGTTAAAACATTTTTTAGAGAGTAATCTCAAATGCAATAACCACCAAGGAAGCCTTGTTCAAGAGGAAGTATTCTGTTGATCCTTTATGACCAATCCATAGAGAAGAGGTTGAGATAATAAAACATCTTTTTCTATTATGTCCTTGGGTAAGGAAATCTTGGTTTGGTTATTCTTTATCAATATTAAGGATCATGTTTCAAAGGTTTGACAAATGGTGTGTAGATATGTTTTTGTAGAAGGAAGGGGTGGATGACCATAGCAAAGCCTTAATTGTTTGTATTTGTTGGAGCATTTGGAAAGGGAGGTGTGATTATGTCTTTAATGAAGTGACTATTTTTATTAATAAAGTCATACAACAATCCTCTTTATTGATGATGGAATTTTGGGATACACAAGTAAGCTTGGAAGAGTTTGTTATCTCTAATAGGGGAAAAGACAAGAAAAGTCTTTGGTACTTTCCTAGTGAAGGAGAGTTTAAGATAAATGTTAATGGCTCTATTGATGTGAAGCATATAAAGGTTGGTATTGTTATTGTTTGTCGAGATTGGAAAAGAAACTTAGTGAAAGGTTTTAGTGGTAGTATTCATGCTTCCTCAACCTTTATGGTAGAATCCTTGGCTTCAAAGGAAGCTTTTCTCACTTTTGCAAATCTTAAGGATATGCCAATATGTGTGGAGATGGATTGTGGAGAACTCTTTAACTTGGTTTATTCTAGTTTGTCCACCAGTTGTAGTTGGCTGTGCTCTTCCACCTTGCAAGACATTTTAGCTCTTAAAGGTTTGTTTTCTTGTTGTTCCTTTTCCTTTATTTCTTGCCAAGGTAATAAACTAGCTGACTAACTTGTAGTTTGTGCTTTAAAAGGGATGTTCCTTCATAGGTTGTTTTCTAAACCTCCATCCCCTCTGTCTATGTTATTGATAGAGGATTCTTTGAGAGCTAGTTCTATCATGGCTACTAAGGAGGGGATCAGCTAATTGTTGGTTTGTGTCTATTTGAGAGGGTATTGTGTGATTCATGTTGATCTTTCATGTTTTATTTTTTTGTTTTAGGAGTTTTGTCTCCTTTCTTATCTATCTTTGTTTTGGGTTTGTTTTTTCTGGGTCTTGTTGTGTGTTGTCTTGCCTTTTTGTCTTGTGGAATGAATCCTATGTTCAAAAAAAAAAAAGTTCCCTCTTCCAGTAGCTACAATGAGCTCATGAAGGCAAAATGAAGAAAAATCATCTCACTTTCACTAGAAGATTTGTCTGTTAAGATCATTACATTACTAGAAGTATTGGCAACAAAAGTTACCACAATATAGACCAACTTAATTTATCTACGTCTAAGAAAAAAGTTTATCTTTTGAAGTTTAATGTAGTACTTTTTTGAATTTGAAGAAGAAGGAATATAATTTTTTAAAGAGTAAATTACATAGACCTTATTTAAGTTTTGTAGAAATTACATAAACTTCTATTCTATTTTCAAAATATATAAAGACCTCATCTAAAACAAAGATTATGCTACACTTTAATCTAATTTTAAATTTTCTAAGAGATAACTTGGTAAAAAAAATTTAAATTAGATTGATAATTGATAATTTTTATATATTTTATTCCTTCTAATTTAGGCATTGTGATGATAAATTGTGGCTTAATAGATATAACTAGATGATATTTGATTTTATTAGTCATTTTTTGTACTTTAGGAATTAATTTGCAAAATTATTGATTTTTAATGTGTTAATTCCTATAATTAATTTTGTGAATTTTTTCTATTGAATATTTCCTATTATTTGTACAGATTTTGTTGGGCAATAGAAATTTAAAGAATTGAAAGCCACGTGATTGAATCAAAGGAGCCAAAAAGTTGAAGATGGAAGCTTCATATGTGCAATGCTAAGCTTGGAATAATTGCCACATTTTTCATGGAGTTTTTAAAATAGAAATGGAAAATGGGAGATGAGGTGGCAAAGAAATAACACAAGGATGCTCTCTTACACACAATCATGCATGCTAACATCATACATTCACACACTTGCATGAATTCACTCCATTCAAGCTACATGGCCCACTTACACGTTCTCTCCAGTCCATCATTCACATTATACACACAGCACTCCATTCTTGTTCATGTCATCACTCTTCAAGCATTCCACATCACAAGGTACTAGAATCATGTACTCCACATCACACACGTAGGCATGGGTTTTTGGACCTGGACAGCTCACAGCCCTCCATTCTTTTAAATCTCACATGCATGGAGATTTATGGCTTTCTCTCATATACCACGTCATTCATGTTGCAACACACTCACTTAAAGCACACACTAACACGTAACACCCGGACTGGAGGAATAAATGACACATGCAGCTACTACATGAGATGAAAAGCATGGGTTCAAGAGAGGTTGTTTCAGTTTTTGTTTGGAGAGATGAAGGCACGTGGAAAACACACCATTCTTCTGTTCACGTTCACGGGATTAACACACAAAGCACATGCATGGCTCATTCTTTCACTCACACACGAGCTAGAGAGTCTAATCACTTTTCAGCACACATGAGGACACTCTCACAGGTCCAGCACATAGAAGGAGCTATCACACATAGCCATCCACACGTGACACAGACCCACGTCATTCACTTATTCATGCATGGGAGACATGGGTTCTTTCATGTAGTACATCCAGCTCACTCACATATTCTTACACACACGCATACATTCAGTAGTAGGATAGCTCACGTGGAAGTCAATATGAAGCCACGAGTTTTGGAAGGAAGAAGCATGAGAGAGATCACGTGTTAGTTAAGGGAGGCAACACAGAAGAAGCACAGGAATGAATGAATAAATAACCACATGCTTCTCACAGGTAGCAGTAGAAGAATGAACACGCGAAAAGGCACAAGAAAAGAGAAGAAGAAGGTAAGAACGTGTTGGGGGGTCTGGAGGAGATTTACGAGATAAAAAAAAAGGTGCCACGGATTGAAGGCTGCAGACCACGTTTCATAACTCTTCAGCATCATAAGAGGGCCCACACATTTACACATAAGAAAGGGCACATGAAAGGAGGAAAGAGGGCATGGGTTTGGAAAAGGAAAAGCGGGGGCTGGGCAGAGGCAGAACGCGTTACGTATTGAGGAGCTCCTAGGACACGAAAAAGAGGCAAGACATTCATTCATCCATCAAGCTTCAATGGCCGTGGGTTCTTCCTCCCAATTTCTTCCATCCATCTCCTCAATGAAAGCTTAAATTTGTTTGAGTAGCTAGCTGAGAATGTGACTTCTATGGATAAAGATTTAAGCTCTAAGATGCATCTCCGTATTGGCTAAATTCTCTTCTCTCTATCCTTTACTTCTAACATTAATTGCTTTGTCTAATTTAACTAGGTTTAGCTTATTAAATGGAGAATTTGGTGGCTGAATGTATTGGATTAATTTGCTTTGTATTTTGATTGTAATTTCACATTTGGAGATTTATTTTGATGCCCAAGTATTTGTAAAAATTTTAGACTTAATGGTTGTCTAATTTGCTAGTTAATTTCTCTTATTTTTAAGCCAATTAGTGCAATAGTTTTTGTATTAAGTGATTGAACTTTTGTGTGATTATTGTACTTGGAGAAATCCTTAATTTAATTGGTTAATTAGCATATCTAAGTGAATTATTCAGCTACTTTAATGAGTATTTGGCTACTATTTTTGTGTGTTCTTATCCCTAACTCAAGTGGCTAATTTTGTATGGTTCCTTATGGTTGCAAATTCTTTGATAATTAGTAATTCGAGTATTGGATGGTAATTCAAGAATTTTTATAAATAATAAACTAAGAAGCAAGAATTTAAGTCCAAGTTTTGGTATATTAAAAGGGAGTAAAGATAATTGAATCTTAGGGAGTCCATTCAAAAGCTAGTTATCTAACTTTACCTAATTGTTGTCATCACTTAATTTTAAGTTTTTAATTCTTGTTATTTTCTTTAATCCAATTAGAATTTAGTAATTCAAAACCCCCTAAACATTTCTTTATTTACTGCCACTAAGAGAACTTTTTTACAAATAATTAAAAAAAATTCTTTAAAAAATAACTTTGGTTATACAATTAGTTACAAACCTTTAATCAATCTAATTTTTTTGAAATTGCTCAACATAATCGTCATAGATCAAAGTATAAGATAACTTCTATTTTAGAAGATGTTAATGTATGTTTTAAAAATAAAAAAGAGGTCTATATAATTTATTTATTTTTTAAATAAGAGAAATAATAGTATAAGTTAACATTAGGAGAAAATATTATATCTTATAATTAAAAGGATATTTTAGTCATAAAAATTTGTAAATAGAAAGTATTTTAGCAAAAAAAAATTTAACATTAAATTAAAATATAAGATAAAATTTTTTTAAGAGTGCATATATTTTAAAATAAAAATTTTTTTATATAATTTATTCTTTTTTAAAATAAGAAAAAAAAATATAATTTAACAATGGGGAAAATATTATGCCCTTTAAAAAAGAGGATACCTTGCAAATTCCACCGATATCATAAGAGGGGGAACTAAGTAGCTTCTCGGGAGAAGCCGTTTGCGGCATATGGCTCAACTATTGCGACCTCTAAGGCAATGGCCATGGCCTGTGACGCTGTTGCACAACCGTTGTTGTGTGATGGGCCTCCATTATCTCCTCAGCTCGCCCTTTCTTCTAGAACCCACCAAGTCAACCTCTCATCCTCATTTCTCTTTGGTCACTCTTGCTTCATCATCTAATCGAAATCTCTTTGTACGTTCTCGAGGGCTACGATTATCCAACTATCCCCAGCTTCAAGATGAAACTGACAGTGATGAATCGAGTCTGGACACCAAGAAGAGCCGTAATCAGTTGAAACGCGAGGCTAGACGGGCTGTGCGTTGGGGTATGGAGCTGGCTTCTTTCTCTGCTCCTCAAATCAAGCGAATCCTCAGGTTTTTGTTTCAGAATTTCAAATTTCAAAACATTGCTGTTTCCTTTTTTGTAATGCCTACTTCAGATGGTTGTCATATATCTTTCGTAAGAAGCTTCTGTAATTTGTTCTGGATTGCAGAGTGGTTTCTCTGGACCGAGAAGTGTTTGAAGCTCTAATGCTGGTTAAGGTACTTTTCCATTTTAATAATGAAGATGAGTTACACTGGCTAGATTGTCCTTTTTTGCTTGGGAATAATCGTTTATTTGATTCATCTGTTATTGAAGAGAAGTTGTTTATTGTTTTGCCATAGAGATTAAGACCGGATGTCCGCGAAGGAAGGAGGAGGCAGTTCAATTATATTGGTAATTACTTCATTCCCTGTATCAATTTTGATTTGAAATGCAGAATATTATATGGGCTACCTGTGTTGGAAACTTATTTGAAGATGACATGTAGACCAATACTTAAAGGTCTTGAAAGCACCTTTTAGGGTCATATACTCATACGATCTAGCAAATGCACAATTTGGTGCTTGAAAGATATAATTCCTAATGCTTTAGTCCTTGGATTTATTTTTCTACATGAGTTCGTTGCTCAGCTCGTAACTCTAACTTGCTACACGTTAGGTCTTTGGTTGGACCAAATGTTTCTTTACTCTATTTTGAGAAGCTAACTCAATATATACGTGTAGTGAGTTAGAAATTTGAAGGACTATATTATATAGAAGAATAAATCCAGTGACTAACCATAAAGAGGTATATTTTTTAGGGACCAAATTGTATATTTACTTTATTAGTCTGTTGATACAAACTATTTTTCTGGTTTATCTTCAATAAGAAGAATTGAGTACGAAGATTCTTAGAGAGGAACATGGGAAAATAGCGAGGAAACAAAGGGGAAAATCAACCTATGAAAAGAAAATAACATAGAGGGATAGCTTCCTTCTTTGAGTCAAGGAAGGGACTCCATTGTAGAGCACTGCAAATACTCCATCAAAATTGTTCGTCACCCTCCTCTGACTTCTACTTACTTTATAAAAGAAAATAGGTGAAGAACTTGCGTCTAACAGAAATATATCTAATTCTAACTCCACTGATACGGAATGGACATCACCCCTCTTTTAAGGCCATCTTATCATTCTTGTAAATTCCACTTGATTCCTATAGCAGTTGTGTGTCTTATATGCTTTTTTCTCACTCTTGTTTCCATGCTCTTCTTGCTTCTTTTTACTTCTGCTAACCCTCTTTCCTTATGCTTTCCTCCCATGTCTAGTGATCTATTATCTATTTTACATTTTAAATTTTTTCTTTAAACCCTCTCCATTGTATTGTATATTCTAGTGAATTGACACATGAGAGCTTGTTGTGGTGAATCATATGATGTTGCTAACCAGTAGATTAGATTGCACTTGCCATTTGAGATATTGTGCTAAGTTCATATGACTTTTGTACATTATGTAATGCAGATTTATTTGCTTCACACTCATGAATTTTGTCTCAGGAAAATTGCTGCGGGGACTGCAACCTGAGTTGATGGATAAATTAATAGAAGCAACAAAAGATGGCGACCACGTGGAGCTGCAAGGTTTATCTGGCTTAGGTTCTGAGGTTCTTGGTGATGATGACTTTACAGAAACTGAGTCTGAGGAGGATGAGGAGGAGGTATGCATTTATATATTGGTTTTTGTACTAAACATAAGTGTTCTGAAATTTATATGCATAACATATCCAAAAAATTTTTGTCCAATAGTCCAGTAAGTTGAATCCTACACCTTTGTCTTTCCGTACCCTTCCTGTTAGGATACAAAAATTCAATTCTGGATTTCTGGTTTAGGTTCCTAATTAGTCTCTTCATAGCAGGTGAAATCTATATTTTCCTTGATTTCTTTCATAATACTTAGTCACTCGACAAATTAATGTCATTTGGGCATTATTCTTACTTTTGGAGTATTTTATCAGGAATCTGATTGGTATATTGCTCGAGCAGTTAAGTGGTTTGATGGTCTGGTCAATAAAGATATTGAAATCACCAATGAAGTTTATTCATTGCAGGAAGTTGAGTTTGACCGTCAGGTAATTTTTCTTTTTTGGTTTTTTTTTTATAATGTTTTTTCGTGCTGCATCAAGTGCATAATTCATTTTTACCTGCATGCACGTTTAGCTCTATAGTACTTCATACTGAGAATGTAATTGAATGAAACTTTTCGGTCTTCTTTGTCCTTTATACTGTGTTGCACAGGTACACATTTGGTAATGGTGTGAGTATGGGCGCAGGTGCAGGATATGGTTTTGTTTTTTTTTCAAAATATAAGATGCGGGTACCGTAATATATACTACATAAATAAAAAATATCTTTTAATATGATCTCAAAGTGTACAATACTTTATCCAAAAAGAAATAAGGATTTAATTTCATATGTGTAAGATTCAAACTTAAAAGCTTATAGGCACACTTACAACATGTATCCAAACTAGACTTTAAAAAAGAAAAAAAAAAACCTATAAGATACTTATTTTGAAGTAACCAACAGTATCCAAAATGTATGGGTACCTAGAACATACCGGTTACAAGTGCGGCTTGACTCTAGAAATACCTTTGCTTCATAGCTTTAATATTTGCAAAAGTGAGAGATGTTTTTTATTGTCATCTTACAATTTCTACATGATGATCAATTATCTATATTCCTTTCACTGTATAACGGTATAAAGAATTTTTATTCCTTCGCTGTTATTAGTTCTCATAGTTTTGTTTGATCAGGAGTTACGAAAGCTTGTACGAAGGGTGCACTCTACTCAAGAACAGCAGGCTGCTAATGAAGAGGAGGAGAGAAAAGTAGAGGCAGCAACAATTCGGGCTAAAAAGGCCCTCACTCGTTTCCTTCGGTCCCTTGCAAAACAAATTTCCAATGAATATTAATTTTTTTTATGGCAATTTGTCATTCATATTTTTGGGTCTCATTTGTGTTATTCCAACCTTCTTCGGATGTACAAAATCTCCCCCATCCTTGAGGCTTCAATTTCTCCTTCATCTATAAATAAATATATATATATATATATTTTTTTTTTTTTTGAGTGCATCATCCCTTAAAATTTCTGTGACCTGCAAAGTTTACCCCATTCTTGAAGTTTCAACCAGGTAAAATAGGATTTGATGGTGGAGTAATGACAATCGTTACTTTCCTTACGATAGGGCATACCCTTATTTTGCAGATCGATGTATTTCCTACTGGCATATAAACAATTGCGTAGTCCGGGCTACCTCTTTTGTGAGGAATTTGAAGAAAATCTATGTTCATCCTTTGTGCCTATTCTAGATTTAATCTTACATTCATCTTGAGCGCAAAGGACTGCCGTAGATGAAATATACTGACACGTTTACTTTAGTGCATTGTAATTACTCTATTGGACCCCATTTTAGATACGAACGGCAAGCATAAGAATTTATCAAAAATAAATAAATAAACAATGAAATTGTGATTTTATTATTTGATTAACTTGAAGGTTTTATTTTTCTAAAACCTTGCAAGTATTATCACGATTTACTTGCAAGTGTTTTTTCTTTTTTTTTCCAACCAAAAAAGAAAAAAGAAACCTTGCAAATAAATCAGCATTTGATATCACGACTTATACACTAATTTTTAGGGTTCTAAATATTTAAAAAAAATTAGGGTTGAGGATTATGCAGATATTTTAGCGTTTTTATAGAGATTTGTTAGAGCTATGGATTAGGATTTAGGAATGAGGAATTAGAGTAAATATTTTGGGTTTATATCTTAAGGAATAATTTATGGATTTAATTAGATATTTTGAAGAAAGTTGGGTGGGTGGAGAAATGTGGACTAGAGTGGGGGAGACAACTCTTCCAATTGATTGATAGTTTAATTAAAAGTGGTAGTAAATCCACACTAATTGAATGTTACAATTGTTAGGTTTATAGCCTTTTATCAATCTCTTTTATTCTTTTTGGCAGTTTTTCATATTTAGGAGGTGATTATAATTTGTCAATTTATAAGAGACAGATAATTCAATTCCATTGATATTGGATTAAACCCTTTGTCTGACAAATTTTTGAGGGGGTTCTTTGCTAAGAATGGCTACACGTTTCTCATATACATGCCCGTGGCATAAAGCTTCTCATTGGTCAGAAAACCCTCTTGGTTGGTGGAGGCTCATTATTTTTGGACTTCCAACTTGTTAGAATTGCCACGGCTAAAGGTAATAAATTTATGCCTCCACTGCTTTGTGTTATCTCAGTAGACATTTCTTGAATATGACTTGTATTTTTTTTAATATTAAATTGGTTGTTGTATAGATGGTTGCATGTATATAGTTTTTTTTTTTTTGCTTTCATGTCATATCAAAGCTCTGCTTATCTTGCATGCTTCTTTGCCATTTTCGTGTATTATTCAAAATTTTGTAATAATTGTTACATATTTGAATAGCTACTATTGGATAGATTTGGTATGTTTGATGAGTGTATAATTATTATGAGTTTCGTGATTTCTATATATATTATTTTATATGTCAAGAAAATGCTTAAAAAATAGCTGAAAATATTGTCTAAAAATTGCGTTTCTATTCTGCTGTAAAAGGTATTTTCCAAATAAATGTTGCTCATTTTAAGAGCTCAAAAATCAATTTCTTGCCACTTTTTTAAAATAAATTTTAGCTTTTGGAATGTTGAAAACGTAGTTATATAGCCCTAAAAATCGTCGGGTAAAAACTTGGGCCTAAAATGGGTTGAAACCGGGGTATGTTGACCTAACTGAAGGTTAGGGACGAACATATCGTTTTGACACTTGACCCCAATATATCCTTTTGATGTCCTCTATTGGCTGCGTTCTGGACCTTCTTGAAACCACTTGTAGTTTGCTCATTTTGAAAAAAAAGAATTTGGGTCACTTGAAACTTGCGTTTAAGTATGGTGACAAAATGGGCTGGGCGTGTTTACAAGAAGGCATCGTTCTGGACATGGGCTACATGCATTTGGACCATTTGTAAAAGAAAAAAAAAATATATATATATATATATATATATATATAACAATTAAATATAATAATAATAAAAAGATTTGATCACTAGCAATTTCTAGTTTATTTTTCTCCGAAAAAGGTAGTTTTCGGGGCTTTTTAATGTAAATATATTAAGGAAAAACAAAAAAAGATACAATCTTAAAAACAAATTCCCTACATATATAACTTTTTTTTCTTATGTAACGCTTACTTTCTTTTTTAATTATTATGAGACGTGTGACTCCGCATCCCATTTTAATATCTAAATTTTTATTTTTTTAAATTTTGAGGGAGGTAGTACTTATAATACTGCATCCCTCTTTTAAATTCTTTTTAAAAAAATTGAAAAATTAACCTGTTAGAGTTTACTTCACTGACCCGTTAGACAAATTAGTTGTAAACACTAACCCATGGGTCTACGGGTTGACCCGTGGGTCAGAATTAAAAAATTTTTATTATTAATTTAAAATTTATAAAATAATAAAATTTAAAAATATTATAAATTTATTGTAATAATTATTTTTTAATGTGTTAATTATCTAAATTTATATTAAATTTTTTAACTATTAAAATTCTTTTATTTTAAAAAATATAATATCTTATCATGTATATATAATTTTTTTAATTTTGTAGTTGAAAATTTATATTTTGAGAAATATCAATTAATTTTGTTGAAATTTGTAAAAATTAAAATTTAGATAATCATTAAAAAAATTTTGATAAGAATTTAAAAAGATTAATAAAATTATTTTTAACATCATATTTTAATTTATTTATTGTTTACATTTATATAAAATTTGTTCAACTAAAAAAATGTTTATTTATATATTGAATAGTATAATGTCTTAATTTGTATATATAATTTATTTAATTTTGTAGTAGTGAGAAATTTATGTTTTGAAGAATAATAATTAATTTTTTTTAAATTTGTAAAAATTAAAATTTAAATAATTATTTTAAAATAACTCATATAAAAATGTTTAAAAAATGGTAAAAGCATTTTTAAAATCATATTTTAATTTATTTACTGTTTAAATTTATATAAAATTTGTTTAATTATTACGAAAAAATTTTATTTATATTTTGAAGAGTATAATGTCTTAATTTGTATATATTATTTATTTAATTTTGTAGTTGTGAGAAATTAATATTTTGAGAAATATTAATTAGTTTTGTTTAAATTTGTAGCAAATAAATTATAAATAATTGTTTTAAAAAAATTCAAATGAGAATTTAAGAAATTAGTAAAATAATTTTTAAAATCAAATATTTATTTATTTATTGTTTAAATTTGTATAAAATTTGTTCAACTCTAAAATTTTTTTATTATTTACATTATGAAGAATATAATGTCTATTTAGTGAAAAGAAAGTTAAAAGTAAAAAAGAATTTAACGTTTTAAATAAAAGAGAGAGAGGCACAAAATACAAGAAAAATATGTAAATATATATATAGCAATGCATTTCTATCCCCAGCACAGATAACGGTGCAAGCTTCAGAAAATTAAGAGAAATTAGCGGGAAGTATTTTGCCTCTATTTTAGAAAATTAAGAAAAAATATTTAGGTTTATTTTTACTAGCAATTGGTTTTAATTGCTAGTATAATTATTCTTATTACTAGTTAATACATATTTGCCACTAATATTTCAATTTTAAAAATATACCAATGGCAATATAATGTCAGCCGTTAATTAATTGCCACCAAATAAATATTTTGGTGTAGTGTTCGTTAAAGGATAAGAAAAATAATTTTATTCGTATTTTGAATAATATAATGTCTCAATTTATATATATAATATTTAAAAACTTGTAATTATGAAATATTTCTGTTTTGAGAAATATTAATTAATTTTTTTTGCATTTGTAGATATATTTTTTATTGTTAATGTGTGAAAAAAATTTTGTAAATGAAATATAACAAGGTTCTTAATTTGTTAGTTAAATTTGTTAAAAATATAATGCATTAAAAAAAAATTAATTGTATTAATTAATTTTTCGATAAATTGATGTTAGCTAAGAAGGAAAAGAAGTATTGTGAAAAACATATTCAAATATACAATTAAATAATAGTGTTAAATTTAAAAAATAATAATAGTTATTAGTTGTCATGACTGTTTGTCTCACATCAAAGCCTTCTCTTTATTCGCTAAGACTAATGTTGTTGTGGCTGTTCTTGCTCTTCATCCTCCTCAGTATCATTTACAAATACTTCTCCATCTTCTTCTTCGACTGATTCATACTCCATTTGATTTTGAATTTGTTGAAAACTGAAATTCTATTGAGGAGACTGAACTGGTGGAATCAGTTGATTTGGAGTGAAAAAGTCTTGTTGAGGTTGGTAAGATGCCCATTGTGTAAAAGAAGTACTACTATATTTAACACTAAATGCAACTGGATTTGTAAATAATGATGTAAATGATACCCCAACAGATTGGGTGAGGGTCCATAATGGCTATCAAGAACTAAAATATCTATCAATAGTAATACTCATAAGTCAAATTAATGAATAACAAATCATAACTCAGTAATGTAACACTAATACATTAAACTAATGAACACCAATTCATACTCAAGTCAGACATAGGTAAACTGTCACTTTTAAACTGATGATTAACAATTCTGCCAATGACAATGCAACATAGATACATATATCAAAGCAAATCAAATCAAATCAGAAGTTAGTAATATAACACTAAGAAGTCAAACTGATGTTAACAATTCATACACAATTCAAATACGGGTGAACTATCACCTACAAACTGGTGATTAACAATTTATACACAATCGTTTCGTAAATCATACAAAAGTGAAATACAATTTACTAATATATCATCAATAAGTCATACATCATCAATTTAAACATCTTAATAATTTTGATATGTAATTTTGATACAAATCATCATGAACAATGAATATTCAATTCACTCCTATAACTATGCCTATCATTGTGGCTAACGAGAGGGGCATGTGGCAGGATTGTGTCTGATCTGTCTACATAGCCCACATCTTTAGTTGTCTCTGGAGCTTTCTTGCCAATCCATCCCATTTCTTATTCGTGATGATTTTGGCCATCCTTTATCTCGAATCATGGAAGGGTCAGGGATCAACCAAGGTACACTTATATGAGGCCAATAAGCTTCTCCTCCCATTAGATGAAATTATGTCTTATAGGCATTTAGTATCATCTTGAGTCAAAGTTTCTCTTGACTCAAGACAAACTTTGGCACATATAGCAAATACATGTTGACAGGGATACTTCTAGAATTGGAACTCACCACAGTCACATGTCGAGTTCGTAAGACTAACTTTACAAGTTAGTCTATACTGTTTGTTAGAGGGATCATATGGTTTTTTAATCTCAAATTCTAAAGACCTTCTATCAAAACCACGGACTAATAAAGTAGATGTTCTTGCAATTCTAGTTGAAATTTTTTTGTGGATATCCTTAGAAAATAAGCTACCCGTTTGTATTTGACCAAATATGGTATGTGCCCACTCAATCTAATATCTATTCACTCGATACATTGTTGTTTTGACCAAGTCGATTATGGGCAAAAATGTAACAACTTTGAAGACATTGTTTATACATTTTGCTAAATTTGTTGTCAAATGCCTCTATTGATGTCCAATTATGTCATATGCACGCGATCACTTACTCTTTGGTATATCCTCTATCTAATTTACTGCCTCTGAATGTAACTATTTTATCTGTGCCAATTATTCGTCAAACAAGTAGCACTCGTTCAAATTTACAATATTCATGAATTTCTTCTTCTATCCACTTGGTCCTAAACATCATATTCAAATTACTTGCAATATGCTATAAATAAAACATGTGATGTACGTGAGGTGATTGCCAACCATTTTCTGGATTTGTGATTACTGCTAAAATTCCTAGATGATGATAAGATATTAAACAAATATCTTGCTTGTTCAGCACAACTCACCTCTTAAGGTTAGTAATAAACTACCCCACGCCTCATGCGTTTCACCTTTAACAATGGAAAATGCAAAGGGAATAACTTTTCTAACCCCATCCTGTGAGCTGGCAATAAGCAAAGTTCCCTTATACTTTCCATATAAAAATGTGCCATCCACTTGAATAATCGATTTCAAGTGATCAAAAGTATCAATGCAAAGCTTAAATGTCCAGAAGACCCTATGAAACATTACTGTCACTTCTATATTTGATGCTGTTTATAGGTATTATTTCTTAGTGACAAATTTAAAGTATGAGCCTGGATTGAAATGTTGGATGGTAGACAACCATCTAGGGAGAACTACATACGATCACTCTCAATTCCAAAAGGTGATTGCAATTACCCATTGCTTACCACACCATACTTTTTTATAAAATACTATATATCTGAAGATGCTATATATCCTCTCAATGATATCACGAACAGAAATAGAGGAATTTTCTCTGACCATCAACACAATATTCGATGCTATTATATTAGAGTCTAATTTTGGATGATCTTGTAATAGCATAGAAGAAACACAACTATGTAGGCCTATATACTTCGTTACCTACCAGTCATTTTCTTCTTCAGATTGACAAGCCCTTATCCACTAGTTACATAGAACACTATATTTAGGACAACGATACTCCACATACTTTATTGATGATTGGTGCACTTTGAATGTGTGATACATGCTAACTGAATAAAGTTTCGTAACACGGCTCATTAACTGCTTATCAAGAAACCGCATGCCAACATACATCTCCTGGTCATCATTCGGACTAATAACCCACTCTATGTTAGGCATATCAAATTCAATCACATTGGCATTGTCAATTTGAGATAGAAAGACAAATGCTCGATCAAAATATTGGTTCAACGGAGTGACTGAATCTCCTTCAGCATTAATACCATCGATATCATCGTTTCCATATTCATTGCCATTTGGTGAAGTATCATATTCATCCTCTGCCTCAAACTTATCCATTCTGTCACATCTGGAGGACTTGGAGGATTGTTATTGCACATTAATAATCCGAATGAACTCAGTTGACATATATCATTGATGAGTGGTATTTTTTGAGAATTGAAAGGTTATATCTCAAATGGATGATCATCTCCAAGATAAGAGCTAAACAAGGAAACTGGCTCATCAGGTCTATCAATCTGACTTGCATATGGATTTGTCATCGACTTAATGACATCATTCTCTTCTACACTTGGACCTACATCATTAGTTGAGATGTGCACATATAATTATGGTACCTCCAATTGAGATGGAAAGTGTTAATTTGCTTGCTACATGGTTTGGATATCTGAATCATCTTCCAATATACATGACAAGTACCAAGTTGGATTAAGTAACCGTGGGTATCGGTACATTAATCAGACACATATTATCTTAACTGAAGTCATAACTTTTCCCCAACTGTACTCTTCAGTTGTTTTAGACTAATATCAGCATCAACTCTTAATAATTTTAACTTGTCATAGACAAATATCGTTCCCTCATTGCTCTCAAAAAGTTTTTCATTCACATAAATGCATATTATCTCCTTCATTTTACACATTGAGAAACTTATCCAATGTTTGTGTGTAAATAACAATCAAACGCAATATATTAATATTCTATAAATTTTATCCCATTTCTATAATCTTCACTCTTAACTCATATTAATATTCAATATTAATTAACACTTAAATACAATGAGTAAAATTACAAAAATAATCAAAGATAACAAATAGAGATAATATTAAAATAAATTAAAAGAAAACAAATAATAAATTAAAGGAAAAATTGATAATAATTGAAAAAAAATTATGTAAGAATTAAATGCAAACCTAAAAAAAAACGATGATAGATGTTTTAATATCAAAGTCTTGAATGCGAACCTTGAAGGAGATAAAATGATTATATAAACTGAGTATAAAAGAAGAAGAAGGAGAAATATTTGAGGATGAAAGAGGAAGAAGTAGAAATACTTCTGAGAATGAATGAAGAAAGGGAGAGAGTAATTTCAAAATATGAAACAAAAATGAGAAAATGAAAGAAAGATTTATATAGGAATTAATTTTTTTTTTAAAAAAATTTTAAGCAGTCAATTTTTTAATACTGACCCTGACAAGTCAGTTCAAACTGACCCATCAGGGTCAATGTTTGACTAACTCTCGACGGCCAATTACTGACCCCCTGAGGGTCAGTCTTTTGACTGATCTTTGGGGGGTTAGATTATTAATTTTTTTAAAAAAGGACGCAGAGCCTGTAGCTTCACATCCTATATTATTTTTTTAAAAAAAATTAGTTATATATTTAGAGAAATTGTTTTTAAAGTTATATATATATATTATATATATTTATGTTAAAAAACCATTTTTGGGCATAAAATTTTTTAGGGTTTGGCAAAAATAGATTTTGCGCCTTTTTGTGTGTTTTTTAACTACTTTTTTGGATGGAAAAAGTTGTTTAAGGCTTATTTTTGTTTTTAGGCTTTTTTTTTGGGCAAAAATTTCTCATGAGTTTTTGGACAAAATTAATATATTTTTTGTCATTTTGGGCCTTTTTTGGGTTACTGTTGTCATAAAATGAAAAGACTGGATCATTTTTTTGGTCTAAAAATTTGGTAAAAATTAACATTAGTGCTATTTAATTATGTATAATTTTGGAAAATCATTTTGAACAAATTTTTAGACACATTTGAAATAGTTGAAGAGAGAGAAATTTTTAAATGTTTAGCAAATACAATAAATAGATTGTAAAACATTATACAATTTTTAATTTTCTTTTTGTTTTTACTTTCTCTATTAATTGTTTGAACTCTGTGTGTTTATTGGCATGGATATCATAGACAATGATTCCTTGTGTATATATCATTATTATTAAATCTTCCAAACAACAATATGCCATATATGCTTTGTGTTATCAAATGGATATGATTTGATATGATGACTTCAATATGTTGTTATAAGTTTGTTTAAATGTTTTATGACTATGAAATGCAGTATTCATAATTGCATAAATTTATATTGTGGATCACTTTATCTAAAAGAATTTAAGGTATGAATTGTATTTGATTATATAATATTATATGTATGAGTAAGATTATGCATAATGCTAGTTTCTTAACAATTATCCCATTAGCCTTTGATACACTTTAGATGTTACCACATGGATTTTTGTAATTGAGTACTGGAAAGATACTGAGTTGGATGCTCTCTAATGGTTTATTGGCCAAGTACTCATATTTAGATATATGGTTAATTACTCTTATGGATTGTGTACCCATGTTAGTATATGATATATGTTAGTAATTAGAAATTAGAGTTTTGTACAGACTTTCTAGTAAAAAGTCTACATAAATTGTTTTGAAAGTGACATGCTTAAATAAAATAAAAGTTTAGTGTTTAAGATAAAAAAAAATTCATAAACATATTATTCAGAGATTACTTAGTATTACCATAATAAAAACAAATAAAAGTATATAAAATATATTTAATGACAAGTTCAACCATATTATATTTTAGTTGGTTGATTTATAAAATTTGGATGAAGAAGTTAGCATATATTAAGAAATAAATCAAGACATATAAAGAATTTTCTTGTTAAGGTTGAATAATAATTGTAATAAGACATAGTTGAAAAAAAATAGTATGAGGATACTTGCTTATATATATATATATATATATAGTTTATTCACATTACACATTAATAAAAATGATACAAAGAAAATTATACAAATTAATTCTTATATTTGGACAAATTATTAGGCAATAAATGGGAAATTATTAATTATCAATTAAAAATCATGAGGTGACCACATATCTGTAAGCCTAACAATATACATGTATTTCTTCAATTTTGATGTGTGATCAAACATAAATAACAATTTCAAATCAAGCATAATCCCCCTAATTTCCTATTGACTGCTGGCTTATCTAGAAATATTCATGAGTTAAGTAAAGGAGTGTTTGAATACAATTTCACTATCTATAACAATAAATGATAGAGTGAGCCATAATATTTAATGAGTAAAAAATAAAATATGATAGCTAAAGGAATGAGCAAGTACAAAGTTTGGTCCATTGAAAATACTTTTGCTACGGTGTCTTAAAAAAATAAAAACCTTGAACCCTAAAGAATGACAGAAAACATGTTCCAACACAATTGTATAGTCTCATCATCATACAATACCTATTCTACCATCTAAAACTAAATGGCCTTCAAACTACTTAAAAAAACACTAATTTTAGACTAATGGATTAAGTAGAAAAAAGGTTTTCCTAATTTGTAGGTATTATTAGGTTTCAAATCAAGCCAAGGCATTTAAAGCATTGATGAACATAATGAATGCAAAAAATAAAGTTGTCAAGGAATATATAATATAATGGGTTTAACCATATCGTAAGACCTTACACAGATGATAAGAATTCAAAGAAGCATGACCATGCTGTTGGGTCAATCTCAGCCTTTTGCATCTGCTTGCTACAACACTTAAAGGCTTAAAACTCATTACACCTCTAAAACACTGTGTGCAAGCCATCCTTCTTCGCTAGTCCTTGAAACCAAATGCAATGTCATTCAATCCATCTTCCTCCATCCTTATCCTATAAGCTAAGATTCGTCGATGGAGGAGGACCCTCATCCCTATGCAACAATGAGTTTGTCCCTCCAAGATAGCAAACAGTTTATGATCATGGTTAGCACTATATGTTATGTTAAATGAAACCAAATCACATCCTTACATTAGTCTGAAAGACATTTGTTATTTATTCATCCATATCTATATGATAAGTATGATAAAATAATAGATTTTCAGACAACTTTTGCTAGTCATATCACAACAAACAATGAATTTCTCTATACACCATGCCTTTTTGCCTTTTAGACTTCTTACATCTAATTTGGTATAGTCAACATTAGCTCTTTCTTTGGCATACCTACTCATCAATGCAAAAGTTACTTTCTATTTAAGCCTAGAATCTTCTATTGAATTAATCTTATGGACCTAAATTTCGGTAAATCTTTGTTGTGACGCCAATATATAAATTGTTTTAGGTAGATGAAAGAGGTGATTATACTCTAAGACAAAGTCATTGATTTTATATTTTCCTTGCACATGTGAAACTCTTATTCTTGTTTTATAATTTGTCCTAGTCTCACACTGAGTTCTGAGTATTGATGGTCATAAAATCACTTTTGTCTTTTTTTTTAAGATTGTTTTTGCAACAAACAAATATGTATGAAGTTATTGAACAGTCTTTTATACTTCTACTAAAATTATGTTTCCTAACTCCAAATCCAATTCTCCCATCATAAGCAACTCAAAACTTTCATCATTCATCTAGGCTTTCAAATTCTAGACTTAGTTTAGAGGTTCAATCATTCTCCATAAAAAGGCATAGACATCACTTCCAAGAGACTAGAAACAATAAAATGCTACCTGAAAAACATTAATCGGACAAAGTTAAATAATTTCTTGTTTTACAAAGATTAAAAAAAAATTGAACTCAGCTATACTTTTAAGTCATTAATTTACATTCACAAGTAAGAAAAAAAAATTCAAAGGGACATAGATAGGGATATAAGTGAACCAAATATTATTGCTTGGCATCTAATTTCAATTACAATAACATAGTGAGGTCGCCCACTCAGATGGCCTCCGATTTCTTTCTTTAAATTAAACTACAAATTGATCGGTAAAAACAAAATGAAGCACCAATCATCATCCACAAACAATATCATATGCCTCCCTTAACCAAAGATTTCCTTCTACGAGTATAAGCCAATGATTAAGACTCCACTTTGGTGTTGCAAATAGTTCGACGTGCCAAACAAAAAATTCCAGCTATATAAAAGTGTCTTTTGCAACAAAAAAAAAAAAAGATGCTTCCATTGATGAATAAATGGAATCGAAAAACAAAAAAGGTTTCCATGATAAAAATATGGAATCTGAAAAAAAAAAAGAAAAAAAACTCCCATGGTGGAATCTACAAAACTCACCCACAGGGGACACTACAAAACTTATCCATAATGGACGCTACAAAACACACACCTTGCGTCGTTGAAAATGGAGTTGCCGCGTTGATGAAATAGGACCTTTGGCTGATGGAGGTATGCACGCAGCATTTCAGGTTTGAAGGGTGTAATACGTTTACAAAACGCAATGTGTGGTGCATTCCTTAGACGGTGCATTTTGACCTTTGAATGACATGGCAAGCGGATGTCCGTTAGATGAAACGAAGGGCTGAGATTGTCCCGGCAGCATGGCAGTGCTTCTTTGGGGAAGTTGTAGAGAATCACAACGTGTTAGGATCAACCTTTGCTAGCCAGTAGCTTTTCACCAATCTTAAATAAAATAGAATCAGATGTCTAGGAGTCTTAAAAAGTATACCATAAGACTTTATGCTATGAAAGCCTCCAAGCGGAGAAAACACACAAAAATGTAGTTTAAATTGTTGTAAAGACCAAAATTATAGTAGCTATGCAAAAGACTCATCGATGAAAATAGGATAATCAGGTCACATAATAATAGCAATGTGAAAGGCATGTAGATGAAAACATGCTTAAAAGACTATATCAGTACTATACAAGGAAAAAAAGATCCACGGCTGTAGGATCTTGTATACATAGTGTTAAAGACATTCACTGGAGAGAGGATATTAAAGATCCAAAAGATGGTAAACCATCACCAAAGGGTACATAGTGTAAAACTTATTCACTGCCTACATCATATTAGAAGGCTGAAAAAAAATGCTTAATCACAACATCAGGTAAAAATGAAGGTACAACTTAGTGTTAGAGCATGAGTTGTATCTAAGCTATTTTCTACAGAGAAGAAACCAAATCTTGAATTTGCGGAATGGAATACCATTGACCAACTACGATTAGGTTGGTTCCTCAATGCTATAACATTTGAAATTACTTGTCAAATGATCCACGGTCAAATCACTAAAGATTTGTGGAAAGCTGCCAAAAACTTAGCGGGTGCACATACTCGTTCTCAAGTCACTCTCTACAAAAGCAAAGAACAAGGAAAGGAGGTATGAAAATGGAAGACTACAATAGTTCATCTTCAAACTGTCAAACGGCTACTGAGATATCTGAAGGATATTTTGCACTATGATTTGCACATCAAGCCATTAGTAACTTTTGACATTGTTGGCTTCTCTAATGCTAATTGGGTTGTTTGCACAAATGATAGAAAGTCAATAATGAAGAATGGAAAAAGAATAAAAAAGTTATTATTAATTATTTATAAATTATGGATTAAAGATAAACATAAAAAATAATATTTTATTAGAGTTAAGATTATGAACTAATATTTAAATTACTTTATTTTAGTAATTATTTTGTTATCTTTAGTTTTTTTTATTAGACTTTAATAATTATCTTTTTTTAGGATGTGATATTTTAATTATCTTTTGTTAGGATTAAAATTTAATATTATCTCTATTTTAAATTATCAAGAGTTATCTTTTAGAATCTATATAAAGTCCTTAGTAATTAGGGTTGGACAATTCTTTTGATTGATCATTAATAAAATTATTTGATATTTAGTTGTCTCCCTCCCTCCCTTCTTCTCCTTCCCTTCATTTTTCTCTACACCTTCTCCTTTATTCTAAATTTCTCTCATTCTCCTCGTCTTACACTAATTTTGGTATCAGAGCCTTTCAATCTCATTTTCTTTTTTTCTTTTTAATTTTTCTTAAGTTTTTGCAACCATTTTTTTTATCTCTTTCAACCTCAAATCTCAAAATTCATTATTTGAGAGCATTATAAGGATAATACCACTAATTTTGACTTTCTAAATTGCTATGATAAGGTCTATAATGAAATAAAATACCCAAACTATCCAAACTAATCTGGATCATTTCAAAAAAAAAATTGTGCATCATCGTTTTGATAAATTTAAGAGTGTCATTAGTTAGCTTTGTATATAAATTATTGACAAAAACTTAGAAGAACTAAAAGTAGAAGAAAAATGTCGTAAAGAGCCCAAAGTATTGGAGGAAGATATTTTAATTGAGTCTAATGTTATTATTAGAGAATCCCTTGATTGCCCATTAGATATTGATGATGATGGTTTTATCACAGGGTTTGAAGAATGATAAACATATATTTTTATCTATTTTATTCTCCTAAACATAGGCATTTTAATAATAAAATATGGCTTTAAGACTTTAATTAGATAAAGTTTTATTTTAGAAGCCATTTCTATATCTTAGGAAATTATTTACAAGATTTTAGAATTTTAATGTTTAAATTTCTTTAAATGATTTTGTGAATTTTTCCTATTAAGAATTTCCTATTAATTGTGCAGATTTTTAATGGGTAATTGGAGCTTGAATAGAAAATTGAATTGAAGAAGAGCAAAAGGAGAGATAGGCTTCAACTTATGCAACTTCACTCTTCATATAAATGGGTTAACAAGAATTGACATGGTTGAAACAAAGAAGAGAAAAAGAGAAAGCATCCACTTAAGCTACGGGTTATGAGAGGAAAGAATGAAATAAATTTGCATGGAAGAAAGCATGTGAACAGCCACACACTCATGAGAACACAAGGCTTGCATGGGCTCCAGTTCACCAATATTGCATTAGCCTTTCCTCCACCCACTCTTCCATATACTCATGTGAAGAGAAGAAACAAACAAAGAAGTAGTTATGGGCTGCAGCTGAAACAGAGGAAGAGCAACATGAGTGACTGAAGCTACTGCATGTTTCTATGGGTTTTATATGGAAGCTACACATAAACTGACGTGGAGCAGAATAAACACAGAAGCCACGAGAAGCAACGAAGAGAAGCTGCAGCTGAATGTGCTGCACGAGCTGAACGAGGAAGCACCAGTTGAGTAGAATGCATGCAGAAGTAGGATGAAAACACGTTAAAATCGAGTTGAGCGAGCTGAGTGAACTGAACGAGCTGAACGAGAGGGATGAGACGCAGAAGAAGCTCACGTAGAAGGAAGCTTCTTAATTCGTTTGGGCTGGACCTCTCAACGTGACAACAATAAACAATCAACTGGACGAAGCAGAAATAAAGCCACGTGATCTTTAGTGAGAACAAAGCTACAGGTTCACATGAAAAGAAGGTTTGAGCTCAAGTAAAGAAATAACGGGAAGAAAGATGTGGAAGAAGCCTCGAGCAAATGGAAGGAGAAAAAGACGCCAGAAAAGAGCTTGAGTTGCATGGAAGAACAACGCTGAACTGGGCAGAACGTGGTGAAGAAGGCTGAGAAGACACTAGCTGAAGATAGGAGGAGAAGTTAAGTGAGTAAAACAGAGCATGCAAGAAGAGAGCTGGAGATTAATGAGCTGCATTTGTGGATAAAGTGAAGAGCTACAGAAACAGCTAAATAACACGTGAAAGAGTGTGGGTTCTGGTTTGTGAAAGGAAGAAGTTGCATGTTTTAACGTGAAAAAGCTGCGTCTGGATTTGAAAAGTAGCCACGGTTTAGTGTGGAGAAGAGACAGAATGTGGAATACGTAAAAGAAGAGCTGCATGTGAGACAAGAAGCTACGGGTTGAAGGAGCTTTTGAAAAGAAGCTCAACTGGAAGAATTACTAGGCTGAATACGTGATACAAAAAGAAACGAAGAAGTATGCAAAGCTGATGTGGGAAGCCTGGGCTGAAGGTTAAATGAAGACGTGAATAATAACGCTAAGAAGGAAATAAGAAGCTGCATGTCATTCATAAAAAAAAGCACGTGACTGGGCTGCAGCGTACATCATCCAAAATTCACAATTCATTCAAGCCTCCATTCGGATATCCTAGTCCATTCATAGCTCATGACAATCCATCATCCATTTGCACAGTACAAGCAATCCACGTCCAGCGTCCATCCATCCAATCCATCCTTCGTCCTCCATTCCATCCACATTCCATGAAGTTCTAATCTCCATCTGTGGCTAGCTAGGAGGAAGCCTTAGAGAAGCTTGAATCCATGGAGAGAACATAGAATTTTTGGGCTAAGAATTTCTCTATTTTCCTACACTTTTTCTCTTTCATATATTATCTTGGTTAAGTTGTAGTTGATAGGGAATTTGTGTAATTATAATTAGTGGCTGGTTAGACACTAATTAGGAAGTATTTTTGTTGATTAATTGATCTGATTAATTTCAATATTATCTGAATTCCCATGTATGCTTCGAAGGTGTTCGATAAAATACATAAGTGAGATTATGTGCTTAATTGTTTAATTTGAAGATTCCTTAATGTTTAGTTGGTTAATTAAATATTTAGGATGATTCAGAGGCTAATCAATCAGTTAATCAATCAAATTGGATGTTCATTGATCTTAGAAACAAGAATTAACAATTTAATACGGGATTGAGGTCTCAATTTAACGTTGGATTATTAATCTCTTGAATCTTGAGTGGTTACCCAAGATAATTTGTTATGAACATAATTAGGATCTCTTAGACCAGAATTAATCATAATTGGATTAGGATAAGGATAGTGGATACTAAGGGACGAATCCAAAGCTAGTCACAAGTCCATCTTTCACCCATAATCCATATAATTAGGTAGAATTTAGGAATTTAATTTTAATTTCATTCTGTTTAGTTTAATTAAATCAACAGCCCCTTAGTTTAGGAATTTTTAGAGTCTTTTAACATTTGAAAAACTCAATTAAACATTGAATGCCAATTCCAAGGGGGATGACCTAGGTTGTGCCACTAACTATATATTTTATCAACCTAGTATTATTTTGAGGGTTGCGCGACGAGCCACTCAAAGAACAATTGAAAGTAAATTTGGGATATGAAGAAATCAATTTTGATTAGCAATTTGAAGTTCAACCACAAGTTGTAGAATATTATGTTCAAAATCAACCAATTCAATTACTTCACCCAATTGAGTTTGCTATTCCAAATGTATTATTGAATCCGAAGTTGTCTTGGTGTTCATCCTACCTAAGATTCTAAGATGGATTATTTTAATGCTTATGTATTTCAAAACTCAATGTTGAGTTTTTTTCAACGGGAGGAAAATAATAGAGAATAGAAAAAAAATAGGAAAGCTATTAATAATTATTTGTAAATTATGGATTAAAAATAAGTATAAGAAATAATGTTTTATTAGGATTACGATTAAAAACGAATATTTAAATTAATTCATTTTAGTAGTTACTTTGTTATCTTTAGTTATTTATTTCTTAGCCTTTAATAATTATTTTTTTGTTAGGATATGATATTTTAATTATCTTTTATTAGGATTAGAATTTAATATTATCTTTATTTTAAATTATTAAGAGTTATCTTTTACACTCTATATAAAATCTTTAGTAACTAGGGTTAGACAATTTTTTTGATTGATCATTAGTAAAATCATTTGGTATTATCAGTTGTCTCTTTCCCTTCCTTCTTCTCCTTCCCTTCATTTTCTCTCAATATCTCCACTTTTATTCTATATCTCCCTTTTTCTTCTCTTGTTATACACCAGTCTATGGCAGGTTTTTGTGTTTATTATGATGGAAACCTTGTTTCTTGATCTTCTAAAAAGCAAAGGGTTGTTTCCAGGTCTAATCTTGAGTTGGAATATCATGCATTAGCTGATTTAGTTGTTGAAATCTTGTGGTTTCGTTCTTTGCTTTGTGAGGTTGGTTTTCCTCTTAAGGAGACACTGATAATATGGTGTGACAACTTGAGTGCAAAAGCTTTGACAGTGATTCTAATATAACATGCTCTAACAAAATACATTGAAATTGGTATACATTCTTGTTCAAAATCAAGTCTTGGCTAAGCATCTGAATGTTAGATTTGTCCTTTCTTCGAATCAAATTGCTGATTGCCTAGCTAAAGCTCTTTCTCATATTCAATTTTCTATATAACAAACTCAAATTGTTTCCGACACCCTTTCGTTTGAGGGGAAATATTAGAACATGAGGTGTATTTAAGCTAATTTCTGTATTTATGTTTATTACTTTCTGGAAGTGTATTATGTGTATAGCATAGTTGCATTGCGGTTACTATTATGTTTAGCTCGTACCAGCTGGCGCATTGCCATCGTTTCATTTGTAACTAATTCTTTAATAAAGATTTCGTCTAGCTAGCCTCAGTAACCTAGCTGAAAGCATTTTTCCATTTTCTGGTGTTAGCTTCTTTCCGCTTTTCTATGTGGGTGAAATTTCAAGGGACCTCCTCATATGATAAGTGATTTAAGATTGATATCTCCTCTGATAATGGGCTCAATTCGTAATGATGTGACAGGTGAAGCAATAATTTGCTCGCTATCATTTTATTTGTTGCTTTGTATTTATTTTACATTGGCTAGCAAGAGCATTGTAATCTTCTTATTGAAAGAAACATCAAATTAGAAAATCATATTAATTTTTATTGAAAGAAACATAAAAATTAGAAAATTTAAAAAATTTTGCTATCGTTTTATTTGTTGCCTTTTAAAAAAAAAAAAGAAGAAAATAGATTATGGATGATACAAATGACTAGTAAGGTCCAAATTACCTTCTTGTTGTTTAATTTAATTCCCTAGTTAAAAATAAGACTTGGAATTAAAACTAAAAAAATTAAAAAGCCTATAATAAAAATAATATTTTTGTTTTCCTCACATCTTTTATTATTTTTTCTGATATTTATAAATTTAAGGACTAAAATTAAGTTCATAACAAAAAATTTTGTATTTTCTTTGAGTTTATCATGGTTCATTTTTGTGCTATTATTACTTTGAGAAAAAATTGTAAGAAAAGAAAAATATATCAGAATTTATATCTAACATTTATTATTTGAAGAAACAGAATTTGAATTCTATAACTTAATAAAATAATTTCAAACTTTTTAATTATCCTTAAATAATTAGACAATATTTCAATTTCTACGCTAAGCACAAGCTAAAAAATTAAAGTTATTACGACTTCTCTCTTTAAGTGTTTTTTATAAAACTTTATTTGATAAAATGTTGTTTTAAGAAAAGCAGAAATCCAAAACAATTCCAGACGGGTTCTAGATCATGAAACCCCATGTCACCGTACTGTTTCCCTCAGCATTTGAACCCCACCAAAATCTAATCATCAACTGTGGTAATGAAATTTTTTGGTGAGGTGGAAACAATTGAAATAAATCCTTTCCAATACTTTATAGGTATGAAGAGATAAAGATTGAAAAGCTTTTAATATTGAAAGTTATTTGACCTTACATTCTTATTTTATTTAAAGATAAAAGCTATTTGATCTTACATTCATATTTTATTTTCTTCAAACTATGTATTTACTTACTAAATGCAAAGATAAAAATTAAAAAAAAAACTCATGAAATATTGTAATTGTTTGTGCCACAACTTTGATAAGAATTTTCCTTTCAAAGAAGCTTTTTCTTATTTCAAGCATTAGAAAACATTTGACTTCACACTCTTAATTTATTTCTTTTCAATTGTATGTTATGCATTTACTTGCTAAATACAGAAAATTCAATTTAAAAAAAACTCATGAAATATGTTAGAATTATTTGTGCCACAACTTCGATAAAAATTTTCCTTTAAAAGAAGTTTCTTCTTTTACCCTTGAATTCTTTTCCATAAGAATAAGACATTCTCGTTTCTACTGATCATAGTTGGTGGTCAAATGTATATACGCAATAATATCAACATTTAGAGACCTGGATTCTCTAAAATACTTTACCATACAAAATGAAAAAGAGATAGAGGTAGATAACACCTATATAAAATCCACTTAAACATTCAGGAAGTTCATTTATAATCACATCCTTAGTGGTAGAAGAATTAATATCGTTGAAAGGAAAAAAATTCTTTGCATTAAATTTATAATGCATTTAGGAGAGAGAGAGAGAGAGGGAAGGAAAGGTAAATGCAAAAGATTTTGGTTCTCATTGAAAGAGCTAATTTTAAGTGACTTTCTGTCCCCAACACTATTCAAACAGTCAAAATTCTCATCGGTTAAACTAAAATAGTGTAGGTAGGACGTAAAAACCTAAAAACTGATTTAAAAACTTACTATAACTTGGATATGCTACCAAGTTTTGACTTATTTAACTTTCATTTAAATTTAAAATAACATATTCACTTAGTGTATTACCCAATTAAGTCTTAAATTATTATTTTATGAAAAAAAATTATAATAAATTAATGATTTAGTCCCAAAAATATTAATTTTCTCTCAATTTGATCATTTAAAGTTAAACTTAACCAATTTAGTCCCTAAAATATTATTTTTATTTCAATTTAATTCTTGAAAGATAAAGTCTCTTAATTTAATCTATCAAATATTTTTTTCTAATTGAAATGATTTTTCTAAAAAGCATTTGTAACTTTCCCATGCATTAAAATCTAATTTGGTTTTTACTTGAAGTCATTTGAGTAAGTCTATATTATTAAACGGTCACAACAAATTTTGCTTTTGCAACATTTTAGTGTCTTTTGATGCGGGAATTAAAAGAAAAAGAAATCAATAAAACACAATATTTCACCTGTAAATATCTTCCTCATGATTTTAAAAGAAAGAAGAAATACATAATTCATTTATTTTTCTGGCCAAGTGATACACATAATTCATTTTATGCATGATATTTGCCACATATTTTTTTTTGAATCTGTCAATAAAAAACAAACCCAATTAAAGCATCTTGTAAATGTAAAAATATTTTTCCGCAACCTAATTTTAAAATTTAAAATAAATACATAATTTATTTACTATATGATAATGGTTGCACACGCATTCCCTTTTCAAGCCACTATTGAATTCACATTTTGACGATATTAAAAATTAAAATACTATCTATCTATATTAATATAAAAAAGTAAATTACATATTTTAATGCATGTTAAGCCGGTGGTTTTAAATATTTTCAATTATCTTGAATGTTTCAAAAACGTGCTCGAAGCTATATGAACAATTCCTGGAGTCTTCTACGCTCACTGCTTATAATCTAATTAATGTTTCAAAATTTAAAAAAGGCCAAATCCTGATTTAGTCTAGATTTTAAACCATTGGAGGAAGAAGCCATACAAGCATATATGACAAATCAAACACTTAAACGATAGGAATAAAATTTGTTATTAAAAGTTGAAATTGGATAAATTTGAGTCTTGGCAACAGACCCATGTTATTTCATTGCTCCCGTTCAGGTTAATGCATAATTGTTCTTGTTTAAACACCTTGGAATTAACATAACGATTCACAAATTATGATTTTCTTCTATATTACCTTTCACTTTTTTTTTTTGTGTCCATCTCATGTATCAAATTTTAGATTCCTATTATAATAATCTTTGTGAAGAATACACATTACTGCAAATGAAATTGGGTTTCTAGTAGTGTAGTTAAAGAATAAAATTAAGAGTGAACAACAAAAACATTAAAGAGGTGAG
The DNA here is from genome assembly GCA_026724425.1 of Erythrophleum ivorense. Classification (NCBI taxonomy): domain Eukaryota; kingdom Viridiplantae; phylum Streptophyta; class Magnoliopsida; order Fabales; family Fabaceae; genus Erythrophleum; species Erythrophleum ivorense. Next base: position 53,737,610 of record JAIUCV010000002.1, read on the forward strand.
ATTTTCAACTACCACCAATACTAATCACCTTATACATGTAAAGTAACAAAATTGAATAGCAAAACTTGTGGTCTTGTTTTACTCTGAAAATGGCTAGAAAAATGAAAAATGCCCATACATAAAAGATAAGCAAAACATCACCTATCCTTGGAGTTTTCTATATAATGACGGTGAAAAAGCTTGCCAAATTAAAGCAGATATGTACATCATGATGTCATTTTATTCTGGATTTGCCTGTGAACATGGATAAGAAACTCAACATAGGAGAAGCCACCTGCGCTCTTGTCTTCTACCATGTATGAGAAGAATAGCATTCCTGATAAATAGTCAATTAGAGAACTTCAGTTAAACAATTAAACAACTTGACATAATAATAGACACCTTCTACAAGTAGGGGTATTCAAAACCGATCTGAACTAATTGAATCGAATCAAACCAAACCAAACTGATAATAACTGAATTAAACCAACTAAAAAAAAATTAAAATCAATTTTGGACATTATAAAACTGATTGGTTTGGTTCGATTCGGTTCTTTGTTCTGTCAATTTTGGTTCGGTTAAAACCGAACCAATAATCTTTTTTCTTCTATTAACTAAGTCTAAATCATGCATAATTTTTTTATCAATAAAAAAAATAATGATATTTTTCTTCTACTTTACTTACATTTAGATAAGTTTATCAAATAAACTATCTTAAAAATATTATTATTTTATTGTCTTTGCATATGATATTTAATTACAACTGTAGAATAATTGAACATAATTAGGAGGGATATTTTTTTCTAAAGAAAAAATGATATATAATAATTATTTATTTCAACATTATTATTGGTTAGAATATTAAGAGATGCATCATATTAGAAGTCAAATTTTATATATTACAAGAAAAAAATCTTGAAAAAAAATCAAATCACTTTTTAGGCTCAAAAAAAAAAGTATGAATCAAACTAGATCAAATTGAACAAAAATTGAACCAAACCGATTAGAAATCAAAATTATCAAAGTTTAAGAAAATGCTAAACCGAAACATTGATTTGGTTTGGTTTTGGTCTAAAACCGAATTGAACCAAACTTGTGAATATCCTTACCTACAAGTATGGCATTAATTATATAGAAATAGCCTATTCACTTCCATTTGTATATAGAGAAGCCAGATGCAACAGGTAGCAACAGCCAATACGGGAAAATATATATCAACAGTGAACAGACGCTACAATATAGAGAACTATACAAAGCATGATGTTGATATCTGAGCCTAAACCTGATCAACTTAGTAAATATGGCAGCATCGCAGCTTAATAGATCAACAATTTGTTCTGAGTACGTATATAAATCCTATCCTATGGCAAAGAAAAATTTTATTTTTCTTCAGGTTGTGCAAGGCAAGTAACCATACAAGTAAAATGCATGAAGACGTTTGGATAGACAGTTGATTCCTAGAAATCAAAGTCACTTTCATAATTAAATAATAGTTAGAGATTGCAGAAGAAATGTTCAGCCATTTAATGTCTGGAAACCAAAAGAAACAAGGAAGAAATGTAAGGCTATAATTTAATCAACTGATTAAATTGCTGTCCAGTCATATAGTATATTGCATCACTGCCTATATTATAAGGATTGCTTGGTAGTGTTTTCAAGGCACGTGGTGGTCAATGGCAGTAAGCCCCAAAGACACCATGGCCTCATGGCAGATGCAATGGTGGTTGCCATGTTGAAGCATGGCAACCATTTTTGAAATAAAATGAATGATTTTTGTGTCATTGGCAAAGAGGCAGATATTGGCATATCCCATAGAAGGAATAACTCATGCCCAGCGTCCTCATACCCAAAATTATCAACCCCATCATTTGCTTTCGCCACCATCTGCAGAGTTAAAACCCTCCTTGTCTATTCTTCAAAATCAGTTTCCTTTTAATGCAAATCTCTTGGTCTCGAGAATGTAGATTTTGAATTTTGGGCAGCCTTTCCTTTTTAGCTGCATGGCTCTAGTTTCTAATCTTTCCCCCAGGCATCCTAGCAACTTCTCCCCATGTCGGAATATGTCATCAAAATCCAAATCCTCTCCGACATTTTCATCAATCATATTCCAATTAGCCACTCATTGCTATTATCAATGTCATTTAAAAAGGAAGAACAGAGGACGAAGAGGAGTCAGCAGAAAATTCCAAATAATAATAATAATAAAATATTAATACAGTAGAGGCTAATGAAGCTGTCTAGTTACCTACCTGAATATTTTAACCAGGTTAGACAAAATTCATGCTTGAGGATCCTTCAAAGAAGCTCTCTAGTACAAACCCCTAGTTGCAGCACCAGAAAACGCCTATACAATAGTTCCAGTGTATTTTCTTAACTATTTTTGCTGTTGTTAATTTGACTGCCTATGGACCCTCTACACTGAACAAGTCCACTGGCTGGAGGTAAGAAAGATAGGGCCAGATGAGAGAAATCTCATCAGCCTATTATTTTCAATCTGGCATCCAAGATAGACAATGGCTACCACAGCCATGACAGATGCCATGATGCCACTGTGTTAATAATCAAGTTACTAGGGAGAGACAGAAACCAGGCAGTGTTGGCCAATCAAAGAATATTTAACTTAAATGTATTATTAAGTGAGTTTTCAAGAAAATAAATCAGTATTAAATAAGAATCACAATTAAAGGAGATTGAGTTTATTCTGGGCTTTCTACATCATTCCCGCACATTTACTAATATAAATAAGAAGTGTAGGCCAGGGTAAAATACGCTTGGCCCTGTCAACCGTTCTTACATATTTCTTCCCTCCCTATTGAGCCAACCCAAGTATCTCTTTTTTTCTTAATTTTTTGTTTCACAACATTGTCTCTTGGTGGGTCCATCCTGAGTGGGGTTAGAGCAAACTCTTAAAGTCTTTCTTCTTTTATCTTCATATCATTTCTGTTTCTTCAACTTGCTTCCAATTTGTAACATATTTCATCTTCCTTGAATCCACTGTGTAATATTCTTCCGATAATCCTTTGCGTCTAGATTGATTCTGTCGGTCAGAAATTAAAGAATTGGAGCCACAACATTTAATAGCTGCATATGACTGAGACAGAACCTAGGAACTTGCACTTGCAGCAGTGATCTGACCTAGATAGTCATTAGTCACAGATCTGGCAGTGTTTTTCGGCTATGCTACAATGATGATGATGATGATCTAGATAATACCTAGCAGTATCATGGCCTGTGTCTTGGCTGCAAACAGGAGGTGGAATGACATTTCCTTCGACCACAATACAAACACACAGGAATTGGAAGGCTAGTTGTTGGATTTGTTTGTTATCTAGGCCTCACTGGAATCTAGGGTTGCTTTCTGTTTGATATGGTGTGATGTTCTGCTTTGGTGTAGAGTAGGTAGTTTTGCATTTAGGCTCGGATTATTTCTGTGTATTATTTGGGGCAGCGTGGAGTAGTTTTCTGGTGGGTTGTTGTTTGTTGGTACTTGGTATAGGTGCCAATGAGATTCTGCAGTACGCAAATATTGTCCTCCTTTATTTTTGTTTGGGTTTTTGGTGGATTGAAAACTTTGGCATAGTAAGAATTGTGTACTGAGTAATAAGAGAACCAAGACATGGGTGGGAGAAGGTTGAAGAGTGCTGGATATTATTGTGAATTTTAATTAAGTTTTTTTAGTTATTTTATCTGTTTTATTTCAATTAAGGCTTATTTGTTTTTAGTTAGTCTTAGATGATGTTTTCATGCATTTAGGATTAGCTTAAATGTTTTGTTTTGATTAGGATAAGATTAGTTTAAATTTTTTATTTTAATTAAGATAAAGTTATCCTATTTTGATTAGGATATAATTATCTTATTTTTTAAAGTTACGTTTTTTAATTGGAGTAACTTACTCTCTCTTTTATTATCTATGAATGTAACATTACTTCCTTCAGAGGAAATTAAACCTTGAATTTCTACAAAGAGTAGTGGGTTTAATACTTCAAGAAGTTGTCACTAAGTTGATCTGAGCTGCCAAGAGAATATCAAAGGGGTTATAACAGATAGAAGACATCAAAGAGCGGTCCATTCAAAAACAGCCAGAGGAATCTCAAACGGGTCGTTGCACCTGAGGGGCAAGCAGTGTATGGGCAAGGCCTACCAAAAGGCAAGTAGAGACCCACCTAGAAAATTGGGCAGCATGGGATTTCCCTCAGGAGGATTGACCACTAGCATGAACTCTTGACAATAGGAGGATTTAAACCCACATGGTATGGGTAACTTTGAAGCTCTTATCAAGTTGCTTTTGCCAAGTGAGTCAACTCATGTTGGCAGAAGCCTAGATTTGAAACATTATGCATCATGTATGCTGGAAAAGTATTAGTTTATCTTTTTTCCCTATTTAGTTAGATTGTAGAAGTCTCACGTCAGGTATATCTCAAGTTAAATAACCTTCACTCTATTAATTTATGTAATAGTGTTGTCAATGGTGTATGAAGACAATAGTGGCAAGCTTAAAAACCGCTGTCACCATGGCAAGACAACCAACATGTGCATGCAAGATAGCCTCTCAAAAAAAAAAATCAAAACTTCAAAATATTTTATATAAACATAATTAAGGAAAATGGGAAAAAGAAACAGGTAAAATAGTTATATTAAGAACATTTCCAAGCAAATAATGTCATCAATTAACTAGAAGTAACAATGTGCAACAAATACCCTTAGCCTTGGGAAGCCCAACCATTATTTGATAGAGAACATTCTGCCCTACAGTCAATATCATTATCATAATGGACTCTATCCATGGAAGCTGCTAAACTAAAGCAAACACCATTGCAGTGCCATGTAAAGGCCGCCATGCCATGGAACTCCCATGTCGTTTTCTTCAAATTCCACCATGGCATGGCAAAAGCTATTGACAACACCATTACGTAACACAAGCCTCTTTCATCAGGGCTTTCCAAAGCACTCTATATGTTTCTTTTCATTTCACATGGTACCGGAGCTTCGGGGTACAAAATTGTAAGCCTTAAGTAGTGTAGTTTTCAGTATTGGAGCTTTATCCACTGCTCTAGGGAGCTTCAGATTGCCTTCAGCAGAAGTTTAGCCACCATATTTAATGGTCCTCCGCTCCCTTCTCCAATTGTTTTTCTGCCTCCTTTAGCCTATCCTGGCATTTCTCTGGCCACTTTTCCGACAAAATCCAGCAACTTTTGTATGGCAATGCATTATTCCAAGCAGTCTTTCCTTTAATTACAATCATTGTGCTTTTGTCCGACAGCAACTCACTCCAATCACTCTTTGTGCTGTGCAATATACTAGCAGGGTTAATTACTTTTTCTGCTCTTACGAGTGTTATTAATATGAAGGGCATATGACCAACTTCTGTAATATTAATATGGGACAGGTAACTTGTTTAGTAACCACCCTGTGTCTATTAAAAATATATTAATATCATTCTATTAGTATATTAGTATGTATATAGTAGTATAAATTTCTTATACTATTTATAAATTAAATAAATATGTAAATAATAAATTTACAATAATTTATAATTAATAATAATAAATATAATAAAAAAGTAATTAAATGAAAATAATATTTTTTTAGAATATTTCTATTTTTTATTTTTTCTAATATTTTATTAAAATATTAAAATGAAATTGAGAATTAACAAATAAATAATAATGAATATTTATAAATATAAAATTATATAAAACTATATTTATAAAAAAAGAATTAAAAAAATCAAATTCATTAATAAGTAATAATAAAAAGAGATTTGATTTCAATCTGGAATTACTTTTCTTTAGAGAGAATCCGAAGTCAAGCGAAAATGCGAGTGTTTTTTGTGTGTTTTCTTTGTACGTTATACCAAAATAAAATATATGGTTATATTTCTATCTTGAAAATTATAAATTAGGTCAAGTACAAGGGTAGTACAACTAGGACAAGCCTAGCCCACAAGTAATTAACACACCTATTTTAACCTAGCTGTCACACACACTATTCTAACATGCAACAAGCTTGGTGCATATGATTTATATGCTCCAATTTGCAAGGAGTTGTCACAATAGAATTAGTTTATCTTTTATCTTTATTTAGTCATGCAATAGTAGCCTAATGTTAGTTGTATCTCAAGCTAAACAACCTTCACTCTTTTAAAAATTATGAAACATGTTCATTTCGGCCCTTTATTGGCTTTTATTTCAGCTTAATATCTCCTATTTATTTCCTAGTCAACTATAGTTATTTATTTCCATATTTATCTTGTATGCTGACTTTGTGGGATTTAGTTCTGTTCTTATTCCTTTGTTTGTTGGGATTAGATTGGTCAATGATTCTATGGCCAATTCCCAATTTCTATATGTACTCTTGTTATCTTTCTGAATAAACAGAACCAGAGAGAATGATTGCTCTCTGTCTTCATTTCTGTGCATTGTTCTATGCTGTTCAGCATGGCTGAATGACATAAACAGGGATGGCTATCAGTTTTAGTTCCATGAGAGATGCCCAAGTCCAAGCCACTGCCTCTTCCTCAGAATTGTCGACAGCTACTCAACTAAATAGCCAGTTGAACTAGCCAAACATTGTCGCCTCCACCCCAGCTCCTTCTATGGCTACCAACACTCATCCTATAATGATTATGGACCACAAATTAAATGGAAATAATTATCTCCTTGGTCACAAAGAGTCTTAATGGTTATTAGAGGCTGTGGAAAAGAGTATATCAATGAAAATGCCATACAGCCCAAAATCACAGATCCAAAATACAAATTATGGTTTGCTAAAAATAATACCATCATGTCATGGCTTACGAAGATTGAAGAGAACTTTGTTTTCTACAAAACTACAATGGAGATTTGGGACTTTGCGAAGGAGTTTATTCGGCCATTGAGAACACTGTTACTATGTTTCAAATCAAGGAGATACTACAAGATGCCAAACAAGACAATTTGAGTGTTACTCAATTCTACAATAATCTTGTCAAGCTATGGCAACAATTAGATGTGTGAGACACACTAGTGGTGCTGTTAACATTGATGCAGCTTATTATTGGAAACTGGAGGAAAGAGAGAATCTTCATTTTTCTTGTAGGCCTTAATCCCACATTCAAGGAAGTCAAGGGGAGGATTATGGCTATCCGCCCCTTACCTCACTAAGAGAGTTGTTTTATGAAGTCAGATGGGAAGAGAGTAGAATTCAACTTGTTTTTGAAGAGTCTAACTTCAACCTATCATTGAAACATTTGCCATGGTGGTCAAAAATAGTTCCACTACTAATTTGAGGTAGAAAAAGGAAGGAAATCCATGCTGTGATTATTGCAATAAGTCTAGCCATGCCAAAGATATCTGCTGGAGATTCCATGATAAACTAGCCAATTGGAAGCCACGAAATTAGAGGGAGACTTGTGGACTTATTGTTACTAGAGAGAAGCAAGAGAATGGACAATATGATCAGAACTTGTTTAACAAGGAGACGAAAGAGCAACTTGAGTTATTACAAATGATGATCAGCAATCAAGGATATGCTTCTAGGAAGGTCATTGGTACTAGGGTGATGGCCCATTCAGGTAATTTTCCTAGAGTTGACTCTAAGAGTTCCAACAATTGGATAGTTGACTCCAGGGCATTAAAACACATGACTAGTAATAGTTTCATTCTTGATAAATTGGTTCCTCATCCTAAAAAATTTGTACGAATTGCTAATGAAACATTGTCTGAAGTTATTGGCGTTGGAGTCATACAAATTTCACATACTATGATCTTAAAAGATGTCCTCCTAGTTCCTTCATTGCAATGCAACTTGTTGTCTATTAGTAAACTTGTAAATGACGAAGGATGTAAAACTAATTTTGATGCTTATGGTTGTGTTTTTAGGATTTGAAGTCAGGGAAGAAGATTGGTAGTGCTAGGGAAAGTGATAGGCTCTACCATCTAGATTGACCCAACAATTGCAATAAGGCTACTCTTTCAGTTTTTGTTTCGAACCATAAAAGTGAGGATGTTTTGTTGTGGCAAGAAAGAAAGGAGAAGAAGAGAGAAATGTATTTTGCGTAAAACTGAGGTGCTTCAATAATGATAGACCTCAGTAGTATTTATATAGAATTCTGTTACAAAAATCTGTTGCAAAAAAGGCCATCTGGCACTCTAACAGAATAAGAGACTTAGCGCACCAAAAGCACGTGACAGAAATAAACATAAAGCAGAAAATGATAAAATCATTTTTCTGTCACACTCTAGCTCCCCCTGTCAAACCGGAGAGAGCTAAGCACCAAAATCTGGAATGAGCTAGACCCTTTGTAAGGATATCAGCTAACTATTCCATGGTAGGTACATATTGTATCTTCAGAAGTTTTTGTAATACACAATCATGAACAAAATGAATGTCCAATTCAACATGTTTTGTCCTTGCATGCTGAACAGGATTAGTAACTAGTGCCCTTGCACTTAAGTTGTCACACCAGATTATTGGTGTTTGAGTTAAATTTAGACCAATCTCCTTAAATAATGACTGAAACCGTGCAAATTCTGCTGCCAAGGCTGCAAGAGACCTGTATTCTGATTCGGTGCTAGACCGAGCTACAACTTTTTGTTTCTTTGAAGACCAACTTACTAAAGAATCCCTAAGAAAAACACAATATCCACCTACTGATCTTCTATCATCAGGAGATGCTGCCCAATCAGCATCAGAAAAACCATAGAGTTGTAAATCATTGCAAGGTTTAATTTTAATACCCATACTTGCAGTGCCTTTAAGATATCTCAAAATCCTTTTGACTCCCTGCCAGTGAATATCAGTAGGTGAACTTAGGAACTGACTAATCTTGTTGACAGCAAAGTTTATACCTGGCCGAGTGTGGACCAGATATTGTAAGCTCCCTACTACTTGCCTATATTGTGTGGGATTCTCCAATGGCTTACCATCATGAATTGAAAGTTGTTTACCAGCTACCATAGGTGTAGGAGCAGTAGCAGCATGAGCCATACCAAATTTTCCAAGCAAACTAAATATATACCGTTGCTGACACGTGTAGACCAGACTTGTCTCTATGTGTTTCAATTCCAAGGAAGTAGTGCAAGTCACCCATGTCTTTTAGGGAAAACAGCTTGTTAAGCTTCTGTATAAACTTTGTCAAGCTGTTCTCATTGCTTCCGGTTACCAGAATATCATCAACATATACTAGAATGAAAATAACTTGACTGGATGATCTGAAGAAGAACAAAGAGGTATCACACTTGGAATTTTGAAAGCCCCAAGAAGTTAAGGTACTCCTTAGCCTATCAAACCAAGCACAAGATGCTTGTTTTAACCCATACAATGCTTTCCTTAGCTTACAAACATAATTCAGCCTTTTGACATCAAGAAATCTTTCAGGCTGAGACATGTAAACATCTTCTTCAAGAAAGCCATTCAAAAAGGCATTATTAATGTCTAGTTGTAGAATACTCCAATCAAAGGAAATAGCAACTGTTAGAATAGTCCTAATTGTAGCAGCTTTTATAACAAGACTAAATGTTTCATCAAAATCTATTCCTAGACTTTGTTAAAATCCTTTGGCAACTAATCTAGCTTTGTGCCTTTGTATGGTACAATTTGAATTATATTTCAACTTGAAGACCCATTTACAATCTATGGGCTTCAAGTGATCTGCTGGGGGCACAAGAACCCATGTTTGATTCTTGATTAAAGCATTATACTCTTCTTCCATTGCCTGTTGCCATTTTAATGAAGAAAATGCCTCACTTATAGAACTAGGTTCTGTTTGATTTTGTTTAACAGCAGTGGTCAGTCCCACATAATAGTTTTTAGGTGGAATAGCTCCACTTCTGGTTCAGTTACCATAGGATGTGATGAATTAAATCTGAGAGAGTGGTCTAAACTGGACTCTTCAATGCTAGGAACTTCTGATTGCTGAGCCGAAGAGTTGCTTGTGGCATCTTCAGGATGAGCAGTAGCAGGGGACTGAATAGAATTACTAACAGAGTCAAGATTTTCTGCTTCTAACTGGGTTTCACTTCTGTCTGCATCAGAAGTGTTATGAGAAACATCAGCACCAAAAGTAGAGGAAGATACCTCAACTACAGATTTTGAATTTTCTTGAGAACAGCCACTAGTGATGGGCAACTTGAAAAATGCTCCTGGTTGTACTATTTGGGCAGACTCATCTGTAACATTGAGAAAGCCATTAGAGAAGGGAAAATCAATTTCATTGAATACCACATGCCTAGAAACATAAATCCTTCCAGTAGAACTTAAGCATTTGTAACCTTTGTGGGAACCAGAATATCCCGAAAGCACACACTTAGTAGTGTCAAAATCAAGTTTATGCTGATTATAAGGTCTAAGACATGGAAAACATGCACAAACAAAGGTTCTAAGACTGCTGTAATCAGGATCTTTCTGAAAGAATTTGAAAAATGGTGAAACATCACCTAAAACAGTAGTAGGAAGTCTATTAATCAATCTTGTGGCTGTGTCAAAAGCTTCCCACCAATACTTTAGAGGCATTACAGCTTGAGCAAGGAGTGTAAAACCAACTTCAACAATATGTCTATGTTTTCGTTCAGCTCTTCCATTTTGTTGAGAGGTGTGAGGACAACTATGTCAAAAAATAATTCCTGACTCTTGACAAATTGGCACAAAAGTTCTGTACTCTCCACCCCAATCACTTTGGAGAGTTTTAATTTTTTCCCCAAATTGATTTTCTACTAATGTTTTAAAACTTTTGAAGGCATTGAGAGCTTCCCCCTTCCCTTTCAGTGGGTAAACCCAAGTATGTTGGGTATAATCATCAAGAAACAGAATGTAGTACTTATATCCATTAACAGACGTTATTGGAGCTGGTCCCCATAGGTCACTGTGAATAAGTTCAAGTGGTTGTGAAGCATTTGAAGAAGAAAGCTTAAAGGGCAATGAATGGGATTTCCCATATTGACAAGAATCACAGAAAGTAGTTTCTTCATTCTCATCAAATTTTTCACTACATAACTTCAAAACTAAATGTAAAATGCGTTGGGATGGATGTCCCAAATGTTTGTGCCATAAAGTTTTAAGAGAAATTTTGGAAGTGCTCAGACTATGATTATCTTCTACTGCCATGAATGTAGATACTAGTGTAGGATAATTCTACAGTTGATTTATTCTGTAAAGACCTCCTTCATTCTTCCCTTGTAGCAACACCTTGCTCGATACCTTTTCCTTCACATAGCAATCATTAGAATCAAACACTGCTATAGCATCATTATCTCTAGTAATCTTAGATACACTTAGTAAATTCTTGGTCACATCAGGAGCAATTAATACATCTTTGAGCTTTAATTTAGCACCAAAGTTACAATAGGTATAGAGTTCAGTATTCAGTTTTAGTGCTTCAATTTGTTGACCATTACCCATAGTTACTTTGGTCTTACCACAATTATACTCAGTTCAGCCAAGTTGAGCAACTTCATTAGCAATATGACTGTTTTCACCACTGTCAATATACTAGGCAGGATCAGTAAGCATCCTGGAAGAAGCAATGCCTGATTGAGAGTTATTTTGGGAAGCTAGAGATGACTGAGCAAAATGACTAAGGTTGTTAAAGCCATTAGCTGCAAGCTTTGTGGCTCTGATACCAAGAAAGAAAGGAGAAGAAGAGAAATGTATTTTGCATAAAACTGAGGTGCTTCAATAATGATAGACCTCAGTAGTATTTATATAGAATTCTGTTGCAAAAAAGGCCATCTGGCACTCTAACAGAATAAGAGACTTAGTGCACCAAAAATACGTGACAGAAATAAACATAAAGCAGAAAATGATAAAATCATTTTTTGGTCACACTCTAACTTGGCACAATAGGTGAGGCCACCCAAACTTTCATTACATGAAAAAAATTGTATCCTCATTTGATAAATAAAAGTACCAATATTATTCATTGGGAAATTTGTCAAATCTCTAAGCATGTCAAATCTAAACCTCTCACTCCTATCAACCTTCTTAACCTTTTCCCTTCTACTAAGTGATGTTTGAGGCACCTCAAATGTAAAAGGTTTAAATGGTGCAAAGGGGTTTGTAACTTTGATTGATAACCTCACTAGGCTCACATGGGTTCACGTTCTGAAAGAAAAATCCGAGGTTGCAAATATTTTCCAACACTTTCCAAAACTAGTTTCAAAGCTCTATTAAAGTTTTCAAACATGATAATGGGAGAGAATTCTTCAACTCCACCCTTGATTCTTACCTCCCTCACCATAGTATTATCCATCAAAGCTCCCATGTGAAAACTCCCTAGCATAATGAAGTGGTTGGAAAAAAAAAGAGACTCTTTACTTCCAATACTCCCACCTTCTATTGGGGGAAACCATCTTGACTGCCACCTACCTTATCAATAGATTGCCGTCCGAAGTCTTAAAATTCATGTCTCCTTAGAAAAAATTACTTGAAAGCTTTCCCACCTCCCACCTCATGTCCTCTATACCTCTTTAAGTTTTTGGTTGCACCTCTTTTCTTCACAATGATAAGGGAGGTAACCTCAAGCCACAGGTCATCAAATTTACCTTTCTAGAGTATTCATCTACAAAAAAAAGACATAAGTACTATTCTCCATCTTTAAAGAAAATGTTCATTACTCTTGATGTTACCTTTTCTTGAAAGACAACCATTTTACCCTAAAACACCCATTCAGGGGTGAGTTACAATAATACTCAATAAGATGAATGGATGTTTAGGAGTAATCTTGCACCTCTAATTCCAATTTAGGAACTTAGGGAACCCAGCATCATTGTCACTAATCTAACTAGTTCCCAAAGTCCTATACCTCAACCTCCCTTTTCTAACCATGGCTCTCACTTGACTAGCCCATGTCCAAGAAGGCACCATGATTCTCACTTGACTAGCCCAAGCCCAAAAAGGCATGAAACCTGTCCAAACACCCTATAGAGGAACAGGATGTGTGTTTACACCAAAAAGCAAAGAAACAAAATGGCAAAGCAACAAGGAGAATACCAAACTTAACATGTCAACATGAGGACCAGCAATGCACTTTCCTTGAGTATGACACGACAAGCAATCACCAAGAATTTGATTTGAAAAATTTACTAATGTTGTGAAGAATTATAGGTATAGTCAATGTCAGACAAGTCACACACTGTTTGTTAAGTCTAGTTCTAATGGCAAATTAGCAATCTTAATCATCTATGTGGATGATATTGTTGTCACAGGTGATCATTTTAAGGAAACTGAGAAGTTAGTGAGATCTCTTGTTGATGAGTTTGAGATAAAGACACTTGGTGAATGGAGATATTTCCTAAGGATGGAAGTAGCAACGAATAAAAAGGGTATTACCATCTTACAAAGGAAATATACTCTTGATCTTCTTGAAGAAACTAGTTTGTTAGGGTGCAAGCCTACAGATACCCCAATAGAAGCCAATTATAAGCTAGGGCTTAAGTAGGAGAGTTCACCTGTTGACACAGGTATGTACTAGAAGCTTGTTGGTAAGCTAATATACTTATCTCACACTCATCCTAACATCACCTTTCCTATGAGTGTTAGCCAATTCATGAATAACCTGAATGAGGAACACTAAGAAGCAATATACAGAATTCTAAGATATCTCAAGATAACCCTAAGTAAGGGTTTGTTTTTCCAAAAAGGGACCCACAACGATGTGGAAGTTTTTTCAAATGCTAATTGGGTGAGGTTAGTAATTGATAAAAAGATCTACCATTGGTGATTGCACGTTTGTATGGGGCAACTTGGTCACTTGGAGAAGCAAGAACAACTTGTGGTTGCCAGAAGTAGTGCAAAAGCTAAGTTTCATGCTTTGGCATTGGTTATATGTGAAGGGATTTGATTACTTAGACTTCTTAAAGAACTCTCTTTTAGTTTTGATGGGCCAGTGAAAGTGTTTTGTGATAACACAACCACTATTGAGATTGCAAAGAATCCCATTCATCATAATAGGAAGAAGCATGTGAAGATAGATTATCATTTCATCAAAGGAAAAGATTGACTCCAGACTACTTGCTTTATGTCACTTCCAGCTCTCAAGTTGCAGATTTGTTGGCGAAGACTATTGTTCAGACCAAGTTTGAAGTATTGAGCTCCAAGCTGGGAATGATTAACATTGATGGAACTCTCAACAATTGTGTTATATATGTATGAAACTAAGATGATTTCCCAAACTGAGGAATAAGTCTCCCTTGTTGCCTTCCAAATTTCTTGAGCTGCTCGATATAGCAAAAAGTTTTCCCCAGCCCTAGTAGTCATTGAATTGTTCATCCGTGACATAATTAGGCTGCTTTCAATTTCTCGCTCCTTATATTTGGCATAATCAATGTTTAAGGGACAACATTACCTATGAGATACTTAGCCTTACCTCTCCCTTGAATGAATGGCATAACACTAGCACCAAAATCATCAATTGAATTCTGCTTTCCTCCTATTTAACTTCATAGAACACTTCTCTAAGTGATGGTAGGGGTCGAACAGCCATGATTCTCCCCTTAGCTTCCTTAAAGGCAGAATTGAGACCTAGAAGGAAGGTGTAAATTCTTTCACTTCTAGTTTCTGATAGTAGGCAGCTTCAGTATTGCAAGTCCATTGATTAACTTCACATGTGTCCAGCCGCTACCATAGTTTCATCAAATTATTGTAATATGACCATAGTTTCATCAAATTATTGTAATATTGAGTACCACTCAAATTAGCTTACTTTCCCTCACGAAGGGTCCCCTTGATCTGGAACAGAGTAGCTATGTTTGCAATAGAGGAATAGGATTCCTTTACAGCATTCCATATCCTTTTTGCAGTTTTGCAAAAACAAAATTCTCTCCAATCTCCGTTGTCATAGAATTCACTAACCATGACATAATGGTGTTGTTTTTATTGCCAACCACACCTTGTATTTAGGATCTGTGATGTCTGGTCGAATGGCATCTTCAGTGAGGTATTCTTTTCCATGGCCTCTGATGAACATCAAGGCACTCTAGGACCATGGAAGATAGTTATTTCCATTCAATTTATGGCCCATGATCATCATGGGTGGAGTATCAGTAGTCATGGGAGGAAAAGACATGCTGCCAAGGTTGTTTGGCTGATGGGTGGCAGACAAACCAGAGTCAACGACATTGGTATGGGAGGCTCTCATAGAGCCAAAGGTGATCATTGCTGGTCTCTTGGAGCTTAGAGGCTTTGATACCGCAAAGAAAACCATGGAGGAGCAGAGATCACTTTTTTCTCTGATTCTTATTCAACGGAGAATGAAAAACAGACATATAGGGACATTGGCCACACAAGAACAACCAATCTGATCCCATAAAATCAGGGAATTAAAATTAAATCATAACTGATCCTATTTAGGAGATAACTAAGGAAATAAAAACTAAAGATTCGTTGACCTAATACAAATAAATGAAATAATAATAAATAAAGAAAATACTAATAATTATGGCAACCAACAGTAGGCTTATTCTATAGACTCCAGTAAAGCTTTACAACTTCCTAGTAACCAACTAGTTCTAATTTGACATATCACATCATTAGAAGACCAGATGGCAGAATATAAGCAGATAAAATTGAAATTACCAGAGTAGGAATTTCATCAACTGTGGCAACGCCAAACAGTCTTCTAACAATATCTGGGCTAACAGATTCACCAACATATATTAAACAATCATGACCATTCTCAAGAAGATATATTCCCTCTTCACTGATGTGTTCACTAGAAAGGGGAAGAAAGGAAGGAATAAGAGATCCCTGATCTTCCTGCAAGTTTAAAAAAAGTATTAGTGCTTCCAGAAATGATCTTAACAGATATCTGGTCGAGGTTAATTGATGCTGCCGCGAAACAAAATCAATTGTAACCATCCAATAACTCTCAATAGAATGAATTTCTAACAAATCTGCCAATGAATCAAAAGCTCATAAAAAAAATCAAGCTAAATATTTCTTAAAATTAATATAATATATCCTTTTCAAGATTATAAAATATCAAGTTCTCATTATGCCCATATTGATATCCAATTACTTAAAATATCATATATGACGAACATCACAATTCCTCATATATATATATATATATATATATATATATGAACAAGATAAATAAGTATACCTTTGAGTCGATATCATGGATAGCCACCATCCTGGGATACACAAGAGGTATTGCCAATGGAGCAGAAAGAGATGACACATGATTTATCCAGAATGATCGTTCATCAATTTTTCCCTCAGTTTGCAATCCTGTGCTCTTAATTAATGCTGAAAAAGATATTGAGAATGAGTTATTACTATTAGTACTGTCCTTAAGTAAGAGAATGTAAAGTAGTTAAGGATTTGAGAAAGTCTCATACTCTCGTAGTTTAAAAGAGTTAGCCGTGGTACATCAAAAGTAAAGTTATATCTGCTTTTGTGGTCATAGTGTTAATATAAACAGAAGTTGAGGGTTCAGTTTTTATGTGTACCATCATTGAGTCTTTCAATAACATGTTCTAATTGATCCCTTCTTTTTCTCTCTAACTTTTGCTTTCCCTATTCTCTCAACATGGTACCAGAGTATAAAAATCATGCACCTTGAAACCAGACCCCAGCTGCCCTTTAAAAGAAATAAAAATAATCTGGCAGCCTTAGAAAAGGCTGACCATCATTGTTGTACCCTTCTATAATTGCTTTGTTGGTCAGAATAAGTTGATTGTGTGAATTAAAATTCCAGCATGACAAGACAACCCATCAATTTGAAGCTAGCCCATGATTTGTTTTGGCTATTTTTGGTGATTTAATTCTTAAATCAAAGGAAAAACTGAGCTCTCCATGTTCTATTCTCACTGTGCAAAAATTTTGTACTTTCAACCAAGTTTCAGTGGCCAAGGATACTGTTTACCATGTAGCATTATTTCTGATTTGAGTCTTTAGTGGTTTAGTTGGCATAATTTTGGGTGAAGCTGGGTTCTATTTTGGTGAATAGGTTTTTCAGTCTGTAAAGCTGGTGTTCAATCTGTAAAGCTACTGTTTTCTATTATGAAATTCTTGATGCTGAGTTCCACTAGTGATTGTGGTATTTTGCACTGTTGGAGATGACGGTGGATATACACATGTGATCATTGTGATGTTATTCTATTTATTTCTTCCTTGATTCACTTTCTCTTATTTCCTTATTTGTTGCCTTCTCTTCCACAGTCAGATCTGTCTTTATTAAGGGTGATATTTTCTTTTATTTCCTTGATAATTTTATGGGGCTTGATTAGGAGGTTTGTCTCCTATTCTCCCCTATATATGTAAGATTCTACCTTGAATAAAATCATGAAAAAGTATTATTCACTTCAGTGACATTTCTCTTTCTCTTCTCCATAAAATTATTCATGGTATTAAAGCATTAAGCCTAATACATCCATCCCATTCAACAACTACTCTGCCCTCACTAGCGAGACCCATGATGGGCCTAACTCCTCTACTGCTACACATTCCAACCCCGGACCTAGGTAGACTCCTTTATCCATGTCATCTCTCGGATGGAGAGCCCAATTCGTCCATGGGTCATCCTTCCCTGGTGTTCATGTTGTCACAGAGGCTTCCCCTATCATGATAACTAGCCATAAGCTCGGTGAAACCAATTACCTCAAATGGTCCTCCTCAGCCATATGTTGGTAAAGGTAAATGAGGATATCTTACAGTTGTGATTTCTGCCCCTCTTCCCAGTGATCCAAAATATTTAATCCAGGATGCTGAAAATAATATGATTATGTCCTGGTTAGTTAACTCTATGACACTTAAAGTGGGTGAAAATTTTCTCGTGTAAAATAGCAGCTGAAATATAAGAAGCTGTAGAGAAAATGTTGCTGTTTTGATTAAAATAAAGATGTTTCTTCTTGATTTCAGACAGGGTGACTTGAACGTGACCCAGCACTTCAATGTTCTCCAGCGACAATGGCAGCAAGTGGACCTGCATGAAACTCACACATGGCCTTGCAACACTGATGGATTGGCTTTTAGGAGAATAATTGAGGAGAAATGCGTCTACAAATTTTTATTTGGACTAAACTCTGTGTTCAAAGATATCAAGGGTAGAATCATGAGTCTAAATCCTCTACCCAGCCTTCATGATGTTGTTTCTGAAGTAAGAGAGAAGAAAGCCGGAAGAAACTAACTGGTAGCCAAACTAATGCTATCACAACTGATTCTTCAGCTCCTGTTGCACATGGAACTCCAGCACTGAATGTTGACAATAAAATGCAGAAACAAAATTGCCCCTGGTGTGGCCACTGTAATAAAGGTGGTCACAAGCTGAATTGCTGGAAAATTAATGGCAAAACCAACCTTCAGCCTAAATCAAAATTTGAAGTAAAGGGGCACATGGTGAGTAGTGAAGATAAGGGGCAGCAAAAAACTTTCCTATTCAGCAGAGAACAAATTGACTTCATGCAGAAAATGTTTGGCCACCGTGACAGCAAGGTCAGTACAGGACATGTTGCACAAGCAAGTAATGCCTCTAATGCATTAGTCTCTCAAGCACAACCAATCCAACTTGGATTGTGGACTCCAATGCTGCTGACCACATGACATAACAAATCCTTTATTGAAAATTTTACTCCCAACTCTAAAGGATTAGTGGTTAAAATTGTAGATGGCACTTTGAAGTCAATGGCATGGGGTCTGTTAAAATGTCTGCAGTGTTGACCCTTGACAATCTGCTTTTTGTACCTAAGTTAACATGCATTCTGATTTCCATCAGTAAATTGGCCAAAGATCAAGGTTGGGCGACTAATTTTCAGTCTCATAGTTGCTATTTCGAGGACTTGGCATCAGGGAAGATGATTGGGCATACCAAGGAGTCTACAAGGCTCTACATGCAACAAGGTGGAAGTCCAGTCAAGAAAAGTTATTCTACTACTAGTACAGCACATGAAATAATGCGATGGCATTTTAGGTTGGATCACCCCAATTTTGGTTAATTAAAATTGTTATTTCCCAAATTATTCAACAAAGATGTTGGTTTTCCACAATGTGGTGTGTCAAGCACCCAAAACATATCAGAAATCATTATCCTTCATGACAATACCGACCATCTCATTCATTTGCATTAATTCATAGCGATGTTTGGAATCCCTCCAAAATACCTATTGTTTTAGGTGCTAAGTGGTTCATAACTATCATTGATGATCACATGAGAATTAGTTGGGCTTATCTAATGAGAGAAAACTCAAAAGTTCCTCAGATTAAAAAAAAAAAAAATTTAGCCTCATGATTCACACACAATTCCAAGCCCAAATCCAAGTGTTTAGGTCTAACAATTGCAGAGAATACATTAATTCTGACCTCAACCATTTTTAACAGCCATGTGATAGCTCACAAAACCACTTGTGTGAATACCCCCAACAAAATGGGGTTGCTAAAGAAAAAACCATCACCTTTTAGAGGCCACTAAAGCCTCCTCATCTCTACCAATGTTCCCAAACACTTCTGGGAGAATGTTATTCTCATTGCAACTTATTTGATCAATAAAATGCCTTTAAAGACCATGAATTTTAAAACACATTATCAACAATTTCTTTCGGCCTATCCAAATAGCCATCTCTTGTCATCCTTATCCCTCAAGATCTTTGGAAGTACTACCTTTGTTCATACCACTCATAGCAGCAAGCTTGAACCAAAGGCCTATAAAAGCATTTTTCATAGTGGTGAAAATAGTGAAAATAGTGGCTGTTCCACTTTAAAGAGTAGTCAAAATAATGAAAATAGTGGCTACCTACATTTGGAGGATCAGCCCATGACCATATCCAATATTCTTGAACCTGATTCTCCTCATGATCGTATTGATAGCTCAAGTACAAATGAAACAGAACCAAAGAACGGAGGTACTCAACAGAAGGAGCTTCCAGTCTACTCCATAAGGAAAAAGACAACTGTGGAAAAGTCATGCACATCCACAAGCCATGACCAAGTATCCTACTCGAGACTAGGTTTGTCTATTTCTCAAGATTCTACACCTTATGATTGTTTGGATTTCCCAATTGCTTTTAGAAAAGGAGTTAGAAGTAGCACTCAACACCCTATCAATAATTTTGTGTCTTATAACAAGCTTTCACCCAAATACAAGTCTTTTGTGAGTCATTTCTCCATTGAAAAAATTCCTAAAAGCATACAAGAAGCTCTCCATATGCCATAATGGAATCAAGTAGTTGAGGAAGAGATGATAGCCCTTCAGAAAATGGTGCTTGGCAAATGACTGACCTCCCTCAAGGAAAAAGACCTATTGGCTGCAAGTGGGTAGTTATTGTTAAAAATAACCTTGATGAAAGTATGAAACACCACAAAGCAAGACTAGTGGCAAAAAGGTTCACATAGACATTAGGCAGACTACTATGAGACATTTGCTACCATTCCCAAATTCAATACCACCAAATTATTGCTATCTAGCAGCTGATCTAGATTGGCTACTATATCAATCAGAGTTACAGAATACAGTCCTCAATGGAGATCTTAAACAAGTTTATATGGAGTTACCCTCTAGCATTCACTTCCCTTATTGCAAGAATAAAGTATGCAAGCTAAATAAGTCCTTATACATCCTTAAACAATCACCAAGAACTTGGTTTGAAAAGTTCACAGGAAAGGCTATGGCTATATCAAAGGGCAAGCTGACTACACTCTATTCTTAAAATTCTCTCTTGAAAGAAAAATTATCATTTTAATGGTTTATATTGACGATATCATTGTTCTAGGAGATTTTGAGGGAGGGATGGCGATGTGGCAAGCCAAGGTGGGTTTCTCCCTACCTATCCCTCCCACGTTCTCCCCAGTCCTACCCCATAACCCTACAAGTTTTTTTTTTTACTTTTTCCTCGTAGCCAAACCCATGGGTATTATATTATGTCGCAGCTAAAAATAAAACCAAAAAATGGGGTTACCAAGATTCAACTCATGCAAAGGGGTTTCAAAAGCATTTACTCACTATTGAGCTACACATTTGTTTTCAATATATCCATCAAACATCTTATATATATTATATGTAATTAGTTTTGTTTTTAGTACTTCATGTTTAAGACTAAAATTTGATTTACCTCCACAAAAACCATGATGTAAGAGTTTTCTGCAATAATCAATTTTAGAATAAAAATTAATCATTCAAATTTTAGAGTCTATGCAACATGAGTTGACAACATTATTTAATAAGTTGGTTCACTTAATAGATCCCTAAGTATACTTTAATTTATCTTTTATTAATAAAATTTAGACAATGTTATGTTAAATTTTGATAACATGAACATCATATGTTATTTTAGTGCTTTGAATATATATATATATATATGACTTCCCAAAAAAAAAAAGAATAAAAATAGATAGCAAAGTAAAATTAACTTATATATCATGTTGCTGGAATATTGTCTAGGCTTATAATGTCTAGGTTTATTATATCTAGAGTTGTATTACACTAGTACTATACTTGTACTACACTTATTTTTTACCCATAAATAAGACGTAGTGTAAGGGATCATACACACTTTACAATTCATTCATCTACTTTTATATCTAATTTCTCATGGTATCCGAGTGTCTGTGGCTCTGTTTCCTTCCATCCAAAACACACTTCCTCTGTTAGATTTCTTCTTTTTTCGGATTTGTCCACTCTAGATCTCCACTACCCAAGCCTTATTTCAAGCCACACACCCCTTCATCATCTTCAAAGGGTCCTAATCGTCAAAAACAAGAAGTTCGGTCATCGGACATTGAGCCACGTGCCCTCACGTGCGGCCTCCAGTAGCTGTGTCCTTGCCCCATGTACCAGTGCATGCGAGTGCGTTTGACGTTGTCACTCGCCGTGCTTCATCCAGATCTAGTCGACGCACTTTCCTTTCCTTGTTTTTGGTCTTGACTCTGTCATTTCATGCCTTTTTGGTGGTATTCTTCCACCATTGCTTGTTTTTTCACCTTCTCTGATGTTGTTCACTCGCCTTGATAATTTCTAGAGATGCCTTCCATCCAAACAACCATGTCTACTTCTAAGGAAACCTAAACCAAGTATTTTCTCTTTTGTTATAAGTGGTTCGCTAGTCATTACCACATGGTGCATCTAATTATAAGTCTTGGGTTTCTTCTATCCACTCATGGTTCAAAAGGCAAGAGTACTTAGATCATTTGGAAAAGCAGGAGATTGACATTCCTTCTATAGAAGGACCTAAGTGGGTCAAAATTGATGCTCAACTTTGTGCTTTGTTATGGCACTCCATTGACCCTCACCTTCTACATTCATGCCAGCCATATGAAATATACTATAAGGTTTGGCATAAGGCTGTGTCTGTTTATTGTAATGATATTCGTTGCTATTATGATGTTTTTTTTATTCTTGTGAATTTGAAGCACTAGGATATGGATACCACCACTTATGTATCCAATATTGAGGCCCTTCGGCATGAGTTTCATTTTTTCATGCCTGCTACATCTTCCACCACTGATCAAAAGGCTCAATGGGACAAAATTTTCATAGTCGTGACTCTCATTAATTTTCATTCTAATTTGATTCACTATTCCTACTCTAGATGATGTCTTCACTCGCCTAGTACGCATATCTTCTGCCAATGTGCTTATATCCAGAACATTAAATGCTTCTGTCCCAGATACTTCCACCTTGGTCTCTCACACTAGTAATAAAGGGCCTCAGTGCGCTCATTGTAATAGGTTGGGACATACAAAAGATCATTGTTGGTCCCTACATGGGCGTCCCTCCCGCACTATGAACATTGCGCAAACATCAGTTGAAACATCTATGAACCAATCCATTACTCTAATAGGAGATGACTATGCTAAATACCTACTTACTAGGCATCCAAACAATCTTCTACCATTGCTTCCATTGCCCAAACTCGTAATTCCATGGCCTACCTTGCTCATTTCTGTCTTGGCCCATAGATCCTTAAGTCAGGTGCCTCCGATCACATTTCTGGTAGCAAACATCTTTTTTTTTTACATCTCTACTTCTACTTTACTTCCCTTTATTACTCTCGCCAATGGTACTCAAACCATTGCCAAAAACATTAGTTAGGTTACAATTCTTCCTTCCCTCACTTTAGATTCAATTCCTTATGTTCTTGAATGTCCTTTTAACCTTGTTTTCGTCAGCAACTTGACTCGTACTCTTAATTATTTCATTACCTTTCTTGACAAAAGTGTTTCTTTATAGGACTGAAATACAAGTTGGACAATTGGTGTAAAGCATGAATCACAAGGCCTTTATCATCTTATCACATCACCAATACCATGCACAACCCCTTCTCCACATATCATCCACAATCACCTCAGCCATCCAAGTCTCTCCAAACATCAAAAGATGTTTCTCTCATTTTCTACTTTGGAGTCATTTGAATGTGAGTCATATCAATTGGACAAACAAGCTCGTACTTCATTTCCCAACCATGTCAATAATCGCACTATGTCCCCTTTTAAACTTGTTCATTTTGATGTCTAGGGTCCGTGTCGCATTTCATTTATTTCTAAATTTCAATATTTTGTAATATTTATTTATGACTATTCTCGTTGCACTTGGTTATATTTAATGAAAAATCGCTTTGAGGTGTTTTCTATTTTTCAATCCTTTTGTGCTAAAATACAAACTCAATTTAGTTGTTCTGTATCTGTTTTACAAAGTGATAATGCATGTAAATATTTCTTTGCTTCTTTCCAAACATTTATGTCTACACAGGGCATTCTTCATCAGTCTGCATGTGCACATACCCCACAACAAAATTTAGGATTTGGTAGGCACAAAATAGTTAATTTTTATTCCTCGATCAAGGTTAAACATATAATGCTACCAGGTTTGATTACCAGCCAATAACTCCTTGGTATTCAGCCTAAAAACAAGGGATTACATAACTAAATGATGAAACAAAATAAAATCTTGATATGGGCCGAATAAATAAGAAAGAAAAGATATAACCAAATAGGAAAGAGATAATAAAGAATAATAACAGAAAAATGAAACAAAAATAATGGGAATAAATGAGCAGCAATAAATGATGATCTCCCCAACACTCCCCTGTAAGCTGATGAATAGATGTTGATCATTCCCAACTTACTACTCAGTTAGTCGTATCTTGATTTAGTGAGAACTTTGGTCAGGATATCAGCTATCTACAAGGCCTACTTCAATGCTATCCTTGATAAAGTTTCGATCAATCTCCACATGTTTAGTTCTATCATGAAGAATTGGATTTTGTGCAAGTTCAATGGTGGCTTTGTTATGACACTACACTGCAATAGGTTGATCCAATTTGACTTTGAGCTCTCTAAAAATCCTTTCAATCCATATTACTTCACATATACCATGTGTTAGTGTCCTATATTCAACTTCAATAGAGCTCCTAGCAACCACACTTTGTTTCTTGCTCTTCCATGTTACTAGGTTACCCCAAACAAATGTATAGTACCCTGTTGTGGATTTTCTATCAATCACACAGCCTGCCCAATCAACATCTGTATATAACTTCACACCTCTTTCACTTCTTTTGCTAAATAGGAGTCCCTTGCCAGGAGTCATCTTTAGATATTTTAAAATTCTGTAAATTGCTTCCATATGTTGTTCTTGTGGATCCTTTGTGAACTGACTAACAACTCCCACAGCAAAGCTTATGTCAAGTCTAGTATGAGATAGGTAGATAAGTTTTCCAACTATGCTTTGATATCTCATCTTATCAATAGGAATTCCATCTTATTTGAATTCAATCTTATAATTGGCCACCCTAGGAGTTTGAGCTAGCTTTGCACCTAGCATACTTGTTTTTTTCAACAAATTCAGTGTGTACTTTTTCTGTGAGACACTTATCCCACTACTTGACTTTGCAACCTCTATTCCAAGGAAATATCTAAGATTTCCAAGGTCCTTGATTTCAAACTCTATGGCTAGGCTCCTCTTCAACCTCTTAATTTCTTTACTGTCATCTTCAGTCATCACAATATCATCTACATATACAATCAAAATTGAAATTTTCTCTTTATGATGTTTGACAAACATTGTATAATCAAATTCACAATGTTCATAACCTTCCTTCTTCATGACTTTGGTGAACCTGTCAAACCAAGCTCTTAGTGATTGTTTCAATCCATATAGCGACTTGCGAAGTCTACATACCTTGTTGACGTTGTTTTGATTCCTTGTGCCAAGTGGAAGCTCCATATACACTTCTTCCTCTAGATCCCCATTTGGAAACGCATTCTTCACATCTAACTAATGCAAAGACCAATCATTATTTGATGCTAGTGATAGAAGGATTTTGATTGTATTAAACTTCGCCATAAGAGCAAAGGTTTGCCAGTAGTCCACTCCATAGGTTGAATAAACCTTTCGACTATCAATCTAGCTTTATATCTGTTGATAAAACTTTATATTTAATAGTAAAAACCCATTGATATCCTACTAGTGTCTTTCCTGTGGGCAATTCTGTTACTCCTAAGTGTTATTCTTTTCTAAAGCATGTAGCTCTTCATTAATCGCTTATCTCCATGTAGGATCCACAATGGCATCTTGAAAATTTTCTGATACTTTGACCTCTGATATATGAGTAATGAAAACCTTCACATTTGAAGATAAGTTTTCATAAGAGATGTAGTTACTAATCAGGTGTTGTATACATGATCTCTTACCTTCCCTTAATGCTATAGGCAAGTCAACCTTGCCTTCCTCAGAACTTGCCTCAGTTTTGGTCTCTTGACTTTGCATGGGAGTGGGTTCATCTATACTATCTTGACTTTGCATGGGAGTGGGTTCATCTGTACTATCTCTCTCTTTTATTTGTGCCCTTGTTCCTCTTGGAATAAATTTTGATCTCCCTTATCTCTTGCTGTTCACCTGTCGTCCCAACTATATCAACATTATCAGTCCCTTTTCTTGAATTATTATCAATTTCAAATTTACTATTGGGCAAATCAATTTGGGTTTCAGAATGGTCAAAGTCTGTTTCTTGATTTTTACAACTAGTTTCAGGCTCAAAGGTGGTTGAGGAAGACTCAATAATAGTAGGAGTTAGGGCTAATTTGGTACTTGGTTCAGGTGAAGGTAAAATAGATATTGACTCCAATGACTGTTGGGACCTCTCAAAGTATCAAAACTAAGTTTTGGTTCATTACAAATTAGCCATTCATTTCCTTGATTCTCCCCCTGAATGAGTAATTTGGAATAAAAGAGTGGTTCTTCATTAAAATTAACATTCATAATGATATAGTATTTGTGATTAGTGGAACAATAGCATTTACACCCTTTTTGAGTAGGTAAATAACCTAGGAAAATGAATCTTATACTTCTTGGGTCAAGTTTTCCCCTACTTTCATTATGAACAAAAGCCACACACCAAAAAATTTTCTAAGGAATTGTTGAAATGAGGTGAGAATTAGAATAACACTCTTCAAATTTTTGAATAAGGGTTTTAAAAACAAGAGTTTTAGAAGGCATACGATTAATTCAATATGCTGAAATTAGAATTGCATCCCCCCAATAACAACTTGGAACATTTTTTATTAACATTATTGCTTTTGAGACTTCCAAAAAACGTCTATTTTTACGCTCAACTACCCCATTTTGTTGTGGAGTGTTAACATATAAAGTTTGATGATGAATTCCATTTTCCCAAAGATATTTTTAAAGGTGTGTGCTTAGGTATTCTCTACCATTGTCACTATATAAAATTTTAATTGTAGACTAAAATTGATTTTTAACAAAAACATGGAATTTCTGAAAAATTTGTGAAGCCTCTGATTTTTCTTTCATAAAAAAACACCCATGTCAAACGTGCATGATCATTAATAAAAGTTATAAACCACCTAGTTTTTGAAAAATTTTGCACTTTAGAGGAGCCCCATATATCACTATGAATCAATGTGAAGGGCTATGACGGTACATGAGGAAGAGAGGGATAGGTATGCTTAATATGCTTTGCAAGATGACAAAATTCACAATGAAAAAGGTCATTTTTATTATAATTCAATTCTAGAAGTAAGTGCTTCATATAGCTGAGACTACGGTGGCCTAACCTATAATGCCATAACATTAAATAATTGTTGGAAAAAGTAGAAAAAACTGACTCTCTCTCTTCTAATCTCTTATTTGATCCTCCCTCTAGATAGTAGAAATCACCCCACTCTTTAGCATTGCCAATCGTCCTCCCCGAGCTCAAGTCTTGAAAAATACAATTTTCATTAGTGAAATAGACACCTCAATTCAATTGTTGGGTAGTTTTCTTTATGGACAAGTTACACTTGATTTCAGGAACATCGAGGACATTGATTAATTTTATAGTATTTGATATTACCACTATTACAATCCCAAGCACTTTAGCATAAGTCCCATTTGCAACCTTAACTCTAGTATGCTTTGAATTACTGTGAAATTTACAAAATTGATCTTTGTAACCAGAAATATGATCTGTTGCACCCGAGTCAATAGTCCAAATGTGGTTGGCGTTAACCACGGTGCGCAAAGCAACGGTGAGAGATATACCTGCTTAGGCTAGAGTGACTAAGGTGGTAGAATTCTCACTTTGGGATGGCTGAAAATCATGTTTGTCAAGTAGCTTTCTGAGTATTGAAAATTCTTCTTTGCTCAATGTGATGTTCTCGTTTTCAGCATCCACCTTAAATCATCTTCCTTCACTTGCAGTCCTCTATTTATTCCTTGGTGGCTTATCATGAAGCTTCCAGCATATATCCTTTCTGACTTGCTTGCTTGTTGCTTCTGGATATCGTGGCTAAAGATTCAGTAGGATTTGAAGATGGCACAGTACTCAAGATTAGATTCTTTCGACTTTCTTCACATTTGACCATATTAATGGTCTCTTCAAGAGAGGGCAGGGGCTTTATACCCATAATCCTTCCTCTTACATCTTCAAATTTATCATTCAGACCAAGGAAAAACTCATAGGTTCTCTTTTCAACCAGCTGTTTATAGTAGATGCTATCAATAGAGCATAACCAGTGGTGGACTTCATAGATGTCCATTTGTCGCCACAACCTAAGTAGAGCACTATAGTATTGAGTTACAGTCTTACCTCCTTGTTTCAGATCACGTAGAAGTCTTTTGACCTGAAACACAGTGGCTGTATCTTCTTTCACTCCATAAGTTCACTTGGTAGAGTCACAAATCTCCTTGGCTGTTACTGCCAACATGTAGTTTTCACTAATTCTAGTTATCATGGAGTTAACTAACCATGTCATAACCATGCTATTCTCTGCAACTCAAGTATCATAGCCAGAATCTTCGACTGTTGGTTCTTTCGTTGCTCTTGCTTGCTACTTCTCCTTCTCCTTTCCTCAAATAAATATCAAGATATTTCTTGACCATAGTAGAAAATTATTTTCAGTTAGTTTATGAGTGACCATTATCGGTAGGAAGCTATCAAATGCAATCCCATAAGGGTTCACACCGCTGTTGCCCAAATTTGTCATTGAACTTAACACCTCTTGCGGAGAGCCGTCGAACGATGACAAGTTAGGGTTGCTACCATTGGTGATGAAGGCCTCCATGGGGCTTAACAGAATGCGCCTACGCTGCATAGGATCACTACTCTAATACTATGAGGATTTGCTAGGCACAAAATAGTTAATTTTTATTCCTTAGTCAAAGTTATACATATAATAGTACCAGATTTGATTACCAGCCAATCACTCCGTGGTATTTGGCCTAAAAACAACGAATTACATAACTAAATGATAAAACAGAATAAAATCTTGATATGGGTCGAATAAATAAGAAAGAAAAGATATAACTGAATAAGAACGAGTTAATAGAGAACAATAACAGAAAAAGGAAAGAAAAATAATGGGAACAAATAAGCAGCAATAAATGATGACCTCCAACAAAAATGGTGTAGCTAGACGTAAAAATTGCCATTTCATTGAAACGGCTCGTACTCTATTCCCCCATTCCAATGTAGCCCTTCGTTTTTGGGGTGATGTTATTCTTACTTCTTACTATTTAGTTAACCATATGCCTTCTTCTGTGTTGCAAAATCAAGTCCCTCACTCTATTTTGTTTCTTTTTTTTTCTCTTTTTCACCTTCCTCCTCATACTTTTGGTTGTACTTGCTTTGTTCATGATTTGGCCCTAGGGAAATATAAACTAACAACTAAATCTATCAAATGTTTCTTCCTTGGATATTCTCAACTTTCGAAGAGATATCGGTGTTATTCTCCAAACAGTAATAGACGTTTCATCTCTACTAATGTGACCTTTTTTGAATCCACTCCCTTCTTTTCCATTATACTAATTGAGCCTCAATCTGTGTCGAATGTTTTTCCTCTCTCCTACCTTGATCCTCTAGCAACTACCCCGCCTTGTCCATTTTAGAATTATCATCATTGTCCTCGACCACACCTTCTTCTAGGCTCTGTTGATATAGCTGATGAGTCACCCTCTTCTCCAACGCTGGCCACTGATTTAGTCCACCCTTCATCTAAGAATCTTCCAATTGCTCTTCGTAAAAGTATTTGTTCAACCCTGTAACCCTCATCCCCTATTATAGATTAAAACAACCTCCTCAAGCTTGCTTTGGCAAGTTCAATTCCATTATTCAGAATTTTGTAATGGTTAAAAGTAAGGCAAACCATTCTTATTCTATTAGCATACCCATCTAACCAATACATTTACATAGTTGTCTATGTAGATGACATTATTATTACAGGTGATGATGAACAAGATATTGATAAATTTAAAAAACATCTATTCAAATCTTTTCAAACTAAGGATCTAAGAAAATTGAAGTATTTGCTAGGTATTGAGGTGGCCCAATTTTACATTGGAATTGCTATATTGCAAAGAAAAAAATGCTTTGGATATTGAATGAAATAGGTATGTCAAATTGCAAATTAGTTGACACTCCGATGGATCCAAATGTCAACCTCTTACTAGGACAAGAGGAGCTTCTAGCAGACCCAGAATGATACCAGAGATTGGTTGGAAAGCTTAACTACCTTACCATTACTCATCCAGATATCTTCTTTGTATTAAGTGTAGTTAGTCAATTCTTACAATCTCCATATTGTGATTCACATTCTCCACTATATAAAAGAAGCCCTAGCTCAGGGTCTGTTATATGAAAATAAGAGCAATTCTCAAGTTATTGGTTACAATGATGCAAACTAAGTTAGGTCTCTTGTTGACAGACGCTCCACTTTAGGATATTGTATCCTTGTTGGAGGCAATCTAGTCTCTTGGAAGAGCAAGAAAAAAGATGTTCTTGCAAGGTCTAGTGCAAACGCTAAGTATTGTGCTATGACCCTAGCAACATGTGAACTCATATGGCTCAAGCAACTCCTTCAGGAATTAAGATTTGGAAGTACCGAACAACAAGAGTTAATTTGTGATAACCAAGCCGCAATACATATTGCTTCCAACCCAGTATTTCATGATAGAACCAAATATATCAAGATCGATTGTCATTTCATAAGAGAGAAAATTTAATCTGGGTGTCTCATTACCAAATTTATCAATTCAAATGATCAATTGGCAAACATACTCACTAAGTTTCTCAGGGGTCCTCAAATCAACTACATATGTAACAAGCTAGGTGCATATGATTTATATGCTCCAACGTGAGGGGTGTGTCAAAATATTGTCTAGGTTCATTGTACCTAGAGTTGTACTACATTGTACTACGCTAGTATTATACTTGTACTATACTTATTTTTTACTTGTAAATAAGACATAGTGTAAGGGGTTATACACACCTTACAATTCATTCATCTACTTTTATCTCTAATTTGTCATATCAAAATAGTGTTTTTGTTAAAATTAAACCAGGAATAATTATATCTGCTGCACATAATTGTTCAAAAGAAAAAAAGTACACAGAGAATTCTAAAAATGTTATGCTTACCAAGTGTGTAAAGAGGCAGAAGCTTTAGTGCTTCTGGAAGAATAAGTTGTCCGGATGATGATACTGTAGCACAAAATTTACGGTAGGAAAATAGTGCATTGATGCAAAGGTTTGTCACTTGTTCCCGGACAAGTGGGAGTGTCTTTGAAGGAACTTCACAAGCAGCTAGATCAAAATCACTGAAAGGTGTTAAAATTATCCCACCTCAAATTTATAATGGATGACACTACCATGGAGCTATTATATAATAATAGATGATAATAGATGGAAACGAATTTGAATACACCACTGTTAAACGGTCAATATGTGATAAGGGCAGTTGCATATGTCATTAAAAAAGAAGAGGCATGCAATGTGAATGTAGTCATGTACAATGAAAGAAAAGAGATACCTTGCTTCAAGAAACAACAGAACTGAGTGTCCAAGTCAGCTGCGCGGAATAGATTACTTAGCATACTAGTGACAGGCAGAGATGAGGTCATGATACGTATTCTTCTTTGGCCATAAACTATTGTGTAAAGAAGAGCACACTGAATGATGACAGAATATACAATCAAAAGCGGGGGGAGAAAAAGAACTCTACAGCCTAAACAGCTCTGATAGTAACATAAGGCAACCTAAAGATTATAAAGCCCTTGGATTGAAACAGTAAATTTGTTTAATACCTGAAAAGCACATTCTGATCCATCCTGCAACTTATCATCATGTCTTAAGGTTACCGCAAATGTTTTGTCACAGTCAATCTACACAATATATAAAACAGGCAACAAGGTTGAACACACTATAGTAATAAGCCAAAAAAAAAAGTGAGAAACAAAAACAAACCACATGAAAACACAAGAACAAGACATTATATATGTATGTGTGTGCATTTATAGTGACTGATGATAATAAACAGTAACAGAACAAATGATTGTTAACTCCAAACCTGACAATAGGATTAAAAAGGTCATCATCAGTTTGTTAGTATGAGCTGAACAAGGTATGCATTGTCCAGCATATTCCTGATAGATAATGGTTAAGAAACCTAGGATAAGTCTTACAAAATAAGAGGGTGTGTTAAAGGAATAGGAGTCCTGGAGTTAATTATTGCTTTGGAGTCTTGTAGTTATCTCTTACGATTATTCTCTACTTTTACTCTGAAGATGAGAAAGCTAGTTTCTGATTCCTTTGTAATCACCTTCATCTTGAGAAGTTTGTCATACAGTTAAACCCTGTTTTCAAAGTATCATAAAGGAAGGGTACAAAAGGATGAAGTAATGGAAAGTTTTTCTTCATCCTCTTAGTTTTACAAACCTTAAATTTCAACATGGTACCAAAGTGGTTTTGTTTGGAGCATGAAATCACCCCATTGAGAGTCATCACACTCTGCTGTCTGAGTAGTTCTGTGAGCAAAAGAACAGTCATCATTTTGTAATGACTTGTTGCAAGTAGTGGCTGGGCTTGGTGCACTTAAAGCAGCAACACCAGCTCGGAAGTTCACAACTGAAACTTTTCACGCACTGGTGTTTA
Source organism: Erythrophleum ivorense (assembly GCA_026724425.1). NCBI lineage: Eukaryota > Viridiplantae > Streptophyta > Magnoliopsida > Fabales > Fabaceae > Erythrophleum > Erythrophleum ivorense. The sequence goes on from JAIUCV010000002.1 coordinate 53,769,919, forward strand.
GTCTGTGACCTGGTTGGCTGGATTGGCTCAAATTTTGTCTGAACTCTGAGCAAAGAGTATGGCTTGTTTCTGTCTTGGGAATTTGGATGGCATGTATGGCTACCAGTTTTATTTTGATGTGTTTGCTATTTTTCTTTATTATTTTGGAAGTCAAATATTCTGCATATGGTGCTGAGGTTTTGGTGTGCAGTTTGGAACCTTGGTCAAAAACATAAAACGAAAATACAAATAACCCAAAAATGCCAAAAAACAAAAACAAAAACAAAAACAAAAACAAAAATGGGAGCAGAAAGACAAAAATCTAGCATTTCGAGTTTTATCTTCTTGTCACAGAGTAATTGGTGGTTTGTTCCACTGTGGTGATTGTGGTAGTTTGATTTTAGTGTAGTGTTGTTCATTGTCTCAGTGAGCAACCAAGCAACTTGCGAAATTGTAAGGAATAGAGATTGTGATAAGACTTCAGTACTAGAGTTGTGTATTGTAAGGTGTCCTCCTATGCAACCCAAGTAGTGGAGACGAACTGGGAAAAGGTCAAGGGGACTGCTCAGGAGAAGTAGGCCGAGAACACAGCAAGGAGAATGCAATGGGGCCATTCACGGGAAGTAGATCAAAGAATTTTAGGAGCTGTTCATCTAGCAAGGACATTGCCATAGGAGCTAGTTGCTAAAGTTCTTGAATCAATTAGTTGTGTGACCAAGTGAGACACGGTTAAGTGCAACTAGGCTACCTTATGGTATGGAGTCTAGGTGTCTAAGTTTGTATCTGATTTTCTTTTTAACATAGTTTTATTTGTAATGAGATGAAGTTTGAATGATCTTCCACTTGAAGGGGGAATAATGAGAAACCTACAGTAAGTCTTAACAAATAAGAGTGTTAAAAGGATTAGGAGTCTACGACTATCTAGGAGTTTTGAAGTTTATTATTGCTTAAAGGTCTTATAGTTATCCTGTAGGATTATCCTCTAATTTTATTTTAAATATAGGAAAGTCGCTTATCTGGAGATTTCTCTGCAATTCATCTTCATCTTAAGGAAGATACAAAATGTTGAAGCGGTGGAGTATCAACAGTAATGTATATAAGACACTTCTCAATAAAATTTGGTCAAGGGGATACAAGGAATACTAGTTCTAGTAAGATTAAAGAAGAGACACCTTTGAATTAGCTTTAGCAATTCATTATTTAACACTGTCAATTGAAAATTGGTTCCATCAACAACAATAAGCTAGCAAATACTCATTTGTACTAACTCCATTAAGTAGTTTATTGTTGGAGATCAGGATATCCTCATGATCTCTAGCATTTTATTCACTTTTATTTCCTTTTATATATCATATTTTTTATTTATATCCTCATTTTTAGCCTTCTTTTTTTTCAGTTATGTTTAGCTCTTATTAGGCTTTATTTTAATTTTTGAATTTGCTGATTTAGTGGGATTCAGTGGAAGGTTTGTTCCTGCAACATCTGATTCTCTAAAAACGAGAGAAAACGTGAGAAACGTAACGTACAATTTCTCCGTAAACGAACGAAATTCACGAGATACAAAAGGAAGTCCTCCAAGATGTAGTTAAGGTCCCAAAAAATTTGGAAAGCATTCTAGACTCCTAAAAATGAGAATTCCAGGCTCTAATGGAAAGAAAAAAGGAGCTTACGAAAAGCTTACGAAATGCAATGACATTTTCGTAATTTTAAGCAAATTTTAGAATTCACACAAGAGGGTTTTTTAAATGAATGTTTTGAGTTCCCCAAGGTTCTCAGAGGCCCTAAAAATCATAGAAAACCCTGGGACAGCTAAAGCCCCTCCGGTGGACGTTTTTCAATGTGGGTGTTCCTAAACATTGACTGATTCGTTTGGGAAGGTATTAACTCCGATTTGAGTGATTCCAAAAGTATTTTACTAAATTGGGAACTTAAATTTCATAATGGAAAAGACGGTTCTAAAAAAGGAGCTAAAACGAAGGAGAAATGAAAATGCTAAGAACAAAGGGTAAAATAAGAATTTTTGAAAAGTGTAACTCCCTTCCACCTATATATATGATGTGTCCTCCCTTCATTATACACGACCATGTTCTGCTCAAAACCAGAGGAAAACCCTAGGGGATGAGGCGCACAAGAGGAGGAAGAAAAGGAGGAAAAATTCAAGGTAGAAAGGTATGGATTTTCGTGATTTTTCATGCTCTTTCTCTTCCAAATCTCTTCTCCTTCATTCTCCTTTATTTCCTATGATTATAATGAAGTATATGGATCTATTTTAAAGGAAAAATTGAGGGAAAAATTCGGATTTGAAGAGAGGAGCTTAAAGAACACAAGATTCAAGTGAGAAAAAGTCAGAAAATAAAGTAATTTCTCTTCCTATGGTAGTCATCTTTGGTTCCCTCCTCCTCCATTTCGCCTAACATGAGAAAACCCAAGGAGGACTTGATTTTTTGGCAGAACCAAGGGTGAATCTAAGGAAAAAGGGTGTGGAGATTAAGAATATGTAAAGGGAATCAACAAAAAACCATTAGATTTCAATATGCAAGTTCTAAGGTTTCAATTACACCTTGTAAAATCTGATTTTGTATGATGATTCTTAAGCCTAAATAAGAGTTTAAATGAGCTCTTAAGATCCCTAAGAGGCTCCCCATATGCTTCTTCCTTTGAAAAAACAAAGCAAATTCCAAGGAGCTCCATTTCCTCCATAACCTCGGCCAAGCAAGGATAGCATAGCTAGGGAAAGTTTTAAATTTTTCTAAACTCATTATTGAGTCATATATGATGAATGAAAATGAGGAGAGGCCTTAGAAAAAATTTAAAACTCAGAGAAAGTGAGTTGGTGCTTTAAGTTCCATGTTATGACCTTAAGAAGCAACATGTAGTTAGGCTTTTTGTTTTAATTATGTGATGATTCCAAGAGGCTTAAAAGGAGTCAAGAATCATATTTGAAAGGAAAGAATAGAACCTAGAATTTATTTGAAGGGTGTTGCTTCATTAGAAGCATTTATGGACCACAATAGGGTTTATAAAACAATCTAGTGTCTAAGCAAGTTGTGTGACCATAAAAATTATTTCATGAATCTAATTGACTTCCATAAATTGTGTTTAGGCCAAGAGAAATCTTCTCCACATTTTTGTGGGTGTGTGGTCAAGGCAAGGGAGGGAATTTCAAGAGAAAAAGTTTGTGATTGTGTGCAAGGTAGCTCTTTCCACCTTTTCTTATGCATGAATGTATGCTTAGCTTGTCTTAGAATGTGTGTATGTGTATTTTCAAGTCATGAAAAGTATGATAACATAATTTCATATGCCATGGTTTTATGATGACATAATATTTCATATGAGGTTTTGATGTGTGCTTGGGTTTACTTGAATGTGGTGAGGCCAAGAACTCTTAGTCATGGTGAGGATGAGCCAAGAACCCTTAAGATTGGTTGAGACAAAACAAAGAGTCTCCCAAAAGCAAAGTGGGCTCCCAAGAGCATGGTTGAGTCCAAGAATGCATTAAAGAATGAGTGAGGCAAGTCCAATATCCACAAGAAATTGGGTGAGGTCAATCCACTTGCTTAGCAAGCCTTTGTATGTTATGAATGACTTTCTTAAATGATGAAAATGTTTCTTGAGTGCTTGCAAATGTCTATATGACCATACATGCATTTATGAGATTTGTTTGCATCCATTATATATGATTGAATGACAGATGAGCTATTTGGATTCTTTGAATTACATTCCCTCCTCTCCAATGATCTAATGTGCTAAGTGGATCAAGTGGATAAGGTAATGGAAGCCAACCACCTTGAAGAAGAGAGCTTGACAACCTAATACATAGTTTTTGGTTCTTTAAGACCATATTTGCATCAAAGCATGTAAACCCATGATGTATATCATCTATGACCTCTTAAACATATGTAATTATGATATTGTGCCATGTATAAATGAGAGAATGTGTTATGTAGCCACTAGAATGTAAATTGAGTATATGATGGCAAATTAGCTCCATGAATGGTTTGATAGAATTATGCACATGTGTGGACGAAATGGCCAAAATGAGATGCATGAAGTTTGGGAGCATTTGAGCAGCTTACATAAGTCTTAATCATGCTTTGAGACTTGCTCAAAAGGTGACAAACCCTAAGGAAAGCCATTTGGTTACTTTGGTACCTCATATGGAGCCAAAATTGACCATAATGGAACCCTATGCCACTTTTTGGTCAAATGAATTCTTCCTGATCTGAGATTTGGCATGCAATTAGAGGTTGTTGAGAGCTTTTTGGAAAGCTAAAGAATATAATTTTTGGAGGTTTACAAAATATTTCATGAATTTTCAAAGTTGGCAAATTTTCTAGTTTTGGTCATGTCATTGTTCATATCGGTCCAAAAATGAAATATGTCACACAGGGCTCAAATGATGTCTAATTGCCATGAAATTTTATATAGAGAAACTAAGCATTCACAATGACTCGTGCCAAGTGGAAACACCTCATCTGGATGTCTAGAGAGGGAGATATGGATTTTTGAAAATTCTGTCCAGTATCAAGAATTCTAGCCGACCTCTGTTACTGTTTGATTAGATTTCGAGGTCCTTGCGTACTTGAGCTGGTCTGGAGTTATTTTTTCCCTCTAACTAACATCCACAGCTTTCCAAATTGATATCATTTACATGGATTGGCTTTTTGTGGAATTAATTAGACATGTTCAAAGTTTTCTACAAAAAGCTATGACAGCACCAGATGATAGCTTGACCTCTGGATCTTTTCGAATGTCAAACGTCCTCTATGATGGATGTTATAATCTAGACATATTTTTAGTATGAAGTAGACATCCGTAGCTTTTCAGAATGGCCAAGAATGTATCATTTCGATTTTTCTAGAATTAGTTATGATTTTTCAAAATTTAGTCAGAAAAGAGCCAAATGTAGCCAAAAATCGCATATGAATATTTCATGCTTCCATTCAAGTTCCTTGAGATGTGGGCCACATTTGATGATGCAAATGTATTGTATTCATGTAATTAAATATGAAAATGTGATGTATGAGCTCACATGATCCACTTAACATCGAATGAAATTTTCATACGTGACGTAACGATAAATTATTCATTATTTTATGCTATTTTCTTTGCTCTTCTATGAGTTACATTAGAAAAATTGAAATCATACATTCTTGGTCATTCTAGAAAGTTACGTATGTCTACTTCATACTAAAAATATGTCCAGACCATAACATCCATCACAGAGTACGTTTGACATTCGAAAAGGGCAAGAGGTCAAGCTATCCCTAGTGTTGTCACAACTTTCTGCAAAAAACTTTGAAAATGTCCAATTAATTCCAAAAAAATTCAATCCATGCAAATGATATCAATCTGGAAAGCTATGGATGTTAGCTAGATGGAAAAAATAACTCCAAATCAGTTCAGGCACGCAAGGACCTCGAAATCCAATCAAATAGTAACAGAGGTTGGTTGGAATTTCTGATACTGGATAGAATTTTCAAAAATTCATATCTCCCTCTCTAGATATCCAAATGAAGTGCTTCTAGTTGACACGAGTCACTGTGAATGTCTAGTTTCTCTATATAAAATTTCATGGAAATTTGACATTATTTGTACCCTGTGTGACAGATTTCATTTTCGGACCAGTATGAACAGTGACATGACCAAAACCAGAAAATTTGCCAACTTTGAAAATTCATGAAATATTCTGTAAACCTCCAAAAATTATATTCTTTAGCTTCTCAAAAAGCTTTCAACAAGCTCTAATTGCATGTCAAATCTCAGATCAAGAAGAACTCATTTGGCCAAAAAGTGGCATATAGTTTCATTATGGTCAATTTTAGCTCCATATGGAAAAGTATAGTATGAGCTCACACGTTCCACGTGACACCGAATGAAAATTTTATACACGACGCAGCGCAATTAAATGCATTATTTTAATAAACTTTTTCTACTTCCTTCATGGATTTGAGAATGTGATGTATAAACTCACATGATTCACGTGACATTGAATGAAATTTTCATACGCGACGTAATGCTAAATTATTCATTATTTTATGCTACTTTCTTTGCTCTTCTATGAGTTACATGATGTGAAGCATGAGGATAGCATGAGAAAAACTACGAAATATATGGTGTTACAGTTCCCCTCTCCCTCCTATATGTACATGTCTAAACATGGAATCATAGCATCAGTTTTTGCTTAGTTTTACCACACAGTATCAAACCAACAATATGCCTGATAATCGTTCTATTTTTTTCAGCCATGTCACAGCCTTAAATACCAAAATTTTGGATGGCTTCAATAGAGGCAATCACCACAGCCCTTGCCCCTTTCATCGATGGAGTCTCATCCGTTAATGGAGCCTTTGTGATCACTGGCACTTCCAAGGCTTCTCAAGTACTCACCATAAGGCATAGGCTCAATAGAAGCAATTATTTACCGTGGTTGTGCAGTGTGCAGGTTATGTGAAGAGGAAAGGCAAGGTTGGCTATCTCACACGTGCCCCTCCTCCACCCAACATGAATGATCCAAAATATTAGATCTAAAGTGCAAAAAACAACATGATCATGTCATGGTTAATCAACTCCATAACCATCAACATTAGAGAGCATTTTTGTCTATGCAAAATCGCTATTGAAATATGAGGCTGTAAGAGAAACCTACTCCTCCGTTGAGAACACAGCAGCCCTGTTTGAGTTAAAACCTGTCTCCATTACTTCAAACAAGGAGATTTTACTGTTACCCAATATTATAATGTTCTTCAGAGCCATTGGCAGCAACTAGACCTATACCAATACATGGCCATGTTCCTCTAATGCTCTGGTATTCAAAAAAAATAATTGAAGGAGACTGAATTTACAAGTTTCTTCTTGGCTTGAATCTAATGTTTGAAGACATAAGAGGCAGAATTACGAACATTTGCCCACTACCTCGTTGCTCTTGCTGCTTCAGCTCTTGTTGTTTGAGGGCTTGATTCTTCAAGCACTGATAACAAGCTTAAATAACAGAGTTGCACATGGTGTGACCATTGTAGCAAGTCTGGCCACATGGAGGAGAATTTCCTAAAACCCCATGGGAAGCCTGCTAACTTCAGGCCACAATCAAAACATGAGGCAAGAGGACATATGGTGAGCTGTGAAGAAAGAGGATAGTAAGAACACAATTCTTTAGCAAAGAACAGACTGAATTCATGCAGAACATGTTTGGCAGCCATCAACCTGCCACCCAAGACAACAGAATAAGTGCTGGACACATAGGTCAATCAGGCAATGCCTCATTAGCATTGACCTCCCAAGCTCAGCCTAATAAAACTGGAATTGTTGACTCGGGCATTACTGACCATATGACCGGTAATGAATTTTTTCTTGAGAATTTTGTCCCTTGTAGTAAAGGATTGGTTGTTAAGATTGCAAATGATTCATATTTGAAGTTAAAGGTAGTGGGTCAGTACAGATTTCAGAGGACTTGACCATTCAGAATGATCTTTTTCCACCTAAGTTAACTCGCAACCTAATCTCTATCAGTAAAAGACCAGTGTTCTGCAACTAATTTACATTTTGGCAGTTTCTATTTCCAAAACTTGGCATCGGGGAAAATGATTGGCAGTGTTGAGAAGTATGCAAGGCTCTATCTCATCCAAATTACTAACAATCAAGTCAAGAAGAGTTATTCTACTATTACAGTACCAAATGAAAAAAATTGTTATGACACTATAGGTTGGGCCATCCCAACTTTAGGTATTAAAAGATCTTATTTCCAAAATTATTCAATAAAGATGTTCCTTCTTTACAATGTGAAGCCTATTGACTATCTAGACATGTCAAAGCCCATTACTCTCTCACCAATACTAACCAACTCACCCATTTTCCTTAATTCACAGTGATGTGTGGGATCACTCCAAAACTTCTAATGTTTCTTATGCATAGTAGTTTATAACTTTTATTGATGATCATACCAAGCTCACTTGGGTCTATTTCACAAGAGAAAAGTTTGAAGTTCCTCAAATTTTCAAAAATTTCAGTGCCATGATCCAAAATCAATGTCAAACCCAAATTCAAGTTTTTAGAACTGATAATGGAAAGGAATACATTAATTCTCTCCATAAAACCTACGTTATTATCCACCAAAATGTGTGTAGACACACCCCAACAAAAGGGGGTTGTTGAAAGAAAAAATCGGCACCATTTAAAGGTTACTAAGGCCCTTATGGGGTCTACAAATGTGCCAAAACACTTCTTCTTTTTTTCTTTAGTTTTTTTTTTTTTGTATTTTGGGGGGGGGGGAGAGGAGGAGGTTGCCATTCTCACTGTCACTTATTTCATCAATAGAATGCCATCCAAGACTTTGGATTTCAAAGCCCCTTATAACCAACTTCTTCGGGCCTATCCTATGCCTCTTAAAATATTTGGTTGTATTGCATTTGTTCACACATATAGAGGTAGGCTAGACCCCAAAGCCCATAAGTGCATCTTTCTTGGGTACTCTCCTAACAAAAAAGGTTACGATAGTTATTCCCCAATTACCAGACAATTTTATGTCACTTTAGACGTTACCTTTATTTAAAATCAGCCTTGCTACCCCAAAAACTCCATTTTGGGGGAGATTCAACATGTTCAAGAAGAATGGGGTTTTTTAGGAGTCCCTAGACCTGATCCAACAAAACCAAGGGGTGTCTCATACCTGAACCCACCAGAAACAGTTAAAACAGTGACCATTCCCATCTTAACTCTCAAACCATGGCCATTCATACAGTTCTTGAACTCCTTGAACCAATTTCCATGCCTGAAATTCCTAAAATTCACACACTTCAAGGTCCCACAGCTCAAATTGATCTTAATGATCATGGGAACTCTAGTGCCAAGGAATTCGAGAATGACTTGGAAAGTACACAGCCGAAAGAATTCCAAGTGTACTCCAATAGAAAGAAGGCAGCTGTTGTAGAGCCTTGCGTGTCTTTAAGGCATGATCATGAGTCCCAACCAAGACTAGGTATGCATGTCTTTGATGATTGCGGTACTAAGAGTTTGGATTTACCCATTGCTTTGGAGAAATAAGTTAGAACTTGCACTAAGCATCCTATTGGCAATTTTGTTTGATATGATAAACTCTCACCAAAATTTAAGTCTTTTTGACCAGTCTCTCTTCTGAGAAACTACTTCAAAGTGTTCAACAGGCATACCTAAATTGAAACAAGCCATTAATGTTAGCTGTCAAGAAAAATGGTACACTGAAAATCATTAATGTCTCTAAAGGGAAAAGACCAGTTGGCTGTAAATGGATTTTCACCATTAAGTACAACCCAAATGGAAGCATTAACCATCAAAGAGCTAGGTTGTTAGCTAAAGGGTTTACTCAAACGATGAAATAAACTACCAAGAACCCTTTGCTTCTATTGCTAAATTCAACAAAATCAAATTTTTGTTATCCTTGGCAGCAAATATAAATTGATAACTCCATCAATTAGAAGTGAAGAATGCTTTTTTGAATGACGATTTTTAAGAGGAAGTTTACATAGAGATTCCTCCTGGCATTTACATTCATGACAACAAAAATAAAGTGTTCAAATTGAATAAGTCCTTATATGGCCTTAAACAATCTCCAATGGCTTGGTTTGACAAGTTCACAAAAGTTGTGAAAAGCCATGGATATGTGCACAAACAAGCTAATCATACCCTATTTTTGAAATTTTCTTGTGAAGGAAAAATTTCTATTCTTGTAGTTTATGTTAATGATATCCTTGCTATAAGGGACTTTGTGGAAGAAATTAGAAGGTTAAAAGAAGCTCCTGCCAAAGAATTTGGAATAAAGAATCTCGGTGAGATGAAGTGTTTTCTAGGAATGGGAGTAGCAAGGACAAAAAAAGAAATTACAATTTCCCAATAGAAGTATACCTTAGACCTCCTTGAAGAAACTAGAATGCTTGGGTACAAGACATGACTTAAACAAGAAGGTACATCTGTTGACACTGAGAGGTATCAAAGGTTGGTGGGAAAACTCATTTATTTCTCCCACACTAGACCAAATATCAATTTTCTTGTTAGCATGATAACCTAGATCATGAGCCAACAAAAGAGCATATGGAGACCATTTATAGAATTATGAGATATTTGAAGATGACCCCTAGTAAAGGCATTTGTCTCTAGACAAATGAGAATAAGGGCATAGAGATTTAAATTGACATAAATTAGATAGATTCTATCACTGATAGACGATTTACTTCAAGATATTGTACATTTGTATAGGAAAATCTCATCACTTGGAAGAGTAAGAAGCAAGCATTGGTCTCTAGAAGCAATGCAGAAACTAAGTTTAAGGCACTTGCCCTTGTGATATGTGAAGTTCTATAGCTTAAAAGATTAAAGGATGAATTGGGTATTCCTATGGCTAGACCTCTGAAGATATTTTTTTGATAATATAGTGATAATCACCATTGTTAAAAATCCAGCACACCATGATACATAGAACGAAACATGTTTAGATTGATCAGCACTTCATTAAGGAGAAACTTGAAGTTAGTATTCTTGAATTGACTTACACATCAACGCAAAATCAAATGGCTGACCTCTTAACCAAGGCCTTGCTTCAAGTCAAGTTTGAAGGATTGATCAACAAGCTAAGCATATTGGTTATTTACTTCCCAACTTAAAGCAAAGTATTGGAGACTGTGACATCCTCGTGATCTGTAACATTTTATTCCTTTTTATTTCCCTTTATTTAGCCTTATCATATGCCTGCTTTATCTCCTAAATTTTAGCCTTCTGTTTTTCAGTTATGATTAGCTTTTATTAGGCTTTATTTTAATTTTTGAATTTTCCAATTTAGTGGGATTAAGTGGGAGGTTTGTTCCGTTCTCTGTCCCATATGTACAGGTCTAAACATAGAATTAAAGTATCAGTTTCTACTCATTTTTTCCACATTTATATTCAACTAAACGCCTATATTTAGTCATAGGTTTATACAACCTCTGTAAAAGGTTGTCACGAGAAATGAGTCACAAAGGTCTTATAAAGAGAACCCATAAGAACCTTTCAAACGGGATGCCACTACCCTGAATAAACACTGGAATTATTCTCACTTTAATAAACATCTCAATGCACAATTAATAGGCATAGCCCAAGATATAATAAAAGATCATCTTCTAGTTAACTAAATGCAGACAGCCCATCAGCATCTACTTGGAAAAATAATTGATTGCATTTACCCAATATGTAGCACAAAGCAGCCAGCTTGTGCAAATTACAGATCACTCAATCAAATCAAAATCCAAATTTCAAATGTTTTAACCCCAAGAAAATTGTAACCAGGAGTTTAAAGAACGCGTATTTTGTCCCTCACATATAACATCAACCTAAATGTCAATCCTAGTATACAACATAATCTGCCAAGAAGCCTCAACATTTGCCAACCATCAATGTGTCCATGCATATATCAACAGATGGACATATGCTTATGCTTGATTTATCCATTCACTTGCATATTAATATATTCAACATCTAGAATGATATACAAACCCCAGGTAGGTCAACATCAGTTGGAATGCGTTTACAGAAGTTGCCATGGTATTCCTGTACTTGGATACCTTGTTAAAAATAAATAGAAAATTGTAAATTGAATAGATGTTGCATGAGGAGGAGGAAGCAAAAATAGTAAAACACTTGACAGATTACCTGACTGCATCTCACACGCATTACAGCCTCAAAGCCTTGTGGCCTAGTGATATTCCATCTAAGATCATTGTATAGCTTCGCAGGATCAGAAAGAGCTGAGAATGGGTAATAGTAATAGACCTGGGAAATAGTTATAAGTTCATCATCTCAAGATCAAAAGAATAGAAGACACAGAAGGATAAAACTTGGTCTTGTATACCATGGAGCTACTCTTATGTAAAATGCTTCACAAAAGAAAGAAAATCCAGAAAGAGGAGCCATTGTTCTCCCCCTACAAATACCCACCTTCTATCTTTGTATAAGAAATCTATTTTCAAAGTTTAAGACATTAAGAAGAAATTGAGAAAAATGGCAAAGTCCTGGCTGTGACCACCCTTGACTCAATAGAAAAGCAATAAAAGAAATCCACTAATATATGCTTTTCAGCTTCTTTCCTTTTATCCCCTTTTCATCTCCATAGGCAGTGCCACGGCGCCACTTGTGTGAAAAGAGCAATAAATTAGAGCCACTTGCAGTAAGCAAAGGAAGAAAGCACTGAAGCACACTTAGCACCTCCAGCACATCAACAAAATCATTCATGGGCCTTCTAAAAGCTTAAGTTTCAGGAGGCAGTCATCCTTGACAAGTACATTTCCACCTCAATTAGAAAAAGTGTATCATCATGGACAATTAATTCAAATCATTTACTTAAACAACAAGGCAAGCAAGAAATTCACATATACCTGTCCACCAGTAGTTCTTGGGATGACAGATATGGAAGCAATGTCCACATAGGTTTGGGTAGTGAGAAATACATCTACACAGACCTACAAAATTACATATAATTATTCCTAGGCCAAATATACTATGCTGATCATAAAACATGCTCAACTGAAAAGCTAACCAGCAACATACTCAAGATTTACCTGACACACAGCAAATTCAACAGCCAGTGCCTGGAATGCTTTATCAGCTGGTTGAAGTAATTTATGAGCTTCCTGAAATTCAAGAAAAACGATATTTCTTCAAAAACATACTACAATTATCTGCAGAACAAATCATTATTTGCACTTCATTTTAATGGCATGAAACAACAAACTAAATGAACAAACCAACACAAACCCTTAAAAATACAGCTTATCTCAAATAAAAACACCTAACAGATAGTATAAGAAAAGATTTCTTTAATTATTTTATTTTTCCTTTTTGCTCTTTTATCCGCAAGGTTATATGCGTTGACATATTTGACACTGGATGCTCATTCACATAAGAGGAAATGCTCCGAAATGGCAGTAAATGTTCACCACTTGTAAGCAAAGGAATGACCAGACTGTCTATCCAAAATATGAGAATCATACACATTAGAAGGAAGAAAAAGATAAATCTGCCAAGAGGTATTAAGGATTTAGGAAAGTTTTGTATGCAAAAAAACAGTTGCTTCTAGTGAACCCTATCAACAGATATTGAGAATTTACAAAAGTATTGTAGGCTGAGTTACTTGCAGTGAGCCCTATATGAAAGGTTTATGCATTCTTTGTGAACTCATAGAATTAGTATAAACGGAGATTAAGGGGTTAGTTCTATACACACCAACGTTGAGTCTTTCCATATTTTGTTTGGTCTCTTCCTTTCCTCCCTATCTTTGGCCTTTTCTCAACATTGTGATCAAAGCACAAGTATCATCACTTTTTCCACATCTCTAAAATTTTTCTTCCCTATCCAGAACTTTTATCTTGCATAGGATTCTACAATGTCTTGGAACGTTCACTGTTTTGAAATCTTACTGAATGAAATGTTCAAGAGCTACAACTGCTATGGATTCTTATAGACTCTATTCATCTTCTCCCATCCTAGATTGGAGAATTTGGAGTTTGGACCCTTGATTCTTCAGGTCCCTTGATTGTACCCTTGATTGTAAAACATTTTTTCAATCTCTTACTCATTGTCCTGATAGAAAGAGCTTTTTCTCGACAGGCTCATTTGGAAGTCTAAGGCTCCATCTAAGTTCAAGTCTTTGTCTGCATACTCATCAGGAAGATAAATGAAATATTGTAGGATCACATACAAAAGACGGCTTTATCTCCTTATATTTGTTTAATGAGTATCGATAATTCAGAATCAGCCGCTCATCTTTTTGTACAGAGTCAGGTGGCAAGTTTTCTGAAGGAATGAGCAGTCTTGATTTTTCGTTCACATTGGGTGTGCCATCTAACACTGGAGCAATTTCTCTTGATAATGCCTAAAGAATTAGACAGGAAGGTGAAGGCCGAACCTTTGTGGCAATATGTTGTTTTTGAAGTGATTGGGTGCATCTGGTTACAGAAGAACACCTGCAACTTCAAAGGGAGTCTATTTGTCTTTTCAGTTGTTGTGGGACAGAACAGTGTTTATAGCTTTCCAGTGGTGCTTGGGCCCTTTTTGAGGGGTGGCTCTCTGCTTTGTTGCATGCTTGATTTCCATGGGTCATTTTTTCCCCTCTTTTTTTCTTGCTTGAGGAGCATATCTTCCTCACTTGTAGTTCTCTTTCTAGCCAATAATAAAATATCTTTTATAAAAAAAATTACATATCTTTACTATTTTACTAAATTTTAAAATCAATCTGTTTATATTACTTCTATAATGGTTTCCATCCTACCAATGAATTCAATGGTATTTGAGAGTATATAAGTAAATAATTACATGCCACCATCTAATTAATCAAACCCTCGGTTATAGCAAGGAAAATACCCCACAAATATTTTTCAAACATACACATGCAGGACAAAACAATTTTTTCGATAGAAAAAGAAAGTTTATTGATGAGAAGAGAGAACAAAACAAGAACAGAGAACAACAAATGCTCCTCAGTCAAAAGAACACAAACCCGAAAAAAACAAAACAAAACAAAACAAAGCAAAAACAAAAACAAGAAAGAAAAAGCCTAGACTCTTTAACTCAGAAGAGCTTTCCAATACCTTTGTAGATCCATAAGGGACACCGCCCTGAAAACATCTTTCACTGAAACATAAGCAGGACAAAACTATTAAGTTGATATGGATACCTTTTCGCCAGCAGAGACATTAGTTCTACCTTCAGCCTCTCTAGCAGAAAGGGCACCAATGCCAATTGATGGCAAGACTGAAAACAGAACACACTCGTTAATGAATTGAACCCCATCCAAAAAAAAAAGTAACAGAAGTAACAAAAGGGGGGGGGGGGGGGGAACAGAGAAGGTAAAAAGAGAGGATGACAATGAAAACAGCAAGAAAAGGGAAAACAAAGTCCTAAAGAAAGGAGCCATTTAACCAGGGTTGGGGGGGGGGGGGGGGAGAATGAAGTGAAAAGGAAGAAAGAGGAACAGTAAGAGCCAAGTGAACGGAAAACAGAATTGCTAGCATCATTAATAGGTTTTGTTTCCAACTAAGCAAATTGCAATGTAAGAAACCAGTCAATGTTTCATCCTCCTCGCCAATTGCAACATCATCAAATTTGATTCTGTTCCACCATCTACCAACCAACATTAGGCCAATCTGGCCAGGGCTTACAGCTGTTCACTTTGTCCATTAAAAAAAAAAAATTGAAATATAAAAGTTAAAAATAATAATAATAATAATAATAATAATAATAATAATAAAGTTTGGTTGGTCCGAGGGTTAAATCATAAAACACAAACTTCTTTCAGGTCAGCCACATCGTTATCCATTTTTCAACTTAGAACATGAGAAACCTAGCAACAAGAAATTAACACCTACACTCCCAGGACTTGAGCCTTTTTAGCCAATAATAACAGTCATTTTGGTCCATAGGTGGAACTCTGTAGTCATAGTATAATTTACAGTCAAAGTTTCGTGGGGAACCTTCTTCAACCATTTTAATCTGTTTGGCCAGCTGAAACCAGGACTTATAGTGAAGTTTTGTCAGCTTTTCTGGACATATCAGTATATTACTGAACAAAAGGATAGACGCCGAAAAACAGTATATTTTATTTTACAGTATAGTATTTATAAAACAAAAATAACTCTAGAAATAAATGCTAGGATAGTACCCACATAAGTACAAGGATAAAATCAGATATTTTTAGGATAATCTAATCCCTAGAAATCAGAAAAAATATTCTAACAGTTATTAGCTTCAAAAATAATAGGCCTTGGGCCTGCTACTTGCTAACAATTACTATTGAAAGAGAAGATAGGATTTTGAAGATGTAGAAAATAAAACAAGTTGTAGAAAATGCCAAATGGGATTACTAACTTTCTTAGCCAAGCCCCCCGTATGGATATTTATAATTATAAATTAGGTTAAGGACAAAGGCAGTACAACGAGACCAGCCCATAGGTAATCAACACACTTATTTTAACCTAAATTTCACACACACACACACTATTCAAACCGCTCAAGCTAAAGATTACTCAAACTTGATCTTGTTACAAACAAAAACCAAATGAACATAGAAGAAAAGCATATTCAAACATGGAACACTAAAACATGACAAAGCATCATGATTTGTAACCCACACAGTCACCCAATTGCTTGTAATAGCAATTCAAGGACTTCAACCAATACTTTCTCTAACAATGTCCTCAGTAAAAAAACAGCTCCCAAAAGTCTTCAACCTGCTTCCCATGAGCAAGCCCCTCAACAGTCGCCCCCTTGCTCTCTGTGGCTACATTGTGTATATATGATACTGCTCCTAATTCTTTGACTTGCTTCCCATTAGCTACTGCTTTGACATTCTACCTATAGGTCTCAATTGCATGGATTACACACCAAGGCACCCATAAAACACAGTTCTATTGTTAAAATCTTCAATTCATTTTTTTTATTTCCTTTTTTTTTTCAAACCAAGATTCCAAATCACACACCAAAACCTCACATTGTCATCTCTAGAGTAATTTTTCATCCAACAAAAAGGGAAATTTTATTAAGAAGATTAGAGATTACACAAAGTTGGAGGATAAGAAATCCACAAACAAAACCAAAAAACAAAAACAAAACAAAACAAAACAAAAAAACATGCTTACACTCAAAACATATTAGCATATGAAAATTTCTATATAAGGAACTCATCAGTGAAGTAAAGCTGTCCAATCTCTTTCCGTGTCTAAAATGGTGAATCCCTTAAAACAATTCTTTCCAATAATGCATCATATTTCGAATATCAATCTACTAAAGAAAATAAAGAAAAACCATAAACTATTCAATATCAGTGTCTTTAGTTCCGTCTTTCATTAGGATAATTTCCATGATTTGTTTCTATTTTTAGGAGATTAAGTTTTTATTTTAGGCAACATTACCTCTCTGTTTTATTTCCTTTTTGTTTTTTTTTTACTTTTATTTCTTGGCTAGAAGGATTAAGAAAGATTGAATTCTTTATTTCCATTTTTATTGGGTTAGGTCTGGCTGACTTAGAAGAGGTCAGCCTCCTATATATATATATATATATATATACATTATTTTTCATGGAATAAGATGTCTAAAGCTTGCTGCTCCTCTGTTTTCCTTCATGGTATCAAATCCATTTGGATATGATAGAACGCCATTGTCTCGTTCAGGTCCATAGGAGCTTATCACACAGACTCCCATGAGGTCTCATCATCCGTCACTTAGCCACATGTTGCTTCATCAAACAATATCGCTGCAACTCCCATGGCAGCTGACAATCCTCCTCTTATGATCACTGGCCATCAATATAATGGCCACAATTACCTTGTATGGTCTCCAAGCACCCTAATGTTCACTTGTGGATGAGGCAAGGAGAAGTATCTCATCAATGAAGCAGCTCAACCGCCTACCTCTAACTCCAAATATAAGAGATGGGCAGTTAAAAACAATATGATAATGTCATGGTTGGTAAATTCAATGACATTGGAGATTGGTGAAACCTTCGTGCTTGCCAAAACAGCCAAGGAAATCTAGGATGTTGCCCATGAGTCATACTCTACAGTGGAAATCACTGCTGCCTTATTTCAGATCAAGGGACAATTGAAGGATCTAAAATAAGATGATGCAAGTGTGACCTAGTATTACAACACTTTGATGAAATTATGGCAACAAGTTGATCTCTATGAATTCTATGAATGGACTCTCATTACTAATGTTGCTACCAACAAGAGAATAGTAGAGAAAGAGAGGACTTATGGTTTTCTTTTAGGCCTCAACATGGTCTTTGATGAGGTCAAAGGGCACATCATGGCCAAGAATCCATTGCCTTCCCTTCATGAGGTCTTTGCTGAAGTATGCTATGAAGAAAGCCAAAAGGAACTTACTCATAGAGTTCCTAACCATCAATTATCCTCTGAGTCTTCAGCCTTAGTTGCTAAGAATACTTCCACCCCCGACACTAAGCCTTACAGGAATGGTAGACCTTGGTATGACCCTTGTCACAAATCTAGTCATACCAACGATGTTTGTTGGACGCTTCATGGGAACCCTACAAAATGGAAGCCCAGACAATAATGTGAAAGAACTAGTCTCATGGCTTGTGGTGAAGAAAAGCCTACCAATTCCCTTGATCCAGCAATGTTTACCAAGAACCAAAAAGAGATCCTCGAGAGATTGATTGAAGCTCATAGGCAGATCCATAATTGTGGACACTAGAGTTATGGCCTAATCAAGTAAAAATGTGATGGCTTTACATACTCAAACTCAAAGGCCCAATTCTTGGATTATTTGACTTTGGCGCCTCAGATCACATGACTAGTAGCTCTCATCTTCTTGATGGTTCCATTCCTACTTTTGAAAAATTAGTGGTCAAAATTGCTGATGGTTCTACAATTGAGGTTATTGGTTTTAGTGTTGTTTCATTATCTAAAGATTTGATACTTAAAGATGTTCTACTTGTTCCTCAATTGAGTCACAATCTTCTCGCCATTAGCAAACTTACAAAAGATCTAAAATGTACCACTCACTTCTCCAATGATGGTTGTTTTCTTTTTTCTCTTTTTATTTTTTAAAAAGATTTGGAGTCAGAGAAGAGGATTAGCAATACTAGGATGTGTACTGGTCTCTATTACATATAGGATTCCAAGAAGAGAAATTTGGAAGTTGTAATAAGAGTAATGATGTATTACTACGGCATTATAGGTTAGGCTACCCCAATTTTTCTTACATGGAAGTTTTCCATCCCAATTTGATGAATAAAACTTCTTTGCCATCACGTGAAATTTGTCAATTCTCAAAACACATCAAAGTCTCTTATCCTCTCCATGAAGACCAATCATCCAAGCCATTCTAACTTATCCACAGTGATATGTGGAGACCCTCAAATATTCCTAACACTAATGGGGGCAAATAGTTTATGACCTTTATTGATGACCATACACGATTAACATGAGTGTAGCTATTGAAAACTGAATCTAAAATCACTATAGTCTTCAAAAACTTCTCCAAACTCATCCAAACTCAAGTTCAATCCAACTCCAAACTTTGGGATCAAGCAATGCCCATGATTACTTTGACTCTAACCTTACCTCAAACCTCAATCTTCACAGCATTATACATCAAAACTCATGTGTTAATACCCCACAACAAAATGGGGCAACTAAACAAAAAAATAGATGTGTACCTGAAGTAGTTCGCTCTTTCCTTTTTGCCTATAATGTCCCTAAACACTATTAAGAAAGCTATCCTTATAGCGACATTCCTCATCAATAGGATGCCATCTAGAGTGTTTCATTTCATAACACCTCACCAAAAACTCCTTTAAGGTAATAACAGGCTATGAGAGGATTGTAGAAATGGTATGTGTGTAGCAATAGCAGGATGCGATACTACAGCGAGGCATTGGACTTCATTTGACCCACGTGTAACACAGAGAAGCAAACTGACCATATGAATAGTGCACATACCATTTCTGCATAATTTGGCCAACTTTGAAAAATCATAATAAATTTTCTAGAGTTTCAAATTGACTACTTTTTAGCTTTGTGGAAAGCTCTAGATGGGACCTACTTGCTGGCCAAATTTCATAGAAAAACTCATTCATTTGGTCAGACTTTAGTTCAGCACACATAATGATTATTTTTTAAACCAATTTTGGTATCTCAAAGCACCAAAAAGCTTTCTTCTCATCCCATAGCCACTCAGATACATCCAAAAGCATATTTACAATATATAAAAGCATGCCAAATGATCCAAATCATCATGGAACTCATTCTCACCTTGCCACTTGCATTCATATACATGGACATAAAGGCAAATAAGTGGCAAAAACTCACATTCTCATTTATTTGGCTTCCACATTGATACATACATCATATTTACATACATTTGGACATGTTCAATGGTTTACATCTTATATGCATCTCACATTACAATTCTTGACATCAATATGCTATAAAATTGTCTATTGTTCTACTCCTTTGTCAAAGTGCCATGCTTCAAGACCTTTAGCCTCCATTCTTTGGTCCATTTAGCTCACCTAGACTTAATTAGGCATATGGAGGGAAAGAGTGAGATTCATCTCAATAACTCTTTACCCTTTCAAACATACATAAAGAATGCTAAAACATGTCAAAGAATGTATGTATGGCATATAGGCTACTAGTGAACATTCATAAAGCATTTTCCATATCCAAGAAACTCGTATATAACATACATAGGCTCTCAAGGGCATTAGTCTAATCTCACTCTTTTCTTTTGGACTTTTAGATTTGTCTCACCCATTTTTAAGGGGCTTTTGACTAAGCCTCACTCTTTTTGAAACTCTTGTATTAGGATCGTTGCTCATCTATTACTTAATGATTCTCTGTATCTGCTAGTAGGTCATTTATCTCTCTATGACACTTCACTCGGCGACTCTTCACTCAGCTTTTTGCTAGTCAGAATCCTCCATAGTAGCCCTTTCCGTAGCCACCGACCACCAGCTCTAACACCAATTGATAGACACCCAAGTAAGATGAGGAACCTCCCCTAAAAACTAGCTATTGAGGTAGAAGAACCACCTTACTTAAGTACCCCATTGAGCATCCCATACTACTCAATGTGGGACTTTGACATCCCATACTACCTTAGTCTCCATCACTTTCTACTTTGTTTCCATTTATTTCTCGACTAGAAAGATTAGGAAAGTTTGAATTCTTTGTTTCCTTTTTGATTGGGTTAGGTCTGGCCAACTTAGAAGAGGTCAGCCTCCTCTCTCTCTATATATATATATATGTACATTATTTTCCATGGAATAAGACGTCCAAAGCTTGTTGTTGCTCCTGCTCTGTTTTCCTTCAATCAGGAAATACATAAGAGCTAGGACAAATATAAAAACATTAAAAAATATCATAATCCATGCCAAACCAAGGCTAGGAACAATGATGAGAAGGCTGGCCTCTTCTAGTCACGTGTCAACTGACAGCAGATGCTACCTTACACACTAATGCATGTAACAGTGATCAAAGTTGCACAACAGTGCATGGAAGCAGGTGGGAATGATTCTGGCATTCTACTGCCAGAAATGCGTTGTGACTATAATATGAGGCCTATTGGAGTGCCTCTAGTCCAAAAGGAAGTCATCAAAACAGAAAATTCTTTCAGACACTAGAGAAAGGGTCAGAAATGGGGCCTTCAGAGTGCCCTTAGTGAAATGCTTGAAGCTCCAACCTTAAATATGAAAACTATCAACTCTTCCCTCAAAACCAAACTCTAATACTATAGAAAATAAAAAGATGAATACTCTAAAAGGGAATTTGACTCTTAGGTGGGTGTCTGTTTATAATTATAAATTAAGTACAAGTTACAACTACTACAATCCCAACCCAACTAGTGATCAACACACTTATTTTAACCTAACTGTCACAAACTCATACTATTCTAATAGAAGACAACATAAGTGTTCGGAGGAAGTCAAGGTTCTTTATTGAGGATTCGCTTGGCATCAAGCATCACTTCAACAAACCTTGCTTACAGGAACACATGATAGTTATATAAACTTTTATGTTCTAATCTTAAAGGCTGATTTGAACTTTTTATGGTTATTCTCCATTTGTTGTTCTCCCTAGACAGAAATTACAGCACTGTTGGATTTCTGTTTTACTCTTCTAACTTTAGACATAAAAGTCCAAGTAGTAAAGAGTTGCTTAAGTAACAAATATTGCAAATGTACGTGCTTAAGCAAGATAATTAACACCAATGCATGAATTTCAAAGTTTTGTCCTTCATAGCCCAGGGAAAAGGAAAGACACTAATTGAACAAGTTGATAACAATGTGAAGAAATCAGAGAAAAAGAAAACAGAGAAGAAAGACTTCTAGTGCTGACAGAAAAGAAAGGATGGACAGTAGACAAATTTAAGGGAAATTGCAAGGCTCAAGGCTCAACTACCTTGGCTGCTAAAGCTAAAATTTATTTTTTTATTGGTACAAAAGAAGAAATTTTGTCAAGAGAGAATACAGGTAGAAGAGGGATATAATACAGGAAAAATCTCAATAATATCCCTTCCATCTTTCTAATTCTAACAAAAACTTTCTAATAGAAACCAGCTGTTAATTTCTTCCCTGTTCTTTACTAACTGCTGTCTCTGTCATATGAAAGCATTAATGGTAATGATTCTTTCACTTTTCCAACACAAAGATTACGCAATATAAATTAGAACACAAGCTTCGAAACTCACCTGATTGAAAAACCAATAATTTACCCCCAGTGCTCTTCATTGCCAGGAAAGCTGCCTAAAAGAAGATGAGCAAAATAAGCACCAACTTCTCGTTTTAGCATGCATATAGTTATGTGTCTAGTTATAGGATCACAGGTCACATAGTAAACCTCAATGAGATAATAAAGTAATGAGATCTGCAAGCACTAAACCAGCAAAACAGTGCACATACTTTTTTAATAAAAACAATTCTACTAGAAACAAGATAAAGGATACATGGGAAGAAAATAAGCCACCCACTGAGAAAATACGAAAACCAAAAACCCAAAAAAATAAAAAGACACACACACACACACATAACAGCCCTCCAACCCTACATTATATGACATAAAGACACCCCATGAAACTTGAAGGGTTGTGCATCATTTGGACTTTGGACTGTTACCGCCAATAACATTACTCAATTCAGTCAATGTTTAATGATGAATAAGACAGGAAAACCCATTGTCAGCATGGTTACTCATTCGGAGGTCAACTTGCTATCAGCTATTTTAACAGTAATAATCAATATATATATACATATGTATAAATATATATATATATATATATATAGTGAGAACAAAAGGAAGCATCTCTTCATCCAATGTGTGCAGATACACAAATTTAATAAGAACAGGAAGGTGGAACCAAAAATGCTCATTACAATTTGAAAAATTATTGAAGTGTACAGCTAGTATCTATTTTTAAACTTCTCTTCTTTATACGATGAATAAAATAAATTCAATAAAAAAATTGCCAAGGTTTGAAGTAAGCAAGTACGAACACCTATAATTACTGTTACAAACAAGAAATTTCTGAAATGCCAGGGCCAAATACATAAGAAATTTAAAAAAAAAAACGCTAGAAATGACAATGTGTACTCAAAGGATATATACAAATATCCATATATTGTACCAAAAAATGCAATAAAAATAAATTTCCCTACCTTGATTGCTGCACCAAAGGCTGACTCAGAGGTTCTATTATTCTGGAACATTGTTGGAATGCTTTCTAGAAGTAATTTTAGATGTTGACGATGCTAACCACAGGAGAAGCAAAACAATTTGTAATAAAAACACAAGTCTAAGACAAATATTGAAAAAAAAATTGCAAATACATTTTCCACAGAAAAGCTCAATTTATAATCTAAAATATTATATAAGGAGGAAAAGATTTGAAACAAACCTCAGACAATGGAACAATAACATCAGTTTGCAAAGGTGTATAAACATCTTGTACATCAGGAACAATGAGCATCAACGGCTACAGACATGATAACTTTCCATATCAGATTGAGATTCTTTTAATCAACCATACATCACTACTAATCTAAACTAGTTGTCGAGAATATTTTGGAAAATCTAGATTTCACAAGACAATCACAAGTAATCTACATAAACCGTAAACAAATAACAATAGTAAACCAAAGTCTCCTCTAACCCAACTGAAGAAAGAAAAAAGGCATACAAACATTACATAATTAATTGTTCAATTTCCTTGACAGTTTACTTTAGTGGATAAGTCACCATCTCATTCACCCTATAAAAGGCACTTAATTCAAATTAACACATAAAGCAACAAATCAGATTTCATAACCTTATCATCTGTTTAGATAAAAGAATAATTTGATTGAAAGAGAAGAAGATATAAATGAGGAGGATTAGGTTTCCTCCCATAAGAGGGAGGGGGGAAGACTAAAGAACAAGAAAGCAGAAAAAGAAAGTTAAACATACAACAGCACTGCCAAATCCCTCTGCATACCCAAAAGAGACACTCCCTTAAAAATCTCTTGAGCCGAACACCACAGAGCTGCAAACAGAATCCTTGCCCATAAGTCTTCCAGAGACAATGAGACACCCCTAAAAATACAAGCATTCCTCTCTAGCCATACATTCCAAATTACTGCACAAACCACAGTTCTTCCATCCATGTACAGCCAAAACCTTTGAACCACTCTATATAAGGAGAAACTGCTTTAAAACCCATGGAAATGAACCCAATTCTCCCACCAAAGATCTCGAGCAACTTATTCCACAAGAAAACAGCCACTTAACAATTTAAAAATAAATAAGCTACAGTTTCTGTTCCATGCATGCACATAATAAAAAATATTACAAGAAAAATTTGTGATAGGTCTTTGAATTTACTCTAATTTGTGTTAATTCTATTAAATACCATTATCCAAATAAAAGGTTTGACTTTTGGAGAAGCTTCAGATTTCCAAATGGGATTTTCAAGAAAGAACGACTCCCTTGTGGGAGATGAGATAAGGAAATGGAAGTAAGATTTACAAGAATACACCCAAAAAAGGAATCTAAATTCCGAACTCTCCCATCCTTGGACTCAAATTCTAATCTAACATCATCAAGAGGAAGCAAAAGAATTTCTATTTCATTCACATTTCTACCCATCAAGACCCTTTAAATGTGAAAATTTTATGAAAGCATATTCCCTTGAAAGAATGGGGGTGTCTTGTTATTTTTTCAAAGAACAAGGGTGTTTTGTTAAATTTTAAAAGTGGTGTACTAAAGTTGTAATTAGGCCATAGTTCAAAGAGGTAAAATGTATTTCTTCCAAATTAAAAAGCTAAGACTTTAATCACAAATATAAGGATAAATGTAGAAAATCAGAGAAAAATGGAACTCTAAATCTTCATCTTTCATTACAGCAGAAGGACATACAAATAAGGAAAGTAGGGAACAAAGAATCTCCCAATCAATGCCATTGACTCTAACCAAGAAGAAGCAAAAGAATTTCTATTTCATTCATATTTGTGCCTGCAAGGACAAGTGAAAATTCCAAGAAAGCATATTCTCTTGAAAGAAAATTGGGGCCGTTTTGTTAATTTTTCAAAGAACAAAGGGGTGTTTTGTTAAATTTTAAAGGTAATGTACAAAAGTTGTAATTAGCCCTTAATTCAGAGAGGTAAAATGTATTTCCTCCAAATTAAAAAGCTAAAATTTTAATCACAAATATAAGGATAAATGTAGAAATTCAGAGAAAAATGAAACTCTGAATTATTATCTTTCATTACAGCACAAGGACATACATATAAGGAAAGTAGGGAGGAAAGAATCTCCCAATCAATCCCATTGACTCAGCTAATTCCCCAAAAAAAAATCAATCCTAATAATAACTCATAATGACCAAAACAAAATGGAAATAACACAATTGACAAATCGAGGGGGGACTAATTAAGAGAGAAAAAAAGGTGAGATAAAGACATGGGATCTCCAATACTCCCCCTCAAGTTGGAAAGTAGATATCTAACATTCCTAACTTACAAATTAACCCTTCAAACTTGACCTAAGGCATGGCCTTGGTTAAGACATCAGCCACTTGATTTTGGATAGATGTGTAAGTCAATTCAAGAATACAAACATCAAGTTTTTCCTTAATGAAGTGCCAATCAGTTTCAATGCCCTTCATTTTATCATGACGCACTGGAATTTTTGCAATATTGATTGTAGACAAATTGTCACAGGATATCTTCATAGTTTCATTCATAGGAATTGTTAACTCATCCATAAGCCTTTTAAGTCACAAAACTTCACATATTCCATGAGCAAGGGCCCTAAATTTAGCTTCAACACTACTTCTAACTACTACTGCTTATTTCTTGCTCCTCCAAGCGATAAGGTTTCCCACACAAAAGTGCAATACCCTAAAGTAGGTCTCCTATCAGTAATTGATCCTACCCAATCTGCATTAGTTTAAGCCTTTATACTCCTATTTGTACCTTTCTTAAAAAAGATACTTTTACCAAGAATCACCTTCAAGTATATCAAAATTCTATTAACAGCTTCCATATGCACTTCACTTAATTTATAAATATATTGCCTAACAATGCTCACTAGAAATCTGATATCAGGTTTGGTGTGAAAAAGATAAATGAGTTTCCCAACCAATCTTTGATACTTACCAAGGTCAACAAGAGCACCTTCTTGTTTCAACCCTTTCTTATAAGTGGATTCCATAGGAGTATCAACTAGCTTACAACTAAGTATCCCAGTTTCTTTAGGAGATCAAGAATGTACTTCCACTGAGAAATTGAAATTCTCTTCTTTGATCGAGCTACCTTCATACCCAAAGAATATCTCATTTCACCAAGATCCTTGACTTTGAATTCTTTGGTAAAGGCAACTTTTTAATCTCTTGATTTCTTCCTCAAAGTCTCTTGTAAGAACTATATCATCAACATATACAATTAGAATGGCAACCTTTCTTTTAGAAGAAAATTTCAAAAGGAGTGTATGATCGACCTTCCCTTGAACATAACCCTAGCTCTTCACTGATCTCATAAATTTGTCATACCAAGCCCTTTGTGACTACTTGAGGCCATACAAGTACTTATTCAACTTACACACTTTATTTCTGCCTTCAAAAGGATAAACACAAGAAGGAATCTCCATGTACGCTTCCTCCTCAAAATCCCAATTCAAGAAAGCATTCTTCACATCCAATTGATGCACTTTCCCATTTAAATTTTTACTAAGGACAACAACAATTTGATTGTGTTAAATTTAGCAATTGGAGCAAATGTTTCCTGATAGTCTATACCATGGATTTGAGTGAACCCTTCAACTACCCATATGGCCTTGTAGCAATTTATGGTTCCATCTGAATTGTACTTTATAATGAATATCTATTTATAGCCCATAGATATTTTCCCTTCAGGAAGATCAATGATTCTCCAAGTGCCATTTTTTTTTTTCTAGAGCATAGATTTCTTCCTTAATTACTTGTCTCCATTCAGGTATACCTAAAGCCTCTTGAAAACTTTGAAGCAGGGAAATACTAGTCAAAAAGGATTTATATCTAGGTGAGAGTCTATTATAGCAAACAAAATAACAAATAGGATGTTTCTTCTAGAGTACACTTAGAGCTCTTTCTACAGTGTACCTTCATTTTTGGGGTTAAGGGTATCAATTTGGGTTGTAGGGTTATCCAACCTTTGGGTTGCAAGATTAGGGTTATCCAACCTTTGGGTTGCAAGATTAGGGTTATCAAGGGTGGCCACAGGCTGAAGGTCAATTTGGATGCAACCTTTGGTATCACTGTTTTAGGGCTTTTCATGTGAGGGTAGCTACTATTTGTAATGAGATCAAGTGACAAAAAACCCCATTATAAAATCAACAAGTCTTTTCCCATTAAATAGGGTCGATTACATAGATTAAATGACGTCATAAAATTCTATCATGAATCATGTCCATAAACAAACCATTTGAGTCTAAATCCTTTTTAATGATTTTACCAATAGTTTTTCTTAATCTCCATCTATCTCTAACTATTAGACTACTCTCCATCAGATCTACTTTCCTTATCGGGCTTCCATAAGTCTTCTCGACACATGCCCAAACCATCTAAAATGCGATTCTACAATATTTTTCACAATAAGTACGACCTTAAATTTCCCTTTAATGCATTCATTTTTAATTCTATATTATCTAATGTGTCCATTTATCTAATGTAACATTCCTCTCGAATATTGTGTTTCTCCCCCTGAATGGGATTTTTAGGATACAAAGGCTGGGTTTTGAAAAAGGTAACATCAAGAGTGATAGAGAATTGCCTAGTGACTAGGGAAAAACATTTGTGACCATTCTTTGTGGGAGAATACTCATGAAAAAATGCATTTGTGGGCTTAAGGGTTAAGTTTACCTCTACAATATGCATGAATAAAGGCAATGCAACCAAATATTTTAAGAGGCAAAGTTAACAAATGAGGTAGGCCTAAAGAAATTGATTGTATGAAGTATTGAATCTCAAAGTTTTAGAAGGCATTCTATTGATAAAAGATGTGGCAATAAGGATGGCTTCCTCCCAGAAATTTTTTGGTACATTGATAGACACCATAAGCGCCCTAGCAACTTCCAAAAGATACCCATTTTGTCAGGGTGTATCAACACAAGTATTTTGATGAAGAATACCAAGGTTGTAAAGGTAAGTTTTAAGGGCTAAATTTAGGTACTCCTTCCCATTGTCAATTCGAAGGTGAGTATGGAATTGATTGTGTATCAAGGTGCAGAAATTTTTAAAAATTTGAGGGACTTCAAACTTCTCTTTCATAACATAGACCCAAGTGAGTCCAATGTGCTCATCAATGGAAGTTATAAACCACCTTGCACCAGATCCGTTAAAACCCCATATATCACTATGAATCAATGCAAATGGGTGTGTAGGTTTGTATTAGCAGGGTCAATAATGAGTTCTAACTAGTTCGGGCAATTGCAAAGCTTCACAACGTAAAGTTGGAGTCTCTTTATTGAATAAATTTGGGAATAGTCTCATGAGATAACCAAAATTAGGATGGCCCATTCTGTGATACCATAACATTAAATTATTGGGTACAGTATTCCTCTTGATCAGATTATCAATAATGTAAATAAGATAGAGTCCTGCATGTTCCTCAGCATTGCCAAAAATCTTTCCCGATGCTAAGTCCTTAAAGTAACAACCACTAGAGTGAAAATTAGTCACACAACATTGGTCATTGACCAATTTGCTTATAGAAATTAGGTTGCATGTAAGCTTAGGCACAAAAAACACATTCTTATGGCTAAGTCCTCAAAAATTTTTACTGACCTAGTACCCTTAACCTCAAAGAGTGAACCATAAAAAATTTTAACAGCTAAATTGCCATTACATGGAGTAAAATTTTCAAGACAAGAAGGATTACCAATCATGTGATCTGTAGCACCAAAGTCAACCACCCAAATATTATTTTTCTAAACTCTGGAATGCTAGAGAAGTTTTACCTAATTGCACAACATGTCTTGTACAAATACAATTAGAACTTTTGTCTTGACTACTTCAGAGGATGTTTCATATTTGGAACTTTTGTTCTCTGCTCAGCTAACTTTGTCATCAGCAAACGAATCCTTTTCCAAATTTGAAGTCATAAGAAATAAAAGAGATTGTGAGCAATCCCAAGAAGAAATGGTTCACTCCCTTCCAACAACCTTACCAGGGGGTTCTAGGGAATGGAAGAGGCCAAGTCAAGCAATTCTTTAGCAACCGATAGAGGAAGGCAATGTGTTACGCACTTTCACCCATTGGCACGTAGGACAAGGAGTAGCTAGGCCAATGACACATAAAGGGGCGAACAGCTATCAGACTCCAGGTTTTGGCTAATTGGAGCCTTCTAAGGACAACGAGAGGGCACATGGTGTCGTCCATGACATTGAAATAATGATTCCAAAATTTGAATGTTATTATGCTATATTCCCATTACATGCCAGTTTATGGCTCTAAAACTATGTAGAAATTTAGAGAATAATGAAGCTCTAAATCTTCATCTTTCATTACAACAGGACATACATATAAGTAGGGAATAAAGAATCTCCTAATCAATCCAATTGACTCGGCAATTCAAACAACAAAATCAATCCTAATAATAAATGATAATGACTGAAACAGAAAGGAAATAACACAGTTGACAAATCAGAAAAATAAACACTAATGAAGAGAGAATAATAGGTGAGATAATGACGCAGGATATCCAAAATTAAATAAGCTGGCTCCACCAGCCTGTATTAAAACTGCTAAACATGGCTCCTATCCATCCACCTATTTCTTTGTTGTCAGACAATTCTATCTTCCCAGGCAAACACCTCATTGCTAGTAGAATACCCTTTTATCTTGATCCAAACCTACTACTACTAGCCCCAGCCATGAGAAACTATGCATGACTTATGCTTTAGAGCTAACTAGGTCATGCATTTTAGGTTTATTTTGAGCACCCATATGCAGTCCCTTCTCTCAATCTGTTTTGAAGTTTTGCATCCTGCACAATAGAGCCCATGTGATTGCAAAATCTAGCAACCCGCAATGTACATTTTGACTTTAATAAATCCAACTTCCCATCAGCCTAGATCCCCACTAGGCCTAACAGCCTCCTCAAAACTACTCCTTCTTCACCAACCCTCCTATGCCCCTTACTGGGAATTAAACCCCTTCCCCTTCTCACCATCTCTGCTAAGGTGTCAATTTTACAGAATGTTCCTGACTTATTCCTTTCCAACTTTGATCACTAGAACTGTCCCTGATGAACCACAGTAATGACAGCTACAATTGCCACTACCACCCCCTTCCACAAGGACGAACCAGGATAAAAATAGTGCTTTGTTGTTGTCCTCCAAAGAAAACCAATACAGAACGGAACTTTTCTCAGTTACTTTTCCCTTCTGACCAACAAAGGACTTTTCTGTATCCCCAGATTTCCACAAGAAGGATTGTCCCTTTTGACCCTTTCCCCATATCTCAAAGAACATACAGCAGACAAACAGAAGCATCCTTTCCTAAAAAGATAAAGTTAACAAAGCCATGACCACATTCTCCCAACCTCCCTCCTCCAAGAAAAGTCAAAGATCTTTGCCTCAATGCCTAATTTATTAACAACACTCATAGTCCCAACATATTATGTACATAGATTCATTCATTTAAAGAATTAGATCCATTTCGTTAAAATTTGTCAATGATTACCACCTCCCAAATAATCTTTTAAGTTGACATTTGCATCAATATGGCAACAATGGATTGGCAAACAAGCAGGAGCAGACATTGGTACAAAATAATAGATTCAAACCTCATTCAGGATTATAACAATGAATTTTGTAATGAATATCAGGACCCTATATGATACGGCACTTAAATTGTTGAGAAAATCCCCACAATGCCAACAAACAAGTATAGTTTTAACAGATTACTCACTAACATAGCTAATTGATATTTGCTAGAAAAAAGTTAAATTTGAACTAAATATTAACAGTAATTCTCAACTAAAACTTCCATAAGAAAAAACAATAGATGTGCATTTAACAATTCTTTTACCTACTGCAATGCACGTTTAAGATTATAAAAATGGGTTGTTGAGTCAAATGTCACAACTCCCACCATAGTGCGACGACCTTCCTGCATGAAGAACATTGAAACTAGTTATGAAATTTCCATAGCTCACAATTTTTATTTGTGCACATATGTTTAGAAGAATTTGAAATATTTGTGAACTTGTCTGATAGCAACTCAAAAAGCAGAAATCTGTAAACCTCCCAGGTAGGAATTCAGTTTAAAGTATGCTCCGAAACTAAGAAAAACTAACTATAGCCACACAACAAAAAACTACTACTTCCTCTTTGCGCAATATCCAAGCACTCCATAAAACAAAGTAAGAACAATGTCAAGTCTTTTTAGTATTTAGTCCCCAGAATCCCAAGAATATAAGAGACAGTCTAAATATCAACTTCATTTGTTATTTCCATTGAATTTAAAAAATTAGCATATCTTAAACAACAGAGAAGCCCTTAAAAATTTTTTTTTTCTAGTTTTGATTTCCCAGATCCAACACCATCATCAAGTAACAACATGCATCTTTTGAATTTCATTTTATCCTTTACAATGAGACAAATAGCAATACAAATATACTTTCTACTCTCTTAATCTCAAAATAATACTTGAGCAAAAAATAATCCAATTTCTTGAGCCAGTTGCATATCAAAAGCTTCTTGAAAGCCCAACATTAGAATTTTATAACTTTTTTCTTTAAACACGCACAATCTTTACCCTGAGGCAGACCAAGTGTAGATTCGTATCCCTTAGCAAAGAAAGCCAAAAGAATGAGGTCCACATTGCACAAGAATTTGGATCTTAAAGACAAAAACTTTACAGCTTTTATGCTGTTGCAGGAATTCTATTAGAAAAATTTTCACAGAATATGAAATCCCTCTAAAAAATTTTCTTGCTTTCATATTGCCACAACCGACCAATCTAATCCAAAAGAGAGGGATAGAAAAGAATTTTGTTAGAAAGAAAGAAGCAACATGAAGAATAGGAGGATAAGGTATCCTCCTTAAAGAAGAAAACAAAAATAATCAAAGAAAAACAAGTAACACATCAATATAGAAGAGCTTTCCCAAGTTTGTGTGTTTTCCAAGAAGATTCCCAATTTCCCAAAAAGAGAGAAGGGGGGGGGGGACATAGAAACAATCCTATCCTAAAACAAGATTAAGGGTAAATACTCCCTCTAAAAAGGCCGAGCATTCAACTCCAATTTACTTTACTCATACATTTTTTAAAATTGCCATATCCTGTACCAATACTAGTAACAGGACCCATACCAATGCAACATAGTGTACCACTGTCATCCAACAGAAAAACATACCTTGAGATGGAAGTAGTACCCAATTTGCAATTCAGAGGGAAAAGCATGGAACCCAGTAACAATGCCAAGAATGCCCATAACAATCACTTACTATAATGGATTGCTTCACTAAATTACAAGTTAACAACAACCTTATTGTAAATTGTAAGGTTAAACATAATGGGAGATATATTTGAACATCACCTCATTTCATTCCAACAATTCAATATTTCATTCTACTTCTTAATTGGAGGAGAGTGAAGGGAGGAGTGAATAATCTGAAGAGGTCTTGCCTCTTCTTATCTATTTCCATATTAGTAGCTTTAAATCTGGAAAGATCTACATATATGTTAAGTACCTAGCTACACAGCATCAAAGAAGCAATATAAGCCTAAATCCAATCAATGGGGGAAAAAAAACAAAACAAAACAAAAAAGAACCATTAAACATAACACAAGCTATCAGATTTATATGGCTAATACCATATTAAAGCTGTCTACTAATAGAACTCATAGGAAGATCAGCAATAACTTGACTGATTGCACTACAAGCCACAGCTGTTGCCCCAGTTTGTACTGCATTCATGGACACATCAATAAGAAAGAAGTACACAGCTGGCATTGGCTCACGAACCTATAAAAAATAGAATAAATCATATTCTAGTCATCATAAGCATCAAAGGTGGGGCAACAATAGTCAGAAAAAAATGACTCATTTCAGATCAAAGCCATAACTGCTTACTTTGTATTTTAGCTAATACCCAATTATGATGCCCACTACATATTTGACCTTATTCTATTGATGCAGGATGCCAGAGGACCAAGGAAACTCCAAGTAAAATAAGCAAGCATATATTCATGATGCATGCAGCAATAGCAACAAGAAAGCACAAACGTACAGATAGAATTTTTTTAATAGAATAAGAAATTGTATTAAGAAAAGAAGAGAGTACAGGAAGTTGGAGGACAATAAATCCTCAATCCCCCCCCCCCCAAAAAAGGTGCAATCTGAAAACAAGACAGCATATCAAATGCCCTAAGGCTACATCTGATACATAGAATTGTTAGGTACAGAAATGAAAAGGGAATAAGAATGTGATGGGAAATGACACTTATACCCCTCCATTAAAAAAATAATAATAAAAATAGATAGATATTATTGAGTAATGACAACAAAGACATAATAAACATTGCATTAATCATTTATATCTCATTTTCCGTGATTCCATCTCCTCTTCACTTTCCATTGTGCTACCAAATGTAGCCTACTAAAAATACTAATCAAAGGAGGAACAGTATCCTATCTCTTTGCAGGTCAGAAATAGTCAATACCCTAAAAAGACCATGAGCAGAGCACCAAAGAAAAGCCATGAATACAGTTCTGTCCCATGACAAATTTAAGGGTGAAGAAATGCCCTTGAAGATGCAGGCATTCCTCTCCAACCAAACAAACCACAGAATCCCATAAACCTTGCATTACCACAACATTTTGTTCTCCTCCTTATAAAAAAACCCTTTAAAATGAGTTTGCAGGAACTAATCCAAGGTAGCACCCAACTCTCCAAAAATACCAAATAGCCTATTCCAGAGGTAACTCACTGCTGGACATTGAAGAAATAAATGGGCCAGAGTTTCAAAATCAAATCTGCTCATAATACACATGTTAAGAGACATAGCTATATGGCCACATCCAACCAGCAACATAAGATTAATGTTTATCCTTTTGAGAATTGCAGTCCTAACGAACAATTTGACCTTAGAAAGAGCTTTAGATTTCCAAATTTTCTTTTCTTAACAAGAACAAACCTTTCCCTTGTGGAATAAATTGTTTGGAATCTTTGGTGAGAACTATGTTTGCTAGCAGGATTTACAGCTATTGGAGATTGCGAGATTAGAGGGCTGTTTCTTAGTCATTATCTGCTGAAGATATTAATTAATTTTTATTTTATCTCTTTGTTATCAATTAGAATTATCTTGTATTTCACTTATTTTGTATTTTTCTGTTCCTTATTTTTCACTTCTGTCACCTACTGTTAGGATAAGTCTTTCATTTAATTTTGTAAGCTAATCTCTTGGGATCTAAGAGGATAAAATATGCTAGTACTAGATCCCTATCAAAGGCGTCCTCTTCTTCAATCAATAAACAAGATCAAAGATTTAAAAACACTAATTTTTGACATGATATCAGAGCCATGATCAGTTTTAAAACTATGCAAGCCATGAACACTGAAGCTCATAGCTTCTCATCTGAAACACCAATCCTGAATCCACACAAGAACTCGCATCCTTCATGGGGGGCCAACAAACTATCCACCATCTTGACTACGAGACACAGGCTGGATGGAAATAATTGTCTCTAGTGGTCCCAAAGCTTTCTAATGTTCATCCGAAGGAAAGGCAAGGAAGATTACATCATTGGCCGTGCCTCTCCTCCTGCTATCATTGATCTAAAGTTCACAACATAGATGGCAAAAGATAACCAAGTCTTTCTTGGTCGGTAAATTCAATGACCATTGAGGTGGAAAGAAGCTTCAACTTATACAAGACATCCACAAAGATATGAGAGGCTGCCCAAGAAAGCTACCCATGTGTGGTAAACACTACTACACTCTTTGAGATAAACAGGTAGCTTCATGAATTGAAACTAGGTAACTTGTCAATTACAAATTATTTTAATCCTCTCATCACATTATGGCAACAAGTTGACATGCACAAAGTCCACCATTGGTCAAGCAACAATGATGCTACCTAGCTCCAGAAGTTCATAGAAAGTGAGAGAGTTTACAAATTTCTGCTAAGCTTAAATTCTGAATTTGAAGAAGTGAGTGGTAGAATTATGGCTGCCTAATCATTGCCAACCCTAAGAGAAGCATTTGCCACTGTGAAAAAGGCGGAAAGCATAAAGAAATTGACCTCTGGAAGTCAAGCAATGCCAAAAACCAGTGAAGCATCTGCATTAGTTGTCCAAGGAGCTCCACACACTTAATACAAATAAAAAAGGATGGAAGTCCTTGGTGTGACCATTGCAACAAGGTTAGCCAAAAAAGTGTGTTGGAAAGCTTCATGGACGGCCTACTAATCAAAAACAAAAGTAGAAAGCTAAGAGCAAAGGTTACTCGACAACCAATAAAGAAAAAGCAAAACTTGACCTAGACCTCATCAAGGAACAACTAGAACAGATACAGAGGATGATTGTGTTGGGATTTGTAGACACATCCAGCAGAAAAAGAAAAACAAAACAAGCAAAATCTCTCCCATGGATCCGTTATCTTTGCTTAAACCGAAATAAGGTAAAAGAGATATACCTCTAGCGCACAAAATTTTTCCTCTCCTTCCAATTAATCACATTTGGATGTTAAGGTGCTGCTCTTCACGAACCAACGCCCTCTACCAGTATCCATATGAACGGGATCTCCAACACGAATGGTATGCTAGCACCACATTATGCGAGTGTACCTCTCTAAACTCGTCCACAAGAATCACACGATTTCTCAAGTATGTAGCAGATCTCGTCTCTCTCTCTCTCTCTCTTATATGAAAAAGATGAATTAGTTTCACTCTCTTGCCTCTCTCTTATTTTGGGTGGTGTTGTGGCTACCTTTTTTATATTTTTAAAAGGTCACCTTTAGGAAATCCTAGCATCCCCTTTTATAAGAGAGCATTGCTAGGTCTCCAAGCAAAATAAATTTCGAAATTAATATATATATATTAATTTCGTCCACCACTATATTGAGAGAATACATTATCCCATCATAAATAGAATAATCTCCTATTCGAAATAGTATCTAAAGAGCAAATACATTTAATGTAGACAGACACTACATTCATTGAATCTAGACACCTTCTAAGTTCAATGAATTAGGACACTCTACCTCATATTAACCCATTCTTGTGTGCGACCCTGTAGGCCCATATAATGTTGGCAATGGGCCTAAAACTCCCTTTAGCCCATAAGTCATGAGTGGCATCTAGTAAGACATTATGACTACCCAAATTATATGAGGATTAATGATGCAATGCAACCTATCCTATAGCCCATGTCAAGTCCCTTTTGTTACACGATATCTAGGTCAAGCACAAGGCATGGAGACATCATCCTTGTATCGCTTGACCACGCTTTCTCGATCTTTAAGTAGACTGTCAAAACATATGAAACT
The DNA here is from genome assembly GCA_026724425.1 of Erythrophleum ivorense. NCBI lineage: Eukaryota > Viridiplantae > Streptophyta > Magnoliopsida > Fabales > Fabaceae > Erythrophleum > Erythrophleum ivorense. The sequence continues at coordinate 53,806,419 of JAIUCV010000002.1, forward strand.
CCTTTCATTTGAGCACGGCCATGCATTTTTCATTCTTGCTTATCAAGGGGCCCAAAAGGAACAAATACCTTCTTGACCACTCATCTTTTTCTGCATGTATCCCATTGTATCCAATCACAACCTTTATGATCACCCAATTAAAGACGACTTTTGATTATGTCAAAATATAACATTTCTCATGTAAGAATCTATGGCGGTCTTAAGTCTAAGGGCTCAATGATATGGCTATAGATGCGATACGCTTATAACCTAGTCCATGTAGCTATTTTACAACGGGTCAGCCCAATGCCTTCGTCTCTAACAAGTGCCTATGATTTTGATTTGTATCTACATACATGATCATATCATAATCATCAATCAAAATCATACTAGTCTTAATTTATAATTATTCCCACAATAATGATCGACTAAGGACATTTAAGATAACTATAATTACCTAAGGATCTTATTATCTAACAACCACGCAAACAATATAATAATGATAATAAAACTCTTTATTAAATTAAGACAATGTTCACAATAAATTGAGAGGCCTAAGGCACAATCTTTAACAAATTGGTGGTCAAGAGAAAATACAATCAAAAAATATAGGGCCTAGTTTGATGGCACACTTAAGTAAAATGTCTATGGCCTCTAATATTGAAAGACAAACTAATAATGTGTGAGTTGTAGATTCAAGTGCAACCGAACACATGACTCGCGATGCCTCTATCATGGAAGAAATTGCACCATGCACTAACAAATTGATAGTAAGAATAGTAAATGGTTCTTTAGTTGATGTCAGTAGCATAGAACAGCACAAGTGTTATTGGAATTGGCCAAGCCCATTTATCCATATTAGATCTTTCTATTTACTCATGTATCTCTGCTATTAAAATTGCCTTTTTTAATTTCTTGATTGTGTGGCACTATTCGTGAGATATACCAAGATCTTGGTTAATCCCGTAGGTGTATATGTGCTCGATTTTTTCCAAAATAACACACAGAACTTTTTGACTCTATTATTCTTCATAGTATCAAAGCATTTATCCATATTAGGTGTATATCAAAGCATTTCGACAACTTAGGGCCTTTCACTGCCATTGGGGGTCATCATCCAACCCTATTGAGCAGCGCTAGCTCACAAATTATGGCTGCCGATATCACAGAGACAACCGATGAACAAAACAACGCCACCTCTAGTTCACGACAAACATCCGTGATCTCACATCCTCTACTAGCAACATCGACTCCCTTTGATGGGCTCTCTTCAATCCCAGTAACCCATCATCTGAATGAGAATAACTACCTCCTCTAGTCTAGGAATATACTAATGTATATAAGAGGCCGAGGCAAGGAGAAATATATCACAACGGAGGTAACTACACCTGCAATCATAGATCCAAAATACAACACATAGGTCTCTAAAAACAACACAGTGATGATATTGGTAATAAATTCCATGACCACTGAGATAAGTGGAGATTACATGCTAGCCACCATTGCCAAGAAAATATAGGACTCAATAAGAAGAACATATATTGTTCGAGATAACACTGCTACCGTTTTCCAAATCAAGAGACAGCTTTGAGACCTTAAACAAAGGGAGAAGACTATCACTCAATACTATTCCTCGTTTATGCGATTGTGGCAGCAAATTGATCTCTATGAAGTTCATAACTATACATGTCATGCATATGCAAGTCTCTACAAACAACTAGTGGAGAATCAAGAGGTCCTATGATTTTCTATTAAGATTAAGTGACAAGTGTGAAGATATCAGGGGAAGAATTATGAGCCTGAAACCAATGCCATCCCTTGAGGAGACTACAAACATAGTAAGATGAGAAGAAAGTAGGAAAAAACTAACTCGAGGCACCTCCCCCATGCATGCTAAAGCCTCAGCCATGATAACTAGAAGAGGCCAAATAGTTGATTAGAAGGGTAAGAAAACCAGAAAATGGTGTGATCACTGTAATAAAGAGGGTCATACCAAAGCTATTTGCTGGAAGATTCAGGGGAAACCTCCAAACCACAAAACAGGGGCTTGAATTGAAAGCAAAGGGCTGTTAGTAGGTACAAAGGCTGATGGAGAAACTCTTAATTAGGAGGAGATGGCAATGCTAAAGAAATTATTAGAGAAACATAGTCTCCAAAGTTCTACAAGTGAGAAAACTCCTACTACTCCTTCTATTACTATGGCTCAAGCAAGTATTTACCTTACAACTATCCTTCAATCTATTGTAAAACCTAAGAATGTATGGGTTGTGGATTCTGGAGCTACAGATCATGTAATTGGCTTTAAGGAAGTTTTCAGTAGCTTCGAATACTATTCTGTAAATACTTGTGTTAAAGTAGCCAATGGAACTTATGCCAAGGTTCATGGTATGGGTATGATAATTATACCAGAGACAATTGAACTAAAGAATGTGTTGTATGTCCGTGATATTAAGTGTAGTCTGCTTTCTATTAGACGAATAACAAAACAACTAAAGTACATTGTTAACTTTTCTAATGTTGATTGTGTATTTCAGGATTTGGCTTCAGGAAAGACAATTAGCAATGCTAAGGAATGGGAAGGACTCTACTATCTAAATGCGAAGAGAAACAAAAGTGAAAAAGTTGGTGTTATGTCTACTATTTCCAATAATTAGATTATGTTATGGCATTATAGATTAGGCCACCCAAGTCTTAGTTACATGAAACATTTGTTTCCAAAATTGAGAAATAAAATTGACTCTTTTTCCTTCCATTGTGAATTCTATCAATTTGCCAAGCATACCAGATATAATTATCCTTCCCATGCCTATAAAGCTTCTAAGCCTTTTTCATTAATCTATGGTAATATTTAGGGTCCTTATAGAATTTCAACTTTATCTAAATCAAGATGTTCATAACTTTTATTGATGATCATGCCCGTGTTATTTGGGTATTCCTGATGAAAGAAAAATCTGAAGCATTACAAATTTTCAAAAACTTTCATATTTTCATAAAAAATCAATTTGGCACCAACATTCAAGTTCTTAGAAGTGATAATGGGAGAAAATATCTTAGCTCTAATTTCCAAAAATATCTTACTGATAATGGCATACATTATCAAACCTCCTGCATCAGTACCCCACAACAAAATAGGATAACTGAGAGGAAAAACAGACATATCCTAAAGGTGTCTAGAGCACTCCTCGAAAGCACCGATACGGCAAACAAGGTTCCGTACCCGTACCGAATACGTGTTCAGTATGGACACGCGCATCGTACGGGTACAAACGTACCCGTACGTTTCAGTTTTCGTCCGTACATTCGAAAACATTTCTTTCCATATCGAAACGTTCCAAAATCGCTAAGACACAGCGCCGAAACGACTTTGAAATGGCCCAAAACATTTTGTGCCTCATTTACCTTAATGATCGAGCCGGTCTTCATTTCTCTCTTGCCTTTGGTTCCTATTGCGTCTCACCATGCTGTGTCTCCCTCTATGTTGCTCATCTCTTCGCTCCGTTTTGCGTCATCTTCTCCAGCAAGCCGTTTCTGTCGTCTTCTCCGGCTGTGGCAGGTGAGCCTCCTTTTCAGTGGCTTCTATTTTCGTTTTTTGTTTAAGGCCCAAATCATTGCGTCTTCTTTTCAGTGGCTTCTATTTTCGTTTTTTGTTTTGAAAGCTTGAATCATTGCGTCTTCATTCCAGTGGCTTCTGTTTTGTTTTTTGTTTTAAAGCTTGAATGGGACTGGACGTCACGAGAGAGGAGCTGGAAGTGTATTTATATGTTGAACATCGAAGCCGTGAGCTCCCTTTTACTCTCTTCTCCGTGTCTTCCCTTTCTTGAGAAGTTGAGAATCTTAGAATCACTCCCAGCTCTAAAATTTATATTCAAGAGGTTTCTTTATTTTTATAGTTGATTATGTGCTAGGACCTTCATTTTCAAGAAGTTTAAGTTCAAAATTTAGAAGACTTGTTTATTTCATATTAAGCAAGAGAAAAATCAAAATTAAAATAGGGAAAAGCAGGGAGAAAACATATGGTCCTCCTTTTCTTTTGAAGCATCTAAGTTTGCTATTTCCAAGAGAAGGACAGGAAGCTGAGGCCCATAAAGTTTCCATTTGAAATTTAAGATATTAATATTGAAACTGTTGAGGGGTAGTAGAGCTAGCCCACCATAACATGAAGCTACTTTTTTTTTTGATATGGCACGACGATGTGCCAAAGAAGAAGAGATTGACCTTCCATTTCCAATTCTAAGCCCCAGTAGTGACCAAAAGTGGTTGATCTACAAATTGTAATTTGTGATATTATTTATGTTATTACAGCTTATTTATAATTTAATTTATTTTTTAATGACTTAGATTATTGAATATATATATAATTATATATATATATATATATTCTCATACCTGTATCCTAAAATTTTAGAAATTGTCGTATCCCATGTATCGTGTCTTGTCGTACCCGACACGCGTACCTATATCGGTGCTTCTTAGGAGCACTCATGTTGACCAACAATGTTCCTCACATTTTTTGGGGAGATGCCATCCTCACATTAGCATACTTGATTAATAGGATGCCTTCCAAAATCTTGCACTTCCAAACCCCTATTCAAAAACTCCAGAAATTTTATCCCACCTCAGACCTCATATCTAATATTCCTCATAAAGTATTTGGGTGCACTGTTTATATCCATAATTAGAGTGGGGGGAAACTAGATTCACGTGCTATCAAATGTATTTTCTTGGGTTATTCTCCTACTCAAAAGGGGTATAAGTGTTATTCTTCTATTTCACATAAGTACTTTGAAACTATGAATGCCAATTTTTATGAAAATCTTCCCTATTATCCTAAATTATCCATTTAGGGGGAGAATAAAGATAATGAATGGCTAATTAGTAATGATTTTGTTCCTAGAACTCAAACTGATGTGAATGAACGCCACTTATCACTAGATTCTTACACTGTTCAGCCTCACTTTACACCTCATGCACCTGAATCTCACCACCCTAAACCCAAAGAACCTATAACATCTCGCCACCCTGAACCCCAGGAACCTATAACCATTTTTCTAGCACATGAAACAAACACTAAAAATCTAGAAGATGAGAACGTAACTGAGACAAAGGTGGAACAACCTTATATGAGGGACTTTAAGACTTATCTCAGAAGGAACAAGAGCACAAATAACCAAAAGAGTGCAAGTAAAGAAGATCCCATTCCTGAACAGAACCAAGAGTCAAATCCTGATGAACTTGATCAACCAATTGCATTAAGGAAGGGGAAAGGCTCTAGTACTCAGCACCCAATTGATAAGTATGTATCCTATAAGAAATTATCTCCTACTTTGAAGATGTTTGTAGTAAATGTGACTAAAGAGAAAGTGCCTAACTCCTTTAAGGAGGCTATTGATAACCAAAGGTGAAGGGAGGCAATTCAGGAAGAACTGAGAGCTCTTGAGAAGAATAAGACATGGGAGATAACATACTTACCAGAAGGAAAAACTACTATTGGGTGTAATTGGGTGTTTACAATTAAATATAATCCTGATAGAACTATGAGCAGATATAAATCTAAATTAGTGGCCAAAGGTTTCACACAGACTCATGGAATAGACTACCAAGAAACCTTTGCCCTAGTTGCCAAGCTTAACACAATCAAAATGTGACTTTCAATTGCTACAAATATAGATTGGCCATTACATCAATTAGTTGTAAAAAAAATGCCTTCTTAAATGGTGAACTAGAAGAAGAAGTGTATATAGAGGTAGCACAGGGATTGAGAAATCTGGATAACGGTGGAAAGGTTTGTAGACTTCTAAAGTATATCTATGGCTTGAAACAGTTTTCAAGGGCTTAATTTGAGAAATTTACCTAAGTGGTGAAAAGATTTGGATATATCTAATGTCAAACAGATCATACCTTGTTTATTAGACAATATGGAGGTAAAAAATCCATACCCATTGTTTATGTTGATGATATTGTTGTAACAGGTAATGATACTATAGAAATTGAAAGACTAAAGGGCAACCAAACAAGAGAGTTTGAAATCAAAGACCCAGGAAGGCTCAGATATTTTCTAGAAATGGAAATTGCTAGATCAAATAGTGGGATCAGTGTTCCACAGTAAAAGTATACTCTTGATCTCTTAAAGGAAACAGAAATGCTAGGAGCCAAACTTATGGACACACCTATGGAGACAACTTACCAACAGAATTTGAAACAAGAAGGGGCACTAGTGGATAAGGAAAGGTACCAGAAGTTAATAGGTAACCTCATATATTTGTCGCACACTAGACATAACATCAATTTTGCATCGCGAGCCAATTCATGAACAACCCACGAGAAGAACACATGGAGGGAGTGTACAAGATCTTGAAATACTTGAAATTGACACTTGGAAAAGGACTCTTCTCTGCCAAGAGGAATGATAGAAATGTGGAAGTTTATACAAATAATGATTAGGCAGGGTCCGTAGTTGACAGGAAATCAACAACTAGCTACTACACCTTTGTGTGGGGGAATCTTGTGATGTGGAGAAGCAAGAAGCAAACAGTGGTTGCAAGAAGCTTAGCTGAAGCAGAATATAAAGCTCTAGCTCTAGGCGTCTATGAAGGGATCTAGATCCAGAGAGTGATGCAGGAACTTGGAATGAAAGTGGATATGCCTATCAAAATGTGGTGTGATAATATGGCTACTATAGGAATTGCACAAAATCCCATACACCATGGCTGGACAAAACACGTAGAGGTTGACAGACATTTCATCAAAGAAAAGATTGATTCGAAGATCATAGACCTATCCTATGTCTCATCCAACTTACAAGTGGCTGATATTCTGACAAAAGCTCTCTTAAGAGTCAAGTTCAAAGAGTTAGGGAGCAAGTTGGAAATAATCAATATCTATTCACCAGTTTGAAGGCGAGTGTTGGAATGGGCCAAGCCCATTTATCCATATTAGATCTTTCTATTTACTTATATATCTCTACTATTAATATTGCCTTTATTAATTTCCTAATTGTGCGGCATTGTTCGTGGGATATACCAAGATCTTGGTTAATCCTGTAGGTGTATATATCCCTAGTTTTTTCCAAAATAACACACACAGAACTTTTCAACTCTATTATTCTTCAAGTGTCTTATGACTTAATTCTAAAAAATGTGCTTTATGTGCCAAGAATTACTTGTAATCTACCATATGTTAGCCAAATTACAAAAGACAATAATTGTGTAGCTAATTTCTACCCCAATGAATGTATCTTTCAAGATTTAAGGTCCAGGAAGATGATTGGCAATGCTAGAGGGCTTGATGGCCTATACTACATTCATGGACATGGAAAGAAGAAGAAAGCAACTCTATCTACCTATTCCACACATGAAGAAATGAAGTTGTTGCATTATCATTCTAGATATCCTAGTGTTCATTGCCTTAAGTACATGTATCCTCCATTACTTAATAAAAATATTTCCAATTTTTGGTGTATCTAACACACAAGAAATTCCTACTCTCCTTATAACTATAAACCTAGACAACCATTTACAATCATTCAGAGCGATGTTTGGGGTCTCTCTAGGGTAAAAAATATTAATAAGACACAATGGTTTATTACCTTTATCAATGATCACACTCGATTAATATGAGTATACTTGTTGACAGAAAAATTTGGAGTCCCTAATGTATTTCAAAATTTTCACACCCTCATTCAAAACAAAAATTAAAATTTTGCAATCTGACAATGCTAAAGACTATTTCAACTATGTCCTTGGGAACTATCTTGTCAAACATAGGATCATTAACCAAAGCTCCTGTGTCAACACCCCTCAACAAAACAAGGTCTCCAAACAAAAGATTAGATACCTCTTAGAGGTAGCTAGGTCTTTCATGATAACATTCAATGCTCTTGAAACATTATGGGGAGAAGCTATACTTATTGCAACATGCCTATCAATTAAATACCCTCCAAAACCCTAAACTTTAAAACACCTCAACAAGTTCTCCTTGAAACCTATCCTACTACCCCAATCATGACCGACCTCTTATTAAAGGTCTTTGGGTGTACATCTTTCATTCATGTTTACAATGGGAGAAAACTTGATCCTAGAACACTTTAACTACATTTTTCTTGGATACTACCCACACAAAAAATAAAGGTATAAATGCTACTATTCCATCACACAAAAATACTACACTACCATGGATGTGACCTTTTATGAAAACCAACCTTTTCATCCCAAAACACTCATTTAGGAGGAGAATCAAAACACAAGAGAATGGTTGTTTCAATATGACTTTGAACCTTCGCAAACCTTAAATATATCAGCCACTAAACCAAAGGAAACGATACTCTAAATACCCACAATTCCAACCTATTTCCAACCTTTATACACTATTGATCATGTCCTTGAAAACCACATAGAAAATACTACTACAACCGAGACATGTCCTATTGCTATACAGGGAAAAGAATCATGTGAGAGGGAGGAGGAACAGCAGACAAAATAGCCATGCATGGAGGAAAATTAGTGTGCACCCCCTGAGCAAGGCCAATCATCAACCTCAACTTCAAATCATAACCTAGTATTGCACTAAAAAAAGAGGTAAGATCGCATACAAAACACTCCATAAGCAATTATGTCTCGTATGATAGATGATCTCCCCCTATGAAGTCTTTTGTAGCAAGTGTTTCAGTAGAAAAACTACCAAAAAGTGTCCATGATTATATGAAAGTTCCTAAATGGAAGGCTGCTAGATATGAAGAGATAAATGCATTAGAGAAGAACAGAACTTGGGGGGTTACTGAGCTACCTAATGGAAAAACAACAGCGCATTACAAGTGGATTTTCACTATTAAATATAATCTAAATGTAAGTATCAACAGGTATATAGCAAGGCTTGTTGTCAAAAGGTTCACTCAAACCCATGGCATCAACTTTCAAAAGACCTTTGCTGTAGTAGCTAAATTAAACACGATTAAGGTACTATCATCCTTTGCCTCTAATCTAGATTAGCCACTTTTCCAATTAGATATAAACAACTCCTTTTTAAATGGAAATCTAGAAGAAGAAATATACATGGATATTCCTCTTGGATTTAAATCGAATAAAAAACCTAATAAAGTTTGTAAATTGCATAAGCCAATATATGGGTTGAAACAATCCCCTTGGACTTGGTTTGAAAGATTCATAAGGATTGTTAAAGGATATGGATACCATCAATGCTAGACGGATCACATGTTATTTATCAAGGTTGTCTCTAATGGAAGAATTGCTATTTTGATTGTTTGCATTGATGATATAGTCATTACAAGAGAATACTTGGATGAAAAAGAAATTGATGAAGGATATTGCAACTGAATTTGAAGTTAGAGACCTTGAAAACCTAAGATACTTCTTAGGGATGGAAGTAGCAAGGTCAAAGCAGGGAATAGCCATGTCTCAAAAAAAAAAATACACGCTGGATTTGCTTGAAGAAACAAGAATGTTGGGTTGCAAATTTGCTGAAATGCCTATGGAAGCCAATTACAAAGTGAGCCTAAAAGAAGACTGTGCACCAATTGATACAAGAACATACCAAAGACTGGTAGGTAAACTAATCTACTTTTCTCACACAAGACCTAATATTTGCTTCCTTGTAAGCGTTGTGAGTCAATTTATGAATAAACCGAATGAAGAGCACCTAAACGTAGTCAGTAAAATACTGAGATATCTGAAGTCAACCCTAGGTAAGGGCCTCTATTTCAAAAAGAGATATATTGAGGGGTCGAGGTTTACTCATATATTGATTGGGCAAGATCTATTACAAATAAAGGTTCAAGAACAGGCCATTGCACATTTATTTGGGATAATTTGGTTACTTGGAAAAGTAAAAAACAGTCAATTGTAGCCAAGAGCAATGCTGAAACAGAATCTTTAACACTTGATTTGGGAATTTGTGAAGTCATATGGCTGAACAGACCACTTAAAGAATTGAAAGTTGATATTAAGGCACCAATGAAGTTCTATGTGACAATATGGCAAAACATTGGGATAGCAAAAAAATCCCATGCATCATGATAGAACCAAACACGGAGAAATTGGTCATCATTTTATTAAAGAAAAGATTAAGTCAGGCATTATAAAGCTGTCCTACATGCCTACAAATTCTCAAGTGGCGGATCTACGGACCAGAGCCATAACTAAAGTGAAGTTTGAAGACTTAAGCTCCAAACTAAGAATGGTTAACATTTACGCCCAACTTGAGGGAAAGTGTTGGCGATCACAAGATCAAAGGCCTGTTTCTTAGTCATTATCTGCTAATGATATTAATTAATTTTTATCTTATCTTATTTGTTTGTCACCAATGATCATCCTTATCTTGTATTTCATTTATTTTGTATTTTTCTGTTCCTTATTTTTCACTTCTGTTAGTTACTATTAGGATAAGTCTTTCAATTAATTTTGTAAGCTGATCTCTAGGGATCTAATAGGATAAAGTCTATTAGTACTAGATCCCTATAAGAGGCATCCTCTTCGACAATCAATAGACAAGATTAGAGAATCAAAAACTCTGATTTTTGACAACAATAGTTTCTTCTCATACGGTTCAAAGGTTTTGACCGTACAAAGGATGCAAGAACTTTTTAGCAATGTGCAGTTTATGCAGTAATTTCGAATGCATGGTTAGAGTGGAATGCTCATATTTTTAGGGTTGTTTCATTGTCTCTAGATGACATATCGAAAAAGGACATGTAGCTTCTTTGTGGTGTTCAGATCAAAGGTTTTTTAAAGGGAGCATCTCTGTTGGATATCTAGAGGGACCAGTCAGCATTGTTGCATGTTTAACCTTTTCCCATTTATTTTGCTTTATTGTTCTGTAATTCTGTTTTCTTGAAGGATACCAATCCTCCTCATTTGTATCTTTCTTCTTTCCAAATAAAATTCCTTCTTTTATCTTAAAATAATAATTTATCAAAAACAAACAATGATGCAAGGCAAGGCTCACTCATTAGACAGGTTTTAGAAGAAATATTTTTCAGAGAAAAAGAGGTTGAAGCAATAAAGGGAAGAGAAGATGCTTAAAATAGAATTGCTCAACCTTTTGATGAGCATGGCCATGGCTATGGCGCTAATTCCTCAACGGTCCATGTTCTGGAGCATATTGGTGTTAATTTATTATGTAACACATTAATTCAAATGGAAGCTCCACTGGTTTTGGAAGCTTCATCAACTTTTCTCCAATATAGCTCCACTTAATCTTCTTCCTCAGTTTGTCCTTTATATTTAATGTTATGTCTTCCAATGCATTTGTTGGGTGGATTTTAGAGGATGTGTGGCAGTGGTGCTCCTGGTTTTCACCGTCTCATGCAACATCATGATTCTCCTTTACCAAGTACTAAGAATTATGAAGCTCCCAAGGCAAAGGTCATTCACTTAGGTCATTTAAGGGTGAGAGGTACAACCATGATCACAATCCTTGCTCAAAAAGCTGAATTTTTAGCTGTTCAATAAATCCAGGAGAGAGTTGAAGGTGTATGCAACACCTAGGACTTAAGAGAGGAAAAAGAAGAGAGCATAGAAGGACTTGCAGAGGTTAGCTACCACAGCTGACTATGGAGGTTAACAGGGGTAGGAGACAGCCTGTTAAATCAGCAGGATCCGTAGGTGGAATGATAAAGGGTTCGGGAACCTTTTTAAATGTCAGAAGTATAAGGAGCTAGCAGGTAGGGTAAGTCCTGATATTGTTCTTTTTCCTTCTTTCTTGGCCATAGATATTGTTCTTTTTCAAGAAACCAATACAGAGGAGAGGGACAGATTTTTTATCAGAACTTTTTGGGACTCCCAGTTAGAGATTTAGAAATTATTCCTTACTCTGGCTCCCAAGTGCTTTACTGGGTTGTTTGGGATACTTGGCTAGCCTCTAAAATAGCTTTCCTTCAGGGTTGTTTTGCCTTGTGTAATTTATTGGAAGTTCAGGGAATGTGGTTGCTGGTGGGTTACTTCTCTTGGTCCTATTAATTTTATTAGTGACAGAAAGTTGATAAATTAGTTTATTTGAAAGATTTTATAAATACTTCAATAAAAGTTATGAAGTCCCTGTTCATGGGCTACTAGTCTGGAAAATCAGTAAGACTTAAACACCATTGCAACACCCAAAGAGTTGCCAGTATGATCCTTGAGCACCATACCATTGCATGCATACCACCATTACCTTTAAGAGGCCTTTGATCTAACTCCTTTCCTGGTAACATGACATCCTAAAATCCTAACCTTGGCACTAGTGATCTTAAATTTCTTTGCCATACTACTACATCTGAGACAAATTTACGTTCCAGAATAATGTCATCATAACTTCCTCTTAATCAACAAATACAACCTAAACCCCAGACAAGTGGAACTCAAGAAAGAATAAAATTATATCAGTCATAAGACAAACTAAAGGACAGCAAAATCTATTAAGAGAAAAAAAATGGTGTTCCAAATTGTCAACAATTTTTTTCTTTGGCCAAACTAAATTTTCAACAATAAAACTTCATGATAATTCAGTTTTTATCACCAATAACTGATTTTATAATCATAGAAGATATAGGAAAATTGGATATAATTCGGTCTCATTTTTTTCTTTTCTTCTTGATATAGTATATTTTATATAAATTGACAAAAAATTGGAAGCCCATCACAAGTTACTTAATATTGCTTTCAGATAATCATAACCCTTTTACTAATACAATGCATTTAAATTTCACAAATTGGCGACAAAGAAGCACCAGTTTTCCTCATCCTTCAATTTCGGATTTATATAATTCTGAAGAGGAAGGCCACTCCAAACCCATTTACAAGCTATATAAAATTCATCCTATCACCAATTCCTTGGCAATATAAAACAGGTTAGAATAACAGGTACAGCAATTAAATTATAGGGTATAAACTTATCACAGGATAAGGGCTTTAACCATCAAGAACCAGATACTACTTCTCGAATGCTCAATATGGTATAAAATGATGATGCATCAAACTCAATACATTTTGATGATGGAATCGATAAGTTCACCCATGATATAGCATCCTTCCAATGATAGATAACAGACGAGAAATTAACACACACAAAAAAAAAATTTTATATGAAAAAAAGAATATATTGATGAGAAGAGAGAAAATTACAGAATGGGAAAACATTGGGTAAGGAATCCTCCCTAAACAAAAGCTAGTACAAAAGAAGACAACCCAGGCTCTAACTCAAAAGACACTCAAAAGTCATCTTTGTAAATATGTATATTCTAGAATTTTTATTTTTCTTATGAAAAAAAAAATTATGTACATTCTACAAATAAACTAACCATAAATTCCTTTGTAGCAACAAATTCAATTGCTCCTCTACATAGCTCAGGCCTTTCATCAGCATCTCTACGCCGACCATCTGAACCCAGATTGCAGTGGTAGTCACGTGGAGTTTCATCAGTAAATCCTGTAAAACATACAGTTTATATATGCTAAAAAGAAATTCCTGAATTCATCAAGCTATATATCACACAATTTGCACAATTGTAAGATCACATTCATGGAAACCAGAAGTTACAAATGCTTTAAACACATAAAGTTGTCATATAAGTAATAACAATTAAACAATATAAAGACTAACTTCACCAGTTAATAACAAAACAAAGTTCTAATTTCCTTCCCTGAAATCCCTTAGGGAATGAATGCCAAACCCCCCCCCCCCCAAAAAAAAAAACAAACAAACCAAAGAAAAAATTGCACACTATTGGAACCCTCCATTGTACAAATAAGAAAAAGGCCACAACTTAAAACCTACTCATTAGGATGAGCAATAAATAGCAGAAGTAACTTGTACAAACCACACAAGTTGCAGATGAAACGCCTTCCTTGATCAATGAATTTCATGAAAGGATTTATGTAAGCCTTACAATGTGAGCAACGGACAGGACCACTTCCCCCAAAATCCACAACCTATAAAAGATAAATAAAAAGTAACAACTTGTTAGTAATTATGCATCAAATGCATTTAGCAAGTTATACATTAATTATCAACTAAAGGCAACAACATATTCAAAACAGAGCAAAGTAAATTAGGAACATCATTAAATAAATTATATCCTTCATAGTTGTTGATGGCACACCACGGTGCATGGCACATCATCACAGCATGTTGCATGATGCAACACCTGTGGCATTGCACTTTACAAATGGCATGCACTAAATGTGCCATTTTCGGTGGTGCATGAAGCATGCTATGCATAAGAAAAATAGCAAAAATTTCAGTTGCCCTCAACTATTTTAGACAGAAACCTTCTATGATGGAGAACAGAGACCAGCAACAGCACATTGATTCAGCCCTTCAATATGAGCCCAACTGGACCATGGTCCAATTCCCAGTTCAACCAGTCAAATTAGACTGTCCAGTTATAATAACATTGGTTTTTGTGCATTATTTTTGTAATTTTTTATTGTATAATTATATGTTTGCAGCACTTGCAATGCACAAAGCTGCAAGCCAAGCACTATGGCTCTAAAAGCCCTATTGGCAACAATGTACACCATCACCAACTATGGTATCCTACTAGAGAACAAGGGTAAGTATACAGAATTGTTTAAAGAAAGCAGTTAAAAGGCTCAAACAGTCACTGACTATGTGAGAAAACAAAGTCGAAAGATGTAAATAGAAAAGATAATACTCTTGAATTAAATAGTGTCAGAAATTTGTGTAAAAATTTATTAAACCAAGCCTAAGTAAATACTGTAATAGGAACCTCAAACTCCCACCAGAATTTCAGAGATACAACCCCAGAAAAAGTAGAAAACACAGTAGCCAAAGGAGAAAAAATATCCTAGCTTAGAAAAGACTAGGCCCTCACCAAATCCTCACTAAAATTCTTCCTATCTCGCTCTCTCTCAGCCCCCCTTCCAATCCTATTATCCTAAGAAACTCCCTCCAGAACTTCCCTTGAAAAGCTTCCACAAGTCTCTCACCCACTTAGATATTTCTCAAGGCAGTTCTCCCTCTTGATGGAGTTTGCTAAGGAAAAAAGAAAAAAAGGTGCTGAGAGAGAGTGAGGTAGGTAAAATTTAGTGAGGTTTTGGAGAGGGCCTAGTCTCTTCTAAGCTAGGATTTTTTTTTCCTTCTTTTAATTTTGGGGGTCTATCATACGATCAAATAGAAGAAAGAAAGAGAAGGCTAAAATATGAACAGGAGAATCCCAAATGGGGCCAGTAAATAAATCTATAAACTGAAATAATGTTTTCCTGAACAACAAAAAGGCACCTGCAAAGGAAAACTCAAGCAGATACACCGGTAAGCAGGCTATCAAACATTTGACAAAGCTGCTGAGCTACACAAAGCTCCTAACATTTCAGTCACTACACTAACATGATAACACATTGTAAGTCGAGAAAAAGCAACCCCAATTTTAAAACAAAAAGTAGCATATTTCAAACATTTTTAACATGATGAGTGATTCATGTGCAAAACACCACAATCCACTAAACTATAGTTTCCAAAATCCATACTACAACCATTTAGCTAAATCTAGCACTTCAATCAAATTGATGACAAATATGTGAACTTTAAAAAGAAAACAATCATCATTACTTGTATGGGCTCCTCAGATGGGTGAGGAAGGACCAAAGGTTGAACTAACAAAGTAAACTGCATTCCTGATGTTGTCAAAAGGTCAGCAATGAAAGGAATCTGTTAAATTCACCAGAAAGAACAAAGCAACAAAAAGAAATCCATGTCATATGAGAGAAATCAGAACACTTTCAAACTGCGGAAGAGAAATCAATTATTGTAAAGACAAAATTTCTTTATCCAAGAAGAGGACCTTATTAGAAACAGAGAAGAGAAAAGTACAATGCAAAAGAACAAGCAACATCTCGGGATAAATAAAAGAAAATAAAAACTACAAAAAGAATAAGGCCCTCCAATCTCAGAATAACTGAAGATAAAATTTCACATAAAATTAAAAAAAAAAATGCCACTAACAAGCACAGTTTTAGGAACCAAACCAATCATTGATAAAGTGAAGGTACCGGTTCACTTGGTCAACCAGTAGGTTATTAATTAAACCAAATGAACTATTTATTACTGCATCACCAAGTTCCTCATTTGTAAGCCAAAATTCTTCTACTACTACTAGAAAGTTTTAAAATGACACTCCACCTAATAAGTTTAAATCTTTGAGAGATATTTATGAGCTTTGTCAATTTGCTTATGTTATTTCAAATCCTACAACCTATGAAGAAGCTGCAACAAAAGAAGAATGGCAAAGAGCAATGAGAGAAGAAATGATAGCAATACAAACAAACAAAACATGGGAGATGATAGATTTGCCTAACAATTACAAAGTAATTAGTTTTAAATGGCTATTCAAAACCAAATATCATGTAGATGAAAGCATACAAATACACAAATCTCAACTCTCGAGAAAAAGATATGCACAGCAACATAAAGATGATTTTAAAGAGACCTTTTCTCTAATAGCTCATTTTGAAACTGTGACATTATCTTAGCATTGGTTGCATAATTACATTGGCTTATTTATCAATTTGACATTAATTTTCCATTTTTAAATGGGGACCTGCAAGAAGAAGTATATGTAGCTTAACCTGAAGGTTTTATAGTTGAAGGAAAAGATACAAAAGTGTATAAGTTGAGAAAGGCTTTATATGAATTGAAACAAGCCCTACAAGCATGGTATAACAATATTGATAGCTACTTTTAGCAAAATGGATTCACATGAAGTGAAAATAAGCCTACACTTTATTTGAAGAGGGAAGGTAAAAATGATTTTATTATGGTTTGTTTTGTATGTTGATGATATCATTTACATAAGCTCTTCTAACACACTTGTGACTAAGTTTAAATCACATACGATGAAAAAGTTTAAAATGCCAAATATGGGTTTGTTGCATTATTTTTTAGGTCTAGAAATACAACAAGTAGAAGATTTTTATCTTACAAAGGTAATATGCCAAAGATTTACTTAACCAATTTGTAACACCCCAAAATTAATTAAGGTATTAATTATGGGTTTAGATTAATTAAGAATAATTAATATGGAATAATCGGATAAGTTAAGTGAATAGAAATTTTGGAGAGTGATAACCATGATTTTTATATACTTTATTCTCCTTAACTTAGGCATTTTAATGATTAAATATGGCTCTAAGACTTCAATTAGATAAGATTTTATTTTAAGTGGTCATTTCTATATTTTAGGAATTTAGTTGCAAATTATTGGTTTTTAATGCTTAAATTTATCTTAAATAATTTATGTGAATATTCCTATTTGAATTTTCTCACTTCTTTGTGCAGAATTTTAATATGTAATTGGAGTTTTGAATAGAAAATTAAATTGAAGAAAAAGAGAAGAGACTTGGAAGCACAAGCAAAACAGAGCCATGCATGGGATATAAGAAGGAAAATAAGAAGGAGAAAAGCACGTGGAAAATGCATGGAAAATATGTGGAAGAATTCTTGTATAAGTTGGAGATTGGAAGAACAAAGAAGAAGCTATGGGCTTGACGTGAAAGTAAACAAAAGAAGAAGCAGCATACGTGGAAACCATGCAGAATCTTCACGTGAGAAAGCAGCCTCTGTTTAAGAGCTAAACAAAGAAGAAGCTTGAGTAAGAAAGCTACGTGGACTGGATGGAGCATGAAGAACAGAGTTTCACATGGAAACAAATGAAGGAAGAAGGAGGCTTGAGTGCTCATGCAAACAGCAGCACACTCATTCGAAGTTTTGAAGGAATGAAGAAGGCAAAGCTACTGTTTTGGCGTGCAAAATGTGTGAAGAAAAATACTTCAAAGAGGCCTCTGTTTTGGAGAGCTGCATGAAGAGAATATACTTGAGCAGAATAGCCATGAATCATGAAGACGCTGGAATGTTTGGAAGCTCCAGAACATGCAGAAACTCGAGCTGAAGCTTGCATGAGCTGGGAGGATGAGCTGAACGAGCTGAAAGAGGAAGCTACGAGCTGAGATGAAGTTAAGAGAACCATCAACGAATCACTTGAATAAGAAAGAAGAATGAAGCACGAGGGAGAGTAGGAGCTTGCATGGGACATGAAAAACGCATGAAGAAGCTAAGAAGCTACGGGTTGAAGGAGCTTTCGAAAAGAAGCTCAGCTGGAAGAGTTACTAGGCTGAATGTGTGATACAAAAAGAAACGAAGAAGTATGCAAAGCTGATGTGGGAAGCCTGGGCTGAAGGTTAAATGAAGACGTGAATAATAACGATAAGAAGGAAGCTACATGATACGAAGGAAACCACGTGAAAAACTAATGAAGGAGCTGCAGAAACAAAAGAAAAGGAATTTATATGGAATTCAATAAAATAAAATAACCAGCGGGGCCCACTCTCATGCACACATCCATGCAGCTCCACCTTATATATATATATGAAGAGAATCCACGTAAAGCTGATATGAAGGTGCATTAGAAGAAGCACGTGAATAGTATAGAGAAGCTGAGCGTGAAGAAACCAAGCATAATACACACGAAAGAGAATCAGCTTTGGCACGTGATTTTTAATGAAGAAAGGAGTATATTTCATTCACGCCTCTACACTTTATTCACGTCTCTCCAAGTCTGTCACGCCTCCACATATTTAGATATCCTAGTCCATTCATACAACTCCATTCATTCGCCTATTTATTCATTCATACGCAAGAGACTAGATACCATCCATTCCATCCAACCATTCTTCCATTCCACCACCACGCCTTCTCATCCATTCCATTCCATCATCCAACATCCCATGAAGCTTTAGTTCATCTTGAGGCTAGCAAGGAAGAAGACCTTGGAGAAGCTTGAATCTATGGAAGAATAATTCAGAATTTTGGCTAAGAATTTCCTTATTTTTCCTACACTTTTTCTCTTTCATTTATTGTCTTGATTAAGTTGTATTTGATAGGGAATTTGTGTAATTATAATTAGTGGCTGGTTAGACACTAATTAGGAAGTATTTTGTTGATTAATTGATCTGATTAATTTCAATATTATCTGAACTCCCATGTATGCTTCGGAGGTGTTCGATAAAATACATGAGTGAGATTATTTGTTTAAATTGAGGATTCCTTAATGTTTAGTTGGTTAATTAAATATTTAGGATGATTTAGAGGCTAATCAATCAGTTAATCAATCAAATTGGATGTTCATTGATCTTAGAAACAAGAATTAACAATTTAATGCGGGATTGAGGTTTCAATTCAACGTTAGATCATTAATCTCTTGAATCTTGAGTGGTTACCCAAGATAATTTATTATGAACACAATTAGGAATTCTTAGACCAGAATTAATCACAATTAGATTAGGATAAGGATAGTGGATACCAAGGGACGAATCCAAAGCTAGTCACAAGACCATCTTTCATTCATAATTCATACAATTAGGTAGAATTTAGGAATTTTAATTCAGTTTAGTTTTAGGTTAGTTTAAAACCCCCTAATTTAGGAATTTTTAGAGTCTTTTAATATTTGGAAAACTCAATTAGACATTGAACGCCAATTCCAAGGGAGATGACCTAGGTTGTGCCATTAGCTACATATTTTATCAACCTAGTATTATTTTGAGGGTTACGCGACGAGCCACTCAGAGAGATAAATTATTAATATGAGTTTGAAATTTAATTAGAATAGAAACTTCATCTAGGCCTAAATTAATGTAAAAGATCATGACAAGAGGCTAATGGAGGCCTCATGAGTTAGGTGCAGACCTAATCTAAATTAATGTGATAGAGGCCCAAGATCCACCTTGTATAGGCTTTTATAATTGGCCCAACAACCTTTGTGCAGACCCATATCCTTTGAGCTTTTAAAACTTGGTCTGACCTAATTAAAATTCTGCAGCCCAACACATGAAGTTGGCCCAACAAAACTTAAATCTGAAGCCTATTTGGAGTTGGATATTTGGAGCAACCCATAACCCATAGAAAATCCAACTTAAACCCTAAACACTTTAGCCCCTTCCCCATTTTGTTGAAAACACAAAAGAGAAATTCAGAGGTTTGAAGGGAGTTTAGAGTTTGAGGCAAGAAATCTACCATTTCTCACTTCTAGAGCAAGATTCAGCCAAGGTAATAATTGTATAACTTAATTCCCTTCTCATTCTCTTCATTTTGGCCTGATTAGTTTTTCAATTGGAGTATTCTCACCCATACCCAAAATCTAAAACTTGCCATTTGATGCTTCTATGGTAAAATTTCGTAGGTTGAGGCTAGGGCTAACATTAGGTAAGTATAAACTCTTTTTTTAAGGTATTTCTGCTAGTTTGAGACCCCAATGATCTGATTATAGTATGGGTATTAATTTTTCACAAATTTGCTTAGGATTTAGAGTGATATATTGAAGTTTATGGTAGAGGACAACTCCATTCCGAATTTTGGGAATTTATAGTGGCTAGGGAGATTTTTGTACCACTGGTGGCCCTTGCAAATTTATCTACAAGTGAGGTAACTGGGACTATATTAATTCTATGCGTATATCTATTTTAATTTCATATTTGCTATACATGAATTATTTGAAATGTTGAATGAATTGGTTGGTTATCTATTGTATTGTGATTAGACCTTGTGAGTCCGTGGTGGAGTTGTGGTGCGGCTGCCACCCATGCATGTACTTCGATTGGGCACCAAGTTATGATCAAACTCCAGATGCACTGAGCCCTAGTTGTGCTCAATGGGGAATAGATGCCATGGACGGGCCTCTCCCAATGTTATTGGCCTTTAATATGTAGAAATATGATTGCTAATATAGGATAGTAATCATGATAGTCTAATTGTTTCATTAACTGATATGACTAGCATGTTTTCTGATACTTATGTGAAATCATTCATATATGTTAATTAAACTAGAATATATGATAGAATTTTCCTTGGTTACTGAGATTTGCATCTCACCCCATTTCATGGGTTAAATATTTCAAATGAAGGTTCTTCGGGTAAGGATAAAGGTAAGCAAGTGGATGAATATCCATGAGCTAAGGCTTGGTATGGGGAGCTACACTTAGTCTGAGTGGAATAAAGTAGATGCTAATTTTGTTAACCTTTGTATAGCATCATCATGTATTTGTATTGCCAAGTGTAGGAGTTTGTATTTTGATAACATAGAATGTAACTAATGAGAAATAGGCTTCATATTAGTTGTTGATGGAAGTATGAGCTTATGACACTTATTATGGCTTGTAAACCTGTGTTTTAACTGACTATTTAAGTAATGAAATCATGTGATATATTGATTGTGGATTTGAGCTAGTGATGCATGAATTATTCGATGAAAACATGATTGAATGACCATTGTAAGAAATTTATAAATTTACTTATATAAGACCAATGAATGAGTAAGAGAATCCACCTTTTAATGTGGGATGGGAAATGATATAATGGCTGGGGCGAATCAGCTAGATAGATGCTATTAGAGTCTCATAACAAGTGGGATAGTGGCCCTAGAGAGCCCCTAGACAGAGAGTGGAGAGTATGGGACAAGATTTTCGGAGTTGTAAGATCAGAAAGAATTTCGCCACAGCCAAAATATTGTTAGCCATGGCCAATAGAGGCGAAGTTACCCAGGGAGAGCACCAGAGAGCAATTCGCCGTGGCGAAATGTGGAATTAGCCGTGGTGAAATGTGAGAGGCAAAACTGGGAGTAGTCCAGAGGGTAATTCATCATGGCTAAATTGGAATTGGCAGCGGCGAACTTTTACGAGAATTTATCGGGCGTTCCAGAGAGGAATTAACCGTTGCGAAAGGAGGAATTAGCCGTAGCCAATAGTGAGAGGCGAGTGAGGTAGATTCCAAGAGGCTTCCTCGCCGCGCCGCCATGTAAGTTAGCCATGGCGAAGGTCCAAATCACCGTGGCGAAATCTGTGAAGACAAAGAGTGAACCCGAAGGCAATTGGCACAGGCACAAAGACATTTAGCCGCAGCTAACGGTACCAAACCTTCATTCTAACCTAGAAGTCTTAGTTTTTCGTATGGTAACCCTAAGGAATGACTTAGAAACATTGGTAGAAGATTCTTATGAGTTGAAATTAATGGGTAATAGAATCAAAGGCTTATAAATGAATGCATGTTTTCCTGATGTACATAAGTGCTTGTAATTATATGGTTGATGACTCTAATAACATTAAGGTTTAAATTTTTTTTGTATTTTCTGAAGGTAATTAGTCGTAATGTCCTGTAACCCCATATTATGATTATTAATCATGTATTTAATCTTAATTACAATGATTAAAAGTCAGAGTCATCACATAATTTGGCATGCTTAATTGTAAATTTGCAGCTACATCTATGAATATTAATGAAAAATTGCAACTTGAAGATGGACAACAAATGAGTAATGCTAAAAGTTTCAAAAGCTTAGTTAGAGTCTTAATTTATCTAACCCATACTTAGCCTAATATTACATTTTCTATTAGCATAATTTCTAGGTTTATACAACACCCTTCGAAGCATCATTTTGGACTAGTAAAGTGGGTCATACACTATGTTGCTGGAGCCATAGACTATGAGATTTGGTATTCAAACATTCTTAATTTCAAATTATGTGGTTTCATTCATAGTAATTAGGCAAGTTCATTGGATAGTAGATGAAGTATTTCTATAAATGCTTTTAATCTTAGATTAGGGGTCGTCACTAAAAGCTCAAAGAAACGAGCCATACCAACACTATCTTCTTCAATAGCAGAGTATGTTGCAACAAATTTAGTAGCTTATCAAGCTATTTGTTTAAAGAGAATATTAGTTGATCTTTATCAAAAGCAAGAAGGATCAACAGATATATTTTGTGACAACAAAGCAATAATTGCCATGACAAAAAATCTAGCTTTCCATAGAAGAACAAAGCATGTTGATGTCCATTTCCATTTCATCCACAATTTGGTTGTAAAAGAGGAGATAACTTTAAAGTAATGTAGCACATATGAGTAAGTAGCTGGCATACTTACCAAGTCTTTGCTAAAAGAGAAATTTGTTTACTTTAGATCTTAACTTAGTGTCAACAACGTTGAATCAAGGTGAATTGTTAAAGAATGATTCAAAGTTGACTTAGTCTTTTCTTCCATTAGCAATTTCCATACTTTTATGGATTAGTTAGTCAAATATTATTGGAAAATAATGTGAAGAAGATGTGCTTTATAGCATGTGTAAATTTGTTTAATTTAATTTTAGTTTTATTAATATTTAATAGCTTATGAATATTAGTTTTTGATTTATTCTAGAAGATATTATCTTGTTAGTTTTTTATTATCTTATTTTAAGATAATAATATTTTAAATTTTAACCTATTTTGACTAGGATAAGATTATTGTAGTTATTTTGATAGGAGTCCTAAATAATATGAGTTTTCAAATATTTTATTATTATCCTTGGTTTAAGCCTTATCATTATCTATTGCTAGGATTTAAGTGGCAAGGTTTGTTGCCTTCTTTCCTACAACCATTTTATTCAATAAAATAAGTTCAGAGGAAAATTAAAAAACCTAAATTTCTATAAGGTATCAAAAGCATAAATGATGCCTGACAACCCTCTAATCCAACTCAAACAATTCACAAGGATGAATGCCAAAGTACAAAGAGGTGATACCCTCTTACCTGAGATGAATTCATTGTCTCTTCACAATGGTATCATGCCTTCCTCTTCCATTGTCCATGGCCTAATTATCACAGATCATTGCTTAAAGGCCAATAATTCCTTATAGTGGTCTACTAACATTATGCTATTCATTTGAAGGAGAGGTAAAGATAAGTATCTTACATATGTAGTTGTCCCCACAAACATTGGTGATCCCAAATATAAGGAGTGGGAAACTAAAAATAACTTAATTGTTTCATGGCTAATCAATTCAATGACTACTAAAATTAAAGATAATTTTTTGTTGTACCAAATAACCCAAGAAATTTGGGAGGTAGCAAAGGAGACTTATTCCTCAGTCGAACAAGGAAATATTATTTGAAATTGAAGCATTTCTTCATAATTTTCTACATGGTGAAATGGGGGTCACATAACTTTAAAATGATCTCATAAGAAATTTATAGCAATTCAATCTTTATAAGACCATCCATGGTTATGTGTAACTAATGCAACCTTCTTCAAGTAACTTAAAGAGGAAAAGAACATCTATAAGTTCTTTCTATGCCTTAACTCAAACTTTAAAGAGATCAGAGGGAGAATCATGAGCCTTGATCCTTTACCTTCCTTTAGAAAAGTTTTTTCTATGATTAAGAGGAGGAAAGTAGAAAAAGATTGACCTCAAGAACTCAAAATTCCACTACAATCTCTTAATCATCTACTTTAATGACAAAGGCATCACAAACTAGTGATTTCAAGTTGAAAAAACAAGGAAAACCTTGGTGTGAACACTACAAAAAGGTAGGACACACAAAGGAGTCTTGCTGGAAATTACATGGGAGACCAAGAAGTGAGACTCTTAAATTAATGGTAACCAATGAGGAATCAACTTAATCAAAGATCAATCCTTTTACCAAAGACCAATGGGAGTTATTACAAAAGCTACTTGGAAACTAGAATAAGAATACAATAGAAAAAGTTATGGGTTCTAGTATTTCTACTCATATAAGACTTGGTATTAGAGAAGACAATTGGTAATGCTAGAAGAATAATTCCAAGCTAGGCATCCCAACTTAAGGGGAGTATTGGAAAACAATGTGAAGAAGCCATCCTTTACATCATGTGTAATTTAGCACATTTTAAACTAGTTTTATTAGTATCTAGTAGCTTTTTTACAATTAGTTTTTTATTTATTCTAGAAGATACAATCTTGTTAGTCTTTTTTATTATCTTATTTTAGGATAATTATATTTTAAATTTTAACCCATTTTAATTATGATAAGATTATTTTAACTATTTCAGATGAACAGTTTTCAAATATTTTATTATCATTGTCTATTGTTAGGATTTAAGTGGCAAGATTTGTTGCCTCCTTTCTTATACATTTGAATATTTTATTTAATAAAATAAGTTTAAAGAAAAAATAAATGTTGAATTTCTATTAATATGAAGTCTTTTACTGTTGTTAGAATTATGTTAGTGGCTATAGTGGTTGAGTAAATTTCTATTAGTTTGTTTTAATTGTAAGCCTAAAAATATGCAATATCTATTTTATTGTTTTCTAATAAGAAGTGTAAACTTTGTGTTGCTCTGAAATATCTATGCTTTATATCAATGTTTATTTACTTTCACAACACACCTACTATAGAGCAAGTATGTACTATTTTGAAGAAAAAAATGTGTTCTAATTTTAAAGAAAAAAATTAATAAGACTAATAGAAGCTTAGGTAGAAAAAAGAATGGACCAACCACCATCAACAAAATAAATCAATCAAAACTTAATCATCACAACTCATGTACAATCCTAATGAAGTACAAATCTACGATAAAAGGGAGAAGGAAAGAGAAAGACTAACCAAACTTCCAAAAGAATAGTGATGCAAAATTTTGATGAGAAGGAGGCCAAAGAACGATCATTAAGGATTGAAATGGGAGAAATCTAGAAAGAGGCATGAGAGAGAAAGAGAAATATGACATATTATGGATGACCTTATGAATTTTAATTTTTATAAATATAAAATAAGGAATAAATGCATTTTCACTTTAGAAGCATTTGTCAAATGTTGTAATGTCCATAATATTTGTTGGCACCGATGAATAAATTGTACCTAAAGCTGGTAATCATCCTCATAGTGGAAAAAATGATCAGTTACAACCATAATAACATTGCCTTTAGTAGTTGTTACACTCAGTGAACCACAATTTGAATTCCATCTAGTAGAGGTGTTGCTAGCTTTATGTGAAAACCAACACATGCGGTCGCATGGATATGTTTAAAGTGTGGATTGAAGCAAAACATTCATCTATGAAAGGAATTAGAATGCTTATCTCTGATTAGTTTCCCCTTTGTGAACTAAGTGCTCATGCTTAAACTTTGTATGGTTATATTGTAGATGCCTTTCAAAGAATGTTATTTTCAACATTTTATCTAAATGTTATTTACTAATCTATTAGCTTAACTTAAATTTTTATGGGGGAAATTTTGATAGGGGACTCTATCTGATTATTTATCTGAACTTCATATGATATATCTAATGTGATATGTTCTCTATGTTTGTAGGCTTACAGAGAATTCCTTGATCACATATTACAAGATAGAAGGAATGAAACTTTAACTTTGTTTCCACTCTTAATGACTTTTACAATAATTTATCACTAGTTACATGATGATAAAATCTTAGACTCAATTTATTGAAATACATTAAAAGTAATTAAGAGTTGATTTATATAAAAGGCTTACTAATGGTTATTGAGTGATGATTGTGATGCTTCTTTGATGGGAAAAAGGATTGTCTTGCCTTTCTTATCTACATGAGGCGCAAGATATATCTCAGAACTATTGAGATGCAATGGTCACTTGCAAATGTGCAAAACATCCAAACCTTTAATTCTATTAGAAATGCAATCCAAACTAGACAAAAGTTCAAAGACTTGTGCATAAGTCATATAATTTGAAAACCGACCTGATATGATGTGCTGCTTCATCAAGGTCATGCTTGAGCAACTTGTTTTAGGGGCTATTTGGTTTGCAAAATCTTGCATTATTGTAAATGATTACATTCCCATAAATGTAAAATATGTCATTTACACACTTGGTTCATTATGATTATTCTTAGGAATATTTTGCTACATCATAGGAAATTTAATATTTTCATGTGTAGTGCATATTAATTTTTCAAAATTACATATCTTATGTTTATTATTATTTTATAATTTAGTTAATATTTTATTTATCTTTTATATATTAAATAATGTTTTGCATATATTTTTTATATTTTAGTATTCATTATTTGTTAAATTAAATTTTTAATAACATTTTTTATTTTTTTTGTATTTATTTTATCATTTCATAATTTAATATAATTATTTTGTATTTATTATTTATTATGTTTGAAATTATTTTAGGATAAAAAAGAAATGTAATCTTTTACCATATCTAAAACATTCCCTCTATATAAGAATCCAACGTTTCCACCTCTCTCAATGGGAATAAAAATGGTAGTTCTATGGGAATGTTGGATTCCCAAGATTGTCACATTCCTAGAATATTTTTCCAAAGTCTAAACCAAATATGACAAAATATCTAAGAACCAAATGTTTTGTTAGAGTTGAAGGAGAATGAAATAATTCATAATATTTATCATATCTGCAGAGTGTTTAATTTCTTTTTCATTTTTTTTATCAAACTATAAAATGAATTGAGTAAATTAGATAGCTTTTTTTAATTTTATTCAAATTATATAGGCCTCTTATCTATTTTTTAAATATATAGACATCTTCTATAATAAAAAGTTGTACAACACTTTAGTCTAAATTTAATTTTTTTACTATGATATCCTCTATTATCTTAAATATATTTTTTAATTAAAATACCCTCTTACATTTTCTTCCTAGAGAGTATTTTAGTAAAAAAAATTAAAATTAGATTAAAGTATATATTTTAAAATCTTTTGGTCCAATTTTAGTTTAATTTTAAATTTAAAATTAAACTAATTTTTCTACTAAAATTGGACTAAAAATTTTCAAAATATACACTTTAATTTGATTTTAAATTTTTTGATCAAAATTCTCTCCATAAAAAATATGTAAGAAGGTATGTTATTAAAAAATGTATTAAAATTAATGGATGGTGTAATACCCAATCTTTATAAGATTGAACTGAAACAGATGAAATATAAAAAGAAGACCATAGAATAAAATGAAATAAGTTAAACAAGATTAGAATAATAAACAAAGCATCTAAAAATGAGGATACAAGATTAAAAATAACTTAAAATTGAAGCCAAAATGGCTAAATAAATTTAACTAGAAAGGTAATGACAAAATTGTAATTTTGGATAATTTTTTAAAAGTTTAAAGGAAAAAGTTTTAAATGGTAAAATTGAGTTTTCCATGGTTCTCAGAGACTCTAAAAACCATAGGAACCTTCAAAATGGCCAAAACTCTTCTAATGTACAATTTACATTATTGGTTGACTCAAATTTTAATAGGATGATTCAGAATGGTTTCAAGTCTCATAAAATTGAAAGTAAATATTTTTAATAAGCTAGAAAATCTAAATTTTTATATGAAAAGATAGTTCTAAAAAAAAGCTAAAACAAGTATAAACAAATGAATTGACGTAAAAGGACATATTGAAAATTTTAGAAAGTTTGTAAACCACCTCCTTTCCTTCCTTATTAAATCACACCACTTTTAGGGACCCTTAATTGACTTCATTTACTTCTGGTCCAACCCTCCAAGTTGCCTAAGTGCAAGGGAGAAGAAGGGAGAAAACAAGCCAAGAGAGGTAAGCATTTTGCCCTCTTTTCATGCTACTTCCTTTGTTAACTTGTTTGTCTTCTTTGAGGTCTCTTTCCTAGTGGTTTTAGTTTTCTAAAAGGAGAGTTTTCATGGCTACACCTTTAGAAGAAAGAGAATATTTTAGGAAAAGAAGCTTTACATGTAACACCCCAAAATTAATTAAGGTGATAATCATGGATTTAGATTAATTAGGAATAATTAATATGGAATAATCGAGTAAGTTAAGTGAATAAAAATTTTAGAGAGATAAAATTATTAATATGGGTTTGAGATTTAATTGGGATAAAAATTTCATCTAGGCCTAAATTAATGTAGAAGATCATGATAAGAGGCTAATGGAGGCCTAATAAACCTTGTGTAGACCTAAAACCATGGAGTTCTTAAAACTAGGTCTGGCCTAATAAAAATTCTGCAACCCAACACTTTAAAACTGGCCCAACAAAGCTAAAATCTGAAGTCCATTAGGAGCTGGATCTTTGGAGTAGCCCATGACCCAACTTGACCCAACTAAAACCTTAAAAACTAACCTAGCCACCCCCACTCTACAAAACATAAAAAACAGAAAGAGAAATTCGGAGCTTTGAAGGGAGACTAAGGTTTGGGGCAAGAAATCCATCATTTCTCACATTTAGAGCAAGATTCAACCAAGGTAATAGTTATATAACTTAATCCCCTCATCTTTCTCTTTAATTTGACCTAATTAGTTTTTCATTTGGAGTATTTTCACCCATACCCAAAATCTAAAACTTGTCATTTGATGTTTCTATGGTGAAAATTCATGAGTTGAGGCTATGGCTGATATTAGGTAAATATAAACCCTCCATTTTGATGCTTTCTTTGCTAGTTTGAGACCCTTATAGCTGATTTATAATATGGGTATTAATTTTGTATGAATTTACTTAGGATTTTGGGTGAAATATTGAAGTTTCTAGTAGAGCACATTTCAATCCGAATTTGGGGACTCGTAGTGGCTGGGTAAGTGTTCCCTAGGTAGTCATTAGCATTTTAAATTTTTTGGGTACTTGTTGCTACTGTAAATGATAAATTAAAGTAGTAATTCTCTGATACTATGGTTATAGAGAGATTTTTGTACCATTGGTGACTGTTACAAATTGTCTACAAGTGAAGTAACTAGAACTATATTAATTCCATGCATATATCTGTTTTAATTTCATATTTGCTGAACATGAATGATTTGAAATGTTGAATGAATTAGTTAGCTATCTATTGTATTGTGATTGGACCTTGTGAGTCCATGGTGGAGCTATGGTATGGCTGCCACCCGTGCATATGCTTCGATCGGGCACCGGGTTATAATCAAACCCTAAATGCATTGAGCTCTGGTTGTACTCAATAGGGAGTAGGTGTTGTGGGCGGGCCTCTCTCGGTGTTAATGGCCTTTAACATATGAAAATATGATTGCTAGTATAGGATAGTAATCATGATAGCCTAATTGCTTCATTTACTGATATGACTGGTATGTTTTCTGATGCTTATGTAAATTATGCATGTATGCTAATTAAACTGGAATATATGATAGAATTGCCTTGATTACTGAGACTCGCATCTCACCCCGTTTCAAAGGTTAAACATTTCAAGTGAAGGTTCTTCGGGTAAGGATAAGGGTAAGTAAGTGGATGAATATCCATGAGCTGAGGCCTGGTGTGAGGGAGCTACACTTGGTCTGAGTAGAATAGAGTATATGTTAATTTTGTTAACTCTTGAATAGCATCATCATGTGTCTGTATTGCCAAGTGTAGGAGTTGTATTTTGATAACATAGAATGTAATCATTGAGAAGTAGGCTTCATGTTAGTTGTTGATGGATGTATGAGCTTTGACACTATATGTGGCTTGTGAAGCTATGATATAACTGACTATTTGAGTAATGAAATCATATGCTATATATATATTGATAGTAGACTTGAACTAGTGATGCATGAAATAGCCAATGAAAATATGAGTGAATGACCATTGTGAAAAATTTATAAATTTGCTGTCATAGGACCAATGGATGAGTAAGAAAATCCATATTTAAATGTTAGATGGGTAACGATACAATGGCTGGGATAAATCAGCTAGATAAATATTATTAGGATCTCATAACAAGTGGGAGAGGGACCCTAGGGAGTCCCTAGGTAGAAAGTAAAGAGTAAGAGATAAGATTTTAGGAGTTATAGGATCAGGAGGAATTTTGTCGTGACCAATAGAGGCAAAATTGCCCAGGGGGAATCCAGAGAGCAATTCGCCGTGACGAAATGTGTAATTAGCCTCGACGAAATGTGAGAGGCAAAACTAGGAGTCGTTTAGAGGGAAATTGGCCGCGACGAAGTGGGAAATTGGCCGCGGTGAACTTTTGTGAAAATGAGCCAGACATTCCAAAGAGGAATTTGCTGCAACGAAAGGAGCTATTGGCCGTGGCCAATATCGAGAGGCGAGCGAGGTAGGTTCCAGGAGGCTTTCTTGCCGCGGTACCATGTAGGTTGGCCGCGGCAAAATTAGTAATGATGCGAGGGGTGAGCCGAGAGGAATTGGCCGTGGCTAAGGGAAAATTGGCCGTGGCGAATGTCCTGAAACCCTTATATTGACTAGGAAATCTTGGTTTTTCATATAGTAACCTCAAGGGATGACTTATAAATATTGATAGAAGATTCTTGTGAGTTGAAATTGATAGGTAATAAAATCAAGGCTTATAAATGAATGTTTGTTTTCCCTGATGTATGTAAGTGTTTGAAATTATATGGTTGATGATTCTAATAATATTAAGATTCAAATTTCCCCACAATTCCATAATGTAATTAGTCTTAATGTCATGTAACTCTGGTTTATGGTTATTAATCACGTATTTTACCTTAATTACAATGCTTAGAAGTTAGGGTTGTCATATTACACTAATTTTTCCTTATGATAAGCTTTAAGATGGTGTATGATTCATGGTAAGAAATTGGCTTCCTCTTGGCTCCTCCTTTCTTCTCATGTTCGGCCAAAGCAAGTCCCATATAAAGGGAATGTGTTTTGCATGGAAACAAGATAGAACCAAAGGTTTTGAGGCATAAAAAATAAGATTATGCAATTAGAATGCAAAGAGAAGTTTTAGAATTCAAGATATAGAAATTAGGGTTTTAATTGCACCTAAGGAAATATGGAACTCCAAGAGCCGAGTTTAGGCCATATGAAAGTATAGTTAGATTTAAAAAGATCAAGGAATATGAATATGCATCAAAATCCAAGAAGGGAGCAATAAAACTCCATATGATGCCCTAGGAATGGTGGTCTCTGCTAAGAAGTGGCTAAGGCACCTAGGGAGTATTTCTTTGAGTTCTAATAAATTTAAAGACTTAGATATGATAAATAAATAATTATGAAATCATTTGATTAAATTTAGAAGTTTTAGATTGAAAGTTAAATTTTCAAGGTCTAAATTGGGTTAATAAAGTAAGTTAGTACCAAACCCCTATAATCAAGCATGTAATGATTCAAATGAGTTTCTTTGGAGTTATAAAACTTATAGCAAACAAGAGTTTAGGGTTTAGAAAGCAAAAACCAAGCTTAGCTTCATAATGGGCCTAAACTAGCTTTATGTGTCACCTTAGCCTTTAATGGAATTAAATAGAGATAAAGAGGCCTAGAATGAGTTCTATAGGTTAATTTACCTTGTAATTGCTATATGTAGGCCCATCTAACTCAAATACACTTAGGTGTGGGTGCCAAGTGAAAGTAAGCCAAGAGAAAAGATAAGACTAAGTGAGTTAATGGCATTTTGAGTTTCCATAGATCTTAAGGTAGCTTCATCTCCTTTTTCTTGCATGCATTTGAATGCTTAAATATGTTAAAATACTTGTGTATGTTGTTGTTTGTTGCTTTCATGAGAAATGTTTCATTATGTTTTCCAAATGAACTATATGATTAATATATGTATGTAAAAGGTTTATGTGACGGCTCCTAGCTCTCCAAGGCATGGAATTGAATGTAATAGTTCTTCCTTAGCCATGAGATTAGTTAAGCCTAGCAAGTTTATGATAATGAATGTTTTTTATACTATATGATACATTTGACTTACATGATGCATATACATAACATTCTTGGACCATATGCATTGCATTTACTTATAGTATTCATATTTGCATTGAATTGGTTTAGATTGGCTATTGGGATTCTCCAAGAATCTCACTCCTATGCTTCCACTAACTATTTCAGGGTCACCAAGTCAAAGTAAAGACATTGAGAAGACCTACAAGCTAAGAATGATGTATTAGAAATGTTACATGTATTAAATTTTGATGTATATAGGATTGTAACATTCTTTTGTATTATTAATGAATAATGATGTCAAAGAATGTTAATCTTTTATGTATGATGATGAAACCATATGTATAAGTTAAAATACTTCAATGTATAGCTTGTTGTGGAGAGATATGAGCTTTTGCATAGCATATGGCATAAGTGATTCTAATATGTATGTATGCATACTTGGATGTCAAATGGTCATATTTTGATCCAAGTCTTTTGGCACGCAATGGGATAGTTAGAAATGTTATTTAGAATGAATGAAATGTGCTCAAAGTGGCATAAACCCAATTGGATGCCAAATGGTCCATTTTAATTCCAAACTTTATTCTAAAAGAGACCTAACCCATTTTAATGTCAAAAGTGGTCTAAATGACTTAGTTTAAGTCTAAAATTTGACATGCAAATAGATCCTTCTAATAAGCTAAGAACCAAAATTTTTGAAGTTAGACATAATATTTCATGAATTTCTAAAATTTTGCAAAATTTTCAATTGGCCCTTAATACTGTTCAGATGATCAGTTATGATATTTTGTTCATTTGAGAGGTCAATGAACTCTGATACTCATGAAAGTTTACAGCAATATAGTTGGCATTATAAGTTTTCTGTAGCCACTGAGTTTGAATAAATTAGAGTTGTGCAGCTAAAGATATGCATTTTTAAAATTTAGGACCTGATTATGGCTATGTACAATGGCAGTCTCCATTTTCAGTACTTTTAGTGGGCTAAATGGATTCATTTGCACTTCAAATTTTTACAACATGTAGTTTATATCTTGAGCTCTCCAGAAACACCTAATTTGCATGAATCAGAGTTATATAGCTTGAAATATGCATTTTAAAAATTAGTGCAGATTTTGTGTGCTACACCATACCATTTCAGGTTCATGAATATTTGCATACTTTTGTTGTGTAATTTCTGACTTGATAAGTTAGACTAAGTGTTTTTATGATAAATATGATATAAGGAAAAAGAAAGAAATGAATTTAGGCCTTACAACACATTTTGATACATAAATGAACCAAATTTTGTTAATGACTATGTGCAATGAGGTATGAATATTGAGATATTTGCCAAGAGGAATGGAAGTGATTGAGATTAAACTATGTGTGATAGATGGTATTTTAGTTTAAAAGTTTAAAATTAGACTGAAGTATAGTGTAATTTTTTTGCTTTAGGGGAGGTCATATATATTTTTAAAATAAAAGGAAAGTTTGTGTAATTTTAACAAAATTCAAGGGAGATTTATGTGAATATACATCCAATGCAATACATAAAGAACTAGTAGAAATTGAGAGACATGAGAGTATGTACTTATCATAATTTTACATGATTCCAACTTTTACTATATATAATATGATGATATGATTTACTTTATTTTAAAAAATAAAATAATATAATAAAATTCCATTGCTATTGGAAGATATTATGTGACATAATCCTTTTGGGTAATCCTTATTGTCTTATAAATAATATAATTATGTGAATATTCATAAGTTAAAAAAAAAAACTCTCTAGGATCCTTTTACATATTTAATAACATATATCTTATAACTCTGAAAGGATTTATATTATACAATTATTCAAATTAATTTTTTATTTATATTATTGTAACTCATAAGCCTATCTTTTTGATTGAAAGCCTATAAATAAAGGCTATGTATTAAGTATGAAGTATCCAAGTAAATGAGAATTATCTTATCTTTTCTTCTCTCAATTTTCTCTTTTGATCTTGTTATACTTTTACATTTTTATTAGTTTTGCAACATATTATCAGCAAAAGAATTTAGTAAATTGGCTTAGAATATTAATCCTTAGCATTTGTTGTTCATCACATGAAAGTGTAAAAAATTGTTGGTTCTTACTTTATATTATTCATAGATTCAATAATTTATATTATCTATAAATTCAATGCTTATTTATATTCATAATATAATTATCAATTTGATATGAGTAAATGTCTTAGAGACTGAAAAGCTAAACATAATTAGATAGCTAATAGCCATATCACTTTTGATTTTAGTTATTTTATAACAAATGAATTCATTATCTAAACAAATAATACATAAATATATAAAAAAATTTGTGATATATTTTAATAAATTGGTGGTCATAAAAAAATCCTTTTTACTACAACATTGAAAGCTAATAGTTTATGTACTTCATACCTAAAGAGCTTTATAACCTATGTAAAAGTTGATAATCGCATATGAACTATGTACAAATTAATTATTAAAGATCAATAATAACTAGCCATGATTATCCAAATGACATAAAATTATGACTAATGGCTAGAAGTCATAAAGACAAATAGTTATGAATTCTTTAAACTTGAAAATGCTACAAGTGACCATGAAACCTACAAAATCATAAGATGTTAAATGGTCATATTATAATATAGTGCCTTATTGTGATGATTTATGTGTTAATTTTAAAATTCTAAGAAAAAAGACCAATTACAATTTCTTCTTATATATATGACTAATAACCTTTATTATGATAGAATATATGTGTGTGTGTGTGTGTGTGTGACACTTAAATTAAGAAAATAATACATTTTCATGAATCTATTGTGCTTGCTTTTTTTCTAAAAAAAAACTACTTATTATATTATAAGTTTGATGTTGAACTCATTTTATCATTATCAATAAGGAAAATGCTTTTAAAAAAATAAGTATTCTTAAAATGTGTAAAGTGTTTATTTCTATCTCTAATTAGTTTCAAGAAAAATTGAATGAAAAATATTCTATAAATGCATCCACAATCCTTGTAATAATTTAAATGGAAAATACATGCACAAAAAGTTATGATTTTTCCAAATGAAAGATATTATGAAAGTATGCACAAAGAAACTTAATTATTTTATTTTTAATACTTTGAATGTGCTCTCATAGTAGCAACAAAAAAGTAGTCAATATTAAATTATTAATGAGTAGTAAAAATGTATAGTAATAATATATCTAAAAATATAATATGCGTTAGTTTTTGAATAATTATACATAATAGAATATGGTTTAGTTTCAAAAAACTAGGATGGATATATACCATTCTATAATTGGAAACAAGATCCATATTGAAAAATATATCTTGCAAATAGTACTTAAAGATTAAAAAAAAATTCATTTGATAATTAGTGATGCTAATGTCAATACTATATTAGATATATAGAACTATTGAAGGCTCTAGAAGAGTTACTATATTATTACCTAAAGTGTAACACCCATGTCACATTCATAATGTGACTGCATAGCATTAAAAAAATTTAAAATTTTTTATTTTTAAAAATAAAAACCAAATGATGTAGAATAGTTACTAAAATTTTAATTTTAAAAAGACAAAACTTTGAAAAAATTTTTTTGAAAAGAAATGGTTTATGAACTAGAAATTGATTTGGGAGTTAATTGTGAATGAGAAAAGTGTTAAACACCCTACAACATTTGTTTTTTTTAAAAATAGTTACCTTAATTTAATTGAGCTAAAAAAAGATATAGCAGTAGTTTTATTTTAATTACCCAAATCAAAACATATGCAAAAAGGGAAAAAGAAAAAAGAAGGAAAAAAAAATTAAGACAAAATATTTACAAAATGTAAAAAATAAAAAAATAAAAATAAAGAAAATATTTACAAATGTAAAATAAAATATTCAAAAAAAGGAAAATAAGATATTTACAGAAACAAGAAAAATAAAATATATACAGAAATATGAAAGATAAGATATTTATAAAAATGGAGAAAATAAAAATATATACAAAAACAGAAAAATAAGATATTTAAAAATATACAAAATAAAATATATATAAAAAAGGACAAAATAAAATAATTGCAAAAAACAGAAAAATAAAATACTTACAAAAAAAAAAGACTTGACTTAGAAATGTAACTTAGAACCTACATACTCAGTAAAAAAATCAAATTCTATATAATTCGAATAGGATATAAATGCATGTCACTTGGTTTGTGACTTTTAATCATTTTTGTACAAAAAAGAACAAGAAAATAAGAATAATTTAATTTTCACAAATAAAACAAATTTGAATTTGTGAAAACCAAATGAATTCATTTTCTTACTCTCGTTATTTTCTCTATTTTTTAATTTTTTTAAAGTTATTTTTTATTTTTTTAAAATAATAATAATAATAATAATAATAATGATGCGCAGGTACGAAGAATGTACTGAGTGTTGAAACATATTTCAAAAAATCATTCAAGCAAATGGTCCCACATTAGAATTGATACCCTAGTCATGTATCATATGGGATTGCAACAGATTCCAAGAAGTACTCAAACTTAAAATGCCCATTTTTGCTTCCTGTCACCAAAATAACGTTAAGATAATAAAATTTAATCATCCAAATACCAATATTCCAAATACGCAAATAGTCAAATTTCCATACTTACGGGACAGTGTCACTCAATTGCAGGATTAAAGGACCGCATATATATATTCATAACAATCTACATAATATTAATGAGATCAAAATGGAAGTCTCACTATACCAACCACACAGTAGTTAAAATGGTGGCTAAAACAAAGGGTCACATGACAAATGATGGATCTCAGTCTCTGCAGAAATAGAAATTTCAACAAAGCAAATTATACCCACAACCATGTTTCTCACGTACATCAATTCGACAGCATTATGATCATGGACCAAAAACCTATGCATGAAACAGAAAGCCAAAATCCAAACTCAACGAGCAAAGGGTAAAAGGATTAAAAACGTACCTGTTTAGAACCAAATCCAATTCTTTCTTGGCGGATCACTAGCTCTCTTTCTTGTTCCTCACTATTCTCTTCAGTTCAAGCTTTTGTGTTTTTTTGGTCCTCGCCCTCAGCTCTATCTTTCCTCTCTATTGGCTGCCATTCTTTTCTTTTGAAAAATTCGTCTCCTTTTCTCAATCCTAGTTTGCCCTTTTATAGTTAAACACTAGAGTTTTTTTTTTACAAAAAAAAATTTTCCTCATGAGAAAATTTTGGATCATTATTTAATTCTCCATAACTAAAATTATGACTAATCCAATATTTCTTTTTTTGTTGTTGAGAGTTTCCTATTTTTAACGTCCTTTGCTTTTCAAAAAGAATGAGCAGAATGCTTTAACTTTTAACTAATGAGATTCTACTTGGTATGCCTAGACAATTAGCCATTCTTCTTTAGGGCTTTATATGTTTGTTGGCTTTTTAGGATTATAGATTTTCTTGATCTACTCGAAAACCTTTTCTATATATTAACTCATAGACAAGATGAAATTCTCTTATAAATATTATGCTCTTTTATGAATACTTTCTAATGCACAATATCCTCTAACAGAGGTAAGTATAGAACATACTTGTATTGGTAAGACAAATGTAAGAAGCTTTGTAGAGAAAAGATTTCAAAGGAGGAAGAAAGCTTAGAAGAGTTTCATTTTAAACACTTAGATTAAAACTAGGATTTCTAAATATTTGAAAACTTGGATACAAACTTAGATGAGCCTTGAATTTATAGCCAAAGGCTAGCAATGTGATTATCACACTTTAGAAAAGTAACACAGCATCCTAGACACTTAATAATATGGCTACTTTTAGTACAATAATATAAAACACCAGGGTCCACCACTAGTCCTTGTTTTTGCTAAGGATAGGTTCATGAGTAAGAGAGAGATTATCATTTGAGCTATCTGGGTCCTCGTGCCTCTTTTTAATATTCTTAGCAACGTAGTCATCAACATTACATTTAGCATAGGGGTCTGGGAAATATTATGTGAGAAAATTCTAAGATGAAACTGGGCCTTCATCAAACCATTAAGTTCAGTGAAAACTTTGGGCCTAGCTAGGATAATGAACTTCAGTGTCTAAGGTGTCATGATATAGCATCCTAGGTTATCTTGGAATAAATATTCCTGATTCTGGTTTAAGAAAGGTGCATAAAATGTGATTGATTAAGCCAGGGTAATTGTTTACTTCACAAAGAAACATTTTTAAGTATCGTAAAGCATCAATTCTTTAAT
The DNA here is from genome assembly GCA_026724425.1 of Erythrophleum ivorense. NCBI lineage: Eukaryota > Viridiplantae > Streptophyta > Magnoliopsida > Fabales > Fabaceae > Erythrophleum > Erythrophleum ivorense. Next base: position 53,845,011 of record JAIUCV010000002.1, read on the forward strand.
TAGGTCAATCTACAACCAGAGGTAAGCTCAATTTTGAGTCCATAGGAGATTATCATGGCCAATGTGAAGGGCCTATAGAGGATAAAAATGCTTATTGTTGTTTGTTCTTGGGGAGGTTTCTGGGCTAGGTGATAAGTGGTGATGAGCTTCTGGAGTTCTTCATGGCACCTTTGTAATGGAGAAAACCATTCAAGAAGATTCCAAAGATTGGAATTCTTATTCACAGGTTGTGGGAGAAAGTTGAAAGTAAGCATGGGATGAGCTTTAATAGCTTCTGAATAAAGAGCAGAGATACCATAGGGCTTCATTGTGACAACTCTCACTTCTAATCATTATAATTAAGGTTAAATACGTGATTAATAACCATAAATCAGGGTTACAAAACATTACCACTATTTACATTCGAAAAATACAGGGGAATTTGAATCTTAATGTTATTAGAGTCATCCACCAAATAATTACAAGCATTCATGTACACAAAGGAAACAAACACTCATTTATAAGCTTTTGATTCTATTACCCATTAATTCCAACTCACAAGAATCTTCTATCAATGTTTCTAAGTCATCCCTTAAGGTTACCATAGGAAAAACTAAGGTTTCTAAGTTAGAATGAGAGTTTGGGTCCGTTAGCCGCGGCTAAATGCCCTTGCGCCACTGCCAATTGCACTCGGGTTCACCCTTATATCTTTACAGATTTCGCCGCGGCTGTTGGAGCTTTGCCGAGGCGAGGAAACCTCTTGGAACCTACCTCGCTCACCTCTCGCTATTGGCCACGGCCAATTCCTCCTTTCACCGTAGCTAATTCCTCTCTAGAATGCTTGACAAATTCTCGCAAAAGTTCACCACGGCCAATTCCCATTTAGCCACGGTGAATTACCCTCTGGACGACTTCCAGTTTGGCCTCTCACATTTTACCGTGGCTAATTCCACTTCTTGCTGCAGCGAATTACTCTCTGGACCTCCCCCTGGGCAACTTCGCTTCTATTGGCCGCAGCTAATCCCATTTTGGCCGCAGCGAAATGTCTTTTGATCCTACAACTTCTAAAGTCTTATCTCATACTCTCCACTCTCCCTCCAATGACACCCTAGGGCCACTCTACCTTAATTATGGGACTCTAATAGCTTTCATTAGCCTAATTTACCTAACTAATTTATCATTACTAGTTCAAGACTTAAATGTCAATTTCTACTCCTTCAACTATCCTATATTAGCAAATTCATAGATTAATAATAGCAAATTTTCATAAGCTTCCAGTAATTACCATTCAAATATATATTCCATTAAAGATTTATGCATCACAAATTTAGGTCTATATTTAAGGTATCACATAATTACAATTCCCAAATGGTAAACCATATCATAAATTCAACAAAGTTCATACATCCAATACTAAGTTAAGATAAAGCCTAACTCCTTAATAGGTACATCCTAAGAAATCAAAATATAAACACCTACACTTAGCAATATGATTACATGATGATGCTATATAAAAGATTAACAAAATTGCATCTACTCTACTCAGATCAGCCTAAGTGTAGCTTCTTCCACACATGGCTAGAGCTTATGGATTTTCATCCACTTGCTTCCCTTTATCCTTACCCGAAGGGCCTTCACCTGAAAATATAATCCTATGAAACAAGGTGAGATTCAAATCTCAATAACAAAGGCAAATTCCACTCATATGTTCCAATTTAATCAACATATATACATGATTTCATATAAGCATCAGAAAACATACCAGTCATATCAATAAATAAAATAATTAGACTATCTATGATTATTATCCCATACTAACAATTACAATTCCACATGTTATAAGCCAATAATACCGGGAGAGGCCCGTCCATTGCACCTACTCTCTATTGAGCACAACCAGGGCTCAATACATTTAGGGTCTGATCATAACCCGGTGCCCGATCGAAACACATGCATAGGTGGCAGCCGCACCACAGCTCCACCATAGACTCACAAGGTTCAATCATATATAACAGATAGCCAACCAATTCATTTAGCATCAAAATCATAATCATGCAGTAAATACAAAATTAAAATAGACATATACATGGAATTAGTATGAACCCTGGTTACCTCACTTTGCAAACAATTAAAAAGCCACTAGCAGTGCCAAAATCTCCCTATAACCATAACATAAGAAGATTATTACCTTAAATCATCATGTATAGCAGCAACAAGTACCCAAAAATTAAAATACTAATGGCTACTAAGAGGACACTTACCCAGCCATTACAAATCCCCAAACTCAAGTTGAATATGTCCTCTACCATAAACTTCAATATATCACCCTAATTCCCAAGCAAATTCGTACATAATTAATACTCATACTATAAATCAACCATGGGGTCTTAAACTAGCAGAAATTGTATTAAAATGGAGAGTTTATACTTCCTTAATATCCCTCCTAGCCTCTACCTCCGAAAATCCTCTAAGAAAATACCAAACAAACACATTTCAGATTTTAGGTATAGTAAAAATGCTCCAAATGAGAAGCCAATCAGGTCAAATTGAAAAGGAAGAGGAGAGGATTAAGTTATATAACTATTACCTTGGCTGAATCTTGCTCTAGAAGTGGGAAATAGTGATTTTCTTACTAAGAACCTTAGCCTCCCTTCAAACCTCCGAAAATGAGTTTTGTGTTTTGTGTTTCTGCATAAGGGAGGGGAAAGGTTGAATTTGTTTAGGGTTTTGGATGGGTTTGGGCTGACCCAATGGTCCAATTACAAGTGGGTTCTGATTTAAGCCTTGTTGGGCTAACTTTCATGTGTTGGGCTGTAGAAATTTAATTTGGTTAGACTAAATTTAAAGAACTCAATTGATTTGGATCTGCACAAAAGTTATTGGGCTATTTATAAGAGCTTATGCAAATTGGGTCTTGGATTTCTAATTCATTAAATTAAATTGGGCTATCACTAAGTGTTCTCTCTTGGGCCAAGTTTCACATAAAAAAAGGTTGAGTCTTGCACTTAAAATGATTGGGCATCTATTAGTTCCTAACCTTGGCTTATTTAATTTAATTTGGGTCTAAATAGGGTTTCTAACTCAATTAAATCTCAAACTCATATTAATAATTTATCTCTCTAAAATTTTTATTCACTTAACTTGCCAAATTATCCCATATTAATTATTCTTAATGAACCCAAATCCATGATTAACACCTTAATCAATTTTTGGGGTGTTACATTCATCAAGAAGATCAGCTTAAATATTAAAGATGATGAGATAAGGAACTCTTTTATTAAAGTTAATGATCTTAACTTCTAATCATGGTAATTAAATTTAAATACACGACCAATGATCATAAATCAAGATCTCAAACTATTTCAATTAATCAATTTAGGAAAATTGTAAAGAAATTTAAACCTTGATGTTATTAGAGTCATTAACCAAATAATCACAACCATTTATGCATATAAGTGAATCTTACCCTCAATCAACTACTTTTAAATTCATTTATCCATTAATTCTAAAAAAACCTCCTACAAGTGTTTCTAAATCACTTCTTAGCATTACCATAGGAAAAACTAAAGTTTCTAGGTTAAAAATAGGAGTTTAGGGACCTCACCGCGACTTGAAACCTTCCCGTCGCGGCTAAGCTGGCTACTGGAACTTAAAAACTAGGTTTCGCATCTTACACTGTGGCCCTAAACTTTCACACAGCAGCTAAGTTGCTCTCGGGTTCACTTCTCACATTTCACAAATCTTTATCGCCGTGGCGGAAAATGCATCCTAGAGCAACTATAGCCATTTTCACGATTTGAGCCGTGGCGGGCTATGCTTGCGCTATGATGAAATTCGCTACTAAAACACTCATTCCCTGATTTATAAGAGGAAGCCTTGGAAAAAATTTAGAAACCATAGAAAGTGAGTTGACCTTATATGTTCCATAATATGACATAAAGAAGCAATATGTAGTTAGGCTCTTAGTTTTGATTGTGTGATGACTCCAAGAGACTTAAAAGGAGTTAAGAATCATATTTGAAAGGAAAGAATGGAGCCTAAAATTTATTTGAGGAGTGTTGCTTCATTAAGTGCATTTATAGAACCATAATGAGGTTTATAGAGCAAGCTAGAGTCTAAACAAATTTTGTGGCCTTATAATTAATTCCATGAACCCAATTAGTTTCCATAAATTGTGTTTAGGCCAAGAGAAATCATCCCCATACTTTTATGTGTGTGTGGCTAAAAGAGGGAGCTTGGATTCAAGAAAAAAGATGTATAATTGTATCCAAGGTAGCTCACTCCTCTTTCTCTCATGCATGATTGTTTGCTTTACTTATCTTTGAATGTGTGTATATGTATTTTTAAACCATGTATGGTGTTCTAGTATGACTTTAATTCCATGGTGCCATGATGTTACAATATACTTTTATATAATGTTTATGATGTGTTCTTGGGTTTGCTTGAGTGTGGTGAGGCCAAAAACCCTTAGCCATGGTGAGGATGAGTCAAGAACCCTTAAGATTGGTTGAGACAAAGTAAAGAATCTCTCAAAAATGAGGTTGACTCTCAAGAGTATGGTTAATTCTAAGAACCTCTTAAAGAATGGGTGAAACAAATCCAAAATCCATAAGTAAATGGGTGAGGGCAATCTACTTGCTTGGCAAGCCTTTGTATACTATGTATAACTTGAAAATTTCTTTTGAATGTTTGCACATGTCAACATGACCATACATGCATTTATGATACTTGTTTTACATCTATTATGTATGATTAAATGGGAGATGAGTTACTGGGATTCTTTGAATCTCATCCCCCCTTCTCCAGTGTTCTAACATGCTAGGTGGATCAAGAGAACAAGATAATGGAAGGCAACCACCTTGAAGATGAGAGGATGACATTAAAGTGCTTGAATTTTTCTACTTTAAGACCATACAAATGGAAAATGATGTAACCAATAGTTGTATATGTAATATGATGTTATGAACATATGTAATTATGATAATATGTTATGTGTAAATGAGAGAAAGCATTATGAGACCATTAGAATGCAATTTAAGTATGTTATGACAATGTAGCTTCTTGAATGAGTTTATGTAATTCTGTATAATTGCAAGTGGCATAGCCAAAATGAGATACATGAGGGTTGGAACCCTTTGGTCAGCTCACACAAGTCCTATTTATGCTTTTAAACTTGCCCAAGAGGTGCCAAACCCCAAGGAAAGCCATTTGGACATCTTGGTATCCTATATGGAGTCAAAATTGACCATAATGGAACTTTATGTCACTTTTTATCCAAATGAGTTATTCTTGATCTGAGATTTGGTATAAAATTAGAGCTTGTTGAGAGCTTTTTAGGAAGATAAAGAACATAATTTTCAGAGGTCTACAGAATATTTGATGAATTTTCAAAGTTGGTAAATTTTTTGGTTTTGATCATATTACTGTTCACTCAGGTTCGAAAATTGAATCTATCGTACAGGGTCCAAATGATGTTTGATTGTCATGAAATTTTATATAGAGAAACTAGACATTCCCAATGACTTGTACCCACTAGAAACACCTCATTTGGATATTTAGAGAGGGAGATATGAATTTCCAAAAAATTTGTCCAGTATAAGGAACTCTAGCCAACCTCAGTTATTGTTTGATTGAATTTCAAGGCTTAGACATGCCTGAACCGGTTTGGAATTATTTTTACCCTCTAGCTAACATCTATATATTTCTAGATTAGTATCATTTGCATAGATTGGATTTTTTTAAAATTAACTGGATATTTTTGAAGTTTGCTGCAAAATTCTGTGATAGTACCAGTCAATAGCCTAACCTCTAGATTATTTTGAATGTCAAACGTCCTCTGTGTTGGATGTTATGGTCTGAAAATATTTTTAACATTAAGTAGACATGTGTAGCTTTCCATAATAGCCAATAATGTATGATTTATATTTTTCTAAAATTAGTTATGATTTTCCAAAATTTGTAACAGAAATGATCAAATTTTGGCCGAAAATGAATATGTATATTTTATACTTCCAATTGATTCCCACGACTTATAGGCCACTTTTGATAATACAAATGAGTTGTGTTCATGTAATTAAATATGACAATATATTGTACGAGCTCGCATGGTCCACATGATACTGAATAGAATTTTCATACGCAACGCAACGTAATGCAAAGAAATACATTATTTTAATTCCTTTTTCTTGCTCTTTTATGGAATTTATGAATGTAAAATATGGAAATGTTATTAAATGAGCTAGAAATATATGGTGTTGCACCACTAATTACCATATATACTGTAACAATCCTAATTCTTAATTATCATAATTAGACTTAATAGCATGATTAGTAATTGCAAATTAAGGTCTAAGGTCATTATGATTAATTAAAATAAGAGAAAGTGGGAAAAATTTGAATCTTGATATCATTAGGGTCATTAACTAAACAACCACAATTAATTAAGTCCACAAGTATTCATAGTTATCACTTAAGACATTGGATTCATCTTGCTACTGATTTCAACTCACAAAAACCTCATATAAAGACTCCCAAGTCATTGCACAACATTAACATAGTGAAATTTAAGATTTCTAAGTCAAAAATAAGAGTTTGGGAATCTTCGTCGTGGCTTAGACCTTCCCTGTAGCGGCTAAGTTGGTTACTGGAACCTAAAAATCAAGTTTCACATCTTACGCCGTAGCCTAAGATTTTCACACTGTGACAAAGTTGCTCTCCAGTTCAACCTCACATTTTCACAAATCTTGTCCCGATGAGCCTATATGGCATTGTGGGTGAAACACCCCCTAGAGCTACTGTACAAAGTTTCATGATTTGTGCCACAGTGGGCTATACTTGCATCGGGTGAAACTAGCTACTGGAACACTCATCACCTGATTCCTTCTACTTATGCCACAATAGAACATGTTGTGCCACAACGAGGTAGCTCTCCGTTACCCTCCCTGAGTAACATTTTCATTTTTTACCATGGTGGGACACCTTGTGCCTCGACTCTCCTCGTTTCTGTTACTCTCTTGGCTGAGACGAGCCTTTCCTAGCTGTGGCATAACTCTCTCCTGTGCTTATACCTCCCAAATTTCATCCCATGCACTCCAATTTCCCTTCTAGGAATACTCTAGGACCACTCTAGCATCTACACTAAATTAGCTCAATCCAAGTGTAACTTCCCACACCAGGCCTTATCTCATAGATGTTCATCTACTTACTTGCCTTTATCCTTACCTAAAGGATTTTCGCCTAAAATAGTTAGCCCATAAAATAGGGTGAGATGCAAATCTCATTAACCAAGGCAAATTCTATTCATATATTCCAATTTAATTAACATATGTACATAAAATCATATAAACATCATAAAATATACTAGTCACATTAGCAAATAAAACAATTAGGCTATCAGTGACTATTATTTCATACTAGCAATCACAAATCCATATGTTAAAGACTAATAACACCGAAAGAGACCCATCTACAACACCAACTTCCTAATGCGTACAACCTGGGCTCAGTGCATGTAAGGGTCTTATTACAATCCGGTGCCCAATTGAAGTACAATGCACGGGTGGTAGCCACGTCATAACTTCACCATGGACTTACAATATCTAAACACAATATATTAGATAGCTAACCATTTATTATGCATTTCAAAATCATACATGTACAGCTGATATAAAATTAAAGTAGATATATGCATGGAATTTAACATTAACCTCGGTTATCTCACTTAATTGAGTTAAGTTCTACAACCAAAAGTATATCTCCAAACTCTAAAAGTCCTATGTCAAATCAAAGCATATTCTTAGGTGATAATTACAACATATACCAGATGCTACAAGATCCAACCATTATAAGCTACTACTAAAAGACTCAAATTTCGGATTTGTCTTCCCTAGATCGAAAATTTCAAAATATCACCCTATATTATGGATATTTTTGCATAGAAATAGAGTCCATATCATAAGTCAGCTCTTGAGGTCTTTAACTAATAGTAAGTGCATCAAAATGAAGAGTTTATACTTATCTAATATTCCTCCTAGCCTCAACCTCTAAAAATCCTCCAAAAAAAATACCAAACAAACACATTTCAGATTTTGGGTATGGTGAAAATGTTCCAAATAAAAAACCAATTAGGTTAATTTGAAGAGGAAGAGGAGAAGATTAAGTTATATAACACTCACCTTGGCTGATTTTGGCTTTAGAAGTAAGAAATGATGGATTTCTTACTAAGAACCCTAGCCCTTCTCTAAACCTCCGAAAATTGCTTCTTATGTTTCTTGTGTCTCTTGTTTTTGCAGAATTAGTGGAAGGGGTTGGATATGTTTAGGGTTTGGATGGATTTAGGCTGACCTAAAGGCCTAATTCCAAATGGGTTTCAGATTTATACTTGTTAGGCCATATTTCATGAGTTGAACTGTAGAATTTTGATTAGGTTAGGCCAAGTTTCAAGAGTCAATCTAATTTGGGTCTGATTAATGAATGTTGGGCCAACTATAAAAGTTTATATAAATTGGGTCTTAAGCCTCTATCTCACTAAACCAAATTAGGCCATTGCTAAGTGGTCTCCCTTGGGCTAAGTCTCATAATAGGAAGTTGGGTGTGCACCTAAAATCATTGAGCCTCCATTAGTCTTTATCCATAACCTTCTTGAATTAATTATGGGCCTAAATTAAGTTCTAACCCAATTGAATCTTAAATCTACATTAATTATTTATTTTTTCATAAACTCTTATTTACATAACTTGCCCAATTATTCTATAATAATTATTCTTAATTAGTTCAAATCCATTATTAACACCCTAATTAATTTTGGGGTGTTACATATACACACATCCCTCTTATTCATTTTCTCTCACATGGACACATTTCTAATTCATGCTAACATATATATTTAAAAGGCTTTAGATCATGTTAAGGGGGAGATGGATCCCATCACACATTCACGTGCGAATCTCTGGTCTAAAAAGCTACACGAAGGCATGAAACACACACTCAAGAAGGCTGCATGGCTCTCTCTTACACAAGCTACCACCTAATAGTCCACTCTCACACACTTACTCTTTTATGCATGAGCTAGCTCCCTGCACTCACTTCATTCACATATACACACGAGGCACGAGTTCACGTGGAAGTCACATATGAAGACACTTTCACTAGGAAACATAGTATTCATTTCATGCACATTGTATCCACTCATGGGTCTGATGTGAAAGGGGGAAAAAGTAGCACCAGAACATAAACACTCCACTCTCACATGCATACATGTAAAGGAAGTCATGTGCATATGCATTTACGTGTAACATGTCTAGCCATTCACATTCATGCACGAATTATGCACACAAGGACAGCTCATTCATATACATGTGGATGACTCACATTAATGCATAAAATTCATATGTTCAGGAGATTCTATGATTCTGAATCACACACTCACGTTGCCACATCCTTCTTTCATTTATTGACACACAATCACATGATGGAGAGAATGTAAGAGAGGCACATGATGGAGAAAGCATAGGAGAACACATGATAAATGTGATTGTTGATTAAGGGAAATATGTGAGAAGAGGCTTGGGTGGAGAGGGGGGACCAGAATGTGAAAGAGGCATACATAACATGAATTCATCTCCTTTCAATTAGAGGCCCATGACCGTGTCTCATCTCCTCCATTTTCCTCCATCTTTTTTCACTCAAATGAGATCTTAATTTCATTTCTTGTGGCTAGCTTAGATAAAAACTTGATTGGAGTTTGAATCCATGAAGATTATCAAGGGATTTCGCTAAGATTTCTACATTTTTTTCCTTCCTTTCTAACACTTTTTCTTGTTCATATATTAGCTTGGTTAAGTTTGTAATGGATTAAGATTGATGTTGTGTATAATTAGTGACTAGTTAAACATCAATTAGGAGAATTTTGATGATTAATGAATCAATTTAAGTGCTAAAATTTTCATTTACCTCTAATTCTTCGTGTATGCAATCAAGGTGTTTGATGAAATACATGTTAAAAATTATGTGTTTGGATGTTTAATTTGAGGTCTCTTTGAAATTTAATTAGTTAATTGAACCTCTTAAGATGAAAGTTTAGAGGTTAATTTGATTTATTAATCATTCAATTTAAGTGTTTGACGATTGTGTCATACAACCTCAAAATAAACTAAGTTAAAAAATATATAGATAGTGGTGCAACCTAGATCATCTCCCTAGGAAATAGAATTCAATATTTAATTAAGTTTTCCAAGTGTAAAATAACTCTACAAATTACCTAATTAAAAAGGGGTTTTGGTTTAATTAAATTAACTAGAATTTAAATTGAATCAAAATTCCTAGCTACTTCTACCTAAATGCATGAACTAATGAATGAATAGACTTGTGACTAGCCTAGAATTCATCCATTGGTATTCACTATCCTTATCCTAATCCAATTGTTAGTGATTCTGGTCTAAGAGTCTCTAATTGTGTTCATTGGCAAGGGATCTTGAATTACCACTCAAGATTCAAGAAACTAGCAATTTGATGTTAATTGAGACCTCAACTCCATTAAATTACTAATGGTGTGTTTGTTTCTGCGTTTCTGGAGCCCAAAACCACGTTTCCAAGGAAGTAACAATTTCTTACTTTTACACAAACGTGATTTTCAAATGGGTTTCCAAACACATATTAATTCTTGTGATTAATATCTTTTAACACTTAGATGAGTAATTAATCAATTAATTAGCCTCTAAATTTTTACTTTATGATGTTTAATTAACCAATTAAACTCCAAGGGAATCCTTAAATTAGACATTCAAGCACACAATCTCTCACATACATTTCATCGAACACCTTGACTACATACATGGATAATTATAGGAAATTAAAAATCCAGCATTTAATTTATGCAATTAATCATTCAATACTCTCCTATTCAATGTCTAACCAATCATCAATCATAAACTACATTAATTTCAGTCAATTACAAGCTTATAACCAAGTAAATAAAATAACAAAAATTAATGTAAAGAGAGAGGAAATAAAATAGGAAATTCTTAGCTCAAAATCCCCTGCAAATCTCTTGATTCAAGCTTCTCCAAGAGCCTTCCTCCTAGCTAGCCACAAGATGGAGAATTAATGCTTCATGGTGGTGGAAGATTGATGGAGGGAGATGGATGAGAGGCTACGAGGTTATGGAGTGGACGAAGGATGAATGAAGCGTGAATAATGTCTTTGGATTTCTCATTCTAACGTGCTACCTGAGTGTGTTTTTATCCAACCCCCCACTTCTCACCTGTTCATCATGTGCTTCCTTTACTCATTTTTTTATTTTCTTCTTCACGTGCTATTCCTTTCTCCTGCCCAGCCTTCGTTAAAACTCACGTGCTTTTCTTCTGGCAAATCTCCACGTCAACTTCTGCTCAGCTGGTTCTCTTCTCACGTGTTTCATTACGTTACTCTCAGCCCAGCCAAATTCACGTGTTCATTTTCTGCTGCTGCCTATGAGAAGCACGTGGTTATTCATTCATCTATTCATTCCCACGTCATATTCTATCCAACTGCTGTGTGTGTTAACGCAAAGCTCCTTCTCCCGTCGCTGCGTCAGAACTGGTGGTGTTTATTCTCTCCATGCATGAGTGGTCCATCATGTATGAGAGTTGTGTTTCTTGCTACTGTTTAGTCCTCCAAAATCGTGGCTATCTCATGCTTCTTTCCACGTTCTTTTCTTGTCTTCTCCACGTTAGCTCCTCTTTCAGCCTGTAGCTACATGTTTCTGCACTCAAGCCTCATCACGTGCTACTTTCAGCCCAAAAACCTGTAGCTTACATGAGAGTTGCACAGTTTCTTCCTCATTTCCACGTCAGAATTGCATGGGTGTTTAAATTTCATTTACTTCTTCCCACATGATTGCTCCTCATTTCTCTTAATGAACCACGTGTTTTCCTTCCTCCCAGCTTTTGCTTCTTCATCTAGTTGTTACGTGTTGGTGCATGTGGTTGCCTTGTGTTTCATGCATGTGTGAAGGAGTGACATGAAGCATTATTCAACGATGTGAGACCCGTGGCAACATAAGTGAAGTGGAGTTACATGATGATTTGATGGATTGCTACGTGGACTGTGTGTGTTTGTGTTGCTGCAACATGGAGCATGGTCCAATGTGGATAGCTTGTGTGTGAATATGTGAATGCCCATGCAAATGAGTGTATTATGTGCTGTATTTACGTGAAGACCTATGGGTGATATGAGAGGGTGAGCTCGTGTGGCTTATGTGTGTGAATGAATTTGCATAAGCTCCTTCCTTTTTCTAAAACCTCCATCATCTCCTAAATTCTCCTCCAACCTTTAAATTTAAATTGCCTATTAAAATCTGCACAAAAGAATGGGAAATATTAAGTAGAAACATCCATAAAATTATTTAAAAGAAATTCATGCAATAAAACTCAACAGTTTTGCAAATCGATTCATAAAGTGCATAAATGGCTAATGAAATCAAATTCCACCTAATTAAACCCTTAAAGCCATATTTGGACACTAAAATGCCTAAGTTAGGAGGATTAAAATATATAAAATTGGCATTGATCAGTGTTCAATAATCTTAATCACAAGAATTAATGATTTAATGTGAAGTTGAGATCTCAATTAACATTGAATTATTAGCTTCTTGAATCTTGTGCGGTAACTCAAGATAAATTATTATGAACACAAATAGAAATTCTTAGACCAAAACCATTAATAATTAAATTAGGATAAGGATAGTAAAAATCAAAGAATAAACCCAAAGCCAGTCACATGTTTATTACTTGATTGTTAATTCATGCATTTTAGCTAGTGATTTGTATTTTTAATTCAATTTAAATTTTATTTAGTTTAATTCAATTAAAAACTTTTTAAATTAGCTAGTATTTGGGTTTTTCTCATACTTAGAAGACTCTTTTGAATATTGAAATCTATTTCCAAAAGAAACGATTTAGGTTGCATTCTATATTGCAAATTTTGTTCAACCTAATTTATTTGAAGTTACTCGACACAATCATCAAACTTGTTTATGGGAGGTGATCAAGTTGATGGTAGAAGGTCTTAAGAGAAGTATGAGAAGTTTTTCTCATACTTAGAAGGCTCTTTTGAATATTGAAATCCATTTTCAAAGGAAACGATCTAGGTTGCATTCTATGTTGCAAATTTTATTCAACTGAATTTATTTAAGGTTGCTCGACACAATCATCAAACTTGTTTGTGGGAAGTGATCAAGTTGATCGTAGGAGGTCTTAAGAGAAGTTTGGCAAGAGTGTTTTGTGTTCCTTTGATATATTGCACTAAGAATTTATAATGGGAAAACCATTCTTACCATTTAAGCAATTACTTATCTAGTAAGATTTTCTCCTCGGAATTTAGCACCTTTAGCAATAGGGAGTTATCCATTTGCACAATAAAGTGAAGGACTATGATGGAAACTGAACTTCTTAATTCCTTTTTTGACAACAAGAATCTCTTTATAAATTATGTGATAATAGTTTTCAAACTCATTGAATTGTCCACTAGCATGCCACAATAATAGTATTTCCTATTAATCTCTTTAATGAGCACAGCTCCCCAATAGTCTTCACTGGCATCTATTTGTAAAATCCTCATGTCTTAGTCCGGTATCTTTAATGGCATAGGATTTTAAGTGATTTTCTTAAGATATTGTACCACTACTATTTGGTCTTTGCCCCAAGGTGGGGGTTCCTTCTTTTTAAGAAGTTAAGACAACTGCCTAGTATGATTTAAGACATCTGGGATAAAGCCCTTGATATAATTTACTTTTCTAAGGAATTGTTAATATTTGTTTAATAGTGAGATTTTCATTAAGAAAATTTTGTAGTTCTTCAGCAATATATGGTCCTGGTCGATATTATCCACGGGCTATCTTCATTCTAAGAAACTCAATTTGAGTTTGGCTTAATAGACTTTTTTGAGCTAATAGCATAATCCCATTCCTTTTTGTAATTTCAACAAAATGATGTAGAAACATCTTGTGCTCATTCTCATTTCTCGAGAATAGAAAAATATCATCAATGTAAATGAGAGCACTATGCTATATGGGCTCATAAATTTTTGTCATATCCTTCTATAACAAGGAAAGGGCCATCTTTAAAATGAAAGGCATGATAATCCACTGATATTGAGCATTTGATATATAGGACGTAGTCTTATAACTCTCTAATGGATCTATACCCAATTGCCAGAAAATAACTTTAAGATCAAACTTTGAAAAGATCTCAACACCTTGTGCAAGTTGGGAGCCAAAATTCATCATCTTGCAAAAAAGTATTGAGATGTTTATAATTAATTACTAACCTTTTCTTTCCCTTTTTTAATTCTAATATTTTTTTAACATAAAATGCCTAGCAAGCCCATCCAAGCTTTATGGGCTCAATCAAACCTTATCAAAGGAAAGAAGCACATTCTTCTCAGGCAAGGGCTAAGTCATTTGAGTTCATGCCTGGATAAAATGTTTTGGTGACATTGACATCTTCATTTTATTTGCATAGAAGTTGAATATAAAACTCCTTGTTTTTCCAAAATAGAAAGGAATGTAAGAATGAATCATGGTTTTTTAGACGGAATTCTATAAGTTGATCTCTTATCTCTTCATACCTTTTGGGGCTTATTATAATTCATATAACTTTGGAATATCTATATATGGAGTGAAGCTGCGCTTAAATGTTATGCCTTTGGGAAGAATCTATAACTTTTCAATTTTGTGATAAACATCCATGCCAATAAAGATGTCTTTGTTTGGAAGATCACTTCCTAAGATTCTTGACCAAATAACACAATCAGAAAAAAAAAAAAAATCTGATGCCAATTCTTTTCTTTGAAATTAAGCCAACTTTGAAAATTTTTCCTTCAGTAGTACTAAAGTATTCTATGTATGGCTTCCACATTTTCTAAGGAAAGATTGTAGGATTCATAAGGATTTAAGATTCCCCAGTGTCCATGTAGCCAATTACATGAATAGGCCTATGGTACTTACTTTGTAGGACATGCATCTTGATATAAGGGAGAGGCGGTTCCATCTTTTGACTTTGGAAACAAGGTTAGACTAGAAAGCTAGGTTGGTCAAATAGCTCATCAGAGCTAAAGGAACTCTAAAAACTAGTCTCTAAACTATCATCAAAGGCAAAAACTATTTTATGGTATGCATATTCTTGTTCAAAGAAAAGATTTTCAATTTCTTTATTTTGTTAAAAAGGTGTGTTTGCTTGGAGATGTTAAAGCATCTTTTTAGCCTTTTTTGATTTGTTAAGGCATTCTCTTACAAAATGTCATTTCTTCCTATAGATATAACATGTATCTTTCCTTTTATGGCTAGAAGTTCCTTTTCCTAAAAAATCTCACATGTTTCTTTTAAGATTTTTTTCTAATCTTGGGCTTGAAGAAGATTTCTAGTAATGAGCTTTTTCTTGGTTGAGCAAGTGCATTTTTCTTGTGTCTTACATTTAATCTAGAGATAAGACTTCTTATAAGCCTCTTGGATAGATATTTTACCCTTCATCATTTCATCAAAAGTCTTGTAGATTGTACATAACTTTTTAAGATAGGCTTTATCCAGCAGATAGATTTTTTTAAAGAGATTTTAAAATGTCTGTTTATAAGTTGTGTGTATTCCTCTATAGTTCTAGCTTAAGTTCTTCTAGCAAAAAAGTGATGAAAGTATGTCGAAGGCCAATATCATTAAAGCTATTAAGCATATAGTATTGTTTAGCCATCTTTTTATAGTGCATATCAAGATCCTTGGATTTTAGCGAATAACACTTCATCTCAAAGTATTCTTACCTTTTTTGTTTATAAACTTGATGAAAATTTCTAATGAATTCTTTGTGAATTGCACCAAGGATAGCTTGAGCATGTGGATTTTGAGTGAAATGTAGTTGGCTATACTTTCCTAGGTTTTGAAACCATTCTCAAAAAAGTACCAGTAAATCTAGAGACAAATTCATTAACAAGTACTTAGACATTTGCTCTTGATTTTGTCATTTGGAGATCTATCTATATACTCATCTCAAGTAACCTATCTCTCTATCTATCTAGAGAAACATCATTTAGGGAAAACTGTGAACCAATAATGGGTTTGCTATATTAGTCAGTCAGTTGTTGATGATGGGCAACAGGTTGTCCTTCAAGATGTATCTCTTCATCAAAATCTTGATTTTCTTCAACCATAAACTGGTCTGGCTTATATGTATTTGCCATATAAAGAGTAAAAATATTAGCATAATGGTCTGAGGCTTTAGAGTTTATATCAGATCCAGAGTATTTAGAAGGTTCTAGTGATGTATTATTTTAAGGAACTTGGCTTAAAAGGTTAATAGGTTTAAGTGGTTGTGTTTTTGAAGATTATGTTTGTTTTTCTTTTCCTTTTTCAATTAGTGGGGAGGTTGTTTTTGGTAAAGAGGTTATTGAGGGATCATGGACTTTAAAAAGGGTGAACCTAAAGGGTTCAACAAGTTTTGTCCATGAAGGAGATGCTTAGAATGTTTTAGGTTTTATGGGAGGTCTAGGTTGAAATTTTGGTTAAGAAGGTGGTAATGCTTCTCTAAGAATCTCACGAGTCATTTGAAAGCATTTTTAATAATCATTTTCCATGGGATATGGGGAATATGGTGGTGGATGAAAAGGGGTATGATGAGAAGTGTATAGGGGTGGATATGGCTCATAAATACTTTTGGTGTGATTTCTTGCAATATTAGCTTGCATTTCTTTTTTCAAATCTTTGATTTCTTACTCTTTCTATGAAAACAAGGGTTCGACAAAGCCTTTTGCAATGAATTACCTTAGTTCAGAATCTAACTTATTAGTCTTTTAAGAAAGATGGTGATAAAGTTGTTTAATTTCTGAGGATAAACCTTCAAGCTTCAAATGTATTTGAGAAGTTTGTCCAGCTATATTTTCAATCGTTTTGTAGAATTATATTATGGGTAATAACATTGTGATTGTGCTAGTTTAACACTTCTACCATTTAAGTGACTCCTACCCTTATCCCATTGTGAAAGACTTTTGTCAGAATTACAAATAGCTTAAATGAGACCTTTGTAGTAGGATCTATATAACTTTCTAGTGAAGGAAAGCTAGAATCATAGGTTGATGATGTGAAGGAGAACATTATGGAACGGATAGGCTATAGGAAGTCTTGAGACTTGATTATCAGTTCCAAAACCTCTAGCTTAAGAATGACTATAGCTTCTGGTCTCTTTGGTTTAAGAATTTGCTCCTTTTTTGCAAGGGCCTCAAAGAGTTCATAATGGCCAAGTTCTTTAAATAAATCTTCAAAAGATGTGGATTTTGGTGGAGAATTTTTAACTCCTACCCATTTTGGCTTTAGAGGATCATCCTCATCATCATCTTTTATGGTTTTATTGTGGCTACAAAGTCCTGAATGACAATTTGTGATTGTTACTAGATCTTCGGGTATATGGTCATTGTCTCTAAGTCTTTTCCAATTTTTTAAGTCCCATCATCCACAATCTATAATGACTCTAATTCTTAATTACTGTAATTAGGCTTAATAACATGATTAGTAATTAAAAATCAAGGTCTAAAGTCATTATGATTAATTAAAATAGAAGAAAATGGAGAAAATTTGTACCTTGATATCATTAGGGTCATTAGCTAAACAACCACACCTAATTAAGTCCACAAGTGATCATAGTTATCATTTAAGACTTTGAATTCATCTTGCTACTAATTTCAACTCACAAAAGCCTCATATAAAGACTCTCAAGTCACTGCACAACATTAATATTGTGAAATTCAAGGCTTCTAAGTCAAAAATAAGAGTTTGGGAACCTTGCAACTTGGACCTTCCCCGCCGTGGCTAAGTTGGCTACTGTAACTCAAAATTAAAATTTTGCACCTTGCATTGTGGCCTAAGATTTTCATGTCGTGGTGAAGTTACTCTCGGATTCAACTTTTCACATTTTTGCAAATTTAACCATGATAAGTTGGGCCCTTACTGTGACTAGCCTATGTGGCACCCACGGCGGAAAACACATCCTAGAGCTACTGTAGCAATTTTCATGATTCGCGCTGTGATGGGCTATACTTGTGTTGCGAAAAAACTAGCTACTGGGACACTCCACCTAATTTCCTCAACTTGGACCATGATGAGGTTGCTCTCTGTTACCCTTCTTAGGCAACATTTTAGTTTTGCACTACGGCGAAACACCTTACACTATGGCTCTCCTCGCCTCTGCCTGATAGCTAGCTGCGGCTTAACTTTTCTTGGCTATGGCTCAACTACCTCCCAGACCTAAACTCCCCTAATTTTGTCCCAAACACTCCAACACTGCTTCCATTTGCATTCTAAGGCCATTCTACCTTAATTTATAAGGTGCCAATGGCATTCTACTATCTAAACTTCCCAACATACCCAATTTGAAACAACTCAAAACTCAGAAGCTAATCTTTACCCATTCACCTACCATATATCAGCAAATCATAGACTTTAACACCAAAGAAACCACCAGAAACCATACTATTATCATTCAAATGTAAATCCCAGTAGAGGATCCATACATTGCTAGTCTAAATTAACATTTAAGGCAACACATGATTTCATTGTCAAATAATAAATCATATCACAAGATTAACAAGGCTTCATATCAAGTTGTAAGCAATTGGATACATTAGATTCCATAATAATTAGATTACATAACTAGTCCTTATACTTGGCAATTCATGATGCAATACGACAAATACATAAAAACTAATATTCTTGTTACACAAATCCAACTTTGCAAGGTTTCCAAACCTATGCACTGCCAAGCCATACAATAGGCTTCCATTAATTTCTCCTTGCCACTAAGAGATCCAATCCCTGAAAATGTTAGTCCACAATCAGGTTAAGATATACAATCTCAATAACAAGAGGCAAATTCCATATGCATGTACAAATTAATCAACATAATGCAATTATATAGAAAATATACCAAAGGCATCAATATCATCAACAAATGAACTAGTTAGACTATTAGTGACTACCCCATACCAGTAATAACATACAATATGTTAAAGGCCAATAACACTAGGAGAGGCCCATCCATGGCACCAACTCCTCAATGAGCACAACTTGGACTCAGTGCATTCAGGGGTCTGATTATAACCCGGTGCTCAATCAAAGTACGATGCACGAGTGGCAACCGTACTACAACTCTACCATGAATTCATAAGGTTCAATTATAAAATAATTCAAGTAGCCAACTAATCATTTAGTATTTCAAAATCATACATGTATAACAAATACCATATTAATATGAACATATACATGGAATTAGAAAATTAACCCTAGTTACCTCAATGAAGCTAATTACCCTTTCTCTAGCTACCATCATGATCCAAATGCACACCAAGCCTAAGATAAGCATAGTTATCATCATTTCTAGCAATATATCATATACCCAAAGAGTTAAACTACCCATGATTACCTAGAGGTTACTTACTTAACCATCAATGGATTTAAATTTTGGGTTTTAGCTTCCTCATACCAAAATCCACCATAGTTTACTCCAATTTCTAGGTAATTTCACATAAAACCAAAGCCCATATCATAAGTCAACTATAGGGGTCTCAAACTAGTAGAAAATGTATCAAAATGAGAAGATGATACTTACCCAACAACACCCATAATCTCTACCTCTAAAAATCCACCATGGAAGCACCAAGTAACAAGCTTCAACTTTAGGTGGAAGATAAAAATACTCCAAATGAGAAACCAATCAGTTTAAATTGAAGATGAAAAGGAGAGGATTAAGTTATATATAAGTTACCTTAGCTAAATCTTGGTCTAAACTTGCAAACTGGAGCCTAGAAAATGAGAAACCCTAGCCACCTTCTTATATGTACGAAATTTCTCCTTTTGTTCTGCAAAACCCTCAAACTTCAGCACCTAAATAATGAAGTGATAAGTCCCCTAAGGTTTTAGAGTAAGTGGGCTGGTCTATTGGGCCCAATATTACCCATAGTCTAATTTATTTTCAGAATTGGGCCAAGGTTCATTGGGTTGAGTTGTATAATTTTAATGTTAAGGGTAGAATGTGTTGATCCAATAACCTAAGACCTATTGGACTCACTTCCCTAAGTTTGGGCTAAGGCTAAATGGGCTCTTGTCTCACTTAAATTCACTTTTAAGTTTTTGGGCTTCTAGAAAATTTAAGTTAAGCCTACAAGAAAACTAGTATTGGGTCCTTACTAAGCTTATGGCATAATTGGGCTTCTATATTAGGCCCCAAGCTTACTTAAATTAATTATAAGGCTCAAATTAATGTATATCTCTCTTAATTAATTCTTTTAATTAAATCCATATAAACTCTTAATTAATCATAATTATCCTTAATTAATTTTGAGGTGTTACACAATTAGGATCACACATGGATAGATTACAATCCTATATAAAATAACCATTGATTTTAGCCACATAAGAGTAATTACCATTTGGTCTAAAATCATATATATGGATTATTTTCTTAATTTTTGAGTTGTTCTTGGAGTAAGCATAATAAATTATTTGGTAATAGGACTTTTTGAAGATCTTTCTTTTCTAGGTATTTTAAAGATAGTCTTTACTCTTCCATCTTTTAAAGTATAAAGCTATGGGGCACTTGTAGTGTGTATTGGCCGAGAAGAGGTAGGAAATTCCTTCTCATAGTTAGTAATTCATTCCATTGGCATAATTTCCATTAAATCTTCCTTGGGAAGAATAATAGGGATCTAGATGATTGTTAGATGATTTGGCCTATTAGCAACTACATACAGTGCTTCTCCAGTCCTGGAAAGTGCATATCAAGGCCATCTTGGATTCCATAACTGAGTTGGTGGTGAAGAGTGGCAATGATAATTGTAGGAATTTGTTAGCACTTATGATTTAGACTTGGATCTTCCATCTGTTAGGCAGAGTAGGATTATCAAGCCTAACATTATAATTTAAAAGAATGGTAAGGATGACACTTCCATAGTTTAGAGTGGTAAAGACAGTGCCAATCATAGCATTTTCATAGCTAGTATCTAGGAAAGCTATTCTAGCTGTAGCCAATATGCATTTTGTCCATGCAGTGTAAAAATCATCTTGATAGCTCTAAGATGAAGGTGGGTATAACTACTAGTTTTCTAGTGGTTGATAAGTTCATTAAGGATCTCAATAGTGACATACTGGTCAAATAGAGTTGAAACTAAGCCAAAGTAATCGAGTTTGGAACATTAAAGAATTTCTTTGACAAGTGGACTTCTTCTAGTAATCAAATGCTTGATGGAACTCATAAGAATCTTATTTTGGTGATATATACAGTATGGGTTAAAGAGAAGGGGAAGTTTCTTCTACCTTAGTACTGTCAGGAAGATGAGTAACTTCAAAAAGATTGTCAATCTTGTTGGAGAGAGTTTTGAGATAAGAAAAGGAAATATTACTGATATTGATAGGGAAGATGAGAGATAAATAAGTTTAGAAGCTTCTAATTGAGAACTCATGAGGAAAGTAGGATTTTCTTACTCTCTTTTGCTTTCAAAGTTTCTTCTGTTTGTCTTTCAAAGAATAGTAGGCTTTAAGTCTTAAAACTGTAAAACCTCTAACTTAGAAAGTAAGAGGCTTTGCTATTTTATTAGGCATTTTTTTGGATTATTTTATGGACATAAAATTAAATTAAACTTGACTAAAAGATTATGCCTAATTCTAATGATTCTTTTACTATTATCATTATTATTATTATTTTATTGACTCAAAAATTAAATTTAAGTCTAATGACTTTTTTATAATTTTATTAGCTAAAAACTGAATTAAAATTGACCTAAAACCCAAACTTGACACCAATGACATGAAAACTAAAATGACTCTAATGATAAAGATGACTTAGAAATTAAATAGAAATCTAAAATAATGATTTTTTTAATTTAATGTATTTTTGAAAAAGTTTGAACAAAATATAATGCTCATAACCCTAATTAATCAATAAAAAATTACAGAGTAAGAATTAAGGTTTGAGTAAAATAAATTAAAATAATTGAGATATCAAAAAGGGGTTTTGTTTTTACTATTAAAATTAAGGTTAATAAAAAAATTATATATTTTTTAATAATAGTTTTTTAACCCAAATAAGCCCACATTTAGGAGAAATCCAAATGTGAGAAATACTAAAACCCATTAAAAAAATACTAAACTGTTTATTCCTTAAGTTCAATTAGTATTTAGACTAATAAAAGGAAGACCTAATCCCATTAAGTAGTTAAAATCCTCATCTTACCCTTTATAGGCCAAATTAACAACTTTTCCTTTTCTTCCAATAAGCCACATTCATATTTTTTTTTTCCCACTTAGCTTCAGCAAAAATAAAATGTGAGAAAGGAGGAATGGAGAGCTTTCATTGTGCATGACCTTTGGGCTCTTATATGGTAAGGAAATAGTGATATTTAGCTATAATTGTCTTTATAAAATTTGTTTCTCTCATCTTCTTACTACATCTTGATGGTTTGGGTTCCTCATTTGGTGTGCTTTAAATTTGAAGGATTAGGTGCATTAAAAGCTTTTAGGCATGACTTTTAGTAAAAAGAATATTAAAGATTTAAGCAAGGTGAATTCTAGATTTATAAGATTATTATAAGATGCTTAAGGCTAAAAACTTTGCTAATACTACTATTTTTATGTTAGGCTAAAATGCCAAATCAAGGAGAAAGGAAATTTTGTTTGGAAACTGGAATGGTGCAATGGGAGTTAAAGAATGAAGCTGGAAATTTGGGTAAGTGAAATTGCTCTTATAGTTTTCAAAATTTTTATTTAATTGAAAGATTAAGCTTGATAATTTTGGAATGTTCTTGTTGGCTGAGCTTAATAAGAAAGAATTGGGAAAAAATGTAATTGTGATATGTTTCTATAGATTTAACAAAAACTTGTCTTTAAGAAAAAGGAAAAAGTGCCTCATGAATTTGCACTAGTTCATAAAGAAGTTGATGATGGAAAACTAAGATTGGTATGTGAATATTGGTGTAATATTTGGTTTGGTAAATGCCATTTATTTTAAGATGTTGGTATAGTTTTGATTAATTAATTATGTTTATCTTGATTGAATGTTGGATTCTAAAGATTAAGAACTTAATACATTTGGATCATCAACTTTAAAGCTATAGTTGCATAGCATAAAGAAGTTGTAGAGTGTGATAACCCTATCTTCTAAACATGGTAATTATGGTCAAATACGCGATTAATAATTTATGATCAAAGTTTAGAGTCGTTACAATTTATTACATTATGAAAATATAGGAAAATTTGAACCTTAATGTTAGGGTCATCACTAAATAACCACAAACATGAGAATGCATAAAAGAGATTATACTATCATTAGGGGTTTATGATTCATCCATCCATCAATTTTAACACACAAAAACCTCCCATAAGTGTTTCTATATCATTTCCTAGCATTACCATTGAAGAAACTAGGGTTTCTAGGTTAAAAGTAGGAGTTTGGGGACCTACGCCATGATTTGGAACCCTCCCGCCGTGACTGAGTTAAATCCTGGAGCTTGAAAACTACGTTTTTTACTTTGCGCCGCGGCCCAGACTTTCTGCGCTGCGGCTAAGTTACTCTCGGGAATCATTAGTCAAATTTTGTGAATTTCGCTGCAGTGGAAATACCTCATGGAGCTATTGTTTTAAGTCCCACAATTCTTGTTTCAGTGGAATACACTTGCACCGCAGCGAGACGCGCTACTAGACACTCGAATTATTTTTCCTAAATTCTCACCGCGGCTTAACTTGAGTCATCGCGGCGAGGTTGCTCACTGTGTCTCTACTAGGCAATTTTTCACACTCTGAGCTGCGGCGAAACGAATCATGTCACGGTGCTCCTCGCCTTTGTCACTCCCCTAGCCGTGGCATGACTCCCTCCTGTAACTACATCTCCCAAATTTCGTCCTATGCACTCCAATTCTCTCCTTAGGAACACCCTAGGACCACTTCCCCTCATTTTATATGACTCTAATGGTATTTATTTACCTTATTTACCCAGCTATTCTACCATTACCAATTGAAAACTTAAGTACTAATTCCTACACATCCAATTACCACATGTCAGCAAATTCATGGATTAATGATAGCAATAATTCATGCACCATTGACAATTAACATTCAATATACATTCCGTTAGAGATTTCATACATCAATAGTTTATATCAATATCTAATACATCACATAATTATATTTGCAACGGTATGCCATATCATAAATTCAGCAACATTCATACATAAGGTGTTATGGGTTCATACATCCAATATCAAGTTAAGATGAGGCCTAACTCCTCAATAAATACATTTTAAATAATCAAAATATAAGAGCATACACTTGACAACATGATTACATGATGATGCTATACAAAAAGGAATACAAAATTTAGCATCTATAGTAAATAAATCATCCTAAGTGTAACCTTCTCCCCATATGGTTGGAGCTTATGGATTTTCATCCACTTGCTTCCCCTTATCCTTACCCGAAGAGCCTTCACCTAAAAGTATAATCTCATGAAATGGGGTGAGATGCGAATCTCAGTAACTAAGGAAATTTCCATTTATAATATCCAATTTAATTAACATATAAGCATAAGTCAAAATCAACATCAAAATCATATCAGTCATATTAGCAAAGGAAATGGTTAGGCTACTATGATTATCATCTCATACTAGCAATCATAATTTCACATGTTAAAGGCCAATAACACTAGGAGAGGTCCGTCCATGGCACCCACTCCCCAATAAGCACAACCAGGGCTCAGTACATCTGGGGTTTGATCATAATCTGGTGCCCAATCAAAGCATATGCACGGGTGGCAGCCACACCACAACTCCACCATGGACTCACAAGGTCCAAACACAATATAATAAATAGCCAACCAATTCATTTAGCATTTCAAATCATTCATGTACAACAAATATGAAATTAAAGCAGATATATGTATAGAATTAATATAGTCCCGGTTACCTCACTTGTAGACAAATTGCAAAAGTCACTAATGGTACAAAATCCTCCCCACACTACAAAGTCCCAAAATTCGGAATGGAGGTGTCCTCTACCAGAAACTTCAATATATCACCCTCAATCCTAAGCAAATTCATGAAAAATTAATACTCATACTATAATCCAACCATTGGGGTCTCAAACCATTAGAAATACATTAAGAAGATGAGTTTATACTTACCTAATTTCAACCTTAGCCTCAATCTACGAAATTTCACCATGGAAACATCAAATGGCAAGTTTCAGATTTTGGGTGTGGGTGAAAGTACTCTAATTGGAATATTAATTAAGTCAAATTAAAGAAAAAGATGAGAAGATTAAGTTATATAACTATTACCTTGGCTGAATCTTGCTCTAGAAGCGGGAAAAGGTGAAAACATGCCAAGAACCCTAGCCTCTCCTTTGGACCTCCGAATTTTGTGTGTGTCTCTTGTGGTTCTGTAGAATGCGGGATGGCTAGGTTAGTTTTTAGGGTTTAAGTTAAGTTTTTTATGGGTTATGGGTTGCTCCAAGATCCAACCCTAATTAGACTTCAGATTTTAGCTTTGTTGAGCCAGTTTTAAGGTATTGGGTTGCAGAATTTCATTGGGCTAGACCTAGTTTTAAGAACTCCATTGTTTTAGATCTGCACAAGGTTTATTAGACCATTTATAAGAGCTTATGGAAGTTGGGTCTTGAGCCTTTAATTCATTAAATTAGATTGGATCTGCACCTAACTCATTGAGCCTCCATTAGCCTCTTATTATGATCTCTTACATTAATTTGGGCCTAGATGAAGTTTCTATCCCAATTAATTCTCAACTCATTAATAATTTATCTCTCAAAATTTCCATTCACTTAACTTACTCAATTATTACATATTAATTATTCTTAATTAACCCAAATCCATGATTAGCACTTTAATTAATTTTAGGGTGTTAGAGTATTGCTAAGCGTATGGCAAAATACAAGTTAGGTTCCTATGCAATTAGTGTGGTAAATAGAAACTTATTGTTTCCATGTGTATGAATCTATATTTGCCCCTTACTGGTTGAATTGAAACCATGCTTGCCATGGAGTTGCTTGTGAATTACTTTTGTAATACCATAACTATCTTAGCTAACCCCTTTACATATACAAGTCTCATACATGAATTCCCTCAAGAAAACAAAGAAAATAATACAATTTAACAGTGTTACGTCATCTACATTTTCTCCGTTTTGACTCTATGGGCCTTGGGGACTCTCTCATATCATACTCATATTTTATTATACCAATACAACTCAAAACCATCTAAAAACATTACCAAAAACCCAAGCTTACGTCAAGCATACATGGTTTTTAATGGTTCTACCTCAGGTTCAGTCTACAACTTTTAAGCCTTAACTTTGAAAATTCGTAATTAATTCTAAAAAAAATTGAAATCAAGCATACTATGGCATTCTAGAAATCTGAAAATGTCTACTTTATGGTAAAAATATGTCCAAGTCATGAAACATAACAAAAAATACTTTTGAGATGCGAAAAGGTGAAAAGGTTCAGATAGCTACTGGCATTGATGCAAGTATCTACTATAAATTTCAAAAAATGTCCAATTAATTTCATAAAAATCCAATCCATACAAATGATACTAATTTGGAAATCTATAGATGTTAGCTTTATGGTAAAAATAGATTCAGACTAAAACAAACACGTTTAGCTATTGGAATTTAATGGAACAGTGACTTAGATCGTGCTACGCTACTGTTACTATTCTAGAAATTCAAAAATTCATATCTCTTAGCTCAGACCTCCAAATGAGGTGCTTCTAGTTGCTACAAGTCATTGTGTATTTCTAGTTTTTGCCTATAAAATTTCATAGCCATTGGACTACATTTTCCCCTCGGATGACACAATTTCACAACTAACCAAATGAACAGTACTTTAGCAAATCTAAATTTCTAATACCAAATTTGAAAAATCATAGAAAATTCCATAGACCCCCAAATGATCTGATCTTTAGCTTCCCAAAAAAATCTAGGAAAGATCTAATTGCATGCAAAATTTCAAGTCAAGAAGAGGACATTTGGTTAGACTTTGCTATAGCTCAAGATTATTGCACTTTTGGTTCCAAAATAAGGGCAAATTTGGTCCAAATGAGCCATATATTGTTCCACACACATTTGAGCAACCTAGAAAATATAAATATAGCATAAATAAGTCTCTCATAAGGTCTGAACCATCATGTAACTCAAATTTATCATGCCACTTCCATAAACATATATGCACAAATGGGCTCCTAGGGGGTCAAATTGTACATTTCTATTCATTTAGCTCTATTCTTGATACATACACTATCTTTACATAGTTTTTCACTTGTTCAATGTGTTATGGCTCCAAAAATAACATATACATATATACTTTGACATTCTAGAATATAAAAAATAGCAAGATTTGCCAAGAGATGGATATTTAAGCTCCTTGTCTTCCATCCTTTGGATCTTGAACTCTACCTAGATCATATGAGATAAGAGAAAGGAGGGGGTGAGATTTATTAAATCGCAATAGCTCATACACCTTTTCAAGCATATTTTCAAGGCATACAACATGTCAAGGGTACAAGTATGCAACCAATCAATCTATGAAGCATTCAACTTTCACATTTTTATGTTACAACTTATGTCAAGTATAAGAATAAGCTTTAGGGACTTTTGGTTTTGCCTCACCCCATTTTTAGGACTTTTGGATTGCCTCACTCTTGGTTCTTGGGACTTTTGACTTAGCCTCACCCATCCAAGGGACTCTTGGCTTTGTCTCACCCATGCCATAAGACTTTTGGCATCTTCTCACCCACATTAAGGGACTTTTGGCACTACCTTATCCTTATAAGCCATTTCCTCAATTCAAAGACATTCAAGAAAGCATAGTGTCTCAAACATATAAATATGCACATAAGCACACAATGACATATGCAACAAGAAATGCAATAAGAAAATGTGGAGAGCTACCTTGATGCAAATTCAAGCTTTACTTTGCTTGTTTCTTCTCTTTTTCGGTTCCACAAAGATAATAAGGTGGGGTTAGATTTCCTTGGCCTTTTCACAATAAACAACACTCAATTATACTCTTGGAACAAGTTATAACTTTCAACTCACTCTTAAGAATACTTTGTTCTATTTGTTGCAATATGATTCCATTAATAACCTAATGAAGCAACTACCATAATTAACATTCTTAGTTCCATTCTCTTGCCTTATTTAGGCCTCTTGATCTTGTAACATCCGACCCTTCCATAAACGTGAGAAACGCGATGTTCGGTTTCTTCGTAAACGTTAAAAATTGGCCAGATACAAAAGGAAGTCCCAGAAATAGAAAGAATTAGAGCCAAATAAAATTATGATAAATTTCAAATAATGAAAAATGAGGATTTGAGCACTCAGTTGCTCAGAAATCAGGGTCGGAATGATTCAAAAACTTTGTTGAAAGACTAGTGACATTTTCATAAATATGAAAACTTTTTGAAAAACTCATAGGAGGGCTTTTTAAATAAAAAATTTGAGCTTTCCAGGATTCTCAGAGGCCCTGAATACTATGGAAACTCCTAGAACAGTTGAAACCCCTCCGGTGAGCGGTTTTAGCCGTCAATTGACTGAAATTTTGACTGAACGGTTCAAAATGGTTTCAAATCCAAATTGAGTGATTCCAAAGGCATTTTATAAATTAGAGAACTTAAATTTTATGATGGAAAAGATGATTCTCAAAAAGGAGCTAAAACGAGCCCAAATGAAAGAACGGAAGTGGAGGGACATAATTGGTATTTCAAGAATTGTTATAAAAATCATCCTCCACCTTTTTAAATGACTAGGCAGCTTCTCCACCCTTCCAAGAACGTCACCTGAGCTCAAAAATAGACCAAAAATGGCGTGAAAATTGGGAGAAGAGAGAGAAAGAAAACTAAGGCAAAAGGTATGAAAATACATGAAATTTTACAACAAGTTAGTTATAAAATTTTCTCCTCTCTTCATTCTCCTTCTTTTGATGGTTTTAAATCCTTAAAAATAGGAATTTGGTGGCTGACCTCATGAGAAAAAGTAGAGGTTTTGAGCAACTAAATAAAGCAAGAGAATCACCATTTAGCAAGCTTTCAAATAAGGTATGATGTGCAATAGAAAAACTTATTTTTCTTTGAATTTCAATGGCTTCCATATTAGGTCTAGAGAGAGAAACTAAAGAAGGGAAGGAATTCAAGCCAAAACAAGGTAAAGACAAGAATATTCAAGCATGAGAAACAAGAATATGCAAAGAGAACAAAAAAATAACCATGAATTTATAAGATAGAAAAGTTAGGGATTTGTGAACATAACCAAAAATCTGACTTTATCTAAGAGTTCCCAAGCCTATGTGAATGTTTGTATGAGTTCCTAAGACCCCTAGAGAGCTTCCCACATGCACCTCCCATCCAAGAAAGCAAAGAAATTGCAAGAAAAACTAATGAAACCTAAGTTGGAAAAGTGTAGTACATTTGAAGGAATTGTAAAAACTGATTTAATCTCTGAATTTTCTTGGCCATTTAAATGTTTCATTGAGCTTCCAAGACCTCTAAAAAGCCTCCCAAGTGGCTCTCCCATCAAGAAAAAATTGAAAACCCCTTGAACCCTAAATGCTTTCATAATGTTGGCCTAGGACAGATGGAGGGGTTAGAGAGTGTTTTAATTTATTCTAGCCTTGGTTTGGGACTTCATATGATGGTAGAAGATGGGAGGAATCCTTGAAAAAAATTTAGAAGCCATAGATAGTGAGATGGAGGTGTAGGCTCCATAATGTAGCATAATGAAGCAACTCCTAGTTAGGCTCCTTAAAATAATTGTGTGATGACTCCAAGGGGTTTAAATGGAGTCAAGAATCGTAGATTAAAGGAGAGAAGGGAGCCAAGATCATAAATTTTTGTAGTTGCTTCATTAAGTGCCTTATGGAAGCATAATGGAGCCATAAACCAAAGTAGCATTATGTAAAGTGTGTATAATGCCAAGACTTGTTCCCATGAGTAATTCATGTTTCTTTTGGTGTGTCTAGGCCAAGAGAAATGATCTCCACCTTTTTGGGTGTGTGAGGTCAAAGAAGAGGACTCAAGGCTTAAGGAAAAAGTGTGTAATTGCTTCCAATGTAGCTCTCTCCACCTTCTCTCATGCGTAGATGTGTGTTTAGCTTGTTTTAGAATGTGTGTATGTGTAATTCCAAGCTATGAAAAGTATGCTAGCATGCCTTTATATGCCATGATTCTTGATGCCATAGTATGTTTCTAAATGAATACATGATGTTTGTTTGAGTTTGCTTGAGTGTAGAGAGGCCAAGAACTCTCCACTATGGTGAGGATGAGCCAAGAACCCTTGAGCTTGGTTGAGATAAAGTAAAGAGTCTCCCAAAAGCAAAGTGGGCTCCCAAAAGTATGGTTGAGTCTAAAGCTTTTAAAGAATGGATGAGGCAAGTCCAAAATCCATGAGGAGAAGTGTGAGGCTAATCCAAACACTTAGTGAGCTCTTGAATGTTTTGTATGATTTGTTCATATGCCAAGTTTGCCTTTTAAATGTCTATGACTTCCATTTTCTCCATGCATGCATTTGTAAGGCTTGCTTTGCACATATTATGTATGATTGAATGAGAGATGAGCTATTGGGATTCTTTGAATCTCATTCCCTCCTCTCCAATGATCTCACATGCTAGGTGGACCAAGTGGATATGTTAATAGGAGCCAACCACATTGAAGGAAGAAGATTGACATCCATATGTCTAGCATTTTTCTTTTAAAGCCATAATGAACCATAATGATATATATTAATGTTGTAAATAGTTTATGACCCTTGAGACATGTGTAAATATGATATTATGTGATGTATAAATATATGGATATGAGGTATGACCTTTAGAATGGAATTTGAGTATATAATGCCAAAGTATGTAATTTGAAAGTTTGATGTAAATGTGTATAAGTGTGGGTTAAGAGACCAAAATGAGATGCATGAGATTTGGAACCATTTGGATAGCTCACACAAGCCTTAAATATACTTTTAGACTTGCCCAAAAGGTGCCAATACTAAGGGAAAGCCATTTGGCAAGTTTGATACCTTATATGGAGCCAAAATTGACCATTATGAAATCCTAAGTCACTTTTTGGACAAATGAATTAATCTTAATCTGAGATTTGGCATGCAATTAAGCCTCTTTAAGATATTTTTAGGAAGCTAAAGATCATAATTTTTGGAGCTCTACAGAATATTTGATGATTTTCAAAATTGGCAATTTTCATGGTTTTTGGTTTGCTACACTATTCATTTGGTCTGAAATTGTATTCTATCACACGAGGCTCAAACGATGTCCAATTGCCATGAACTTTTATACAGAGAAACTAGACAATCATAGTGACTCGTGCCAACTAGAAGCACCTCATTTGGAGGTCTAGAGAGGGAGATATGAATTTTTAAAGTTTCTGTCCAGTATTAGTAATCTTGCCCGACCAGAGGTACTGTTCCATCGATTTCTGAGGTCTGAACTAGATGAACTGATCTGGAGATATTTTTTCTCTGCTAGTTAACATCCACAGCTTTCCATATTGGTATCATTTGCATGAATTGAATTTTTGTGGAATTAATTGGACATTTTCAAAGTTTTCTACAGAATTCTGTGATAGTTCCAGAATTTAGTCTGACCTTTAGACCATTTTGGATGTCAAACACCCTCTGTGATGAATGTTATGGTTTGGGAATATTTTTAGTGTAAGTTAAACATCCATAGATTCCCACAATGACCAAGATTTTATGATTTTAACTTTTTTAGATTTAGTTATGATTTTCCAAAGTTTGGTCAGAAAATGGAGCAAATTTGGCTGAGAATGAATCTCCATATTCCATGCTCCATTTTGGTTTCCATGAGTTGTGGCATGGTTTTGTGATGAAAATGAGTTGTAATGATATATTTAAATATGAGGATGCATAATATAAGCTTATACGGTCCACGTGACACCAATTACAAACTTTTAGATGTGACGCAATGGGAAAATAATCCCATTTTTCTTACTTTTTCTATGGGAAACCTATATGGTTCATGATATTATGCCATTTAAAAACATAAGATGAGCTAGAATTTATGATGTTACAGACCTCATTTAAGGTCTGTGAAGACATCACACACTCACTTTCACAAATCTAGATACATGTTGCTTCATAAGGTTATATTATGGAAGCTATTGTCTCACCTCCCAACCTAAGTCTTCTAAATTTTTCCTAAATGCTAGGGAATTCTTGAATCAACTCAGATTTCATATTATGTTCAAGAACCCTACACTTTTCCAACTTAAATTCTACTAGCTTTTCATGCATTTCTTTGGTGTATTCCATCTTCCATGGCCTAATTAAGTGAATTCTTATTGATTATAAAATAGAAACTTTCCCCCCTTCATGGTTCTATTTTAGGCGTCCTACCATGGAAGAGAAGAAGAAGGGAGAAAAAGAAGCAACAAAGGGGGAGAAACTACCTTGAAATTAAGCTTCCTTCAAGAGTCCTTTCTCTTCCCTCTTCCTCCTCCTTGAATTTTGAATTTATCTCCTCTAGTCTGACCCCAAACCAGCACCAAAAATTTCATTAAAACCATGGAAAGATAAAACAAGAAGAGGAGGATGAAGTTTCAAGAGGAAGAAGTATCAAAATTCTAATCTTTCTCACCTTTCTTTAGACTTTTCCTTCCTCCTTCTTGGTTCCTCTTGTGCATTCTTCTCCTTAGCTTTCTTCTCTAGTTTCAATGCTGCAACAAGTTGGTTAAGAAGGGCCAAGCATGGGACGCTACATATAAAGGGGAATTAAGGGAGAATTGTTCCAAAAAATGATGATTTCATCCCTTGCGCGTGGTATTTCTGTTTTAGGCTCGTTTTAGCTCCTTTTTGAGAAATTTCTTTTCCATTATAAAATTTAGGTTCTCAATTTAATAAAATACCTTTGAAATCACTTAAATCAAAGCTAAAACCTTCCTGAACGAACTGGTCAAAATTTAGGTCAACCAACATTGGAAAATAGTATACCGGAGGAGCTTTACCTGTCCCTAAGCTTCCCATGATTTTTGGGGGCCTCTAAGAACCCTGGGCACTTAAAATTTTTTATTTAAAAAGCCCTCCTAGGTATTTTTCCAAAATTGCACTTATTTACAAAAATGCCAATGGCCTTTCGACAAATTTTTTGAATCACTCCGGCCCCAAATTTTGGACAACTCAAGGCTCAAATCTTCCTTTTCTATTATTTAAAATTTTATCTAAATTTTATTTGGCCTTAAATAGTTCATCTCAGGGGACTTGCTTTTCAAACTAGCCTATTTCGATGGTTTTACAACGTACCGAGCATTACAACTTTGAAGGTAAGGGTTTATCTTTCTTGGCATATTTCCCTTCAAGTAAATTGGTTTTATTGAGTTTATATGATGCCATGTTTATTTGATAGTTCATATGCTTAGTTTTTTGGGTTGAGACAAAGGATGCTCCAAGGTAATAATGATTGTGCAAATGGGCGAGACAAAGGTTGCTCCCCCTTGGTTTATTAGCCAAGAATCCCCTTTTTTTTCATATGCAATCAATATGTTTATAGTTCCATGAATGAACATGTTTTATTGATTTTTTAGCTATTGATAATATGCCTTGAATTGTAAAACCTTTATTGAGATGCTGATCTCACCCCCTATAGGATTAACATTGTCTTTTTAGGAGAAGGAAATAGTAAAAAGAATGAGGTCTTGGATAAAAACTAAGTCCATGTACTACTCTTGTATGGTTCTATGTTTTTGTTTATGGAACCCTCGTGTTTAGCTTTTTTTGAGTTGTATCTATGATGCTCACATGACAGGCGTAACTCTATTAGTTATTTTAGAGACCTTAAATATGAATGGTTAGTCCTTTAAGTAAGTATATGGTTGTATGTATAAATGTGACAATGTAAATGACTCTTATTTTTTATGTAAATAAATGAAAATTTTCAGTTTATGTTTTATTTGGAAGATTCTATGTAATTAGTAATTTAAGAATTGATTGTCTTACAACTCATCCATATGGTTTAGCAAGTAGGTTAGAATTGAGGTTTGGTAGGGTTACATGACTATTTGGTATGTCTTTTGAAATTTTGCACCTTGAGCAAGTTTAAATTAGTAAATTTGAGTGAGTAAAAGTGGTTTAGAGTCAATTAAAGTTGGTATCGCAAAATTTTGGTGATGCAAAAACCCAAGATGAATGTCACTTTGACAACTAGTCTATGTTAAAGTGTTGAATTGAAATTTAGGATAGTCACATTTAGATTGAAGAATTTTAGCTAGGATTTTTAGTTAAAGTAACATTCTTTAGACATTTAAAATGTGCTTCAATAGATTTGGAAAGGTTTGAAATAATGGAATGCAAAATTGGTATGTCACTTGGGAATTGCAAGTTGAAAAAATATACTTGTTTTCTTTAAGTTGTTGTCACTATTTTGTTTTTATATGAAAAGACTATTATGTACTCTAGTTATATTTTTCTCCTCATATTTATAGAACTTTAGCTTGAAACATATTTCATTTAGTGGTTAAGACTTATTGGATGAGAATTTAGGAGTTATGGTTGTATAAAATAAGAATTTGAGTAGCATATAATTCTCTTGAAAGGGCAAAATTACTGTAAAAAATACTACTACTACTATCATTGCATTTTGAGGCTGTCTTAGTTGGATATTCATATCATTTAATTGATCTAAATTGTGCATTTAAAGGTATAAAATAGTAAGAAAATGTAATATCTAGTTTTTTCAAAAACTAAATTGAAACCAATATTGCGATATAAGAAGGCCCTAAAGCAAGGAAATTTAAGGCTAGTTAAAGGTAGGATACTAATTAGAGCATCTAAATATATGAGTAGGAAACTAAGAATAGCCCAAAATCAAAACCAAAATAACAAAATAGAGGAATTGAAAATGTAGTGGCAAAACCATAATTTTAGGCAATTTTTTGAAAACTCAAAGGAGAAAGTTTTTAAATGAAAAAAATTAAATTGCTCAGAGTTCTCAAAGGTCTTAAAAACCATAAGAACCCTCAGAATAGTTAAAACCCCTCCGTATGCCATTTTAGATATCGACTGGCCAAAATTTTGATTGAATGGTTTGATAAGGTTTTAAATCTAATTTGGGTGAAACCAAAGGTATTTTATAAATTAGAGGACCTAAATTTTATGATGGAAAAGATAGTTCTCAAAAAAGAGTTAAAATGAGCTCAAATAAAAAAAACCAAGATAAGAGACTTAATTGAAATTTTGAAAAATGTCATAATAAAGCCTCCCCTTCTTATATATCACGTCCCACTTCTCCCACACCTCCTAACCAACTTCCTTCTAGTCCAAAATAGAATCTAGTTCAACTTTAAGTGGCACACCAAAGGAAGAGCAAAGGAGGAAGAAACCAACGCTTGAAAATGTAAGAAATCATCACTTTTTCATGCTTCTTCCTTCACTAAAATTCTTTTCTTCTTTCTCCTCTCTTTTCTCATGGTTTTGGCAACCTAAATGGTAATGCTTTGTGGCTGATTCAATAGAAGGAAAAAAGAATTAGGAGGAACTCTTAGAAGCTTTGAAAAGCTCTCTTAAAAAGCTTCGAAACAAGATAAGCTTCTCCTTGAATAACTTGTTGTCTTGCCTCTTCCATGAGTGTACTGTTTCGACCATACCTAGGAGCATATGTAGGGTGTTTTATTTTGATCCAAACTGGATAGGAATTGGGTTTTAAAGCATAAAAAATCACATGGAACAATTAGAATTCAAAAAGAACCTATAGATGACAAGTTATGGCAATTAGGGTTTTGATTGTACTTAGGGAAATTTGAAACTTTCCAATGATATTCTAGGTGGTGTAAGAGTATGTTTGAGTTTTTAAGACATCTAGGAAAATCACCAAAACTCTATGGGTTCCTATCTTAATGCATGTCTTAGCCAAGGAGTGGTTCTTATACTAAAGAGAGTTTTCTTTAATTTCAAGGATAAAAATGGTCTAAAAATGAATAATAAATACTAAAGGAACCCTTGGTTTGAATTTAAAAACCATATTTTAAAAGTTGAAAGTTTAAGGTTCTTGTAGGCATAAAAAATTAACTTGATTTTTAGCTTATTTAAATGAGTTTGTGATGGCTCTAATAAGTTTAAATAGAGTCATAAGACTGGAATTAAGTGAGAAATTAGAGCCAAGATGATGAATTATATGAGTTGCTTCATTATGCCCCTATATAGAACCATAAACATGTCATAAACTAGAAATAGCTTGTAAAGAGTTTGTATAAGCCTAGAGATGGTTCCAATAATATAATTGCATCTTGTTTGATGTGTCTAGGCTAAGCAAAACAAGCCTCCTCCAAGTGTGCATGTGAGGTCGAACCAAGAAGCTAGTGAATCAAAGGAGAATTTATGCTTCTTGACCTAAGGTAGCTCTTCATCCATTCTTGTAAGTATTTCTTGGTTGCTTGATTGTTATGGATTGCTTGTATGTATGTTTGAATCATGAAACATACCTATAGCTATTAGTTTGATACTTTGATACCATTATGCTTCTTGATTTGCATTTTGAATGTGAGATGGCTCTAAATAGGTGATGTTGTGCTAAAAGTCCCTTCAATTGGGTAGGGTGAAGCCAAAAGTCTCTAGGCAAGGGTGAGATAAGGCCAAAAGTCTCATGGAATGAGTAAGTATAAGTCAAAAGTCCCTAAAATGGATGAGGCTAATCCAAAAGTCCTATATAATTGGGTGAGACTAGATCAAAAGACCTTAAAGCATGTTCTTGACATTAATGGAGCCCTATGACTTTGTGAACATGTTTATGTTTGATGCTTGGAACCATTTGATGTATGCTTGCTCTCTTTGACATCATAACATGCCATATATGCATTCTTGAAAGGGTGAATAAGGTATTAGGATTCTTTGAATCTCACTCTCCCCACTTTATATCTAACCATGTCTAAGTGATGCTAATAGAACTAAGAATGGAAACCAAGAAGTTTAAGACATGTTACTTTAATAGTAGAATAAGATTTTATGTAAATTGATATCAAAGTATGAATGTATATGCTATTTATGATATGTAAATCCTCAATCATATGTAAAAGTATATAAATATATCATATGAACCATAGTTGGGACCAAATATATGATATCTTGAATTTTTGACATACTTATGCTTTGGGAAGCATGTGTAGTTGATCAAGTGAAGGAGTGTTTTTTAGTTCCATAATGATATAGATTTGTTGTAATGCTTCTATATGCTGTATTTGAGATTTTGGACATGCTCAAATAGTCACATTGCATTGGAGAAGCCATCTTAGCTCTCTTGAACCCAATTATGCACTATTTTGAGCCATATTTTTTCCTGAACCAAAATAAAACCAAATGGATGAATTTTGACATGAGATTTGGTAGACATTTAGACCTCATTTAGAGTTTTTCACATAGTTAAAGAACACAAATTTCGGAACTCTATAGAATTTATTATGAATTTTTGAAGTTGGTTGAAATTTGTAAAAACTGTCAGTACACTGTTTATTTAGTCAATCTAGTTTTTATTTTATTTGAAGGACCAAATGAAGTCCAATGCCCATAAACTTTTTATATACATATAATTGGTATCATAATCTTTCCACAACCACCAAGATCACTTAATTTGGAGCTCTGTAGAATGATATATGAATTTTTAAAGTTTTAGGTCTGCATCAGTCCAAAATTATAACCAGCTACTATTCCATTAGACTTTCATGGGCCAAATGATATTGTTTTAATCTAAAATTTTTCAAGTAGTTAGATGATGTCCTGAAATTTCCAAAGAGTCTAAGTTTGTATGATTTGAAATTTTCTAACTTAAGTTATGAATTTGTAAAGTTTGTGACTACATATGAAATGCCATGGAAACTTATGAAATTAACTAGTCTTGGTTTGTATGCTCCAAATCTGAATTTCATGCTTCATTTTGTGATGTTTTTGTATGAATTAGTGTAACAAGGGTGGAGGATGAGTTTGGAAAGTTGATATGGTCCATTTAATCAAAATTGGATAAACTGGGCATTTAAAGTCAGTAAATTCCATTGCTAAAAGTGTTGAATTTGTAAAAATAGACTCTATAGGCACTATGTGTTATCTCGAAATGTGTAATTATGTGATAAGGAAAGTCGTTAAAAATCCCACCTTGAAATTATTGAAATTTGGTGTTGCTTCAGGGTATTTTGGCAGCTTAAAAGTTGGTGAAATTTTCTAGTTTAATGCCTTTTTCTGTCATAGTGCAAAAGTAAGATTTGTAATGCCTAAATTCTAATTTTTCAAGGCATATAGGCTGGTGAAGGTTGAAGTCTATGTTCCTAAAAA
Organism: Erythrophleum ivorense; assembly: GCA_026724425.1. Taxonomy (NCBI): domain Eukaryota; kingdom Viridiplantae; phylum Streptophyta; class Magnoliopsida; order Fabales; family Fabaceae; genus Erythrophleum; species Erythrophleum ivorense. The sequence continues at coordinate 53,883,333 of JAIUCV010000002.1, forward strand.
AATTTAGAACATGTTATAAAATGTTATAGCAATGTATGGGAATATAGGGTGATTAGTTTAGTAAATTGCCCTTAGTTATTTTCCTATGGCTTGTAACAAGTTAAGCTATATTATTTAGAACCTTTTTAGTTAGTCTCATTTGTTATTCTCAAAATATTATTGGTATCTATAATTTATCCCCTAACCAATTCTTAGTCATTTTCAAATGGTTCTATGTTTATTTTATAGAAGTGCTTTTTAGAGAATATTAAGTGTCAATTTGAGTTAATTTAAGAAAGACTTGATAGGATTAGTAATTGTGATTGGATTAACAATTTTAATTAATGTTCAATTTTTGTTCTTTAGCTTGAGTTTTTGCTTTTCTAACAAGCTAGTAAGCTACATGAATTTAGTTAGTAAACCACTAAAGCAAAGAAAAAAATGGCTACAATAAATAACTAAACTTTAGCTAAATAGCTTATTTTTATTTATTTTCTATTATGACTAATTGAGGTTTAAATTGGTTTAGTCTTTTTTTTTTAACTCAAGAAATAACTCATGTTTCCACTAAAATACACCTAAATTAATTAGTCTAGCTCTACCAAAGAGTAGTTTGACATAAAGGAATGAAATTTGTTATTGAAGATGAATTATTTTTTACTAAGTCTTTAAGAAATTTTTTAAGCTCTAAAGATATTCGTCACAATGAATAACATATGAAGACTATAAATAAAAAAAATATTGAATATTTATATATAATAGCTATTTCATCGAGAAAGAAATGTGTATTGGAAAAATTATCTATCTTGTCCTTTGGTTGATATTATGAAAATATTAGTCTAATTGAAACACATTTTATAGTAAGCTAAAAGTTTACTTATCCAAAAATATTTATCATTTGACATGACTAGTTAGACTATCCTAAATTAATTATGATAAAAAAATTATTAATTCAAAAATATAGATATCTATTGAAAGACTAGAAGATTCCTTAATTCAAAAGATTTCCATATACTACTTGTTCTTAAAGTAAATTAGTTATTAAACTATCATGATCTAAAGTTGGAATTGAATCTCATGCATTTCTGGAACATATCTTAGGAGATATGTATAGGCTCATTCATTTACCATATGGATCATTAAAATATTATATGGTTTTGATATATGTATTTACAAGATGTTCACATGTGTATTTATTATCAACTTACAACTTAACATTTATAAGATTGTTTGCTTTAGTAATTTGATTAAAAGGATAATTTTTAGATTATGCAATCAAAATAGTTTATCTTGATAATGCTAGTGAGTTTATACTTCAACTTTTAAAATCTATTATATATTTATTAGAATAGTAGTTGAAAAGCTTGTTGCTTATATTCACACAAAATGGTTTGGTAAAATTATTCATTAAACTCTCTAATTAATAGCTAGGCTAATGCTTATGAGAACAAATTTTTCTATTTTGACATAGGGATATGCAATTTTACATGCAATAACACTTATATGTATCAAGCTAATAAGTTATTATAAATTCTTCATATTTAATTGGCTTAAGATCAAGAGCCAAATATTTCTCATATTAAAACTTTTGGATATGTGATATATGTTCCAATTGCTTCACCACAATGCATAGAAATAGGCTTTTGGAAAGGATTGAGAATATATGTTAGTTATGAGTCCACTTTTATTTATGACATGATTTGCTAATTGTCATTTTGACAAATCAGTTTTCCCAACATTATAAGGAAATAATAAGCAATTGGAAAAATAAATTATATGAAATGCATCTAATAAAGATCCTTATATAAAGCAATGTAAACTAGAAGTTTTGAACATAATACATTTACAAAATATTACAAATCAATTATCAAATATATTTAATAATCTAAAGAGAGTTACCAAATATTATATACCAGCTAAAAATGCTCTAATCTAAATTAATATCCTAATAAGACAACCTTTAGTGCAAATAAAAATAAGTAACGCCTAAAGCACAAAAGACCTATTGGTTTCAAAGATAAAAATCTATGAAAAAAAAAAGAAAAAAGCAAATAACTAAAATTATCATATTGAAGAAGCAAGTACTCAAGAAGAAGCCTAAAATATAACTAATCATAAAACCCTAAAAGATGTTTAAGTACTTAAAAATAATGAAGATGTTTCAATTACTTATGTGACTACAAGAAAAGGATGGAATTGAAAAGATATAGTTGTCGACAATATTTTTTTTAATATAATGTTGTTGTTGAAATAATACAACAAAATGAAGATTTTGAACCTAAATATGTTGAAGAATATAGACATAGAAATGATTGGACAAAATGGAAAGATACAATTCAATCTTAATTAAATTTATTTTTAAAATGTGAAGTTTTTAAACCAATGGTCCAAACACCTGAAGATGAAAAGCTAGTAGCGTACCAATGGACATTTATACAAAGAAAAAGAGAAAAATTAAAGGTGTTACATATGAAACATGACTTGTAGAATAAAAGTTTTCAAAAAGATCTAGTATTGCTTATGAAGAGACATATTCTTTTGTGGTAAATGCAATCACTTTTAGTGTCTTATTAGTCTGGCAGTATATAAAAAGTCTGATATATATCTAATGGATGTTATTATAGTCTATTTATATGGTTCATTTAATAGTAAAGTTTATATAAAAATCCTTGAAGGATTTAAAATGCTAGAAATGTGTAAAAATTCCTGGGAAAATTGTTCAACAAGTTTACATAAATCCTTATATGAATTAAACCAATTTAGGTGTATGTAGAATAATGGTCTTAATGAATATTTGTTAAAAGAAAGTTATAAAAATGATCTAATTTGCCCTTTTTTTTTATAAAATGATCTAGATTAGTACTTTTCATAATTGTTGTATATGTTAATGACTCAAATATTATTAGAACTTTTGAAGAGTTTCAAAAAGTATATGATTATTAGGGAAAAAAATTGAGATGAAACATCTTAGAAAAACTAATCTTTGTCTCGATTTATAGATCAAGCACTCAACAAATAGAATTTTTTTTTATCAATCAGCTTATACTAAAAATATCTTAAAGTAATTCTATATGAATAAAGCACATCAACTATCCCAATGGTTGTAAAGTCACTAAATGTGAATAAAAATCATTTTCATCCTTAAGAGAATAATGAAGAACTTTTTGGTCTTAAGATACCATTTCTTAATGCTATAGGAGTATTCATGTATTTTGCTAATAATACACAACTTAATATTGCATTTGTTATAAGTTTGTTAATAAGATTTAGTTCTTTTCCAATAAGAAGACATTGTAATAGAGTTAAGCATTTATTACAATATCTTTGAAGAACTATTGATGTGAGGTTATTTTATTCAACTGAATCTATATCATGATTAATTGATTATGTATATGTAGGATACTTATCTGATGTACATAAAACTTGTAACATTCAGCTTTCTAACTGAACTAGGACTAGTATGTTAATAAAAAAGAACCCTTAAATCAATTGATTTAAGGTTAAATAAGGATAAAATGCTAATCAACATATCAAGTGTAATATCCAACTTTTAGAAACTAAATTGAAACTGATAATATGATATATGAGGACCTTAAAACAAAGCAAATTGAGGCTAATTGAGGATAGAATGCTAATTAGAACATCTAAAAATATAGTTAGGAAACTAAGAATAGCCCAAAACTGGAGCTAAAATAGCTAAACAGAATGAATTGAAAATGCAGTGACAAAAGCATAATTTTGGGCAACTTTTGAGAAACTTAAAGGAGGGAGTTATAAATTGATAAAATTAAATTCATTAGGATTTTCATAAGCCTAAAAAATGATAGAAATTGTTAGAATAGTTAAAACCCTTCCACTATACAATTTATGTCATCAGTTGATCTAAACTTTGACTAGATTATTTTAGATGGTTTTGAATCCTCTAAATTTAAAATCAAAAATTTTTAATAAATTAGGGGCCTAAATTTTACGATGAAAAAAGACGATTCTCAAAAAGAAGTTGAATTGAACTTAAACAGAGAAAAAGAATATTGAGGGCAAAATTGGAATATAGAAAAATTGTAAAACCCTAGCTCCTGATTATAAATAGCCACCCTCACCATTTCACCTCCATTTTGGCAGACTTAGAGCAGCTCCAATCAAACCTCAAGGCATGCAAAACATCCAATAAAATAAGGAGAGAAAATGCTACTTAAGGTAAGCAAATGTGTAGAAATTGCCTATGATGTTATTGTAAGCTCTTTCCTACTCCTTCTCCCTTTTCCTTCATGGTTTTAGCTTTCTAAAAAGTGGGGTATTATGGTTGAATCTATAGAGGAAGAGGCTCTTTCAAGAAAACTAAATATGCCATATTATTCTCCATTCAAAGCCCTTTTTATTGATATATGGTATGATGTAGGAAAATAGCTTCTTTTTGTTTTTCCCTTACCCTTTATGTGACAACCCTACCTTCTTATTATTGTAACTTTGGTTAAATATATGATTAATCATTAATTATCAAGGTTTGGAGTTGTTACAATTCATCACATTGTGAAAATATGGAGAAATTTGAACATTGATGTTAAGGTCATCACCATACCACCACAAACAAAATAAAATTTGCATAAAAGAAATCCTACTACCATAAGGGGTTTATGATTCATCTGTCCATCAATTTCAATACCCAATAACCTCTCATAAGTGTTCCTATATCATTTCTTACCATTACCATTGAAGAAATTGGGGTTTCTAGGCTCAAAGTAGGAGTTTGGGGACTTGCGCCACGGCCAGCCTTCATGGCGTCGTGGCGGAAATGCCTCCTGGAACTACTTTTCTCAACCCCCACGATTCTCGCCTCGACGCAATATATTTGCGCCTCGGCAAGTTTCCATTCGATCAGCTCTTAAGCGACTTTTTCCACTTTGCGTCGCGGCATGATTTATCAGGTCGTGACGCTCTTCGCCACTGTCACTCCTTAGGCCAATTTTCTTCTCTTGCGCTGCGGCGGGATTCGTTATGCGGCGGGATTTGATTCTATCTCTCATTTGGCTGCGGCGAAGACCTCTTAGCCATGGCGTGACTCCCTCCTGTAATTACATTACCTAAATTTCGTCCCCTATACTCTAATTCTTATCTTAGGGACACTCTATGACCACTCTCCCTCCATTTGTGAACCTCTAATGGTATTTATCTATTTGATTTACCTAGTTAATCTATCCTTATCCATCTCAAGATTTAAAGTATTATTTTTTTACTTACCAAGCTACCACACATCAACAAAACCATAATTTAATGACAGCGAATGTATTCTGGTCACAAGGTATATGGGGCCCATGCTTAATGCTCATATAAAATCATATCACTTATCCATTATTAGCCAATTACAATCATAATGTTCAATTCTATGATAATTAAATTACATATATAGTCCCTATACTTGGCAACTCATGATGCAATGCAGCAATGATACAAAACTAGCAATTTAGTTACAATACATTTTGTTAAAGCTCCCAAACCTATGTGCTACCAAACCATTTAACGATCTTCCATTAATTTTCTCCTTGCCACTAAGAGGTCCGGTCCTTGAAAATGTTAGCCCACAACGGGGTGAGATATATAATCTTAGTAACAAAAGGGTAGATTCCATATATATGTACAAGTTAATCAATCCAATGCAATTTCATGTCATCAATACTAGAATCATCAATTCAATTTGCAAATGAATTAGTTGAACTACAAATAACTACTGTCCCATACCAGCAGTCATACACAACATGTTAATGGCCAATAACATCGGGAGAGGTCCGTCCACGGAACCTACTCCATAATGAGCACAACCAGGGCTCAATGCATTTGGGGTCTGAGCACAACGCAATGCTCGATCAAAGCACATGCACGGGTGACAGCCGCACCACAACTCCACCATGGACTCACAAGGTCCAATCACAATAACAATTCAAGTAGTCAACCAATCATTTAACATTTCAAAACCATATATGTGCAAACAATATCATATCTACATGAACATATACATGGAAGTGAAGAATAACCCCAGTTACCTCAATGAAGCCAATTACTCTTCCCCTAGCTACCATAATAATCCAAATGCACACCAAGCCTATAACAAGCATAATTATAATTATTTCTAATCACAATCAAATATCCAAAGAGTTGAACTACTAATAACAGACTGGACGTTACTCACCTAATTACCAAGGAATTTAATTTCGGATTCCAACTTTCCCACACTAAAAATTGCCATAGTTCACTCCAATTTCTGGGTAATTTCACATGAAACTAAAGCCCATATCATTGGTCAACTATAGGGGTCTCAAACTAATAGAAAATGCATCAAAATGGGAAGGATATACTCACTTAACAACAGTCATAGCCTCACCTCCGAAAATCCACCATGGACTCACCAAAATTCGCATTTCAATCGTCAAGCCCAGAAAATTGGGTTTTCCACCATTATCTCCTTGTAATTTCATATAATAACAGAACCCATTATGATAATACATCCTTAGGGGCATTTTCCAGCAAAGTGATACACAAAATGGAAGGAAAAAGCTTACCTAATCCTCCCTCTAACCTCCAAGTCCGAAAATCTTGCAAGGAATCACCCAACACCAAATTTCAGATTTGAGAGGAAGATGAAAATGCTCAAATCCAGAAATTAATTGGACTAAAATGAAGAGGAGGATGAGAAGGTCAAGTTATATATAACTCACCTTGGCTAAATCATCCTCTAGGAGTCAAAAATGGAGCTTCCATGTTGGTAGAACCCTAGCCTCCCTTGAACCTCCGAATTTCCTCTCTTGAGTTTCAGCAAAATGAGGGAGAGGCTGAAGAGTTAGGGTTTTAGATGGGTTTAGGTCAACCCTAAAGCCCAAAATCCACTTAGGTTCAGATGTGTGCTTATTGGACATTTGTTTAGTGAGGTGGGCTGCAGAACATTTTAAGTTTAAGTGAAGTATGCTGACCCAATGGCCCAATTCTTTGAAGGTTTAGATTTTTATGCTTATTGGGCCTTATCTCATAAGTTAGGCTGAATCTCATGAGTTGGGCTTCAAAGTTGTAGTTGGGTTAGGCCAAATTTCAAGAGCCAATCTAGTTTAGGTATGCATAATATGTGTTGGGCCAACTTAAGGGCTCATGTAAATTGGGTCTTGGGCCTTCATCTCATTAAATCAGATTGGGTTATTACTAGGTGATCTCTCTTGGCCCAAATCTCATGATAAGGAGTTGGGCTTACACCTAAAATCATTGGGCCTTCATAAATCCTTACCCATGACTTATTCAAATTAATTTTGGGCCCAAATTAAGTTTTAATTTAATTGAAATCTTAAACCCATATCAATAACTTATTTCTCTGTAAATTTTCATTCATATAGCTTACCTAATTATTCCATAATAATTATTCTTAATTAGTCTAAATATATTATTAACACTTTAATTAATTTTTGGGGTGTTACACTTTAGGTTTGGCCACATTGAGATGGAGATGAAAGGGATTGGGTTTTGATCAAAGCATGATGGAAATTGGGGTTTTAAGGCATGGAGATTAAGATGGAACCAAAAGAAGCAATTAAAAAGCTATAAATGGTAAAATATGGAAGTTAGAGTTTTGATTGCATCTTGAGAAGTATGAAACCTTAAAATGATATTCTAAACTATGTAAGAGTATAATTGAACTAAGAAGAAGCTAAAGAAGCTCCATAGGTGCAAAATTCCTTAAGAATGAAATAAAACTCCATAGAAGGCCATTTAAAAGGGTGTCTTGGCTAAGACTCACTTAAGGCACCTAGGGAGAGTTTTCTTTGATTCCAATGATACAAATAGTCTAGATATGAATAATAAATTCTAAAGGGACCATTGATTTGAATTTAGAAATCTTATTTTGAAAAGTGAAAAATTAGGGTTCTATTATGCAAAAAGAAGCAATTTGGTGCTAGGTTCTTTGAATTGAGTTTGTGATGGCTCTAATAAGTCCTACTAGAGTTATATAATTCATATTAGGTGAGATCTTGGAGCCAAGATATGGAATTACAAAGGTTGCTTGATTATGCCATTTAATGGAACCATATAGAAGCCTAAAGTTCCAATTAAGTTGTATAAGTCTTAAATGAGTCCAATTATGATTCCATTGATGATTTTGTGCCTCATTTGGTGTGTCTAAGCCAAACAAGTGAAATCTCCCTCAAGTGTAAGTGTAAGGCCAAGAGACCAAGCCAAGAACTAAAGGGAAACTAATTTGAATTCTTACATAAAAGTAACTCTTCATCCATTCTTGTACATGTATGATGGTTGCTTGAGTGTCTTTGATTGCTTGTATGTATTGATTGTTAATTATGTATGTTATTGATTACTTGATGATCATATGCAATTGCATGATAGTTGATTATATTTGGAATTGGTTTGGCTCTTAAATGGGTGAGGTTGTGTCAAAAGTCTATTAAATTGAATGAGGATGAGACAAAGCCAAAAGTCTCAATTGTAAATGAAGATAAATCAAAAGTCCTTAAAAGAGAGTGCGATTAAACTAAAAGTCCTAATTTGTTAGGTATGGTTAGATCAAAAGTCCTTAGAGTTTGTTTTGCTTTTGATAAAGCCAAGTGATCCCTCATGTATGAATATGAATGATATTTGATTGTATAATATGCATACTTGCTCTCTTTGACCATTAAATATGCCATATATGTGTGCTTGAATGATGAATGAGTTATTGAAATTTCTTGAATCTCATTATTTTCTATATTTTCTCTAACCATGTCTAGGTAATTCTCAAGGAAGCAAAGATGGTGAGCAAAGAGCATAAGAAGCATCTTTTTGACATTCGTTTAAGTTTTTATGCATATTCTTGCCCATATGTTGATGTATATGTACTTTATAAGATGTAACCATTTGCATGTTATATTTAATGAGCTAAGACTATAAAATAAAGAATGTCAATGGGAATGAACGTAGTAGTTCTCTCAAGCCCAAGAGAAAAGCCTAAGTAAAACTGAGATTCATAGTCATGATAGAATATGTTGCAAACATGTAAAGTATATAAGTTAGTTCCCTATGATCATGCATATTTGTATTATTTTTGCTTAACTGTCTCATCTTATTTTGGGTGATTTGAGTATAGCCACTAAAATTCTCTTGAATCTCACCCCCATTTCTGTTTTCCCACTAACTAGTGCCAAGTGGAAGTTCCAATGCCTGAAAAGGAAAAAGGAAAGAATGATATTTGTTTTTGCAAAACTATAGAAATGTTTTATATATAATTTTGTTATAATGTTACAATGAATGTATGTATTAAGCTTTACTTCCTCAATAATATATTTATGTGCACCAATATACTACTAATAGTGATGTAATTCCAGTTTGAGTTATTCAGAACTAGATGATGATATATGTCCACATTGTGTAATTTGATACTTTTATTGTCTGTACTTTTTCATGTCTATGAACTTTAGGCTTAAATGTGACTATTTAATTGGTTTGGATAGTCAATTTTATAAGAGAAAACTCTACCAAATTTTCTTTAGATTGTTATGTACATTTTACTTTTTGCGGTTAAAATTAGATTAACATGGAAATTATGAAAAAGTTTAGTAGTTGTATTTTGGAAATTTTGGATTTGATATTTTTTTTCCCTCAACAAATGGATTTGCTGTTGAATCATAATAATTAAAGAAAAGCGAGATAATCAAGATGTTACAAAGCTCAATCTCAAACAAATTGTTTTATTTACACATGGGGAAATAACTATATCTAGCGCTTTACAAAACAAACTTTAGCTGTTACTTCAAATCATACAAAAACAATCATAGTGTATAAGGTAAGTCAAGAGTATGTTAGGCTAAGGTTAATGACTTAATATATCTAAGAGATGTATAGTTTTTTTTTTTTTAGAAAAAGATTCTAACAATATCATATGAAGATAAATGCATCATGTATAACTTAGCTAAAAGAAGAGTACATTAAAGGAAATAGAACAAAATATATTTTTATCAAATTTTTTTCACTCATAATCTTTAAAAGAATCGTGATATACATGTTCAACAAATTTATTTATATAATAATTTGGCATATTTATTCATTAAGGTATTATCAACTATTACATTTGAGAAGTTTGTATATAGTGTTAGGATATGCAAATTCAAAATATATAAGGTAACATTATTATTAAGAAGAGTAAAATATACAATGTATTATTTTTTTTCTTAATCGAAGTTTAGTCCTACCAGATTTTTTTGGTAAGGTTTTTAATAAGATAGTTTATAATTAGTATCATAAATATTATATATTTTTCCTTCACTAGGCTTTTACCTCATTGATCTTTTGCTAATAACCTTTTAACAAAGCATATTATTTGTTGATAGACATTGAATGGGATGTTTTGTAAAAAATAATATAATTACGTAGATGTCTATAACATCCAAAAAAAAAATACTGTTTAGAAATCTTTTTTATGTTTAATAGCATATATCTTATAACTTTTAAAAAATTTATATTGTACAATTATATAAATTAATTTTTTTATTTATATTATTATAACTCATAGATCTATCTTTAATATTAAAGGTCTATAAATAGAAGTCATATAATAAGAATAAAGTATTTAAGTGAAAGAAAATTATTTTATTTTTTCTCCTCTCAATTTTCTTTTTTACTCTTGTTATATATCTTATATTTTTAATTAATTTTCCAACATATTATTTGATGTTTGTAACTATAATTTTTTAGATAAAGTATTCTTCTTCCCTTTAAGAAATGTTGAAATTATATAGCAATCATCTCTATTATAAAAATTTATATAAACTTGTTTGAAATTAAAATATGATCAAAATATCTAAAATAATAATAATGTTAAATTTTTATTAAAAATATAAATTATTTAAAAATATTTATTTAAATGTTATTTAATTTGTGTTAACAACTATAAATTTTATTTATTCTAAATGTAAAAAAAAAGTAACTACTTTTTATATTAGTTAAATATATATTTAATATTTATTATATTATATAAATAATAAATTTAAAGATTTTTGGTTAAAATATATAATTATAACTTATTTGAAGTTAATATAATAAATTTTTTAATTTTAACGGATCGATGAGATTTTAAATTTTCATATTAAAGAGGAGCATTACATCCATAAATGAGGTTAATTTATCCTAATTTTTTAATCCGTAATTAAGACCAAAGTTTCCAAATGGAGAATTTAGTTAAAAGATCCTATTGAACCGCCACTTAGCGTGAGCTGTTGAAGTCAATGTCTGCCCATCTTTCCTGTGCATATGTCAAGCTCTCCCAGAGAGACTGGAGTGGAGAGAGACGGAAAGATCGGAAGAAGAAGAGAGCAGATAAATCACGATGTCAGAGTCAAACGCAGTGGCAAATGGGTTGGCGGGTGCGGGTGGTGGCATTGTTGCTCAAATCATAACTTATCCTCTTCAAACGGTTCCGTACTACCCTTACTTCTCTCCTCGCGCTTCACTATCTCACTTCCCTTTCCCTTACCAAATTCAATTTCCATGGCAGGTAAATACTCGCCAGCAAACCGAGAGAACGCTCAAGGGGAAGAAGGTAGGCCTTCCTCATTCCCCTAACACGCTTCTTCAGATCCTTCAGGTATAAATTTTGCTCTCTCTCTCTCTCTCTCTCTCTCTCTCTTCTTGCTCCCCCCCCGGGGGGCGCCTAAAAACATTTGGTGTTGTTGATGAAATTGTGATTATGAACCATTATTAGGTTATTAGAAGCGACGGCTGGGGCGGACTATACAGTGGCCTCAAGCCTTCTCTTCTTGGAACCGCTGCTTCTCAGGTCAGGTCCCTCGGCCCATTATTCCTCTTTTTCCATAAAATAGCTTGAGGCAGGTTTTGTTGTTTGTTGAACTGCTCGGATGAATTGCTGCTATCATCCAATGCTCCACCCCTAACTAGTAACTGCAACAGCGCCCCCTCAATCTCACAAACAACGTGAACGCACTCAATATGCCAGTTCTCTGTAGATATGATGGAGAATAATTAGAGTTACATCAACTTTGAAAAGTGTTGTGTGATTGTGTCTAAATTAATTTTACTAAAATATATGAAGTTTAGGATTAGCAATACAGATATATTGTTTGTGCTGAAAAATACATGTTGAAATTTTGCAAGGCAAATCACATGTTGAATGAGTTAAAGGCACTAGTTATGGTTGTTTTTACCATTTGAATTCCTACTACAATTTCAGTGCCTTCAAAAACTGTTATATGATGCTGGCGCTAACCTCATTTACTAGATGAGTAGATTCAGTCAGAAGTCACATTGCAAATGGGGGTCAGTCTCAGATCCACCGCTGATACCCTGTAGTATCATGTGCCAATGTTTTATGCGGATATGATTGGTACGGCCAGATTAACATGTGCAACATCCTAACTTGCTTGGGCCTTCTTGTTGCAAATATAATATAGATAAACGTAGTGACGGATGGAGAGGGAGGACATGGCCCCCCCCCCTCCCTCTCTCCCCCCTCCTTACTATTGAGATTTTTTAAATCTTTTTATATGTAATTTTTTTATTTTAAAGATAAGTGGTCTTTTATTTCTTTTTTTAAGACTAATAATTTCACTAAACAAGAGAGGTTACATCTCAAAATGCAAATATAACATGCGATTGATGTTTCTTAACATCTTAATTTAAAAAACATTTCAATAATATCCCAATTATACCAAAGACTAAAGAAAACAAGAAAATTTTGTTTTATTATTTGATTGATCATTTGCTTTACTTATTATTGACTCTTCAAGTTGCAAAAGCAACAAGTGAAAGGACACTGAACATCATAAAAAATAAGTTTAGGAGTAAGATGAAGGATGAAAAAACATTATGCTCAATATTTGTAAATTACAAAAAAGCATGTTGCATATATATACTTTTTAACATAAAATTTTTAGTACATGCGTATGTTTAACTTTCTTTAATTTTTTGCCCCCCTCTCCCAAAAAAAAAAAATCTAGTTTAGCATAAACCCAAGTCATATGCTAAGAAACAGTAGGATCCGTATCTCCCTTATCAATGTTTTGGCAAATAAAATATTACGTGTCTGTCTTCCCTACATAACCTTCCCCTTTATTTTTCCTCCATAGGAGAGCTCAAATGTTAATCTGGTCAACCATATTTGCTACTTCCATGTATCACCAGACAATAGTTGAAGACGTATATGGTGACAGCTGAAATTTGACAGCAAGACAACTTGAATTCAGCAGACTTCCAAGTCTCTGCTTGTTGCTGTTTGTAATTCAGGGAGGAGTGTATTGGTATATTTTAGATAGGGTTCTGTGTTTGTTATTCATCTTGCAGTAGAAGTATCTTCTTAATGAATTAAGGTTGGTTGGTCAAGTCCTTTTATCAAGGTTAAACTTAAAGGTGTTATTGGATTTAGTTAGGCATTTCAGCTGGCAACAATTAACTTAGAGAATGAGATTATGTAGGAATAGATAGAAATCTTGCTACAAGGAAAATCTAGAGAGAGAAATGGATCTTCTCAATTGTTAAAGACTAGTTGGTGGTAGTGATGCAATAGCACCAAGAGACCTTGCTGAGCATAGAAGTGGACCTGATGAAGGATATGGTGCTAAGCTTCAGGCGTAAGGACGTGATTTGCAAATTAAAACCTAAGAGTTCAAGTCAAATGTGCCTAAAGATCCATTACAAGGCATAGGAGGTCCAATAACAAGAACTAGGGCCAAAGCAATGAAAGAAGCTTTCAATTGTTTGATTCATAAGTTTCATGACTTAGACCCCATTTATTTGAGTCAAGAGAGGGCCCAAGAAGATGTAAAAGGTGTGATAATGCTAACCATTTTACAAGAGGAGTGCTAAGGCCCAATTGGAGTCCAATTGTAAAAGATTAAGAATCATGTGTCAATCATGTGACTTTTAATGAAGCATGAGCATCCCATGTGACTACTTAAAGGAGCTGATCAGTTTTGGAAGAATTCTTTATGAATTTCGTTTTTTATTTATTTTATTATTTTTAGGACTTGGTCAAAAATCTTATCTTGGAGATTAAGTTAAAATTAGTATCCTAATCTTGTTCCTTAATTTTAGGCACCATTTAAAATATTTCTAATAAGATTTTAGTGTTTAACTTTTATTAGGATTTTAGACTTTTAGAAATTTTGCCTATAAAAGGTTTCCTATTGTACTCTATTTTCAGATCATGAATGAATTTGAGTATTATTCAATTCTTTGTGAGGCTTTTGCTTCTTTGTGTTCTTTGAGAGTTCACGTGATTTATCAAATGATTAGTCAATCTTTTGTAGTGTCATTGGCTAGGGTTCTAAGAGACAAGTTCTCTTAGGGTTTTACCTTCGACCAATAATCTCTTTGTGTGCTTCTGCTTTCATGTGAGACGTAGCCGATCTCGGGTGATCAATTTGTGTGCCAAAGTTCCTAGGACAAGATTCCTAGAGGGTCTTGCATCAGGTAGTGTTAACCTGTTATTAATTTCTTAATGATCTAATGAAGTTCCGATTATAGAGAAAGAATTTTGTCTTTCCTCTATGTCTGTGCAGGACATACTAGATTTCTTATCATAACGTAGGAAATTTTAGAAAGGGAAAGAGTCTCTCCTAAGAACATCCATATTATCAGTTTTAACTACATCACTAATTCTTAATTCAATTATGACATTCATAAATAGTTGTATTCAAGCTTTTATGTATGCTTTTCATTGGCCTGTTGGTTGTGATCTAAATTATCTTTTTTATTGCTATCAGGGCATTTACTACTACTTTTATCAAGTTTTTAAAAACAAGGCTGTGGCCATTGCTGCTGCCCGTGAAGTTAAAGGACATGGAGACGGTACTGTTGGCATGCTTGGTTGGCTTATTGTGGCTGCTATTGCTGGGTGACTATCCATGATGCTGTGTCCATTTAAATGCTACATTTAACAAACATAACATCTCTGTCTCCCCCCCCCCCCCCCCCCTCCTCTCTTTTTCTGTGTGTTTTATATGTGATAGTTAACCTGACTTGGGAAAGCAGGAGAAGAGTCAGTTGCATTTACCTCTAGCTTATAGCAAACAGATCTCAGTTGATTGATTTTCATACTCCAATTGTCTGGTTATGCAGGTCCTTGAATGTTTTGTTTACAAACCCAATATGGGTTATAGTGACTCGAATGCAGGTGCTTTCTGATTCCACCTAGTTCTGAGGCTAATTAGTTTTAATTTTTGTAGTTGATAAAGTGATATTCTTGTTACTCAGTATCTGTATTTATTTATTGATTTTTGATCTGTTACCAGTCAACAGGCTAAGGTACTTTCACTCACATGAAGGGTATAAAATGCAGCACATGCCTAAGAGAGCTCCACTCCTACTATATTCTCCACCCCCCCCCCCTCAGGGCGCCCCTCTTGATTTTCTAAGTTAAAGTTTTATGGTCGGGATTTTGTTGATTTTTTGAAAACATTTTTATACTTGGATCCTGCTTGGATAGACAAGTTTTCAAGCCATTCTATGTATGGCCAGGATTATCTCTTGCGGAATGTCAATATATTTATTATGAAACTTACAACAAAGGACATAAATCCAAAAGAGATTTTTAAGATTGCTGTGATTTCCTTTTAATTATATTCTGTGTGACATTTTCTGTTTGGTTTTAGACACATACTCAAGCAGAAAGAAAAATCATGGAGGGAAAGAAAGAAGCTTTAAGGAGAGAAGCTTCAGAAAGCAGTTCCGCTGGTTCAGCATTACAAGACAAATTAGCTGAACTGGAATCTATAAAACCTCAACCATATGGAACTTTACATGCAGTTAGTCTCTAGCTTCTTCTTCAACTTTATTCCTTGGTCTTAGTCTTACATTGATCAAGGCATGGACATCTTTTTCTTTCTTCTTCCATTTTTTCCCCCTTCCAATCTCTTATCGCCTTCATATGTATCTGTATATATATATATATATCTCTAGATAGATTTGCTCTACATATCTTGAAGAATAATTCATCTAGCTTTACTGCTTGCAAGAACAAATTCAATATTTAGAAATTCTTCTTTTTTCTTTTGTTTCTCCCCCCCCCCCCCCCCTCAAATCCAGTATATGTTTTTTCAGTTTCCTCATGAGTGCCTTTTCAATTTTAGATGCTCCATTTTTTATGTCATAAACTGGAAATGACTTCGATTTGCCTTCTGAAATACATGATTTTTCATGTTTAAGATATATTTCATTCTAAGAAAACACGTTAGTTTTAGGTTTATGGTTTGCACTTTGACGAATAGTAGTTGTAAAATTGTCATATTTCCAATTACTCAAGTGATTTTATTTTTGTTTATGCTGACACCAATTTTTGTTTTGGGTGAAAGGCAAATGAAATCTATGGTGAAGCAGGTATTATAGGATTTTGGAAGGGTGTCATCCCTTCTTTGATTATGGTCAGCCTCATCTTTACTTTGATGTGTTAAGTTCAATCGTAATGTTTCAAAATTTCTTATAAATAGGAAATCTCATCCCAGGTGTGCAATCCATCGATCCAGTTTATGATTTACGAGAGCTCGTTAAAGTATGTGAGGGCAAAGCGCTCTACTAGGAAGCAGGGGAATGAAAGCATAACTGCTTTGGAGGTATATACCAGATATAATAACTGCTTTGGTGCTCTGCACTTGGGTTTTTTTATAGGAGTCATTATATCTGATTTGCAAACAAACTGGATAGCTCTACCGTGTTTATAAGTTTTATAGGGCTTTTGTTCTATGTTCTGTTTTTTAGTTTTTCTTGTCATATCTGGTTTGCAGATATCTTATCCTCCAAAAAGTTGTATTTTCTTTTCTCCCTAAAAAAAATTTCTTCCATATTTTATAAAAGGAAAAAAAAAAGATTATAATTTACTTTTAGATGATTTAAGTGTAAAGCATGTTGTACTACCACCTTCTAATTGATTCTGTGTCACTTGCTCTGTATATTTCGCCTTGCACTGATCAGCTAACAACATCATCTTGTCTTTCATGAAGGTATTTTTGCTGGGAGCCTTAGCAAAACTTGGAGCTACCGTCTCAACATATCCCCTGTTGGTTGTCAAGGTAAATTCACCAAAAATTCTTCTATTTTCCTTTTTAATTATAATATTCTATCAAAGAAGATGGTCATAAATACAGCTTGTCCTTCTCAACATATCCAAAGCAACTAGACCAGCTTTCAGTATCGATCCATAGCTTATAAATCAATTTTCCATATAAACAGTTCATAAATTTTATACTAGTATCTTCAACTGCAGTGATTTTGGATGAATGCTTTACATTCATTCATTTGGAACCAGAGTTCATTGTCTTACAATTTTGCTTCCAATAATCTTATTTTAGTGAGTATTCGGCACTAGAACTTGTAAACGCACATGGATACACACACGTATTTGACTAATGCTTGTTCTCTGCCAGTCTTGCTTGCTTGTATATAAGTGACTGTTCAACATTCAGCACAGGCACATATGCACATTAGCCTCTCTCTTTTACATGCCTGATATCTCTTATTGCTTCATGTACCCTTACTTTCAGTCAAGGCTTCAAGCGAAACAGGAGATTGGTGGAAATAGCTCATTAAGATACTCAGGTTTGCTTTTAGAAAGATGCAGGAATTGCTTGAGTTCGTCTTTGAATTTTTAAAAACTTTTAACACATCATTGATGTTACTTAAACTTTTCTCAGTTGCTGTTGTAAAATTGTCATAGAGTTCACTAATTGATGTTTAAAGTCACTCTTTCAAAATATGTTACTTAAACTTTTCTGCTTGACTTTATTTTTTCCTGAAGCTTCTGAATCTTCATGACAGAAGGATGTCATTGTGAAGAGGGATTTATTGTCCCCTTAGTTAATTTTATTATTCAGATTATCTAGTGAATCCTGGTACAGCCAGTCAATAGCAGTTTTGCTTTCCTTGTTTATGGTAGTGATGGACCACTGGTCTATCTAGAAAATGTAAGGAAGGGAGTAAGGGAAAGGTTGGTTGTGAGGAGGGTGTGTGACTTTGACAGCAAGGAGGGGACACGTTTCATTACTATAGTGGGTGAGTTTAGGCAATTCTGTTATGAGGAAGGCTTATAAGGACTGAAGGAAGAGTAGGCAGAGGTCACAGAAAAATTATGGAGGGGATTTGGGAGATAGCTAGCATGTCAAAGGCCTAGCATTGTTTTATCCTTTATGCATATTTTCATGTTTCCGTGTAAGGCATCTCTGCCATTGTGGTGATTTGCCTCTGTTTTGTTACTTCAATTCCATCAATCTATAATTTCTCTTATATTTTCAAGAATGTTTGTTTGCGTTCCACCAGATGGTTTGCTTAGATTTTTTATGTCAAGTTAGTGTCTTAGTGTATAACTATTTCATTGGAAGAAATATGAGTATTCTATTTCATAATTTCATTGACCGTGTTGTGGGATTATTAGTGAATGCCCCTGAAAACCTCTGTATCTGTTTTTTGTATTCTTGATTTGTATAAATTTGCTTTGAAAAGTTCTACTGCTTAAAATTGACTTCCTCCTCTTTTGTTAATGAACATACTATTTTCATAAATAAGGTTTGGTTAACGTACTTATTGAAGAAATAATATGAACTGCTGCCAATCCATGGGATATAAATGATTTCAGGTCGAGGACTAATTACATGAATTTCGTTATGTAGTCGTGTTTCTTTTCCTTCTAATTGTGTAGTATAAGTTATCTTGTTTGAACTTTTCTGAGTACTTTACTGCCTCAACTCCCGGGTGTTTCTTTTTCACTATTTAACATATACCACAATCATAAAGAATTCTTTCTTCTTTACAATCTCCAACTTAAGTATTTTTATCCACTTTTACTTGTGATTTTGAGAATCAAAATTAAGAGGAAAGCAACTGTGTTGTTTGTCTTCTTCCCTCTGCATAAAATCTGGATTCCTTTTCTCTAATACTGTTAATGTAGGTACTTTTGATGCAATACTTAAAATGATTCGTCATGAGGGATTGCCTGGCTTTTATAAGGGGATGAGCACAAAGATAGTACAGAGTGTTTTTGCTGCTTCTGTTCTATTCATGGTTAAGGAGGAGCTTGTTAAGGCTTACACGGTGTTGGTAGATAAGAGCAAGAAAGTTCTCCTAAATTTGAGTAATTGAGCTCATAACCATTTGGAAGGGATATCTGTGTCTTAAGCAAACAATGGATAAAGTTGACTCCACAGGCCTGGATGAGCCATCTTCTGGACCCCCAACTGCTGGCATGTGATTTGTATTTGTCCCAAAATTTCACGTCCCAATAGAGAACATTACGTAATTGGCAATGCAGAATAAGATAAATATTTTTAATTATTTTATTATTTAAACATGTTTTATTATTTAAGGTAATTGTGAATTTGTAATTATTTAATTAGGGTAATTAAGGAATTAGAGTTTCATTTTATAATATTCGAATAATGGTTTTTTATGATGTTTTAATTATTTTATTATTTAGAGTAATTGTGAATGTGTACTTATTTAATTAGGATAATTAAGGAATTTGTTTAGTGTTCGGATAAGGGTTATTTATATTTAAAATAACCATATTTTAAGAGTGTTGTAGCCTAATTGGCAGCCAAGTGATCATAGATCTCATGGCATGCCGGTTAGAGACTAGCTGCACTTCCCGTGAACATTTTTTAATCCTGGATGATTTGATAACAACCGTAAGCTCTAAAAATGCACGACAACACTGGTGAGAGGGCGGTGGCGAGTGAAGAGCAGGACCAGCTTAATGGGATTCCTAAGAAGATCACGTGCTTGGGACAAATTCAATTCCCTTTGGTCTACAGTATGATGGAGTGGTTTACTATGATAACCCACTACTAGAGTCTGTAGAAGGGTCCAAGAAATCCTACAGGTAGATGTTTACAGGTTCTAGAGATGAGAATGATTTTGATTCAAGTGATAGTGGTGAAGATTCTGATGATACATGGGCCCCCAGTGAGGAGGAAGAGGGTGGTGACAAGGTGGATGACTGTGATAGTATGGAGGCAAGAGCTGAGGATTATTGAACTGTTGAAGCTTTAGAAGGAGGGTATGAGTGTCCCGAGTTTATTTTCTTGCAAAAGGTTGAGAAAAGATCGCACCACCCTTGGGAGGACTCCTTGATCATCAAGCTCTTAGGCAGAATGATTGGGTTCAAAGCCTTGAAGATTCGTCTTCAACAAATGTGGGCAAAAAATGAAGTCATTACACATGAGGATCTGGGGAATAATTTATATCTTGTGATATTCACAAATAATAAGGTTTTTGATCTTGCTAGTCTGGGTGGCCCATGGATGATATACAACCATTATCTTAGAATTAGAAGATCGAGTCCTAATTTTGATCCAGAGATTGCCAGTATTGACAAAGTGGCCACTTGGGTGAGGACTCCTAATCTCCCCCATTGAGTACAATGATATAAAAGTCTTGAGTTACATGGGTAACAAATTTGGAAGAACAGCTAAACGTGATTTTAATACTTCCTTATAAGCTAGAGGATGGAGACCTCACTAAGTACTTCAATCCCTCTTGGTATTAGACAAGGTGATTCCATGTCTCTTTACATTTTTGTGCTGTGGATGGACAGATTTATCCCATCTGATAAATGAAGAGGCTCTTAAAGGAAATTGGAAGCCATTTAGAGTGGGTAGATTTGGCCTTATTGTTTCCCATCTTAGGTTTGCAAATGACCTTTTTCTTTTTGGAGAAGCTTCTTTTGACTAGATCATTTTTATCAATCGCTGCTTAGATCTCTTCTACAATTTGTCTAGGCAAAAAATTAACAAAGTAAGTACCTTTTTTTTTTTTTTTTCTCTTATAATGTTCCCAACTCTCTTAGGGCCTCTCTTGCTATGGCTTTTGGATTTAAAAATTCCTACAACTTGGGTAAGTATTTGGGGTCCTTTTGAGTAGGGAGAGAAGCTCGAATCATGTGTTCTCCTGTGTGATCAATAAAGTTCACCAAAAGCTTGCTAGTTGAAAAGCTAAGTGCTTATCCATGGCGTGTAAAATTACCTTAGCTAGATCTTTTTTTAGTGTCATTCCCATTTACCCAACGCAAGTGACACGGATTCCCAATGCCATTTGTTAACAAATTATTCAGCTATAATGTAATTTCATTTAGGATCATGATCACAATTGCCAAAAGCCCACTTAGTGGGTTGGGAGATCGTCTATAAACCAAAATGACTTAGGGGGTTAGGTTTCAAGAACTTGGGGGTTATGAACAAAGCTCGTATTGGCAAACTTGGAAAATCTCAACTACTATTCTCAGTTTATGGTTTAAGGTACTATAAGGTAAGTACATAAATCATTGTGGTAATGGGTCTCTTGAAGTCAAGCCCTATGACTCTCTTATTTAAAAGTTCATGGGTCAACAAGGTCTTATTCAAAAGGATTGCTTTTAGCAAATGTAAAATGGGGCTTTGATCCACTTCTTTATAGATTGCTAGGTTTGGCCTAACTTGCACCTGATCAATGTGGCTTATAGTGAACCCTATGTTGTTATTGAATTCAATAAGGTTAGTGAGTAGGTGACTATTGATGGAAAATGGGATGATGACTGTCTGCGGACCTTTTTTTATCCTAATATTGTCTCACAACTTTTGCCTACCATCTTGCCTCAAGCTGACTATGGTGTGGATATTTGTAATTGGAGTGAGGAAAAGTTTAGAAAATATATTGTTAAAAGTGCCTACAATATCCTCTTGAATGTTTCTCTTTGAAGGGGTCTTTTTACTTAGGACCATATTTGGAAATGAAATGGCTTGGAGAAACTTCAATGCTTCCTTTGGCTAGCTTTTCATGAGAGGCTTCTCACTAATGCCCTTTATAATGGCTAAAGTAACATTAGTCCTTTCTACATTTATTGCCTGATCTTGTTGAAGATGAGTTACGTGTTCTTTGTGACTACAAATTTGCCTATAACTTGTGAGATATGCTAGTAAAGCCATTGTGGAAAGCCTTCTTCTTCTCTTGCTCATTGAAGGAGTGGTTTTAGACTAATCTTTTTGAGTCCTTAGCTATTGACCCAAGTTGCCCTTGGAAGACCATTTAGGGCTCTGGGGTGTGGCTCCTCGAAGTGGAAGAATTGTAGCATTTTCAATGGTGAGTTTTGCAAGTGTTTGGACCTTGTTATAGCTTTAATCTAAGTTTAGGATTCCTTTTCTTGAGAATAGGCTCTAACCTATCCTAATTATGACAATTTGTGGTATCTCATTGACATTTTCTCAATTTCTGCCTTTTGGAAGTGAATGTATTGATATAATTTGACATTAACAATTGCAAAGCTAAATGGACTTGATGAATATAAGTCCCCAATTTTATATACATTTTCCTACCATTAACTTATCAAGTGAATCTAAGTACATATGAATTAATGTTTTCTATTTTATTCATTAATTTTAATTATTTTATTATCTTGACATTAATTTAATATTTGGGCTACATATTATAATTTATATAAGTTGATTATGAAAAATTCTAAATTTTTTTTATCTTTATTTTGTAGATGAGCTAAATTGTAAGAAGATCAAATAGTGAAGTTTATAAAGACCTTAAGTGAAATCCAAGTAGATGTCATATGAAGGAGGCGTAAACATTCAAGAGTCTATGGCTCACACCCAAATCTACTAAAATTGGAGTCCTAATTCAATCATAAGTGAAATAATGGGTATGGAGCTTTTATTTGCCTAAGTCCCAAACCATTTTGGAGCACCATGACCTTTACTAGATCTAACTCTTGAACCCACTCTCTCTTAGCATTAGTCACACCACCTAGCCTTTAATTCCCACTTAGAATATCTTCAACCTCTCTTCTATCCTATTCTATCTCCCAAACACCAAACTCTCATGAACATTTAGCTATATATTCCTAATCACCTCATTTTGGTGTCTTCATGGAAGGCTAGAAATGAGAGAGCTCACACCAACTTGGAAGAGAGGAAGGAAGGTCTTGACCAAGATTGATCTTCTACAATAGGGTGCTTCTCTTGGTCAATCTCTCTGGCATTTGCCAGAGAGATGCCTTTTATTATTATTTTTCTTGTTGTTTTGTATAATTTGTATTCTTCTTCTTTTAATTTTATTTTTAGTGTCTAAGTTGTGTTTACCTAATTATATTGAATGTCTTGAATTGTGAAATGCACTTTAAGTGCTTAATGATTTATTTAGAAAGAGAATCACTTGGTGTATTTTTACAATTTAGTTATTTAATGTTGAACAAGGGAATTGTGTGCTTTAGTTGTAGTAATTTTGTGTTGATTATTGTTATTTCTAAATAAATTTAGTGCTATGGGTTGTTGAATGTTAAGTGTTTGATGAATTGTTTACAAAGAGAATTAATTAGTGTATCTTGACAATTTAGTATTTAATGTTAATTAGAATGCTTTGCATTGTTATTAACACTTGATTCTCTTGTAATTCAATATCATTAGTTCAATGATAGTTAACTTGGTTCAATTATAGGGTGAGTATGTGTTATGCTCCTAATGCCTTTGATTAATTTACCCTAGAATTTTAATTAATTGTTAAGGTTTAGTCATAGATTGGGAGGAGACACAAAGCTAGGACTTCAATTGGGAAACTTAGATTAATTAGTCTACTCATCTTCTATACTAATTGCATATGGATTCATAACATATAATTATAAAAATAATGAATTAAACATGAATTTATTGATATAAAATTGCTATTAATACAAAACTAAAGTCACTACATAAGAAGACTCAACAAAATAGAAAGATTACAAACAAAATAAAAGAAAAAATTCAAAAAAAAGAAAAAAAAAAGTTGATAAAGGACATCATCAAAGGTGGTTGATTGAAAAAATATAAAAGGTTAATTGAAAAGTTAAACTATTTGATCATCATTCAATTTAACATTTCTTTCCCAATGAGTGTACTCATGGGATGCTTTGATTCATATAGTGAAATAATTAAAAAATTCCCAAAAAGAAGGAATACTATAGAGCAATTGTGGTCATACAAAAGTTGATGCCTTTATGGATGCTAGTTAGGTTGGATCTCCATGTGATAGGAAGTTAGCAAGAAGATAATGTGTAGTTGTACGTGGGAAACTAAAAGAGCAAGAAATAAATAGTAGTTGCACAATCAAGTGCAAAAGTTGCGAAATCAAGTGCAAAAGCTAAATATGGGCCATGACCCAAGCAACATGTAAACTTGTGTGGGTATAACAACTTTTAAGTGAAATTTGAATGGAGGTAAGATTTCCAATGAAGCTTTGATGTCATAATTAGGAAGCCATGCATGTATTATCCTATCCAATGTTTCATGGGAAGACAAAGTATATTGAATTGGATTGTCATTTTATAATGGAAAAAGTTTAATAGAATTTGACCAACACTTCTAATGTTCATGGAGGATATCAAGTGGCAATTTTATTTACCAAGGCATTAAATGGAACAATGGGTTGAATTTCTTTATAAAAATCTATGCATAATCAATATCTATGCTTGAGCTAAAAGGAAAGTGTTAGAATAGTGTTAGGTCTAGGGTAAAAGGAAGTGAGTTTTATTTGTAGGAGTATCCTAATCTCATTTTATGTTTAGAAGTAGACAAAAGGGAATTAATAATCTTTTGTCTGTTTTCAATTATAGTATTTACTGTATTGGATTTATTTATTGAATGCTTATTTGATATTACTTTGACTTTTATTTTACGTATTTTTTGAAAGTAAAAGCCACAAATTTTTAGTTGGTTAAATTTTTTATTCTACTTTTTAAAAAGCCACAACTATTTTTGAAAAGCATATAAGGGGACATTTGTTAAAACACATGTGATTGCTATAAATTTAAGATGTCTAAAAGGATCTTCAAATTATAACTAAATTTCAAATACATAATTATTGTATACCTATCACTATACATTTATATTGTTGCCTACACATTTTTTTTTGTTGCCATTAGTTTTTCACCAAAACAGAAGTTGCTACTATCTTTCATAAATACCATACGTACAAATCTCATATGTTTCTTTGATTCTTATCGTAGAAGTATATTCTTTTAATCTATTTTTTATTTTCAATTTTTTAATTAGTTTGGTGAGTTATTAACTTTTATTCTTGTATTTTTTTAAGTTAACTTATTTTATATTATTTTAATAATTTATTATAAACATTTTTGAAATTTTAATATTAAAAAATCATATATATATTTGTTGTTCTTCTAAAACAACTTCTAAAAATAATTATCAAATAATTTATAAAATCAATTTAACTTTTTAACCTTGACTTTTGCAAGAACCTTATCTACAATTAGTATTTTTTTAAACTAAATTTATATATAATTTTTTTATATTTTTGTTAATATATTTTTTAATTTAAATATAATAAATATATAATCCTTCAATAATAATATAATATGTATATAATTTAATTAAAAAATCATATAATTATTTATGAAAATCATAGATATGTCATATTATTATTGAAAAATTATATATTTATAATATTTTAAAAAATCTGACAAGAAAAATATAATTAATTATATATAAGTTTTTTTAGCTAGTTATCCATAATTAACCTTAGCAACTATGTATACAGCACACGATTCTCAAACGGTCATTTGCCCCCTTAACATTCTGAGTTGGCAGCTTAACATTTCTGTCTCCATGAGTCAACTTATGGAAAGAGATATTCTATATTTAATATTTTAGGGGATAAGCTTAGTAAAAAACAATTAAAAAAAAGAGATAAGATAAAGTATATGCGTTTATAGAGTGTGTGAAAATTTTTAAAAATTTTTTTATATTTTTATTAATATATTTTTAATTAAAATTAAAATGTAATAAGTATATAATTTTTTAATAATATTGTGATAACTATATATAATTATATATTTATTATATTTTAACAAAAAATTTTGATAATAAAAATTTATTTTTTTCTCATTTTTCACTAAATATAAATAATTAATTTAGAAGAAATACAGACCACCGAGGTGAGCCAGGTTCCGTTCATACCATTCCCGCCAGAAAAGTAGATACCCGCCATCGCTTGAGAGCAAGAAGAGAAGAAATGGCTTCACCATCCTCCAAAACCCTAATGGATCTGTTCCAACCAGCTTCTAAGCGATTGAAACCCACTGTCACCCCAATCTGTAAATCGATGACCTCTCAGTCCCACCTCGACTCTGATGCTGACACTAATGGCTCCCCTCAGTCCTCTACACTCAGTGTCAAGCAAAAATCACGCATTGAATGCAACAAATTGCTAGCTAAGTCCAAGAGGAATCTGAAAATCTGTGCCGAAAGGGTCTCTAATTGCAAAGGTACAGCTAGAAAACTTCTGAGTTTTTATTTATTTATTTATTGGTTTTGGAAAATATCGTAGACGATGTGATGCTTTAGATTTTAATTTTGGTATAATGCATCACCGTATGGGAGCAGGTTATGTGAAACTGGAGGAGTTGCTGGTGGAGGAGACGTGGTTGGAAGCTCTCCCAGCAGAATTTCAGAAACCTTATGTCAAGAATCTCTGCCAGTTTGTGGAAACAGAGATATGCTGTGGCACCGAATCTATATATCCACCTTCCCATATGATTTTCAACGCTCTTAACTCTACCCCTTTTGATAAAGTTAAGGCAGTGATCCTTGGACAGGTGGGTGAATATTATACCCACAATTTTGCTTACTATTGTGCTGACTCTTTCTAGAAATTCTATATGTTTGCATTCGGTTTCAATTATTCTGAGGAATCGTACCTGTCTGACAGCAATCTGACTTGCAATTAGCATTTAGCCATTCAAGTTTCTCTTGCTAACCATGATCCTCGTCAAGCGAACGACGAAGATGGTAATCCATAAGATTTGGACAATCTAGCGTAGAGTAGAAGTTTATACTTTTATGAAAGTCGCGTATCTATGTGATAAGTCAAAGTTGAGCCTTGATACCAGATTGTTGTAGCATGAAGAGAAACATTTGAAGCAGAATGAGAATAAGAGAAGATGGAACTAAATACCAATTACTCATTAACACTAATATTAAATTATTCTGAATCATGTGTTCTAAAATCCTAAAACAAAATAATCCCTATAAGTAGTCAAATCTAGGTAATGCTGATTCTAGTTGAACAAGA
The DNA here is from genome assembly GCA_026724425.1 of Erythrophleum ivorense. NCBI lineage: Eukaryota > Viridiplantae > Streptophyta > Magnoliopsida > Fabales > Fabaceae > Erythrophleum > Erythrophleum ivorense. Next base: position 53,910,372 of record JAIUCV010000002.1, read on the forward strand.
AATCCTAACTTGTTACTCAAGTAACAAGCCATATAAGCAGTTGAACTCTAATCCTACATGTAATAGAAAATTATAAATAGCCAAAAAAATCCGCTTAATTTTCTCATTATGTAAAACTGTTCTAGTTACTTGAATATTAAATACTGTTTCATTTGTATCGCATTCTTAGGCACATGCCAGCCATATATACTCTTAATATCCAAGGATTAGTTATACTCAAGATTTCCTATGCCAATATAGCCCTTTAACACACCCACAGTGGGACTAAGACTGGCAGACTTCTGGAAAATTGTATGTCGTGTCAAACTTTTGGCCATCATGTCCTGGCTATCCTATTTCTCTTTGCAGAATGAAACTTACATGTGAAAATGATAAGGTAATAATTAATTTCTTGTCTTTCTGTTACTCTTCCTCTTTTCTTTTTCTTCTCTTTTTTGTTATCCCCAACATGCAGTGATAAGGTAATTACCTTGTTACTCAAGCTTTTCATTGTTCTGTTTTGTTGTTATCTATCACATGTAATCTTTTGCCTTCATGAATATACAATAGTTATGGAAAAAGCTCGAAGAGGTCCAATATAACTAGGAGTATCTGCAATTTTATAGTCAAAGTTTATTTGTTGTCCATTATACTAACTGTACTACAAAGGATCAATATAGTTTGCAGTGCTGGTATCCTCGATGATAATGAACTTCAACTATTCAGCATTAAACTTAATTTTGTGCTTATCTAATTCCAATTTTCTGATCTACCTATACTACAGAATGAAAATTCCACATCTTTTTGAAAACCTTGATAATTTACAGGTTTGGATTTGCTTGCTTGAAGGTGACATTTGGATCTAGAAGTAGGAATTCCTTAAAATCTAAAGTGTGGTCTTAATTTCCATTCAAATCCAAATCTTAAACCTTTTCATTCATGAATAGAAAATTTTAGTGAGTGTAAACCATATGTGATGTTATGGAGCTGCAATTTGATATTTTTTTTAGCATTGTAAATAAGCATTTCAGAATTTTCCTTGATAAACCTTTTATCAAAACCAATTTTCTTTGTTTGCCAAACTTGCAAGTCCAGTTTCAGTGATATGGCAAAGGCCATAAGATTGCTATGCAATAAAGTTTCTTATAGCTTATGCCTTATTAATACTGTACCTCTTGAAGAAATAATTCAAACTATTTATGCTTCAGGACCCTTATCATGGACCTGGTCAGGCCATGGGCCTTTCATTCTCTGTGCCTGAAGGAGTGAAGGTCCCTTCAAGTCTGGTAAATATATTTAAGGAACTTAAGCAAGACCTTGGCTGTTCAGTTCCGTCTCATGGAAATCTGGAAAAATGGTCTGCGCAGGTATACATTGCATCTAGTATGTATACAACTTTGTTCCTCTTTTGTCTTTATGATGCATTATTTTTTCTTCAAGCACTTATTCATAGTTGTATGGTTAGCTACAACTTAAGTCATACAACCTTAGAATAGACTTGACTTTATAACTGGGACTTTGTTGAACTGGTTCAATCTTGAAAATTGAAACAGCTGGTGATGCAGAATAGTGGAGGAGAAGTGGGGAGAGGAAGGAGAAAGAGGGAGAAACAGAGAGAAAGAGAGAGAGGGAGGAAGTTGGGAGAGAAAACTGACAAAATAAACTGATATTCTTCAATTGGTCTGAAACTTACACTACTATAGGTTATTTACAGGGAGCCCAAAATATAAGAGAAGAAAATAAATAAAAAGTCAAAAAATAAATAAACAAATAAAAGTCATTAAATACATAAAACCAAAATATTTCTAAACTAGAGTTTTCTACATCTAGAATAAGTTGTACATAATTTCCCATCATTTCCCCTTGGCTTGAGAAAACTCTCCTTTGGAGAGAAAGACTACTAAAAAGACTCCAATGAAGCAGGATTTAAATGGAGAAACTCTTCCTTTGTGATCCAAGCAGCATCGAAACCTAAGTAACCTTTCTAACGAATAAGATAATGGTGGAGAGGCCTATGAGGAAAAATAGCAGTCGGATCATCCATAACCGCATCAATTGCCTCAATAGGTGGTGGAACAGATGGAAGAGTGGGCACAGGGGCATGATGAATTTGAGTACTTGCAAAACCATTAGAAACTAATGGGGGAGGCTCAAAGGTTCCTTGGTAAGAAAATAAATTCTCTACATTGAAAATTAGATTAATGGCCATATCAAGAGGTAATTCTAATAAGTATGCATTAGGCCCAAGTTTCTCAGAGATATGAAAAGAACTAGATGCTTGAGCATGCAACTTTTAGAATGAATGTTTAGGATAACACTTAGGAATGGATATGAACTATGACAAAATCACCCTCATTAAAATTTTTAAAGCGATAATGCACATTAGTAGACAATTTATATTTTTTATTGCTTAATGCAAGTTTGTGCCTAATCTCAGCATGTAATTCATGAAGGTGATAGGTAAATGATTTTGTAGATTCAGAAGTGCGGAATGTCAAGAGGATGGGCATAAGATCAATAGGTTGGTGAGGGTTAAAGCTGTGTACAATCTCAAACGGACTTTTACTAGTGAGCCAGCTGTTAGTGGAATCAAATCCCAATTCCCAAGTTTGTCCCCTACTATACTCTTAAGCAAATCACCCAAATTATGATTTGTAACCTTAGTTTGTCCATCAATTTGAGGATAAAAAGAAGAGGAAAACTTCAATTGGATGCCAAAAAGTTTCCAAAGGTTTTTCCAAAAGTAATTGACAAATTTAACATTCCATTCGACATAATAGTGGTTTGTAACCTAGACAAATGCACGATCTCTTGAAAGATCGACGTGGTGAAGTGAGAAGTATTTGCGGTCTTACTACAAAGAATAAAATGAATCATTTTAGAAACCTATCCTCAACAACTAAGATAAAATCATGTCCTCATGCCTTTTGTGGTAAACCTAGGACAAAGTCCATACTAAGATCCTCCCAAGGCACCTCATGAATAGGCAAAGAAGTGTACAATCTTGTGCTTTGTTTCTTTGCCTAAGAAGTTTGGCATGAATGACACTAGAACAAGATTTTAGCAACATCATACTTCAAGGAAAGCCAGTAAAATTTATCCTTAATCAAAGCTATGGTCTTATCTCAACCAAAATAATAGCTAATCACACAACATGCAATTCCCATAGAAGAAAGTCTCTTATGGATGTGCGATGAATGCACAATCTAGTTTCACAAAAGAGATAACCATTCTTAATGAGAAAGTTTACGTCATCATGACAATTACCATTATTAACATCTTGAAAAATGATTCTAAAGTTTGGACATTTAGTATATTTATCTTTTAATATATCAAATCTCACAATGTTAACACTCATAGAATACAAAATAATGAGCATGCGGCTTAAAGCATCGATAGCTTTAGTTTCTACCCCTAAATGATGTCTAACAACAAAAGTGAATCCTTAAAGAAATTCTACCCAATCAACATGCCTAATATTTAAGCATCTTTGAGAGTGAAGAAATTTGAAGGCTTGATGGTCAGAGTATAAAACAAATTGTATAGGGAGAAGATAGAATTTCTAATATTCAAGAGACTTAACAATGGTTAATTATCATATGTTGAATATTTTTGCTTGGCTTCATTGAGCTTTTGATTGAAAAATGCCATTAGGTGATTCTCTTGGCTAAGGAGATCTCCAATTCCTACCACAAAAGTATCACAAGCAATCTCAAAAGGTTTGGCAAATTTGGGCAAAACTAGGATAGGGCTTTAGAAAGTTTCTTTTTAATAGACTTAAAAACTTTAGAAGTTGTAGGAATCCATTGAATTCAGTCATTTTTCAAACAATCTATAATAAGAGCCATGATGGTCCTAAATTTCTTAATGAAGCGTCTATAACAAGAAGTTAGACCATGGAAGCCACGTGCTTTAGAAAAGGATTTAGGCTTAGTTCATTTTCTAATGGTCTTGACCTTCTTATCATCAGCTGTGAAACCTAGTTTAGAGATTATAAATTCAAGGAAAACAACTAGATTATGAAGGGAAGTGCACTTGGGAAGGGTGACATAGAACTTCTCATGATGAAGGGTGAGGAAAACCTGACAAAAGTGGTCTAAATGCTCTTTCCTAGACTTGCTACAAATCAATATATCATCAAAGTACACAATCAAAAATTTTCCTAGATAGGACCTAAAGATATGGGTTATGACTTATAAATGTCCTAGGAGTATTAGAGAGACCAAAAGTTATGACTAATCACTCATACAACACATCCTAAGTCTTAAAAGTGGTTTTCCATTCATCTCTATATTTGATCTTAATTTGGTGGTAGCCATCATGAAGATCAATTTTGGAAAACTAACTAGAACTAGCTACCAAATCAGGCATATCTTCAGGTCTAGGGATAGGGAACCTGGACTTGATAGTGATATTATAAATTGCTTAAATACCTTCACACATTCTCCAAGTTTCGTCCTTTTAGGAATTAAAAGGGTGGGCATAGCACAAGGAATGAAGCTCAGCTGGATATAACACATTTCAAGCTAACCATTACTTGCTTATTAAGCTCCTCCCTATTTTTTGGGTTCATTTTATAAAGTAGGTGATTAGGAACTGTGAACCAAGGATCAAGTCAATTGCATGCTAAATATCTCTCGTGGTAGAAGTTCAAAATGAAGATCATTTGGGGAAATAACTATGTTAAAAGTTGGGATATCTTATTAGGTATATCATTACTAGTTGCGAAAGTAACCTTAGAGGAAACTGAAAAATTTTACTTTGAAATTTCTTATTTTATTAATGGTGAGATATTAATTAATATGGGGAAGCAAATAGCAATAAATTTGCCACTCAACCCTTGAAATAAAGCCATTATTAAGGCAGTGAAATCCTAGGATATAAAAAAAAGGGGATTGATAATTCACATTAAATGACCAAATTAAACAACAAATAAAATGCAATAAAAGTAGAGAAATAAATATGTAGAAATTCAAAGTTTAATTTTCTTTGAACTTACTTTATTGAATGAAAATAATTAAATATAAATAGGAAAGAGGGCAACAAATTTTGCCTTCAAATCTCAATAATAGATAATGATAAGGTTTAAATTAAAGCTAATAATAAAATGTTTTATTTAAAAACTCTTATTATCGATGACTCTTATCTTAAATAAAATGTTTAAAATAATTTTATGCTAATCGATACAGATTAAAATTTAAAATATAATTATCCTAAAATAAGATAATAAAAAACATAACAAGATAATATCATTTAGAATAAGTAAAAAACTAATGTTGAAAAGCTACTAAATACTAATAAAACTTATATTAAAATATGCTAAATTACATGTGCTATAAAGCACATTTTCTTTATGTTAATTTCAAGTAGCCTTCTTCATGTCATTCTATAACATTCCCTCTCAGGCTGGGAATAGCTTGGAAAGACAACAATCTTAGTTTCGCTTGTCTGTGCAATGATTTCATTTTTGCTGGGATGTGCAACGATTTGAATTTCGCTAGTCTATGCAGCTACTTCAATTTTGTTGGTATGTGTAACAATTTCAAAGTGAGGGGATTTATTTTAGGCATTCTCTCCTTAGCTTTTTGTGAGGTAGAGATTTTGGTTTTTGCTAACTATCAACGTAATCTTGATTTTCACTAACTATCAGCATATGTTTTCTCACGCTAACCCTTAATATATATATATATATATTTTTTGGGGGCTAACTACCGACGTATGATTTTCTCATGCTAACTATCAATTATAGTTTTTTTTATGTTAACTACCAACATATTTTGTTATTTAGGCCTTGTAAGCTTTAATACCATGTAGAAATTCAAGGTTTAATTTCCTCTGAACTTACTTTATTGAATGAAAATAATTGAACACAAAGTAATCAACTTGCGATTCAAATTGTGAAGTGGAAGGTTAATTTTTGAATTGTAAAGGGTAAATTGTATCGAATTGTACTATTCAAAGACATATTAAAACATAATATAATTGTATACATAAAAAAAGTTTATAATATTAAATTTAAACGAGAATTGACAAAAATTTAACCATAAGTCTTAGAAAATAAAATTATAAGTCATAACTTAGTAAATATCTTTTAATTGATAACTTTAATAAATAAAAAAAACTCATAAATAATCAAGTTCAAAATTAATTATCCTCCTATTCATCAAGACTAATATCATCACTATCACTATTATTTTTTATCATTATCCAACATGATGATTCCTTTGTCCTCCTCTTCTTCTTCTTCTTCTTCAGTGTCATCATCATCTCCAATGTCTTGTTCAACATTATTTTGTATCTGAATGCCTTTTCCTTTGTCTTGTACAACATTATCTTGTATTTGAATGCCTTTTCCTTTATCTTTCTTGTTGGCATTAAGGTTTCGTGGACCTAAAAATAGACATATCACATATGTAATTATATGATATAAGGTAAGTGACTAAACGAGAAAAACTAATTTAAAAATTTACTAAAAGAAGTTTAAGATTGCAAGTGCAATACCTTTTTTTTCCCCTTTTTACTAGGATCTCCTTCATTAATCTTGAATCACTCATGGATATCCATCCAAGAGTTTCCTTTCAAGCAAGGCTCTCTTGTTCAATAATTCACTCATCATCAACTTCAAGAATTGATAAACAAATAGGATCATATGTATCTCCTTTTGCCTTCCTTTGCTTTTGTCTAATCTCAAGTTGAAGATTATATTTAATAAATATAAGAGTATTCAACCTTTGTTGCTCTAAGCGGTTTTTTCTCTTAGAGTGGATATAATCAAATACACTCCAATTTCTCTCACACCCCGTAGCACTACAAGCGAGGCCTAAGATGCAGATGGCAAGTGTTTGTAGCTCTTTGATCTGTTCTCCAAAACTATTCCACCTTAGAGCTAGCCAAATATATATACATATAAATAAATACAGACTTGATCAATTACTATATATAATGTTTAAAATAAATAAAGTAATAAATTATATTACTAAATGAATAATTATCTGGTTACTTTTTTTTTCTTTTCTAGTTACAATTACTAAGCTATATCCATAGAGTCTCTCTATTTTGTCAAATTTCTTAATTTGAGAATTAATTTTGACTCGAGTCTCAATATCAGGACACATCTTGTCCAATGTTCTGAATAATCCAACCTTCACCTCAAGATCCAAGTTAAACTTTGGATTATAAAAGAACCTAAAAAGTTATTAGGATAAGACAAGATATAATAATAAATAAAACATAAAGTAATTATATTACATAAAAATTAATTTTTTTTTTAAGAAAAGCTTACTTTGGATTTAGAAAATATGCTGTTGCATGAAGAAGCCTATGGAGTTGATAATCCCAAAGCTTGTCTGTAATTTCCTATATTGTTTTATATTTGCTTTCCATATTATTAGAATTATTTGCTATTTGTTCCTTTGTTCTATTTATAGTTTTATAAATATATCCCATTTATCAGCTTTGAATCACCATCCACAAGTCTAAGGACTTTTACAAGAGGAGACACACAGTTCAAGCAATACTTAATAAACTTCCAAAATTTTGAATCAGCTAGAATTATATCTTCCACAATTTTTGCTTCATTCCTTGGGGCATATGCACTTTTAGCCAATTTTTTTGATGCAAACATGGATCGGAGCGCAATCTTTTGATCTAAAATAGACTTTATTGTCAAATAAGATGTGATAGATCTTGTTATTGCTAGCCTAGCTAACTCTTTACCTTTAAAATAACTTTTAAACAAATTAAGCACCCAAGTGTACCTATAAATAAAAGTCATAATTTTTTTGCTTTTTCAATAGTATTATGGAATACTGTGATGTCAACGATATCTTCAAGAATCAAATCAAGACAGTGGGCAGCACAAGGAGACCAAAAGAGTTGTTTTTTTTGGTCCATTAACTTATTTCTTGCAAATACAAGGGCTGAGGCACTGTCTGTCACTACTTAGATCACATTTTTCTCCCCGATTTCCACCACCATCTCATCCGATAGTGCAAACATTTTTTCAACATGTTTAATGAAACTACTAGTGTCAATAGATTTTAAAAAACAATTTCCTTATGGCTATTAACAAGAAAATTAGTAAGAGACCTACCTTTTCCATTAGTCCATCCATCTAATATTAATGTAGAATCAGTTTTTTTCTATTCAACTTTGTATTTATCTAGATTGGTATTGACAAGATCGACCTCTTAGTTCAAGAATAAGACTCCTACTTCATGATAAGTAGGTGGTTTCAAGCCTCTACCATATTCACTAATTGATTTTACTATATTAATAAATAATGAATTCTTTATCAAAGTAAATGGCAATGCATTATTATATATACACCTACAAATATCCCTAACCACCTAATCTCTATCCTTTACCATTGCATACATAGTTTGTTGTTTCATAGGCTTAGAGCTAGAGCCACTTTCCCCTTTTCCTTTTACTATAAAGACTTTTATGGACCCCTTATTTTGTAAATTATGTTTTTAATTTTTTTAATCTTCAAAGCAATCAACAACAACATCACCATCTTTGTTCATATCATCTAAAATTTTTTAAAATAAATTTCTTACCTCCTCTGGTACTTATTCACATGGCACAACTTCTTTGTGTATTCTAATTAGATGATGTTTTATCTTAAATGCTCCTCCCTACATTGTTTTAGAACAATAGTTACATTTAACATGTAACCGAGTCTCAAGAGACTTGTAGTTATCCTAAGAAACATCTTTTTTTATCTTCTTTTTTGGAGCCATAAATTAATTGTAAGAGAAGAAGGTTAAGAAATTGCTTAAGGGAAAAACTAAGAAATTTTATGACTTCTTCCTTTGCCAACAGCTACTCACCCATAGCATCTACTATTGGTTGCCACAGAGGTATATCAGAATTTAAATAGGGTTTGAATGTTTAGATTTGTATATGTATAGGAGTAAGAATAATTAATTTGGAGTTTTTTTTTAATTCAAACAACACATCCTATGTCATTTGGAAGGTAGCTAATAGGACACTGGGTGCTGTTGATGAGTTGACTACATGAACCATGTCACAATATCTTTTCTCATTTTTTGGTTAGATTCCTGAGTTTTTGCATTTTTAAAAAGGATGATATGTATTGCAAGGGGTGACGACACCGTTTCACTAAGATAAACAGGACAAAAGAAAAAGTGTCGTCTTCTCTAGCCAAACAGGTTGCATTGGGTGACAAAGGACTCGACTTCATGACTCAACATAGCTGCCATTTCTTGAATTGCCGGTTTCGATGTGGTGTGCATGATTTTGGCAATTCAAAGCGTGATTCTAGCTTTTTCATGGCTCATTATATGATCTGTATCATTTCCATGGGATATCACATTGGATCATGTAGTCCGAATCGTGAATCACAGGATTTCTACTACTTTGATTGAATATATACAAGAAAGGAGGCAGCAAACTTTGCCATTCAAACCCTAATAATAGATAACGATAAGGTTTAAACTAAAGTTAATGATAAAATATTTTATTTGAAAACTCCTATTATCTAGGATTTCTATTTCAAACAAACTACTTAAATAATCTTATGCTTATCAATATAGATTAAAATTTAAAATATAATTATCTTAAAATGGGGTTACAAAAAACCTAACAAGATAATGTCTTTTAAAATAAATAAAAAACTAATATTAAAAAGCTACTAAATGTAATAAAATTGATATTAAAATATATTGAAATACATGTGTTGTAAAGCATGTCTTCTTCATGTTGTTTCAAGTAGTCTCCTTTATGTCATTATCCAACAAAATGCATAATAAAAAAACGTAATTAAGGTCGGATTATAACTACATAAAAAGAAAATAAAATGGGAAATAAATAAGTTGACTCAATCCCATGTGATAAATAAGGATAATCAGAAAATGAATAAGCCTATAATTAAGGGATTCCAATGCTCCAAGCTAAGAACAACTTGGAGCTAATATTGCCAGTCTTCTTCTTTCTCAACATTTTCATGCAAGGGGTAGGTTTTTGGCTGCTTCACTACACTTTGTAGTGAGGTGTAAGCCTTCTTCCTCACCTATTTTGATGGGAGGTGCAGTCTTGTTCTTGTTCTTGTTCTTGTTCTTTTTTACAACTTCCTCACCTCTCTTTATAGTGACAGTCTTGATTTTGGGTATCCTCATCTCACTTTTTGTGAGGTTAAGGTCTTTATTTTCTTACGCTAACCATCAATATATGTTTTCTCATTTTAACCATTATCATATGAGTATCTCATGGTAACCACCAACGTATTTAGGCTTTATAGGCTCTGATACCATAAAGAATTTTACTATGAAAATTTTTATTTTATTCATGGTGAGAGACAAAATTATATAGGGAAGCAGATGGCAATAAATATGCCACTCAGCCCTTGAAATAAACTCACCATGAAGGTAGCAAAATCTTAGGATCTAAAAAGGGAAAAATGTTGACAATCTACATTAAATGACTAGATTAGATAACAAGTAAAATACAATAAAAACATAGAAATAAATGCATAATAAAGGACGTAATTAAAGTTTGATTACAATCACATAAAAAGAAAATAAAACAGGAAATAAATAAGTTGATTGTAATGCTAAAATCCTTTGTGATAAACAAGGCTAATCAGAAAATGAATATGTCTATAATTACAAGATTTCGACAAAAACTTTGGGAACTAAGGCAAGCATCACATTAACCTCTTTGCTTCCATTTTCAAGCTATCTATGGGTTAAGAGGTGAAGGTGATAATTTTTAGTCCCTCAATCCTTTGACTTGGTCGTATTCTTACACTTAGATTTAGGCTTGGTTGGATGCAACAAAATTGTTTTCCCACCATGTTTGAACACAATTCTTACTCTCTTCCTACTGTGACTAGTGATATCATGGTCATAAAGCCATGGTTTTCCTAATAATATATGGGCAACATTAACAGAAAGGACGTCACAAAGAACCTCCTCTTGGTGTTCACCTAGTTGAAAGGGAACACGACATTGCAGAGTGACAGGTAAAAAAGTTTTTATCTGCTCAAGGCTACATAGAAAGGTTCAAGATGAAATTTTGGTTTAAGGCAAAGTCTGGTTTCTTCTAATATAGAGATCACATTTCTTGTACTACCTTTATTAATGACTAATTTACACAACTTATTTTCATGTTTCACAAAGTTGTGAAAGATACTAGTCCTCTACCAAGAATCTTTAGGTAATGAGATAGATAGAATGCATCTCATAGCACCAAGGTGTCCAGACTCTTGGTTAGAATCATCTATTATGATTTCTTGATCAATGTTAGAAGGACACTCAAGGGGTTCTACCATTATGTTTGTATCATCTATCTCATTTCAGTCATTAGGCTGGTGCTTCAAAATCATAGTGCAATGTGGACACTTAGACACAATATGGAACTTAAAGTGAGAACGAAAACACTCAATGATGGAGTTACGAGAATGGGAATTAGAACTTATGGATTCACTACCTTTGATGACATTACTTTTAGAACCAGAAACTTAACTTGAAGGAAGCATAGAATTAGCCTTAGGTTGTGACACTACTACAGAATGATTGGCGGGAATAAGGCAGCGAGTCTGCTGAAACTCTATGCCTTAGACTATGAAATGCTTAATAGATGGATGCCTAGATAGAGATTCTATATCAAGAGTCTTATGGTAAGCCACTTCAAGGGATTTAAGAAAGTTTAACTTAAGCTCTTTTTGAATATCTATCCAAAGCCCATTAACAAACCTAGTGACTGTCATTCACTGCTCTTCCTATATGTCACATTTAAGCCCAAGTTCAATAAAGTGGGTCATGTAGCCAGAAATACTTGAGAACTAATTGGTTCATTAATTAACTCCTATAGTAAGTGGACAAATATTTCTCTTTCAATTTGATTTTCATTTTAACTCAAATCTCTATCTAAGGTTGACCCATACACTCTAAGTTTTTTTGAACATTTTGCCTATACTTTTTAGCAAACCCTATAAGCTTCATTTTAGCAAAGCAAACAGATTGAATTTCGCTTATGCCATATCACTCAAAATTATCCTTAATGCTAACTAACCAATCTAACAAGACATTAGGGTAACTTACCATCATACTCAACGGTTTCAATCTTAACCTTTCTAATGATGTCACTTGGGTCATTATATTAAACCCTTCTCAAACATTCCTACGGGTTGTCTCATGCAGCCTAGGGCAATGCCTTACAAAATCCTGATCATCCCAAGAGTCTTCTACAAACTCAGATCATCGATTAAAAGGCCTATGAGAAAATTTCTAACATTCCTAGTGCTAGGATTTCTAGAAGATTGTTGATTTCCATTGAAATCCATTGATGGAGTCTTACGTTGATTATGGATTGACATATTTTCTTCTCTAAGAATCCCTTTTATTCCATCCTGACCTTGATTGCTACTATTCCTGTAACACTTAGTATTTCTACAAACAAAATAATACAATTCCTCCATAATACAATCTCCTACCAATCATCTGCAAAAGCATAAATGAACAATTCATACTATAACTCCAACATTTAAATTCCAAAAGTAAAACTTTCCATAACTATCTGATAATAAAACCTTGACTATAAATGTAAATAATGTTACAAACCGTCTCAAGTACCATATTCTTTTATTACATTATCATGATTCCTACTGCAATATTTACTAAACTAATCTAATTAAGGTATTTATTGTTTGGTTTCTCCTTGCCAACCATAGTTTTTGGTCTTGGAAATGCCATTAACAAAATTTGTGATAAAATCCTAGTAGCTAGTGGAATTCTAAAGTTGTATTCCTAGCCATAAGTATAAATCTTTTCTTTTAAATAAAAGTAATTAGTAAAAGGTAAAATAATGTATGCAAAGAAAATACTTTTTAGAAATATTTATCAACTATAACAATTAATAATTTTCAATCCATTTTCATAAATCATTAATAAAAGCTTAAAACAGTGATTACTTGTTGGAGTGCAGGCATGCACACTGCACTCACCTCACCTAACAACTTGGCCCATTGGCCTAAAAATCAGTAGTATTAAATTCAATCTCATGATTATAATCATAGCTATCAAGTAAATATTTTTCCTTGGTTTATTAACCACAAGTTTCCATTTCTAAGATAACAAATGAACATTTGTTTGAAAACATCACATAGAAATTTCAAAACCATTTCATTTCAAAATCAAGTGAACATTAATAATTTACTTTGCACTTCAAGTAAATAATGACCCTAGTACAAGAATAGTTTCTAACTCATAGCATAAAAGCATAATTCATAGTTTCACAATATAATTTCATCATTTCATAAGAGTTACAACACCATCTCAATAGTTCAATTTTCTCAAATACTTAAAGAATGCAAATGTGGCATAAATCAATTTTGTAAAATATAAAAATGCATTAAAAATATATTTATGAACACTAGCTACTTTGATATGAAGTCAAATGCAGACTTGCCAAGCCACCACCACCACCCTTAAGTTAGGAATATGCAATATATCAATAAAATACATTTAATATATTATATATATACAAAAAAATATTTCTTTTCTACTAAATTCCATATTATTTTATCTCCTTATCACAATAGTCAACACTTCACAAATACTCAACAAGTCTAACACTTCCAAAACAATGAATTGAGTTTTCAAATGAATTTAGTAACATTAAATATAAATACAAATAATTATGAAATAGTAAACTTATCCAAATTCCACTTCTAGAAAAAGTCAATTTTCCCCCTAAGCATTTTATCAAATATTTAGTGTACAACTTTTAAAATTAATAATAACTAACACCTAATCAATATTCTAACCAACCGACTTGCGTTGCTGGAAGTTTAATTACACTTTTAATTAACCAATTTCAGCATCAATTGCTAATTTCCCCAAAATCCCCAATTGTCAAACCCTAGGATTTACATCATCTATTTTAAATTCTTTCAAAATGAAGCTAAGAAGGAGTGGAATGTTTTTCTCTTCATATACCTTGGTTAAATCCTTAAGTTAGTGCTTTAAATGAAGCTTGCAAGTGAAAGAAGATGAAAATGGAGTCCTCCTAGGCCTAGAGTGGCATTGGCTCATGAGGGGAAGGTGAGGGAGCATGTTTTGATTTGATGAATAGGATAATTTTAATGTAAATGGATATGGGTTTGGGTCATGGGTAAAGATAATGGTTACTATCTATTAAAATTTACCTAATCTAATAGTAATTTATTAGAAGAGTTAATGTTTATTATTTAATAAATAAAAATTCTGATTCTAATATATTTTCAGCTATTTATCTAGAATAGGTATAGTTATTTGGGCCTTTATCCTTTTCCTTTTATCTCTTTAAACCCAAGACACCAAAATAAATTGACCCACTAACTTAAATCCAATATTTCATTGAATAATATATTTTCTTAATATTTTCTAATTATATAAATATTAATTACTCACTAAATCCTTAAATATCCATTGTTAACAATAACTCCCAATCACCCATTATTACCACTAAGATTAATGTCTAATATGTAAAACCCATGAATAATAATTCCAAAAATCAAATAAATGCTACACATCCCTTAAACATGCCCCTTTAATTAATTAATTAATTAATAACAACAACTATAAACCTTTTTCCACTCAGTGGAATCGGTTATATGGATTATATGACGTCATAAAATTTTATCATGAATCATAAATTAATAATTAATTATATTTTATTTTAATTATTAATTTACAATGTTATTAATTAATTATATTTTAATTTAATTATTAATTTAGGATGTTACAATTCCCAACTAGACCTTACATATTTTTACCATTGATTTGTTCACCTAATAGATAAATAGCATTCAAAATTTTTTCAAAGTGATGGTCTACATATTCTCTGTCAGACTTACGCCCTTTCTCAAGATTGTCCAGGCTAATTTGGATATTTTGGATACTTTGTTCCATGGTAAATTTTAAAACAGTTCTTGCTCTAAAAGGCTTTGTTTGTCATATAAATCATGAATGGTCTACCAAGGAGAATATAAATGCAATGTTGAGTTGGATAAAAACAATAAACAATCTAAATTGACATTATTGAACGTTTAGCAAACAAAATTTAATAGAAAATGAATTTTTTTTTAATGAAATGGTCTACACAAATTTATGGATAAAGAATAGCAAAAGCTATGCAGATTTATAGACAAGGAACAACAAAGGTTATGCAACTTTATGGACAAGGGACAAAGGTTATGCAAATTTATGGGCAAGGAACAACAAAGAATCATAAGAAAATGACCTTACAAATTTTCTAAAATAACCTTTAGTAAAGTAATTAGTCACAAAATTCAAAGAGAGTATACATACCTTACTGTAGCAATTTAAAAAGCTGAATTTAATAGAAATACCCCCAAAATACTCCCAAATGATGATTATCTACAACTCAAGTTAGATGAGTGTGAAAACAGAATGAAAGAGGCTGAAAAATCGATTCTAGTGCATGTAGGCGCGTGAAGACCATGCACAAGGGAGTTCACTGGTGCGTGAGGGTTGCTCTGGCAATTGGATTTTGAGGATGAGATGGTTTTGGCATTGCACTTCCAATGGTGCTATTGGTTGATTCTGTGGTTGGAAGTGTGATTTTTGGTGCTAATAGAGGCAAGTGTAGTTTTTGGCTAAATTCTGGCGAGTTTTTGATGATAGAAATTTGAATGGAACAATGGTAACTGGGCTCTGGTGCCAAAATGATGCAGAATAGTATAGGAAAAGGGGAGAGATGAAGGAGACAGAGGGAGAAACAAAGAGAAAGAGAGGGAGGGAGGAAGTTGGGAGAGAAAGCTAACAAAAAATGATATTCTTCAACTGGTTTGAAACTTACACTATTGTAGGGCTATTTATAAAGAATCTAAAATATAAGAAATAAAAATAAATAAAAGTTAGAAAATAAATGAACAAATAGAAGTTAGAGAATACATAAAACTATAATATCTCTAAACTAGAGTTTCCTACACCTAGAATAAATTTTCCATAATTTCCCATCAGCTGGAAGGGCATTTGTTTTCTTTTTCTTGTCCCCCCTGTAAATATTAAGGGTTTTGCGAGGAGTATAATGAGGGAATGGACCCTATATTGTGTAGTCTGGTATTTTAAGATTGTCGAATACCCTTAAAGTGTGGCTTGATTAGATATTTCTGACTTCCTTATATAGTTGTGAATATGGGGTGTGACAGAAGAATATAATGGTAATTTCTGTTCATCTCTTTCATATGTTTTTATTCAGATGTTTTATCCATCCTAAGAAAAGTGCTCTAATTCCAATTGATGGAAAACCAGATTTCCGTTTGACATTGCAATAGAAATAGGTACAATTGAAAGGAAAAATGAAAAAAGGAAAGCAAGAAAACTCCTAACACGTTGAGGGGCTTGGAACTCCAAGAATACCCAAAATTTTGCCCATCTCTCCCTCTGCCGTCACCCCCTTTTTATTCCCATTTTCCAGACAAACTTCCTCTAGAACCTCCTAATAACGCTTCCACGTGTTGCTCCTGCCCAGAACCCTTAACAGCCTCATATATCTTCTTTGTACAGCTCTTACTAACTGTGGGGGTCCATCAGAATTCACAACTTCGGCCATAAAGACAAGGTTTTAGTCCCTGCTAATCAATGGAAATTGCAAATGGCACTTAAATGACCTACGAATTCATACTTCATTTGATGAAAGAATCAGTAACTCTGGCCACTAAATAAAAAACAATTGAGATCCAAAAACTTGTTAATAAAACCTTAGAATAAAAACAAACAGATAAGTATTATTGAATTACTTATTACTATATGCCCAGTACTAACTGTAATAGCGGGTAATCAATGTATATTCTCCACATTGTAAATAACTAATATTACACTAGTTTATTACTGATAGCTAATAGCTTGAAAATTAGAGTAAAATATAAATTTCTTTTAAAATATCAACCATATCTATGCCTTGTTTTGAAAGCTGTCTTTCTGCCTTTATTTAATCTGATATGGTTAGTGTAGTTCTCAAGAGTTAGCACGTCTTAAATGTTGCCTTAAAAGAACTATGATCAGAGGAAAAGAAGTATGTGGTAATTACTAGAACTGATGAGTTGTACTCATTGTTAAAGATCATGTTAAAATTGTTCATGTGCTTTCACTGAATAGCTTATGCTTTGGGGCCGACGTAGTCCTTGTCACTTGGAAAGAGTGTCAACTAAATTTCACCAAACAACTTGATCAGGAGATTACAAGTTGAACTTTTGCACTGGACAAAAATACGTGAATCTTGAGTAATGAGCTCAAAAAGAACAAATGACTTTTTAGAGGAGTTTCTCTTTGGATTTTGTGCTGGATGTAGAGTGACTTGGTATTTTTATCCTGTGTCATTAGTACAGAGGTTTTAACATACAGTTCTGGGTAACATTCTCTGACAGCAATTTTAAAATTCATCGCAGGGTGTTCTCTTGCTTAATGCTGTTCTCACAGGTAAGATTTTTGAAATTTAATGAATTTCTTGTAAATTGTAGTGTCATCTCAAAGTTGTGGTACTCTTTTATATATTATTACTTTTTAGGCTACTTGCAAGGTAACTTTGTAAATTCATTCAAATCCAATGCAACATAGATATTTTACACTTCCACTTTCATCAGTGATGTTGTACAGATTAATAAACTTTCTACTATTGCTTTATGGTGTGCCCGAGGGTTCAAAGCAAAAGAATTAGTTCAGATCATTAAACCTTCCTATTGTATAGAAAGGGTTTTTTAATTCAGAAGTCAGAATTAATGTTGGGGTTGGAAAGGTGGAAGTTTAGAAGATGAAAGTCTGGCTAATAATCAGGTAAGCTCTAGGTACAATTTCTTGGGACATCAAATTTGGGTAGTATGGCAAGGCTTGGCTTTTATTTGAAAATTCAAGGGAATATTAAGGGTTTTAATGGTTGGGAGGATGATTGCTGTGTACAGTCATAGAAATTAAAAAAAAAAGGATTTAAACCAATTAATGGAAACCTGGATTTCCTCAGAAATCACAGTAGAAAGCAGACCCAACAAAGGAATAAAACAGGAAAGAAAGCTGAAAAATATTCCTATTCCCATTCTCCTAAAAACTTCCTCTAGAAGTTCACCTTATCCTCAAGGTGGAACTGGCTCCTTTTCTCTAGGATGCTCCTCCTCCTCTTTCATTCACTGTCATCTTATTCTTCAGAGAGAATCAACACTTGGAACATCTTGTCTTGGCACTGATGCCTCATTTTATATTTCTCTTCACCCTTGAAACATCATGTTAGGAATACTTGTACATATTGTAATTATTTAGGCAAGTGTATATTAGTTATTTCATTAGTCCCTGATGTCTTTAATTGTAATTTTGTCTCCTAGAATAGCCTTATCGTATCTATAAATAGCACGTATGTTGCCTTATTTTGTATAATGAAACCAGACTTCCATTTTGTCATGGTATCAAAGCTTGAGAATTTCTCATCTTTCTCCTTCTCTTGATCTAAATTTTTGTGAGCCTTAATAGCCATTTTTCCCATCTTTTGTCACTTCAGAAATTATCTCATTGGTAAATTGGTAGCCTTCATTGCTATTTTTGGTTGTTTCCCATCCAAACCCATTATTTTCCGCTACTCTCGTCATGACCTTCATTGTCTATGGTCTTTCTTTGTTTGTTTGGTAGCCTCCATTGCTACCATCACAAGATTTTGCCTTTTGCTGGATTCCCTTTTGACCCAAACACTTTAGAAACCACCACAGAACTCGTTGACTGCTGCTGGACTCCACACACACTGCCACATCCCATCACAACATTATTGGCTTGAACCCTATGCAATGGCATGTTGTGCTTTCTTTTTAGCAATTGTTTACCCAAAATGTATTGCCTACCATCATGCAGGCCAGCCTAGGTTTCCTCTTGACCTGTTTGGGCTTTATTAGTGGTAAATCTCCTCATTGGTGATTATTTCACTGTTGTTCTTTGCTGTTTGTTTGCCTCTCTGCTCCAAGTACTTGCTCCTTCTTGCTCCTAGACCATGTCTAGGTCTACTACAACCAGCAACACCTCTGAAACAACTGTTGGTAACCACTCTTCTTCAATGGGTGACTTGCAAAATATTCCGACAGTATAGAGGTTGAATGGAAAAAACTATTTAAAATGGTCTCAACTAGTTTGCACCTTTCTGGTGGGACAAGGCATTGGTACTAGTCCCAAACTTGGGGATCCCAAATTTGATGCCTAGGATGATGAGGATTCTTTGCTAATGTCTTGCATATGGAACTCTATGTCATCAGAGACCGGTGACACATGCATGTTCCTACATTTGGTGAAAGAAATATGGGATGTTATTCAACACACCTATTCCAGGGTTTGAGATGCAATGCAAATTTATGAGTTTAAGACCAAAATCTCCAACACTAAACAAGGTTTATAAGTCACTGAGTACTCTAATTTGCTAAAAAGTTTTTGGCAAGAGATATATCACTATCAATGCATTCAAATGACGTGTAGTGAGAATGCAAAAATTCTTAAGTGGTTTGTGGAAAAAGGTTAGAATTTCTGAGGTATTGAAGAATGAGAATTGGATACACACTATGAAGGTTGAGATTAAAGCACTTGAGAAAAACAAGCTTGAGACTTGGTGAAACTTTTGAGAGGGAAGAAACCAATTGACTATAGATGGATATTTGTTACTAAATATAATTCAGATAGTACTTTGGAGAGATAGAAAGGTTGGTTTGTTGCCAAAAGGTATACTTAGACCTATGGCATAGAATACATGGAAGCTTTTGCTTTGGTTGCTAAAATGAATACATTGAGAATCTTGTTATCTATTATTGCTAACCTTGTTTGGAAATTACAGCAGTTTGATGTCAAGAATGCCTTTCTACATGTAGAAGTAGAAGAGGAGATTTATATGGAGATTCTACTAGGATTCAACTCACGGACTAAATCAGACTTAGTTTGTAAACTGCAAAAGGCAATTGATGGGCTCAAACAATCCCCAAGAGCATGGTTTGGGAGATTTTCAAAAGCTATGGTTGGTATGAGGTATAAACAAAGTCAATGTGACCATACTTTGTTTGTGCAACATTCAATTAGGGAAGTGTTAGTACTATTGGTTTATGAATCTCAGGGGAAGTGTTACTACTATTGGTTTATGTAGGTAACATTACAATCACAAGGATGCCTTGGTGGAAATAGAGTTGTTAGAAGGACAACTGATAAAGTAATTTGAGATTAAGTAGTTGGGCAAACTAAAATACTTTCTTGGTATTGAAGTAGCCCACTCATAGCAAGGGATTCTCATATCACAACAATAGTTTGTGTTGGATTTATTAACAGATACAGGAAAATTAGAATGCAAATTAGTAGAGACACTTATAGAGTCAGATTATAGATTATGTGAGGTCGGAAGATACACCAGTTGATAAATGGTCTTATAAAAAACTTGTGGGAAAATTGATTTACTTATCTCATACCAAACCTAATATATCCTATATTGTAGGTGTCATAAGCTAGTTCATGCACAATCCTAAGGAATCACATCTCAGGGCAGTTCATAGAACTTTACAACATTTGAAGGGTCCACTAGGGAAAGAAATCTTGTTCAAAAAGGGGGAAAATTGACTCTTGAAGCCATTACAAATGTAGACTACGCAGGATCTCTAGTAGATAGTAGATCAAGATCAAGATATTGTACTTTCCTTGGGAGAAATCTTGTTACTTAGAGAAGCAAGAAGCAGAACATAGTCGCAAGATCTAGTGTGGAGGTTGAAGTCAAAGCAATGACACTTGAGAAGTGTGAATTATTGTGGCTAAAGATAATCTTGGACAATTTAAAAATTAATGTGAAAGGCCCGATGAAGCTTTATTGTCATAATAAATCTATTATCAACATTGCTTATAATCCAATACATCACGATCATACTAAGCATGTTGAAGTAGACTAACACTTTATTAAAGAAAAACTGAATAGCACTCTAATTTGTACTTCTTTTGTTTCTTCTAGTGACCAACTTGTAGATATGCTTGCCAAGGGATTATCTTGTGTCACCTTTTAGAACTTAATCATCAAGCTTGGTTTGGAAGATATCCATTCACCAGCTTGAGATGGAGTGATAGAAATACTTGTACATATTGTAGTTATTTAGATTGTGTATATTAGTTATTTCATTGGTCTCTAATGTCTTTAATTGTAATTTTTTCTCCTATAGTAGCCCCCAATATTTATAAATACCATGTATGTTGCCTTATTTTTAATAATGAAAACCAGACTTCCATTTTGTCACAAATCCCTTTTCTTGCTTTGCTTCATGTAAACATTTGTTAGCCTTTGAAAATCCCCTTCCTCCATCCCTAACATCAAAGAATCACACTAGAGTTCTCTTGGTTTTGAATTTGTTTGTCATTGGCTCCCTTCTGAAAAATATTTATCTGAATCCATTGGTTTAGAGATTATGTCCTGTGGCCCACTTCAACCCACATTCAAGAGACCTTGAGTTTTGTTGCCAAAATAGTTTCAAACCCATCTCAGCTACTCTAGTAGGATTACTTGGTGTTTCAATTAACTCACTTATCTTCATCAGCCTAGGTCTTTTTACATTGGCCATCCCTTACATACTTGACCCTTATAATGACCCTATTTTTATCATTAGTTTCTGGGGTTAAGGTCATCACATTAATTTCATATAAGCTTTGATATCTTAGCCCATTGATGAAAGCTCCCTTGAGAAGCTCATCTAATATGTCTTGCAGCAATGCCGATGGGAGCTCAAATTATTTTGGAGAGACATTAGCTATTCATTGGAACTCCCCCCTTGAGAATTAAGATGGATAATTCTCCTGTAGCTTAGCTTTGAACATTGCCAGTTGTTGATAGGAACTTGAGCCTCCATCCACTGCAGCCAATTTAAAGTTCTCCCCTCCATACACCCTACCGCAAAGGCCACCTTCTCTTATTCTCCTAGTCCATTGATTTGTAAATATTTTCCAGCCCAAGAGATCCACCCAAATGAATCTTTGATAGCTGGATTTCTCTTAAATTCATCTCTCATCTCCGTTATTACTCCATCTCCAACCTTATTCCAAATAATGTTTGCATATCCTCCTTGGGCTGAAAATTTGCCCATGGGTGATTTTCCAAGTCTTTCATATTGGATGAGTGTATCCTTAATTTAAGCCATGTACTTCCTCAAAGTTCCCATGTTCAACTCTGGGTTCCCTTGCCTCTCTCTTAACTTCACCCTTCCCAACCTTCTATAGACTTTGTTCCTGTAATGGCCAAAAAAAGGGGCTCCCCAAGAGAAGGGGGGGGGGGGGACTCCATTCTTGTGTTACCTTCTCTTAAAAAATTGCTTGCTTTGATATCAGTTGATGTAAACCTGGATTTCCCCTTTGAAATTACAGTGTAAAATAGACCCAATAGAGAAAGAAAGCAAGAAAATATTCCTAGCTCTTTGAGGGGCTAAGAGCTACTACAAGATTTCCTAATGTTTGCCTACCTCACTCCCTGTACTCACACCCTTCTTATTCCCATTCTCCTAACAAGCTTCCTTTAGAACTTCCCCTAAATAGCCTCCACATGTCCCTCACCCACCTTGGTATTCCCTCAAGCAGTTATCTAGCCATCACAATCTATCCCTGTTGTCCTAAATTTCCCTCAACAACCCGATTTTTTTTCCTTGCATGTGTCTTTCTAATTTGGGGGTCTATCTGTCAATAATTCCTACATGTATAGTATTGAGAATGGAAAAAGATGACAAAGAAACGGGGGGAAAAATGGATCATGTGAACCTTTCTGTATCATCATACACATCTACTGATATGTGGGAGATTAGTTGATTAGTTAGAAGTTGCTAGGAATTCTGTTAATTTATTCGGAAGGATTCTATTAGTAGATTAATACTTGCTGACTTATAAATAAAAGGTCAAGTGATGTAAGGAGGTATGAAATGAATTGAATAGTGTGTTTACTTTTACAATATATCATTTGGTATTAGAGCCACTATCTGGTTCCACAATGGCACTAGAGACTTGATCCCATTTGGAAGAACGTTCATTGCAAATACAAAGCTCTTTGCACAAATAATGGAGTATCTCAAGAAGATTGCAGTAGTAATAGAGATACAGAGCTTGCAGCAAGAGGATTCTGTTTTAGAATATCAAGAAAGGTTTAAGGAGTTATTGACAGCAATTGACTTGCCAGAGGAAATAGCCATGAATTGGTTTATTAGAGGCTTATGTTCAGACATCCAGACAGCCTTGAGGCTCTTTAAGCCTTCTTCTCTAACCAACACCATGTACCTAGCCTATCTCCAAGAAACCTACGTCCAAAAGAGCAAGGTAGGTAACTCTAGCAACGGCAATGACACTGAAGCAAATTAATGTAAAAGAGATGAGGAGATTGAATATGATCATAAGTCTGAAGAAAAGACTAATTACAAAATTACAGAAGTTGATGGAGTCACAATTCTTGGTGAGGCTTACATGAACACAAGAATTGGCATTGGGTTGGATGGTGATGAGTTCAATAAGAGTGAACAGATCTAAAATCCAATACTATCGAGTGAAAGCAAATAACTACAAAAGAGTCAACGAGGATGAAGTCAAGAGGCTGACACAAAGCTCAAGTAGTCAAAGTCAATCGATGTTATTAGTGTCGTTCTTCAAATCATGGAGGATGACGATAGCAAACCCTCTAGGGTATTTAGCATGAGGCTTCTTTATAGTGCTTCAGTGACAATCCTTGTTGCCATTCAAAGCACTGCAAGAATCAATAAGATGCAGTGCCATACTTTGAAAATCGACATTGATTCATCAAAAAAGGACAACATCGTGTCTGAATGGGTTCTTCTCACCATTTGTGAGGAAGAGGCCCACGTTGTGCAAGATAGCTATTATGAACCCGACCCCAGCGATATTGACAAGCTTGTCCTCGGAACCGTGCATCGCTTCAATGGCTTAACCTTTCAATGTCTCTTCACTGCAGATGTGGTCCAATTGAGCTTTGAGCTATCCTCTCTTCCTCTAACTTTTGCAAATTTCAATTGCTAGTTCAATGGAATGTTTGTCATCAAGAAGGGTGAGGCTCTGCCAGAGTGTTTGGTGGGAAATCTCATGGCTGTTGACTCATACAAGTGGAATGATGGAGATGCAGTAGAGGACACCAAATATTCAAGAGATCAAAGATTCCATAGCCGATTTTGGAGACTTCAACCTTGATCTTGGAACTAGAATCATGGATCATGGAGGCATGATGCTCATTTCCTCAATTCTCCTCCTTCCAATGTTCACATCTTCTATTTTCCCCCTTCTACTCAATAGCAAAAATGATACCTCAATAGGCACGATGAGCCTTCCTCTCATTAACTATGACTTTCCCTTCCTTGACAACAACAAAGGCCTTTTCCATCTCCTTGTAGCACTTTGGTTGCCTGGTAAGCTTCGCCATGTCGACAATTATAGAAAGGGAGAATGGTTTTAGTTACAGAGGACTATGTTTTCGATGACAGGTAGCATTGTGGAGTTCATGGTTGCTACTGTTCACTTTTATTTAAACCTTTCAGTCAAACCACTAGACAAGATGGGTGAGGGGTTTGCATCTTGAGGGAAAAGTCTTCCACATGTGGCTGAGGTTGCTTTGTTCATGATAGTGGGTGGGTTTCCAAATGTGGCTAAGTTAGCTTTGCTCATGTTAGTGGGTTGGTTTACCCCAGAAACATTTTGGGCCTTCGTGTAACATGAAAATGGGCCTTAGGATTATATGGGCTCAAGTAAATCCTCTATTTCATGTTATTCAGGCAATTGGAGTCAGGCCCACACCAAAGGGGCTACTATTGATCTATGAAAAAGGGCCTAAGAGTTTTGCAAGTTTGGAAACTTCTAAAGCATATTGCAATCAAGTTTTGAGTTGTGCTAATGCAATTTTTTTTTTTAAATTTAAACTCAGATCCTTGAGGACAAAGATCATTTCTAAGGGGGAAGTATTGATATGTGGGAGATTAGTTGATTAGTTAGAAGTTGTTAGGAATTCTGTTAGTTTGTTAGGAAGGATTCTATTAGGAGATTAGTACTTACTGACCTATAAATAGAAGGTAAAGTGATGTAAAGAGGTATGAAATAAATTGAATAGTGTGTTTACTTTTGCAATGTATCATCTACTAACATAAATAGAGTTTTATTCAAATTATGTGTAATTTAAATATTTCATGGAACATGATAGCTACCTTCTTTTTCGTTTTCTAAGGGGCATGACAAAGTTAATGAAAAAACATCGACCTTCTTGTTTTGCCATTACCAAGGCAACTTAAGATGATGGTATGACTTCTTTTGGACTATAAATAATTCTCAAATAATAAGTTGGCCATATAATTAATTATATATGTATGAATGTGTGTGAGTGTGTGCAGATATTCTTGATAGCAAATATACTAGCCAAGGGGCTAATATACAATAGTTTCCTCCTAAAATAATTCTGTTATTACAATACATTTTGTTTCACATCAGTAAATACTATAATTATTTTTTCTCTATATTTAAATTTTAATATCTAGTAACTTTATGTTTTGAATTCAGTCAGGAAGCATCAGGCCAATTCTCATGCAAAAAAGGGTTGGGAACAATTTACTGACGCTGTTATCAAGACAATCTCACAAAAGAAGGAAGGAGTTGTGTTTCTCTTGTGGGGGAACTCTGCTCAGGAGAAATCTAGGTACTGCCTGTTTATAACACTAAACAAATATTTGAAAGCCAAATTAGGATTAATGACTTGCAATACTAAAATCAGCCACATATAAGAAAAGAGGGATTTCTCTTCCATTTCCTCCTTTCACTAGTGCACATGTGGCTGTGCATGTGTTTGTGGAGTTAAATGTGGAACAACTTGTAGATTGAGATATGGCAAGGTCATCTGGTCAAGAGTAGGGGTAGGTGGAAGATCCTTAGGTTCTTTGAGATGAAGCAGCATGTATGAGTAGTGACTCAAAAGCATCAATAACTTCCATTGCCTTTGCTTAGTACAAGAGCATAACTTGAGGGAAGGGAGTGACCGGAGTTGCTCAAGGCTAAGTAGAATATGATTGGTCTTACCTGTAGAGGTTGAAAAAAGAGTAGAAAGGCTGTACCTGATAAACAAGAATTTATTGTCATTTGTTGTAGTGATGAAAATAGAGTCAAAAGCAAAGGGAGAAGATCAAAGAATGTAATGGATATCTGTCCAAGTCCAATGAATAGCAACCTTACCTTTTTTTTATGATTAGAGTACCCAAAAGGACATATGTAAGAGAATGTGGGTCTAACTTGGAGACTTGTGGATGTAACGTGTTACACAAAAAAGAGCACCCAGCAATTCTGGAAGAGAGAGGAAGAAGGAATGAGAAGGATGTAGAATTGATTAAGGAATTTGACCATGGAAAATAGAGAAGGCATTCTATTAATTAAATTACATGTTGTAGAGATTCAGTCAGCCCAAAAATGCTTAGGATCTTTAATATGAAATTTGAGTGCCTTAGTAACCTCCTTTGAGTGTATGTTCTTTCTTTGTGCTACCCTATTCTTTTGAAGGGTTACAATACAAGAACATTGATGAATAATGTAATTCTAAACCATATAGTAAGTACAAGGAATAGAATTGTATTCATTGGCATTGTCACTTCTAAAATTCACACATGATCAAACTGAGTTTTGATTTGAGTAAAAAAGGCACACAAAATAGAAAACAACTCAGATGTATTCTTTATCAATAAAACCAAGTCATATGAAAGTAATCATCTGTTAAGGTTCAAAATACCAAAAACCAGATCTAGACTTGATTGGACAAAACCTGAACATTAGACTGAACAAATCTCAAATGGGGATGGAGCCTGTTTGTTGACAATAAGTGGATAAATTACATGGGTGTTTGCCAAATTGACAAAACTTGCAATTCAAAACAGAAATAGAAATGAAACTAAGGCATAACTTCTTTAGAGTGTCCAAGGAAGGATGACCCAAATGGCAATGGATATGAAAGGGGGAGAGACTACTTGAACCCTCTGCAGCATAGGTTCAAGCATGTTCTCAAGGATTTATGGCCCATTTGTTATCTTTGACTAATTAGATGATAGTTTAAATACATAATAACGGTTGACCCAATTCAGATCCAAATCTCTTCAAATCAGATATGAAATCAATCTCAATCCCTAAATATCAAGGCTGAAATCATGCTATACCAACAGATGTAAAAAGAAAAAAAATGTTGGAATCTAAGGAGAGAGAAAGTTTATGGTAGGCAAAGTCACTACCATTGATGGAGTAGATGAACCATTAGCAAGGGTAACACTCAGTAGAGTTGAGGAGGGTTGAAAAGAGGAGAAAATACCTATATGGTTTGTAACATGAAAGTCAATGACCCATCTGTGTGTGGAAGAGGTTCAAGCAACGACTTACAAGACTGAACAAGGGTGGTGGTGAATGAAGGACCCAAGCCTTGAGGCTTGGAACTAGGTGTAAGGGTTGTTCTTCTACACGCATGGTCAATATCCAATTACTTGTAAAAACATTGGCAAATCTTTGTTACTGTGACTTTCTGACAGGAATCTCCTATTAACAGAACACACATAACCCAGAGAATAGCAAATAGCTTATGTGCTAATATTAAAATAAAGTATGCTCTTTGCTAAGAGCTTACAACACACTCCCTCTAAGTGAATCTTTTCCTTTTAGCACAAAAAGATTCACTAAAGTACCTCACTACACAAGCACTCACTAGAAGAACACTAAGTGCTTCACAAGAACACAGAGGGACAGAACACACTACTAGCTTTTGAGAGGCTAGCTCTCTCCACCAAAATCCAGTCCAAAACTCCTCTCTGCCTCTCTTCGAGTCATTCTCCCCTTTTAGAGGCTTGTTCCAACTGTTATCCAACAGCTTCCTTCACCTTTTTATTGTGAATTTCCTTATCTGCCCTTCTGCTTTCCTTTCTCCTTTGGGTATAAAACCTTATGCTTTTTGTCGGCCTTTCAGTCCCCTCTCCCTCCCGCCCTCCCCTTTTTCTTTCTTTTCTTCCTTCTGTTCCTCCTTTCTGTCTCTTGTATGTTTTGATGGCATGTTGGGGTCCATCACTTTCTTAGGGACTGCACCAATTTGTTCAGCTACCAAAAAATTCTTTTGATGTGTTTTGTTTCTCCACAGTAATAGCATCTGTGGAAAATGTGCTTCGTATTTCATGATTTATGGCGATATGGCAAACATGTAATATCGCATGAGTTATGGGATGATTCTCTGATTTGTTTCCTTTTTTTATGTGCATCTCTTGTATTATGGGATTTTACTAGATTAGAGATTATTTCCCTTCTTGTTTCTTTCTTTGTTTATTCATTGAGACTTGTCAATATTCATACTCTTGTAAATCAGAATATATGAGTGAGAATAAGATTTAATCTCCTTAATTTACATGGTATCAGAGGCTCCTCTGAACCAGCGACATTTCCATGGCTGAAGAGAAGTCTGGAAATACTTCTTCCTCCATGATTCCTTTCCTTTTTTCTATGCCATCTGTTCGGGATTCTAATACCCTTCAAATTACCCAGCACAAACTCAGTGACAACAACTTTAGGGAATTGTCTCAATCTGTCTTGCTGATGTTTGAAGGAAAGGACAAGACAGGCTACCTTACTGGCTAAAAAAAAGCCTGCTGAAACCGAAGCAGGATTCTCTACTTGGATGGCTGAAAATGTGATGGCAAAGGCTTGGCTTGTCAAATCCATGGAGCCACGCCTTTTTAGAACCTACCTTTTCTATAAAAGTGCCCAAGAAATCTGGGGTGCAGTGAGAGAACTTTACTCAGACTTGGAGAATACTGCTTAGTGTTTTGAGATTCGTTCAGCTATTGAAAGGTACACTATTGGTCACTGAGTATTATAATAAACTCATTGAACTGTGGCAGGAAATGGATAAATTCTATGAATTGAATTGGTTGCTCTGGAAGATGATTTTATGTATAAAAAACTGATGGAGAAAGAGAGTATTTGACTTTCTCTATGGTCTCAACAAGGAACTTGATGAAGTGAGAGGCCATATATGTGGAACCAATCCAGGTATCCATGAAGCTTTTGCCACTGTTTGAAGCAAGGAAAGCAGAAAAAAAAAAGGTGATGATTGGCGAACCAAAGGAGACCACCTCAGGACCTCAACACCGAAAGTTCTGCTCTTGCTACAACCCAGGTAGAAACAAACACTCGAGACTCTATAGGATCCAAATCCAGGGAGACACAGTGGTATGATCCCTATAACAAAACATATCACACCAAGGCCTCCTGCTGGAAGATCCATGGCAAGCCCAAAGATTGGAAACCACAGCATCAAAGAGACTCCAACAATGCTTTTGTTGCTGCCACTGAAAATGGCAAGGGAAATGGAGTGATGTTCACGGCTGAACAATATGAGCAAATTCAGAACCTTCTAAACCAGACTAGGGTCTTGTCACAACCTAATAATTCTTCTTCAGGGCCTAGTTGTTCAGTTGCCCAAAAAGGTAACCCATTCTAAGCATTTCATACTCGAGTTGACTTGAAAAAATGCAGGGATTGTTGAAACTGGGGCCTCTGATCGTATACTGGTTTATCATCTTTGTTTACAATCTATGCTCCATGTCCTGGTAATGTTAACATTAGAGTGGCAGATGGCACACTTTCCATGGTTGCTAGCAAAGGAACTATTCACCTGGCTAATTTGGAACTGTTATTTGTCCTCCATGTTCCAAACTTGACTTCTAGTCTCATTTCTATTAGCAAGCTCATTGCTGATCTTATTTGTGAGGTCAAATTTCTCCCTTCACGTTGTATTTTTAAGGATTTGTCTTTGAGGAGGATGATTGGCAGTACTGAAATGCTTGGTGGATTGTACTACTTGGAGGATTGTATCCTTAGAAGTGATTCGGCCCTATTGTCTACTTGTAATTCTGATTCTGATAATATTATGCTTTGGCATAAATGCACAGATCACCCTAGCTTTGTTAACTTGAAAATTTTGTTTACAAGTTTATTCATGAATAAAGACCCGAGTTCTTTTCATTGTGAGGACTGCATTATAGCTAAACATACCTGTGTCCTATACCCCAGTGTTCCCTATAAAGCATCAACACCTTTTGCATTAATATATGGTGACATTTGGGGACCCTCCCGGATTCCTAACTTTACTGGTACTCACTGGTTCATAACTTTAATTAATGATCACACACGTTTATTGGGTATACCTCTGAAAAGACAAATCTGATGCTGGTCCTATTTTTCAGCAGCTTCCTAATCTGATTCAGAACTTCTTTCACTCTAGTATTTAGGTTCTTAGAACTGATAATGGGAAGGAGTACAACAATTCCCTATTGGGGGATTACCTACAAAAACATGGGATATTTTGCCAAAGTTCTTGTGTCAAAACTTCTCAACAAAATGTTATTGCCAAAAGAAAAAATTGGTACCTCCTAGAACTTACTCAGGCTCTTATGTTTTCAAGTAATGTTCCTAGTCATTTTTTGGGGGGTAAGCATTCTTACCGCATCATACTTAATCAATTGTCTTCCTACTCATGTCCTAAATTTTCAAACTCTGAGCAGCCTGCTCAAAGTCTTTCCCCAAACTAGAATTCTCACCTCCATACCACAAAAAAATCTTTGGCCACACTGTTTATGTTTACGATAATAGTCCAACCCATGGAAAATTTAATCTTAGAGCTGTCAAATGTATCTCTGTGGGATACTCTCCCAATCAAAAAGGGTATAAATGCTTTTGTCCTCTTTACAAAAATTTTTTCGTCCCCATGGAGTCATATTTCTTGAAGATCAACCTTTTTTTCTAGCCACTTCTCTTTGAGGGGAGAATTTGAATGAAAAGAAGGAATTTTGGGATCACC
This sequence comes from Erythrophleum ivorense, assembly GCA_026724425.1. Lineage (NCBI taxonomy): Eukaryota > Viridiplantae > Streptophyta > Magnoliopsida > Fabales > Fabaceae > Erythrophleum > Erythrophleum ivorense. Next base: position 53,941,200 of record JAIUCV010000002.1, read on the forward strand.
AATTGATTTCTATACCTTCTCCTATAATACCATTGTCTTCCTCCACTAAAACACCCTTATTTGACTCTTCAACTAGTGAATCAGGGAGAATTGCCTAAACATTCGGGAGAGGAAAAAATTCAGGCTTACACAAGAAGAAATAAGAAACAAGCTCCCACCATTTCAGCACCTGTCCAATCCTCCGAACCGGAAGAAAATCCACTGCTTGAGATAATTGAAGATGAAATTCCAAGTGCCACTGACAATAGTGATCTTCCAATTACCTTGAGGAAGGGAGTAAGGACTTGTACTCAATATCCCATTTCTAATTATCTGTTATATTCACATTTATCTGCTTCATTCAGAACCTTAACAGAAAGTTTGGACAACACTAAAATTCCCAGAGATATACAAGAAGCAGTTAAGAAAACAGAATGGAAAAAGGTTGTCTTAGAAGAAATGGCAGCTTTAAAAAAGAATGAAACTTGGGAAATCATTGATCTGCCAAAAGGGAGGAAGGCGGTTCTGATGCAAGTGGGTATTAACCATTAAATACCACTCAAATGGAACCATGGAGAGGTATAAAGCTCAGTTAATAGCCAAAGGAGTTACCCAAACCCACCATTAGAGTCCTTCTTTCTCTTGCTGCTAACTTAGATTAGGAATTACATCAAATGGATGTAAAAGAATGTCTTCCTCAATGGTGGGTTTGAGGAGGAAGTGTACATGAATAATCCACTAGGTTTTGAGAATGAATAAGTTAGAGGGAAGGTGGTAAAGAGTTTCAGAGAAAATGGTACTCAATACTAAAAGCCTATTTCCAAACAATTTGACAAGTATATATATCTACTATTTTTTCCTATTTATACTGTTTATAAGGAAAGTCCCTCCATAGTAGCTAGATTCAGTACATTGAACTGCCTCTAACAGATTCCTAACTGACTTTAAACTGATTCTAACAGAACTGATCCAGCAGAATGCACTTAACAAAATAGCTACTAACACTTTGTCATGTAACAATACTCCCCCCTTTGAAAAAGATGCTTGTCCTCAAGGATCTGTACAAAGCAACAATTCACAAAATTCAAGAAATTAAATGCAAAAATTGATACTGATCTTAAAAGTTGGTAGTGATAATCTTCATTCTTCAGTGGCTAAAAGAAATTTCTTAGCTTCAGACTCTAAATGGTCCATACATTGATAGCCGTTTTGGATTGACCCTTTTAATTGGCCTAATGCAGCTAATAGCAATAGCTGAAACCAAAACACCATAAGCCCAACTTGATGCTGCATTAAGCCCATAAATGGTTCTGCCCAAGGCCCAAATGTGTCAAGAGAGGGTTCATCCTTGTACAGCACATTGATAGTGCTTGCAACTGCATTGACCCATCCTTGTGTCATTGGGTCATCTATTTTCTTCACTCTGTTCATACCATTATCAACATCTGCCAAGGTTGTTGACACTTGCCCTTCTATCGATGCCACCATTGCAACCACCTTAAGGTAAAGCAATGATGATGGTGCGCTAACGAACACAAGGCGATGGTCGAGCATATCATTCCCTCCCTCAAGCAGAAGGAGGAGAGTTGATGAAACGAGCATCATGCTGCCAAGATCCGTGCTCCCAATTCCAAGGTCAAGGTTGAAGTCTCCAAAATCGACTATGGAATCCTCGAGCTCTTGAATATTTGGTGTATCCTCTCTTGCATCTCCATTGTTCCACTTGTATGAGTCAACGACCAATAGTTTCCCAACTAAACACTCGAGTAGAGCCGCGCCCATCTTGATGACGAACATCCTATCAAAATAGAGGCTGAAATTTGCGAAAATTAAAGGAAAAGAACATAGCATCGGTGGTCCAGTGTCAAAGCTCAGTTGAACTACATCTGCAATCAGGAGACATTAAAGATTTAAGCCACTGAAGTGACACACAATTTCAAGGACAAGCTCTTCATCACTGCTGGTGTCAGTCTCATTGTAATTACCTTGCACAATGTGGGCCTCTTTCTAGTGAACAGGGAGAAGAACCCATCGAGATCCGTTGTCGTCCTGTTCCAATGAATCAATGTCGATTTTCCAAGAACCCACATAGAGAAGATCAATGTCAAAGGGAAACCTGTCTTTAAGTTGTGGTATGAGACCACCATTGTCCAATTCGAAACTCCATTTCTTGGTCTTCTGGTTATGAAGGATTTCATGGATAACTGATTGGCGATGATGATTTTGCATTCTTGCGAAACAAGGGAGACTGAGGAGGAATGAATTTCAATAGCATTTTTTTCACTGATTGCCCCAGTGCGTTTGCTATCGTTAGCCTTTGCAACTTCAAGAATGGTAAGTTCTGTCTGTTCTAACTTCACGTCAACCTCTGCGACTTCACCCTCGTTGTGTCCTTCATAGTTTGTTCCTTCACCCACCTTTGAGTCTGATAGCAAGGGATCTTGGATTTGTTCATCCTCACTAAGCTCGTCATCATCCATGGGTTTCATGTCCCTTTTGATTAGCAAAAATTAGGTTTGGTCAAGATATTTTGTTCAATGTCCTCCTTGAGCACTGAGTTTGCGTCGGTGTCATCTTCTTGGACTTCTTCACAGTCAACTTCATCAATCTTTGGGACTAGAAATGGTGACTGTGGTACTTTGCTAGAGTTGCTCCTGTCTATATTCTCTATTTGCCTTTATTGCATCTTCTGGATGTAGATTTCTTGGAGATAGGCTAGGTACATTGTGTTGGCTAAGTTGGATGAGTTGAATAATCGAACAGCTATTTGAATGTTACTGCGAAGCCCTCCCACAAAACAACTTATAGTAATCTCCTCTGGTAAATCCACTTTTGCCATAGTTCTTCAAAATTCTCTTGGTACTTTGTAACAGAGGTCTTTTGCTTAAGATTCCTAATCTCCATTACTATTGTTATCTTCTTGAGATGCTCCTCTATTTGCATCAGAGAGCTTTGTATTTGCACCAATTGTTCTTGTAAATGGGATCGGGACTCCGATGCCATCGTGGAACCAGAGAATGGCTCTAATACCAACTGGTACAAAGTTTCACAGAAAATGGTACTCAATACTAGGAAACTTATTTCCAAACAATTCAACAAGTACATATCTCCTATTCTGTCCTATTTATACTGTTTATGAGGAAAGTCCCTCCATAGTAGCTAGCTTTAGTACATCTAACTACCTCTAACAGATTCCTAACGGACTTTAAACTGATTCTAACAGAATTGATCCAACAAAATGCACTTAACAAAATAGCTACTAACACTTTGCCATGTAACAGAAGGTGTGCAAATTGAAGAAATCTATGGCTTGAAACAATCCTAAGAGCATGTTCTAATGGATTTACCAAGACCATGAAGAAGCATGGGTATTGTTAAGGACAAAATGACCCATGCTCTTTCTCAAAAAATCTAAGGACAGTAAAAGAGCGATCTTTTGTCTATGTAGATGATATCATTTTGATAGGAGAAGATACTAAAGAGATAAAAAAGTTAAAGAAGATCCTTAGAGAAGAATTTGAAGTTAAAGATCTTGGGGCGCTTAGATATTTCTTGGAAATGGAAGTGGCAACAAGCAAGCAAGGAATTCTTATTTCACAAAGAAAGTACACTCTTGAATTGTTAAAGGAAACCTAGATACTTGGATGTAAGCCCATGGATATTCCAATTGAATTTATCTGCAAAACTCAAGATCATGGGAAGGACATTCTTGCTGATAAGGGAAGATACTATGGCTGGTTGGAAAACTAATATATCTCGCACTAGGCCAGACATTGCCTTTGCAGCAAGTGTGGTCAGTCAGCATATGCATTCTCCTTTGGAAAGGGATTTGAGAGCTGTTAACTAGATCCTAGGATACTTAAAGGCACACTAGGAAAAGGCTTATTCTTTAGAAAGTGTGAAAATCGTGGGATTGAGGCTTTCATCTATGTTGATTCAGCAAGCTTCATAGAAAATAAGAGGTCTACTACTGGTTATTGTACACAAATTTGGGAAATTATTACTTGGAGAAGAAAAAAATATTCAGATGTTACTCAAAGTAGTGTTGAAGCCAAGTTTAGAGTTTTAGCACAAGGAACTTATGGGTTGTTATGGCTGAAAATATTAATGGAAGAACTAAACATGTCAAGGTCACAGCTCATGAACTTTTTTGTGACAAGGCTGCAATTAACATTGCTCACAACCTGATTCATCATGATCGAACCAAACATGTGGAGGTTGATGGACATTTCATCAAAGAGAAGATAGAATTGGGAATAATTTGTACGTCTTACATTCCTACAAAACAACAAGTGGCTGATATTTTAACAAAAGGACTAATAAGAACATATTTTGACATCTTTGTGGACAAGTTGGAAATGATAAATATCCATTTTCGACCTTGAGAGGGAGTGTGGAAAACATGCTCCATATCCCATGATTTATAGGAATATAGAACACATGTAATATCCCGTAATTTATGGGATGATTCTCTTACTTATTTGTTTCCTTTTTTATTTGCATCCTTGTGTTATGGGATTTTACTAGATTAGAGATTTTTTCTTTTTTTGTTTATTTCCTTTTTCATTCCTTGAGACTTGTATATATTCAAACTCTTGTAAATCAGAATATATGAGTGAGAATCAGATTTAATCTCCTCAATTTACAGCATCTTTGAGGACCATCTCCTCCACTATCTTGTTCCCCACCTCAACCTCTTCAAGTTCCTATCCTATTTCTGCCTTTATCATTCAAGTCCCCAAAACTCTCCAGTCTCAAAGTGTATTGGAGACGCCTTTATCATGGTCTTTATAAACCTGGTGTAGTCTGGCATACATATCATTAAGTGTTAGAAGTTATCCCTAGTCAATATCTGCATGCAAGCCATCTCATATTCTAAACCAAGCTAGTAATATTGTATCAAGATGAGTTACTGTAAGATAGTTGTTTACCAACCAATGTCAAGATGAGTCACTTTAAGTTTTACATTTGGGGTTATTGAAGTTTCACAAAGCTTGGCTCTTAACATGCCAATGTCTTGAGGCAAAAATAAGATATGCTTCCTTTCTGAGAGGAAGATACCTATCTTGCTTCTACCAACATCAATCCCCAGTAAATAGTTGACTAAGATCCTTTGTATGGAGATAAGTTTGGAGTGAAGACTTGAGCTGAGCTGAGATCATCGATAACTGCCTAATCACTACCTGTTATCACTATATTATTGATGTAGACCTCCAAAAGAATACATTGTTACTAACCACTGGTGAATGATCAAATAAAAGTTATTCTGCTACAGCCAAAACTATAAAACAACTTGATTGAAATGTTCAAACCAAGCACATGAGGATCTTTGCAGTCAATACTATTTGTTGAATTAACATACTTGCCATTCTCCTCTAAAGAAACATAGGCTGGTAGGAACTTCATATATACTAGTTCTTATGAGTAGCTATGGAAGAAGGCATTCTTGACATTGAGTGGATGAAGTGGCCAATGACAAGTAGCTGCAAGAAAGATGAACAGGCCAATTTAGTAAGAGGTGAACTATTGGAATAATCCACTCCATAGGTTGGCACCCAAGGGAGCATTCAAGGAAGCAATAAACTATCTGGGTTAACTTTAATGTATACAACAATTTACATCCAATAGCCTTCTTACCACTAGGAAGAGGGACCAATCCCATGTTAGATTCCACCAATATAGCTTGAGAGTATGGATCGATGTCCCATGTTTTGCCTTGAAACTTATATTTTTTGTGTCACCTACATCAGATTTTTTTCTATGGTCAATATCTGTATCAAATCTGTACTTCAAATATTAGAAAGTTTCCAATTGCAATGCATTTTCTAGTTATACAATCTGGTAACACACTGCTAAACAGTTTTTTGTAGATTTTTCTTATAATAATTTTCAAAAGTCAGCCTGATGCCCTGCCCTGAAAGAGTATTAGAGTAATTTCTTTTCTTTTTTTTTGGGGGGGAGGGGGTGTGTGAATGGACTGTCAAAAACAAGTGTTCAGGTGTATATATCTATTAACTCTAGGCTGCTTTTGAGAAATGGTTTTCTTAAAATATAAATTAATCTTTTCTTTTAATGCCTTAAAAGGAATCTTTGAAACTTGTTAATGAGCTTATACATGAATTTCTGTATACACAGGCTAATCAATGCAACAAAGCATCACATCCTCAAAGCTGCACATCCTTCTGGTTTATCTGCAAATAGGGGCTTCTTTGGCTGCAGGTCAGGTGATTAAAGAAAAGTAATGTTAGCATGATTATATAATCTTTGTGAATATAGCAGAGTAGTAAGAAATATATATATAACACCCTTTAATTATACACAGCAGCTGTGAGCCCTCTTTAGTTTGATTGCGTGACTGGCTGAGAGTTGAAACTTTGCATGCTGCAATTTTTGAGACTCTTTAATAATTTTATGGAGTCTGCAACATTCTGAAATGCCACATAGTGAACATTAGGCTATGGCAAATTTCAATGTGGGATTTAAGTAGTGTTTTGAACATTATTGTATCACAACTCTTCTATTCAAATTGAATTAGGCATATTTGATAGGGTTTTAGATTTTATTAATTTTTAATGCCTATAATGTGCATTATAAGGAGTTAGATAATATAGGCATATAAAGAATGTAAAAGGAGTTATTTGGATTTGTTAGTAGTAGTTAATAACAAATTCGTTGTTAGGGAATTAAAGTCTTAAAGAGTTCTAACTAACTCATTAAATAGCCTTGTAACAGAAAAGGAAAGCAATTAATGACAATTGATGATTTCAGATCCCTAAATCTCTCTCTATACTCTATCAATCTGCTCTCTTTTCTACTATCAAGTGGTTATAGAGCTACTGATTCATGGACATGGCTGAGGCTACATGGTCACAAGCTTCCTTGTGTGAGATTGAAGATAGGATTTGTTCGAGTGTTGAGCAGAGGATTTTGAACCAGATGCAAATCTAGGATGGCAATGATGGAGCAGAAGGTATCGAGCATTCAAGAACTAATGGAGGGAATGTCAGCTTAGATGACCCAAATGATGAAATTGATGGAGGCAACGAGAAGAAGTGACTGTGAGAGGAACAAACTGGGCAACAGCAATAGGGGAACAAAGATTCTAGTTGCCCACGGGATTCACAAAACTGGAGTTCCCCAAATTCAATTGAAGCAACATTCTTAGCTAGATTTCGAAGTGAGACATATTTTCTACTAGATGAAGCACCTGAACAGATGGTTATAGTGGCAAGTCTGCATTTGGATGAAATGGCACCAATCATACGAAAGAATGCAAGAAGATTGATGTATATTTGGGGAGATGTATTCAAAAGCTATCAAGAAAAGGTTTGGACCTGTGTGTGAAGATCCTATGGAGGAATTGATACAATTAAGGCAAATTGGTATTGTCAGCGACTATCAATATGCATTTGATGGCTTGATTTGTAAATTGACGTAAACTAAGCCTTATATGATTAGTTGTTACATAACTAGGCTTAGAAAGATATAGAACACTGTTAGATACTATGAGAACTGCTAAACTTCAAGAGTTGAACTGTCATTCTTTAGCTAAAGGAGAAGGAGGTGAGGTGGCTGCAATAACAGGGTCTTAGGGAAGTCAAACTTTTAGGAACCAATATATGCCTGGGGCTGTGAAGAGCACTATGGGCACTTTGAATAACAAAACAAAGAAACAAGGGGGTAAGGGAGGGTTCAAATTAAGGTTCTTGCACTTGAAGAAATTGAGGAGCATAGAACTAATAATCTATGCTGCTTTTGCCATGAGAAATATGTCCAAGGCCATGAGTGTCCATAGAGGAAGAAATTGTAATTACAGTTGATAGAAATTGGAGAATGTTGTTGTTCAACAGAAGTAGATGTTATAGAAGAAGGTGAAAAGTAGGCAGTGTTTTCAACTCGTTCTAAAAGTGTCATTCAATGTCATAGAAGGTGTGGATGGCAACACAATGATGACTGTACAAAGAGTATGTGGCCAGAAAGGTTATACATATTTTAATATGATAAATTAGAGAGAAAAATGGATAAATGAGTTGTAAGGTGTCTCTAACCCCTTATACTATGTCTTATTTATGGGTAAAAAACAAGTGTAGTACAAGTATAGTACTAGTATAGTACAACTCTAGATATAATGAATCTAAACATTATATAGTACAACTACAATGAACCTAAACACTATGTACAATATTCCAAAGTTGAAGCATATAAATCATATGCATGTAGATTGTTACATATATAGTTGATTCAAGGACCCCTGAGAGAATTAGTGAGTATGACAGTCGATTGATCATTTGAATTAACGAATTTGGTAGCAAGACACCAAGGTTGAATTTTTTTCTCTTATGAAGTGACAATTGATCTCGATATGTTTGGTCCTCTCATGGAATATTAGGTTGGAAGCAATATGCATTGCAACTTGGCTATCACAAATCAACTCCATTTATTTGGTACTTCCATATCTTAATTCCTGAAGGAGTTGCTTGAGCCATATAAGTTCACTTCGCTAAAACCACAGCACAATACTTAGCTTCTACACTAGACCTTGCAACAACATCTTCTTTCTTGCTCTTTCAAGAGATTAGATTACCTACAATAAGGACACAATATCCTGAAGTGGAGCGTCTATCAATAGAAGACGCAGCCTAGTCTACATCACTGTAACCAATGACTTGAGAATTTCCCTTATCTTCATATAACAGACCTTAGCTTGGGACTCCTTTGATATAGTGTAGAATATGAATCACAGCATCCTAATGACTGTTGCACGAAGATTATAAGAATTGACTAACTACACTTACCACAAAGGAGATATCTAGATGAGTAATGGTAAGGTAGTTAAGCTTTCCTACCAATCTCTAGTTGCTACCTGGGTTTGCAAGAGGCTCTCCTGTCTTGGCAGGAGTTTGACATTTGGATCCGTAAGAGTATCAACTAGTTTGCAATCTGACATATCTGTTTTATTCAATATGTCCAAAGTATATTTTCTTTGTGATATAGCAATTCCAATGTGAGATTGGGCTATACTCAAAAAGTACTTCAATTTTCTTAGATCTTTAGTTTGAAAAGATTTGAACTGATGTTATTTATCAATACCCTATTCATCATCATTTATAATGACAGCGTCATCTACATAGACAACTAACTAGATGCACTAGTTAGATGGAGTATGCTGATAGAGCACAGAATAATCTACCTCACTCTAAACTTTTGAATAAATTAATTGAACCTACCAAACCAAGCTCAAAAAGATTGTTTTAATCCATAAAGTGATTGATGTAACTGACAAACCTTGCCATTCTCCCACTGAGGAACAAAGTCAGGTAGTTGCTCCATATAATTCTCTTCCTCTAGCTCACAATAGAGAAAGACATTTTTAATATCAAGTCGATAAAGTTACCATAGCATATAATAGCCATAGAAAGAAGTAATCAAACAAAAGCAATTTTAGCAACTCAAAAAAAGTGTCACCATAATTAAGGCCAAAAATTTGAATGTAACCTTTGGTGACCAACCAAACTTTGAAATGATCAATTTGTCTATTGGGACTAATCTTAACAATATACACCCACCAATAGCCAACGAAGGATTTGCCTAAAAGTAAAGGAACTAAATCCCACATTCCATTAGAATGCAAGGTAGCCATTTCATTAAGTATTTGCTCGTTGCAACCTAAAATGAGAAAGTGTCACATTGACGGTCTTAGGAATAGAAACAGAATCTAAAAAAGACGCAAAAGCATAATAGGCTATAAACAAGCGATGATAACTTAAAAAATTGTAAAGGGGATGAGGATTATGGGTTGAATGAGTACCTTTACAAAGAGCAATTGAAAGATCCTCAAGGGAAGGTTGGATCAAATCAGGGGCGGTGCTAGAGAGAAGGGTAAGTCATCAGCTACATCAGTAGAGCCTATAGGAGGTTGTGGTCGAGGACAACAATGATAAGTCTGAAATGAACGATGAGGGGTGGTTGTTGGTGGATTAATGTAAAAGAAAGGAAGAACATCCAACACAGATTAAGGCTCAACTGTTGTAGTGGAAAAGAAGGGAGTGGATTCAAAAAGGGTCATATTGCCAAAAATGAAACATTTGTCACTATCTAGAGAATATTATCGATATCCCTTCAAAAGTCAAGAATATCTAAGGAAGATACATTTGATAGATTTAGCTGTAAGTTTATCTTTTTTTGGGGCTAAATCCTAAACAAAGCAAGTACAACAAAAAATATGAGGAGGAAGGTGAAAAAGAGAATCAGAAGGAAACAAAATAGAGTGAGGGACTTAATTTTGTAACACAAAAGAAGGTACATGGTTAATTAAATAGAAAAAATAGCATCACCCCAAAGACAAAGAGGTACATTGGAATGGAGAAGAGGAATGCAAGCCGTTTTAATGAGATGGTGAGTTTTACATTCAACCACACCATTTTGATGTGGAGGTATATGCACATGATGAGTGATGAAGAATGCCCCGTGTAAACATAAATGTTTAGAATAGAGTAGAGAAATATTCACTTCAATATCACTTTGTAAAACAAATATAGATCAACCAAATTGATTTTGTATTTCAACACAAAAAGATTAAAAAATGAAAAACACTTCATAACGATTCTTCATTAATATAACTAAGTGCAACAAAAATAGTCATCAATAGAAGTTACAAATATTGAGATTCAAAAATAGATGAAATACGACATGGACCCCAAACATCAAAATGAATAAGCTTAAAAGGGGACATAGCCCGATTATTGACACATCTGGGAAACGAAGCACGAGCTTTTTTACCTAGTTGACACAACTAGCATTCAAATGACTTCAAAGTAGAAAATGAGGGAAACATCTTAAAGTTTGGAGAGATTAAGATGGCCAAGGCAATTGTGGATGAGATGTGGAGAATAGGTTGTGCATGTTACCGATGATGTAGTAAGATGATAAAAGGCTCGTGACTCATGCCCTACACCAATCGTTTGACCCTTATTCCATTCTTGTAAAGAAACACTTTTGTCAAAACAAGTAATGGAACAATTAAGAGTACAAGTCAAGTTGCTGATAGAAACAAAGTTAAAAGGACATTCAAGAACATAAAGAACTGAATCTCAAGTAAGGGAAGGAAGAATTGTGGCCTAAGTAATCCTTTGACAATAATTTGAGTATCATTAGTGAGAGTAACAAGAGGAAGTAAAGTAGAAGTAGAGATGCAAGAAAAAAGATCCTTATTACTAGAAATATGATCGGAGCCACCAAAGTCAAGGATATATGGGCCAAGAGAGGAATAAGCAAAGTAGGCTATGGAATTACTAGTCTAGGCAATGGAGGCAATGGCGGAAGATCGTTTGGACACCTGGTAACATAGGTATTCAGGACAATCATCACCCATTAGAGTAATAGTTTGCAGAACTTGGTCTGTGGATGTCTCAACCGATGTTTGTGCAATGTTTACAATGCAAGGGGGATGGCCATGTAAGGACCAACAGCAATCTTTTGTATGATCCAACCTATTACAATGAGTGCACTGAAGATGTTTGCGGTGAGGATTATGGCAGCCGTTGTCTTGAGGCCCTTTATCACTAATGTGAGAGACCAAGGCGGAAGTACCTAGGATAGGAGCATTTGATGTTTTAGATATAGGCACAGTGGTGAAAGAGATGCACACTAGGTGTGTGAGGACATCATCTAGAGTGAGGATAGTGGAACCATTGAAAATTTGATCCCAAATAGGATCAAGGTCAGAATGAAAGATTGATGAGAGTCATGAACATGAAAATTTTGCCCTAGTGAGCCTCTTGATTGTTGATTGAAGATGTAGTGGGCATCAAAGAGCGAAACTCATGTTGAAGGGCCTCAATACTGGATACCTAAGTAGTGATATCCATATCCTAGTGCTTAAGATTCACAAGAGCCAACAAAACATTATAATGGTGACTTACAATAAATAGATGCAGCCTTATGCCAAATCTCATAGCATGTTTTATGTGGCTGATACGAACGTTGTAGGTGAGAGTCAACGGAGTGCCACAACAAAGCGCAAAGTTGAGCATCAATTTTGACCTACTTAAGTTGATATGTAGAAAGAATGTCAGTCTCTTGTTGTTCCAAATGATCTAAGTAGCCTTACCTTTTGAACCATAAGCAGATAGAAGCAGCCCAAAATTTATAATTAGATGCACCATGTAATTTCTCAAAGGTGATGCCTTGCGAATCACTTAAATTAGAAGAGAAATACCTTATTTAAGTTTTTTAGAAGTACACAAGGTTGTTTGAATGAAAGGTAGCTCTAGAAATTACTAAGGCGAGTGAATAACACTAAAGAAGTTGAAAAATCAAGCTATAGTAGAAGAACACCACCAAAAAAAGCACGAAGTGATTGGATGGAAGGCAGCTCTAGAAATTATAGGGGCAAGTGAACGGCACCAAAGAAGTTGAAAAATCAAGCTATAATGGAAGAACACTGCCCAAAAAAAGCATGAAGTGACATAGTTGAGATAAAAAACAAGAGGAGAGCACGTCGACTAGATCTAGATGAAGCACAGTAGGAGACAACGTTGGATGCTCTCGCATGCACCGATGCACGGAGCAAGGAAGTAGCTGCTGGAGGCCATGTGTGAGGGTGTGTGATTCAATGTTCGATGACTGGACTTCTAAGTTTCAATGATAGAGACCTTCTAAAGATGATGAAGGGTCGCATGGCTCGAGATAAGGCCTGGGCAGTGGAGGTCTAGGGTGGACAGATCTGAAAAAGAAGAAATTTGACAAAAAAGAAGTGTGTTTTGAGGAGTTGGCTAGAAGGAAACATAGCTGGAGGAAGAGGCCACTGGAAGGAGTCACAGAGGCTCTGATACCATGATAAATTAGAGAGGAAAATGGATGGATGAATTGTAAGGTGTCTCTAACCCTTTACACTATATCTTATTTATAGGTAAAAAATAAGTGTAGTACAAGTATAGTACTGATGTAGTATAACTCTAGATATAATGAATCTAGACAGTATGTAGTACAACCCTAGATACAATGAACCTAGACATTATATACCATATTCTAACTTAATAGATAGTGGAAGTACTCATGGTTTTCTAGATCTTCAAATGATCAAGAAAATGGGGTGGCCAATAGAGGAATTAGATCAAGTAAAAGTTACAATGCCCGGAGATGGAAAATTGGCTATTCAGGGAATTTGCAAGCAATTTCAATGGAGGATGCAAGGAGAGGAGTTCAATGCAGATGCATTTGTTATTCCTTTGAATGGGTGTGATATGGTTCTTGGTATGCAATGGTTGAAATCTATAGGATGTGTGAAATGAGATTTTTCTGTTTTGACTATAGTATCTTGGTATAAAGGGAAGTTGGTGACATTAATGGAAATACTCCTAATAAATGGAAGATGATGACAGAAACAGATTCAGGAAATCAAGGCAGAGGAGGCTCAATTTTTCCTCATCCAATCAGTGTAGAAAGAAGAAGAAGAAGCAGTGAGTTTTAAGGCCATTCAATTAGGAGAAGGAACTGAAGTTCCAGCAGTTATACAAGAGCTCCTAGATGATTACAAATCTGTTTTTTACACCCCTAAGTCCCTTCCACCTTTTAGAGAAGGTCACAATCGTGCCATTAACCTTCAAGAAGGGACTAATCCATCAACATTAGACCTTATAAATAGTTAGCAACCCAAAATGATGTTATTGAGAAGATAGTGGATGAGTTACTTCAAATGAGGGGTCAATCAAGATAGTTTATCTTCATCTGCAGCCCTTATAGTTCTTGTGAAGAAGGATGGGTCATGAAGAATGTGCATTGATTATAGAGAATTGAATAAGAAGATAATTAAAGGCAAGTTTCCAATTCTCTCAGTAGAAGAGCTTCCAGATGAATTGCATGGAGCACAATTTTGTACTAAATTGGATTTGAGCGCTAGGTATTATCAAATAAGAATGGAGCCAGGGGATATTGAGAAGACAACTTTTAAAACTCATTCAAGCCATTATGAACTCATTGTAATGCCATTTGGTCAGACAAATACACCAACCACATTTCAAGCAGCCATGAATGGTATTTTTAAGTAGTTTTTGAGGAAGATTGTACTTGTTTTCTTTGATAACACTTTAGTATATAGCCCAACATTGGAGTGTCATGTTAAGCATTTACAATTGATGTTAGATGTCTTGAAGAAACACCAATATTTTGTCAAATTAGGTAAATGCTCATTTGCCTCGAGAAAAGTGGAGCATTTGAGCCATATTATCACTGCAATAGAGGTTGCTAAAGACCCACAGAAGGTTGAGGCTGTGAGACAGTGGCCAACACCTTCTACCATGAAGCACCTTAGATCTTTTTGGGCTGGCAGGGTAATATCACAGGCTTATCAAAATTTATGGCGGGAATGCAAGGCCTCTGACTAAACTACTGCAACAAAATAAATTCCTATGGACTAAGGAAGCTGATGCAGCTTTTCAAGCCTTAAAAGAAGCATTAGTGACAGCTCTACTCCTTGCTCTATCTGATTTTTCAAAAACATTCATTGTGGAGACTGATGCATCTAGTCATGGCATAGGGGCTGTTTTGAAGCAACAGGGGCAGCCATTGGCTTTTTATAGCAGGGCTCTCTCACCAAGACATGCATCACTTTCTGTATATGAGGAGTTATTGGCTGTGGTGTGCACCAATATTTGGATGGGAGGCATTTCATTATAAGAACAGACCAGCAGAGTTTAAAGTATCTACTGGATCAGAAGCTTAAAACATCATCCCAACTTTTTTGGCTTGCAAAATTGGTTGGATATGATTGTGAGATTCAGTATATGAAAGGCAATAATAACAGGATGGCAGATGCACTTCCTAGAGTTCAAGGAGCTCAATTGTTGCAAATGGCAGTATCCTCAATATCTACTGACTTGTGGTACCAGATAAAAGACTCATGGCTGGAGGATGATAATTTCAGAGCTATCATTACTCATATAGCTCAAAATCCCAGCCAACAAACGAAATACACTTGGGATGGTCAAGTGTTAAGAAGGAAAGGCAGAATAATGATTGGAAATAGCAGCCAACTCAAGCACAGATTGCTCACTTGGATGCACTCTTTTCCTCAAGGGGGACATTCAGAGTAAGGGCAACTTACCAAAGAATGAACTCTTTGGTGGAAGAGAATGGAGGCTAACATCAAGATTTTTATTAAGCAATATAACACGTGCTAGATGTAAACACAACATTGCTAATCCTGGCTTACTGCAACCATTACCTATTCATCAAGGTATTCCGTCAAGTATCTCAATGGACTTCATTGAAGGACTGCTGGGATCAGGGGGTGAGGATACCATTATGGTTGTCATTGATAGAATGAGCAAGTATGCACATGTTATCAGTCTTCCACATCCTTATACAGCAGCAGTAGTGCTCAACAGTTCCTAGACAACATATATAAGCTAGGTGGGGCTCCAGCAGAGATCATCAGTGACAAGGATCCTATTTTTATTAGTAACTTTTGGAAGGAGTTTATGAGGCAGCTGAGAGTTCAATAACAGTTAACTCTGGCGTACCATCCTCAATCTGATGGTCAAACTAAAGTGTTAAATCATTGCTTAGAAACTTTTCTAAGATGTATGACATGGGAGAAGCCTCAGGAATGGTCAAAATGGTTATCTCTAGCTTAATGATGGTATAATACTACTTTTCATACAGCTGTTAAGGCCACACCTTATGAAATTGTTAATGGACAAAAACCCCTTGTTCATATTCCCTATCTGTCCAAAGATGCAATGGTGGAGGCTGTGGATCGTTCTTTTTCAACAGCAGAAGAGATTATCACTATCATTAAGCATCATTTATCAAGGGCTGCCAACAGAATGAAACAACAGGCAAATAACAGAAGAAGTGACCGGGAATTTAAGGAAGGAGACTGGGTTTTTTCTGAAGTTACAGCCTTATAGGCAAATTTCAGCAGCAACAAGAAGTTCACAAAAGCTTGTTCCTAGATACTTGGGGCCCTAAAAAGTTCTACAGAAGATTGGGCCAGTAGCCTATAGGCTGGATTTACCAAGGGATTTGAAAATTCATCATACTTTTAATGTTTGTTAACTAAAATATTGTCCTAATCTAGCTATGTCTCAGAGGCATCCACCAACAGATTGGCCAGCTTAGCCTGAGCATCGAGTCCCTAAGACTATTCTGCACAGAAGGTAGTACAAAAGAAAGGAAGACCAGTTACGGAAATTTTAGTGCAATGTAAAGATCTGCTTGATGAAGAAGCAACATGGGTTCAGCTTTATGATTTGGAAAGGATGTATCCTAATTTTTTTAGTAGTCACCCTAGAGGTCAAGGGTTTTTCAGGGAGGAGAGTATTGTTAGGCCTATAAAAGATATAAAAGGAGTTAGCTGGATCTCTTATTAGTAGTTAATAACAGATTGGTTATTAGGGAGTTATTTAGTTAGAGTTCTAACTAACTCACACATTAAATAGCCTTGTAACAGAAGAGGAAAGCAGTTAATGACAGTTGATTATTTTAGATTCCTAAATCTCTCTCCATTCTCTATGTTCCATCGATCTACTCTCTTTTCTCCTGTAAGATAAAGAACATGAGTGCTGATGCTTGGACAACAGCTCTTTGGAGGTCTAATGGTGACAAGATTATGGTTTAGAATTATGGGAAAATATGAGAAAAATGTGAGATCATAGTATATTTAATATAATAACACAAGGTATGTTTTGTGGCTTTATTCTATTTGTAGGATGAGGTAGCCAAGAATTTGATACAGGCTATGTGATGTCGAGGGAACATGGTGTCATAACCTGGGAATAGCAGAATGTGATATAATTTGAATGCTTCTATTGGATCATCAATGTTTTATGTTTGTCACCATGTCTTGTATTTGCATATCTTGCACCGGTCGGGATCCTGATGAATTAATCCAAACATTGCTCTTTCTAGTTTTTGGTATTTCGAGTATACTTTACTTTTTTAGCTGACATTTCCTGGCGTTCTGTAGCCTGAGATGATAGTAGTCATTAGAACTTCAGTCTTGGCAGCAAAATCCTCATAAGAATAGGATTGGGTACTAATTATACTTACTAGGTTTTACCTAAGCAACCCATTGGATCTTTATTTGGAATGTTTAAAATGCTATTGAAATATTTTATGCTTGTATATATATATATATACACACACATAAATAAATACCCAAAAATAGCAATTTCTGTAACATTGTTTATCTAAACCAAAATTAAGTTTAAAAACTGGGAGAGGTGGCTTTCGTTGAGTCCTCAGTAATAACTTAGAGGTGTTCTTTGTAAAGC
Source organism: Erythrophleum ivorense (assembly GCA_026724425.1). Lineage (NCBI taxonomy): Eukaryota > Viridiplantae > Streptophyta > Magnoliopsida > Fabales > Fabaceae > Erythrophleum > Erythrophleum ivorense. Next base: position 53,958,455 of record JAIUCV010000002.1, read on the forward strand.
TGTTCTGCGTACACATCTATAGATCTCTCAGAAAAAGTTTGGAATTTACGGATGAGCTAAAAACAGGGGCATGTGAAAACTGGATTACATATGGATTGCTATGGGCTTTTAAAATGCTTTTTGACAAATATTTCCCGTTTGGAAGTCAGGAGAGGGTATTATTTTTGCTTTTGTACTTTTCAGACTACCATGTTGAAAGTACTATGTTTTTTGAGGGACAGCTTGATTTACAGCTGAGCAACTTGAATGATTGACGCCATAGAACTTGCATTTATTGACAACAGTAGCTGGAACAGTAGGATAATTCTGATATTCTTTCTCATTACAGGCTTATGACTCTTTGGTGGTGATCTGTCCGTGTTTCATGGTCCATTTCTCATAGGAACTTGTTTATTAAAAAAGGAATAAATTGCATAGATCTCCATTAAATTTTACTAAAATTACACAAACCTCTCATTTATTTTTCAAATATACATAGATTTTTCCTGAAACAAAAAATTACCTTATACTTTAGTCTAATTTAAATTTTTTTTAAACTAAAATATCTTCCATTAACCTAAATATATATTTTTTAGTTAAATTTAATGAAAACAAAATTCACTTTTTTATTTAATTTTTATTTGTGCATATTTAGATACAATACATATTTGTATATTTAGGTTAATTGAGGATATTTTAGTAAAAAGGAAAAAAAATTAAAATTGGACAATATATATTTTGAAAATAGAAATGAGATTTGTGTATTTTAACAAAAGTCAAAAGAGGTCCGTATAATTTATTCTTAAAAAATTGGTAATGAATATGTAGGCTCAAACTGGAGAAAAATTTGGTAGTTTACACTTACAGTAACGCATCCATTTGAATAATTAAATCTGAGCCCAAATATTGTTGACTCTTCATTTTTTACAAGGTAACCGGTTAGGTTATCTGTCATATGTTAGCGGCAGCAGTCAAAATAATGGACGATGAAATACTTGAGATTTTTACTTGTTGTTTGGTAACATGAACTGTGTTTGTTTGTATGACAGCAAATACTGGTCAAGTAGGCATCCCAACTTTATTTATCTATTCTCTCACTTGTATATATATGTAATAATGATGCTACTAATAATGTCATTGTAGTAGCCACAGTAGTAGTATTTTTTACACTTTTCTATGTACAGGTATTTATTTACTTTCTTTAGTTTCTCCAATAGTTGATGTCAATGAGGAGCTTTTAACCTTTTATCAATGACAATGGCCTAAGTAAAAAAAAAAAAAAAAAAAGACAATGGCCTAAGCTCTTTCCCACTTATGGACGTGTGATGACTTGTGGTCATTCCCTATTGTTCACGAGCCCTATACATACTGTTGAGAGATTTGTTGTGCTCTATTTAATATTTTCCTATCTTTATTGTGCTTTAATGTAAATTATTTTCATAACCGATCCCAAGTTTAGAAAAAAGAGGAGGGTTGTATTAGGCAATCAACAGTCAACGTAAAATTTTATCGAATCTTTACAACATGAACGATATAATAGAGTTAATGTTAGGTCGTTGTCCAAAAGTAACGAGTTGTATAGTTAGAGTACAGTGTCAAATGAGCAAAAGTCGCTACATCGACTCCTGAGTATAATAAATAAGGATTCCCACATTTTCGTGAACGAATGTGGGTAAAGAAGTTAGTTCGCGAAAGTATGATTCGTTTTGGAACTTGGAATATAGATACACTTACAAGTAAATCAATGAAAATAGTATATACCATGATTAGGAGGAGAATTAATTTTATGTGCTTACAAAAAACTAAATGGGTAGAAGAAAAAGCGAAAGAATTAGATACCTCAGATTTTAATCTTTGGTACACTAGTAAGATTAAATCTAGAAATGGGGTAAGTATAATTGTAGATAAATATTGAAAAAATATTGTGGTAGATGTAAAACGATTAAAAAATAGAATTATAGCGTTAAAATTTATAGTGGAAAGAGAAACTTTTGATGTTATTAGTGTTATACACCACAAGTAGGGTTAGAAGAGCATTATAAGATAAAGTTTTAGGAAGACTTAGAAGATCTTGTTCAGAGAATATCTTTAGGAGAAAAGATTCTCATAAGAGTGAATCTTAATGGTCATGCAAGAAGTGTATCTATAAGTTATGAGAGTTCGCATGGAGGACATGGTTTAGGAGAAGCAAATGTAGAAGGTAAAACTATTCTAGGCTTCTCATTAGTGTTTGATATTATTATAGCTAACACTTGTTTTAAAAAGTGTGAAGAGCATCTAATTACGTACAAAAATAGGAGAACATGCTATTAAATTGATTTCTTTCTAATAAGAAAAGTAGCTAACACTTGTTTTAAAAAGTGTGAAGAGCATCTAATTACGTACAAAAACAGGAGAACATGCTATTAAATTGATTTCTTTCTAATAAGAAAAGTGGACAAAAAGTTTTGCATGGATTGCAAAGTTATACCTGAAGAAAATTTGACTATATAACATAAGGTCTTAGTGATAGATATTCAAATTAAGAGAAGAAAAGTGAAAAGCAAAAGGTCAAGAAAGAGTGTCAAGGATAAAGTGGTGGCAATTGAAAGGTGATAAAGAAAAGAGTTTGCAGAAAAGGGTTTTAAAGGAAGAATCATGGGAGGTACAAGGAAGTGCTAATGACGTGGAACAAGATGACTAAAGTGATTAGGAAAATTGCAAGAGATACTTGGAGAATCAAAAGATTTTGGACCTAGAGATAAAGATTCTTAGTGGTGGGATGCAAGCGTATTAAATAAGGTTAAAGTTAAAAGGGAATGTTATAAAGCGTGGTCTTTGTGTAAAAGTGAAGAGAATTGGAAAAATATAAAATAACTAAGAAAGACACTAAGAAGGTGATAAGCGAAGCAAGAGCTAAGGCATTTGATGGGTTATATTAATCCTTAGATATTAAAAATGGAGAAAGAAGTATTTATAAGTTTGCTAAAAGTAAAAGAGAAAGATAAGAGGCGTGGACTAAGTGAAATGCATTAAGAATGAAGAAGGGAGGGTCCTAAACACAGAGCAAGATATTAAGAAAAAGTGGAAATACTATTTTCATAGGCTATTTAATGAAGGATACAGGATCTCATGGCACTCAGATAGGCTAGACACCATAGAGAAAAATTAAAATTATACCTTTTATCGTAGAATTCAAGAGTCAGTAAAAGAAGTTTTAAAGAGAATGGAGAATGATAGAACAGTAGGACCAGATAATATACCTATTGATATGTGGAAAGGCTTAGGAATGAAAAGTATAAGTTGGGTCACAAAATTATTTAATAAAATTATGAAATCCAAGAGAATGTCGAACGAATGGAGAAGAAGTACTTTAATTCTTATTTATAAAAATAAAGGGGACATAAAATTGTGCAAATTATAAAGAAATTATAATCATGAGTCATATTATGAAATTATAGGAGAGGGTTATTGAGCGGAGATTAAGGCAAGAGACTTGCATATGATATTTATCGATTTAGAGAAGGAATATGATAGGATACCAATAAATGTTTTGTGGAAGGTTTTGGAAAAAAAAAAGTCCATATTACTTATATTTGAACAATTCAAGATATGTATGATGTGGTTACAACTAGTGTGAGAACACAAAGTGGGCCCACCAAAGATTTTTCGATAACTATTGGCCTACATCAGGGGTCAAACTTTAAGCTCCTATATTTTTACTTTAATCTTAGATGTACTTATTGAACATATCCAAAAGCCAGTGTCACAGTGTATGCTCTTTGCAGGTAATATAGTTTTAGTTGGATAGTCGAGAAAAAAAATAAATAAGAAGTTAGATATATGGATACTAGCTTTAGAAACACATAGATTTTGTTTAAGTAAAAGTAAAATGAAATATATAGAATATAAGTTTAGCAAGAGGCGCATTAATTCTAGTGTAGAAGTGAAAATCGAAGAACACATCATACCATAAGTCACTTGGTTTAGATATCTTAGGTCCATCATACAATAGGATGAGAAAATAGAATAAGATGTAAATCATAGGATTTAAGTGGGGTGGATGAAATTGAGAAATGCTTCATGTTATTATAGATAGAAGAGTATCGCTCAAACTAAAAGATAAATTTTATCACACAACTACAAGATTGACAATATTTTATGGGATTGAGTGTTGGGCATTAAAAAGCCATAAGGAAAATAAAGTTAATGTTGCAAAGATGAAAATATTGTGTTAGATGAGTGGATATACCAAACAAGATAAAATGAGAAATAAATGCATTTTGGGGTCGCACTTATTGTAAAAAAGATGGTAGAATCGTGTTTTAGATGGTTTAGACATAGTGTAGAGAAAACCTATAGAAGTCCCAGTAACAACAATAGATTAGATGGAGAGTAGTCCAATAATTAGAGATAAAGTAAGATCACAAAAAATTATAGATGAAATTATTAAGAAAGATTTATATTTAAATAGTTTAACTAAAAATATAATTTATGATATAATCTTATTGCGTCATTTGATCCACGTAGTTAAACTCACCTAATAAGAAAAGGCCTGTTGTTATTGTTGTTGTTGCTGCTGCTTGGTATTACCACCGTCAGTTGCCCAAACTTGTCTCTTGTCTGCCCTTTGAGAAGTATTTAATTGCTTCTTGCTTTTATACGTACACCAGGGCTACCTACGAATTCTTCCCCAATGATACAACTTTTTGCATTGGGACTTCTTGAAAGTGCGCCCTGCACTGAGTAAAATGCATGTGGGTAATTGTGGTTCACTCTCTTTAAGTGGAGGGTACACTTTAGAGGAGCCTGATCCTTTGCTTGGTATTATTAATTAGGGTTAATATCTCTCGGGCTCTCCATTCCACCATGTTTCCCTTTTTAGGTCTTATAGTTTCATGATCACCATGTGATTTGATGTGAGTATAATGGCAGACATATATGATATATGCATATGGAGATAGGTTGATATGATAAACTGGAGATAACCTAGGTATAATTTTTAGGTGGTCATTATGAAGTTTTTCAATAAAAACAAGTGAATTATTTTTTTCAAATCAGTATTACATAATTAGGTTTTCTGAAAAAAAAATCCTTTACATAATATGTTTTTATTAGAAAATGTAATAACAAATATCTTAGTTGCTTCAGCTATGTGCTCAACCGAAACTGATAAGATTTTGGTTACTTTATTAATGTTGTTTTCTTTATTGAGGAGCTCGTTGTTTATTTTGGCTTTATCTGGCAGGCACTTCTCTCGAACTAACCAACTTCTGGAGCAAATGGGGATTCCTCCCATTGATTGGCAACTATAATTTCTATGATTTTGCTCTGTTAAAATCACTTTTGAGTATGAAGCCTCCGGCTAGGCTACAAGTTTTGGGGCTCTTTCAAGCGAGTCCATTTTCCTTTATGTAAATCTGCTTCGGTTAATAGTTTGGCCGAATAATGATGTTTTGTCACCCTGGATTTTCTACTGCACCCACCATTGCAATGTAGCAGCATCTTGTATTTTAATGTTAGTGGGTGCTGAACGGACCTCCTGTATTATTTATACGTGGTCAATTATCAAAGAATCTCGTTATTTATATCTATATTTTCTGGAACTTTTTAATGTCATGTTTCATAAAAGAATGTTTTGAATAACTGCTTATTACTATAAAAATTTTTACAACTATCTAGCTGCTTATAATTAAAAAAAAAATTAAATCCGAAAGTTAAAATAAAAAATCAATTATAAAAAATTAATGGAAAGTTATAATTATTGAATAAATTTTTTATTCAAAAAAATTCATTATTAACCAATAAAAGTTTACATGTTATTTTCAATTTTCAGTAGTGCATATAATTTAAAAAATTTGTTACTAAATCTTTAATTTAAAAAATTTTTTAATTTAACCTGTGCGATTATATTTCCATCAATGTATATAATTTATACAAATAAAAGAGATAAAAGTAGATAATTCCTATGGCATAGAATATGTAACTTATGTTGGGTGATTTGGATTTTTTTCATTTGAATCATGTATATCTAGAATATTAAGACGTACATGTTTAAACATGCTAACAAATTTTAGTAAAGCTAATGAAAATTTAACAGTAAGAATTAGGTTAAGAAAGTTTAAACTATAAAAACTTAATAACAAAATTTTAAACTGTGAGCACCAAATTAAATTAAACATTGCATAACACTTTCATAACCGCACACAATAAAAAATTGACGTGTCTTATGCTGGGAGAACCCAACAACCAGTTTTAATCCAAATCTAGTCAAATCTATTGAAATTGAAGTACAATATAAAGTACACACAGGGAACAAATTGCATCAATATGCGTGGGACTTACGTATCGACAATATCCAAGTCCTTTCATGCATGTGTACTATGATAGACCTAAAAATTGCGGGATCTTTTGACTCACAATAAATATTGGTGGAGTACTTTTAACAGGAATAGTTGTTTGTCTGACTCGTAGGATATACTCATAATCATTAAATGCTTGTCATTCAGGATCCGAATTGGATCTACTTGGTTTTTGTACAAAACATGTGACTTAAATTTTAAATTGTTTGATGTTGCTTAAAACATGTACCTTTTAGATTAATGGGTTAGTCAATGTGATCTTTAATACTTCAAAAACCACAGCAGCAATATGTCCTTTGATTTTTTTTTCTTTTGTTTGGCATATGCATACAATAACAGAAAAGAAAAACAACCAAGTAGGATAAACATTACAATTTGCATATTTTTGTTCTGGAATCCCTTCGACGTTCCTTGCATCCCCATTTTCTCGCAATGTCACCATTGAAAAGGATAACAGAGTATAGAATTATGTTATTCCCCCATTTCTGGTTATTATCATACCATATGAGCAGCATTATGTCCTTTAATTAATTTTACAAAGAAGAAACTTTCGGTTGACAAAAGAAGATAAATTACAGAGGAGCGTGGACACGTTGGGGGATGAAAGAATGGGCGGGAAAATTTTTATTATGCTTTTGACACGTGGTAATGAATATTCGTTATAGATTATTACTTTCTCTTTTATTTTAGATTCTATTTTTTAAAAAAAATATGTGGTATAAAGATGTCCTTTATATATATATATATATATTACAGAGGAGCGTGGACACGTTGGGGGATGAAAGAATGGGCGGGAAAAATTTTTTTGTGCTTTTGACACGTGGTAATGAATATTCGTTATAGATTATTACTTTCTCTTTTATTTTTGATTCTATTTTTAAAAAATATATGTGGTATAAAGATGTCCTTTATATATATATATATATATATATATATATATTCATGAATAAAACATTTTTTTTCCTTTTTATAAAGGGGGCACGTGGTCTGTGGTGTAGGCAGTGTGAAAAAAAGGCAGGGTAAAGATTACACTCATATACGTGAGGCCTGTTAGTTCTTATACTCGGAAAGATATTATTTGAGTTAATACTTTTGGACAATATTTAGGCATTAATCTAGAACGAAAAAGTGAACTATAATAAATATACAATATGACTCTTGAAAGATAAATATCCTAATACTTTAGTCTTCTGAATTATTTATCTTTCTTTATTAGTTTTTTAAAATTTGTAATTCAGTACATGCACGTTAATATCTCGATAAGACCAAATAGTATATTTATTCAACTTAATTAATTTGAGAAACTAATTTAATAAATGCATATGGCAAGTTACTGACTTTGAAAGTTTTATAATTTATATAGAGAAATAAATCAATGACCAAGGCATAAGAAATTTTTTTTTTTAGGTATCAAGTTATATATTTACTTAATAAATTTTTGAATGGTTGATTGTACTAATAAAAATTGTATCTACTAAACGTTTTATGAGAAATTTGGAATGCCTTCTATAAATAGAACTACAAAGTTTAGTAAATCATGCTGACCTACCTTGAGGTTTGGTTAGCTAAATTATATTTAATACTCCTTTTGTTTTTAAAATTATACCCGACTTTTATATATATATATATATAGTGCATAAATGCTTCCTCTAATTTGTTTTTTATTTAAAAAATTAGTATTCTGTATGACATGAGACTATAATTTTGTTTTTAATAATAATAGAGACTATTAATTCATTTTATTTTTAGAAAAAGCCCATATTTTGTAAAAAATAACTTTGTTGACAAAAAACCAATTAGATGAGAGTTGAGTGTAATTTTTAAAATAAGAGAAATATCAAGTATAATTTAACCAAACTTTAGAAAAAGTTAATGTAATTTACACCAACTAAAATTTTCTTTGTACGTATATTATAAATGGTAAAAAGATGTTGTTTTCACTTTTTATTAAAATTTTGAATTTTTCTTTTTCATTTTTTAAGGACTGCTTTATCTTAAAAGATTAAGTTGTAATTGAATAAAAATTTAACAATAATTTTATTTTAATATTTCTAATAGGATCCTTCATGTAAAAGTTATTTGGACTTCGACAAAATAAACTTATCATACATTGTTTGAAAATTAATTTAATGAATTATGAAGACTAAAAGGACAATGATCACTCTTAATCGCTTGGCTAATTAAAGAGACTATGATATTATGTAAATCATCATTTAAATACAAATATTTAAGTTATTAATAAAAATTTCATAAATAATTTAATTATATACTTTTACCAAATAATTTTAAATTTTCTATCTAATATTGTTAAAGAAGAAAATTAGCGCTATATATTGATATTGCTAACATACACTATCAAGGCTTTATTTGCATTTTCACTAGCAAAATTAAAAATGAAAATTACGTTACTAATTTTCATATGTTGGGTTTACTACTAAAAAGATGTCAAATTCAAATCTACTTATACTATCAAGGCTTATTTGTATTCTCACCAGCAAAATTAAAAATTAAAATTACGTTTTTAATTTTGATATGTTGGGTTACTAGTTGAAAGATGTCAAATTCAAATATGCTTATGATTTAATTTGAAGGATTTAATATGAGATGGAGTTTATATACAAATAGATGAAAATGCATATAGCTATTTGATAGGAAATGATTAAGTCATAATTTATCTTTTCCTTTATGTGCTCTTCTTTCTTCTTTCACATTATGAGCAAAAGTTTTAGAAACTAGTCAACTGGAATTTTAAAAACAACAATAGACATTTAAATAAAGTTCAAGGATATGGTTTTATTAGGAGGATTATCCAATAAAGTCAAAATAAAGAGAAGCATATAACTCATAACAGTAACTAAACAAATGTGAATATACAACTTATAAGAGTAAATAATCAAATATTGTATTGATCTCCACGCATACTAGCTAGGGTTTATATCAAGGCATTCCAGGGCTAATATCTATTGTTGTTTTGAATTGACCTAGTGGTTAATCACATTTATTTATATTGGCAAATGGATTATTATCTAAATGTTGATAACTTTAATAATGATAAAAATATCATTTAAATAAAGGATAATGACCACTTTTATATTTTAAAATTTTAAATATTAGATATGTCTAAAAATAAAGTATTAAATGTAAGTTTAAATGTCTCAAATTTTAACATTTACCCACATTATGAAGCAACATGTTTCTTTTCTTTCCCAACCCATATTGGATAAAGTGCGTGCAATGTGGTGATGAAAATATGTAACAACCAGAAAAAAAAAAAAAAAGCTGAATTTTTTTTTTTTACAGGATGCTCTAAGTACCCGACTTAAATTCAGCACGGCCTACCACCCTCAGACAGATGGACAGACAGAGAGAACCATTCAAACCCTAGAGGACATGTTGAGGGCATGTGTGCTAGAAATGAAAAGGAATTGGGATACATACTTGCCTCTAGCGGAGTTTGCTTACAATAACAGTTATCATGCTATTATACAAATGGCACCGTATGAGGCATTGTATGAGAGAAAGTGTAGGTCTCCAATGTGTTGGGTTGAGCTAGGAAAGAAGAGCCTCATAGGTCCAAAATTAGTGGACCAGACCTCTAGACAGATAAAAACCATCAGAAAGAAACTTCTGACGGCCCAAAGTAGACAGAAAAGTTATGCAGATAAACGTAGGCGGCCGTTAGAGTTTGACATTGGAGACCATGTCTTCATTAGGGTATCTCCATTCACAGGGATAGGTCGGTCCATTAAGAGTAAAAAGTTCAGTCCCAAATACATAGGTCCTTTCCAGATTCTTGATAAAGTAGGACCTGTAGCATATAGACTAGCTCTTCCTCCGAACATAAGTCAAGTCCATAACATCTTCCATGTTTCCCAATTGAAAAAGTACCAGCCCGACCCCTCACATGTCATAGAATATGAGAATGTGTAGTTACAGGATGATCTATCATATATAGTATCACCAGATCGGATCGTGGATGTTAGACTCAAGCAGTTACGGAATAAGACGATACTGCTGGTGAAAGTGGTTTGGAAGGGATTGTCTCCTGAGGAAGCCACTTGGGAATTAGAAGATGATATGAGGAAGAAATATCCAGAACTCTTCCCTTGAGGTACGTTATTTAAATTTCGAAGACAAAATTTCTTTTAAGGAGGGTGGAATGTAACAACCAGGAAAAAAAAAAGCTGAAAATTTTTCAAAGGGCTGAAAATTTTCTAAGTCTACTAGCTATAGGGAGAAATGGCCTAGCTATAGTGAATGTACCTGTTCGCTATGGCGAGAAATGGTCTAGCTATAGCGAGAGTACCTTCTAACTATATCAAGAATGCTTTTAGATATAGCGAGTGCGGGCATCCCATACAAAAACCAGGGAGCTACTCGCCGTAGCGTGCGTCGTAGGGAAGGCAGGGGTTTAGGACTGATACGTGCTCGCCATAGCGAGGGTTATTCTTTGCTATAGTGATGGTTAGTCCAGAAAAGCGTGAAAAAATAGAATTTGACTTTTTAAAAAGTCTAGATTCATTCCTCTTCTTTTAACTGACCTAAGCTTCAACCAAAGGAGAGAAAATAGCTGTGGATAGAGAGAGAAACCTAGAGGAGGAAGGAAGAACAAGAAAAAGGTAAGATTTACATGGTTTTTCTTCTTAGCATGTTGTTCTTCTCTCTTTGCCCTCTCTTCCTATGGTTTTGGTTATTGAAGTAGTTGGGTTTTGAGCTTGGTTCAGAAGAGGGAGAGTGGAAAACCCCTTTTGAAGAAGACCAAAACTCATATATCTTTACTTCTTCTTCTTTTCTTTCCTTTCTTGAGAGCTTGAGAGAGGAAGGAGAGTTAGTGGAATTCTAGAGAGAGAAACTCTAGTTTCTCTTCATGAATAAAGTGTTAAGACGGTAATTTTATGCTCTTTGTGTGCCTAGGCTCAAGAGAAGCACTCCCATCTAGTGGTGATTGTGAAATCAAGAAGGGAGAAGACAAATTGAAAGGGAAGGCTTGTGTTAGCTTATAAGGTAGCTCTTTCCACTTTCTCTCATGCATAAATGTATGCTTACATTGTCTTGCATATGTGTATGTATGTTTTTAAACCATGTAAAGTATGCTAGCATGATGATGCCTTATGTATTTCAATGATGTATTATGTGATTACTTTGGTTTGTTTGAGTATGGAAAAGCCAACAACCCTCTAGCCATGGTGAGGATGAGCCAAGAACCCTAAAGTTGGTTGAGACAAAGTAAAGAGTCTCCCAAAAGTGAGGTTAACTCCCAAGAGTAAGGTTGAGTCTAAGAACCTCTTAAAGAATGGGTGAGGCAAGTCCAAAATCCACAAGTGAATAGGTGAGGCTAATCCACATGCTTTGCAAGCCTTTGTATGTTATGCATGGCCTACTCAAATGTTGAAAATACTTTTCTTATGATTTCACATGCTAATATGTCCATGCATACATGTGTGAGACTAGTAATGTATGCTTTATGTATGATTGAATGAGAGATGAGTTATTGAGATTCTTTGAATCTCACTCCCCCTCTCCACCATCCTAACATGCTAGGTGGATCAAATGAGACAAAAGATGGGAGCCACCAAGCTTGAAGCTAGAAAATTGGCAAAAAAGTTGTGAAATAGTTATGTTGTCACTATTTTGTAGTTAAATTAAGAGATGTACTCTAATGATGTACATGATGTAGCACGTATGAATACTTGTAAATGAATGTATTTATCATATATGTATGATAATTAGAACCATCTTGAATGATGTAGCAAGTTTTGTTATGAATAACAAGATCTTGGCATTATGTACATGGTGTATTTTCTGGTGTGGGAGAGTGAGTTTTGCAAATCTGAGTTGTTATACATTTGAGCCATGTTTGATAGCCTATGTTGATGCTTTCCCATGTGCTCATAGAGCCTTAGAGGTAGGAGAAGCAAAGTTGAACCCTAATAGCCCTCTTGTAACATAAAAATTGGTCACTTTGCCCCATGATGTCCAAGTCTGACCAAATGACCTCTTCTTGACTTGAAATTTGGCATGTGACTAGATATTGTCTTGACCTTTTTGAGAAGTTAAAGATCAGGTCATTTGGAGGTATGTAGAATTTTCTATGATTTTTCAAAGTTGGTATCAGAATTTCGGATTTGCATCAGCACTATTCATTTAGTTAGTTGTGAAATTGTGTTATCTGAGGGGCAAACGTGGTCCAATGGCTACGAAATTTTATAGAAAGAAACTAGATAGTCACAGTGACTTGTAGCAACTAGAAGAACCTCATTTGGAGGTCTAGAGAGGAAGATATGAATTTTTGAAATTTTTGCCCAGTATCAGTCATCTTGCCTGACCAAAAGTACTGTTCTATCAATTTCTGAGCGCTTGGCTTGATAAACTGATCTAAAGATATTTTTCCTCTCTATTTAACATCCACATGTTTCCATATTGGTATCATTTCCATGCATTGGATTTTTGTGAAATTAGTTAGACATTTTTTAAGTTCATATCAGTAAACTGTGATAGTATCAGGACCAGTTTGACCTCCAGACCAATCCGCGTATCAAACGTCCTATGTGTGGGATGTTATGACTTGTAAATATTTTTAATATGAAGTAGACATCCTAATATTTCCATAATGACCAAGAGTGCATGTTTTCGATTTTTCTAGATTTAGTTATGAATTTCTCAAGTTTGCCCAGAAATGGGGCCAAGTCTGGCCGAGAAGAAATATGCAGGTCCCATGTCTCCCTTATGTTTCCATGAGTTGTGAGCTAGTTTTTATGATACAAACGAGTTGTAACAATGAAATTAAATATGAGGAGGCATAGTATGAACTCACACGGGACACATGACACCGAAATGAATTTTTAACCATGACACCATGTAAGAAAATGTATGAATCCAATGGAAGTTCTCACCTTATTCTTACTCTATCTCACATGAGCATGTTCATGGATGATGGGCATGAGTAGAAATGATGGTGTTACAAAATACATCTCACCACGTGTCCCTTTCCTTTTTTGTGTATGCATATATTTATCTTTTTTGTTTTTTCTTTCTTTCGAAACCTTTTTTCTTTTTCTTGTATAAATATAGATGTATAAACTGGATTATAAATTAGTTCAAAGTCTTTTAATCCAAAATCTAATACTTCTTTTATTGTTGGATCTCACTTTTCACAATAAAACTTGAAATTAAATTATTTTTAGAAAATAACAATAATAAGACTTAATAAAGACTTGAGACTATTGTTGTCTTTTGTATTTTCATATTTTTCTTTCTTGTTTTAGTATATTTTTGCATGTATTAAAGAATTTAAAATAATAAGTAAAAATAACAAAACAAAATGCGATATTTGCAATCAATTTATGAATTTATAACAAAACTATTTATTTTGAGAAGGAAATTTGATTCCATGGTTCACTAAGTTAATTTCAAACTTTTAACTACCTTTAAATAATTAAAAATTATTTTAACACTAATTTCTAAGAGTCGTTACACTCTAAAATGAGAATGTTTACATATCAAAGCTAAATTTTAGTGCATAAAAAAGTTACAAATACTTTTGGAATGAACTATTTTGATTGAAAAAAAAAATGTTTGAAGACTAAATTTAAAGACTTTATCTTTGAAAAATCAAATTGAGAAAAGAGCAATCTTTTAAGAACTAAATTGATTAATTTTAATTTTTAGAACCAAATTAAATAATGAGTGATCTTTTAAAAGTTAAATCATTAATATGCTCTTAATATAGAAGAAGAAAGAAGAGCACATAAAGGTAAAGATAAATTATGACTTAATCATTTCCTATCAAATAGCTATATGCATTTTCATAACTTGTAACTGTTATACTTCCTTAATCTATTTCTTTAGTAATCTTGCTTTTACTTCCTACGCTTACAAAATTTTAAATGTCTTCCATTGAAGTATTGATGCCCCTAGCTTGTCCCATTCTTAGTTATATTTTATGTTATCTGTTCATCTCACTTTGTTGTCTCCTAAATGTTTTAGCTAAGGGTTAGAGCCAAGTCTGACATCCATAGCTTAACTTGAGAAGAGTTTGTGATGGATAAGCCCAGCAAATCAATCGTGTGGGCCAAATGTCCTATAATTTGTTGTTTAATTGTCATTAATTGGATTGGCTGGTTGTAAAATTTGGGTGTGTATAAATGTATTGTGTGTGATAATTTGTGTAATATCTTAAAATTTTAAATTTTAAATAGGTCTTTGATGACCAATAATTAAAGCAGGAAATTAGAAATAAAGTTTATTAAGATTAGTTAATTTTAAAATAATTATAAAGTTTGAAAATTATCTTAAAGAGTTATTTTAGTATATATTTTGTATCCAATAAAAGATTTTTGTTTCTCAAAGTTTCAAGGTAAGTGGATCATGAGAATCTAAATTTTTGTGGGATTTTTCTTTGGTTTTCGATGTGTAAAAATAATTTATCTTGCATCTTAATTTATTCCAACAGAGAAATTTCCTATACCCACTTTTTCTTTTTTCTTTCCTCTCCTTTTTCTTTCTGTTTCTCTCATTCTTTCTCACTCTCCCCAACATTCTGTGTTTCTTCTCAAAAGTGAAGCGCTCTCTTTTTCTTCAAAGTGCAATGCTGCAACTTAAGTAGCTTCGTTTAGCTGTAAGCTTCACCACTCTCTACTTGTCGCCGCTGTTGTCCTCCTTCTCTTGTGTGCTGTGTAATCGAAAGAGCTTTACATTTGTCACAACCGCACCATCTTCTTCCTTAACCTTTATGCTGTGTTGGCCATGAACTTTAGAAGCAATGTGAAGGTGAGATTTCCTTTTCCTGTCCTCGTTTTCTTCCTTCATTTTTCTTTCTCTTTCCAGCCTCAGTTGATGCTTGAAATTGTTGCAAGTCTTTCTCCTTTAAGTTGATCGTTAATGAACTATAGAAATTGAGGTTTCTTATTGTGAGTTCCTAATGTAACACCTAAATTTTATTTCACTAATTAAATATTATCTTGAATAAATATCCAATAATATTCACTTGTGAAAGCTAATTTTATATTATCAACACTAAATAAATACAACAGTAGCGTGATAGAATAATCCATAATCCAACATTGTATTTTCCATTAAATATCATCTAAAAATATTCAACAATTTCAACTCAACTAATCCAAATAATATAATAAACTGAGATGCTGCAAAATGAAATCTCTTCTTAAACCACATAGTATAAGGTTTTCTACTACCTCATTTTTTTCTCAATAAAATCAACTCAGATATTTATTATGCAACTTTTCTTTTTTAGTATTTGCTCTTCAACATGAAAATGCCATCTAACAAAACATATGAAATAAAATCTCAATAACTAGTGAAGTTCCAAATCATACATTTCTATTTATAAATATAAAAATTTTCATAAATAATTTGATTCCAATAAAACACATGCATTTTTTATAACTTTTGTTATATAAACCAACTAGCTTTCATAACCATTTTTATAAACATCAATTTAAGAAAACAAATTATTTTATCTTTATAAATTCATTTAAAACAACTAGTAAGTTTTATGAAAACTATATGCTCATTTTATCATACGGTATAATAGGCGAGACTTCTTACCATTGCCCTTATTTACTAAACTTGGTATTATAGTATGAGTTGGCAGCACCCTCACCTATCCATCTCATATCGGAATAAGCTACAATGACATTAGTGATCACTCCTAACATAACTTTAACTTGAGTGTGTCCATTCCTAAGATGTAGGCCTACATCAACCTCATCCAACATGTATGACCTTCAACCTGGTCCTCAGCCCAATAACATATGGCATTTGGCCAATTTATCTTAATCATCAGGTAAACAATCTTCCTTAGGTATTCACTACAAAGCACACATCACAATGGTGGTATCATGAGCATACATTTGAAAACATCATATAACAATATAAAATATTTCATTTCAAGTATAGCAGCAATCCCAATTCATGAATATCATCATTGTCATCGCATAAAAGAAAACTTATAATTTCATCGTATAATTTCCATCAATTCAAAGATATCAAAACATTATCTCAGTAAACCCTTTTTTCTCAAATACTTGAAGTGCAAATAAAACATTTCATAAATTTCATTTTTTAAAATATGAGAATGTATCTAGAATTGTAATTATGGATACTAGTTACCTTTCCAAAGATGCCAAAATACTTACTAAGCAACCTCTTACTAGTCACAAGCTAAGAGTCTACAAAATAAAATAGGATATAAAAATATATAAATACATTAAATCCAAATATTACATAATTCACTATTAAATAATATAATTCCTCTACTTACCACTATCAAGAGTCCTTCTAAACTAAATATCCTTCATTTCATGCCACACAACACACTAACTCAACACTTTGTCTTCAACCAACCATGCCAAATCAAATAATTAAGCTGCCATTACTATTTTATATCTATTAAATATATAAAAGAATAATTATAGAATTTAAAATATACATTAATTCACCCTCTAACTCAAGTCCAATTTATTTAGGCATTTCATCAATCTCCTAAAGTCCACTAAAATATCAACTAACATAAATTAATTATTCCAACACCAATTTAATCCAGAGAAACTACTTATTAAAGTAGGAATTATACCTCCAATAATCCAATATCATCTCCAATTTTGAAATTTCCAAAGAGTCACAACCTTCAAAAACCCAAAGTCGACTATTTAAAAATCCAATCAATGCAAAAGAAAGTTAAGAAGGAGTAGAACAATTTAATCCTCACTCACATTAGCTAAAACCTAGAGAATCCCCTCTAGATAAAGCTCCCAATCCTTGAGTTTGCAACTTTGTAATCCCCAAATTCCTTGATGTAAGTGAAGGCCTTGGAGAGAAAATGGAGAAGAGTGAATTGTATTTTGATGACTAGGGTAATTTTAATTAATTAGGTAAGAGTATAGGTCATGGACTTGGGTCTTAGGTTAAATATAATTAAAATTTATCTTTGGGCCATAATAACTCATTTAAATATTTACTATTGGGTTATAGTAACTTTAATAACTATTGGGCTTTTATCATTATTTATATAATTGGGCTAAACTAAATCAATTAGGCATTTTATCATTTCTTATCATTTTTTAAACCTAAATATTGTAAGATGTAATGGCCCTCCTATTTTATTTTCAAATACTCTATTTTATAAATTAAACCTCCATAATTTCCTAATTACTTTAATAATAACATACCCACTAAATACTTAAATTCCAAATTATTTAATAATTAATAAATACTCCAATATTAGCTTTACATGCCCTTCACCTCTAAATAATTATTGAATTCTCAAAAATTCTCCAATTAATTATTCTAGTTAATTTATTAATTTGGCATCTAAAGTGTACACCCACACTTCAATCTTCAACTATAAAGCTTCATGAGGTAAATTTTAAGCTTAATTTGAGATTTGGAAGTTTAATTTGAAAAACCTAGACTTACGATTAGTAGTGACAATAAGAAACTTAGGCTAAATTTGGGGCCTTAGATATTAGATGATATGTTTAGTTAAATTGATGATAATAGATATCAATTGAGTTATTAAGTTGTAAATTTCATGTTGAGTGTGATTTTAGTTGATGTTGAGAATCTCCCTTCAATTGAAATTCTATCTTTAATTGATAAAAAAAGGAACCTTTACTATTAGTTCTTACTAATGAGTGTATAAGTAGTAAAGTGGCCCCTTTTGTTTAATTCCACAATTATGTTTTATTGTTCTATTTTTGTTTTTAATAAATTCATATTCTATTGTTCTATGGGGAGAACAAATCTTAAAATTTTAAAATCTTCAACTATATAGTCCGTGGTAGCAAATGTGGTAATGGTATGATAATTGAACTACCTAGGTTATTGTTATATGCTAATAAAAGTTTATGTATAAGACATGTGCAAATTAAAAACTAGATAGTATGAGAAGTGAAAAGTATATAATAAGCAAAGTGAAAATTGTGTAATATGCAGAGTGAAAGCTATGTGACATGTGAAGTGAAAATAATTGTGTTCCCACTGGTGTGAAGTGAAAGTAATGGTGAAATTCTTAATTTTGATTACTTTTTTTTAATCTTATGTCTATTTCCTTTTCTAATAGGTTCTTTATTTAAATTACCTCTTTTATTTATTTATCTTACTAGTAAGATAGTGTTTAGTATCTCTTTGTGTGCCTAAGGTTGGACTAAGGTAGCATTAATAATCCTTATTGGCACAACAAGCACAAGGGCTCATGCCTAGTTATGAAGTTGTCTTTGAATTCCTCTTCTTTGTCTTATTTCATTGTGTGTTTTTATCATTGTTATGTGTTATGCCATAAAGAAATAGAACATATTTCACATTATACATGCTTACAACATTAATGCTCTTATTTTTTATACTTTTAGCAACAAAATAAATCAACATTAAAGGCTCAAATTCCCTCTTTAAGCATAAATGCATGACTTTTGCATATAGACCTCAAAATTCATCCTGAACAAATTTGTTTAACTAGAAACACCATAAAAAGAAGCATGAAATTCGGATCTTGAACCATGCACATCAAACTAACAATTGCACAATTCCACATGGATGCTCATTTCAACCACTAAAATAAAAAAATTCATATCTTAGGTTAGAAAACTCTAATTTGTACAAATTAGGACTTGATGAAAAGTTTAGGATATGAACTATATGCTATAAAAGTTTCATATCAAAACAAGTTCATTTGGACCTTGAAAACCTAATTGAAGAGTAAATGCATCAAATTTTTAGGCACAACTAGATTTGAAATTTTGAGTATGTATATCTTTGGTTACATAGCTTTATTTTATGCAAACTCGATGGCTATAGAAATTTTATAATGATAACTATATGCTGTAAAATTTTATAAGCATTGGAGTCTATTTGACTTCTCAAATACATGAAAAATCAAATTTGACTATATGAATAGTACCTAGGTAATTCTGCAATTTTTAGCCAATTTTAAAAAATCATAATAAATTTTATAGAGTTCCAAAAATTTTGTTCTTTAACTTTGTAAAAAGCTTTAAATGAGATCTAAATATTTACCAAATTTCATTCAAAAATTTATTTATTTGACCTAATTTTGATTCAGGGACAAAATATAGCTCAAAATGGTGCACATTTGGTTTCAATTGTTTCAAAATGGTCTCTTCCAAGTCTTGTGACCATTTGATCATGTCCCAAACATAAAATATAACATATATGAACATCCCAAATATCATGTATATCAAAATCACTCATCCACTTGCCATTATACACATACATTTCATGGCACACACATGGTTAAATGTCTCATTCTTGTACATTTACATTCAAAAATGGTATTTACATCATAATTTTATGCTTTTACAAATGTAAAATTTTTTACATTAAATAAATAACATATACAACCATTTTCATGTAATAAAATACATAAAATCCTAAACCATTGTCAAAGTAGTGTTATTCAAGCTTATTAATATCCATTCTTAGCTTTTTGAGAGTTCCCTAGATATGGTTAGAAATAATAGAAGGGAGAGTGAGATTCTATGAATCCTAATAACTCATTCACCCTTCAATCATACATATAAGGTATATTTTCGTGTCAAAGAAAGCAAGCATGCATAATAGGCATTCAAATATCAAACATAATCAAAAAATTGAAATCATATGGATCCATCAAATAAAAACAAGCTCTAGGGACTTTTGTTCTAACCTCACCTTATTATTTAAGACTTTTAGATTAGCTTCACCCACTTTTGGGGACTTTTGACTTGGTCTCATTCATTCTTGAGACTTTTGACCTTGTCTTACCCATAGTTAAGGACTTTTGAGTTCACTTCATCCATTAAGAGCCATTTCACATTTCTAATACATTCTATGTAACGTAATTGCATCAAATCATCAAACCAATGGCAATAGGCATCATTTATAATCCATATATACATACAAGTAATCAATGACAATTAAACAACTAAGATAAGAATACAAGAATTGATGAAGAACTATCTTTTTTAGTGGAGCACAAAGTTTTCCCTTAGTTTCTCACTTCCCATTCTTGGCCTCACAAGCACACTTGGGAGAGACTTCATTTGCTTGCCCTAAACATATCAAACAAGACACAAATATATTATTGGAATCATCTCTAGACTCATGTAAGCCTTACATAAGCCAATTCTAGTTTTAGGCTTCCCTATGGCTCCATTTAGTGGTATAATGAAGCAACTCATATAATTCATTATCTTAACTTCAATTTCTTACTCAATATAAGTCATATGACTCCATTTAAACTCATTAGAGTCATCACAAACTCAATTCAAAGAGTTTAGCACTAAGTTACTTCTTTATGCATAATGGAACCCTAAACTTTCACCTTTCAAAGTAAGGCTTCTAAATTCAAACCAATGGTTCCTTTGATGTTTATAATTCATATCTAGACCATTTCTATCATTAGAATCAAAGAAAATTCTCCTTAAGTCCTTCATATATGGGCCTTCTTGGATTTTTATTCATTCTTCTAAGGAATTTAGTATTTATATGAGTTCCTTAGTCTCTTCTTAGTGCAATCATACTCTTACATGGTCTAAAAGATCATTTTAAATCTTCATATTTCCTAAGGTGTAATCAAAACCCTAAATTCCATAACTTGCTACCAATGGCTTTCTATTTGATTTCTTTGGTTTCATATGAATCTTTATGCTTTAAAACCCCATTTCTTATCAAGTGTAGGCCAAAACCAAGCTTCCTCTATAATCCCCCTTGGCTAGCCAAATTCGAAAAGCAAAGAAAGAAGCAAGAGAAGCAAGTTTTTCATGGAGAAATATACCTTGTTTGATTTCTTATCAAGTGAGCTTTCTTGTGTTGCTTACGTTTCCTCCAAACTCCTTCTTCCCTCTACTAGGCTAGCCATAAAATGCCACCATTCAGAACTCCAAAACCATGGAAAGAGATAAGAGAAAGAGAAAAACAACATTTGTAAAAGGAAGAGCATAAAAAGAGCATCATTTCTAGTAGTTCCTTCTTCTTTTTCTCTCTTTTTGGTGCACCATTTGAGACTGGTTCTAGTTTTATTTTAGAGTGTAATTAGGTTGGTGGAGTTGAGGGAGAGTAGGTGGCATGATATATAAAGGATAGGAGGGAGAGTTATAACATTTTTAAAATTTTAACTATGTCCTTTGCATTTTGACTCCTCCATTTGAGCTCATTTCAACTTCTTTTTAAGAACCATATTTTTTGTCATAAAATTTAGGTCCTATAATTCATTAAAAGTCTTTGTTTCATATTAATTAGATTTAAAACCTTACTGAACTGTCCAGTCAAAGTTTCGGTCAACCAATGACCTAAATTGTATACCGGATAGGTTTTACCTATTATAACAGTTTCTATAATTTTTTAGACCTTTAAGAACCTTAGTGAGTTCAATTTTATCATTTAAAGCTTCTTCCTTTGAGTTTTTATAAAGCTGCTTGAAATTATGATTTTGCCACTAGCATTCGTCTCATTCCGTTTGGCCATTTTGGCTCTAATTCTAGGTTATCCTTAGATTCTTAACTATATTTTTAGATGCTTTATTCTCAATTGGCCTCAATTTACTTTGTTTTAGGGTGATCTCATATCAATTTATTGCTTTCAATAGAGTTTCTAAAAACCTAGTTATTACATTATGTCTCCATATGTTGTTACCTTTTCTGTTATCTCTAAAGATGTAGTTCTGCAAGTCCTCTCTTTGAATGAGGTCTTTTGTGGCATCCTTAGGTCTCTACACCACTTTATGTTGTGGTTGACATCACAGTGATAGTGGTAGAACATACTTTAGTCACATTCTTCCTTCTGAGTCTTCAATTGCGAGGGTTGTTTCTAAAACTCCTTTTTCTCCACTTTCATCAAAATCTCAATTGGAGAGACAATTAGTGTGGTATAGAAATCCACCGCGATCAACATGGATCTTGATTTCTAAGATTCTTCCTCTTAATCTCTTTGTCATAGGCCATTAGGGCTACTCAACTTTCTTTGGTTCTTTAGACCTTCATCTTTCCTTCTTTCTTTCTTATTCAACCTTCATATAGTTTTTTGGCCTATATGTATTGTGAGACCTTTTACATAAGCTTGGATGCAATTTCTAAGCATTTCTTCTTCATGAAGAACTTTAGTTTCTAAGATTGTAGAGTGATAGTCATGGCTATGATGTCCATGCCTAGATCTAAGTTCCTAATAGCATACAACTTCTCATTAAACCATCTCATAAACTCTTTTAGACTTTCATCCTCCCTTTGGTACATCCTCGATTGTAAATGCATCTAGGGTTTAGATTCTACTTGTGACAAACTGAGCTTGGAATCAGTTAGCGAGTTGACTAAAACTACTAGGTTAGTTGTAGGGTAGGTTGATAAACAACGTCCTAGCTCCACCTTTCAAAGTTATTACAAAAATTTGTACTGATATTCTAGTGATACTCGAGCTAGGTCCATTTATATGGCAAAGTTTTACAAAAAAAATGGATAGGATCAACTTTCCCACTATATAGCTCGATCATGGCAGGTTTGTACCTCCTTAAGAGTTGTGCTTTTTAGATGTCATTTGTGATAGGAAAGTTGTTGAACATTAAGAAACTAGCATCTCTAAAATAGTATGCCTAAGAGGTGTTCTTACTTCCTTGCCTCATAATATCTTTCATTGTGTCTTGTTTTTCTTTTTAAGCTTACTACTCTTCTATTATTCTTCTTAGTTCTTATAGGACTTTATCATTTCCATCTACACTTTCTCTAACTTCACTTGTTGTTCAATGAGAGCTATCTTAACAAAGGTTTTTGACCCTACTTCTTTCAAGATAGGCAATAGTTTGTCACGAATTTTTAGACCTCTTAGTTCTACAACTTTGATAGGAGGCATCCTCTATGCCATCCTAGTGCTTTATGCTTGCTTTTTTTTTTGTTATCTTGAATTTGGCTAGTTCAAGAGCATTCTTTTGCTTTTGAGATAGCTTTCTTGCCATCAAGTGCTTTACCTTTTTGAGCTCACATAACTCTATCATCATGAAGTTTCTTTCTAGTAATCACTAGATGTTTTGCATATTTATCATGTACTGTTGTTGTTGGTGGAGCTTTTTGAATATCTTAGCATTGTTGGCTTGAGGTTAGGCTGAGGTACCACTAAGGTTAGGTTGAGTAGATTCATGTTGAAGGCATTGTCCATCAATAGGTGAATGTCATTGGCTACTTTAGTAAACCTAAAGGTGTTGTCTTCTTACATTGAGGTGGCGGTGTTGTCAACTAGTCTAATTTCAGTCAAGATCTATTGATTTTTTAGGTTTTATATGTTTGGGTGGCTTTAGACATCATAATGCTTATTCCTGCATCTTGAAATAGGAGATAGCTTAATGATAGTCCTCAACACATACTTTGATTCAAACTTTAGTGTTTCAATTATTGTCCTAATTGTTAAAATAATTCTTCCTTATTTAACCCATGAGTCTCAAAATAACCAATATATTTATAATTCAAGACATAGGGAATGCCCCTACTTGTTGCACCAGATGCTGGTGTCAAGAATATGGCAAAGAAAGAATAAGAAAGCTTAGCCTAACCTTCGTGGTTGAATTCTTTCCCACACTCTCCAATTCTCCTTCTAGTAACACCCTAGGAGTACTTTAACTTAATTTGTGAGGATTTAATGTCATTCATCTACCTAATCTAATTAACATGTTTAGCAATATCAATTCAAGACTCAAGTGTGGATCTTTAACCATCTAGCTACCACAAACCTGTAAGCTCATAGATTAATGACGAAAAGGGATTCATAAACTACCAACATTACCATTTAAACATAAATTCCAATAGAGGTTCCATACATCACTAGCTTGAGTCAACACCAAATGCATCATATGATTACATTTACAATTAGTGAACCATATTATAGGATTAACTAAGTTCTATACCAGGTATTATGAATTAGTACATTAACTACTAGTTTAACATGAGACCTAAATCCTCAATAGATACATTTTAATTTGTCAAAAATACATACTTATACACTTGGCAACATAATTACATGATGATGCTATATAAAGAGAAAATACAAAATTTAGTATCTACTCTATTTAGATCAGTCAAAGTGTAGCCTTCCCCACACATGATTGTAGTTCATGGATTTTCATCCACTTGCTTTCTCTTATCCTTACTCGAAGAGCCTTCACCTGAAATATTGTCCCATGAAATAGGGTCAGATGTAAATATCAGTAACCAAAAGTAAATTCCATTCATATATTCTAATTTAATTAACATATGTGCATAAAATCATATAAACATAAAAAAATATACCAGTCATATCAGCAAATGAAACAATTAAGCTATCAGTGACTACTCTTATACTGGCAATCATATTTTCACATGTTAAAGACCTATAACATTAAGAGAGGACCGTCCATGGAACTTATTCCATAATGAGCACAACCAGAGCTTAATGTATTTAGAGTTTGATCATAGCCTGGTGCTCGATTGAAACACATGCACGGGTGGCAGTCGCACAACAACTCCATCATAGACTTACAAGGTCTAATCACAATGTAACAGATAGCCAACCAATTCATTTAGAATTTAAAATCATACATGTGTAGCAGATATAATATTAAAATGGACATATGCATAGAATTAAATATGAACCTCGGTTACTTTACTTGTAGACAATTCTTTAAGAGCCAACAAAATGCTATTTCAGCCTATAGACACAAAACCAAATCATTACTATCCCAAATCATCATTTATATCATCAAACCCATTACTCAAGGAATTAAACTACAAAAGATTACTTAGAAAATACTTACCCAACTACTACAAGAACCAAATTCGGATTTGATTGTTCCCACACCATAAATTTTAGAATATCACCTTAAACTCTAGGCAAATTCACACAAAATTAATACCCATATTATACATCAACTATAGGGATCTCTAACTAGTAGAAAAAGTATCAAAATGAGAGGTTTATACTTACCTAACAATACCTCTAGCTCTAACTTCCAAAATTTCACCATGGAAATATCAAACAAGTTTCAGATTTAGGGTGTGGGTGAAATGCTCCAAATAAAAAACTAATCAAGTCAAATTGAAAAAAAAAAGAGAAGAGGATTAAGTTATATGATAATTACTTTGGCTGATTTTGAGTCTAGAAGTTGGAAATGGTAGATTTGTCCTAAGAACCTTGACCTCTCTTTAAGACCTCCAAATTTTGTTTGCCTTTTATGTTTTTTTCTACAAAATGGGGAGGGGGCTGATGGTGTGTAGGGTTAGTTGGGTTTAAGTTAGGTCCTACATGGTTATAGGCTGACGCAAAGGCCCAATTCCAAGTGGGTTTTAGATTTATGCTTATTAGGCCAAATTTCATGAGTTCGACTACAGAATTTTGATTGGGTTAAGCTAAGTTCCAAGAGTCAATCTAATTTGGGTCTGCATAATGAATGTTGGGCTAACTATAAGAGTTCATGTAAATTGGGTCTTGGACCTCTATTTCACTAAACCAAATTGGGCCATTACTAGGTAGTGTCTCTTGGGCCAAGCCTCACAATAAGAAGTTGGTTCTACACCTAAAATCAATAGGCCTCCATTAATCTTTAACCATGACCTACTTAAATTAATTTTGGGGCTAAATGAAGTTTCTAGTCCAATTGAATTTTAAAACCATATTAATAATTTATTTCTCTATAAATTCCCATTCACATAGCTTACCTAATTATTCCATAATAATTATTCTTAATTAGTCCAAATTTATGATTAACACCTTAATTAATTTTGGGGTGTTACAATATGGATCGGTATATGGACTTTGAAGACATTGAACATACTAAAAGATATGATAACAAGAAAGAGGTTATATTAGAATTTATATTAAGGTAACCAATGATTACAAGTTCATAACTTAAACTTAGAAGCATGCATGATTTGTATGATTAATGTATCTTGATCATTTGTTTCATGACATATATGAATTATCTATATCTTTATTAAGAACAAGATTATGTTTATTGAGGTTATGAGTGAGTTATCTGTGGCTTGCCTATACTTTATTAAATGAGGATTTATGATTATGTTTATTGTTGTTGAGTTATTTATGTCTAATGGAATATTTGTATATTGACCATGAAATATGACTTAGATAACTTGGAATGTAATGTAAATAACATGATGATTATGTATGTGATGTTAATTTAATGCTAAAATAGGAAAAGATCTTACGATGGAGATGGGGTTTTTGAGGAATGCAATCTTAATAGGAGATGATCTATAGGAAATAGGATTCTCATATCCCAATTTGGAAATAGTCTCCAAGATATAAGGTTCTTTAAGGATGACATTCTAATAGGAAAGGTCCTCATCGGCAGAGACAGTGTCCTCAGGGGGTAGAAAGCCTATAAGAAATTGTTTATATAAAAAGAAGAATATGATCATATAAGAACAAAGAGGGCTAAAGCCCCTCTCAAGTTAAAGTCCTGTTCTTCCAGAGACAAGGTTATGATAAGGGGTCACTAAAGGTTAGGAGACCTTCATGTGACTTCAGGTTTTAGGCTTTAGATTAAGGTTTATGATTCTACTATAAGGGACATCCTTGTAATGTTTACTCCTATCCATGAAAGTGATGATATGTTTTGATGATCATAATAACTAAGAAGAATGGCTTTCCTCCTTAACGATATGAAAAATATAGGTCTCACACTAAGTAGTATTGGATACTTGGTAGGTTACCTTTGATTTCAAAATCTTGAGTTTGTATCAAGTAGCATGAGATATTTGGTATGGTACTTAGGAAATAGTTTTTCCTATAAATAGTGCTTTTAAGGAAGGATCATCTACATCTCCTTAGAAAAGTTTGCACACTGATATGGCATAAATACCTTAACACACTAATATACTCATTGAAGTACTATTCTATGTGAGGTATAAAGCATGTTAATGTTTTATGTATGTAATAAATGAGCATGCTAATATGTATCAAGTTTATGAGATGTGCAAATATGATAAATTGAGCTTGTTATTTAAAAAAAGGATCTTGTTCAATTAGCATTACTTAATGTATGACCTTATGATAAATGGTATTATGCTGGTATGTCTGCTCTTGTATCTAAATGCATGGTATGGTGCTTGGATGCAATTAGGTGAGATAAAATGAGTAAAGAGCATAGATATACTGATCATGCCAAATTATGAGATATCTATATATGACATGTTACACATGTTACTTCATTTGCAAAAATCATATAGTTTAAAAGTAATTATAGATATATGTTTATTATGTCTATATGTATCGCTGTATGTTGTATGTTCTTCTATATGTGCTCTTATGTTTATATGCAATATGCTGGGATATCTTTTCTATTCTTCTTTGTTCTAGACAAGAGGATATAAAAGAAAATGTTTTCTGCACACGTAGTAGTTAAACCATTACTAGTTTTTAAAATAGACAATGTTCTTATTGAAATTGTAAAGTCTCATATAGTCAGTAATGTGTTCAGATAAGGACATATGTTCAATTTAACATTATACTGATAGTAAATTGACATGAGAGACTCAAGGAATTATGAACATTGGTAGATCATAGGAAGAAAAGATGTAGAACACTTAGCCTTATTATTAGATGATTGTGATAATAGTTTTATGATACCAAAGAATGCTCAGTTGTATAATTTAGGAGTCCTTGTATTTTCTAGTATTATCTCATACTTTAATAGACCTTTACAGTTGGAACGTATTATTAAACATTCTATATCATATATTAAGAGGACCACATGTTAAATATTACAGTAATTTCTTTTAATGATATTTTAATGACAAAATAGCCAAACAATATAGCTAGACATTCTAATTAAATAACAACCAAAATTCTGCCACTTAGATAAAGTAAATAGATTTCATAGCACCTAAAACATGGATGTTACATTTTGCATAGTTAATTCATGCATAAGTCTTTCAAAAATCTTTTAGTCATTGGAGCTTTTTTTATCCTCTATTCCAAACTTACTTTTGCATAATTTTTGCCTCTAAAATTACCTTTATAGGCAAGTAGCCATTGTAAAAATCATAGTGTAACTTTTTTCCTTTTTCTAAATTTATGGTTGTTGGAGTATGAAATCAAAATAGCTTCATTTGTTGGCTTTGGTTCAGCATCACAACTTCAATGTAGTGCATTATAAAGATATAAATGTTGGAAACTTGATTCTTATCTTGCTACTCCTCTTCTAAGATTTCTTCTGGTTCTTTTAATGTAAATTAGTCATTCCAACCTCTTAATAAGAAAGAAGTGGTCTAGTTTTGTTGTAGATCTTGTAATTATGCATTGATGTCTAAATCCATCCTTCGTTTATGTCCTTTTCTGTTTCCATGCAATCTTCACCTAAAAGGAAAGATTTCAATGTGATCAGATTAGCATTTAACACATTTTAAATTTCTTTGCCAATTGATACTTTTAATCATTTAATCTTAAGGATTTTGTTATTATTAAAACATTTAAATCACATTTGAAACCTTAGGGCTAACATAAATTACTATATGATCTAAAGAGACATATACATATTGCTTTAAATGGTAACCAAATTATCAATATAAAAAAGAGAAAAAAATTAATCTACAATTTTGTAGCTTTATCATAGACCATGAAGAGCTTGGATGTGTTGGTTTTTACATTAATAGACATGAGTGTCATTCAATGCACATAAAACCCTCTGTCTATTAAGCTATATTGATAAAGAAAGAAATATCTTGTATCTATTGATAGTCATGATGCTCCATTTTCCAAGTATTAATTCAACCATCAAGGTTAAATTCCATTCTAAAACAATCTAAGGAAAAGAGACTATAGACATATTGACGAACATATGTGAACAAAAAAGATTAAGGGATACAAATTTGCAAATTTTATTCAATAAAAAACTGCCATAAAATTAAACAAAAGTTATTTATATGTTCACCCTAATTAATTTTTGAAAAATAATAAAAATTACAAATAAATAAGAAAAATGACTAAAACAACTTTGAAACACATGAAAATGAAGGATTTTCTTACTAAAAATGGACCTCAACCATGTAAACTTAAGTTGAGATGGCAACAGAGAGCTTCTCATTAATATGTAATAAAGCCTAAAACTCCTCACGAATCAAAATAGCTATTTGAAGTTAGCTTGCTTATTAGCGACAGACCTTTCTTTTAGAGTGTGTTTGGTTGGGGGTTTTTGGAGTGGAGAGGAGAGGAGGGGAGGGGAGAGGAAGGAAGGAGGGTAAATTTCCCTTCCCTTTAAATTGGGGGGTTTTGGAGGGGAGGGAAATTTTTTAATTTATAATTTACTTTTTTGCCCCTTAATTTTTTAATATTTTAAAATTTTAATATATTAACATTTAATAAAAATTAATATAAATTTTTTTATCAGGAATTAAAAATAAAAAAAATTAGAATTCATAATTTTTTTTTTTGAAAAAAATTGATATAAATAACTTTTTATAAAAAAATTAAAATAATATAAGGGTAAATTTGTCCAAATATAATTACCTCCTCTCTCCTCCCCTCCCTTTCCTTCCAACCAAACAGAACTTATTAGACCCCCTCCCCTCTCCTCCATTAACCTCTCATTCCCTCCGTTGAACCAAACAAAGCCTTAAGCTTTTCATGCTGAGGCTACTCTATAAACTCATTTGCAATACATTCTATGTTACATATAACTTGACATAATAATTATGTTGAAAATTTCACTCATATGCAAGAAGTCCTAATTTTCCTTTGTAATCAACAATCACATTTAAGATAATAACCCATTCGGATGTTGATATTATAGTTTTTAGGCATTACTTAAGGTTATGGTTTTTTTTTCCCTTGTTTTATTCTTTCTTTTTTTGGTTCATGTTTCGGCTCCTTCAATGACTCCTTTATTTTCAGTAGGTTTTGTATTTTGAATTTATTCTCTACTTGCTAAAATTTTTAAATATGCTATTTCGGTCATAATTGGTTTATATTTTTTTTGGTCTTGACTTCATCTTAAAGTATAAATTTCATAAACATTATTTGCCTTTCCTATATTGTGTATTTTCATATTTATAAATTGTGGTTTGAGAGACGGGGGTATGTAGATTTATAACATTTGTACCCCTTGTAATAGTGATGATATCAATACTTTTCACATTCTGAATTCATGCCCCTCTCTTACTTATTTGTGGTCTTATGCATGGTTTATGTTCAAATCCTTCACTAAGCCATTTTCTAACATGCTAATTGTGTATTATAGCTAAGATGGTTGAATTGTGCTTACTACTGTAAACTAGTTAGTGTAAATATTCATCTTATTTTTTCATAGTTGTCATTTTCATTTCTAATGTAGTTTTGTGTATAAATTGCTTAGCATAACTGACTTTCTACATTTCTTTTTCTAATTTTTTGGTTTTGTTAGCTTCTTTGCTTGCTAAGTAAATTATATAGACCTCCCTTAAGTTTTGTTAAAATTATATGAATTTATCTTTTATTTTTAAAATATACACAAATTTTTCTTAAAATAAAAAATTACATTATACTTTAGTCTAATTTTAAAATTTTGGACTAGAATACTATTCATTAACCTAAATACATTTTCTTACCTAAAATATCCTTTTACATTTTTTATGAAGGATATTTTAATCAAAAAATTTAAGATTGGCGTAAAATGTATATTTTGAAAATAAAAGAAATATTTGCTATAATAACCCAATAAATCAGAAATTTGAAGTAAAAGGAATTTGATTTAAACAAGTAATTAAAGAATATATTAAACTTGAGGAAAAGGTAAAATGATTAGTTAAACAATTAACAACCCAATGAAAAAAAAAGAGAAATATATGTTAAATAAAATAATTAATATAGAAAACTTAATAGAGAATTTTAATTAACACTAATTTAAATAAATTATGGGTTTAAGAAATTTTATAAAGTATTCAAGTTCAATATATGTGTGAATCTAATGAGTTTAAAATTTTAAAAATTGTGGGATATAATAGTAAAATTTAATATTATATAAATTCAAATTTATAAAATTTGAAGAGTACATTTGCCCATCTCACCTCAATGTGATTCTGCCACTAATTGGACACATGCAATGACTAAAAGGGTTATGAGCATGGTCCTTTGAGTCAATTTATATTTTCATTTGCTATATCGTTCGTTCCATTATATGTTTTTAGCAATCGTAGTAGGATTTTTCTTTCTTTGTAATTTTTTTATCCTCAATAAAAAAAAAATTAAAAAAACCAAACATGCATTCTCTTTTGATATATTCATACGCCTATTTCTATTTCTACTGTCGCTCGTAGCATTTTCATCTCTTTTGATATATTCATACGCATGAATTTCTCTTCCCCTTAGATGAGAAGTATCTTTATGTGCCGTAGCTACCCCATCACGTATCAGATTATATCACTTATATAATCTCAAATGCATGCTGGCACGTGACTTGGGGAATAAATTTAATGACTTGTGAAAAGTCTGCCTTTGCTGCATGTTGCTTACTTTAATCATATTTAGATTTAATTAATTAAATTTTTATATATACTTTAATTATTTATCATAATTTAGGATTAAAAATAAAGAAAAGATTTTATTCATTCAATTATTGGAGGACAGAATCATGACCCAAAAATACCATGAATCATAATCGTCACAGATATCACAATTCAATCTAGATTTATCCGTTTTCGTAGATTTGAAGAGGATACGCAAATAAGATTTTATTTTTATTATTATCAATTATGAAAGGATAAAAAGGATAATTTTTATGATACAAAAAATGTTTAAATAAAGAATGGACAAGATATTTTTGTTGGCCAAAAAGTGGCTTTTGGTAAGGCAAACTGAATATTCGATTTTTCGCAAAAGTCACGAGCCCACGAGCACAATGAAGAAAATGGAACCAAAAAAGAATTTTCTTTTTGAGGAATTTTTTTTTTTCAAATGTCAGGTTGTCTGCAGCTCACATCACATGGGTTGCCTATCTGTGTGATTAAACGTGACTGCCAGCGAATCTCATTGGCTGGGCTCCATTGTTGGTGTGCGATTTGAATCTTTGAACTGCCTTTGATCTTTTCGATTCCGTCCTTTTGTTCTTAGCTCTTTAATGCATTCTTTAATTTTAATTATTTATCGGCTTATAACAACTTACAGTAAATTTAATAATGTTAGACACCTATACTTGCACAAGCTTTCGTTGATTTTAAAATTTTGATTCTAACAATTTTAGGACACGTTCGGTAGAGCAAGGGAAAGGAAATTAAAAAGAAAAAAATTGTGTAAAATATCTATTTTATTTTTTTGATTATTATTTAATTATTATTCAATTATCAAAAATAATAATATTAAAGATATTTTTTATTTTTAAAATTATTTTTTTATTTTTATTTTTATACTTAACTTTCTTTCAATCAAATTCACTCTTAGTAAGATGTTTATATTTTTATTATTAAATTTTTTAATTAAAATATGATAAATATATAATTTTTTAATAATATTATAATATGTATATGATTTAATTAAAAATTATATAATTATTTATTATAATATTATTAAAAAATTATATATTTATTATATTTTAATTAAAAAATTATTAAAAAGTATAAATAATTACATATACATTTTTTTTAATAATCAACATCTTTTTTATAGAAAAGTAATCAGGAATTAACACCTTAAGTTTAGCTTTCTAAAAATTTTTAATTTTCTTATATAAATATTATTAATATTTTTTAGTAAGAAATATAATAATATAAATAAGGTATTTCAATACCATTGATTAAGAGATTGACATGCTCAAAATCTCTTTTTATTATCACATTTACGTATGTCAAATATTTACTCCACATGTCAGATGTCAGGGGGCAGAAGGTGGCCTACTTACAAATTTTGTGAAGTTTTCTTTTTCTTTTTTTGGGGGAAAAAGAAATGATCACTAAGGGTAGTTCGGTATCCGTGCAAAGAGCTGGGAAAGGAAAAAAAAAAAGAGAAGTTTGAGAAAATTATAATTTTATTTTTATAAATATTATTCAATTATTATTTAATATTTTTTAATAATAATAATAATTTAATTATTAAAAATAAAAATATTATAGATATTTTTTATTTATAAAATTATTTTTTATTTTTTATTTTTATTTTTATTCTAATTTTTTATATGTCAAACAAGTCTTAACATATATTTTTACTAAAATGATTTGAAATAGCATGAATGATCGAGAAACATTAGTAAAAATTTTAGCATAATTTATATATTTTTAAAGACATTATAATATGAATTATTTGCATATAAAATATTAAATTTAAAGCTACTCACATATTACTCAAATATTTCATTTTTACACCACACTTAATAAATTAATCAAGTATATTGAAATCCTATATAATTTTATCCAGGGGATCTAAATCCTATAATTTAATACAAATAAATTACTCATATATTTACAATAAAATTTATACAAAAGAAATTGATCACTAGATTTAAATGCAACTAACTTGCTAATTTGTAGCACAACAATGTTGAGTAGAGTTTAGACAATTGAATTGTAATAATTTAAAAAGAACAATTTAATTGACCTGAAAAAATAAAAAATGCGGGGCATGCTACTCGCTGATAAAGTCCCACTGCCGATTCACAGCGCTCACTGCTCACTCAGCGTCAGAGCTCACTACATAAAAGGCAGTAGACCCTCAAAAACTTGCAGCCCTCATTGCCTCAGGTGCTCTCTCTCTCTCTCTCTCTCTCTCTCTCCCTCCCTCTCATTGATAGTATTACTATCTATCTCCAATGTGATTCTCTTGTTTCTTCCGTTTGTTTACTGGGAAAATGTGATGATTGGCAAGGAAAGTCCATTTCCAAGCATTGTTGTCACTCAATCTGTTCTTATCGTCACAGATTTAGGGTTTTATGACTTTGTTTCGGTGATGTTCGGGGACCAATTTATTGTGTTAGGGTTCTAGGACTTGATTTGAAAAGAAAAAGAGTTAGTGTTAGATTCAGTGATTTGCCTCTCTTCACGTCATTTTCTCGCGAACTGCTGCACCATTGTTTTCGAAGAGAATGTGGATTTTCTGTTGAGCTCTATAATTTCTTCTCATAGTGTGGGATTTTAGATCTTTTGTGGCTGTGCTGGAATTTATTTTTTGTGATTATTTGCTTAGAATTAAAGTCAGCGTGTTTTTCCTTTTCGAATTAAGATGAATACTTTTAAGGTCGTTTCCCGAGACATCATATATAGTCACTGGAATAGTGTAATGTGAGTGGGAAGATGGACGTCTTTTCAAATTACTTCATCTATGCATGTTTTTGGAATATTAGATTCAGTGCTCTGCTTCTCTTAACGTCATTTTCTTGCATACTAAAACTAAACAGACTTTCATTATATTGCTTTTGATGTGATTGTAGATTCTCTGTTGAGATCTGTATTTGCATTTTCATAGTGTGGGGTTTTCGATCTTTTGTGGCTGTGCTGGAATCTGATAATTCTTTTTGAACTATTTGCTTAGAATTGAAATGAGCGCGTTTTTCTTTCAAATTCAGACAAATATTTTTAACATTTTTCCAGAGACATCTTATATGGTCACAGTAATAGTAAAATATGGGTAGGTTTATGGATATCTTTCTACATAACTTTGTCTATGCATGTTTCCGGAGTTAGGTGATGCCTACATTCTCCTTATTCAGGGAATATCTCAATATAGATCCTCGAAAATCTACTTTGAAATTTAAATTGATTGCTTTTCTCTCCATGATTCAAACTACCTTGGTTCTTGAATAGTGAGCTCTTTGTTTACATACACATGTGGATCCCTGAGTGTAGTCATTATTTCTTTTCATTTTAGCTACCTAAGAATTAGATTTGATTATGTGCTCTCCTTTTGTGACATGTAAAGTGCATAAGCGACATGGAGATTATCATGTCATCTCATTATTGACTTAATCTTTTCATTCGAAGTCTTTTTATAACATGAATATAGCTACTAGATATTGATTTTACGTTGTCAGTGTGGTTTGCCTCTGTTAGTGTTAATTGGGCAAACTTGATTTACATCACTACACTTGTATCACTTTTGATAAGTCCACAATCTGCACATTTATGTTTAGGCGTTTAGCATTGTTGTTAACCAAATCTATGTGTATGTTGGTATGATTTAGGTGAATGTTACCTGTATGTGCATTTCTCTTTCTTTCAATGGGACTTCAATAAACTATTGTCATAGTTAAATCATTGGCACTGATGGGCCTCTTGGACTTATAAAGAGCTTTCAGGTGCAAAAAATGAAATTAGCTTGTATATAATTCTTACACAATCACTATTGCAAGCCTTCCCATGAAATGTGCACTTGTAATAGAAGTCTTATGTTGGCAATTGTGTTTACCACTTCAAGTAGCCAATATTTTGTTCTTGTTTAATGTTTCCATTTGAACTTACCCTCAATCTTCTTTTCTGCAAATCTTGCTAGTTGCATGTATATAAAC
The DNA here is from genome assembly GCA_026724425.1 of Erythrophleum ivorense. NCBI lineage: Eukaryota > Viridiplantae > Streptophyta > Magnoliopsida > Fabales > Fabaceae > Erythrophleum > Erythrophleum ivorense. The sequence continues at coordinate 53,994,224 of JAIUCV010000002.1, forward strand.
CTCCACTACATTTTACTCTTATTCTTTAGTTGCATGTTTTGCTTTGAGGTACCTGCATAGAGCGCATAATTGATTTAAGTTGTTGATGTTTTCTATTTGTTCTCATCTTACAACCCTCATAGATTTAAGTTGTAGAACACACCTGCATAAAATGCAGCATAGATGTACTTTTTTCTTATTTGAAAGATGAAAAACATGGTATGGGTTTTCTTTCTTGTCTGTTGTCACCATTATATCTGTTTGTATGTGCTTTAATGATTTGTTCTGGATTCAGTAGAGAATATACAACTTTGGATGCATTACTCTCTGCCCAACCATCCCCTGCTGGGGTGATGCATAAATCCTATATTTCTGAAACTTGTCGGACTGAATTTGAACCCTCATTTCATCTGTTCAGTTAATACTATTACTAATATTGAAGACATTGTAAATTTATATATATCCATACAGTTAGCACTTACGCTAGAAGCATTTTCAAGATGGTCAGCTTTTGATCTTAATTTTGACTTTTATGTCTGTGGTTCCCTTGGTTGAACAATTTTAATTTGATTTTCTTTTGATGAGAAATGAAATCAGGAGATTTATAATACTTGGAACTGTTGAAGAATAATATCAGCTATATGTGGTTTTATGTTCAATAATTAGGGACAGGATACAATAAGGTTTTCTAAATTAGGACTAATTGGGGTTTAATTATTTCTATTTCCTTGTAGAATTAGGATTATCAGGGTTTGCCTATATATTTCAGGATTATTTATGTATATCAGATTTTAATGAGTAAATTTTTTTTTTTGGGTAGCTAATTTGTATTGTTATAATTCCTTTTTCCAATGACCTGTGCTATTCCCTGTCTCTCTTGCTTCTTTCTCTCTTTATTTGTCTTTTTTGCCCCACATTAGCTTCATTATGTCTTGCTTCAGTGTCGCATATCATTTTGGAAGCTTGATATTAATATATTCTTAAATCAAACGTTAAAGTAGTAAAGGAAACACTACAATCTCTGATAGTCTTTTAACATATGACTACATCAGATTCATTGGCTGGTCTGTCTCTTAGTAAGCTCTTGAATTGTCAAACTGTATACTGAGATTTTGTAGCCTCTAGTGCCTGCAGCAGGATTCCTAACAACATATGCCCCCCCCCAACCCCTGGTGCGCGCCCCAAAAAAAAATTCTCAATAGTTTTGTGAAGGATTAATCTCAGATGCTGATAATATGTCTAAAATCTTTTCGCTTTGGTTTCTGACATAATGTGAATCTACACAACTAAAGCAATTGTTTTTCCCTCTTTGTTCTTCTAATACATTGTACTTTGTTATGTACCCCAGCCCCAGATATATTAATTGTTAAATGATCAAGTTTGGCCATTTCTAAAATTTGCAATTTTTGTTTTTACTTAAAACAGCAAAAAAAAATATATCTACTGATTGCAATGTCAGATCTTGAGGCCCCATTGCGCCCCAAAAGGAAGAAGGTTTGGGTGGACTATCTGGTTCAGTTTCGATGGATTATTGTTATTTTTGTTGTCCTTCCCATCTCCTTTACCATATATTTCCTTACGTACCTTGGAGATGTAAGATCTGAGATGAAGTCCTTCAAGCAGCGTCAGAAGGAACATGATGAGAATGTCAAGAAGGTTATCAAACGTCTCAAACAGAGGAATCCATCGAAGGATGGTCTTGTCTGCACTGCTCGTAAACCTTGGATTGCTGTTGGAATGCGAAATGTTGACTATAAACGTGCTCGTCATTTTGAAGTAGATTTGTCTGCTTTCCGGAATATTCTTGAAATTGACACAGAACGAATGATTGCAAGATGTGAGCCCTTGGTGAACATGGGGCAGATCACTAGGGTGACTGTCCCAATGAATCTTGCCCTTGCTGTGGTAGCAGAGCTAGATGATCTTACTGTTGGTGGCCTCATTAATGGCTATGGGATAGAAGGAAGCTCCCACAAATATGGCCTGTTCTCAGACACTGTTGTGGCTTATGAAATTGTTTTAGCAGATGGCCGTGTTGTTAGAGCTACCAAGGACAATGAATATGCTGATCTTTTTCATGCTATTCCATGGTCTCAGGGGACACTCGGGCTTCTTGTCTCTGCTGAGATCAGGCTTATACCCATTAAAGAGTACATGAAGCTGACCTATAAACCTGTTGTGGGTAACCTCAAAGATTTAGCACAGGCCTATATAGACTCTTTTGCACCGAGGGATGGAGACCAGGATAATGTTGAGAAGGTTCCAGACTTTGTAGAAACCATGATTTATACCTCAACTGAAGCTGTGTGCATGACAGGAAATTATGTCTCAAAACAAGAGGCAAAGAAAAAGGGCAATAAAATCAACAGTGTTGGATGGTGGTTTAAACGATGGTTCTACCAGCATGCACAGACGGCACTGAAGAGAGGGGAGTTTGTGGAGTATATTCCTACTAGAGAGTATTACCACAGGCACACAAGGTGTTTATACTGGGAGGGAAAGCTAATCCTCCCATTTGCAGATCAATGGTGGTTTAGGTTTCTGTTAGGCTGGTTGATGCCGCCCAAGGTTTCTCTGCTCAAAGCCACTCAAGGTGAAGCTATCCGAAACTATTACCACGAAATGCATGTCATTCAAGACATGCTTGTTCCTTTGTACAAGGTTGGAGATGCACTAGAGTGGGTTCACCGTGAGATTGAGGTATATTTTCTCCTCTTCCAGTCATACTTCATAAAATTCTTCCTTGAAACTTATTTTTCAAACTTATTGTCATTCAAGAGCAGGCCGTTCATGCTTTTACTCATGAGAAGCTAAAGTTGGAGCTGATATCTCAGTTTGTTTGTGATAAAGTCCATTTGCATTGTCTTTTTGTTTTTAAAATATCCGAAGCACTTGATCCCATTTTTTTTACTCCAGTCAAGGAGTTCCTCTTAAAAACGATTATTTTTCTTTTTTATTATTTTTCCCAAAGATACTGGTCTTATTAGTATATAAGGACAAGACTTTGAAAAGTTATTTAGACGTTTACCATTAGATTTTTCAATAAAGACATAATATGTGGAGGAACTTTTTGAAAAACTTAATCATATAGTGTTAAGCTGGAAAAAAAGTCACCTGTAATATTATTATTAGAGAATGTGATGGCAAACACCTACAAACTGTATTTAAGTTATATCCATTATCTAAGTAGTTAGCTATTCAAAAGGATTTCCTCGTTCTATTTCCATATAATCTGATCTATAGTTTGGAATTCTCAAGAAGCAAGTTTTCTATTTTTAATTTTTAATTTCCTCATTTTATCTACGTCTTCTCATTTGGTTTTTTTAACTCCTTTTTTATTTTTTATTTTTTATTTTTAATTTCATTTATTTTTATTTTTTAAACATCAGGTATATCCTCTTTGGCTCTGCCCACACAGACTGTTCAAGCTGCCTGTTAAGGCTATGATTTACCCAGAACCTGGCTTTGAACTACATCGCAGGCAGGGAGACACAAAACATGCTCAGATGTACACAGATGTTGGAGTTTACTATGCGCCAGGCCCTGTTTTGAGGGGTGAGGTATTTGATGGTGCAGAAGCAGTGCGTAGAATGGAGGATTGGTTGATTGAAAATCATGGTTATCAGCCACAATATGCTGTGTCTGAGCTGAGTGAGAAAAACTTCTGGAGGATGTTTGATGCTGGTCTCTACGAGCATTGTAGGAGGAAGTATGGAGCTGTTGGGACCTTTATGAGCGTGTACTACAAATCAAAGAAGGGAAGGAAAACTGAGAAGGAGGTGCAGGAAGCCGAGCAAGCGCACCTTGAAACTGCTTATGCAGAGGTTGATGAGCCAGTAGATTGATTTTAAAATTTCAGATTGTTTGATGCTAGGATATCTTGCTTCTTCCTGTTTCTGAATTTTTCGTTTTGCTGTCGTATGTTCGGATCTCGGGCTTTCTGATAGCAGTAGTTGCTGATACTGTTTTGGGGTTTCCATTGACTTTCGTGGATTGTGTGGACTTAACATGATGATCTAGCTAGTTTGAGACTTAAATGGCAAGCTATTTGTGGGTTTTATATCTCCTATTAGTACATACTATGCCCGTGATCCATAAGAGCCAAGGCTTTGCCAGTGAGAAAGTGGCGACATGAAGGATCGAGGTTCTCTTAATAACACATAATAAATCAATGGTTAAAAAAAATATTGAAATCTCCAATATCATTAGTGCAAACTTAAAATTGAGTAAAACGTGAGCATTTGGTAATTCTATTTGTCATATGTGGTTTTCTTTTAACTAATGATCTATTTTTAATTTAAATTAAGTAATAGTGCAACTAAGATAATAATTTTATGAGACATTTTTACTTGAAAATTCTATCCCGAGACGAAAGATTTTGATCATACTGGTCCAACCAGTGGTTTATGTTTTTTCTGTTTTTCTTCCAATTTTGATTGGTCTTGTGATTTTTGTTCAGTTCATAGGTTTTTAGCTGAACTCTTTTAGGGGTTAAGTTCCTGATGAAAGGACCCATTATTAATTTTTTCGGTAAATCAATACATCAAGAAGTGTTATAAATTGCTTTTTAACCGTCCTCTTATTCGGATATCAAATTAATGATTGCATAGATATTTTGATATTTCAAAGTGTACCAGAGGCTGGAAATAGGATTATTTGGTATAGTCACATGACTCACATCCAAGAATTAGTTGATATGGTATTTGATAATCCATAATAGTTGTTATAACAACATATTTAATTAAAAAAATTCTTAGATGATATTACTTGATATTAAAAAAAAAAACCAAAATAACATTTTTTTAATCTCAATCTCCCCCAAAAAAAAAGGAGCTACAACAATGTGGTGAAATAGCAAATGTGCAAACCCGTCCAATCAAAGGTTTATTTTTAATTATTTTTACTAATTTTGATTAGTTTAATAATTTTTTATTCAATTCATTGGTTGTTACTGAACTTTTTTATGGGTTAACTTGGACTGATGCAAGGACCTATTATTAATTTTTCCAGTCCATTTTGGCGAATTTGATTTTCAGTGTTTAACATCATAAATCAGCACTTCAAGAGGTGATATAAAGCGCCTTTTATTTAGGAAAAATTAGTACGGATGACTCAAATAATACAAATATTATTATGAAGGACCTTAAAAATTAATATTATTCTTGAGGACCAAATGAAATTTGGTGCACAAGAATGCCCTCTGTTAATAAGCTTCTTGAAACCCGCGCAATCTACTCCATTGGGTCCCTCTTGCCATTTTTGTTCCCCACGAAGTCCAACGACCTCCATGATCATCCTCCTTTGTTTCTGGAGCTGTTTGCCCCTTAGTTCGTCAGCCTTCTTCATTCATCCTTCCCTTATTTCTTTTACCTTGCATCAGATTCTCTTCTCATCTCGCATCTTGTTATTTGTAGCTACTCACAGTCATGGTGTGAGTAGAGCAGAACAGAATGGCCTAGCCTTTTTGTATGATTGAGTAAGTAGCAATTTATGATATGCTACATCTCTCAAATTCTCATAGTTAATGGCAACTTCTTCTTTCTGTGCTTGTTCAAGATAGTCTGCACCTGGAGTTATAAGGAGTTTTAGATGTTTAATAGGTTTACTACCATTATTGATATTTTGTTTCCATCTCAGAAAGAATGCAATACTGATAGAAATATTGTTACTTCTTTTTAGGAATATTACTACCTACTTTTGGCTTTATTCCTATTAATATTATTGTTTTGGTTTAAAAAATGACGAGCAAGTTTAAAGCTTTCTAATTTTTTTAGGTGTAGTTGTGATGAGTAGAAGATGAAAAATCAAATGTCAGGTGAGGTGTTCTGCTACTTTCATTTAGGTGGACAAATCTTAAAAGATTCAAATAGAAAGATCCATTACGAGGGGGGTCGAACAAGTGGAAGACTGAGAAAGGAAGGTATATCCTTGGAAGAATTAAGGAGAGAAGTAAGATTATACATGGACTGTGATGACAATGAAATGGAAATGAAATACATTTTGAAATTTGATGCCTCTTAGTTATTGGACCTGGTGGACGATAATGGTGTGCAACAACTGATCAAATACAATGATCAATGTATACATATATATATAATCAATGGGGAACAAACCAGAGTATCACCACCCCACTTGGTAACAGGATGAGAAATTAGTTTTTTATGACTTGTTCAGTAAATATCTACTATATGTTATAATTTTAATTGGTATACTTGAGTATCGCCCCTAGACTGATAAAATGTGAAATGAATGAAAATGCAGAATGAATTCAAATTCAGTTCATTCCACTACTGGGTCTCCTTCCAACCGGGAACTTGTACTTCATCCATGTGCAATACAAAGTGTCCCTTCACCAATGACTAAATTACATTTTGCTAAGTGGACAGATTTGATTGTTGGGTGCGGGCAAATTTTTTTAAAATACTGTTGAATTGAGGCAAGCACTATATAAGTATAGTATTGCTCATAAATTTGGATACGCTTTCCTAAAGAACAGCCCCTACAAGATGATTGTCAAGTGTAATGTGGAAGGATGCAAGTGTAAGCTAACAGCGTATGCAGTGGCTAAAAGCACACCCTTCCTAAGCATGTGAACCTTTTATAGTAAGCATGTGCATTTAGCACATGATAATTTGGTAGTAACTCACAAGTAAAGGGCAGACTTAGTAGCTTTCATAATGGTTGAGAGTATCAGATCAAGTAGAGATAAAACGCCAAATGATATTCGTGGTGAGCTGTTCAGAGAATATGGTTTGGCATTAAGTTACCATCAAGTATGGAGGGGGAAGGAGAAAGCTTTAACTGATATTAATGGGCTAGTAGACCGGTCGTATATGCTAATCCCTTAGTTGTATAATCGTTTAATAGAAACAGATTCAAAAACTATTGCAATATGGACTTCATCGACGAACAACTATTTTGAAAGGTTGTTCATTGCATATGGATGCTGTATAACTGGCTTCATGCTTGGTGCACGACTGATATTGTACATTGATGGTTGCCACCTCAATGGACCATATTTGGGGACTCTCTTAGCTGCATCTACGTATGATGTAGAAAATGACTTGTTTCTACTTGCTTATACAATTATCGGTACAGAAACATATGATGATTAGGTGTAGTTCCTTCGAAAGGTTAAAGACTTAATTAGTGGTATAGAAATAACTCTAGTTTCGAATCGCCACAATGTCATAATCAATGCAGTAAGAGAAGTGTTTGGTGGGGAGAGACATGCATTTTGCTATCGACACATAAAGGAGAACTTTAGTCGTGAGTTCTTAAAAGTTTGCAAAGGGCAAAGAAGACGGTGTAAGAATGATGCGTTGAAATTGCTAAATGGGATTGTGTATACTTGGTTGGACACATACTATGTGAAAGCATTAGAAAAATTGAGGTCATTCTCCCCTGAGTTGGGTAGATGGGTGGAGACCCAGGCTGATGTTGATAGGTGGGCATTAGCCAGATTTCCATACCGACGATGGGATAATATCACAACTAACCTTGTAGAATCTTTTAATGCATGGATAGTGAAAAAGAGGAAGGACAATATTTGTGTATTAATCAATGAGTATAGAGATAAGCTAGCTAAAAAACTATATGTTAGCAAGGAAGGCATGGCTAAATAGACAAACGGGGTGGGTCCAAGGATTGAGGCAATGCTTAAGGAGAATGTTGCAAGGGTAAAAAATATGATAGCAGAGCACTATGGTAGTAATCGGCTCCTAGTTCAAATAGGAAGCAATGATTTGAGGGTGAATGTGGCATTAAGTGAGTGTATTTATCAAGTTTGGCAAATGTCTGGCATCCGATGTCCTCATGCATGTGCAGCGATAAAGAAGGTGCACGGGAATGTGTACTCATATATGGAAGAATGCTACTCACTGAGCTCGCAGCAAAAGATGTATATGAATACTATGATTCATGTAGAGACTCATAATATGCCAAACCTAAACGATCTTTTGATTGATGATTACGCTAACAACACCTTCCTACTACCCATCACCGACTGTCCAGCGGGAAGATCGTAGAAAAGGCGACTTGAATCACAATTTCAAGATAAGGCTAAATACCGATGTTCTCGTTGTTAAGAGGCAGGGCATAACATAGCTAGGTGCAAAACTCTCAATCCTTCTTTATCTTGATACTGTAAAAGTAGCTCCTGGGTGGTTTATATTGGTTTTTCTAAAGGAAGTGGTTAGTAGTATTGTATCTGTGTGAAAGTTAGGCTCTGTTTGTACATGGGTAGACACAACTAATTTTTGTTTGAAGGTCTAGAAGTTGGGCTCTTTTGTACATGGGTAGACAGAACTTATTTTTTGAAGTTATGTAAGTTAGGTTGTCTTTTATACATGGGCAGCATAACTGATTTTTTTGTACATGTATCAGGGACATGTAAAGGTTCTTTGTAGTGGTTACAGGGAAGTGAAGTCCAAATTTGTTGGGCTATTGGCAACTGTATGTAATACGAATAGAAAGTAATGAAAATGAAGTATGTGTCACAAGTGCTATGTGTATGTAATATTTGTTTATGTCAAATTTCTGTGCACAGGTCATGAAAAGAATTTATAGCATATTAGTATTTGATTGAACTGATTATTAAAGCCTCCACTAGAAGGTTTAGGTGTAGGCATTTTTGTGCATCTTTTCCCTCCATACTATGCCATTTTTTGTTGGTTTTATAACTTTTCCTTCCCAAATATAAGTGGAGGTTAATCATTTTTAACTTGTCTTGGGGTCTGGAGCAAACAAAGTAAAAATTCCTTTATAGTAGACCACGCATTTTCATCAACGCATGGAACTCTTGCACTTAAGGTACTCAAGTCATTTTATTTTAAGGGCATGGCTTAAAAGCGTCTAAATGCAACTGTTGTTCATTGTCGTATCAGAACTCCAACTTATTTTACTGATCTGCACGTGAATCACAATTTTAGCTGCAACCAACATTGTTGGTTTACACCTTCTATGCCTAATTAATGAAAAAATGACAACTGGCTTGGCTTATGGGATTTATAACATATAGCTTCCTGAAAATGATCAACCCAGATAGTATCACACACAGCAAATCCAAAGGCACCGTTGAACTTTGGAGATTCATCAAATTGGAGAAAGATGTTAGGGGATTCAGCCAGTGTAAGGATTTTCAGCAACTAAGTGTTCAGATTTTAGATTCTGTTTGGTATTTAGGGAACTGATATTATAATCCACCATTGGTATAACACCAAACAACAATCCACCATTGGCAGGTCATCAGAAAGAAAGAAAAAAAATACAGCCAACAGATCAATTATTCCTCCTCTGGTTTTCGTTTTTGCGAATCCTTATTGTTCATAATCCAATGGTATAGAGTTTTAGGACTATTACCATGAAGCTTAGGGGGATCACTACTGGATTTAAGCACATTTTCATCCATTTTTAGGGACTTTCTAAAGTATAATTACTAGTGTTGTTTATGTCTGTTGCTACATGTTTTTAAGATATTACTAGTGGCCTTCAGGGATTTTACTACCATATTTAGGTTATGAGTTTAGGACCTTAATGGCCAACTTAGTGATATGACTTAGTGGACCTTAAGCAAATAGACAATAATATGTCGGCAAAAAAAAGAAACTCAAGGAATTTTATAATCTTATTATAATCATAGCAATCAAATATTTACAACCATTAGTTTACAAAGTTTACAAGTTTACAAGGCTGACAAAACGTTCTGGTCTGTAACTACAATAATACAAAGTCTTGGGGAGAAAACTATCAATATATCATGACTTCCTGGTTTGCTTCCCTTTGATTGTTGCCCTTGCAACTGCCATGACATCACCCCAGCACTTGTTCAGTGGATGGTTCACCAAGTCTCATATGAGTTGGACACGGAATGCATCCAACTCTTCTTGAAACTACAATCATTTATCCATGAGCCACTAGGTAGTAAACTATAACAAACAATAAAAGAGATGCTTAAACTGGAGTATATATTGGCATGGTGCGCCCTTCCCACTCAGGCTTAGGTTCCCCAGTCCACAGTTGCAAGTTTTTATCAAATATACTCCACAATCATCACTGAGCAACAAATGAGATATCATAAAGTTAGGATTATCCATACAGTACTACAAATATTGTGAGTTCAAAGTAATTCACTTATATGTTTGACTGCTGGGGCAAGTTAATGTATTTCATGGTGACAACTAGGCCTGCCGCCACAAATTTCTTTGGTTTCAACAGTTTTAATAGCGTGGCCAACCGGTCTTTGTATTATATCACCTAGAAAGTATCACACACAGCTTAATCATTACAATTAACTTTAACAATTACATTCCAATAGAATACAACCTAATTTTACTGTGATGTGGGCCATCTTCCTCTACCCTGCATTGGTCCTTTGACTTAATAAGTCAAGGATGTATAGAATGCATGCATGAGGGTCTAGAGCAAAGCAGAACCAGTGGTTCATAAATAGCACAGGGGCGAATGCCTGCAACCATTTCCAAATGACTAATACTTTCCAGGGGAACAGGCTAACAGAAAATAACAAATACCCTATAAGTACGTTACCAAGGTGCAGTCCATGATGTTATAGCCCACTTGGTTGGGCCACAATTTTTTCAGCAAATGATCCATATTGTACTGCTTAATAGGTTTCAAGAGGGTTCTCTACACCAATAATTTCATAAAGTATATCAAAGAAGGATTTAAAGCAAAGGATCATTAACAGTGATATGAAATGAAAGACATATTAGTCACCATGAAATTTTCATCCAGAATATGTCATCTGACAGTCAAGTTCTCCCACTTTTGGTCTTCCATAAGCACTCTGCACACCATGGTTATCACCTACACACACCCAATGAACACAAACATAAAATAATCACTTTTAAAAATTTTATACTAGTCGAGGCATGTAAAAGTTAGACTCATTGATGTACTAATCCACTTTTGTCTACCAAGGTACTGGCACTCAGCATGAGTAAGATAAAAGTCAAACAAATCAACTACTACCCTAGTAACAAAGCAGACACATTTACTCACTAATATTAGTACATCAAATACATTTCCACTTTAGCAACATCAAATGAAATAACCATTGATACATATGAATTTTCCCATACTGATACACATACTTATTGCTATTTGCTTGGGCAGCACGTGAAGTGCAATATTCATACACTATCTTTTTCTCTTTCTCTCTGTTCTGGCGTTAAGGGCTTCCTCCACAGATGGTGACCATTTGAAGGCCTTTTGACGTTGTCGTACTAACCTGTGTGGGTGTTATTGTCCCTCAACTTTATCCTTCAAGCTAGGGGCATATGGTGTTTTTCTCTTCTTTAGCTCAATCTCACTAGCCCTTCTAGATGATTCATCCAATTCATCATCCTCCCCATCTCCACTTGACATGCGTCCAGGTGATGCAGCTGCTTCTTCTCTATCCCTTGCCTCATCACCAGCCACGTTACCTGCAAAGGTTTCCTCCATGTCACCCACATGAGTCACTATATGGGTAGGGCTGGTAAGTTCTATTTGTAGCATCAACAGATCTTCAGCAAAGCCGTGAGCAAAGATCAGGAGTCTTTTATACATTTTCTTGATACCCTACAAGGTTCCCACAAATAATAGTTAGTTCACAGATGCCTAAGAACCCTCAACACAATTGATATTCAGGGAAAATTAAAGTTTAGGATCTAAATATAGAAAAAATTCCTCAACTGGACCTGTTACCATTGGGTTTAGGATAGATTACCACTGACTCAAAGCAAACACCTTAAACCCAGTGGTAATAGGTCCTTCATAGTAGAAATACCTCAACTCCAATTCTCCCTTGAGTTGATTCAAATATAGGAAGTGGTATCAAATGGTGAAATGCTGATTCCGAAGGGAGTGCGCGTGGGCCTTTGGTATTAAAGATTCCCTACATCCAAAAGTAATATCAGAACATTTGGTAAATTACTAAATAATCATATAAGCCTATATAGTAGCATTATCATATATATATTTAAATAGAGAGTAGCTTACCTGAGCATGCTCCTTCTCAAGCTTAACCCTTTCTTGGATGTGTTGTAGGGTCCAAAACTTAATAGCATTAGCATTGCTAGGGAAAACTACATTTCCAAGAGGAAAATGCTGTAGGAAAAAATACTGACCAAAATTGAACTTGTCAGATGTGTGAAATAATAGGTCAAATAAATATATAGGTAATAAACCATATCATCAGGAGTGGCAAACATCCTCCAATGCTCTTCTTCTCTGCTCTTTTAGTGGAGCTTTTTTGAAGCTTACCACTTCCTTTACAAGAGTAGATAGGATAAGTTTTGTCCAGTCATACGTGGCTGCATGGTTGATGTCCATAATTGTAAGAAGCAGTTTGTCATTCACATACAAGCTAGATGTCGGGCATAGGAAAGTCCCTAAGGCAAACAACAAAAAAGCTCGCTTGAAGTCTCTGCTAGCCTTGCCTCTTAATATAATATCTTTTACATCCTTCAATTTTTTCCCTTAAACTTTCTTCTGACTGTATCCATGCCTTCTCCCTCTAAACTATCAGGTATAGGCTGGCCATTGATGGGAATCCCCATTATGCCATGGACATTTTCGGCTTTGAGCAGTACTCGTTTACCTCTAATTGATAGGGATATAGTTGGAACATTAAAGGCTACAACAAGCTCTATGCACAAGTCCCTTGACAGGGTTTAGAATGTCAAATCTAGCAATTTTCCAAACTCCATTTCCTCCACTAATTTATTGCGTACAGTGTTATTTCTAATAAATTCACAACTTCCTTGAACTGAGAGGGCGAGCACCTTGTCCCACGTGGTATCTATAGAACACAAATAATTTAATAACATAACATGAACTCATTAAATGAGGGATTTCAGGGATGCATAACAATAAATTTGTCCTTACACGGGAATGTCCAGGAACATGCTCCTTCTTGTGCTCCATTCGCTCTTCATAAGCTTCATCCTTATACCTCTTTTGTTCACTTGGCTCCAAGTTCTTCCACTCTGCTAGGATTGTAACATTCCCCTATAGAAGGATAACCAACAATGTTATTCATTTCCACACCATATTTTAGACATCATTTGCTCTACAACAATTATGTTGCCTACCTTTTTAACATTGTGGAACTTTCCTTTATTTTTTTTTTAATAAAATTCAGCCCTAGAAATGAAAACACCCACCTGATTAAGTCTTTTTTCAATTACCATAAATCATCACCATGTCATAAAATATAAAAAAATATCACCTAAACTTCTACAATCCAGATATGTATTTGTATGAGGTATTGTCTTTATCTTCTGTTATACTCTATCTTGACAATTACAAATCAATACCCTTCAACCACAGTCACAAACAACCAAAGAAACCATCAATAATCTCTTCCTATACAAACAACCAAGTGTGATTGATAATGACTCCACACATGCCAGCTATAAGTAATACAACCACTGCATTATAACTAACAAGCAAAATAGGAAATTTATAGCACACATGCTTATTATATATGTTGCATTATACAATTAAATTATGAATGTTCTATACGCAACCTCTATTAATAATTCATACATTAATTTTGCCACATTATTACCAACTTTAGTGTTGTAGCCCATTACTACAAGGTTTAGGTGTGTTACTATTGCACCTTAGGAAAAATACTGCCATGTTTAGGGATATTCACACATACTGCCCTACTTCATTGACCTTTAGCTATGCGACCACGAAGTTTAGATATTTTCTACTCCATTTAAGGAAATTTATTAGGAACCATGGACAACCGTTACTACCATATTTATAGATGTTACTCTTATGCTTAAGGACATTTACTACCAGGTTTTAGGAACTGTTATCTATTATTGACTTTTAGGCACTTTACTTCCAACTTTAGTTATATTACTACTTAATTTCAGCAAATTTACTACCATGTTTATGGATTTACCATAACATATTCATAGTTTTAGAACTTACTCTCAGGTTTAAGGACTTTGCTAAGGGAATTAGGAAATTTTACACCACCGAGTTCCAGGCACATTACTCGCTACTAGATCATCAAATCAAAACTTATCCCCTAACTTATCCCATATCCCAAATTCTAAATCCAGGTTTTAAACAATATCTAATACACAATAGCATTCATCCAACGCCAGAAGGAATTTCACATCCACAGGTCTAAATCTAGAGCCTCGCTATTCACTGCCCAAATTTCCTTTGCCAACGATGCCCAGATCTACTTTTGATGTAAAAGTGTGTAAATACTAGCATTTATGAAGGAATGAAAGTGCGAATCTTTGGACCTATCGCATGAGAAGGAGAGGTGCTACTTACCTTGCTTTTCACAGATTTTCGAGTGCGGGAGAACCCGTCGAAGGCTACTATTGACACGCATCATTCAAATCGTTAAAGCATGCCTCTCTGGTGAGAAGCTATCTATGGATTTTCAGTGATCGGTTGTGAGAGAAAACTTCCAATGATTTCCACTTACCAATTACAGGAGAAATGGTCGAATGCTCGGCAATGGAAGGAGGGAGAAGCGACCAGCGTTTGGAGGGCAAAGGGCGCATTTGGATGCGATTTGATTTGAGCGACTTATTCAGTAGAGAAGCCAAGGGTATTTTTGTTTGTCGAATTTTCCTTGGTCTTGCAGCGTAATATTGAATTTTTAGGTCTTTCATAATAATATTTGTATTGTTTGGGTCCCCCATACTAATTTTCCCTTTTATTTATCATTAGCAGCATCCTCTTATTCGGAAATCTAATTTCATACCCCAATTAATATTGATTGCTCAGATATTTCAAAGTTTACCAGAGGCTAGAAATAGGAGAGGTTCATATGTTCCCGTCAAATTTCATGAAGTGTAATGTTATTTATTGTAGCACAAAGTCTAAAAGAAAAAATTTTAGTCCCGTGAGATGTTTTGCATGTTGATTCTTAATGGTTCATGTGGTTCAGAATCAAAATAGACTACTAATTTTTTTTTCCAAATTTAATAATGCCATTTATTAATATCAATAAGAAAAAAAAAAGTGAACAAATTAATGGCGAGGCCATCACAGATACAAGCATATATCCTATAACAATTTTAACCACTAAAATTCCAAACAAAGGAAGGAAATGGTTATTGAGGATACGAATAACAAGTATTCAGGATATAGAATAACTAGTATCCAAACATCCTAAACTTTAATTAAAAGTTAAATCAAAACGGCTAAAAATAAATAAATTATATTTGCGTCATTCTCCCCTTTGAGAAAGAATTTATTTTCGAAGGGTGAAAATACTAGCAATCCTCTAAAAGAATGAGATTGAGTCGTGGAAAATTATTTTCACTAATTCATATGAACATTGGATTTAAGGTGACTATCATACTTTTATCAAACAATAGTGGCTAGAGTAGTCAAAGAATCTAAGTACTAATAACAAGGATCTCTTATGATTTAGTGAAGGTGGAAAACTTGTGAAACATTCGATATCTAAGTAGGAGTCTTAAGGGCACCACAATGATAGGAATAAGTTACTACCCAAAAGAGGGGTGATTGGTGTTTTAATAGAAAGCAAAATTTTCTTTCAAATAATGACTGGTTTTCAAACTTTAAACCAAAGACTTTAAAAACTTTAAATGCAATAAAATGCAAGGCATTGAAAAATAGAGCACTTAGAAAATAAGCTTATAATGAAGTAAAGAGTATAGAATTTAATAATAAAATGCAGCAAATTAAAAGACAAGGGAATGAGATCATCAAAATTGAGTATTTATATCGGCTTAACTTATAAAAAGCTTACATTTAGCTAGACTCAACTTGAGCTTTTTACTACTTTCACAAGTTCATAACGATGAGCACTTGTGAGCTACTAGACTTGCAAAACCAAGGCCACTCACTCTTAAAATAAGATTTATAGCCAATCCAAACTCAAGGGAATCCTTCTCTTGAAAAACAAAGCTCAGAAGAAAGAAGATGAAAATGACATTAAAAAAAATTTGTCAAATAGTAGATTTACATGTAATAAGAGCATTAGGAGGCGAAAGATGTCAAATGAGTTTAAGAAGTTCAATCAAAAGTTTGGTGTAAGTTCTTAGTTTTTGATACTTTCATAAAGCCTTCAATACATAGATATTGTCTCAAAACAACCATTAGAAGTTGTTGGTTAATTTTTTTGAAAGAAAATTGGCTAGGTAGTCGATATGACTTAGTGAAGAAATTGATATGGAAAAATGAACTCTTGATCCCTATTATGAGTTGTAAGAGGAGAAAGGACATGGTTTTTTTAAAAAAGAATGTTTCCCTAAGTCTTAAAAAAAGTCAAATTTAGGATGAAGATATCAACAATGAATGAAATAGAGCAACAGAGTTTATAAACAAAAATGACAGTGAAGTTCAATTGTAAAGAACTATATAAACTCTGTAATTGACATTAGAAAGAATATGTAAGAAACTAAATAGAACTTGATTGGAAATTGGGTTAAAAGCTATAAATGAAATAATAAAGAAAACTATAAATAAAGTAATAAACAAATTTGATAAATGGCTAGAAAATAGAAGAAGTAATAATTGCATGTTTCTTGCGAGGTTTTTGTGTATCTTGCATGGTATTCCTTGCTCCCATTTATAGCTTCTTCAGCTAACCCACACATTTTCCACTAAGCCTCATTCCATTTTATTGTGTCCATGAATGCATAGTGGCCTAGTGTAGAAGATCAGAGGGTTTAATTGTCCTTCAAGTCACTATCTCACTAGATCTATGCTCACTTATTTTTTTTAGCATTTTCTATTACATGAAACGTGAGTTTTTGACTATCATTAGGGCTTTGGCTAGCTCATGTCATTGGCTAGTATCTTTCAATTGGTACTTCTTGATTGGATTTCATCAGTTGGCCCTAGCCTCTAGCCATTGTTCATAGCTTATAATTTTTGTTGCTAACATGTTTGCCCTCATTGCATCTCTTTATATGAATTAATTGTTAGATAGAATATCGAGAGGCACAATATTTTCAGGTTCTTAAATGTTTAACAATCATTCCCTATCTTGATGTCACCTTTGCAAATTCTATCTAATCAGTTGCATCAGTAGCCTAGCTATTATGATTGTTTTTAAATTCTAGGGAATTTTGCTATCTTCTCACTGTGAACACCGTATTTTGTCGAGGAAGTTTTCCAAAATAATAATAAAATTTAAAAAATAAATAAATAAATAAATAAATAAATAAAACAAATCCTTTTAGTTTAATAAGTAAAAAAAAATCAATCCAAAAAAAAACTAAAGGAAAACTCAAAAAAAGAAAAAAAGAAAAAGAAGCAAAGGCGCATTAATCTAAAATTAAAACACAAGAAAAATCAAAGGGGGAATAACAAAAATAAATAAATAAATAAATAAATAAATAAAATAAAAGAAGATAATAATACAAGAACAAAAGTGCAAAAATTAATTAATTAATTAAAAGTATCAAAAAGATGCTACAAGAAGGAGAGAATATAAAAAAATAGTTATAAAAAAAATATAAATATATATAAAGAAATAATATAAATAAAAAAATATGTAATAATAAAATAAAAAAAATAGTAAGATGACTGGAATTGGGCCAAATCAGAACAAAAAGAATCAAAACAAAAAAAAAAAAAACAAAAAGAAAGAGTTCAATCCAAAATAAGGCCAGAATTGGGCCGAAAAGAAAGAAGAGAAGTGGGCCTGTCTCATTTGGGTGTTGCACGCTGGGCCTCTGATTTCCCTAACCCGAATCCACTACCCGAATAATAGACCAGAAGCCCAAGGAAGCAGAAAAGGGAACCCTAGACGCCTCTGGTCCCCCCTCTGCTCTGGCTCTCTCCCGCAGGCATTTTCGGATGAAATAGTACGAGAGGTGAGTGCTGGCACTAGGAATTAATGGAGCAGGCAAACGCGAGGGGAGCCCGTACGTAGAGCAGACGGTGAGGTGCGCGAGCGAGAGTGAAGACCACTCTCGGATTCGTTATAAATAGAGGGAGAGTTTTTCTGGAAAGGGGGTTTTTTTTTCGGGGGATGAGAGAGGCTGAGCGAGTGTAGCAGAGATCCTGGGGAATTTTTTTTTTGGAAGGGAGGCTAGGTGAGAGTGCTGCGAGAAGACTCTGTTACCTTTTCCGGGGAGGGAATTATTGGGGTTTTTTAGGATAAAAGGGAAAAGAGAGAGAAAACCATCAGGAGTTTAGGGTTGAAGAATTTTTAGATTCAAAAAATACCTGAGGCCGAGAGTGAAGAAGGACCGGGGTCACTATAGAGGGATAACAGAAGCAGTGAAGGAGAATGAGACTTTAAGGTTCGTGGAATCGTAAAGAATTGCTGGGAATCGTAGCTAAAGAGGCATTGGGAGTCATTTTTTTCACCCGAACCCAGCAAAGGTATATTGCCTCTGTCTCTCATCCATCTTACATTTAAAATCTGGTTGGGATGTCTATTGGTAGTTAATATTGTATATAGACAATGCGATCTTGCATAGTTTAGAATTTGACTGGCAACTTGAATGATGCTAAGATTGTTTCTATTTCCATTTCACGTTCACATCTGGTCAATTAAATTGTTCAGCAGCATGTGTTTGTTTTGTTAGGGGAAATTTGATTTAACATCTTGTGGTGTCTGCTCTGGAATTTGTGGGTTGATTGATTTTGAGTTGCCTATTTTGATTAGCAAACGAATATGATGCCTGATTAATAAGCCAATAAAAGAAACGGGTTGGGTGTCACACAGTGGTCTAAGAACCTTGTACCTTGGCTTTTAACCCTTTTCGTGATTTGGTTTTACTCCCAGTTGATTTGAGCTATTAAAGAATATCGCCTCCTTTTGGTGATATGGGATAAAGAATATGGTTCTGGGATTTAGTCCGGTTTAGAAGGTTTAAAGGAGTGATGTTGTTCAGGCCCCCTTTTGCATTTGGTCCCCTTCTTCTTTTCTTTGAATTCCCAAATGAGATCCAGTTGTTGATAAGATAGCGTTAGGATTGTACACATATTGGGATTGGCTGCGGACCCTTTCTATATTTTCGAAATTCTTTTGCAAAGTAAGTTGTGTTACAAGGTCTAACTTGGTTGTCTGGTGTGGTTTCTGTCTTGCTATAATCATTATCCCGTCATGTCAGTTAGAATATAGGTTTGAGTCAATATATAGTCTCCCATATGACTCTTATTCGAATTATACGGGTATGTCTAAATATGGCAATAAAAAAGGATGTTGGCCTCTGTTCTATTGTTTGTTGGTTGCATTATGAATATTTGATGAAATAAGAATGTGATGGCATGCGATGTATCGCGTTAGGCTACTTCCCCCCCTACTAATTTTCTGCTGTGAGTTATCTTGCTTAAACACCACATGAAGGAGCTCATGGAAAGCTCAGACCGGAGTGCGCAAATGATGACACTGTTTATTCAACCAGTAAAGGGACAAGAATAAAAGGAAATGGGAGTTTGTACATTTTATTCTATTTTAGGCCTCTGTTTGATTTTATTTCTTTTGTGGGATTGTAAATATGCTCAAGAATGATGTAATGACTCCTAGTTAGACACTTAGCACACACTATCAAATTAATGTTTCATTTTTTTTTCTTTTTTTTTTTCGTTAACTTTCGTGTTAGAGTTGCCATGTGGGATTTCTTGTCCCCTTAGGCATATAGTGACAAACCAAAAGGCCATGTGTGGCAATGAAGCCTCCTTGACGTCTTTTGGGTTCTAATTGTGCATTTTAATATTTCGGGCTCCAATGGCCCCATTTAAAAACCAATATTGTTTTTTTAAAAAAAGGAGAGTAAAATAGGAGAAGATTAATAAAAAACCATTTTGAGTCTTAAAGATTCTTCCTTTCTTGAAGTTTCTTTCAAAAAGAAAAATGATGATTTTCCAAAATCCGAAGTTAATTATTTAGAGTTTGTCCTTTCCAAAAAATGTTGAGAACAAAATAAAATACATAAGAAAAGAAAAGGGATTAAATAAAAAAAAAAGGTCGAACAAAAGGAAAAATTTTCATACCTGAAGACAAACGTCATTTTAAATTTTAATCTTTAAACAAAAACAAATTAAGAAAAACTTGACAAAAATCGAAAACAGATATAAAAAACAACAACAACAACAAAAATAAAAACAAACAAAAAAACAAAAGAAGAGAAAAACAAAGTGGGATTATCCCGAAAATAATAATAATACTAATAAAACTTAAACAAACAAAACAAAAAGAAATGGAAATTAAAAAAAAAGAAAAAAAGAAAAAGCAAAAACAAAAATAGAAGAAGATAAATAACAAGGGGCAAACAAACACAAAAAAGAACACATAATAAAAAATAATAATAATAAACAAAATAAAAATAAAGATAAAAAAAACTACAAAAATAAACAAGCATAAAAGATGAAAACAAAACATAAAGAAAAAATATATATAAAGAAAAAAAAACACAAAAAAAAAAACAAATGAAGATAATCTAAAAAGGAAAAAAAAAACTTAAACAAGACAAAACACAAAAAAAAAAAATCAAATGTTTAAACAAATAAAATAAAATAAAATAAAATAAAAAAATATACAAAAAAAAAAAAAGTAAAACACAAACTAAAAAAAAAAAAGAAAAACCTAGAAAAAAGAACATATGATAACAAAACAAAGTATTATAATAAGTATAAATATTATATCAACAAAAAAAAAAATCAACAACACAAAATCAGTCAAAAATTAAAACCTCAAAAAAAAAAAACAAAAAAAAAAACAATAAAACAACAAAAAGAACAATCGGAAAAAATCAAGAAAATAAAAAGGAAACAAAAACAAAAAAAATTAAAAGACAATTCAAAACAAAACCAAAATAGAATTGGGAAAAAGGAATGACCAAAAAAGAGGAAAAGTGAATCAAAAATCAAGAAAGTACGAAAATTTAAAAAACAAAAAAAAAGCAAAAAAAAATTTTAACAAGGGATAATAGAAACAAAAACAAAAATTGAATGAAAAGCAATAAAAAAATGATAAGGGAAAAAATTGAAAAGGTAAGAAAAGAAAAATTAAATTTCTCTTTAGCAAATTAAGACACATCAACCAATTTCAAACTCGTTTTATTTGTTAAAGAAAAAAGTAATTTTTATTTTCTTTGTGTTTCCAAAAAAAATAAATAAATAATAAATGAATAAAACAAAAGAAAACAACAAAAAAAAAAAACAAAAACAACAAAATCTAACTTTCAATCGAATTACGTGGACTTTGATCCCTCTAAAGGGTACGTAGGCCCTAGGCTCTCATCCTAGGTCAAGTCCGCCCTTGTAAATAAATATTTTTCCTTTCATTTCATTCATTTCTTTTCTTCTTGAGTTTCTTTCTGTCTTATTTTAACATTGATTTCTTTTTTTTTTTACTTTCAACTTTATTTCCTTTTATTTCTTTGTTCCTATTTTGCATGTGATTTGTTAGGGAGAATTGAAATAGAATTAAGGCCATTTTATTTTTACACAACTAATTTAGGGTAACCGTTCTTAGTAACGGGTGTAGTGGGGTGCCTAACACCTTCCCTACTCACAATCGACTCCGGGATCTATTTTTCTGGTTTGTAGACCATTTTCTAAATAAAAAGGTTTTTCCAAAGTTTTGCCTTTTAAAAATCAAAAATTTGGTGGCGACTCCTGAACCCTATCTATTACACCTATTTTAATTTTAAATTTCGGTTCTCAATTTCATTTGAGAAAATCGAATTTTACATGAATTTTTCTTTAAGAGAGGCGCCACGCGGTCGCATTTTCGGGTGTGACAGTTTGGCTACTGCACTGGGGAGAGTTTGAGAGTCAAGCCCAATTTTGGTTAGTTGTGCAAGATGTTATGGCCTTCCTTTTATTTTAGTTCTCCTTTTTGTTTGTTGTTTGCCTCTCATTATTAGGGTAGAAAACATGTCTTTCACATGCTGGTTTCGTGTGCTTTATTTTCTTGATTGTGTACATAATATGTGTTAGGATAGATAATATGAGGAATGAAACCTTAGGGTAGATGACCATGTTTGTATATATTACTTCTTACTTCCGTCTGTATATATATTTTTCTACCTCTTATTCTGTTAATCTGCTTAGCAGATGAGGGTTGAGTAGTCCATAGGATAAGAAGGTAAATGCCCCCCTCACACACGTCACTGTGACACAATATATCACACACATTATAGGCCCTATACCCGAGTCTGAGTGTTCCTAAGTTAGTAGAGGTTTATATTCATTTCCCTGTGAAGCCTTGTGCTTCCTCAGGCTATCATGAAGACCTCGCCTGAATTGTACCTTGTTATATGGATTGGACCTGTGTAGGATCTTTTTCCTCTCAAGGTCGAGTTCATATAATGAGATCCTCATCTCACGGTGAGGGCAATTTAGGGACTAATGATTAGGGGTTATAGATCCGCCATAAAAATTTGCACCCATAGTCAAGCCATAGATACTTCCTAAATAGATAGAGCCAGATTTCTACAAACCCATAACTTAGGATCCATCCATATTAGGACAAAGGTGGGGCTTCCAATCGCTTATACATTACATCCACGCATCCAATGATATCCATAGGAAAAGTGACACCTCGTCGCTATTTACTGGAATAATTAATGATATGTCATTGCACGATTGGACATACATTAACTATGATAAAAGTACGCATTAGCTAAACCGACCATTGCCTAGCGGGTTTTCGACCCCGGAAAGGCCATAATCGCATTCCTTAATCCCACAAAAGGGAACTCATTCAGCATACATTCATTTTCTTCACATATTCATAACATGTAATGAAAGGAGGTAAGATAAGCTAATAAATAATACCTAATCTATTTTCATTAAAATAAACCTCCACGAAATGACGAATTTCTAATAAAAAGTAGGTACGTTCAAAATTTTGGATGATTATAAAACCCGTAGGTTTTGCATTACCAATGTGTGGATGTAGTGTTTCGACTAGGGATTTGAATTGTTTTTAAAGCATTGAATCATTTAGAAAGGCATATTTCTCTCGGTTTAATTGTGGTCTCTGTGTTTTCATGGAGCAATAGGCCCCTCAAGAAAGAGTGCCATATTTTCTATTATTTCTCATGTCGGAACACTACATTCGAAGTCATAGTATGAATGTTAGTGGATCATTATATTAGCTTGTTGAGCATCTCAGTGTCAATTACGTAGGGAGTTATTCCTTCTTAAATTGATCCTCCCGCCTTATTCTCTATGGGATAATAAATTCCTTGAGGATTAGGTGAGCTGGCAAGTTAACAGTAATGATACGCCAACTAATGAGTTTTGAACATCTTTGACACAGTGAACGATTATCCGAGTTCATTGGCATAATATTGGTAATGGAACCTTTGGGCAATGGGCGATATCTAGATACAAGACAGACTGGCTTAGTTGCGACGGGAGTGAAGTTTAAAATCAAGGCCGAAGCTGAATCAGTCAAAAGTTTAATTGCCTTAAGCGGGAAGTTGAATGGAAGGCATATCCGAGATTTTCGAAGGGATTATGGGGATATTTTGGACTTGCTACGAATACGAGTCCAGCTAGAAGCACTTTCTGCCTTGGCCCAGTATTGGGATAGCTCACTAAGGTGTTTCACTTTCACTACGTTCCAGATTACACCCACTTTAGAAGAATATGGGGGCTTTATGAATACACTTGTGGGAGGGGATACTTCAGTTTATTACTATCCTGGACATTTGCCATCGAAACGCACAGTGGCTCAAATCTTAGGGGAAGATCCTAGTAAGGTCCATCTTCATCAGAGAGGACAGACTGAAGGTCTTTCAAGGAAGTCTGTGGAAAAGCGTTTGGAGATCTTAGCTGAAAAGGAAGATTGGGTGACTTTTAAGAGGGTCCTCGCTTTAGCCATATATGGAGTGGTATTATTTCCATCAGTCGTAGGAATAATCGATTTGGTGGCCGTGAGTATCTTATGGATGGTGGAAAACCACCGCGTAAACCCGGTGCCCGCAGTTTTAGCAGAAATGTTCCTGACATTGAGTTTTTTTCAACTAGAAAATGGAGGGAAATTAAAGTGTTGCTTATAGCTCCTCACAGTTTGGGTGTTCAATCATGTTTATGGGAGGAAGTATCAATTGGGTCAACGACATGACACCATCCACCACCCGGTTAGGGATTTCCTTAATCGTGAAGGTTCTGTTTTGTCGTCTTCAAGAATGACTCGTGATGATTGGGCTCAATCCCTTGGTCAGTTAGACGAAAACACAGTCTGGTGGAAGCTCGCTTGGTGGGAAAGCGAAGAAATCGTATATTGTTGCGGGGAATTCCTGAATGTACCTTTCATAAGCCCTCGAGGATGCATCAATTACAACCCGTCGATTGTTTATCAACAGTTTGCATACAAGCAAGGCATTCCATCTGAAGAGGCAACGCGGCTGATTCACTTCTATCATAATGATCCGGAAGCTAAGATGCTTTGTCAAAAAATAAGAAATGTGTGGAACCAAGTAATATGTAAAGGGAAATGTGAACTGGGCAAGCAAATTGTAGCTACTACTAAAGAATATCAAGAGTGGTTGAAGGAGAGAATAAAAGGGGCTAATCCTTCTTTTGGACCGACAGATCCCATGCTCGGCAACGACCTGCATGCAATTGATGAACAATTAGCGAGGCTAGTCGAAGAGAAAAAGGAAAAATTGAAGGGTTTAGAGGAAAAAAGACAAGAACGCCTGAGGAGTTTAAACCAGATGAGAAATGAATGTGTGGTGTTGCGAGCTAAGGCAGATAGGGTGAAGAGATATAAAGGAAGTATGGGGACTGTCGAGGTGAAAAGGCTAAAAGAAGAAAATACAAGATTAAAAAGTACGATTGAAGAAGCTCAATAACGGGTGACCGAAAATGAAAAGAAGATATGTATCGGTAAGGCTCAGTTGATGAAGGTCCTCAAAGAAAAGGACGCACTAGAGAGGCAAATGCAGAAACTTGAATTTGGTGGGACTAGGCATGAACTGAACATACTGGTCAAGAAATTGGAATAGAAAATGAATGAAATATCCATCATCAGAAGTGACAATGCTACAATAGTCCAAAACTTGGTAGAACAACTTAATCAGCAAGCTGAAACGATTGAGACCTGGAAGGTAGTCCATGCAGAGCAAGCTGCAGAAAAGGAAAGGTTTCGATCCTGGTTCAGAAAATTAATCCTCCTAGCTGATGAAATCCTCCCTAGCTTCACAAACACATTGAAGGTAGCTAAATGTTTAATTAATCCATTAAGTGCACCAAAGGAAGTGACGGAGTTCTTTATGTTATGTAATGACATAGTAAATGAGTTGAAATATCTCAATAGTTAAGTTTCAAAGAATGCTGATGTAATGTATCCCTTGATACTTTGATCTGACAAAAGAATTGTATTTCCTTTATGATTTAGACATGGTTCAAATCAATACAAAGACCTGATCATGTAGGGGTCTTTAATTCCCTCTTGCGTCAAGTGTCAACTTTGATATTCTTATGTGGGTTAATAAAATCCTTTAAGAATCAAGAGGCTTGATGTTCCTTTACCAATTACGCCAAAACGGTTAATCTAAATTAAACGTACCTATATATATTAATGACGATAATAATAAAATGAGGGAAGTATTTTTCAATACCACTAAATTTGTCTTCTTTTTCAAAAAAGAGAATAGAAAAGTCAAATTAAGGAAGACAATATTGCGCCTACGAAATGCGTCCCATCTAACCAGATCCGTCCTACTAGGATATACGACACACGTTCAAGAACTAGGCTCATGGAAGGACATCAAGGGGAAGATAGTCAGAGAGCTGAAGGGAATACAGTCGCACTGAATGATCGAATCACAACTATAGAGAATCAGATGGCTCAAATGAGCGAAATGATGAAGATGTTGCTGGAAACCTTCAAGGGAAAAGGCACTGATGATTCGCCCAGCGCATCTAGTCATCCGCCCGTCACTGCGCAAGTGGGGGTAAGCTCACCCGGAGTGGTTATAACGGAAGCACATTCTAGTTGAGTGCCTGGCCTTGTGCTGCAACAGAAAAGTGCACAAAATCCTCCCGTGGTGACGGTTGACAAGCAGGTTCCCCATGATGAAGCAAAAGACATGCAAGATTTTCCCGGATATGACGATATATATACCTTTCAGATCCCAACTGTGGATGATAAAGGGAAGAATAATGACGCTAAGGAGGATTGGGAAAGAGAATTAGGGGAGGTCAAGAATCAACTGCGTGATCTACAAGGCCTGACCACCTGGGGGTCATTGGACATAGAAGAGTTATGCTTAACTCCTGAAGTGTTAATTCCGAAAAAGTCCAAAGTTCCGGATTTCGCTAAGTATGACGGCTCCAGCAATCCAATTTACCACCTTAAGTCATACTGCACAAAGATGACTATTTGGTCAAGGGATGAAAAGTTTCTGATAAATTTTTTCCCAGAGAGTTTGACTGGGTCTGCCTTACTATGGTTTATGCAACTAGACCATTCCAAGATTCGCAAGTGGAGAGATCTCACAAATGCTTTTATGAAGCAATATAAATTCAACCTTGACACCGCCCCAACTAGGGAGCAACTGAAAAAGAATGAGTAAGAAGCCAACTGAATCATTCAAAGAATATGCCCAAAGGTGGAGATTAATGGCTTCCCAAGTTCAGCCTCCGATGATTGGATATGAATTCTGCTCATATTTTATTCGGACACTATCCGATCCGTTTTACAAAATCATGTTGGGAACTCACGTTACCGATTTCGCTGATTTAATCGAGGTTGGGGAGAGAATTGATGCAGATATTCGAGATGGAAAGCTCACATCCCCTTTAACGGAAGGTGGGTTTAGAAAGGGGCAAGTTGTGAAGAAGAGAGAAGGAGAGGTGAGCTATATTCAACCTTCAAGACCATTCCCGCGACAACCTGTGTCTTATCAGATTGGTAGGGGAAATGAAAGCCAAAATCAGTATAGATCGACAGTGATTGGACAGGGACCCCAGGAGAGGGGAACCCATGTAAGGCCAAGGGACAATCATCCATGGCCCAATTTCAATTCTACCAATGCAGAGTTATACCAAAAATTGCTGGAGGCAAAACTCATAGGACCGCGGTACGTGAAAGGGATGCAACCACCATACCCGGCCTGGTATAACCCCAACGTCTCCTGTGAGTATCATATGGGAACCCCAGGGCATTCAATTGAGAATTGTATCACATTCAAAAGGAATGTGTTGGATCTGATAGAATCTAACCATATCCAGCTTAAGCCCAGGGAAGATTCAACAATTGCCACTAACCCTCTTCCTAATCACGAGCGACAGGTGAATGCCATTGAAAATGAGTTAGGATTTTCCAAGAATCTCGGTGCTATTGGGTTGTCCATGAAAATGTTGTTGGCCAATCTTCGATTAGCAGGGTATATGTTGGAGCTATCACCAGAAGAGTCTGTCAAAATCGTCACTGGGCCGCAGGCCACATTTTGCGATTACCATCAACAAGATACAGATCATGATGTCGAGGGTTGTACACAGTTCCAAGAAGCACTGACGGAATTAATGACATTAGGAATTATAGTTATAGAGAAATCTAAAGAAGAAGTTTGTGTAACAGATTAGAAGTATGTGGATTTTGTTATCCCTACCAAGCAGTTGAGAATAGTTACTTTAACTGTCAGTGATCCTTTTCCAACCTCAAGTCCTCTTACCCCAGAATCATCTCCAGTTATAATCCACATGCCAGCTCCTTTTCCATATGAAAGTGATCGCGCCGTACCTTGGAGATATGAGGAAATCATTGAAGATCTCCCGAATCATGCAGTAATCGCCAAGGCAGAAGGCCAACCCATCACAAATATAGCCGAGGCAAGAGGGGTCACTCGAAGTGGTAGGGTTTATCTCCCTGCCAATATTAATAAGGACACGAAAGGAAAGGGAGTTGATAACAGTAAAGAAAGAGAAGGAAAGGGGGACTGTGCTGATGAGGAATTCCTACGGATCATGAAGCAAAGCGAGTATGACGTGGCTGAACAATTGAAGAAAACCCCAGCTTGTATTTCAATGTGGTCTTTAATTATGAGTTCGGAGGTACATCGGCAAGCTCTACAAAAAGTATTAGAGGAAGCGTATGTGCGGCCTGACGTTACCCCAGAAAGGGTTACCAATATGATGAATATCGTCAAATCTACATCTGCCATTTCATTCTCTGAAGAGGAGATTGTAGGGTCGTCCGCCAATCAACCTAAGGCCTTGCACATTACTTTAAAATGCAATGGCTTTATAATTGCAAAGGTCTTGATTGATGGAGGATCAGCACTTAATGTGTTACCCTTAACCACATTTGAGCAATTAGCAATTGAGGAAGCACACATTGAAAAAAGTGATATGGTGGTTAGAGCATTTGATGGCTCTAAAAGGGCAGTGATTGGCAACACTCGTTTGTCCTTAGAGATCGGGCCAAAAACATTCGTGGTGGACTTTCAAGTCATGGATATTGATCCGTCCTATACGATGCTGTTAGGTAGACCCTGGATCCATTCCGCCGGTGCTGTACCTTTAACCTTTCATCAGAGGGTCAAGTTTATTGATGCAGGGAGGATAGTTACAGTCAAAGGAGAAGAGGAGATAATGCTAAGTAAACCCAGTACTCTGCCCTATATTGAAGCTGCTGAACAAGAGATAGAAACGCCACTTCAAAGTTTAGAGATGGATGGACCCAGGCGTATCGTTGGGAATGTTAATCAGACTGTGGTCAAAATGTTAGAGAAAAATGGGTTCAAACCTGGAAGAGGACTGGGAATAAAGCTTCAAGGAATTGAACAGCCTATTAGTCTCCCTGAAAATCCCAAACGTCAAGGGTTGGGATATGAACCTTTGCTGTCAAGTCAGCTAAGAGCACAACCAAGCGCAAAGGGAAGTAAAGAACAAGAGAGGCAGAAAATCCCTCATATCAGAGAAACCTTCTTGAATCCTTCAGGGGTCTCTGACCAATTAAGCATTTCAGTGGTTGATGATGGAACTCCACAAAGAGTTAAAGCTTGGATCATGGTCGACGATTCCGAAGAAAGATTGGATAACTGGAAAATTAAGGATAACACTGATGTCGTGACTTTAGAGTAATTGTTATGATTATGTTGTTCCTTTGTTTTACTTTGTTTAAAGATGTCTTTCTTTATAATTCCAGTCAGTACTTTATGAATGATAGTGGTATTTTGTAAATCAAAGCCCTTGGATATCGTACCTTTTCCTGCTATACTTTTTCCTATTCGTTCATTTTCCTTTTATTTCTTCCTCTAGGAAATCATTTTCCTCGGGACTCCTGTCCAACGCAGAAGTCCTCGAGCCCCCGTTGAGTGATTTATGTGTTATGACAGATATGCATGATTCTGAATCTGATAATGAAGAATTAACCCAAATCTTCGAGAAAATGCTTGATTTTGAAGATAAAGGAATATGCCCACATGAAGAAATAGTTGAAAATATTAACTTAGGGACAGAGGAAGATAAGAGGGAGATTAAAATGGTAGATAATCCAGAAAAGAGGGAAATGGTTTAACTCTTTAAGGAATACATGGACGTCTTTGCATGGTCCTACCAAGACATGCCTGGACTCGACCCCGAGATCGCCTGCCATGAGATTCCTTTATTCCCGAATGTTGAGCCAAAAAAGCAAAAATTAAGGAGAATGAGCCCCGACATGTCTTTAAAAATCAAAGAAGAAGTCATGAAACAATTAGAGGCAGAGTTCCTTCAAGTGTCCACGTACCCTCAATGGGTAGCCAACATTGTACCAGTCCCGAAAAAAGATGGGAGAGTTCGCATGTGTGTTGATTACAGGGATTTGAATAAGGCGAGCCCGAAGGATGATTTTCCGTTGCCCCATATTGATGTCTTAGTTGATAATACGGCATGCGCCCATTGGTATTCCTTCATGGATGGTTATTCAGGGTATAATCAAATCCCCATGCATAAAGACCATAAGGAGAAGACCACATTTATTACACCATGGGGAACATATTGTTATAGAGTGATGCCTTTCGGATTGAAGAATGCGGGAACAACTTATCAACGGGCCATGATGGCACTCTTTCATGATATGATGCACAAGGAGGTTGAAGTGTATGTTGATGATATGGTGGCTAAATCTGGAGAAGGGGAAAGCCATGTGGCAGTTTTGAGAAGACTATTTGAGAGGTTGCGAGAATACAAGCTCCGCTTAAACCCCAACAAATGTATCTTTAGGGCTTTAACTGGAAAATTATTAGGTTTCATGATAAGCCAGAAGGGAATAGAGGTGGATCCTGATAAAGTAAAAGCAATTCAAGAAATGCCCTGTCTTTAGACAGAAAAAGAAGTCCGTAGTTTCCTGGGACGGCTAAATTACATAGCAAGATTCATTGCCAACTTAACTGCAACCTGTGAGCTAATTTTTAAATTGTTAAAAATGAACTACACTAAAGGATGGGATAGTAACTCTCAACAAGCTTTTGACAAAATTAAAGAATATCTATTAAATCCCCCGATTCTGGTTCCTCCCACACAGGGACGACCGCTGATCCTATATTTAACTATCTTGCTGAAATCTATAGGGGCAGTATTGGGACAGCATGATGCCTCCGGAAGGAAAGAGCAAGCCATTTACTATTTAAGTAAAAAATTTAATGAATGTGAGGCCCGCTACCCATTGATTGAGAAGACTTGTTATGGATTAGCATGGACCACTAGGCGATTGTGGCAGTACATGCTCTATTTTACTAATTGGCTAATTTCTCGAATGGATCCCATCAAATATATTTTTGAAAGCCCGCATGTGTCTGGGAGGGTCTTGAAATGGCAAGTGATTCTATCAGAGTATGATATCAAGTATATGACGCAAACGTCTTTGAAAGGTAGCGTTATAGCGGATCACTTGGCTGAAAATCCTTTGGATGAGTACCAACCATTGGATTTCTATTTCCCTGACGAGGACATACTGGCTATTGAGGATGATAAAGATGAAGGAAGCGGTGATGATGGACAATGGAAGATGTACTTTGATGGGGCTGCAAACATGTATGGCTACGGTATTGGGGCAGTAATCATATCCCCCGAAGGAAAGCAGTTCCCAGTGGCCATTAAATTAGAGTTTGAATGCACTAATAATGTAGCTGAGTATGAAGCTTGCATTAATGGACTAAATGCGGCTATATCTTTGGGATTAAAAAATCTCGAGGTTTATGGTGACTCGGCTCTCATAATTCATCAAGTGACTGGAGAATGGCAAACAAAAGATTCGAAACTGATTCCATATCAGAGATTTTTGGCTCAGTTAATCAAGCAATTTGAAGACATCAATTTTCATCATGTCACCAGGGACAAGAATCAATTTGCAGATGCTTTAGCCACCTTAGCAGTGATGATCCGACTCGACTACGGGGTCCAAGTCCAGCCACTCCGAGTGGAAGCCAGAGATTTGCCAGCATATTATTTAAACATAGAAGAAGAGCATGACGGGCGACCTTGGTATCATGACATTAAAACATATATGACAAGTAGGGAATATCCAGTTGGGGCTACTGAAAGTGATAAAAAAGTTATCCGTCGTCTAGCTATGAATTTCTTCATCAGCAATGAGACCCTAAACAAGAGAAGTCATGATGGCACACTGTTACGGTGTGTGGATGCAAGGGAAGCTCAGAAGATAGTCACAGAAGTGCATGAAGGAATATGCGGTACACATACAAACGGGCTTATGTTGGCCAAACAAATCCAGAGATGTGGATATTTTTGGTTAACAATGGAGAAGGATTGCATTGATCATGTTCAAAAGTGTTACAAATGCCAAGTATACTCTGACAAAATCAACGCACCACCAGTTTCGTTACATAATCTGGTGGCACCTTGGCCATTTTCTCTGTGGGGCATTGATGTAATCGGCCCAATCAATCCCAAGGCTTCAAATGGACATCGTTTCATTTTGGTTGCTATTGATTATTTTACCAAGTGGATAGAAGCTAATTCCTTTGCCAGTGTTACTCAAAAAACTTTCTGCAAGTTCCTCAAAACAAATATCATTTGCCGTTATGGGATACCTGAAAAGATCATCACAGATAATGCTGCTAACCTAAATAGAACAGAAATCTCTAAACTCTGTGAATAGTTTAAGATCAAACACCATAATTCAGCACTGTATCGACCACAGATGAATGGAGCAGTGGAAGTGGCAAACAAGAACATAAAGAAGATCATTGCTAAAATGACAATCTCTTATAAAGATTGGCATGATATGCTTCAGTATGCATTGCATGGTTATCACACGACTGTGCGTACATCGACTGGGGCAACTCCGTACTCTTTGGTTTATGGAATGGAAGCTGTCATGCCTATTGAGGTTGAAATCCAGACATTGCGGGTATTAATTGAATCCAATTTAGATGAAAGCGATTGGGTGAAGGCTCGATATGAACAGCTGAATATGATCGAAGGGAGAAGACTTACTGTTATATGCCATGGGCAGTTGTATCAAAAGGGGATGGCACGAGCTTTCAACAAAAAGCTTCATCCTAGGGAATTCAAGGCTGGTGAATTAGTTCTTAAAAGAATCTTGCCAAACCAAGATGATGCTTGGGGCAAATGGGCACCTACCTATGAAGGGCCTTACATTGTGAAGCGTGCTTTCTCAGGAGGGGCATAATTTTGATGGATATGGACGACTGTGAATTGCCTAAGCCTTTCAATTCAGATGCAGTAAAAAAATATTTTGCATAAGGAGAAGAGGGAGGCTCGCTAGGCTGAAAACCCAAATGGGCGGCCTAGGCAAAAGTTAGAGCACAGTAATAGCTCGCTAGGTTGAAAATCCGAAAGGGCGGCCTAGGCAAAAATTAGAGCTAAAAAAAATCAAAAAAAAAAGAGGAAAGGAGAAAAAATACAGAAGAGAAAGGGAAAGACCGCCAAGTAGTACGAGAAAATGCTTATGTAAAAGGTAAGGCAAAATCCGAAGTCCAGGATGGGTTGAAGTACGGGAGTAGCAGATTTCCACATTAGATTCAACAGAATGCATGTCTCGTATAACGCAAAAGATCACCTTGTAGGGGCAAACAAGGCTAATTATAGAGGACATCTTCGAAAAAAATTCTCAAATCCAGTTCTTTTGTCTTTTATGTGGTTTTACCTTTTATGTGCTTAGTAAACTTCTAATTGGAGCCTATTCCTCTAATAATTTCTATTGTAGCTGCACTTCATTGTTCGTTCATACTGCACCCGCTACCTTCATGTTTTTTTAATAAATTAATAACTAAGGAATGACATGTGTCAAAACAATTACTCGACACGTCAGGATTGAGGTCCTCTTTAAACTCGTTACTTTAATCGTTACCGGAAGAATAGACTAGGATCAAATATCAAATGACTTTCATTAAAGTGCCATCTCCATCTAGAACTCGATTGTTAAGACATTCAGGAGCTATGTGACGACTTTTCTTATCCAGAAGACAAATGAAAAGGACAACTGTGGTTTCCAAGATAAAGTACGAACCACTATGTTGATGGCACGTCCAGAATTCCTGATTAGAAAGCTAAAGTACCAAGGGTCTAGTTACGTGGGTAGCATTCTGAGAGGACAATATACCTTGTTTCTGTAATGGGTTAATTAAAAGCTCAACACTTGGTAATGATCCAAACTCGCATTTTCTAAAAAAAAAAATCAATCAAAATTGACAAATAAAACACAAAAGAAAAAACAACAACAACAAGCAAAAGAAAAAACATATAAAACAAACAAAACAAAAAAAAGAAAAAAAGAAAAAATAATAATAATGATTTTTTTTAAATAATAAATAAAAGAAAAGGAAAAGAGAATGGTATAACCAACGAAACCAACAAATACTAATTCATAGCTGCCATGCGCGCATTCATATCGGGGCAAATCAAATATTGAATAGAACGCCCCATAGTTCGTTCATCCTTTGCATAGCAAGCAGAAATCCTATTAGGGTAACATCCACATGTCTCATGTTTCTAACTCGCAAGATTACCTTCTTCCACCAAATCCATTGATGTCATTCCTCGCAAAACTCGGTCCATACATCATACATCTATCATACACTTCGCATATACATAGGCACCAAAGCCCTACCAGAATAGGCACCAATAAGAGTCCTGCCAGAACTGGCACTCAAAGTCCTACCAGAATAGGCACCTAAGTCTTGCCAGAACAGGCATCAAAAGTCCTACCAAAATAGGCATCAAAAGTCCTACCAGAATAGGCATTAAAGTCCTACCAGAATAGGCACCTAAGTCCTGCCAGAACAGGCACCAAAGCCCTACCAGAATAGGCACCAATAAGAGTCCTACCAGAACAGGCACTCAAAGTCCTACCAGAATAGGAACCTAAGTCCTGCCAGAACAGGCATCAAAAGTCCTACCAAAATAGGCATCAAAAGTCCTACCAGAATAGGCATCAAAGTCCTACCAGAATAGGCACCTAAGTCCTGCCAGAACAGGCACCAAAGCCCTACCAGAATAGGCACCAATAAAAGTCTTGCCAGAACAGGCACTCAAAGTCCTACCAGAATAGGCACCTAAGTCCTGCCAGAATAAGCATCAAAAGTCCTACCAGAATAGGTATCAAAGTCCTACCAGAATAGACACCTAAATCCTGCCAGAACAGGCACCAAAACCCTACCAGAATAGGCACCAATAAGAGTCCTGCCAGAACAGGCACTCAAAGTCCTACCAGAATAGGCACCTAAGTCCTGCCAGAACAGGCATCAAAAGTCCTACCAGAATAGACATCAAAGTCCTGCCAAAACAGGCATCAAAGTCCTACCAGAATAGGCACCTAAGTCCTGCCAGAACAGGCACCCAAGTCCTGCCAGAACAGGCACCTATAAAAGTCCTGCTTGAATAGGCATCCAAAGTCCTACCAGAATAGGCACCCAAAAGCTCTACATACACCAAGCATCCAAAAATCTTGTATAAATTGAGCATACCCTCAAAGATCTTGTACTTACAAGCAACTTTTACCAAGTTCCAGCGCATCCAGGTAAGTTAACTCTCCTTGACCTATTAGCTCCCCAAACAAAATATATATTTTCGTCTTTACTTATTCTTAAGCTAAGGATATCAAAATTGTATTTTTGATCTCCTTGCTTAAAGAATAAGTAAAGAGGGGCAACCTGTAAATACCATATTTTGCTTGGGTCGCTCTTTCCTCTTGCATTTGTCAGAAGGCAATCAAATTGCTCCAGACAAAATACGTGTTCTTATCTTTACTTATTTCTTATACAAAAAAATATCACAAATTACATTTTCAATTTCTTTGCCTAAGAAACAAGTAAAGAGGGACAATTGTGAATACCGTATTTTGTCCAGGCAGTTTTCCAAAATAATAATAAAATTTAAAAAGAAAAATAAAAAAAAATAAAAAACAAATCCTTTTAGTTTAATAAGTAAAAAAAAAATCAATCCAAAAAAAAAACTAAAGGAAAACTCAAAAAAAAAAAAAAAAAAAAAGAAGCAAAGGCGCATTAATCTAAAATTAAAACAAAAGAAAAATCAAAGGGGGAATAACAAAAAAAAATAAAAATAAAAATAAAAGAAGATAATAATACAAGAACAAAAGTGGAAAAATTAATTAATTAATTAAAAGTATCAAAAAGATGCTACAAGAAGGAGAGAATATAAAAAAAATAGTTATAAAAATATATATAAAAAAATATATAAAGAAATAATATAAATAAAAAAATATATAATAAAAAAATTAAAAAAAATAGTAAGATGACTGGAATTGGGCCAAATCAGAACAAAAAGAATCAAAACAAAAAAAAAACAAAAAGAAAGAGTTAAATCCAAAATAAGGCCAGAATTGGGCCGAAAAGAAAGAAGAGAAGTGGGCCTGTCTCATTTGGGTGTTGCACGCTGGGCCTCTGATTTCCCTAACCCGAATCCACTACCCGAATAATAGACCAAAAGCCCAAGGAAGCAGAAAAGGGAACCCTAGACGCCTCTGGTCCCCCCTCTGCTCTGGCTCTCTCCCGCAGGCATATTCGGATGAAACAGTATGAGAGGTGAGTGCTGGCGCTAGGAATTAGTGGAGAAGGAAAACGCGAGGGGAGCCCGTACGTAGAGCAGACGGTGAGGTGCGCGAGCGAGAGTGAAGACCACTCTCGGATTCGTTATAAATAGAGGGAGAGTTTTTATAGAAAGGGGGTTTTTTTTTTCGGGGGATGAGAGAGGCTGAGCGAGTGCAGCAGAGATCCTGGGGAATTTTTTTTTTTGGAAGGGAGGCTAGGTGAGAGTGCTGCGAGAAGACTCTGTTACCTTTTCCGGGGAGGGAATTACTGGGGTTTTTTAGGATAAAAGGGAAAAGAGAGAGAAAACCATCGGGAGTTTAGGGTTGAAGAATTTTTAGATTCAAAAAATACCTGAGGCCGAGAGTGAAGAAGGATCGGGGTCACTATAGAGGGATAACAGAAGCAGTGAAGGAGAATGAGACTTTAGGGTTCGTGGAATCGTAAAGAATTGCTGGGAATCGTAGCTAAAGAGGCATTGGGAGTCATTTTTTTCACCCGAACCCAACAAAGGTATATTGCCTCTGTCTCTCATCCATCTTACATTTAAAATCTGGTTGGGATGTCTATTGGTAGTTAATATTGTATATAGACAATGCGATCTTGCATAGTTTAGAATTTGACTGGCAACTTGAATGATGCTGAGATTGTTTCTATTTCCATTTCACGTTCACATCTGGTCAATTAAATTGTTCAGCAGCATATGTTTGTTTTGTTAGGGGAAATTTGATTTAACATCTTGTGGTGTCTGCTCTGGAATTTGTGGGTTGATTGATTTTGAGTTGCCTATTTTGATTAGCAAACGAACATGATGCCTGATTAATAAGCCAATAAAAGAAACGGGTTGGGTGTCACACAGTGGTCTAAGAACCTTGTACCTTGGCTTTTAACCCTTTTTGTGATCTGGTTTTACTCCCAGTTGATCTGAGCTATTAAAGAATATCGCCTCCTTTTGGTGATATGGGATAAAGAATATGGTTCTGGGATTTAGTCCGGTTTAGAAGGTTTAAAGGAGTGATGTTGTTCAGGCCCCCTTTTGCATTTGGTCCCCTTCTTCTTTTCTTTGAATTCCCAAATGAGATCCAGTTGTTGATAAGATAGCGTTAGGATTGTACACATATTGGGATTGGCTGTGGACCCTTTCTATATTTTCGAAATTCTTTTGCAAAGTAAGTTGTGTTACAAGGTCTAACTTGGTTGTCTGGTGTGGTTTCTGTCCTGCTGTATCATTATCCCGTCATGTCGGTTAGAATATAGGTTTGAGTCAATATATAGTCTCCCATATGACTTTTATTCGAATTATACGGGTATGTCTAAATATGGCAATAAAAAAGGATGTTGGCCTCTGTTCTATTGTTTGTTGGTTGCATTATGAATATTTGATGAAATAAGAATGTGATGGCATGTGATGTATCGCGTTAGGCTGCTTCCCCCCCTACTAATTTTCTGCTGTGAGTTATCTTGCTTAAACACCACATGAAGGAGCTCATGGAGAGCTCAGACCGAAGTGCGCAAATGATGACACTGTTTATTCAACCAGTAAAGGGACAAGAATAAAAGGAAATGGGAGTTTGTACATTTTATTCTATTTTAGGCCTCTGTTTGATTTTATTTCTTTTGTGGGATTGTAAATATGCTCAAGAATGATGTAATGACTCCTAGTTAGACACTTAGCACACACTATCAAATTAATGTTTCATTTTTTTTTCTTTTTTTTTTTCGTTAACTTTCGTGTTAGAGTTGCCATGTGGGATTTCTTGTCCCCTTAGGCATATAGTGACAAACCAAAAGGCCATGTGTGGTAATGAAGCCTCCTTGACGTCTTTTGGGTTCTAATTGTGCATTTTAATATTTCGGGCTCCAATGGCCCCATTCAAAAACCAATATTGTTTTTTTTAAAAAAAGGAGAGTAAAATAGGAGAAGATTAATAAAAAACCATTTTGAGTCTTAAAGATTCTTCCTTTCTTGAAGTTTCTTTCAAAAAGAAAAATGATGATTTTCCAAAATCCGAAGTTAATTATTTAGAGTTTGTCCTTTCCAAAAAATGTTGAGAACAAAATAAAATACATAAGAAAAGAAAAGGGATTAAATAAAACAAAAAGGTCGAACAAAAGGAAAAAATTTCATACCTGAAGACAAACGTCATTTTAAATTTTAATCTTTAAGCAAAAACTAAATTAAGAAAAACTTGACAAAAATCGAAAACAGATATAAAAAAAAACAACAACAAAAAATAAAAACAAACAAAAAAACAAAAAAGAAGAGAAAAACAAAATGGGATTATCCCGAAAATAATAATAATACTAATAAAACTTAAATAAACAAAACAAAAAGAAATGGAAATTAAAAATAAAAACAAAAGAAAAAGCAAAAACAAAAATAGAAGAAGATAAATAACAAGGGGCAAACAAACACAAAAAAAGAACACATAATAAAAAATAATAATAATAAACAAAATAAAAATAAAGGTAAAAAAAACTACAAAAATAAACAAGCATAAAAGATGAAAACAAAACATAAGGAAAAATATATATATAAAGAAAAAAAACCCAAAAAAAAAACAAATGAAGATAAACTAAAAAGGAAAAAAAACTTAAACAAGACAAAACACAAAAAAAAAAAATCAAATGTTTAAACAAAAATAAAATAAAATAAAAAATAAAAAAATATACAAAAATCCAAAAAAAAAAAAGTAAAACACAAACTAAAAAAAAAAGAAAAACCTAGAAAAAAGAACATATGATAACAAACAAAGTATTATAATAAGTATAAATATTATATCAACAAAACAAAAAAAAATCAACAACACAAAATCAGTCAAAAATTAAAACCTAAAAAAAAAAAACAATAAAACAACAAAAAGAACAATCGGAAAAAATCAAAAAAATAAAAAGGAAACAAAAACAAAAAAAATTAAAAGACAATTCAAAACAAAACCAAAATAGAATTGGAAAAAAGGAATGACCAAAAAAGAGGAAAAGTGAATCAAAAATCAAGAATGTACGAAAATTTAAAAAACAAAAACAAAAGCAAAAAAAAAATTTTAACAAGGGATAATAGAAACAAAAACAAAAATTGAATGAAAAGCAATAAAAAAATGATAAGGGAAAAAATTGAAAAGGTAAGAAAAGAAAAATTAAATTTCTCTTTAGCAAATTAAGACACATCAACCAATTTCAAACTCGTTTTATTTGTTAAAGAAAAAAGTAATTTTTATTTTCTTTGTGTTTCCAAAATAAATAAATAAATAATAAATGAATAAAACAAAAGAAAACAACCAAAACAAAAAAAAAAACAAAAAACCAAAAACCAAAAACAAAAACAACAAAATCCAACTTCCAATCGAACTACGTGGACTTTCATCCCTCTAAAGGGTACGTAGGCTATCTCTCATCCTAGGTCAAGTCTACCCTTGTAAATAAATATTTTTCTTTTCATTTCATTCATTTCTTTTCTTCTTGAGTTTCTTTCTATCTTATTTTAACATTGATTTCTTTTTTTTTTTTACTTTCAACTTTATTTCCTTTTATTTCTTTGTTCCTATTTTGCATGTGATTTGTTAGGGAGAATTGAAATAGAATTAAGGCCATTTTATTTTTGCACAACTAATTTAGGGTAACCGTTCTTAGTAACGGGTGTAGTAGGGTGCCTAACACCTTCCTTACTCATAATCGACTCCCGGATCCATTTTTCTGGTTTGTAGACCATTTTCTAAATAAAAAGGTTTTTCCAAAGTTTTGCCTTTTAAAAATCAAAATTTTGGTGGCGACTCCTGAACCCTATCTATTACACCTATTTTAATTTTAAATTTCGGTTCTCAATTTCAGTTGAGAAAATCGAATTTTACATGAATTTTTCTTTAAGAGAGGCGCTACGCGGTCGCATTTTCGGGTGTGACACTCACCACTTTTGTTTCATCTTCAAATTCATGTGAAATGTTATTTTCTTCCTTGAAATCTCAAAATCAATCTTCTTATTCTCCTCAGTCTAGTAGTTCTTCCATTCCTTCCTTTCATTATAGAAGTCTAATCCTCATTTCCCACTTCCTTTCTCCATGATGAATGACATGCTCAATAGTGTCAAGCTACTAAAAGATGGTTATGCTCTTGGTCCTTTAATGCCATCAATTGAGGTAGGTGATGAGAGACTCCAACATTTTCTAGTCCTCACTAATTATCAAATGGCAATCTTTAATCGTTGATAAGCCATCTTGCCAACCCTTTTGTCAATGCTCTTGGGTTGTTTCTTTGCCTTCTTTCTGTGTGTGGCATGATAGATGTTTCCTTTATTTTAATTAACAATGGAGTTAGATAGAGATTATAAAGATATTGCAACTATCTCTTTCTACCATTCCAAAAGACATTAATCTTCTTCTTGCTGTGATCCCTTTTTGGTCTTTCATGAGCAATATTGATGTGTGTGCTATCCAAATGATAAGGTGAGAAGTTACAAGTACACTAGTCAAATAAGTAAGGAAATGGATAATGAGTCCAAGTATCAATCCCACAAGGATTGTTGGGCAATGTGTAACACACCTTCATTATTTCTAATTTATTTACTTATTTATTTATATATTTTGTTACTATTGAATTGAAATAGAAGTTAAATGAAATTTTAAGCATAGAAATTATTTGTATTATAACCAATAAAAAATTATTTTTTTTCTTAGTTGGTCTTTGGTTTCACACATCATAATTGAACAAACCTAAATATCATTGAAAAATACGTTATCATAACATTATTGTTGTAATAAGCCAAAGCATACACTAATGTTCATAATATAGATAGCGAAAATTGATTCTATCTTTTAGATCATTACTACAAATTTTTAAATAAAGTGTTGGTCTTGTCCTCCCTCATTAGCCATTGCCAACTTCACGTTTTGTATTATTTGGACAAGCCCTACGAGTGGAATTTTAATTCATATCCACTCCACCTCAATGGTTATCCATAAGATTGACATTTGCTAGACTTTTGATTGAAACATTATAAAAAATAATGAGAATTGATACTCGTAGTAGAAAATAACAATTATTTTAAAATAATGGTTTAGCTGTATAAACTATAGAAAAACCTTTTGGCTTATTCCTCTTGTTATTAGTACATCTATATAATAAGAGAAAATCATAAAAAATATACACAGTAATTTAGGCAAAATTAATACATCCATATGAGAAATCATAAAGCCAAATTTCTACATAATTTTACAAAGATGGGTCTTTTTGCTGAGCTTACACTAAAAGGAATTCATCACACATCCCATTCTATTTTACATCCAAAATTCGTGGATGCTTACATACAAGTGATTCCTAACATATTT
Source organism: Erythrophleum ivorense (assembly GCA_026724425.1). Classification (NCBI taxonomy): domain Eukaryota; kingdom Viridiplantae; phylum Streptophyta; class Magnoliopsida; order Fabales; family Fabaceae; genus Erythrophleum; species Erythrophleum ivorense. Next base: position 54,035,478 of record JAIUCV010000002.1, read on the forward strand.
TTGTTATACTGTCCCTCTATACTTTTGTAACAAACTATTGGAAAATTTTACTTACAAATCTACATTAGTGGTTACATATTTATCTTAAACCAACTCCAATCCTTAGATACAAGGGCGGGTGATGATAGGCATCTCTTAACTTACAAAAATCACAATTTTCCACTTTTTTATGAATTCAAACGTAACTTTGAATGTAAACATCTATGTACATCCACAAAATAACACATTAGTCATCTTTAATATAATCATGAAACAAGATTGCTTGTGGCACAAACATCTTCTAACTAGGGCATCCTTTAAAGTGGATCCATAAGAAAAGTCATGAAATAAAATGTCACATCTTTGTTGAAGATCATCCCTTTTTCCATAGAGATCTCCTTCCTTTTTTAGGATACTTTCTCTCCTAACAAAGATTGCATCCTTTTGAGGATCTCATCTCTTGAGATCACTTCCCTTTGAGGATCTTTTCTTAAATCTCTTTTTTTTAAAATTATTTTTTCACATATGGACCATAAAAATCATGCCATAATAATTTTTGTTCTTTTCCATATATAGCATGAAAATCATACAAACTTCTCATCATAATTTTTCAAAAATAATAATTTCTTCACTATTACTTTTCCTGCATAAGTCATGAAAATCATGCCATAATAATAATAACAATAACAATAATAATAATAATAATAATAATAATTATTATTATTATCATCATCATCATCATTACACATGACATAAGCAACACGAAATTAGCTACTCATGCGTATTGTCCCAAATTAGTAATTTCTCATAAAACCCTAAAATAAATTATGGAATTAGAAGGATAAAAAAGGTGCTCCTCCTTCCCTTTTTGATAATCTTAGACTCCATTCTAAATTAGCTAGGTTCCAATCTTATAAATAAATGGCTTAATTTTAGGCATGTAATATTATTGCTTAGGCAAATTCTTAGGCACCACGTGTGCAACTAAACTACTATTATTTTTAGGAAGAGAAAGTGGTTAGAATTTGGTTAGCATGTGCTTGTGTTAGCAACTAAACTAGAACTGAGCACTAAAGAAATAGAGGAACACTTACCATTTAAGGGTTAAATGCTTCTTCAACTAACAAGGTGTTAGATCAAAAATCAACCACTTACAATTTAATGTCTAATATACTTGTTTATTGCATTATAGTAATTAATGATCAATTAGCTACGTAAACATTAAAAAATTCAATTTAGGGGGTCTTGCTCACTAATCAGTGCATTGATTAAGGAAGTATTTATTAACCTTAATTGTATAAATTAAATATTATTTTAAAAAAGTAAGCATTAATGAGTAGCCCATAAAAGTGAGTTATAAACTTAAGATTGAACATGAATTAAGATAAGACAAAAATTTAATTTATGAACATATTAACTTTTTTTTTTTCAATTTTTGCCTCCCTTAGTAGTTAAATCCTAGATCTGTACCTGCCTAAAATTATTGTCTTATTATTTTAGAATCTTTTAGGTCTTTGTCCAAATTGATCCATAGTCTATAGTCCAACACAAAGTTCATAGTCCACAAAAAGTTATAATCCATGTAGGGTAAATCTTATAAAGTCATAGTCTATAAAATTCTCATGCATAGGACATTATACACTGTCCCAAGTCAATATTTTAATGTTAATATTAATTCTTTGGCCATTCTTATATTTTCAAATATGATGCCATATTTTCTCAAATTTAATTTTGTTTCTAAGGTTCCATGAAAAGCTACTAAGAAGACATAAATCGGTACATTAAAATTTATATATGTAATAATTATATACATATATTATGAAATTTAATTGCATAAAAATACAATTATATTTTTTTATATAGCCATATATATTCACATATAATTTCCATAGTTTAAAATATTGTACAATCCTAGGAGTATTAATACGAGCTAAAAATTAAGCTACATATATTAAAACATAATTTCCATAAGTTGAAATGTATCAACATCACAAAATTCTTATATCAATCCAAAATTGATTAGCTACCATGTGTATGATATTCAAAGAAGGCAACCAACTTTACAGACCAATTTTTCTTAGACAAAAAACAAGAAGAACGTTACCTAATATTCATGAAAGCTATGTGAGATAAGAAGAGAAAAACTAAAGTTGTATTGCTACTTCTTTGTTTAACTAATATTCATGCATGATAAAAGCTAGGAGATGTAGCCTAATTCATATGCATAAAACAAGAAGAATAAAAGTTTGTTATTTATACCTTTGGTCTTCTTGGAAATTCATTGGTTTCCTTTCTCCTCTTTCTTGGTGCCATTGGTTGCTTTCTTAGGGACCTTTGAGTGTTTTCTTTTTCTCTTCTTGTCTTGTGGTCGGGCCATTGTTATATATAGTAAATGGCTAGACAAAAGGTGGCTTAGGTTATTTTTATGTTTCACACTTTGTCTTCTTGTTTTTTTCCTTCTTCATTCCTTGACTTTCTCTGGGTATCTCCATATTCTTGTACACCACTTTCTTCCTTCTTTCTACTTCACATTTTCTCTACTTGTTCCCATTAGTTTGTTAGAAAATGGTGTTTTAAAATAGAGTCAAGATCATATTTGAAGGCTTTAAAACATGTGAATGTCACACTGTCCTTAAACCAAGATTTTCCCCTCATTATTGTTGCAAGGTACAACTAAACTTCCCTTTGGGATTTATCTTAAGCAACTTAGAAAGTTTAACTCAACAAGTAATAAGACTTTCTCTTTCAAGAGTGTTATAAAGAGTCAAAGAATAAGGGACTAGGGGAGAATGGTTTCTGATATATCATTTGTGTTTAAAACTAATTATCTATAGACTGATTGTTGAACCATTAATGTCCTTTTCACAAGATTTGAATTTTAAATTCAAGCTTCCAACTTAAAAACTCAATTTAAATCTAAAAAATTTAAATACTTGACCATTTTATACCATAAGATGTGATCCTTGAACTAAAATTGACAAGAATTTTTTAGTTTTATAGAGTGTCCTACTTGACCAATCAATTGGTTCCTAGAGCTAGTCGATTGGTATGTTATAAAATGTAGTCAATATACAACATTTCTTCTAGTGACAAGGCCAGTCAATTAATTCATGGAACTAATCAATTGCTTGTACCATGTTAGCTGGCTAGTATTGTGGAACCAGTCAATTGCTTTATCATAATAATGAACGTATCATTTTTTATCCTAGTTAACCTAGTTGATTGCTTCATGCTTGGACCATACCTATTCCATTCTATGAGATGCTAGTCAACTAGTACCATCTAAAAGCAACTCTTTTGCTTATGTAATAATCTAGTTGACTAATTTAGGTTTGACAAGGAACAAATCAATTACCTCCTTATAAAACTTGGCCTTTTTTTTTCTTTTACCCTAGCCTCTTAAACTATTCTCAACATAGTTAGTTACTATCTAATTTTTGGTTTTCTAAATTAATTTTATTCATATGTCACATTTTTGTCTCCAATACCTTCTTTCCTAAAATTTAACATGCTTACTCTCATTCCTTTCATTTTGTAATGCTTCCTACACCAACTTCATTGTTTTTGTAGTCTTACAAAATTTTCACCATATAGGCCCCTTTTGTTTTCTTGAAGATTACCTCTTAGTTAACTAATAAATTTGTGTTCACTTAAATTAGCTTGTATTGAAATTATCTACCAATGATTGAAGGATTTTTTCCTCCTAAGTAATGAAATTTTCCTAACTAATTCTTCCTTGGTCTTGGATCTCCCTTCCTTCCTTCTCCTATGATGTGCCATCTTTCTTCAAGTAATTAAGAGTTTTCACTTGAATCTTGACTACATTTTTAACTTGTCTTACATTGATGAAATAAATTATACATACGCTATGACATGCTACCTTTCTATCTTACCTTGCTTAAGTTTTTCCTTACCTTCTCACTTTGTCTTGCTTTTTTTCTTGCTTGCCACCTTATAGCACCATGTGTATATATTTTGATGGGGCAAATGTTATTATTTTCTTTATTCAAAAAATTGATAGACTTATCCACATACTTCACTCATGCATCCAAATTTCAAGTCTTTGTTCCCACTTTTTCTTCTTGTGTGATTACATATCTTCACTTCTTTTGGTTCTTGTTTGACAAGTTTATCCATGCAATTTCTTCTCCTTGAATCTACTTTAGTCCTCTAGTCTTTGTCACAATGTTTCTTGCATCTCTTGTTCCCTTCATTTTTTTATGTAGGTTTCACTTAATGTCTTAACTTTATGTAAGTTCCCTTATGTTGTAACTAATTAGCATATCTAGTTCCTTATGAAAGCAACATCTTAAAAATTAAATGTTCACACTAGTTTAGTAAAATTTTGTTGCTTATTTCTACTTAACTTTTAATTCTGACACGACTGTCTTGATTAAGGGTGTGAGGCCTTATGAGTGGCACCGCTATTATGCCAATTTTTCCATGTTTTTCCAATCTTCTTATAAGTAGCTTGTCTTTTAGCCTAATTATAATGACATATTTGACTTAGATTTAAGTGCCTTAATATATTTTTCCCATTTAATTGAACTAATCAATTAATTCTAGTCTCTAAATAGATGTGAAAGGAATCTAATTAGGATCTTAATAGAATCTATTTGATTTCTAGTTCTAGTGTGAAAGGAATTTTTTTGGTAATGTGGGCAAAATCTTTTTATTATCGAGTCCAATGTGAAGGGAATCTTGTTGGTATTTAGTTAGAATCCTTAGTTTAGTTAAAAAGGAGGGGTAGTTTTAGTGTGAACAAAATCTAGGAATTTATCGTACACACATAGACCACATTAATCAAGTATCAATCAATTATGCATAGCCTGTAACATCCTTATTTTCCCAAACAGTAGTAATAAAAGAATAAAGAAATATTAAATACAAAATTCTATTCCAAAAAGAAAAGATAAAAAATAAAAAAATAAATAAGCCTCTCAACTAGCTTATTACCCCCATTTGAGGAAAAGTCCAATAATTAACTGGCTCATTATAGCATTCAGCTGATGTAGATTTGGTAAGGAAAAATAATTGATTTCAAACACTTTAAGAGAAAATTTGAAGATACCTATAAATAATGTGAAGATCATGGACAAATCAAGGACTTTTTTAACTCCTCAAACCTTTAGGTGAAATTGCAGGACAAATAAAAATAAGGCATATAAAAAGTTTAGGGGTAAAACTCTAATTTAAAAGGACTAAAATATGGTTTTTCCTAGGACTAAAATGTAGTAATCCCTAAGAGGACTTTATTAACTTTTTTTTACTAAAAGCATGCTACAGGTATTAAGAAAACAAAAGTTTTAACTTATAGTTGCAAATCAATGATCCATTAAGAGAAAATTAAAGAGAAAGTTAGAGAACAATCTTTGATAAATCTTCTAAAATTGCCAGTCAGAAGAAATTTTTGACAATTTTGAATGTAGAAACATGGATTTTGGTGTCATACCATATACTTTCCATTATCATACATTCTCATTCATGGGGAATTGTACAAATTCTTAGGAAATGAGCAAGGAAAAATCTATTATTTAATATACTTTTTTCACGTTATGTTAGGGTTCAATTTTCAATTTGCGTTACATGGGTCCTGTGGATTTTCCAACATCATTCTCTAGTCATTTACCACTTATAAAATTCACAAATAATCCAAAACAACACATAATCCACGGATTTCAAGATGAAAGCCCCGAATTTTTCACTCATTTCCTCAGACAGCATATGACAGATTTCAGGGGCAACTTTGAAAAATCATAACTAAATCTAGAAAACTAAAAATCAAGAAAACTATAGCTTTTTGGAAAGATCTAGATGTTAAATTTACATTAAAAATAATTATCAATCACAAAAATCTCATCTAGACCACACTTGACATTAGAAAAAGTAGGAAGGTTAGGCTGTCCACAATTTTGATATAGCTTACTGATATAAATTTTGAAAATTCATAATTAATTCCAAAAAAATTAAATCCATGAAATCTATACCAATTTGGAAAGCTACAAATGTTAAATAGAGGATAAAAATATTTCTAGACCAATCCAAGAGCATTCAGGTTCTAAATATTAATCAAACAGTAACACAGGTTTGTAGGTAAGCCTAGAACAGAATAGTAACTTCAAAAATTTATATCTCCCTCTCTAGACATCCAATTGAGGTGCTTCTAATTGGAACAGGTTACTGAGAAGGTATAGTTTCTCTTTATAAAATTTCATAGTCATTGGACTTCATTTGGCCCATGAGTGATAGAGATTCATTTAGGACCAAATGAATAGTATCAACAGCAAATTTTGGTTTTTCAGCCAACTTTAAAAATTTGCCAAAAATTTCATAGACTTCCAAATAATACCCACTTTAGCTTTCCAAAAATGTCTCAACAAGCTCTAGATGCATGCCAAATTTCAAACCAAGAAGAGCTCATTTGGATAGAAAGTGATATAGCTCACCAAAATGGTCACTTTTTGCTTCTCATAAGGCATCACTTTGATCCAAATGGCTTCCTTTTGGATTTGGCACCTCTTGGGCAAGTTTAAAAGTATGAATATGACTTATATCAACTGCCCAAGTGGTACCAAATACCATGCATCTCAATTTGACCATTCCATACTTAAGGATACACAATTATCACAAGTCATCAAGGTGTCAAATTTCACATTCTCATTGATCTAATGCCACATAAGAGCTATACAATATTCATACATCATATTACATTTGTTCATGGGCTTACATTTCAAAAATAACATTTACATAACCATTTTGACTATTAGGTACAAAAGAAACTACATAGAAATCAAGTTATAGTCTCTTTAAGATGCTTGGCTTGCATTCCTTGGTTCTTGAGAGCCACCTAGAGCCATAGGGATAAAGGAGGGAAGGGGAGTGAGATTTATAGAATCTCAATAACTCACACACCCATTCACACACACATTCAAGGTATACATAAATCAAAACACAAATACGAAAGGTGCCTCAAGCATAAAACACATAAAACCACATTTCCATGCCACCATCTCACATCAAACTCAAGGAAGAGTGCTAAGGACTTTTGGTTTTGCCTCACCTTATTTCTAGGACTTTTGGATTTGCCTCACTCTTGGCTTAGGGACTTTTGACTTGGTCTCACCCATTCAAGAGACTTTTGGCCTAGTCTCACCTATGCCTTGAGACTTTTGGTATCTCCTCACCCATATTAAAGGACTTTTGGCATCACCTCACCCTTATGAGCAATTTCCACAAGCAAAGACATTCAAGAACACACATTGGTACCAATGTAATATCAAGACATCAATTGGCATGCTATCAAGTCATAAGGGCACACATAGGCATACAATGACATACATATGACACAAGAATGCAAGGAGAATGAGGTGGAGAGCCACCTTGAATCTTGCAAGCTTTACTTGGTCTTATCCCTCCCTCTTTTTGGCCTCATAAGTGCACCTAGGTGGTTGGATGTTCTCTTGGCCTAAACATCAAAAGTAGCACACAATCACATACTTGAAGCAAGCTAAGACACTAATTGCACTTTTAAATACACACTTAATCTTACAAGTGACATAATGGTTCCATAATTGGCCTATGGAAACAACCTTCACAATTCAAACTCTAGGCTCCCATCTCTTTTCATTTCTAGGCCTTTTGGCCTCATTCAAAGTCCTTGGAGCCCTCACACATTCATTTTCACAAGCTAAAAACCAAGTTGCTTCAAAAGGCACCATTATGGACACCATTGTCCCATCTTCTAATCCATGGCTTCTAAATTTTTTTCAATGGTTCCTCCCATCTTTTAACATCATATAAAGTCCTAAACCAAGGTTAAAACAAATTAAAACACTCCCTAACCTAATGCTCTTGCCTTGATCGAGACATGTCCACCAAAGGAGGTTTTTGGAGTTTTAAAATTTTCCTTAATGGGAGAGCCATTTGGGAAGGTTTTTAGGAGTCTTAGGAGTTCAATGGAACACTTAAATGGTCAAGGAAACACACATACGAAATCAGATTTCATTATTCCCTCAAGAACACCACACTTTCTTATCTTAGTTTCTTTTGGTTTTTCTTGCAATTTATTGCCATATACCTCTTCTCCATAGTCTAAAACCCTAGTTCTTCTCCTATTTTTGGACAAAATTTGTAGTATCTGGTTCTCTAAAAATGACAAAAAATGCGAGAAACGTAACATACGATTTCTTTGTAAACGAACAAAATTTACCGAATACAAAAGCAAGTCCCCGGAAATAACTTAGTTAAGATCCCAAAAAATTTGGGAAGTATTCTAGACTCCTAAAAATGAGAATCCCAGGCTTAAACGGAAAGAAAAATGAAGTTAGAATGAAGAAACGAATTTGAATGAAAGGTTGACGAAAATGTAAGGGCATTTTCGTCATTTTGAGCAAATTTTGGAATTCTCATAGGAAGTCTTTTTAAATGAAAGTTTTGAGTTCCCTAGGGTTCTTAGAGGCCCTAAAAACTATGAGATGCCTCAGGACAGTTAAAACCCCTATGGTAGATGTTTTTCAATATCGGTATACCCAAACTTTGATGGACTCGTTTGGAAAGGTTTTAGCTCCGATTTGAGTGATTCTAAAGGTATTTTACTAAATTGGGAACCTAAATTTCATAATGAAAAATGCAGTTCTAAAAAAGGAACTAAAACGAGTTAGAAACGAAAATGCCAAGAACAAAAGGCAAAATAAAATTTTTTGAAAAGTCCTTCTTAAACCTCCCTATATATAGGAGGCGCCCCATCTTCCCCTTCATTTAGCCACACTTGTTTCTACCCTAGACTAGAAGAAAACCTTAAGGGATGAGGTGCACCAAGAGGAGGATGAAGGAATGAGAAAAACAAGGTAGAAAGGTATGAATTTTCTTGGTTTATCATACTTCCTCTTTAGTAAACCTTTTCTCCTCCATTTCTCTTTCTTTCCTATGATTTTATTGAAGTTTATAGATATGTTTTGAGGCCAAAACAAAGGAAAAAATTCGGATTTGAAGAGAGGAGGCCAAGGAAAGTGAGAAATAAGCAAGAAAAGCCAAGGAAACAAGATAAAATCTCCATCCTATGGTAGCTACTCTTGCCCCTCCTTCTCCCTATTTCGCCTTATATATGTAGCTATAAGAGGGTTTGAATTTTGGGCAGAACCAAAGGTGAATTCTATGAATTTAAGGGAGGAGAGTAAGAATATGTAAAGAAATTTAAGAAAAGGCCATTGATTTTCAAGGTGGCAAACTTAGGGTTTCATGGATTCCCTTGAAAATCTGATTTGATGTAATTATTTTTAGGCCTAAATGAATTTTTAATTGAGTTCCTAAGATCATATGCATCCTCCATCAAGAAAACAAAGCAAACATCCATGGAGGCAAAATGCTACATAGTCTTGGCCTAAAGGGGATGGAACACCTAGGGAGAGTTTTAAATTTTTTCAAACCCATTTTTGAGTCATATATGATGAATGAAAATGAGAAAAAATCTTGGGAAAATTTAGGAGGCCTAGAGAATGAATTGGTGTCTTAGGTTCTATAATATGACCTAAAGAAGCAACATGTAATTAGACTTTTTTGTTTTAATTGTGTGATGACTCCAAGAGGCTTAAAAGGAGTCAAAAATCATATATGAAAGGAAAGAATGGAGTTTAGAACTTATTTGATAGGCGTTATTTCATTAATTGTATTCTCGAAACCATAAAAGGGTTAATAGACTAAGTTAGTGTTTAAGGAAGATGTGTGATCTTAGAATTAACTCTGTGAACCTAATTGGCTTCCATAAATTATATTTAGGCTAAGAGAAATGATCTCAACCTTCTTGGGTGTGTCAGGTCAAGGGAGGGGGCTCAAGGTTCAAGAAAAAAGTGTGTAAATGCAAGCAAGGTAGCTCTTTCCACCTTCTCTCATGTATAGATGTGTGCTTACATTGTCTTTGAATGTGTGTATGTGTGTTTTAAGCTATGAAAAGCATTCTAGCATGAGCTTTTATTCCATGGTGCCATGATATTACATTATGCTTTCAAATGATGTCTAATATGTATGCTTGGGTTTTCTTGAGTATGGAGAAGCCAAGAACCCTCTAGCCATGGTGAGGATGAGCCAAGAACCCTTGAAATTAGTTTAGATAAAGTAAAGAATCTTCCAAGAGTGAGGTTAAGTTAAAAACCTCTTAAAGAAATGGGTGAGGCTAATTCACTTACTTGGCAAGATTATGTATGCTATGTATGACTTGTTCAAATGTTAAAGATGTCCCTTGAATGATTGCACATATCAATATGTCCATGCATGCATTTATAAGACTTGGTTTGCATATTTTATGTGAGATTGAAAGGGAGGTGAACTATTGGGATTTTTTGAATCTCATTCCCTCCTCTTCAATATTCTAACATGCTAGGTGAACCAAGAGAACAAGGTAATGGGAGCCAACAACTTGGAAGATGAAAGTATGACATCAAAGTGCATGGATTTTGCTTCTTTAAGGTCATATGAGTGGCAAATGTTGTAATATATTATTGTATATGTCTTATAACCTTATGAGCATGTATAATTATGTTAATGTACCATGTACAAATGAGAAGCTATGTTATGTGAATGTTACAATATAAATTGAGCATGCAATGGCAAGTTTGGCTTCTTGATGGCTTGATGCATTAGTGTAATAATGGAAGTGAAATGGCCAAATTAAGACGTATGATTTTTGGAACTACTTAGGCAGTTCATACAAGTCATATTCATGCTTTTAAACTTGCCCAAGAGGTGCCAAACATCAAAGGAGACCATTTGGACACATTTGGTATCTCATATGGAGCAAAAATTGACTATATTGGAAAGCTATATCACTTTTTGTCCAAATGAGCTTTTCTTGATCTAAAATTTGGCATGCATCCAGATCTTGTTGAGAGCTTTTTAAAAAGTTAAAGTGCAGAATTTTTGGAGATCTATGGAATATTTGATGAATTTTTAAAGTTAAAAATTTTTCTGATTTTGGTTCAGTGCACTATTCACTCTGGTCTAAAATAAAATTCTATCATTCATGGGGAAAATGATGTCCAATTGCTACGAAATTTTATAGAGAGAAATTAGATATTACTAGGACTTGTGTCAACTAGAAACACCCAATTTGGATGTCTAGAAAGGGAGATATAAATTTTTGAAGTTTCTGTCTAGTATCAGGCATCCAGTCAGATCTATGTTATTGTTTGATTAGTTTTCAAGGTCTGGAAGTGCATAGGCTGGCCTAAAGTTATTTTTTCCCTCTAGCTAACATTTATAGCTTTTCAGATTGGTATCATTTTCATAGATTATATTTTTTTGAAATTAATTGAAAATTTTTGAAATTCATAGTAGAAATCTGTATCAGTACCAGTAGCCAGTCGGACCCTTGTACTTTTTTGAATGTCAAATGTCTTCTATATGATATTTCATGACCTAGAAATATTTTTAGCATAAATTAGACATTTTTGAATTTCTAGAATGGTAAAGAATGCATCATTTTGATTTTTCTAAAATTAGTTATGATTTTTCAAAGTTTGTGGCAGAAAGTATGAAATTCTAGCTGAGGCTACCTTATGGAATTTTGTGTCTCTTACCTTGCACGAGTTTTAGGCTAGTTTTGGAGATGAATTTGAATTATATCTATGTAATTAAATATGAGAATATGATACATGAGTCCATATGGCCCACGAGACTTTGAAAGATAAAAAATTATGCATAGTGCAACACAAGAAAACTCAATATTTTAATACTATTTTTCTTGCTTCCTTATGTAATGCTTGGCATGAGACTTAAAATTAGCATGAGGTAAAGCTAGAAATCTATGGTGTTACAGAATTCCCTCTCCTCTCATGATTTTGTATAAGGTCGAAACACACACTAAGGAGAGGCAAGAGGAGAAAGCAACATAAACAAGAGTTTACCTTAGATTCAAGTGTGTATTCAAGGCTCTTCCTTCTTGGTTTGTTCCTCCTCAAGCAATTGAAACTCCTCCCCTAAATTCTAGACCAAAAACATAACCAATTGTCCAAATAAATTCATTGGAAAAGTATTACGACCCTAATTTCTAATCATTGTAATTAAGGTTAAATACGTGATTAATAACCATAATCCAGGGTTACATGTCATTAAGACTAATTACATTATGGAAATATGGGGAAATTTGAACCTTAATTTTATTAGAGTCATCAACCATATAATTACAAACACTTATGTACATCAGGGAAAAATAAACGTTCATTTATAAGCCTTGATTCTATTACCTATCATTTCCAATTCACAAGAACCTTCTATTAATGTTTCTAAGTTATCCCTTGAGATTACCATATGAAAAACTAAGATTTTCTAGTCACTATAAGGGTTTCAGGACATTCGCCGCGGCGAGTTGGACCTTTGCCACGGCCAACCTACATGGCGCTGCGGCGAGAAAGCCTCTTGGAACCTACCTCGCTTACCTCTCAATATTGGCCACGGCTAATACCTATTTTCGCCGCGACCAATTCCTCTCTGGAATGCCTGGCTCATTTTCACAAAAGTTCGCTACGACTAATTCCCCACTTCGCCGCCGCAAATTTCCCTCTGGACGACTCCCAGTTTAGCCTCTCACATTTTTCCGCTGCCAATTCCACTTTCGCAGTGGCTAATTGCTCTCTGGTACTCTCCTTAGGCAACTTCGCCACTATTGGCCGCGGCTAATAATATTTTGGTCGCGGCCAAATGCCTTCTGATCCTACTACTCTTAAGACCTTGCCTCATACTCTTTACTCTCTATCTAGGGACTCTCTAGGGCCACTCTCCCACTTGTTATGAGATTCTAATAGCATTTATCTACTGAATTCCCTAGCCATTAGATCATTACCCATCCCACAATTAAAGATGGATTCTCCTACTTATTCATTGGTTTTTTATATCAATAGATTTACAAATTTCTCATAATGGTCATTAAATCATACTTACATTGGGTATTTCATGCATTAATAGTTCAAGTCTACAATCAATATCATAGGATTACATTACTCAAATAGTCAGTTATATCATAGATTCATAAGCCCAAAATAAGTGTCAAAGTTCATACATCCATCAACAGCTAATATGAAGCTTATTTCTCAATGGTTACATTTTATGTTAACAAAATACAACTCCTACACTTGGCAATACAGATACATGATGATGCTATACAAAGGTTAACAAAAATTAGCATCTACTCTATTCTACTCAGACTGAGTGTAGCTCCCCACACTAGGCCTCAGCTCATGGATGTTCATCCACTTGCTTGCCCTTATCCTTACCCGAAGAACCTTCACTTGAAATGTTTAATCCCATAAAATGGGGTGAGATATGAATCTCAGTAACCAAGGCAATTCCATCATATATTCTAGTTTAATTAGCATACATGCATAGTTTCACATAAGCATCAGAAAAATGTCAGTCATATCAGTAAATGAAACAATTAGGCTATCATGATTACTATCCCAAACTAGCAATCATATTTCCACATTTTAAAGGCCATTAATACCAGGAGAGGCCCGTTCACGGCACCTACTTCCCATTGAGTACAACTAAGGCTCAGTGCATCTGGGGTTTGATCATAACCTGGTGCCCGATTGAAACATATGCACAGGTGGCAGCTGCACCATAGCTCCACCATGGACTCACAAGGTCCAATCACAATATAATGATAGCTAACTAATTCATTCAACATTTCAAATCATTCATGTACAACAAAATATGAAATTAAAATAGATATATACATGGAATTAATATAAACTTGGTTACCTCACTTGCAGACAATTGCAACAGCCACCAATGGTACACAATCTCCCTATAATCATAGCATCAGAGAATTACTACTATAATTCATCATTAACAATTGCAACAAGTACCCAAAGAATTTAAAATGCTAATGACTATCTAGGGATCACTTACCCAGCCACTACAAGTCCCAAATTCGGATTGAAGTGTTCTCTCCCAGAAACCTCAATATTTCACCCAGAATCGTAAGCAAATTCGTACAAAATTATTACCCATATTATAAATCAGTTATGGGGGTCTCAAACTAGCAAAGAAAGCATCAAAATGAAAGGTTTATACTTACCTAATGTCAGCCCTAGCCTCAACCTACGAATTTTACCAAGAAAATCCTAAACAATCACATTTCAGATTTTGGGTATGGTAAAGATACTCCAAATGAAAAACTAATCAGGCCAAATTGGATTAAGTTATATAACTATTACCTTAGCTAATTTTGAGCTTAGAAGTGAGAAAATGTGGAAATATGCCAAGAACCCTAGCCTCTCCTTTGGACCTCTGATTTTCTCCTTTGTGTTTCAGAAAAATGGGATAGTGGCTGAAGTGTTTAGGGTTTTAGTTGGGTTAAGTTGGGTCAAATATGGGTCATGGGCTGCTCTAAGGATTCAACTCCTAATGGGCTTCAAATTTTTGCTTTGTTGGGCCAGCTCTTATGTATTGGGTTGTTGAAATTCAATTAGGTTAGACCAAGTTTGGAAGACTCATTTGATTTGGGTCTGCTCAAAGGTTATTGGGCCAATTACATGGGCTTATGCAAGTTAGGTCTTGGGTCTCTGATTCATTAAATTGAATTGGGCCATCACTAGATGCTACCTCTTGGGCCAAGCTTCACAATAAAAAGGTTGGTCTGCACTTATAATTATTGGGCCTCCATTAGTCTTAACCTTGGCCTACTTAATTTAATTTGGGCCTAGATGAAGTTTCTATCCCAATTAAATCTCAAACCCATATTAATAATTTATCTCTCTAAAATCTCCATTCACTTAACTTGCCCAATTATCCCATATTAATTATTCCTAATTAATTTAATCCATAATTAACACCTTAATTAATTTTTGGGGTGTTACAAAGAGAGGAGGAAAGGAGGAGAAGGAATTTCTTAAAGGAAGAACACAAATTTTCCATGAATTTCTCATATTTTCTTAGCTTTTCTCCCTTCTTCTTCTCCTTTTCTTGGTGCACCTAGGAGTTCTACTTTTGGGTAGAGAATATGTCGGCCTAAGAAGGGAGAAGAAGAGGCTTAAAGTGGCATGAAGAATGGAGAGTGTTCAAGAAGCTTCCTTTAAATTTTTTTTTTCAATTTTTCCTTTTCATAATGACATTTTCAATTTGGCTTTGTTTTAGCTCCTTTTTGAGAACCGTCTTTTTCATTATAAAATTTAGATTTCCAATTTAATAAAATGTCTATGGAATCACTCAAATTGGAGTTAAAACCTTCCCGAACAAATTCATCAAAGTTTGGGCTCATCGCCATTGGAAAAAGTACACTGGAGGGGCTTTACCGGTCTCGGGGCTTTCTATGGTTTTTTGGGCCTCTGAGAATCTTGGACAACTCAAAATTTTCATTTAAAAATCTCTCCTATGTGTTTTTCCAAAAGTTGCACTTATTTATAAAAATGCCATTACTTTTTGTCAAATTTTGTAACAATTTTGTTTCTCCGTCCTAACTCCTTTTTTCTTTTTGTTTGAGCCTAGATTTATCATTTTTAGGCATCTAGGACTCTACCCAAATTTTTCTGGATATTTTCTAGCTCATCCTAATAGACTTGCTTTTATATAATTCATTTTGTCATTTTATGAAAATTAAGTTCATTACATTTGGCAAGAGAAAAGGTTGAGGAAGAAAGAGACAAAGGAACATTATCATTCATGCACTATAAATACCCTAACCTTCAAATGCTTTGACCTAACAAAAGTCACACATACTCACATTGTCAAGAGATAGATCATGAAGGAGAAGGAAACTTAGAGAAGGAAATGAGAGGAGTAAGCCAAGGAGTTGTATAATTAAAGAAGCTAAACTTTTGAGGTAAAAACACAATCTTGTCTCTGCATATACGAATAAATGCATTCACCATGCATTTTTGCTCTTTTTCTACTTTAACATTATCTACTTTTTTCTCTTTTCTCTTTACTAGTTACTTCTAGAATTCATAAACCCACTTTAATTTAGCTTAATTTCCATAATGTTTGGGTACGTTTGATACATACTTTATGTTTTATGATGGTTACTGAGGAAGGAAATAAAAATAAAACAAAAAACAAGGTAGTTACAAGGAAAAGCAAAAAATATAGCATTGTTAACCAATTAATCAACCTAAGTTTGATAGTCTACTAGTTCAATGCTCTTACAATAAACTCAGTACAGATAATACCAGTTGACTAGTTCTCAAGTACCAATTGACTCAGGCCAATTAACGAGGAGAAAATATCAATTGATCACTATCTCTCAAAATAGAAGGATACTTCTTTGGATCTAAATAGTCAATTGATCTCAATAGACCAATTGATTGTTACCTTAGAAATAGTTTGTTGGTCTAAACTAAAGTCACAAAAGCATAAGTTAATAGGTTTTTCATGCATAAGAAGTGAATAGGTTTTTCATGCATAAGAAGTGCCTTTTTTCATTCTTAAACCCAAATATAAGTAACATTTATTTAAGTTTCCTTTAAATTAGATTATATACTGACCCTATGCATAGATGTTAACACTAAGGAATTTCCTTAAATGATTTTGTAACATTGGCAAATTTTATTGGCATGTTATATTATTCATTGTTATATATGATGTCTCACATGGCATATGATATTTCATGAAAGGAAAGCATGCTACTATCATATTATTGTTGGTACTAATGATATGGAGGATAGCCTCCTATATGGCCATAGGGTTTAATTAGAAGCTCACAGGGCTTAGATTGCAAAGAAAGGCTTGTGGATCCACTTTAGGAGACACCCTAGCAAGTTGTAATCTCTTTATTATGAAATGTCATGATACTGACTGATATTTTGATATGTAGGAGTAAAAGAAGGTAGTTTTTCCACCTTGATAACACTAAAACTTAACCTAGTCATGCCATCAGTACCTCAAACACCACCGCCACTATTTGCTTAGAACCACTATGTATAAAGTAGCTTGCTAATAAAGTAGTGAAGAACTTGTGGAGTCTTTTATGGCTTGTATATATATGAACTCTATAAGCTAGTAAACAATGTTTCGATAATTGACTTGACATGTACTACAAGTAGGCTAACAAGTCCTACTTGGCTAAGTATTTTGAAAATATAGTGTGACTATGATGTATGCATGTAGCTTTTCTTACCTTGCTTATATTATTGTTCATTTTTTGCTTCCATAGAACAAAATAATATAACAATAAAAGTGAAATCAAAATTAAAAATGACTAAACACTATTAATAATTAAATTATAATAAAATATAAGGTAAGAGGGAGTTACGCATTACATTTATTTTATTTAGAAGGGGATGTTACACAATAGCAAAAAGTTTTCAATATTAAAGAATGAAACAATATGGAACTACTTAATTGTAACACCCATATGTCTTAAAAGCCTCAAACCAAAGAGATTATCAAAGGAAGTCCCTTAAATTGAATAATTAGAGACCAAATAAAATTAGAAAAATAATCTAAATAATTGAAATGAGGATATAAGGCTAAAAATTCCTAAAAACCAAAGCCAAAATGGCCAAATAAAAATAGATGAAAGGCCAATGGTATTTTCGTAATTTCGGATTACTTTTAGAAAACTTAAAAGAGAGATTTTTAAATGAGAAAAATAAGTTTTTTGGAGTTCTCAGAGGCTCTAAAAACCATATGAACTTCTAAAATGATTAAAATCCCTCTAGTTTATGTTTTTGGTTATTGGTTGACCAAAATTTTGACCGATTTATTCGGGAAGGTTTTGAACCAATTTGGCTGAAACCAAAGGCATTTTATGAATTAGAAAACCTAAATTTCATGATAGAAAAGACAGTTCTAAAAAAAGAGTTAAAATGAGCCCAATTGGAAAGAAGTAACAAGAGGGACTAAATTGTAATTTTAAAAAGTTGCATAAATGGACTTTTTTCCTTCTTAAAAAATATCCCACATCTGGCCAGCTCTCATAACTGACCTTCTCACATCTAAAATAGAACCAAGGGTAAATGAGAGTGATGCACAAGATGGAGGGAAGAGGAAGGAGAGAAACCTAGCAAAAAGTGTAAGAATTTCATAGTTTTTCATGTTTCTCCTTCACCAATCTTCTTCTCCTCTTTCTCCTCTTTTCTCTTATGGTTTTCATGGCTAATTTGGGACTGATTTGGGGTTGGTTTAGTAGAAGGAAGTTAGAATTTGAAGAAGAAGCTAGAACGCCATATTCATCTAGCCTGGTTCTCATCTCATTTCTAGTTTTTTCTCTTATGATAGCAACTTTCAAGGAAAAACTCAATTAAAATAATAGAATATTTTGCATTGCGCAGTACTTGAAATTTTTGTTTCACATTTTGTGGACCATATTAACTCATCCATATCATCCTCCAATTAAAATACATTCATAAAACTCAAAACCATCTTAAAATGTCACAAAAATCCTGAGTTTGGATCATACATACACAAAATCACACAACCAGTCTCGGGTTTTGTTACTAGATTTTTGGTGCCAACTTTGAAAAATCATAACTAAATCTAGAAAATTTTAAATCAAACACACTATACCATTCTAAAAATCTATAGATGTTAAATTTATGCTAAAAATAAGTCCAAACTAAAAAAAAACATTTAGCTATTGGAAATCGATGGAATAGTACCAAAGGTACTATTGCATTATTAGTATTGACTCCAAATTTTAAAAATTCATATCTCTCTACTCAGACATCTAAATGATGTGATATTGGTGGCGATAGAAAGCTTATTATATCTAGTTTGTGTCTGTAAAATTTCATGAGTATTGGACACTATTTGACTCTTGAATGACATAGGAGAAGAAATTGACCATATGAACAATAACCATATCAGTTCAGCAACTTTTTGGCAACTTTGAAAATTCATAATTAATGATCTAAAACTCTAAATAATCTGATCTTTGGCTTCCAAAAAATTTATAAATGAGATCTATATGCATGCCAAAATGTCATGAGGAAATTCGTCTATTTGATCAATTTGTGACATAGGGTTACAAAATGGCACTTTTATGCCACCTTAAGGGTCCAAAATGGTCCAATTTAGCTTCTAGCTTTTCTAGGGCCACTTGAGCACGTGGAAAAACATTAAAATAGCCTATTAAACATGTCTCCAAGGTCTAAAAACCCAGATATCACAAATTCACTCTTCCACTTGATGACATACACATGGAACATACAAGCTCTACTTTGTCATTCAATGTCAAAAACATGCTATTCCATTCATTTGCTTCCAATTCTCATATATACATCACATATCCATGTATTTATACATGTTCAAAAGGTTATACATCATTGAATTACATCTTGTAACAACAAAGTAGTTACAAAAAGAGCAAATAACACATTTCTTTGTCAATCTCTCATCTTCCAACTTGGTGGCTCTCATTTCCTTGTTAACATGGTCCACTTATACATGTTAGGTAACAGGGAGGGAAAAGTGAGATTCTAGGAATCTCAATAGCCTTTCTCCCTTTCAAACACACATAATAGATGAAATTTCAAGTTTAAAAATGCATGTATAGCTTTCTTGAAATTCATAAACATACATAGAATATTTCCTTCATTCAAGAAGTCACATATAACATACATAAACTTGACAAGATAATGGTTTAGCCTTACCTATTCTCTTTGGGACTCTTGGACTTGTCTCACCTATTTTCTCAAGGGAATTTTGACTAAGTCTCACTCTTTTAAAAATTTTTGGCTTTGTCTCACCCATTCTTAGAGACTTTTGGCTCATCCTCACCTTAGCTAAGGGATTTTTTGCTCCACCGCGCTCAAGCAAGCCAATCATATTCATAAAAATATCATTCAAGTGCATAAGCAAAGCATCATGGTATCATGGCATATAAGTATATGCTAGAAACATCTTTTATGGCTTAAACATACACACACACATTCAAACACAAGAAAACACCTAACTATGCATGAGAGAAAGAAGAGAGAGCTACCTTGTATGCAATAACACACTTTCTTTCTTAGAAATTCTTCCTTTCCCTCGGAAAACACTCACAAAGATGTGGGACTTAATTCCTTTGGCCTAAACACATCAAATGGGATCTAATTATACTCTCTTGAAATATCTACTAAAGCCACACACCCACTAAAAGAGTTAGGTTGCTCATATGGTTCAATTATAGTTCCATAAAGCACCTAATGAAACAACACCAAGAATTTATGATCTTGGCTCTATTCTATCCTTCCATCTATGATTCTTGACTCCATTTAGACTCCTTGGAGCTATCACATAATCAATTTGAGGAGCCTAACTATAGGTTATTTCTTTAAGTCACAACATGGAACCTATATCTCCATCACACTTTCTAGACTTTCTAAATTTTTTCTAAAGCTTCCTCTCATACTCTCCCATATATATGATGTAAAACTAAGCTTGGATGAAATTAAAACTATCCCTAGGTGCCACTTCTACCCTAGGCCAAGACACCCTACAAGGAAGAAGTCTATGGAGTTTTCTTTGCTTCTTGGATGGGAGGTGCATATGGGAGGCTCTCTAGTGGTCTTAAGAACTCATACAAACATTTACATTAACTTAAGAACTCTTAGATAAAAATGGATTTTAGATTATGTTTACAAACCGTTAGCTTTTTTATCTTGCAAATTCATGGATGTTTGTTTGTTCTCTTTGCACTTTCTTGCTTCCTACACTCTAATTCCTAATATTCACTCTCATTTTGGTTCAAAACTTATTCCCTCTTGGCTGACCTAGGTGTGGCTGAAACACACATGCATAAGAACAAGAAGGAGTAAGCAAGGAAGGAAGTGGTTTCTACCTTGATTCAAGCTTTCCTTGGATGCTCTTTCCTTTGCTTTGGTCCTTCTCTTAAAATTCAAACTCCTCCCCTCTGGTTTGGGTTCAAAATAGAACCAAATACTTCAATAAAACTATAGGAAGAAGGAAGAGAAGGAGAGATTAAGTTTACTAAAGGGAAGACTAAGAAATTCCATGAAATTCATACCTTTATTGCCTTTTTTTCCCTCTTCCTCTTCCTTTCTCTTGTGTGCCTCTCTCCCTTGTCCTCACTTCTATTCTTAGGTAGAAATAAAGTCGGTCATATGAATGGAGGAGAGGGGACACACCACTTAAGTAGGGAGGAATTAAAATTGTTTCAAGAAAATTCCATATAAATCCTGTCTTTTTGGTATTTTCGTTTGCAATTTGTTTTAACTCCTTTTTGAGAACCATATTTTCCATCATAAAATTTAGGTTCTTTGACTTATAAAATACCTTTGGAATAACTCAATTTGGAGCTAAAACTTTCTCGAATGAAAAGGTCAAAATTTGGGCCAACTGTTGTTAGAAAATATATATCGGAAGGGGTTTTAACTGTCCTAAGGTTTTCTATGATTTTCAGGGCCTCTGAGAACCCCAGAGAGCTCAAATTTTCTATTTAAAAATCCTTCCTATGAGTATTCTAAAAATTGCCCAAAATTATGAAAATGTCATTCCGTTTCGTAACTATTTTGTTAAATTATATCTAGTTATTTTGGCTTTGTTTCAGGGTATCTCTAGCCTCCTATTTTCATTACTTAATGTCTAGATCATTATTCTATTTTTTTTGGAGCTTAATCAATTCATTTCAAAGGACTTACTCTTAAAACGTATTCGTTTTCGTCATTTTTACGAAAATTGGACATTATAAAGCTACTTGAAAATGCTTTGAAATCAAGGTAAACTTTCATGACTTTCTTGCTTTTCTTGGTTGCTTCCTCCATGCACAATTTCATCTAGCTTAAGGCTCATTCAATAGGGAATGAATTCAAGCCAAAATAAGGTAGAGACAAGGGTTTTCAAGCATGGAGATTAAGAATATACAATTAGATTTAAAAGAGAAGCTTTAGAAATCAAGTTATGTGACTTAGGATTTTTGGTGCATCTAGCCAATTTTGAACCTTTCTAATGATAATCTAGCATATGTAAGAGTATGTATGAGATCATAAGACATCTTGGAAGTTTCACCACTACCAATTCCCTAAAGAAAATTAAACAAACTCTATGAATGCTCACCATGTAGTATGTCTTGGCCAAGGCAAGGTTTAGGCACTTTAGGAGAGTTTTAATTAATTCCAAGGATAGGGATGGCCTAGATATGATTAGTAAATATCAAGGAAAGCATTGGTTTGAATTTAGAAACCATGATTTGTGAGATGGAAGTTCAGACCCCTTTATGGACATAAAGAAGCAACCTGGTATTTGGCTCCTTGAATTGAATTGGTGATGACTCTAATCCTAGACTGAATGAGAAAGTGGAGCCAAGAACAAAGATTATGAGGATTGCTTCATTATGCCTTATATGGATCTATAATTGAATCATAAGCTAGCATATGAATGTGTAGAGCTTATGGGATGTTAGAGTTGGTTCCAATGATGTTTTTGTGCCTTGTTAGATGCATCTAGGCTAAGCCAATCAAACTCCCCATCATTGGATGTGTGAGACCAAGAAAGGGAAGGTGTAACCAAGGGAAAAAGTGTTAAGTTCTTGCTTCAAGGTAGCTCTTTAATCTTTCTTACATGCATTCTTTGGATGTTTATTTGTCATTGGATGCTTGTGTTTGAATTATGAGATATATTTCTAGCTATTGATTTTCATGTTATGGTACCATTATGCTTTTTGAAATGTAATTTGGAATGGAATGTTGCTTAAATGGGTATGGTTATACCAAAAGTCTCTTAATATGGGTGAGGATGAGCCAAAAGTCTCTAAGAATGGGTGAGACAAAGCTAAAAGTCTTAACAAAGAGTAAGATTAAGTCAAAATTTCTTTAAAGTGGGTAAGGCAAGTCCAAAAATCCTAAGAAAATTGGGTAAGGCTAGACCAGCAACCTTTAGAGCCTATATTTAACATGTATGAATTCATATGACAAGGAAATTGATTTATGTATGTTCATAAGAAGTTTTTAGGGCATACATGCATTCTTTGACATATAAATGCATCCTTTATGTATGTTTGAAAGGGTAAAGAGCTATTGGAATTCTTTGAATCTCACTCTTCCTCGACATATGTTTAACCATGTTTAGGTCAAAGCCAAGGAAGCAAAAATGGGAGCTAAGAAGCATGATTAGTAATACTTTGACAATATAATAGCTTTTAATATAATTTGATGTGAAAGTTTGTAATTCTATGATGTATATGAGATATAAATGTATAAGCATGTGTAAATGTATGTAATGATCATGTATGAATGGGATTTGAAGTTAAATGTATGCTTATATGAGAATTTGACATCCTAGGCTTATGATGTACATGTGTATGTTAGTAACTAAGATGGTGATTTTGAGATGCATGGTGATTTGGATCATTTGGGATACTCTTATAGGCTATATTTATACTTTTGGACATGATCAAATGATTATGGATTGAGTAGGAGACCATTTGGTGTCTTTTAATCCCTTTATGGACTTCAATTTGACCATTTTCTTAAGCTGAACTAAAATCTGACCAATTGGATGAGTTTTTACATGAAATTTGGCAAGCAAATTAGTATCATCTAGAGCTTTTCATAGAGTGAAAGAAAACTCATTTTGGAGCTCTAGATAATTTATTATGATTTTTTAAAATTGGCCAAATTATACAGAAACTGTCAAGGATATTATTCTTATGATTAGTTTGCATTCCTATGTCACTCATGAGACAAATGAAGTCTAATGCTCATGAAATTTTATAGACATAAACTAGACATCATAAGCTTTCCATACCACTAAGAGCACTCAATTTGGATTAGTATAAAGAGAGTTATGAATTTTTGAACCTCAGGGTCTGCATCAGTCTGAGAGCATGACCTAGGTTATTGTTCCATCAATTTTCATAGACTAAATGCTTCTTCCTTAGTCTAAAATTAATTTTAGTTGTTAGTTAACACTTAGAGCTTTCTAGAAAGCTATAGCACGTATGATTTCAATTTTTCTAAAATTAGTTATGATTTTTCAAAGTTCATATTAGTAAATTGGCCTTGCAAGCCGAGAGCAAAATTCTGGTTTGGTGAAGTATGGTTCAAGATCCGAGCTTTGTACATTAAATTGTGATGATTCTGATATGAATGGATGTGTTATGTATGGATAATGCTATTGATAGGACCACATGGTTCCTAAAGCCAAGAATGAATTAAATGGGCTTTCAATTATATGCTTCCTTCATCCACACCATTGCCACACAAAAAAATGCGATCTTCATGCACATAAATATCATATGCTAATCATATAAAGAGTTAAGAGCTATAGAGATATAGTGTTACATCAATTACATATAACTAATTTATATATTAGTGTAGTAGGGATTGAATATGTGTGTAAGATGTAAAAATAAAAAGTAAACAAAAAAATAAACAAAAAACTCAAGACTTTGACTCAAAAGGTGGACTAGACATATAATACTAGTTCATTACTAGTGCAATGCTTAATATGCTATGTCCTATTATTATGGATAGTTGATATCTAATGTGATAGTACCTGAGCAACACAAGCCCCTCATCCTATCCTAGATCCTAGACTTCCTCTAGAGAGCTAAAAGCAAGATACTTTGAGTTGGACTTACCTTAGAATGCAATATCACACATGAATTCCTAAGTTGCCAATAGCCAACAAAGTAGACCTACAAAACTATCTTATAGCTAACTTCCACCTAAGTAAGCCAAATATAGTTCACACTTAGATTTGCATAACTATAAAAATATTTAAGGTCCAGTGAATTCATAGTTGATTATAAATGATTAGACTCCCACTAAGAAGAATTCAAGTATAATTGTCCTAGGCTACACCTATCATAGAAAATGGATGGTATACATTGATCATTAAACATTTATATGCACCAGCTAACAGAGCAGACCTAATAACATATAAACTTAATTGAAGTATGATTCATAAACTAAAATTAGCATCACTAATTAACACTCCTCACCAAACACAACAAGTTAGCAATAATTAATCCAGCGTATAAATAACATCAAAAAAGGCATTAAGTATAAATACATACTCCATGTATAATAAAATCATAAAATATATCATCACAATAATCCATACATTAGTACTAAATTATGTAATCAAAATTTAATACAATAAAATGGAAAACACAAATAAAAAATAAATGTGGAGAGAGAAAAGGAAACATTGCTTCAGACAAATGTCCTAAGCAACTGATTATAGGAGATTGCATATTTTCAACCTTGCACAATTCCTATCAGTTAATAGTTTAAATAGTCAACAAGGCCTTCTATATGGCAATACACTTTATAATCAACAGGTACTTCCTCTCTAGCTATATGATTCGAGCCTTAACTTTCTCTATATTCAGGCCCCCCATCAAGGCTCAAGGGTTCTACCTCTTACTTTATTCATTAATAGCCAAATGATGTATCCGGGCTATCAGGACCCTATGGAGTGTTGCCTATAGACTTTAGCCTCTAGCTTGAGGGGATAATTTTCTAAGCTTTCTAATTCATCTAGACATCTGGGTGTCATGGCTAGGGATGTAGCTCTCTTTCATTTCCCTTCTAACTAATCCTTATGCAACCATAGTTTTATCTCATACTGCCCTGTATCACTGCTTGTCTCTGCATCAAGCAAAACATCCCATAATAATCTGAGTGTGGTAATCAGGGAGGATTAGGCCTATCATAATCTCTCTAAATAGGCCCTTCTCATAGCTGCATAATAACCTCTTGCTGCAAATACACATGGCTTGCTATTGATCCCGATGAGTTACCATAACTTGTAGAGCTCCTGCCATAGGATCACTTAACTCTACTTTAGAAACTCTAGAGGCCTACCTCTCTTAATATTCACCATCCACTCAAAGACTATTCTAAACTCATCAATGTCTATTTTCATCCATATCATATCCATACATATCATAAATATCACAATTCATCACATACATTTTGGGTTTAGAGCCATGCACCAAAAAAATGGAAAGTTGCTCTCGGGTTTGCTGTCACAACTTTCTGGTGTGAAATTTGAAAATTCATAACTAATTTTAGAAAAATTAAAATCATTCATATGATAGCTTTATGAAAAGATTTAGATGTCAACTAATGACTCAAAATAGTTCTAGATCAAGTAAATGGTGTTTAACTTATGAAAAGTGATAGAATAGTACCAAAGGTTAAGCTACGTTATTGATACTATCATGCAACTTTAAAAATTTGATTCTCCCTCCACAGAGCTCTAAATGAGGTGGTCTTGGTAGCTATGGAAAGATTATAATGTCTAGTTTATGCTTGCCAACATTCATAAGCATTGGACTTCATTTGGCTCACTTGTGACATAGAGAAGTAAACTGACCAAATGAGCAGTAATCACACCAAATTTGCATAATTTGGAAAATTTTGAAAAATCATAATAAATTCTCTAGAGCTTCAAATTGAGTGCTCTTTAGCTCTATGAAAAGCTTTAGATGAGACCTACTTTTTGGACAAATTTCATAAAAAAAAATCATTCATTTGGTTAGACTTTGGTTTGACACACATAATGGTCACTTTTGAAGTCCAAATTGGTACTCAAGGCACCAAAAAGCTTTCTTCTCATTTCATAGCCACTTGGGCACATATAAAAGTATGCCAAATGATCCAAATCCCCATGGAGCTCATTCTCACCATGCCACTCACATTTATACACATACATATAAAAGTGCTAGGATGTCAATTTCCAACATATACATTCATTTGGCTTTAAGATTGATACATACATTATAATTGTATACATTTAAACTTGTTCAAATGGTTACACCTTATATACATCACATGGATATAATTTTTGACATCAAAATTCCATTAAATGCCTATTTCTTTACTCCTTTGTGAAAGTGTCATGCTTCAAGACATTTGGCCTCTATTCTTTGATTTACTTAGCTCATCTAGACATAATTAGGCATATGGAAGGGAAGAGTGAGATTCAAAGAATCTTAATAGCTCTTTACACTTTTAAACATATAAAATGGATACATATACATGTCAAAGAATGCATGCATCGCATTTAAGCAACTAGTTAACATACATAAAGCATTTTACTTGTCATAAAAACTTATACATAGCAAACATAGGTCCTCAAGGGTATTGGTCTAGCGTCACCTATCTTCCTTAGGACTTTTGGATTTGTCTCACTCACTTTCAAGGGGTTTTTGACTTAGTCACACTCTTCTTGAGACTTTTGATTTTGTCTCATCCATTTTTAAGGACTTTTGTCTTATCCTTACCTTTGCTAAGTGACTTTTGGTATCACCAAACCCATTCAACCTATATTGCATGCATAAACATATTTTAAGAAATATAATGATACCATAACATGTAAGCAATGGCTAGGAACATTTATCGTAGTTTAAATATATATACAAGCACTAAAAAACAAATAAACATCTAAGCCATGCATATGAGAAAAGTTAGAGAGCTATCTTGAAGTCAGTGTCACACATTTTTCCCTTGAACTTGTCTTCCCCTTTTCGACCAAGCTCATGAAATTAGGTGGCACTTGATTCTCTTGGCCTAAACACATCAAATGAGATATATTTCAATCAATGGAACAAACTCTAGCTTCACACAAGTTCTTTGCCATGCTACTTTCTCATATACTTCATTATGGTTCCAAACAAGACACAACGAAGCAACCCTTGGGATTTAGGATCTTGGCTCTCATTTCTCATTCAATTTAGGCCTCTTGACTCCATTTAAACTCCTTGTAGTCATCACAAATTCATTTTAAGGAGCCTAGCTATAAGTTGCTTCTTTATGTCTCATTATGGAGCCTACACCTCTATCTCACAAGATATGATTTTAAAATTTATTCCAAGGCTTCCTTTGGTGTTCTTTTATCATGTTTAGTCCCTTTCTAGCCTTAGAAAATTTTAAAACACTCCCTAGGTGTCTCATTATGGTTTAGTTGAGACATGCTTCTAGTTTAGAGCCCATGGACTTTTGCAATTTTCCTTGAAGAGAATGGCACTTGGGAGGCTTCCTAGATGTCTTGAGAACTCATATATACCCTTAGACAACTTAAGTTACTACTAGGAAACTTCATCTGGGCCTAGGTGTAATTAAATCCCTAGGTTTGCTAACTTACAATCTAATGTGTTTATTCAGTTTCAATGGCATCTTCTTAATTCTCACCCTCCATATGTAATGAACATAATTTCCATAAAATGACAAAATAAGCTTAAGCAAGTCCTCTGAAATGAGCTAGATAATGTCCCAAAAAATTTGGGTAGTGTAACAACCCAGAAAAAGAAAAGAAAAGAAAATAGAAAAGAAATGAGAAAAGGAAAGGAAAAGAGAAGCTGGAAAATTTTCGAAGAGCTGAGAATTTTCTAAGTCTTCTCGCCATAGCGAGAAATGGAATCGCCATAGCGAGAATGTCTCCTCGCCGTAGCGAATATGTTCCTAGCTATAGCGAGTGCGACATTCCATATAGAGACCAGGGAGTTGCTCGCCGTAGCGGCGCTATAGCGAAGGCAGAGGTCTGGAATAGACACGATCTCGCCGTAGCGAAGCCATAGCGAAGGCAGAGGTCTGGAACAGACACGAGCTCGCCGTAGCGAGGGCACTAACTCGCTATAGCGAAAGCGGTCTAGAAAAGCGAGAAAAAGGGAATTTGACTTTTAAAAGCTTCCAAATCTCTTCTTTCTTCTTCTAACCGACTCAAACTCATCTTAGGAGAGAGAAAAGGGCGGAGGAGAGAGAGAGAAGCTGAAGAGAAGAAGAAAGCACAAGAAAGGTATGAATTTTCATGGCTTCCTCTTAGTTAGTTGCCCTTCTCCCCTTTTCCCCTCTTTCCTACGGTTTAGATGATAGAAATGGTTAGGTTCGAGTCTGGTTCAGAGGAGAGAGAGTGGGAAACCATTCTTGAGAGAGATTAGAAGTAGATAGTCTTCTCTTTCTTGCTTTTCCCCTTTCTTAAGAGTGGAGAAAAGAGAGGGATAGCTAATGGACCCTAGAGTGAGGAAGAAACCTAGAGTGAGAAGCTCAGTAGAGCTGAGTAGAAGTAATCCCTAGCTTAAGAATTGAGTAGTAAGGTATTAATTCCATGCTTTTGTGTGGTTAGGCTCAAGAGGGAACTCTCCCATCTAGAGGTGTAGTGAAACCAACAAGGGAGGAGTCAATTGACAGAACAAGTTGAGAATAGCTAGCAAGGTAGTTCTCTCCACTTTCTCTCATGCATAATTGTGTGTTTACATTGTCTTGCTTGTGTGTATGAATGATATGAGCTATGAGAAGTGTGTTAGCATGATTATGTGTTATGATTGAGATGATGTTTTAAATGATTGTTTGGTTTGCTTGAGGAAATGGAAAAGCCAATAACCCTATAGCCAAGGTGAGGATGAGCCGAAGCCCTAAGTTGGTTGAGCCATGTCTCCCAAAAGTGAGGTTGACTCCCAAAGAGTAAGGGTGAGTCTAAGTACCTCTAAAGTATGGGAAGGCAAATCCAAAAGCCACAAGGAAATGGGTGAGGCCGATCCAAGTACTCAGCAAACTCTTGAATGTTATCCATGGCCATTTCACATGTTTTAAATGTTTTCATCATGTTTTATATGCTAACATACCATACATGCATAATAAGACTTGTTGCATGCAATATATGTATGTTTGAATGAGAGTTGAACTACTGAGATTCTCTGAATCTCACCCTCCCTCTCCATCATCCAACCATGCCAGGTGGCCCAAGTGAGATTAGGGATGGGAGCAACCACCAACAAGCATGAAGCTAGGGATAGAGATGAAGAAAAGTGTAAAGTTTTGTAATACATTGTACATGAGATGTAAGATGTAAATGTTGTATATGATGTAGCAATGATAAATATTGTAAGACAATGTATGTATTAACGATGAATGTATGAGAATGAGGTTTATGATGAATGAAAGAGCATGGTTGAATGAGAAAGAATCCATGATAGCCTAGAATATATGGGTGCATAAGTGGGCATGGGATAGTGAGTTTCCCCAATCTGAGTTATTAGACACTTGAGGCATGATTGATAGCTCCTATAGATGCTTTCTCATGTGCTCAAAGAGTCATAGAAGTAGAAAACTTAAGATTGGACCCCATTAGCCACACTTTTGGCCAAGAAAGGGCCTCTTTGCACATGATGTCATGGAATAGCCATATGACCTCTTCTTGTTATGAGATTTGACATGCAGCTAGATTATGTTTAGAGCTTTCTGGGAAGCTAGAGTTCATGTCATTTAGAGGTCTATAGCATTTTCTATGATTGATCAAAGTTGACATCAGAAATTCGGATTTCAGAAAATCACTGTTCATTTGGTCAGTTTGAGAAACGTGTCATCCGAGGGGCAAACGTAGTCCAATGGCTACGAAATTTTATAAACAGAAACTAGATGGTCACAGTGACTTGTAGGAACTGGAAGCACCTCATTTAGAGGTCCAGAGAGGAAGTTATGCAATTTCGAAGTTCCTGCCCAGAATCAGACCCCCAACCAGACCCGAGGTACTGTTTCATCGGTTTCCGGGGAATTGGCTTGGTGGACCGATCTGGAGATATTTTTCTCCTCTAGCTAACATCCACATCTTTCCATAGAGATAGAGTTTATGAGCATTGGATTTTTGTGGAATTAGTTAGACATTTTCAAAGTCCATATCAGTAAACTGTGACAGCAAAGAAGTCCCCTCTGACCAGTGAACTATTTCGATGTCAAACGCAGAATGAGCAAGAGATTGAGACTTCTAAGTATTTTTAGCATGAAGTAAACGTCTCAAAATTTCTAGAATGACCCAGATCATGCAGTTACGATTTTTCTGCATTTAGTTATGCATTTCCAAAGTTAGCCCAGAAATGAAGCAAAATCTGCCCATAGCGAAAATGCATGTCTCCAATCCCTTTTTGCTTTCCATGAGTTTTAAGCATATAGTGGGGATTGAAATGAGTCTCAAAAGAGTAATTGCGCATGAGGAACCAGAGAGAGAGCTCAACCGGTCCATGTTACTTCTAAGTGGAGCTCTACCCACACATAGTGCTATAGAGAGAGCAAGCATAAGGTAGAGATAGTGTCTTCCTTGTGAGTTCCGCACCGCCCATATGGGCTAGTGGCACGTTGGGTATGAGCTAGAGGTTAAGGTGTCACAGGTAGAGTCCTGGGCTCCTAAAAATGATAATTCCAAGCTCAGACGGAAAGAAAAACAGAGGTAGGATGGTGAAACAAATTGTGACAAAAACTGAAGAAACATAATGACATTTTCATAAATAAGTGCAACTTTTGGAAAAATATATAGGAGGGCTTTTTTAAACAGAAATTTTGAGTTGCCTAGGGTTCTCAGAGGCCCTGAAAACCATAGGAAGCCTTGGGATTGGTAAAGCCTATCCGATGTACTTTTTTTCAATGGTAGTGAGTTTGAACTTTGACGGATTCGTTCAGGATGGTTTTAGCTCTGATTTGAGTGATTCCAAAGGCATTTTATTAAATTAGGAACCTAAATTTTTTGATGGAAAAGACAATTCTAAAAAAGGAGCTAAAATAAAGCCAAAATGAAATTGCCATTACGGAATGATGAAATTGAATTTTTTTAAAAAAACTAGCTTCTTGAATGTTTCAAAAGCTTCTTGACTCTTTCTCTTCTCATATAGCTTGACTTTCTTTTGCCCCAGATATAGAAAAATAAGCTCTATCTTAGGCGCCTAAGAGAAGGAGAGAAAGGAGGAAGAAAGCCAAGAAAAGGTAGCCAATTTTAAGGAATTTTATGCTTCTTCTTCTTCCAATTTTGTTCTCCTCCCTTCAAGCTTTCTTTCCATGGTTTTATTTAGTGATTTTGGTTCTGTTTTGAGTCTAGACCAAGGGGGGATAATTCAAAATTCTTAAGGAGAAGCAAATCAAGGAGAAAGGCTCTTGAAAGCAAGCTTGAATCCAAGGTAATTTTTGCCTTTTGTTGTTTCCTTCTCTTGCTCTTCTCTTGGTGCACTTTTTGGCCTAAACCAGAACCATATGAGGGGGAAGTTTTCTATCCAAAAACAAGAGAGGAATTATGGTTTTAAACTATAAAGAAGAGGAATATGGCAAGAAATTGCAAGAAAAACCAAAGGAAACTAAGATAGGAAAGTGTGGTGTTCTTTAGGGTTTTATAAAATCTGATTTTGTGTATGAATTCCCTTGGCTATTTAATTGTGTCCTTGGGCTCCTAAGACCTCTAGAAAGCCTTCCAAGTGGCTCTCCCATCAAGGAAAAATCAAGAACTTCAAGAACCCCATTCTTGTCCATAATTTCAACCAAGGCAAGAGCACTAGGTTAGGGAGTGTTTTAATTTGTTCTAACCTTGGTTTGGAACTTTATATGATGTTAGAAGATGGGAGGAACCATTGGAAAAAATTTAGGAGCCATAGATTGGGAGATGGGACAATGGTGTCTATAATAGTACTTTGTGAAGCAAATTGATTCTAAACTTATGCAAATGATTATGTGAGGGCTCCAAGGATTTTGAATAAGGTCAAGAGGCCTAGAAATGGAAAAAAATAGGAGCCTAGAGCTTAAATTGTGAAGGTTGCTTCAATAGGCCATTTATGGAACCATTATGCCACTTATAGAACCAAGTGTGTGTTTAAGAGTGAGTTTAGTGTCTTAACTTGCTTTAAATGTATGATTGTATGTTGTTTACTGTACTTAGGTCAAGAGAACCATATTCCACCTAGGTGTTCTTGTATAACTGAGAAAGGGAAGGAACAAACCAAGTAAAGCTTGCATCAAGTCAATGGTAACTCTCAACCTCATTCTCCTTGCATTCTTATGCATGTGTATGTCTTTATGTGCATGTATGTGTTATGTGACTTGAGAACATGTCACTTGATGTTTTAAGTTTGCATTGGTACCAATGTGTGTTTTTGAATGGCTTTACTTGTGAAAATTGCTCCTAAGGGTAAGGTGATACCAAAAGTCCCTTAATGTTGGTAAGGAGGTGCCAAAAGTCTTAAGACATGGGTGAGACTAGGCCAAAAGTCTCTTGGATGGGTGAAGCCAAGTCAAAAGTCCTTAGGCCAAGGGTGAGGCATATCTAAAAGTCCTAAAAATGGGGTGAGGCAAAACCAAAAGTTCCTAGAGCTTCTTCTTGATGGCTTGATTGTGAAAGTGTGGCATGAAAATCTTGAAAATGAGCACTCATGATCTAAGTAGCTTGTTTACTTGTACACTTGATGTATGTATGCATTAAATGTGTGTGTGAATGGGTGTGTAGGCTATTGAGATTCTAGGAATCTCACTCCCCTTTCCTTTTGAAATATCTAGGTGGTGCCAAGATCAAAGAGATGCAAGACAAGCATCTTGAAGAGACTACACTTGAGTTTTGTAGCTTTTTTGAGCACTTAGTGATCAAATGGATATGTATATATTATTTTTGACTTATGAATCATTGAAAAATTGTAATGTTATATGCAAATGATATATGAACATTGTATGGTGCCAAGACAATAGGAATGTAAAATTTTAACCCTTGTGTGCATACTTGGATACATGTATTCTTGAGTGTGAGATAGCCAAATTAAGATGCATGGTGTTTCAGATCACTTGGGCAGTGTCTACAAGTCATATTCATGCTTTGAAACTTGCTCAAGAGGTGCCAAACACTAAAAGGAGCCATTTGGACTAAAGAGTTACATTATGAGAAGCAAAAATGACCATATTGGTAGGTTGTGTCACTTTTTATCTAAATGAGCTCTTCTTGATTTAAAATTTGGCATTCATCTAGAGCTTGTTAAGAGTTTTTTGAAAAGATAAAGTGAAGAATATTTGGAGGTCTATGAAATTTTTGATGAAATTTTGAAGTTGGAAATTTTTTTGGTTTTAGTCAAAGTTACTATTTATATAGCCCTAAATGAAACTCTATCACTCATATGGCAAATGAAGTCTAATTGCTATGAATTTTTATAGAAAGAAACTAGACCTTCCCAGTGACCTGTGCCAATTAGAAGCACCTTAATTGGATGTCTAGAGAAGGAGATATAAATTTTTGAAGTTACTATTCTATTCTAGGCACACCTCCAGACCTATCTTATTGTTTGATTAATTTTTAAGGTCTAAATGCTCTTATATTGGTCTAAAACTATTTTTCCCCTCTAGTTAACATCTGTAGCTTTCCAAATTGGTATATATTACATAGATCAAATTTTTAAAAAATTAATTATGAATTTTCAAAGTTTATATCAGTAAGTTGTATCAGATTTTTAGACAGCTCGACCTCCATACCTTTTGATATCAAGCATGGTCCAAATGAGATGTTTATGGCTGGGAATTATTTCTAGTGTAAAGCTAACATTCAGAGCTTTCCAAGAAGCTATGGTGTAGTAGATTTTGATTTTTTTACATTTAGTTATGA
The DNA here is from genome assembly GCA_026724425.1 of Erythrophleum ivorense. Lineage (NCBI taxonomy): Eukaryota > Viridiplantae > Streptophyta > Magnoliopsida > Fabales > Fabaceae > Erythrophleum > Erythrophleum ivorense. Next base: position 54,069,729 of record JAIUCV010000002.1, read on the forward strand.
TTTTTAAAAGTTTCCCTTAAAATCTGCCACTATATAGCTGTGAAGAATGAGTACAAATCCGGGGTTCTTAAGCTTAAGACTATGGATTACTTAATATTTTGAGTTGTCACTGATTTGTGCAAATGGTGAATGGCTAGAGAATGTTATTGGATAGTCCACGGGGCCCACATAACATGAATTAGAGAAATTGAACCCCGACATAACACAAATTAAACGCAATATTCTCATACTTTCTCATGCATTTTCACTAAGAATGTGTATAATTGCCATGAATAGTAGAGTAAGATGCTAGAAAATATATGGTATGACACCATAACCCTTCTTTCTATCCTAGTTTGGATAGAAATCACTCCCTCTTGGCTAGGCTTAAGTTGGCCAAACATGACATGGAGGAAGAGCAAGAAAAAAAGCATGAAAGGCTAAGGAATTTACCTTGTTGCAAGACTTTTTCAAGGGCTCATTCAATTGTTTTAGGCTCCTCCTTTAAATTCTAAGTTCAAGAATTTTTCAAGGGCTCATTCAATTGTTTTAGGCTTCTCCTTTAAATTCTAAGTTTTCTCCTCTTAAATAGTCACAAACTAGCCTCATATAAATCATAAAAACCATAGGAAGGAAGAGGAAAAGGAGAGGAATAAGTTTGGTGAAGGAAGGTGCTTGAAAATCCATAAATTTTCTTACCTTTTTTTCAGGCTTTTCTTCCTCCCTTCTTGGACACCTCATGAAGCTAGTCTTTCCTCTAGTCTTTGGCAGAAACTAAGTCGATTAAGTAAGGAGAAGAAGGAGGACATGTTATAAATATAAAGAAGCTTCTTGAATTTCTTCTTAAAAATTTCATCTATGTCCCATTTTCTTGGCTTTTTCGTTTTAGCCTCATTTTAACTCCTTTTTGAGAACTATCTTTTTTATAATAAAATTTAGATTTTCTTACTTATAAAATGCCTTTGGAATCACTCAAAATGAATCTAAAACTTTCCCGAACAAAGAGGTCAAAATTCGGATCAACTGTCATTTCAAAATGTAAATCGTATAGGTTTTAAGTGTTCTAGGGGTTCCTATTATTTTTAGAGTCTCTGAGAATTCCAAAAAAATTATTTTTCCTATTTAAAAATCTCTTCTTTGAGTTTTTTAAAAAGTTCCCAAATTTACAAAAATGCCACTGTGTTTTTGGCAATTTTATTGAACTACTTTAATTCTAGTTTTTGGGCATTTTAAGCCTTGTATCCTCAATTTCCATTATTTAGAATTTTCTCTTAATTTCATTTGGCCTTAAATATTTCTATTTATGGGACTTTTTTTTTATATTTGTGAGTTTTATACATTTACGGAGAAATTAAATGTTTCAAAGAGTCCCTGAGAAAGTGAGAAAAATTGATCAAGAGACATAGGACAACAAACACTACACACTCTGGACATGATAGTAGCAAAAATGTACTAAGCCACTACAACTCCTAAGCTTTTACTCCCTTAATCTCACACCAAGCTCACCAACACTCCCCCTAATTAATTTGAATCACCTATGAGCACTCAAAATAGCTTTAAACCCTCAAAATATACCTCAAAATAGCATAGAATATAGTCCCTCTTCTGTGATAGCATAAAAGCCAACAATTAGAAAAGTAGTACTTTAAGCTTTATGTAACACCATAATTTTCTAACTTATCTCATACTATTTTCATACCTTGAACCATGCATCTCACATAGGAGGCAAGAAAAAGCAATTAAAAATAATGAATATTTTAGCATTGCGTAGTGTATAAATTTCTCATTCGGTGTCCCGCGGACCATGTGAGCTCACATATTATATTCTCATATTTAATTACATAGATACAACTCATTCCCATCACCAAAAGTGGCCTAGAACTTGTGCAAGGCAAGGGAATACATAAAATTTATAGTTGCTACTTCGGCCAGAATTTTCTCTTTTCTGTCACAAATTTTGAAAAATCATAACTAATTCTAGAAAAATCAAAATCATGAATTCTTTACCATTATGGAAAGCTACAGATGTCTAATTTATACCAAAAATATGTCCAAGCCATGAAACATCATATAGAAGATGTTTGACATTCGAAAAGGTGCAAAGGTCCAACTGGTTAATGATACTGATACAGGTTTTTGCTATAAACTTTAAAAATGTCCAATTAATTCCACAAAAATCTTATCTATGCAAATGATACCAATATGAAAAGCTACAGGTGTTAACTAGAGGAAAAAATGACTTCAGACCAATCCAAGCACGTCCAGGCCTCAAAAACCAATCAAATTGTAACCTAAGTCAGTTTAGATGCCTAATATTGGATAGAAACTTCAAAAATTTATATCTCCCTCTCTAGACATCCAAATGAGGTGCTTCTAGTTGACACAAGTTATTGGAATGTATGGTTTCTCTCTATAAAATTTTGTAGCAATTAGACATTATTTGCCCCTGAGTGATAGAATTCATTTTTGGACCTGAGTAAACAGTACCCTAAACCAATTTTAGAAATTTTCCCAACTTTAAAAATTCATCAAATATTCTATAGACCTCCAAAAATTTTTCACTTTAGCTTCTAAAAAATATCTCAACAAGCTCTAAATGTATGCCAAATCTCAGGTCAAGAAGAGCTCATTTAGATAAAAAGTGGTGTAGGTTTCTAATATAGTCAATTTTGCTCCATATTAGATACCAAATGTGTCTAAATGACTTCTCTTGGTGTTTAGCACCTCTTGGTCAAGTTTAAAAGCATAAATATGACTTTTATGAATTGCTGAAATGGTTCCAAGCCTTATGCATTTCAATTTGGTCATTTCACTTCTACTTATACACTAATGCATTAAGTCTTCAAGAAGCTAAATTTGTCATTACATGCTCAATTTATATTCTAGTGTTCACATAACATAATTTCTCATTTATACATAACATATTAACATAATTACACATGCTCAAAAGGTCATAGGTCATATACAATAATAGGTTACAACATTTGCCACTTATATTGCCTTAAAAAAGCAAATTCCATGCACTTTAATGTCATACTTTCATCTCCTAAGGTGTGGGCTCTCTTTGCCTTGTCCACTTGGTCCACCTAGCATATTAGAACATTGAAGAGGAGGGAATGAGATTCAAAGAATCCCAATAGCTCATCTCCCTTTCAATCATACATAAAAGATGCAAAATAAGTCTTATAAATGCATGTATGACCATCTTGACATATGTAATCATTCAAGAAGCATCTTGGCTTTCAAGTCATTCATAGCATACATAGGCTTGCCAAGTATATGAATTAGCCTCACCCATTTACTTGTGAATTTTGGACTTGCCTCACCTATTCTTTAAGAGGTTTTTGGACTCAACCTTACTCTTAGGAGTCAACCTTATTTTGGGAGATTCTTTACTTTATCTCAACCAATTCTAAGAGTTCTTGGCTTAACCACCCTCAAGCAAACCTAAGCAAGTATAATAAATATCATTTGAAAACATAATGTATCATTATGGTACCATGACATATGAAATCATGCTAGAATACTTTTCATGGCTTAAAACACACATACACATATTCAAGGATAAGTCAAACATACATTCATGCATGAGAGAAGGAGGAGTGAGCTACCTTGAATGCAACCACACGCTTTTCTCCTTGAATTTGCTCTCCTTTCCTTGGCCTCACACACAAAAAGGTGTGAAAATAATTTCTCTTGGCCTAAACACAATTTATGGAAGCTAATTAGGTTCATGGAATTAATTCTAAGGCCACACATCTTCCTCACACACTAACTTTGTCTATTAACCCTTTTATGATTCCAAGAATGCACCCAATGAAGCAATACCCATTAAATAAATTCTAAACTCCATTCTTTCCTTTCATATATATATCTGGACTCCTTTTAAGCCTCTTGGAGTTATCACACAATTGAAACAAAAAGCCTAACTACATGTTACTTCTTTAAGTCATATTATGGAACATAAGGCACCAATTCATTTTCTAGGCTTTCTAAATTTTTCCTAAGGCTTTCTCTCATTTTCATTCATCATATATGACTCAAAAATGGGTTTAGAAAAATTTAAACTCTCCCTAGGTATGGTAACCCTTTTAGGCCGAGACAATGAAGCATAATGGCCTTCATGAACTTTGCTTTGTTTTCTTGATAGAAGAAACACATGGAGAGAATCCTAGGAATCTTAGGAGCTCATTTAAAATTTCATTTATACATAGAAATTAACGTATCAAGTCAAATTTTACAAGGAGCATATGAAACCCTAGAATTTCTATCTTAAATTTTCATGGCTATTTGTTAATTCCCTTTGCATATTCTTATTCTTCACACTCTTTTTCCTAAGATTCACCCTTGGTTTTGCCCAAAATCCAAGCCCTCCTATGTCTTCTTGAGTGGGGCAAACCATGGAGGGAAGAGGAGCAAGGGGTAGCAATCATGGAATGAGAAATTACCTTATTTTTCTTTGTTTTCTCACTTGAATCTTCCCTTCTTTGGCCTCCTCTCTTCAAATCCGAAATTTCCTCTTGATTTCTCCCTTAAAACAGATCCATATACTTCAATATAATCATAGGAAAGAAAGGGAAATAGAGAAAAAGAGATTTGCAAAGGAAATAGCATGAAAAACTACCAAAAATCCATACCTTAAGCCTTTGATTTTTCTTACCCTTTCTCTTCCTCTTGCGTGCCACTCTTCGAAGGTTTTTTCTCTAGTTTAGGGCAAAAACATATGAAACTGAATGAGTGGAAAAGCAATGCGCTCTATATATACGTAGGTAGGAGGAATGAAGACTTTTCAAAAATTACTATTTTGCCCTTTGTTTTTGGCATTTTCGTTTCTAATTTGCTTTAGCTCCTTTTTTAGAACTATTTTTCCATTATAAAATTTAGGTTTCCAATTTAGTAAAATACCTTTGGAATAACTCAAATCAAACGAAAACCTTCTCAAACAAATCCGTCAAAGTTCTGGTATACCGACGTTAGAAAACATCCACCGAAGGGGTTTTAACTGTCCCAGGGCTTCCCATAGTTTTTAGGGCCTCTGAGAACCCTGGAGAAGTCAAAACTTTCAGTTAAAAAGCCCTCTTGTGTGAATTCCAAAATTTTCTCAAAATTACAAAAATACCATTACGTTTCGTAAGTTTTTCGTTAAATTTCGTTTCTTCATTCTAGCTCTATTTTTCTCTCCGTCTGAGCCTGGGATTCTCATTTTTAAGAGTCTAGAATGTTACTCAAATTTTTTGGGATCTTAACTAATTCATTTCGGGAGACTTGCTTTGAAAACACACTCGTTTATGTTATTTAACGAAAATCAGACATTACACTTTATATACAAAGGCCAAAAATTTAACCATATTTCCAATTGACACCACCACTTGGAGGAAGTTTAAAACACCTAAAAAAAGTTGTCTTGGTATAAGAATCTCACATCTGGGTCGTAAATCAAATTTTGACCTCTCAACCCCCCAAATTTGGCATTTAAATAATCTAATATTTAGGTTTGGCATACCCAAAATTTGCTAGCACTCCCTAAAAAGTTCTAAACCGCAGCTAGCATTTTTCTTTCACTACAATAAATTTTCTTAAAAGGTAAATTGACAATTATCCTCTTATATAAAGAATTTGCTACCCTAACCCATATAAAGCTAGTTAAAGGTAGCAGGGGAGTCAACTAGCATTTTACAAGGTCTCACCTTGTTAATACATTTCAAACATAAGCTAAAGGACTAATGTAGACCTAAAAGACTTTCAAAAGACAAAAATACCAGTCATGACTCCTAATACTAAGTCTCTAAATGTGCACATTTTAACTCATACATGCCTAAAGGCAAAACTAACTTCTTGTTTCATATATAATCATTAAAATAGGATTGATCAATAACAAAATGAGGTTATCATACCTCTAATTTTGAATATATTACAAGGTCATAGCATACACAAGGGAAATTATATTATGTATCCATAGTTCCTCCATATACATGCTTATATCTTAAATTGGCCACTATGGCCCAAGAATAGAATATGTGGAACATTTATATAAATATACACATTATCAAAATCCCTAACTATAGTGGTTTAGAAGATGCCACATTCAAAGACTATCACAACCTCCTACACTTCCCCCTTGCAACCCTACTCAGGTTTCAGACTGCTTCTTGAGCCTTCTATTTGAATTTTCCCCTAAAATGATTTAAAAAAAGTCCCCTAAAGGAGTGAGATGCACTCCCAGTAATTGCATTACCTTTCTAAAATATATTTTAAAACAAAATACACAAAAAACTATTATGGCATGCAAAGAAATATATTAATAGTATATAGCATATTTGATTGCATACAAGAGTAACATACCAACGTCATACATCTCATATCATTATGGAACTCATCTCAATCATATTCATTATGCAATTTTCATATCTTTAGTGAGGCATGACCTTTTCACTAATATAATCCTTTCACTATAAAAACGGAGTGGTGAGGTATGACTTTCTCATCGATTTCAAGCATAAACATCATAATTAAGTAGGGGTAGAATGGCCTTCTCACCCAAGTCATCTCATGTACATCTCAGAGGCAATCAAATAACAAGAATATGATAAACATGCATTTCACATAATAGTTCAAAGGAAATATATTCAAAAAGGCAATCAATTACCCAGATAGTAACCTTAATGTTCCTTAGCCATTTTCCAGTAAGGCAAAATTGTAACTCTTGCTACTAATAGGCCTACTTTAACATGGTTATAGCCTCCAAAAACAACCAATCAACAAGTAAGTTTGAAATTACTGATTTACTAAATAAGAAGCTATAAAAGATATATTCTTTACCTATACTTCAATTTGCCCTTGATTGGCCATGGTAAAAAATAGAATAGCCACTTAATTAGTACCATTTTAGTATATTTAACAATGCCCATTTAATATTTAAAGGTAAACACTACACCCTTGCATGCTTGCATCTTGGATCTTAAGTGAGCCATATATATATGTTTGAATGTTGGATTAGTTCTTAAGATTTTTTGAATCTCACTTTTTCCCTATTTCCACTAACCATGGCTAGGTGGCTCTCAAAGAAGCAAAAATGATGATCAAAAATGAAAAGAAGAGCTACTTTGACAATAGAATTTATTTTAAGGCATACTCTTGAATGTATGAAAATATACTTGTGTATTTTGATGTATGATAATGCAAACATGTTTAAAAGTACTAGATTATGATATAGAAATAAATTATAGATTGTAACATGTCATATTATGTAATCTGGTACATTGAGTTATTGATTAAGTCTGTGTATAATTGCAAGTGGAGGAGTGATTTTGAGTTGGATGGCAATTATGACATATTAAACTAGCCATATGTGATGTATTTATCATTTGAAACATGCCCAAGAGAAGAAATGGTATTTTGAAGCTCATTTGGTACCAATTAGAACCAAAATTTGATCCATTTAAGCCATAAAATGTCCTTCTACCATTGATAGACCAAATGAATAAGTATTGGGCTAAAATTCGGTAGATAATTAGAGGATATTGAAAGCTTTCCAGAGAGTGAAAGATCATAATTTTTGGAGCTCTATAGAATATTTTATGAATTTTTGAATTAGTTGATTTATGCAGAAAATTGTAGTGCATTGTTCATACGGTGTAGGCTTGGATTTTTGGGTTTTTTAGGGACTAAATAGACTTATTTTGACCTAAAATTTTAATAGTAGATATCTCACATTGTAAGCTTTTCATGAACACTAAATTTGCATCAATTAGAGTTGTGTAGTTCAAGTTATGATTTTTCAAAATTTAGTCCTTATTATATGTTATAGTCAAAATGTGCATATGGCCAAACCAATGAAATTCATGCCTCTCTTTGAGATATCTTAAGCCTAAAAAATTGGTTTAGTATGAAATTGAAGAGAGAAATGACCCAAACCCTTGTTATGTAAAAAGTATGCCATTGTTACTTTTAATAATGAAAAATTTCACCGCTGAAAGTGAAAATATAACTATTTGTTGTTAAATGCATAAAATTTAATGGCATCATAATTAGAAAGCTATACCTTGATAAAAAAATTTGTTCAGTTCTTCCTTTCAAGTGTTTGCTAAAATGTGATCCATAAAGCTCCAAACTCTGCTTAAGCTATGGTTAAAATACCAGGCAACAACCAAAGACAAATTTTAGATTTTAAAGCCATGAATTTTAACTCAAACTAACTATCACTTACCTTAATTAGCTTTTTTCACCTTTATCAATTTTCACGGAGAGCCATCCCTTCCTTCAGCGTCCTTTCATCAAAAAATAAACATTAACTTAGAAACTAAAATCGCCAAGATGAAGAGCAAAAGGGAGGGAAGAGTTTTTATAAAGCTTACCAGAGCAAATTTCCACATTTTCATCTCTATGCAAAGGCTTCAACTCATGGCTCCATGATTGCATGATTTTTGGACGAGCTGGAGTTTCCTTGGCTACACTTGTCTTGGTTTGGTAAGTAGGAGGGAATGAGAGATTAGATGAATGTTTATGAAGTTAGTGGAGGTATATTGCACTTTTTTTTTTCTTTTTCCAATACTCAATAACATTTTGAGTACTAATTCTTTACTTAATTCATCTCTTTTAATGCATATAACTATACCATACCTAATTTTGTAATACCTTAACCTCTTAGCTATTTTACCATAGTCTCATAATCTATCTCACTGCATTTCATATAGATTGGAGCATAATCATATAAAGAAGCTAACATTTCCCATGGAAAAGACATTAAATTAATGGAATTAATTGTGTTGCGTAAGATCCCAATTCCTCATTTTATGCTCTATGAACCATGTAACATCTGGTCCCTCCGTAAACGTGAGAAACGCAATGTTCGGTTTCTCTGTAAACGTCAGAAATGGTTCAAATATAAAAGGAAGTCCCCAAAATAGAAGGAATTAGGGCCAAATAAAATTATGATAAAATTTTAAATAATGGAAAATGAAGATTTGACCTTGAGTTGCCTAGAAATCAAGGTCAGGGTGATTCAAAAAATTTGCCGAAAGGCTAGTGGCATTTTCGTAAATATGGGCACTTTTTGAAAAACTCACAGGAGGACTTTTTAAATGAAAGTTTTGAGTTCTTCGGGGTTCTTAGAGGCCCTGAAAACTATGGGAAGCCCCAGGACAGTTAAAGCTCCTCTGGTATACGTTTTCCAATGACGGTGAGTCCGAACTTTGGTCGAATTGTTCAGGAAGGTTTTAGCTCCAAATTGAGTGATTCCAAAGGCATTTTATAAGATTGAGGACCTAAATTTTTTGATAGAAAAGATGGTTCTCAAAAAGGAGCTAAAACGGATTAGAAACGAAAATGCCAAAAACGAGGGACAAAATAGGAATTTTTTTACTTTTAATACTCTCTCTTTCTCACGCCCTCCCTTGCCCTCATTTTTCACCGTCTTTCTTCTGCCCAAAACAGAGAGGAGAATCAGTTCTCTTAGGCGCACAAGAAGGAGCACTCTTGGAAGGAGAAAAAAACCAAGAAAATGTAGGAAATTTCATGGAAAATCTAGCTTTCTCCTTAGCAAGTCACTTCTCCTCCTTCTCCTCCTTATTTCTATGGGTTTGATGGTGCTTTTAAATATGTTTTGAAGGCAGAATAGAGGTGGAATTTTTGGATTTGATGAGGGGAGGCTAGCCAAGTGAAAAGCAACCAAGAGAAAGCAAGAAAACAAGGTAAAACTTCCATTCTTTGGTAGTTTCTTCCTCCCCCTTCCTCTTGCACGAATTTGGACACCATGAGCCCAATTCTTAGGGGCTATTTTCTGTCCAATTCATGGAGGAATTAGAGGTTTTGGAGTGCAAGGATTAAGAATGAACTAATAGAATCAAGAAATGGGCATTAGGAAATAAGATCGAACCATTAGGGATCCAAATGCTCCCTTGCAAATCTAATTTAACATGAATGTTCTTAGGTTTAATTGAATATTTAAACATGCTCCTAAGACCTCTAGAGAGCTTTCCGCATGCACCTCCCATCCAAGAAAGTAAAGAAATTGCAAGAAAAACTAATGAACTCTAAGTTAGAAAAGTGTAGAGCTCTTGAACACTTTGCAAAAACTGATTTGATATACGAGTTTCCTTGCATGTGTGAGTATTTGATTGAGCTCCTAAGACCTCTAAGAAGCCTCCCAAGTGTGTCTCCCATCAAGGAAAAATCAAGAAGGCCAACAACTCTTCTTCCCCCCATAGTCTCGGCCTAGGCAAGTTCTCATAGCTAGGGAGAGTTTTAAATTTTTCTAAGGCTATTCTTGAGTCATATGTGATGAGTGAAGATAAGTAGAAGCCTTAGAAAAAATTTAGGACTCAAAGAAAGTGAATTGGTGCCATAGGTTCCATATTAGGACCTAAAGAAGCAACATGATGCTAGGCCCTTTGTTTTAATGATGTGATGACTCCAAGAGGTTTAAAAAGAGTCAAGAATCATAATTGAAAAGAAAGAATGAGGCATAGAAGTCATTTGATGGGTATTGCTTCATTAGGTGTGATTATGGACCATAATGGAGCCTATAGAGCAATCTAGTGTTTTATCAAGTGATGTAGCCTTAGAATATGTTTCATAGACCTAATTGGCTCCCATAAATTGTATCTAGGCCAAGAGAAACTATCTCCACCAAATTGTGGGTGTGTGGCCGAAAGAGGAGGCTTGAAAGCTAAGGAAAAATGTGTGAAATTGTGCAAGGTAGCTCTCTCCATCTTCTCTCATGCATAGATGTGTGTTTAACTTGTTTTAGAATATGTGTATGTGTATTTTCAAGCTAAGAAAAGTATGCTAGCATGCCTTTATATTCCATGATCCTTGATGCCATGTTATGTTTTAAATGAATCTATGATGTTTGTATGAGTTTCCTTGAGTGAGGAGAGGCCAAGAACTCTTCCCTTTGGTGAGGATGAGCCAAGAACCCTTGAGCTTGGTTGAGACATAGCAAAGAGTCTCCTAAAAGTAAAGTGGGCTCCCAAGAGTATGGTTGAGTCCAAAGCTCTTAAAGAATGGGTGAGGCAAGTCCAAAATCCATGAGGAGAAGTGTGAGGCCAATCCAAACACTTGGGGAACTCTTGAACGTCTTCTATGATTGATTCACATGCCAAGGTTGCTTTGAAAATGTCCATGACTTCCATTTTTCCATACATGCATTTGAAAATCTTGCTTTGTACATATTATGTGTGATTGAATGGGAGATGAGCTATTGGGATTCTTTGAATCTCATCCCCTCCTCTCCAATATCCTAACATGCTAGGTGGAGCCAATGAACAAGGAAATGGAAGCCACCAAGTGAGGAGATGAAGCCTTGATTATAAAGCTTTTAACTTTTTTTATGTTATAACCAAAGGAGTGGCATATGATGTAATCTTTTGTTAGAATTGATGCACAATGAATGGAACATGTGTAAATATCCAAATAGATGATGCATGTATGAAATTTGTGGATAAATGGAATGTATTGCAATTTTTGGGTATTGGATGGCCATTTCAAGTATATGCCTCTTAGTACATAGCTTGGGAATGGAGAATGAAATTCTGTGTTTTGAGTCTCCACACCTTTGAGACAAGTTTAGAGAGTCTTTTTAGGCCATTCCCACGTGCTCAAGTGGCCACAAGAACCATAGGAGCCATTTTTCCCATCATTGAACCATTAAGAGGCATGAAAATGGCCCAAATGCAACCCTATGTCACTTTTTGCCCAAATGAGCTCTTCTTGATCTGAAACTTGGCATAAAATTAGGTATCATTAATAGCTTTTTAGGAAGCTAAAGATCATAATTTTCAGAGACCTAGAGAATATTTGATGAATTTTTAAAGTTGGAATTTTTCATGGATTCTGGTATGGGTACTGTTCATATTGGCAGTTTTGAATTCTGTGTCACCCGATGGCCAAATGGTATCTAATGCTTATGAAAATTTACATGCATAAACTAGAGGTCATAATATTTCTGTGGCCACAGAGATCACCTCATTTGGAGGTATGAGCAGTGAGTTATGCATTTTTAAAGTTAACTGTCAGTATCAGTAGCGCCCATGAGTCTGGTTACTGTTCCATAGGGTCCATCTGACTAAACATATCTGTTTCATTCTGAAATTATTTTTAATATCAATTTAACATTTGTAGCTTTCCAGAATGACCGAATTTGTGTGATTTAGATTTTTATAAAATTAGTTATGAATTTCAGAAATTTGTATCAGTAAACTGAACAACAGCCCAGGCAACCAGCAACTCTGTAGCTTTTTGGATGTCAAACGTCCTGTGTGATGAATTTTATGACCTGAGCGTATTTTTAGTGTAAATTAGACATCCTAAAATTTCCATAATGATGAATATTGCATGATTTCAAATTTTTTAGATTTAGTTATGATTTTTGAAAGCTGGGTCAGAAAATGGAGCAAATCTGGCCGAAAATGTGCTTGTTTATTTTGAGCTCCATTTCGGTTTTCATAGGTTGTAGGCATGTTTTTGTGATACAAATGAGTTGTAATAATGAAATTAAATATGAGGAAGTATATTATGAGCTCACACAGTCCATGTGACACCAAATTGAATTTTTTTGACATAGCGCAATGCGGTAAAAGTTTATTATTTTCATCCCCTTTTTCATATGATCTTGTGGGATTGATAATACAAAGCTTATAAATGGCATCAAATGAGTTAGAAGTTATAGTGTTACAAACCATATAACTCATCAACATCAATTCCTAGTCATAACACATCCATACAAGTCATACACATCATAATTGGCCTCATTCATTTCGGGTTTGAAGGTACATCACACAAAGCTCATGGTTTGCTCTCAGGTTCCAGTTTCAGTTTTCTTATACAAACTTTGGAAATTCATAACTAATTTTAAAAAAATCAAAATCAAGCGAATCATACCATTCTAGAAAGTTGTGGATGTTTACTTTTGACTAAAAATTCCATACCAATGTAGTAGCCTTAAGCTATTAGAAATTGATAGAATAGTAACACAGGTCAAGCTATGTTACTAGTACTATCAAGCAAATTAAAAATTTCATATCTCCCTCTATAGAACTCCAAATAAGTTTATCTTAGTGGCTATGAAAATCTTATGGTGTCTAGTTTATGGCTATAAAATTTCATGAGCATTGGACTTCATTTATCCCATTTTTGACATAGAGAAGCAAACTAACTAAATGAACAGTAACCATACCATTTCTACATAATTTAGCCAACTTTAAAAAATCATAATAAATTCTCTAGAGCTTTAAATTGAGTGCTCTTTAGCTCTATGAAGACCTCTAGATGAGACCTACTTGTTGGCTAAATTTCATAAAAAAAATCATTCATTTGGTCATACTTTGGTTTAGCTCTCCATTTAGTCAATTTTAAAGTCTTAAATGACATCTCAAGGCACCAAATGGCCCTTTTTGCTTTCCATAACCACTTGGGCAAGTTTAAAAGCATAAACACCATACATGAAAGCTTGCCAAATGATTCAAATTACCATGGAGCTCAATCTCACCTTGCCACATCCATATATACACAAGAACATCAAGTCACATAATAGCAAAAGAATGGCAAAATCTCACATTCTCATTCATATAGTTTTTATATGGATACATACACTATTTGCACATATATTAAAACATGCTCAAAGGTCTACATCATAGTTACATCTCATGGTTACATAGTTTGACATAAAAATAAAAACAAAAAGCTCATTTCTCTATCCATTTGTCAAGATCTTGCTTCTCTTGCTTGTTGGCTTCCATTTCCTTGTCTACTTGGCTCACCTAGACATGGTTAGACATGTGTGAGGGAAGAGTGAGATTCAAAGAATGCCAATAGCTCTTAACCCTTTCAAACATACATAATGGATGCTAAAACATGTTAAAGAATGCAAGCATGATATTCAAGCAACTAATGAACATGTATAAGGCATTTTCCTTGTCACATAACCTTATATGTAACAATCATAAGCTCTTAAGGGAATTGGTCTAGCTTCACCCATCTTTCTTAGGACTTTTAGATCTGTCTAACCTACTTTCAAGAGACTTTTGACTAAGCCTCACTCTTCTTGAGACTTTTGGCTTTGTCTCACCTATTTTTAAGGACTTTTGGCTCATCTTCATCCTTACTAAGGGACTTTTGGCACAACCAAACCCATGCAAACCATTATACAATTATAATCACATTTCAAGAAATATAATGGTACCATAACATATAAGCATAGGCTAGAAACACTTCTCATGACTGAAACATACATACAAGTACTCAAGGACAAGCAAACATCCAAGCCATGCATGGGAGAAAGGTTAAAGAGATACCTTGAAGCAAGAACACAACACTTTCTCTTGAAATTCTTCTTCCCATTTTTCGGCCAAGCCTTGCAATTAGGTAGCCGTTGGTTCTCTTGGCTTAGACACATTAAAAGAGACATAAATCACTTATAAAAACAGACCTTGGCATCATACACACTCTATATGAAGCTACTTTATTCTATGGCTCCATTATGCTTCCATACAAGACCTTAACTAGGAGAACTCATGGTCTTGACTCCCATTTCTCATTCATTTTAAGTCTCTTGACTCCCTTTAGACTCTTTGGAGTCATCATACATTCATTTTAAGGAGCCTATCTATAAGTTGCTTCATAATATCACATTATAGAGCCTACACCTCTATCTCACATTCCATGACTTCTAAATTTTTTTCAAAGATTCACTAATGTTCTTCTATCATATTTAGTCTCATTCTAGGCTTAGAACAAATTAAAACACTCCCTAGGTGCATGAAGTGGGTTAGGCCGAAACTATGGAAGCTTGGAGCATTCATGGAGTTTGCTTTATTTCATTTAGGGAAATGGCATATTTGAGGCTTCCTAGTGTCTTGAGAACTCATTCATACTCTTAGACAACTTAAATTATCATTAGGAAGCTTAATATTTGCCAAGGTGCAACCAAATCCTTAAATTCTATAACTTGCATTCTAAAACTTTCTTTTCAATTCTAGTTGTATATTCTTAATTCTCATACATCATAACCATTGGTTCCATCAAGAATATATGAAGAAAAACTATCCTCCTTACTTTCTCTCTCTAGACCGAAACTTAAATGGCTTGGAAATACAAGATTTTGCAAGTGTTTCAAGTAAAGTCTTACCTCAAAATAGAGCTCTTTTCGCGTAGATTATTTTTCACTGATTGGTTTCTTGAAAAGAGTTCCTTTTTGGCTTGGGCCAAACCTAAATCTTCAAGTTTTCAAGAAAAGAAAACTACCATTAGAGAGCTCTTAGAGAGAAGAACAACTTTCCTAACTGGCGTGGGATGAAACGGTGCTATTTATTTATCTAAATGGAAACTTAAATTTCTTCTCTCTCTCCCCTCTTAGTGTCACGCCATAGCTCCCTAAAAATTTGAAAATGGAAGCTTGGAGAAGATGATGAGGTGTAATCTTACTTAAGAAGCCTCTTTTAATTTTTCAAAATGACCATTTTGCCCCTACACACTTATTTGCTCCATGTAGGCTCATTTTAACTCTTTTTTGAGAATTATCTTTTCTATTATAAAATTTAGGTCCTCTAATTCATAAAATAACTTTAGTTTCATCCAAATTAGATTTAAAACATTCCCGAACGAACCGGTCAAAGGTTGGGTCACTTGACACTTTAAAACATAAACTAGGAAGTTCAAACTATTCCAGGGGTTCCTATGGTTTTTAGGACCTCTGAAAACTTCAAAAAACTCATTTTTTTATTTTAAAAATTTGTCCTTTGAGTTTTCTAAAAGTATCCAAAATTATGGAAATGCCACTACATCTTCGTTAAATTTCATCTAATTATTCTGGCTCCGTTTTCAGGGCACCTTTGACCTTGGATCCTTATTATTTAGGGTCTAGATTATTACTCTAATTTTATTAGATCTCAAATCATTCTATCTAAGTTACTTTCTTTAATATTTGGTGCATTTTGTACATTTATAGAGAAACCAGACATTACATTTCTCACGTTTATGGAGGAACGGGATGTTACAAATTTCATATTTTAATTCAATTCTCTTTCTCTCTCTCTCTCTCTCTCAACTATTTAATTTAAATCCTCTAAAATTTAATTTAACTTACTCTTCTTAATTTCTAATTAGCTCCATATACCGAAATGTTGTAATATCCCTCACTATTGCTTTCGATTGCTAGGTTTGGTGCAAGGTATTCCTACGTTCCCTTCTTGTTGACAAATTTGAGATTTTCACCATTGTACTTTCTTTTTAGCTAAGAAGGAGGTTCATGAATTGGCTAGAGCTTTTGCCATTGGTACTATTAATTTGATCTTCTCTAAAATTACCATAAAGATACTACTTATCTTTGATTCTTAGTAGAGGAGGGTAGCTAATCAATTATTTAATGTTAATCTTATTGAAATTGTTGATGTCCTTTTTCTAATAGTAAGTTCACCAACTTCTTTGCATAAGTTCTTTGCTTTACTTTCCACTCCTAAGTTATCCATAAGATCATCATCTTAAAGATGTCTTGTAAGTACCTAAATCAATTTTTTGTTATCTTCTTTTCTTTATACATTTTATATGTGTTTAGGCACTCTAGATCTTATTGATTTGAATGAGGGTGAAGCCTCTAAAGATATCCCTTTCATTTACTTCTCTAATCACGGCAAGGCTTCTTAGTCATTAGCTCTTTTCCTAGCTTTAAGATATCTTTTGTCCATCTATTTTTTCTTTTCTTTTCTTTATACCAATTATAAGTAATTCTTTCTAGGCTTTTATAGGATGCATGGACTCCTTTGAGAAGGACTCTCTAAATAAATGAGTATGCTTCTTTAGCTATAGGGACTATTCTTTTTGTTATACTAGATACACCAGCTCAATCTCTTTCCCCTATTATTGAGGCCATTTCCAACTTTAATTCCCTTTTATCTGGAAAATACATCTCAGTTGAAAGACTACTGATTTTCTAAACCCTTCTCCACTAATTGCTATCTCTTTCTTTCATCCATTTATTACCATTAGGGTGGAAGCCTTAGAAAGGGCAAAAAAGAGACTTTCCAACAATTTTGACCCATATGGAAGCATAAAAGATGTTGAAAGACAACTATTTCTCATAGCCACACTATCAAATGAATTTACTCACCTTACCTACCAATTTTGTTTTGCTAAGAAAATGTTTAATCCTAAGAAAGTCATCCAAGATTTGTAAGGTTCCTTAAATGCCAAATTAACTCATATAGTAAGGTAGCATAAAGGAATAGATTACTTGTAGAAGTAGATTATGACTATAAGAGAGAATATAAGCGTTTGCAAGATTGAGGCATAATTGTAGCAAGAAATATATCCTTAAAATCCTAAAACAAATTATGAAGGACACATAGATATTATTTCCCATATCTTTTTTAGATCAGCAAACCCCTAATCATGTAATTCATCCAATACCTTTTAACCAATGCTTATTAAGACCTTTCATAAATGATAAACATGATCTAGCTACCACTTGAGACGTCTTTGGTCTTGCTTCTCCTAAGTAGGCTATTAGCTCTAGTGCTAAGAGCTTCTTTAATATTTTAACTATAGAGTCAATATGTGACTATAATATGGAAATTTCAATGAATATGAAATTTGATGTTCTTCGTCTTTAATGTGTTCCTCCTCAAATATAGATGGATAGTATTTCTTTAGATATTTGCCATCTATACACTTCATCTCTTCCACCCTTTCTATATCGATTAGATGATATGCACCATTTTGAATGACATGATTGACAACCAATGGCTTTTCTTAATTGGGAGACAATTTGCCAAACTTTCTGTCTTTGACTGCAACTAGTACTCGAGTCCTTTAAACCAAGTTTCTAATCTCAAACTATTGAGGCTTAGCCTTGTTGTTGTATCTATGCATGACTTGGTTTTTATGTAGCCTGATGTGTTCTAGGGCATTCAATTAATTTTCATATAGCAAATTCAATTTCATTCATAAAGCTTAAGTGTACTCATTGGCTATCAAATTATTTTGTTAAGCCACTTTCTTAGACCTAACAATAACTTTCAAGGGAAGCACAACATCGACTCCATAAACAAGCTTGAAAGGAGTAGTTCTAGTGATTGTCTTGACTGAATTCCTATAGGCCCAAAGAATTTCAAGTAAGACTTGATGCCATTTCCTCAACTATTCTTCAATAGGCTTTTTGATTAATCCAATCAAAATTTTGTTGGTAGCTTCAGCTTAACCGTTTGCTTGAGTTAGGCCGGGCATTGAACTAGCTTGGTGCCTAGCCCAATTAAGTGCTTGGGTCAAATTTTCTTGCATAAGGCTTGGTTTGGTTGGAACAAAAATGGACTAAGCTAGGCCTTTTTCTTTTGGGAAATTAACTAAAACCTTATTGTAATTGCCATTTTTTATTAACCAATTATTGGACAATAAATTCATTCATTACAAATTCTAAGCCTAAATCCTCAGCTTTAAAACCTTAAAAGCAAACTATAAGCCATTCTAAGAACTAAAAAAGCTCCTAAATCTTTCACTATTGTTTATCCCACTTTTAATAATTTGAAATTTTCTAAAACCTTTGCTATATCATGTGTTCATTATTTATAAAGGAATAAAAGATTTGGCTAAAAATCAGAAGACTAAAAGCAAATTTAGAAAATTATAGCATGATATTTGAGAGTTGAAATATGAAAAAAAAAAAATAAGAATACAATGCATAAAGAGAAATATTAAAATAATTTGGCAGAATTAAAAAAAAAAAGAGCATTAACAACATAACAAAGCACTAAAGAATAAAATACTTCATAAAT